>CM060921.1:707454501-708897626 GCA_030737875.1 Allium sativum
CGAAATGTCGAACTGTAGCTGCATGTTCAGTTTCGTGATTTTTAGGTACCTTATGTGATCGTACCGATTTTTAGAAGGTGAATACACATAACGTAGGATTAAAAATGAATAAATTAATTAATATAAAATATCCTAATCTAATTCTGGTGGAAAGAAGACCACGTCCTCATCATTTCCTAACCACACGCTCAAGGATTAAAACACACCGTTCTCATTCACAATACAGGAATGCAGAAAATTCATCCAAAGAAATTCAAAGATAAAATCAAAGAAAGATCAGTAAATTAAGAAACGTATGTAACGGAGAAGCTGAAACTTTGCTCTACACTACAGTACAAATTTCATGGGATTCGAACCCATTTTCTGTCGCAGGGTATTAGCAGCCGAACTAGGGTTTTTGGGTGTCGAGCGATTTCTGCACATAGGTTTGGATTATGAAGATCGTATGCGGGTTTCTGGTGCCACGGCACATCAGGGGTGAGAGTTTGGTAGGGTTCGACACTAATTTGTAGGGTGCGATTGGCCATGGAAGCACGGCGGAAGCAACAGTTCAGGATGGAGAAGGAACGTCGAGTTGAATCTGAAGGGTATTGGGAGCACGAGATTGTGAAGAGCAAAACAACGATGTAGTTTGTTTGAGTTTCTGTTGAACAATGGACGGATGGTGGAGGCGAGAAGCGATAGAAATGGCCATGGTTTACTGTCGGGTTTGGGATCATATGGGGAAGAAGACGTGTGGGCTCGGGCTGGGTTTAATTGATGGGGATGTGGGCTTGAAAGAAAGGTGAAGGCACATCTAATTAATATATATAGTTATGTTTAATTTTAATTCAACCAAACTTGTAAATCATATAACTTGATCATACGACCTCAAAATTCAGCGAAATAGGATCCAATGGGATCGTATGGATGGTGGCTACACCATGGAACTGACTAGGAGTGAATCCGAGCTCGTTACAATTTATGGCGAAATAAATTGACCGACTGAATTAAATAACGCAAACTGTTATTTAATGGCTAACGCGCCAACCTGAGTAAAACTCACCAACTCTGAACAATTTATATTTTCATGTTGTATTTTTAGAACTGTTAGAAATTGTCTGATTGACTGTGTGTTGACTGTTTGATTGAACTGCTGGTCAGTTAGTTGAATTTCTATATTGATTCTGTTTAACAGAATATATCATATGGAACTGAAAGTGATGTTATCTATATTATTTAACATCTATGATGCAGGGAAACAGGTTGGAGGAATCCAACTGGATTCCTCAACATTTATTTTACTGTGATTTCATATATTGTGATATATGATGTGATATATAATCTGTTGTTGATTATGTGTGTTTGGACGATATTTATCGTTGTTATATGGTATGTTAAATACCATAAGAAATACTGGATGTAGGAAAGGGGATTTTCAAAGTGTATTTTGAAAATGAATTATTTATATAAAATCGATGGATTTTATATAGAAAAGGAAAAGGGTTTTTATAAAAGAAAATAATTATAAAATCGAAGGATAAGTTATAATAAAGGAAATATTTATTTGTTAGAATAAATAGAATAGAATAAAAGAAATTATTTATTCGTTAGATAGAATTGAAGAAATATTTATAAATTTGAATATTTATAAATAGGAAATATATTTGTGAACCAAAGATATAGGAAATAAATTTGTAAACCAAAGATATAGGAAATATATTTGTAAACCAAAGATATAGGAAATATATTTGTAAACCAAATATATAGGAAATATATTGTAAACCAAATATAAAGGAAGATATTTGTAAAAACCAAATATAAAGGAAATTATTTGTCAAACAAATAGAAAGAGAAATATTTGTAAACCATTTACAAATAGAATAGAGGTAAAAAGAAAATATTTGTAAAACATTTACAAATAGGATTTAAAAGGAGATATTTGTAAAACAGTTACAAATAGATTAAATGGGAGTATTTATTTGTTAAGTAAACAAATAGAAAAGAAAAAGGAATATTTATTTGTTAATAAATAGATAAAGTTAAAAGGAAATATTTATTTGTTAAATAAATAGGAAAGGTAAAAGAAATATTTATTTATTAAGTAAATAGAATTGAGAAGGGAATAGTTATTTGTTAAGTAAACAAATAGAAAGGGTTAAATAAAAGGAGTTAATTCAAATGAGTTAATCAAATATTAGTTATTCGAATAGAGTTAAATAGAGTTATCAAATATTAGTCTGTTCGAATAGAGTTAAAGGAAAGGAGTTATCGATTATAGTTTAATCGAAAAGAGTTATCGATTAGTTTAATCGGAGTGAGTAATCGAATATAGTTTATTCGAAAGGAATTATCGAATTTGGTTATTCGAAGGAATTATCGAATTTGGTTATTCGAAGGAATTATCGAATTTAGTTATTCGATGGAGTTGATCGATTAGAGCTAAATCAAAAGAGTTAATCGAATATAGTTTATTCGAATAGAGTTAAAAGAGTTAATCGAATATAGTTTATTCGAATAGAGTTAAAAGAGTTAATCGAATATAGTTTATTCGAATAGAGTTAGAGGAGTAGTAGAATATAGTTTGTTTGAAAGGAGTTAAGTAAGGAGTAAGTGAAAAGAGTTAATCGATTAGAGTTAAAAGACGAATTTACCCTGTTTCAAGATTTGAAATGTCGTTCAGTTAAGATCTGAGAGGTAGTTATACCCCAATTTGATTGAATTCATTTTAAATTTAGAAATTGGTTAAAGTTTGAGAGTGAAAGTGGTTAAAGTGAATTTAGTAAATAAGTGTAGTAGTTTGAGTTTGCGTCGCGATGTTGATTTAAATATCTGTTTAAATCCAAGTAAAGAAGATTTGGAAATGTTTTCCAAATAGAATCAGAAATGTAATCAAATACTGAAATAAGGAAATATGAATATATATATATATGATTGATGATTGATTAATAGAATTTCCATTTGGAAATAATATCGTTGTTTGCACACCTGTTTTTCTTTGATGGTTAAATCAGACTATCGAAGTTTTAACCATTTTAACGTTGTTAATATAGAGAGACCGGTTGGATTATTATCCAAAGAACCACTCTGTATTGGCATAAGCGTTGCGAATCATATATGCCAAAGATAACTGAAGACGGGGTAAAATGCAAGGGCTATTGTATAAGTCTTGGATAACTGTGCCTAAGATGGATATACTGAATATTACCTTCGGTTCATCCTGTTCCTGGATGACTTGTATGGAAGAATGTCTGACAGAGTATTTCCAGACGATCACGTATATTGATTTCTCCAATCGTACCAAGAGTGGAAGCGGAGAAAGAAACTTCTTTTAGCTAACAGATAATGTATTGTTGTAGACATCAATCGGTGATTTGATGGATGTGACGATGTGACATTCGAAGTGAATCTGGTGTGATGATAAAGCGTAGCTTCTAGCCTCATCAACCGGTAAATGACAGAAATCGGGCAGGCAGCATGGCTAATTCGGTCGCTCCGAAGTAGGGTGTATAATCACCTGATCTAAAGTTTCATTTATTTCTAGAAATCTATTGTCGATAATGTCCCATTCGGGAAACGGTTGCTGATCCCAACCGTTGGTGATATACATTCGATACACTCAAGCAAAATGAGTGGTCGGTCATGTGTGGCCGGGTTGCAAGATGTTCTTGTTGAACCCAGTGTATTCCTTTCTAGAGGTACACTAGCGAAAGGTGGTTCCATACCTTATCATAGTTGGAAATCCATTACCTAATACGTGCTTGCGGTTTTGATTGTATACTATATATGTAGAACGTGAGATGGAAGCGTTTTTGCTAGATGATTATTATATTGTGGTTGATAGACATTATTATAATATCAAAAGGTTTTGATATAAAGGTATTTTGGATTCTCATAAGGGAAAAACCTGTTCCATTATACAGCGTGTTCTTATGAGATATCGTTTATGTTCTCAACTGTTTTAAACTGTTTTACTCATACCAGTCCCATGACTGTCCCGGAGTTTATTTTGTTTTGTTTTTCCTAAACTCTTGGGTGCCTAAATTTGTATGGGCAGTCAAGTAGTCGGGATTTACAGATACTTGAAGAGCTGGAGCAGGAGGCTTCAGGATCATATAGCTATAGTTTATTTCCGCTGTGTTGTTAGTATTGTACTTTGATAATGATGTATATTCAAGTACAAATGTATATTTCAAGTTATGTTATATATATTATATGTTATTCGTTCCGCTGTGAGATTCGTGTTACTCTGATGTTGTGTTCTTCTTCTTCTATTCTAAGTTTCTATCTTATCTTTCCTTACCCTCTAATTTCTTTCATTAATTACCGGGATTTTTTCGATGTTTGGTTATCGACATCGAGTTTATGTCGATAACCAAAGTCGCTAAAAATCCGGGTCATTACAGTAAACCCGTTCCGCATTAGCAGTGTGGTCCTGTGATTAGCCTTATTATTAGATAAGTTAAGTAAGATTTCTCATACCAGTCCCATGACTGACTCGTAGTTTGTTTTCACTAGCAAACTCGGGTGCCTTTATTTTTACACGGACAGCCAAGTAAACAGGTAACAGGCTTTATTTTGGTTATGCACCGCAGCATGGGGTGCTCTTTTGGCAGAAGACGAAGACTATCTTTATCTTTTATCTCTATTTTGGACATTTAGACATCACCTTATCTATGTTGTATTTGATGATGTTCTAGACTTATTTTCTATTTGTTGGAACCTATTATGTACTAAGTAGTATCCTGTGTCTGTGCAACTCTGATGTTGATGACATTTATGATTCTGTTGCTATGATGTTGAGTATTATTCTATGATTTCATGTGTTATGCTATTATCTGTAATCTACTGATGTGATAAACATATTCCAATGATTATCCATGCTTCCGTAGCACGAGAGTTTTGAGTCATCACAGTAGTAATAATCATAAGGTAACAAGAAATAGTGAAATTCGGTGTTTCTTCACCTTCTTCGTTCCTACTGCCATATCCTAAATGTAGCAACCTAAAAATTTCCAGTGATTTTAAGTCCATTTGTTATTTGAAATTAATTTTGGAAATTTATAATATAAATCATTTTAAATGTTTGTATTCAATTTCTAAATATAAATCTAAAATGCATGTGTCTGTGTTAAATAATAAATTTAAAATAATCGTTAATTCATAACTTGTTAGTTTGAAAACTGACATGAATCGGTTATTAATAAATGATGAACTATTGATTCTTTAAAATATAAAATTTTATATAATAATCCTATAAATTTTAAAATGAAAACTTCAACATTCACTCTCTTGGTTTAAATCGATTTCTATGATCAATTTACGGTAGTGACAATCGATACAGCATAATTAACGCTAAAATTTAAAATTTGAACTAAAAATCTGAAATTTAAGATTTGAGATGCATTTAATAGAACATAGCATAGAAATAAATTTCATGAAATTATATGTAAGTTTGCTTCGTTCGTGTTAATTGTTTAAAATTAAATAAATCATTTTGAAAATAAAATATTATCAGAACTTAGGCATTTTCCTTCTAAAAATGCTATACCAATTTTAAGCAAGTGGACATTTTTCGTTTTATGAAATTAGTATGTTTATTTCTATGAATCTTTAATCTTGACGGAAGATGTGCGTTATTGATGATGCAATATGTGTATCTAGCATATCGATTCATAGAGTTTGGATTATTGCTTACATGGCTTCTATAAATATTTAATTACTTAAGTAGTGGGTTGTTTACATTTAGTAATCGAAGAGTTTCTCTCGTGAGAATAAGTATCACCCTTCCCTTCTTCTTCTCAGAAGTTTTCCACCCCCAGAGCTCTTTCTTCTCCCTCTCAACAAAAAATCATGGAAAAAATCTAAATCGTAAATCAGGTTTGCTAATAAAAAATTCAATTTTTTTTGTTTATAATAAAATAATCAATTACAAAGTTAAATTTCAAATTTAAACCCAGTTCAAAATCCCAATCTCTATATTTCTCTAATTCGACTCAAATCTGATTTTGTAGTGTGGGAAAAAAATTCAAAACCAGTTCTAGTTGTTTTTTTAGCAGACTTATTCATATCAAAAGTTAAAAACTCGCCTAATATTTTTCATGTGTAAAATCCTGTTTATATTCCATTGAAATTTCGTTTCTTATCTCGTGCTAAACACGTCTCCTTCTTCTTTTACAAAAAATCCCTTCTTGTTCAATACCAAAACCAACTTTTTATTTGCAAATCTCATCCATTTTACATGCGTGTTTTCCATTCCCAACTTCGTCGCGCCTCCCATCCATCGTCGTGCCCACCACCTTTAGTCTCGCCCACCACTAAGCCTGCCTCCGACCCATTATAACAAGCCCGATCGTCAAACCCAAACCCAGTAACCCACAAACCCGAACCATACTACCTGACCCATCCCCCAGTGGACCTCACGCCGAGTTGAGCAACCCCACCTTCGACCTGACGCCCTCCGACCAAGGCAGGTGCAACTCCGACCCCTTCTTCTTTTTTTGGCCTGCTTTGTTTGTTTATGCTTTGAGTTGTGTTTCATCTTATATATATATATATATATATATATAATTGTTTTTTATGTGAGATTGTTGTGAGAGATTGTGCATCCTTCTATTATGTGATACTGTGACTTTTGTTTGGTGTTACTCCTCTTCTTATTTTGCTGTGTGTTTGGCTTCCTCGCATATATATATATATATATATATATATATATATATATAAGGAAATAAAACAAAAACATTCAAAATCTTGATTTGTTGTGCTAAGTTTTCTTGTGGATTTTTGAGATTTCTTCTTCTTATGAAAAGAATGAATTTTTAAAGTGTTGCATTGATCAGTTCATTTTGGACCTATGCTTCTTCTTGCTGAGATTTGCCTTCTTTTATTAAAAAAAAAGTTTGGATTTGTTAAGAATTTTCTTTGCTTCTATCTTTTTAATATAAAACAAAAATTCTCAAGTGTTTTTTTGCAGTTTTCATCTACATGCGTCGCGCTTAAATCGTGTAGCTTGTATCGCCATTCTTTTCTGTCCCCATTCATTTAGCGTCTCTGTTCATTACCACGAAGTATGAGTTTATCTCACACTTGACTAACATATTTATGAAAGTGAAACTCACCCTATTTGAAATGCTATGAAATATTTAGGATTGATTATAGTAATTATATCATCTAATATCTTTATTAATAATTCTCTTGGGAGCACAAAGTTTTGGTCCGACCGTGAACTTCCCAAAATGCCCCTATGTATGAATTTTAAAATATATAAATTGTTATTTAACCTAATATCCCCAATAAATTAGACATTTAGTGTCATTTAATTTAGGATGTAATAAACTTTTTCAATAAATTCAAATTACCCCGCTAATATCGCTCAAAAAGAGGATCTGTAAATAGGATTTCATTACAAATTTTAACCGCTTCTCTGTATATATGAATTTCCAAAAATCCCTTATGTATGAATTTTAAAATATACTAAATTGTTATTTAACATAATCTCCCCAATAAATTAGACATTCAATGTCCTTTAAATTAGGATATAATAAACTTTTTCAACAAATTCAAATTACCCCACTAATATCGCTCAAAAAGAGGATCTGTAAATAGGCTTTCATTACAAATTTTAACCACTTCTATATATATATTATCAAAACTTAACAGTAGATAGAATATTTAAAAAATTAAAATCCTAAAAGTTTGTTCATTTGATATTTTCAACCATAAATTGTAGTCGCAAAACAATTGATTATTTGATTGATTGATTAATTAATATGAAATTAGTAACTTAAATTAATTATAATTAAAATTGAAAATAAAGTTTATTGGAAACAAAGTGTGTGTCTATACATATAATATATATTTAATAACAATTAATGTACGTTTGCAATTTTAATTAATGTTTGTTAACAAAGAAATTAATGCACGTTAATTAGTAAATATCGTATTACAAACATAGAAAAGAAGGAAATATTGTATTTACAAACTAATAGCATTCGTCGCCAACCTAGAAAACAAGGAAGTATCGTATTACAAACATAGAAAAGAAGGAAATATCGTACTACAAACATAGAAAAGAAGAAATTAATGCACGTTAATTAATGTTTGTTAATAAAGAAATTAATGCACGTTAATTAGTAAATTTTGCTGAACCCAAAAAAATAGCATTCGTCTTACCCTGTTTTATTCAAAGCAAAAAAATAACAACTTCCTTATTTGACTGGTTCTTGTAATGACCCAGGAATTTTTGGCCTCAAAAATCGACATAAATACCCTTACCATAACTCATGTCGACCTCCCAAACACCATAAACACTGGAACGTTTATAGAAAGAAATTAGAGGGTAAGATAAGAAAGAAAGAAATATTAGAATAGAAGAAGAAGAACTAACACAGAGTCTCACATCGCAGCGGAACAAAATATAATACTGAAATAAATCTTTATTGAGAGTTTTTAAAAATACTTACAATATCAGAGTACATCAACATCTATGGACAGTTATGGTAATCTGTCCTCATATACACAGCGGAATAAAAATCATATCTTACATCTGAACATCTTCATCTTGTCACTGGACTCCATAGTACCTGATAACCTGAACCTGTACACTCCGGGCTAACCCGAGCATTTATAAAACACCGGGTCAGTCTGGTGAACCAGAGTGAGAAAAACTCGCACATCATTAAGGTATCACACAACTTGATTTTTAATTTCAAAATCCTTTCGAAAGAAAAGGATAATCGTAAGACTAAATCCATACATAAACACGGACGGTTTTTACGTTACGATAATCCAAACCAATTTTCGAAATCAATATCTTTTCTGATATTATAATAGTGTCTAATTACAAGTAAGTATCAATCTAGTGGAACGCTTGCATCTCACGCTCCACGTATATATATACAATCAAAAACCGCGGGCGCTTATTAGGGATTGGATTCCGACCTTGACAGGATATGGGATCACCTGCCACTCGTGTATCTCTAGAGGTGAATACACTGGGTTCAACAAGAACGTCTTGCAACCCGGCCCTCACATGACCGACCACTCATTTCGCTTGAGTGTATCGAATGTATATCACCAACGGTTGGACTCAAACCACCATTTCCCAAAAAGGGACAGCATCGAAATAGATTCAAGAATGAAATGGATTTTCTCTAGATAAGTGATTATACACCCTAATGGGAGCGACCCACATAGCCATGCTGCCTGCTCGATTTTTGTCATTTCCTGGGTGTGAAGCTTGAGGTCAGAATTTTCTTCTGGAATACCTGGCCACCATTCACTTTGAATGTCACATCGCCAGATCCGCCAGATATCAATTGACGTCCACAAACATACTCTATTTGGGAGCTACCCAGGTACGTTTGTAGAAATCAACGTACGTGATCCTTTGGAAATACTCTGTCAGACACTCGTCCATACAAGTCATCCAGGAACAGGATGAACCGAAGGTACTCTCCTGGTGCATCCAATATAGGAATCACCCCATGGATCAATAGCGAGAAGTCCTTACAACCCACAGATTCCAACCACGACAGAACCCCAGTATATCTATGGGTCGAATCAGAGATTGTAAGTGGTTCTTCCGCTTTACGAAAACTATGGTCTTCAAATGCTCCATCTCGATCGTTGCCTGATCTTTCTTTATATATTTCATATTTGTTGGTTGGAATGGTTTTCGAATATACATTCGATCCCGGTCTTTCCATACCAACAATCGTAAAGGTCAGACTTGATAGTCGGTTATTTAACTATCAAGTAAACATCGATGAAAATCACAAAAATAGATTTACTGGTCTGGTACTCAGCATCACTTGGCTTTTAAAATTAATCGCCCAATCTTTTAATTTCGTTACTCGGTAAAATATTATCTCATATCATTTCCACTGCTTTGGAAATCTTATTACCCATTCTTGCCATTACCAACTAGTATTACCCTTGGATAGTCCCGAAGCCGTTCAAGTTGGGGTATTTTAATTACCTCTCAGACCTTGATCAACGACGTTCTTATCTCCAGGTAAATACGAGTTGTAATTCAAATCACATCTTACCAGTTTAAAATATGGCTTTATAGTACTTATCTTTTGGAAATTACTCTTTGAATATCATTAATATCGCTTAATTAAATAATTTCTTACTAACATCACTTTTATAAATTCTCGACTTATTTAAATAACTTCGTTTCACAAATTGAATTTCAAATCCTATTTCCAACTTTGTTTACCAAGCTCAAACAAACCCCTTTTCCAATTTCCTTCTTCTCTTGGGAAACTCCTTTTAAACCCATCGATTCAACTTAATACCATTATTAAGTATTTTTAATTTAAAACAACGCTTAAACTCATACTCCATTTATAAACCTCGTTTATAAATTTCAGGTGTATTATAAACCCCCTTTATATCTCCATGTCAGGTTGACCCTTCATTTGAGCTACGTATTTGCTTAAATCTTTTTATTGCTTTACTATAAAACTCAGTTCAAATAATAAACCTCATCTTGGCTTCTTCCCAACACTCGATTATATTCCCTTTCAAGCTAGGTTACCTAAAATGTATTTAAATAGTGATAGCAACTCATTTATTTCAATATTAATCATTCCAAATCAATTTACTCCTTTATTTACAAGAATAAGTAATAGATTTCCTTTTTAAAATCTTACTAGGATTAACCAATAATTCATTTTGTAATTTCACTAATTAAAAGTCTAATTTAGTTAAAAAGAGTCATCTCGGTCAACTCAAAACACGATTATTCTTCTAACCAATCCCAGTTAATTCTTCCTTTCAATTAAAATAAAATTAATTTAAATAAATCCATTCAACTATCCATCTGACGCGATTAATCAAGTATTTAACCACTGGGTTATTACTTCTCATTTGCTTACAATTCACATTAATGTAAGAATTTGTTTTCTAAAACCATTTCATAATTTTCTTATAAACCTTAATTAATTAATAAATTAATATTTATTTCCTTAGGATAATTTTAAAAGTAATAACTTTCAAAACCTACTTAGTTATAAAATAACTTCAATACTATCGGCTCACTGTCGATAAAAATCCATATTTTATAAATCGATCGAGTTCTAAGCCAGGTGATGCCCATTTCCCAACCATCCTATCCATTGATTAATATCAGATATAAATGTTGAAACATGGTTCAACAATCAACAATAATCAAATATTTCTTTTTATTCAACTGATTAATTCTATAACGATCAACAACCAATTAACAGATCATTCTAACAATTCAAGCAATTTCAACACGTTTATAACGTGACCAATCAAGTGAACTTATTTTATTTGGGTCAAATCAAAATGATTGGTATTTTTCTGAAATTAAACAACCGTTTGATTTCAGAAATTGAATCAACAATAAACATACACAACTAGCAAACAGTCAACCACTAATAATCAGAACACAGAAAATAAAAACCCAATTTATATAAAATATAAATGGGAAGAGCTGAGTGAGTTTAACTCACCGTGGTTTGAATCTATCGATAAATATCTGCTTTTTAAACAAATTAAACTGACGTTTAATTTGAAAAAAAATCCATTCACTTCAGATCCAGACTGGGCCTGCTCCATCTCGAAGTACTCGTCTCCACGGTCCCAATGCAACTGACCGCGCATAAATCTGATACTGTACACGTGAGAAATCGTAACTTTTATAAACTAAATTAAAATTTAAAACATGGGTTCCTTTTAAATTTAAAATAAATTGGGCTTACCTTAATCGTCGGCCCATAAAGGATCCGACCCGCCTTCCATCATAAAACCCTCCTACTGTTCCTTTTTGCCATTCATACGGCCGCCTCCACAAATTTTGCCCTAAATTAAAACCCTAAATCCCCATTTTGATTTCAGCGACCGAGAATGGTGACGTCGCCCCCACCCCTTTGCTCAATCTCTGATCATCCTTCCCGTTCCTCTCTTCCAACGATTTGCTACCCCTAAACCAACTTCTTCATCAACGACTACCGTAGCTCCACCGTGCCCTCCACCTTCCAGAAATGACACGGTTTCCTCCAACATCCACTATAGGTTTTCGACGAGGCTTCCGTCGCTCCTAAGTCGTAGGGTTTGAACGGCTGTAACAGAGCTCGGTCCATGAACCTTCAGATCGGGCGCGCACTACTTCATATAAAGCTAAGTTATTACTTGATCTTCCCACTACTGAATTATTTATTTTGCTTGATTTTTTCTGGTTTTGAATTGTTCTTGAATTGGATGAAACATACTGAATGCGTGTATTTATACTAGTTGGAAACTTAGATAAGATCGTTGTTCAATGGCTAGCCGTAGGTAGTTTAGCTTAGGCCATATGCTGTCATCACCTTGTTTGTATGGTTTAATGGCAGTTGATACGAATTGTTGTTTCAATCAATGATCTGAATCTGTAGGTTAGATTTTGTGTTTTATTTTTAAATACATGAACAGTGATTGAAATATTCCCTGTATATATGAACAGATAATATCTCTGTTTGATTTCATCTGTACGGATTTATGTATAAAATACATACACATCAGTTTTTCCTTCCTAGCTGATCTTTCCTATAAAGATTTTGATATAGTTGTTTAGCTATGTATCGTTAATTCAAAACAGAAATTTCCAGACTGTGTTAAAGATTTTGTTCGGATTTTTCATTTTTCATTTTTTTTATATAAATAGTGAATTGGTACATGAATGTCACTATATATGCTTGTGAATTTGTTGTTGGATTTGGCCAAAAAGATTTGTGTATGTAGATTTGATCTACTTCTAACTGTTTCTGATTTTCTCTATATTTTTCTTCTGTGTACTGTCTATCTCTTTTCTCTGTTTGAAATTGATACGTCAATATATGCATATCTTTACTTTAGCTATTTATGACATGTTCTTAGCTATTCATGACTGTCCTGAAATCATCCCTATATAGTCCTGACATATGATTAAATATATAGTTTGTTTCACTGTTTTCTTCTGTTCTTTGACTGATAGGTTTCTCTTTTTTTTTTCATTTTCTGTTTATGTTGTCATGAGGGCATCCCTTTTTAATGGGGTTTTTCTTGTTTCACATATCAAAACCGATGGACTGGAAAAGGCAGAGACATTGTTGAAGTTGATTTAGGAATATTGATTTTTTTTCTTTCTTTGTTTTTGTAATCGAGAATTTGTATATATTTTTTTCTTCTTGAACTTGTACTGTAAATAGAATTTGGACTTGTACTGTATAAACAACTTTAATGTTATATGAAAAGTCTAGTATTATATTCTTTCTTACTGATGTAATATCAAAATGTTAATAATCTTAATGTTATAACTTCATACTTAAGTCGTTTGGAATAGCCATCCTATATTGTGCAAATTCAAGCATAGCTATTAGCTGATGCATGTCAACACCTATTACCAATGTCTCGCTCACCTACGCAAACCTACATATACCTCACTGCTACCACAAAACAAGCAAAGACTATTTCTTTTTAGCTTTGCCTAATCAATGTTCTTTTCCCCTGTCACTTCATGCCAATGAAAATAAAACTTAATATATGTAGGAACCAGCTACCCCAAACGTATGCTGTACACCAAGGGAAATCACCATTGACAAACATATTGTATATGACCACTTCTGCAAACCTATGGTTTTCGAAATACTTCAAATGCAAGCGTTGTGCTTAAAATTCGAAAAATCTAAATTAAATCTTAACCAGTTGAGTTAACGATAATTAATATCATTGTATTTTTTTAAACAACGTTTTCAACTTCTAATGGTAGAATTCAAACTCGACACTAACATTCTGGTTTTTAAAAATATATATATATATATATTCGAACTCTATTTTAATTAAGTAAATTCGATTAAATATCCATTATATTTCAAATATAATATATAAACTGATTTAAATATTCGAATTTAAGTGGCCGAAAAATCCGGGACGTTACATTCTTCCCCCCTTAAAATAATTTCGTCCTCGAAATTATAAAGTAAGAAAAATGTTTCGAATCATATTATTTTTAAAATCATTACTATTGAACTTAATTCAAAATAAATTCGAACTATAAAAAATTTCTAAAATTTTGCTAGCACCTTCTTTGCATGGCTTGATCGGTACGACCACAACTGCCACTCTAGGCCTCAATTTCTTCAAAAAGAAAATTCAAAATCCAAATGGCACCCACTTGATTTTAATCCCAGTTTATTTATCTATCAAATTTTCAAATCCCAATTCATTCTTACACTGATTTTATTTAACCAGGTTCAGTTTCGCTTTCATATCCGATTCAATTCAGTGATTGATTTTCTAATCAGTTCAACTTTATTTCATAATTCAAATTTTATTTCAAATCAAATCAATAAGAGCAAACAAACAATCCACATTACTATAGAAAATAATTTCCTTTTTCTATATAAAGTATACATTGGGTAAAATTATTTAATTTACCCCCTTTATAAAACAATATCGTGTCAATTCACTAGTTCAACGCTTCTCAACACTTGAACCAGTCAAATAACACAATACAAAACATTTGTATATAAAAATTTTCAAATACGCTCTCATATATATACATACACTCAACTCAATCTAGGGCGTTACTAACCCCATCTCTATTGAGTTATGCCACAGAGCCAAGGTTACTACTCAACCAATAGCTATGATACCATTGTAACGACCCAGGAATTTTCAGCCTCGAAAATCGACATAAATACCCTTACCATAATTCATGTTGACCTCCCAAACACCGAAAACACTGGAACGTTTATAGAAAGAAATTAGAGGGTGAGATAAGAAAGAAAGAAATATTAGAATAGAAGAAGAAGAACTAACACAGAGTCTCACATCGCAGCGGAACAAAATATAATACAGAAATAAATCTTTATTGAGAGCTTTTAAAAATACTTACAATATCAGAGTACATCAACATCTCTGGACAGTTATAGTAATCTGTCCTCATATACACAGCGGAATAAAAATCATATTATACATCTGAACATCTTCAGCTTGTCAATGGACTCCACAGTACCTGGTAACCTGAACCTGTACACTCCGGGCTAACCCGAGCATTTATAAAACACCGGGTCAATCTGGTGAACCAGAGTGAGAAAAACTCTCACATCATTAAGGTATCACACAACTTGAATTTTAATTTCAAAATCCTTTCGAAAGAAAAGGATAATCGTAAGACCAAATCCACACATAAACACGGATGGTTTTTACCTTACGATAATCCAAACCAGTTTTCGAAATCAATATCTTTTCTGATATTATAATAGTGTCTAATTACAAGTAAGTATCAATCTAGTGGAACGCTTGCATCTCACGCTCCACGTATATATATATATACAATCAAAAACCGCGGGCGCTTATTGGGGATTGGATTCCGACCTTGACAAGGTATGGGACCACCTGCCGCTCGTGTATCTCTAGAGGCGAATACACTGGGTTCAACAAGGACGTCTTGCAACCCGGCCCTCACATGACCGACCACTCATTTCGCTTGAGTGTATCGAATGTATATCACCAACGGTTGGACTCAAACCACCGTTTCCCAAAAAGGGACAGCATCGAAATAGATTCAAGAATGGAATGGATTTTCTCTAGATAAGTGATTATACACCCTAATGGGAGCGACCCAGATAGCCATGCTGTCTGCCCGATTTTTGTCATTTCCTTGGTGTGAAGCTTGAGGTCAGAATTATCTTTTGGAATACCTGGCCACCATTCACTTTGAATGCCACATCGTCAGATCCGCCAGATATCACTAATTGACGTCCACAAACATACTCTATTTGGGAGCTACCCAGGTACGTTTGTAGAAATCAATGTGCGTGATCCTTTAGAAATACTCTGTCAGACACTCGTCCATACAAGTCATCCAGGAACAGGATGAACCGAAGGTACTCTCCTATTGCATCCAATATAGGAATCACCCCATGGATCAATAGCGAGAAGTCCTTGCAACCCACAGATTCCAACCACGACAGAACCCCAGTATATCTCTAGGTCGAATCAGAGATTGTAAGTGGTTCTTCCGCTTTACGAAAACTATGGTCTTCAAATGCTCCACCTCGATCGTTGCCTGATCTTCCTTTATATATTTCGTATTTGTTGGTTGAAATGGTTTACGAATATACATTTGATCCCGGTCTTTCCATAACAACAATCGTAAAGGTCAGACTTGATAGTCGGTTATTTAACTATCAAGTAAACGTCCATGAAAATCACAAAAATAGATTTACTGGTCTGGTACTCAGCATCACTTGGCTTTTAAAATTAATCGCCCAATCTTTTAATTTCGTTACTCGGTAAAATATTATCTCATATCATTTCCACTACTTTGGAAATCTTATTACCCATTCTTGCCATTACCAACTAGTATTACCCTTGGATAGTCCCGAAGCCGTTCAAGTTGGGGTATTTTAATTACCTCTCAGACCTTGATCAACGACGTTTTCATCTCCAGGTAAATACGAGTTGTAATTCAAATCACATCTTACCAGTTTAAAATATGGCTTTACAGTACTTATCTTTTGGAAATTTCTCTTTGAATATCATTAATATCGCTTAATTAAATAATTCTTACTAACATCACTTTTATAAATTCTCGACTTATTTAAATAACTTCGTTTCACAAATTGAATTTCAAATCCTATTTCCAACTTTGTTTACCAAGCTCAAACAAACCCCTTTTCCAATTTCTTTCTTCTCTTGGGAAACTCCTTTTAAACCCATCGATTCAACTTAATACCATTATTAAGTATTTTTAATTTAAAACAATGCTTAAACTCATATTCCATTTATAAACCTCGTTTATAAATTTCAGGTGTAATATAAACCCCCTTTATATCTCCATGTCAGGTTGACCCTTCATTTGAGCTACGTATTTGCTTAAATCTTTTTATTGCTTTACTACAAAACTCAGTTCAAATAATAAACCTCATGTTGGCTTCTTCCCAACACTCGACTATATTCCCTTTCAAGCTGGGTTACCTAAAATGTATTTAAATAGTGATAACAACTCATTTATTTCAATATTAATCATTCCAAATCAATTTACTCCTTTATTTACAAGAATAAGTAATAGATTTCCTTTTTAAAATCTTACTAGGATTAACCAATCATTCATTTTGTAATTTCACTAATTAAAAGTCTAATTTAGTTAAAAACAGTCGTCTCGGTCAACTCAAAACACGATTATTCTTCTAACCAATCCCAGTTAATTCTTCCTTTCAATTAAAATAAAATTAATTTAAATAACTCTATTCAACTATCCATCTGACGCGATTAATCAAGTATTTAACTACTGGGTTATTACTTGTCATTTGCTTACAATTCACATTAATGTAAGAATTTGTTTTCTAAAACCATTTCATAATTTTCTTATAAACCTTAATTAATAAATAAATTAATATTTACTTCCTTAGGATAATTTTAAAAGTAATAACTTTCAAAACCTACTTAGTTATAAAATAACTTCAATACTATCGGCTCACTGTCGATAAAATTCCATATTTTATAAATCGATCGAGTACTAAGCCAGGTGATGCCCATTTCCCAACCATACTATCCATTGATTAATATCAGATATAAATGTTGAAACATGGTTCAACAATCAACAATAATCAAATATTTCTTTTTATTCAACTGATTAATTCTATAACGATCAACAACCAATTAACAGATCATTCTAACAATTCAAGCAATTTCAACACGTTTATAACGTGACCAATCAAGTGAAATTATTTTATTTGGGTCAAATCAAAATGATTGGTATTTTTCTGAAATTAAACAACCGTTTGATTTCAGAAATTGAATCAACAATAAACATACACAACTAGCAAACAGTCCACCACTAACAATCAGAACACAGAAAATAAAAACCCAATTTATATAAAATATAAATGGGAAGAGCTGAGTGAGTTTAACTCACAGTGGTTTGAATCTGTCGATAAATATCTTCTTTTTAAACAAATTAAACTGACGTTTAATTTGAAAAAAATTCCAGTCACTTCAGATCCGGACTGAGCCTGCTCCATCTCGAAGTACTCGTCTCCACGGTCCAAACGCAACTGACCGCGCATAAATCTGATACTGTACGCGTGAGAAATCGTATCATGAACTTTTATAAACTAAATTAAAATTTAAAACAAGGGCTCCTTTCAAATTTAAAAAAAAATTGGGCTTACCTTAATCGTCGGCCCATAAAGGATCAGACCCGCCTTCCATCATAAAAGCCTCCCACCGTTCCTTTTTGCCATTCATACGGCCGCCTCCACAAATTTTGCCCCAAATTAAAACCTTAAATCCCCATTTTGATTTCAGCGACCGAGAATGGTGACGTCGCCCCCACCCCTTTGCTCAATCTCTGATCATCCTTCCCGTTCCTCTCTTCCAACGATTTGCTACCCCTAAACCAACTTCTTCATCAACGACTACCGTAGCTCCACCGTGCCCTCCGCCTTCCAGAAATGACACGGTTTCCTCCAACATCCACTACAGGTTTTCGACAAGGCTTCCGTCGCTCCTAAGTCGTAGGGTTTGAACGGCTGTAACAGAGCTCGGTCCAAGAACCTTCAGATCGGACGAGCACTACTTCATATAAAGCTAAGTTATTACTCGATCTTCCCACTACTGAATTATTTATTTTGCTTGATTTTTTCTGGTTTTGAATTGTTCTTGAATTGGATGAAACATACTGAATGCGTGTATTTATAGTAGTTGGAAACTTAGATAAGATCGTTGTCTTTCAATGGCTTGCCGTAGGTAGTTTAGCTTAGGCCATATGCTGTCATCACCTTGTTTGTATGGTTTAATGGCAGTTGATACGAATTGTTGTTTCAATCAATGATCTGAATCTGTAGGTTAGATTTTGTGTTTTATTTTTAAATACATGAACAGTGATTGAAATGTTCCCTGTATATATGAACAGATAATATCTCTGTTTGATTTACAGATTGTGCTAAAGATTTTGTTCGGATTTTTCATTTTTTTATATAAATAGTGAATTGGTACATGAATGTCACTGTATATGCTTGTGAATTTACTGTTGGATTTGGCCAAAAAGATTTGTGTATGTAGATTTGATCTACTTCTAACTGTTCCTGATTTTCTCTATATTTTTCTTCTGTGTACTGTCTATCTCTTTTCTCTGTTTGAAATTGATACATCAATATATGCATATCTTTACTTTAGCTATTTATGACATGTTCTTAGCCATTCATGAATGTCCTGAAATCATCCCTATATAGTCCTGACATATGATTAAATATATGGTTTGTTTCACTATTTTCTTATGGTCTTTGACTGATAGGTTTTTTTTTCTGTTTATGTTGTCATGAGGTCATCCCTTTTTAATGGGGTTTTTCTTGTTTTACAGATCAAAACCGACGGACTGGAAAAGGCAGAGACATTGAAGAAGTTGATTTAGGAATATTGATATTTTTCTTTCTTTGTTTTTGTAATCAAGAATTTGTATATATTTTTTCTTCTTGAACTTGTACCGTAAATAGAATTTGGACTTGTACTGTATAAACAACTTTAATGTTATATGAAAAGTCTAGTATTATATTCTTTCTTACTGATGTAATATCAAAATGTTAATAATATTAATGTTATAACTTCATACTTAAGTCGTTTGGAATAGCCATCCTATATTGTGCAAATTCAAGCATAGCTATTAGCTGATGCATGTCAACACCTATTACCAATGTCTCGCTCACCAACGCAGACCTACATATACCTCACTGCTACCACAAAACAAGCAAAGACTATTTCTTTTTAGCTTTGCCTAATCAATGTTCTTTTTCCCTGTCACTTCATGCCAATGAAAATAAAACTTAATATATGTAGGAACCAGCTACCCCAAACGTATGTTGTACACCAGGGGAAATCACCATTGACAAACGTATTGTATATGACCACTTCTGCAAACCTATGGTTTTCGAAATACTTCAAATGCAAGCGTTGTGCTTCAAATTCGAAAAATCTAAATTAAATCTTAACCAGTTGAGTTAACGATAATTAATATCGTCGTATTTATTTAAACAACGTTTTCAACTTCTAATGGTAGAATTCAAACTCGACACTAACATTCTGGTTTATATATATATATATATATATATATATATATATATATATATATATATATTCGAACTCTATTTTAATTGAATAAATTCGATTAAATATCCATTATGTTTCAAATATAATATATAAACTGATTTAAATATTCGAATTTAAGTGGCCGAAAAATCCGGGACGTTACAGTTCTGGAATACTCTCAGCCTCTACCTACAAATGCGACATTTCTAGAATAAACCGTACACCCCTTTAAATATCGTTCAAAATCTCCATTCATATTCACATTTCTCTCCTCATTCTCACCGCTCTTTATTCATCAGCAATGTTTTCACTTCATTCACCCTTCCCTTTGTATTTTTAGGAAACACTTAAAAACGCTATACAATCAATTTGTTTTTTTAAAAAAAAATTTGATGTGAAAATTACCTCCAGAGCAGCTTCAATGTCGGTCTCAAAGGAACTGAATAGTCTGATAGAGCCGTCATCAATTGAGACATTAGGATTGGCACAATGCTTTTCAACATCGTAGTTGTAGTATTTGTGGCAGATTGCTAAAAGCCTCAGGTTAGTCATTTATTTTTAGTTCTTTCTTATTGTTTAGTTGTTAAACTTTGGGAATATTTCAAAGCTTCAGGCTCCTCAGTTTTAATTTTCTCGGTGGTTTGTAGTTTGCGAGTTTCAATGACGCCTAGGGTTTGTAAATAGGAATAGGAAGCATTGCGATTTGAAGTTCTTCTCCACTTCGACCTTTCCAGGCATATTTACCAGTTTATACATTTTCATATCTGAACCACCTCTACCACATCTATAAATTGTAAGTTTATTCTTTACTCTCTGCAATGTTGTTTTTTTAGCATATCTTTACTGTGCAAAATTGTTTTTTTAGCATACTAGAAATAACACATCGTGCCATAGTCATGCGCGAAGCGCGTGCCATCACCACGCACGAAGCGCGTGCCTATATGTCTCGTGTATATTATGCACGTATGTCACACCTTTATGACATGTGATAAATGACATGAAATGTGCACAAGTGACATATGTTATATTATATATATATATATATATATATGACTTGTTATGTTATTTATGTTACTCTCACATTGCAAGTTCCCGGGAGATTTTGAAAATCAATATGGGTTGAATGATACATACTCGGATGTATAGATGTAAGAAATGAAGCTGAATAGATTTGGGATATGGGTTGAAATGGTATATAACTGGGATTCGAATTTTAATCACGAATTGAAATGAAACATATCTGCATTACTTGGCCTAGTGAAAAATTTATGTACGGACACTGTTGGTTTATTTTGAAACTATCTTCTAAATTTTAAATATATTTTATTTAATAAAGCTATTTTACAATATTTTTAATTATAATATTATTTTTAAAATTTAAATAAATTAAATTATTTATAAGTAATTTAATAAATATTTTATTAAAATTTGAAAAAATTAATATATAAATATAGTTTTTTATAAAAATATATATATTCTCTTAATACTTTAATTAAAGAAAGTTTAAAAGAGAAGTTAGAAATTCAATTGTAACTTAATTTGTTCAAATGACATAATTGAAATGGAAGTTATCAATTAAGTTAAATTGATTTCAGTATGTGATTTAAGATAATTGAATGGATTTTTATATGAGATTATTATGATTATGAAACTTAATAAAATTGATTTGATAATAATATATTAAGTAGAAGTTTGAATCTAAATATAATTGAAGTCAAATATTTATAAATTGAATGAATTTGGAAATTAAAATTTTATTTGTATGAAATTATTAAAATGTGATTTAAAGTAAAATTTGAAACTTGAAGATATTGATTGAAGTAATAAAACTGAAACCTAACTTGAATAGTATTCTGTAATGAATTGGGATTAAGAATATACTGTTTAAGGTTGAAATTTATGTAAATTGAAGTTTTGAAATCTTAATTGATAATAAGTTGAACCTTGGAAAGACGGATATGTTGTTCAGATTGGAGGAATATTTAAACTAGTATTATTTATATTAAAGACTATTTTGTAAAACCAATTATTTTATCACTATTTATATTTAACTTAACTTTTATACACTTTATAACTATTTAAATTTAACTATTTTATATTTATACTTAATTATTAAATATTTTAAATCAAAATATTTTATATTAGTATAATTATTTTTAAATTTAACAATTTATATTTTTTACTATTTATAAAAGAAAGTCTATTTCCAATCTGAGCTGTTTAGTCCGAATGTTAATATAAAGATTTGAATAATGGCATTTATGATATTGAAACTTGAAATAAAAAAAGAAACATAATGAATCGTTCAGTAATATGAAATATGAAATTTTGAACTTAATCAAATAATGAATTGCTTTGAAATATGATTTATGACATTGAAATATTTGAACATAATTATTTAGATGTAAAAAATAATATTATGTTATTTGATTTATGTTATTTCAATATGATTTTAAAAATAAATGACCACGGTGAGAAATAAGCATTTAGGTTATTAAAGAGACCATGGCAAGTTATTGTCATACTCTTTGTCAATACCGGGAACTACTTTAACAACCGTGCACGTGGTGGAGAATCTAACTGAAGTAGGTTGGTATGGCGAACGTTACTAAAATGAAGAAAGAGAATGATGATGGATAGCCTTGACCTTTGGGTCATAATCAAAATGACTAAAACAGAAGCCATACCCAAGCCAATTGAGGTTGCTCCTTTCATCGGACACTCTTCTTCGATATTGTATCTCTTACTTTGTGAATAATTGGTGGCTACCCTTGAATTTGGGAGTGTTGTACAAGGTGTGAAGTAGTTGCAGTTATGTGTTACCACCAGCCGGTAGAATCCTATCGTTGGGTATAGCCTCGGTGCCTTGTTATATTATCGTGATCAAGCCCCCTAAAATTTTGAATAAACGTAGTCGTATCACGACGCATCCCTATCCACCGACGCACTGGTGTGTTATATGCAATATGTACGTCATGGTATAAACGGTGTAAGGGTAATAATGGTAATCCCACTTACGCTATTTTCAATAGCATATTCGTATTGTATTATATAATAAATAGTTTAACGGACCCTTCGATAATGGATTTCCCAAACATCCTTTAAGTTATTAATGCTTTCCATTTGGGCATTTCACTTGAGTTGATTTACTTACATGAGAATCTTAGTCCTGATCCGAGTGTTTTGTTTTTATATTTCTGCTCGGGTCAGACCGAATATTATAGTATTGAGATTTCACCTTTTGGAGATGGAGACTTATTGAAGATATTACCTCTATCTATTATGAGATTACTCCTTTTGTATTAGAAATCCATTGTATTTAGACTTCCATTGTATTTGATTTCCATAACTCAAATATTATGTATAAGTTTGATATTGTACTTAGTAGTTTTATGAACTACTATTGTATTTTATTTATTCCGCTACGAGTTATTATGCTATTATTTATCTACGATTTATCTATGTTTTGTGATTCGATTTTAATGTAAACCTCATAGTTATAACAATATGATGTTTTAGATGATTTGGATCGACTTAAATGGTAAGAAATAGCAGGCTATTACATGTGGTACCAGAGCGGTTTGATTAAAACCTTAATTTATCCGGTTTAAACTCATTAGAGATAGGGTAGAGGTACACTAGAATGAGCAGAATCAGTTGCAGAATCCTTCTTGAGAGAGCGTATTTTGAAAGGTATAAATAATTTTAAATGGTTTTAAAAGGATTTTGTAATATAACTTTGTTTTGAAATTTTTGTTTTTCCAAGAGTTCCTTTATTTCGAATTTAGCTTCTTTAATAGGTATTTAACTAGGATTTCCTGAATCTATATCACGATCCTTGTTCTAAATCTATCTTAGGAAAATTATAATAGATGGTTTCTAAATTCTACATATTCTTAATTTGTTCTAATTAGGGGTTATGTCTTTTGTAGATTTTTGTTGATTGGGTTCTTTCGTTGTTCAGCTTCCAGCTCATGTTTGACTTATTTGACCTAACTAAAGAAATAATGAAAGAGATTTTAAAATATAACTCATATTAAGAATTAATGAGAAATATGAAAATGTTAATATTTAGGATAAAAATTATTCAGTTTATAATTGGAATAATAAAGATTTAAAAGGTATTATATGAAAATAAAGGTGTTGCTTTTAGAAATTTATAAGGTGATTAATTTGTGAATAAAAAGGGGGTTTGTTGATTCATAAATTTATATATGAAATGATCTTGTAGTACTGATTTTCTAATAGGCATATATTAGTTATATTCCATAAACTTGATATCTTGAAAGGTTAACTTGAACAAGTACAAACATTGAATTGAATACAAGTTAATGAAATAGAAATAGAAATAGAAATCTGATCTTTTTTTAAGAATGGTTATGAAATGAATTTTTTTCTTTATATAAATATATAAATTATTTATAAAAGAATGGTGATTTGAAGTATATGACAAAAGTTACACTTGTAAGAATAAAATGAACTTTATAAGTATGATTTCAAGCAAACTTTAAATTATGAAATTTTGTAAATCTAATGAATTTTATTATGCTTATTTTAGCATAAGTTTGGTCACTTTGAAAAGTGCTTGATTTAGAAAGACCGGAAAATTTAAGCTTGCTTATATTAAGGCTGGTAAATTAATATTGTTGTAAATTTGATTTAATAAAATTGAATTAGTTATAAATGAATGAAACTATATATGATATAAATTTGAACTTAGTTGGTATTTTTAATAATGATAAGATTTAAAGCTAAAGTAAAATGAAATATTGATACAAACTTCAATATTGAAATAAAAATGAATTTGTGTATTAAACAAAGTCAATTTAAGGTTAATATTGTTAATATGGTATATTTTTTGGCAAAGTCAACATTTTTTACAGTGATCCATAACACATTTTTCATTACAACAAATAATAAGTACAATAATATACATGAATTAGGCAGTTTGTCTACCTGTTACAGGCGTTATACAGAGTTAAGCCACAACAACCACAATCTATATTAAACTAGTTATCAATTCGCAGGGTGTGTGACGTAGAAAACATTAAATGCAGCAATAAAAAACCACTTACATCACCCTAGGCGGACCCGGTATAAAATAACTACAGATAAGTTGTCAAGCAGTCTCACTACACTAAACCAAGTGTAAGCAATAACCTAAAACTCCACTTACCAAGAAAAGTTGCAGAGCAGACGCCCAAACTATCACAACCTCAAACATGAACAAACGAGCAGATTACCAGAAAACCCACAAGCATACTGCAGAGTAGTCACCGTTCCCGAATTTTAAGCAAACCTATAACAAGCTCAACAAGCAGCCATACCACCTTAACAAAACTGTGTAGCAGCCAAGAAGCAAACAAGCATGCCGCAGATATCACCCAAAGACATTAACGTGATCCTTACCAGCAAGGAAATTCGTGGTAATGCAACCAATGTTACATTCCAACATATGCCTGAAAAAATCACAACCCAAGATCCCTAATGATAACCAATACCCATTCAGCACAACAAATACTAGCAACCAAATGAGCAACAATACCACTCCATCGTAAACACCCAAAAACCTATAGCAACAACCCACCTACCGATTATCTAACAATAAACAAAACCCACAACACTTTCAAACTGACCAAAAACCCAAACTAGGACATCAACCAACACCTAATTAATAGACAAGCCAAATAGATCCAAAAGCAACAACCAAATCCGGAAAATTTCCACAATCATCACGTCGAAATCTCGATCCACGGCTATATAGCATGCCTTTCAATTGTGTCAGCAACCTTACCTAGCTGTTGCGTTTGAGGGGGATGAAGCAACAAAAATCGTGAATTGAAGGGATGAGTCGTGAGCAAGTGGGAGGAAAAAATAGTGTGTTGAATGTTATATGATTTACATTTGCAAACTTTAAGCTGATAATATTTACTATAGAGAATAGAAGTTAAATATTAATAAATAAATGAGTGCGGGAGACACGTAAGTTCCCTTATTCAAAAACTATAACAAGTAAATGATTTGGAAATTTTATTTATAATATATATAAATATATATATATATATATATATATATATATATGAAAAGTCTACATCTCTTATGTTTGAAAAGATTAAGTATTTTCTTTGACTTATGATTGGACCATCGAGTATTTGGTGATTTGGACATGTGCCTGGCTAACATATATACTATATCTTATATGTACTAGATAAATATAGAATCACACTCTAGTCGCTTAAAAAGGATTCAGATAGTGACTATAGCACTTAAGACCATTTTGAAATATATTTTAATCATACGTTTTTAATTTTTTAATTTGAACATTGTCTACATATAAACTAGGTAAGTGTTTAATGTGCATAACTTGATTTTAAGTATATTCAATTATAGATTTCTATATTTCACTATCCTGTTCATTTTCGAGGATGAAAAGATTTTTTTTTGGCAAAGTGGACTGGTTTTTAAAGTGACCACAAGCACTTTTATTATAACCTTTAATAAATACAAATAATATAAAAGGGTGGCGGTTACCAACCTACAATTCGGTTTTTAAAGTGGACCGACCACTACATTTGGCATTTCTAAGTGGGTCGTCCACTGTATCTTTCTAGATTATAGTACGTGAGCTTACTAATATACTAGAACTATACACTATTTATACAAAAATTACTTAAGTACAGACAGTACATAACAATAACAAGAGTGTACAAGACACTTCACATACAAGACCACAACCTGTCACCTTTTTTGAGCACCACACCAAGTATTAGTGCACGGCAAGGACATGCCTTCCAGCAAATTTCATCAACGAGTTTGATAGAAGTGACCTGGCAGATCTAGGCATCAAGAGGTACAACATTGCACAGTCGAACATTTCGTGAACAATCTGACATGAAAGCAAAGGCTAGAATTTTAAGGCACAAGCATCTGGGAAGCATGAGGACATCAAACGTGTCACTGCAAGTCGAGAGCAGAGCTTCACCTGTATGCCAAGGTAGTGACAACCGAGCGTAACCAAACATTCATATCCCAAATCACTGAACCAAAGCACACACTCCAAACTTCCAACGAAATTAATCGAAAACACCATAGGTATAAACATATAACCAAAACAACGAACAACCACCAGAGCTGTACTCGCAAGACGAATTCCTCACTTGCATTGAATATTAAACACTGATTAGAACCATCACAACCCAAAACAAACCAAATGCACCAAACCATCAACAGTAACCCACTAAGCTGAAGAATGTGAAGTTACTCGGTAAAAAGGAAAACAAGGATACTAGTCTATAGATAGGTGAAACGCGAATCTAAACAAGCGTGAGAAGTTATTGCAAACAAAGAAAAATGCATGTAAAGTGCCATAACTTTGATCCCAGAATAAGTTGAAATCAATCCAAAGAAACCTTGGGGGAAACTACCATGAAATGGAACAAAAAGAGCGAATGAAACGAGATCGATTAAAAGATAGAAATTTGGGCGAGGATGGAAGAAATTAGGGAAATTCGAGGCCAAAAATAAGGTTTAGATCTGAAGTGAAATTTGTGTTCGAGTTGGAAACCACGCGTGGCGAAATCAGGGTAAAAGAGATTTGAAGAGAGATGAGTCGTTTTGGACCGTGAAGAAGGAAAATGGGGTTGGGAGAGCATGTTGAATAGAGGAAGAGTAAAGAGAAGACCCTGTCGCCATTAACGATTATCGCATTAGATTGAAACCTATTTGTTTTTGGGACGAAAAGATTTGATTGGGGGATAATGTAAAAGCCTAAGATTTTTAAATGATTTTAAATAAGGTTGTTATTTGAAATTAAACTTGGAAATTTATAATATAATTTGTTTTGAATGTTTGTGTTCAATTTTTGAATATAAATTTAAAATGGATATCTTTAAGTTAAATAATAAATTTAAAATGATCATTAAATCAGAACTTGTTTATTTGGAAACTGACATGAAACCAGTTATTAATTACATGGTGAACTACTGATTCTTCAAAATATGAAATTTTATGTAAAATTAATCTTGTAAATTTTATAATCAAAAATGTCAACTTTCGCTTGCTCTGTTTGAATCGATATGTACGACCAATTTACGATAGCGACAACTGATATAGAGCAACTAATATTAAAATTTGAAATAAAAATATGAAATTTAAGATTTGAGATATGTTTAACTTAACATAGCATAGGAATAGATTTTGTGCACAGATATGCAAGGTTGCTCCGTTCATGTTATTTAGTTAAATTTGAATAAATTGTTTTGAAAATAAAATATTGTTAAAACTTAGGCATTTTCTTCTAAAAATACTAGACCATTTTATGAGCAAGACGTCATTTTTCGTTTTACGAAATTAGGACGTTTATTTTTCCAAAATTTTAATTTTGATGGAAAACCCACGTTATTGACGACATATTTGTATCTCCCGTATTGGTTCATAGGATTTGGATTAGTGCTTATTAAATTTTATGGGTATCTAATTGCTTAACTTGTGGGCTGATTTACGTTTAGTAATTGAAGAGTTTCTCTCATGAGAACAAATACGTATCATTCCCTTCTTCTTCTCAGAAGTTTTCCACCTTCAGATCTCTTTCTTCTCCCTCTCGGCAACATATCATGGCAAAAATATAAATTAGGTTTGCAAATAATTTTTTTTATTTCTTTTCCAATCAAATAATCAATTATAAAGTCAAATTTCAAATCTAAACTTAGTTCAAAATTCCAACCTCTGTTTTGTTTAATTCGAATCAAATTTAATTTTGCTAGTGTGGGATTATTTTTTTAAAACTAGATCTAATTGTTTTTTTAGCAAACTTGTTCACTATCAAATGTTAAAGCCCTTCAAAAAAAATTCATGTGCAAAATCCTATTTGCATTCCATTGGAAATCCGTTTTTTATCACGTGCTAAATATGTTTCTTTCGTCTTTTACAATAAATCCTTCCTGTTGAATAACAAAACACACTTTTCACACGCAAATCCCATTCATTTTCCATGCTTGTTTTCCCTTCCCCACTTCATCGCGCCTCATATCAATTGCCGCCCCACCTTCAGGCGGCCCACCACCAAGCCCGCCTCCAACCTGTTACAACAAGCCCAACCCTCAAACCCGAACCCAATAACTCACAAACCTAACCCGTAATGCCTAACCCAATCCCTAGTGGAACCCACGCCGACTTGAGCAACCCCGCCTCTGACCTGACGCCCTCCGACCAAAGCAGACGCAACTTCGACCCCTTCAACTCCTCTTCCGTTTTCTGGCCTGCTTTGTTTGTTTGTGTTGTGAAGTTTTGTTTCGTCTTATATAAAAAAATATTTTTCTGTATGAGTTTGTGCATCCTTCTATTGTGTGATGCTGTGACTTTTGTGTGATGTTGCTCCTCTTCTCATTTTGTTGTGTTTTGGCTTCCTCACGTATATATAAAATAAAATAAAATAAAATAAAAACTTTCAAAACCTTGATTTGTTGTGCTAAGTTTTCTTTTGCATTTTTGATATTCCTTCTTCATATAGAAAAAAGGAATTATTCAAATAATGCGATGATCATTTTGTTTTGGATCTGTGCTTATTCTTAGTGAGTATTGTTGCTGAGATTTTCCTTCTTTTATAAAAAAAGTTAGGATTTGTTGAAAATTTTCTTTGCTTCCCTCTTCCTAATATAAAACAAAAATTCTCAAGTATTGTTGTTGTTTTCATCTTGGTTGTGTCGCTTTATACTGCCGTTCTTTTTCTGTTCCCATTCAATTGCCATCTTCGTTCATTGCTTCAAAATGCATGTCTATCTCACATTTAACTAACATAATTATTAAAGTGAAATTCAACACATTTGAAATGCTATGAAATGTTTAAGATTACTTGTAATAATCATAGCATCTGATAAGTATATTATGCACGTACTACACACCTTTATGACAAGTGATATATGACACGAAATGTGCATAAGTGACATGTGTATATTACATGTTTATGTTTTACTTGTTATGTTATTTATATTGTTTATTCATATTATTTTCACATTGCAAGTTCCTTATAGATTTACAAAATCACTATGGGTTGAAATAATACATACCCGAATCACTGCATAGATATAGGAAGTGAAACTGAATTGATTTGGGATGCATGTTAAAATGGTGACACCCCGGATTCAAATTTTAATCACGGATTGAAATGATACATATCTATATTACTTGGCCTCGGAAAAAAATTATATACAGACATCTTTGGCCTATTCTGAAAGTATTTTCTAAATTTTTAATATATTTTATTTAATAAAGCTATTTTAAAATATTTTTAATTATAACATTATTTTTTAAAATTTAATTATTTTATAATTAATTTAATAATTCTTTTATCATAGTTTAATATCATTTAAATTTTAAAAATGAATATATAAATATAGATTTTCTTAATACTTTAGTCAAGGAAAGTTTAAAAGAGAAGTTAGAAATTTAATTGTAACTTAATTTTCTAAATGACATAATTGAAATGGAATTTATTAAATTAAGTTAAATTGATTTCAATATGTGATTTAAGACAAATGAATGGATTTTTATATGAGATTATTATGATTTTGAAACTTAATAAAATTGATTTGATAATAATTTATCAAGTAAAAGTTTGAATCTGAAACAATTGAAGTTATACATTTAAAAACCGAACGAATTTGGAAATTGAGATTTTTTTTTTTGCCATAACCGACTGATTTTTATAGTGATCTGTAACACTTTTTATCATAACAAATAACAAATAAATAGGTATAGGAGTTGGACATGACATCTATCCAGTATCCACTATTCAGTTTTTATAGTGGACCGCCCACTAAAACGGTTTTTATAGTAGCCAGACCACTACTTAAACACCACATAGGGTGAAACATTACGGTTCTGGTTTCCTAGGAAGACCCTAAGGAAAACATTACATACTACTATTGTTACGACAATCACTTAGACTCCACACAAGGAGTTGACTTACACATACTACAAACAAATCACTTATTTACTCACTAAACTAACAGAAGTAATTCCCTACAACTACTGCTAGATTGCATTCAAGGCAGCATCAAAATGGAAATTACATATAAAGCTCACTCGGTATACTTGATATACCAGAAGCATATGAAAGGCCATTGACATACCTCAAGCTAATGAGAAAACAGGGAGCATCAGCAGAGGAAGAAACGAAATAACCAAAACATATTCCATCACTTGAGATATCATGCTTGTTGGTGGACCATTGGCAAAAGTACACCACCCCAATTACATAAGCAGCAGTCACAACAAAGCTATGACCTTCAATTGAGAATACTATGCTTGCAACCAGCATAATATTATAGCTAAAAATGTAGATAATGCTACTAATATCCATAGCATGGGCAGTAGCAACAAGCAGGGCCGGCCTTGAGTATTTATGGGCCTAGTGCGGGCCCAAAATTTTGGGCCTTAAATATTTTTTTAATGAAATTGAACTTAAGTGAAAATGTGCTTTTTCTACTGTGCATCTACATTGAGAAAATTGCGTGTTTCAGCAAATTCATAAAGTTTTTACCCACATTTTCAATCTGTCAACTAGAGGTCCACACAAGCCACATCTACATTTTAATATATTGATTGATGTCAACAAAGCATACAATCATATCTACTTTTGCATAGATAAATTACTATCAAGTACACGCATCCTGATAAGAAAAAGCAGCTCTAGTAAAGGAAATATAGTTTTTTTTGGCCCCCCTGACCTAATGGGCCAAGTCCGGTCGCACGACTCGCACTAGGCCAGGGATGACCCTGGCAACAAGTGACACTTAGGAGAAGAACAAGAGCAGTGTGAACCTTCCTAAGGACCCCAAAATTGTAGAGCAATCATGTAACACCCCATATTTTCTATAAACATACGAATAACAAATCAAGGCAGAATTAAATTTTAAAATAAGAACCAAGGGAAACGGGTTGCGCCATTGCGTTCGTCTCGAAATTCTACTTGAAAACGAGTCTGAGTTTTTGAAAAACGGAGTTTGTATGACCAAGTTATGACCCTCCGAAGTTTCAGGAATTTTCAAAATCGAAAACAACTCGAAATTCGAATTCAAACCCAGAAGCAGGCTGGGCGGGAAATTTCCCGCCCAGGACCCAGGTCGACTGGGGAGTCGACTGGGTAGTCGACCCCCCTGACCAGGTCGACTGGGTAGTCGACCTGGGGGTCGACCTGCCTCCCGAACCCACTTCCTGAACCTGATGCATTCTGATGTTTTTGGCCCGATTTTCTGACCAGATTCATGACTCTAAACCTATATAAACAGCCCCCTAACCTCATTCTCTCTACACCATTTCATTCTGCCTATACTCTGCCTCTGTTCTAATTAAAATAAAAATGGCGTCGCTACTCTGCTGAAATCTGAACTGGAACTAGGACTAAAGCATCTTCTTCCAAACTGAATAAAATTATAAGAGAACAACTGCAACTCTTCTTCTTCTTTAATCCAATCAAGGCAAGTGCAGTTATTTTCCGATATAAACTTTAATTTTTATTGTGACATGATTGTAACTCTGAATTTGAGGTTATGTATGTTCTGTTCTGTTTGGATCTATCCTATTCTGTATCTCTTTCTTCTTTCTGTTCTATAGCCAGGCTACCACGAGCCTGCGCCAAATCTCATAAGAGATTAACGCACGAACATTAAAAATAATGAATGATGGCATAAATGGGACATGGCTAGTCTGTGATTGATTTAAGAAAAAAGGACATAGGTTGTAAACTAGATTTAGATATATGCATATTCTGTGAGTTGGGAGAAGAGGAACCATTGTGTGATAACATATGACTTGAGACTTTGACATAACGCATATTTTGAATTAAGATCTAATTTTGAGGACATAGTATATGTTGTAAGTTAAGATCTATATTTGAGGCATATTTTAAGAAAAGGAAGATATGTGACTTAGGCATAAAAATCTATAGGATAACTAGTAATGTGAATACGCCTAAAACTGGACTTTTTGATACTTGGCATCAAAGGATATAGTTTGGCATAATTCATATTGTTTATCATGATTTATGGGTTTTGGAAAATATTCTGTGCTATGCAATGTTTAACTAAAACGTAGGGTATATGATCATATTGTGAATCATGACAATTATTTAGGCATGTGAACTTAGGCCAAATTTATAGCTAGACAAGATATATCAATGAAACTTTAAGGAATGGTTAAATCTGTTATATTGCCTAATTTACTAGTTCTGCTATATTGCCTAATCTGTTAGATCTGTTCATCTGCTAAATCTGTCATCTGCTAAGTCTGCTGAAAATGCCTAATCTGTTATATGCTAAATCTGCTAAATTGCTTAATCTGCTAAATCCATTAAGTCGCCTAATCTGCGAAATCTGTTATCTGCTATATTTGTTGAGTTGATAAATTTAGTCTGTTATTGACATAATCTGAATTGGCTATAGTTATGGATAATTGACATGTATATTAGGCATGGGCATAAATGGTAAATTATTAATTAATTGGCCGCAATGATGAACATGGCTAACTCGAGGTTAGAATGAGTTTGCGGCGTAATCTTGCCCGGAACCGCCCGACACATCCAGTGGCCGCAAACAATAGGTTCTAATGTGAGAAGTTAGTCATAACGTGCTTGAAACCAGAGGTTAGACTCAGTTTGTGGCAGAAACCTGCCCGGAACCAACCGGCTTAACCAGTAGCCGCAAACTGTCAGTCTAATGTGAGAGGTCTGGGCATTAATATTTAATTAATGAAAATTTGAGATAAATATGATGTCTAAAACGTGTTGGGTGGATAGGGTTAAACCAACTGGGCTAATGAAATTAATGAACCCGTTTCATGAATCTCTAGGCCCAGTACAAAGTTAGACAAGTCTGTAAATCTGTTAAATCTGTATGTCTGATCCGTTAGTCTGAAAACTTATTAACTTGATTTTCTGATCTGTGAACTAGTTGACCTGAACTCTGTATGTCTGAACATGTAAACAAGTTAATCTGAAATCTGTTAATCTGGGGCCACAAGGTTAGGAGGGAAAATACTTGTGTCATTTGTTGTTTGGGACCCATATTAGTTAGTAACCCTTTCTGGTATCAAAACTTCGACCCAACAGTAGGTAGGGTCCGGGCACGCTTACTGAACTAATTATAAGCGGTTCATTCTGATAATGGCGAGGGGTGTTGATGGTGCGTTCCAACCGTGTCATGTGCGTTCATGGATCTCGGCCAGCCTCTATGGATGTAAGACGCCGTGACATCTGTAAATAGGTCTGTGTCATTCGAAGGTTGCCACTTTAGGGAATGATACACCCTTCTGTGGGGCTGGCACAGGGTATTTATGTAATAGGGAGCCGATCGCGTGGGGTAGGATTTGGAGTACACTTAGCTTTGTCTGTTTCTGTGGGGTACCGTTTGTTTCTGTTGGGTGGCAACACCTGTCTGCGTGGTACCATCTGTCTATAGGGGTGGTAAAGGCCCATTTACTAGTGTACACCTAATTCTACATTCTGTTTCCGTAGGGATTAATCTGTTTCTGTACCTTCTGTTCGGGCGGTAAAGACCCATTATTAGCATTCTGTTTCTGTCCGTTTCTGTTGGGGTGGTAAAGGCCCATTACTAGCATTCTCTTCTGTGGAAATTATCCTGTTCCCGTTTCTGTTTCAGTTTAGACATTGGGGTGACACCTAATCCTGTTATACTAGTATTAGTGCAGAGAGGTGAAAAGTAATATTATTCTGTTTCTTCTGTTTAACCTAAGTATATCTGCTGCTTCTGTTACTGTTATCTCTTATCCAGCTTATTTTCATGTCATTATTATTATTATATGTTCATATGCTGAAAGTCACCGGACTTGCCAGACTTTATGTCTGACCTTGCTTGTTTTCGCCCCTTTTTCTTCCGCTCCCCCCCAAAGTTTCCAAGGAGGGAATACTTTAGCTTAATCTGGATTTCTTCTGCTTGAAGTACTTAAAGTGCTTAAAGTATGGCTTGACTCCTTATGGCAGCTTCTGTAGGGATTATGATTTTAAAAACTATGCATTCTAAAGGCTTTTGTACAAGACTGATATTTTTGTACTTGAATTCTGATATTGTGATTTGAAAAGATGTAACCAAACTTGCTTTGGTTTCTGTTTGTAATAAAGTTATAAAATTTTCAAGTATTGTTTTATCTGTCTTGTAAATTTCTGTTCTGTCTACTAAAACGCTCCATCAAAGTTAAGGCATTCCCTTTGTGAGTGACCTTAACGGAGGTGGGGTGTAACACTTGGTATTAGAGCTGAAGGTTACCAGAATGGGTAAAAAATTTGAAAAGTATTTATAAAAATGTTTTAAAAGGAAGTATTTACAAAAGTAAAGTTTGTTAGGAAAACATAATCCCCCAAAGCCATGTGCACTATCTCTCTGTCCTTCGTTTTGAATCTTTCCTTTTTGTTTCAGCATGTTTGGAGACCTTAACCTTCCAGAGGGAGTACCGATACCCGGCTGGTTCAGGAGGTACTTAGAAGCTAGTGCCAATGGAGCGGGCCCAGCAGACATTCCTCCTCCAGTGGCAGCGGTTCCTCCTCCTCCTCCTCCTCCTCCTCGTGGGAATGCCTTCGCAAAAACATGTAGAGACTTCAAATCTATGGGTGGAAAAGACTTTTATGGGACAGAATCCTTTGTAGGAGCAAGAAACTGGCTAAAGGAGACCGAGGATCTGTTCGACATCTTCGGAGTTGATGACAGGCAAAAGATACAGCTAGCAGTGTGGTTACTTAAAGATGAAGCTTCCTATTGGTGGGAGATCACTAATGCTCAGAGGCCAATAGAAACATGGAAAGATTTCAGGACAAGGTTTGAGATGAAATTCCTCTCCCAAGCTGAAAGAAGCCTGCAAATGGAGAAGTTCCTAACTCTTAAACAGGGGAGCATGATGATCAGGGAGTACGTCAATCAGTTTAATCAGCTGGCCGGATTTGGGCTGGACTTAGTAAACACCCTACATAAGAAGGCGCTTCACTTCGTCAAAGGTCTGAATGAGCCTCTACGCAGCCTTACTATGACCCATGTATCCATAGGAGCGGCTTATGAAAGCTTGGTGGACATGGCATTGCTACACGAGGAAGACAAGGGCAAGAAAGAGGCAAAGAAGGAAGAACCACCGAACAAGAAAGCATGGCCCAAAAAGGAAACACAAAAGAAGGATGAGAAATCTGATGATGAGAAGGAGAAAAAGTGCTTTACTTGTGGAAGCTTGACTCATCAGAACAAGGATTGCAGAAAAAGGAAGGGCACTTGCTTCAACTGTGGTGAGATGGGACACTTCACTAAGGACTGTCTGAAAAAAAGAGGGCAAGGGCAGAAGGCAGGACCAACTTCTGGAGGGCAGGCGAACACTCTCGAGGCTAATGGATAGGATAGGATTAGGAAAACTTTCTGTGGGAGGTTTAATTTCTTTATCTGATTGTTGAGTTGAAACTCTTTCTGATTCTGGCATTCTGATTCTGTAATCTATACTTTGCACTTTAATACTAGTATTGTTTCTGATTCTGCTATAGTCCTAAACCTCATAAGGGTTACAACTCATCTGTTTGTGATAAGTTGGGGTTTGAGGGATATCTGTGTTAGGCGTCAAGCATGACGCATGCATTCTGGGTTTTTGCGGGATATGATTTTATCATGCTTAGTTTCCTAAGAATCATTTGATAATCTAATATGTACCAATAATCTGGAAATATCTGAATATTTCTGATAAGGATAAGATTTCCAATTTTGACATTGTCTAAAAAGGGTAATCCTCTGGGTGTCAATTTAATGCTGATTTCGGTCTTCGGGGTTGATACTTAGGGGAATTATTCTTTCAACCAATGTCTAATAGAAACCAAGTTTTTGTTTTATCTGTACTCGCTTCCATCATTCGACGATATCCTATCAAGCAAATCTTCGACCTTTAGGTAGAAACTAATGGGTGTAAACATGTGTTTGAGACATGTTATGTTTGATGGTTGCAAGTGGTTGCTAGTGGTTGCTCGTGGATGCATATACACACACTAGGCACTAGATAGGCTAAAAAACACTCTCATACTGCATATGGATAAGTGTGCATTTTCAATTTTGTGGATGCAAAATGATTGACTCATCACATGGATGTTGCATTTGGATGGATGATTGCTTACACATTTAGAAATGATATGTATCAAATAGGAAAATTTCATACATGTTGGATTCATGGCACTGACATAATTCGCATTAAGGGGGTCAACTGAATCAGTAGACCGCCTGATTTTTGCATTAGATAAGGAACATATACAAACACTTTTGCATATGCTCATACAACATTAGAAGTTTTCTAAGGACAATGGATGCTTTTGGATGATAATTGAGTAGATGGATGACTGGATGGTAGGACACATTCTTCTTAACTTGAAGATTTCGGGGACGAAATCCTTTAAGGAGGGGAGAATGTAACACCCCGTATTATCTATAAACATACGAATAACAAATCTAGGCAGAATTAAATTATAAAATAAGAACCAAGGGAAACGGGTTGTGCCATTGCGTTCGTCTCGAAATTCTGCTTGAAAACGAGTCTGAGTTTTCGAAAAACGGAGTCCGTATGACCAAGTTATGACCCTCCGAAGTTTCAGGAATTTTCAGAACCGAAAACAGCACGAAATTCGAATTCAAAAATTCGAATTCAAACCCAGAAGCAGACTGGGCGGGAAATTTCCTACCCAGGACCCAGGTTGACTGGGGAGTCGACCCCCCCCCCCGACCAGGTCGACTGGGTAGTCGACCTGGGGGTCGACCTGCCTCCCGAACCCACTTCCTGAACCTGATGCATTCTGATGTTTTTGGCCCGATTTTCTGACCAGATTCATGACTCTAAACCTATATAAACAGCTCCCTAGCCTCATTCTCTCTACACCATTTCATTCTGCCTATACTCTGCCTCTGTTCTAATTAAAATAAAAATGGCATCGCTACTCTGCTGAAATCTGAACTGGAACTAGGACTAAAGCATCTTCTTCCAAACTGAATAAAATTATAAGAGAACAACTGCAACTCTTCTTCTTCTTTAATCCAATCAAGGCAAGTGCAGTTATTTTCCGATATAAACTTTAATTTTTATTGTGACATGATTGTAACTCTGAATTTGAGGTTATGTATGTTCTGTTCTGTTTGGATCTATCCTATTCTGTATCTCTTTCTTCTTTCTGTTCTATAGCCAGGCTACCACGAGCCTGCGCCAAATCTCATAAGAGATTAACGCACGGACGTTAAAAATAATGAATGATGGCATAAATGGGACATGGCTAATCTGTGACTGATTTAAGAAAAAAAGGACATAGGTTGTAAACTAAATTTAGATCTATGCATATTCTGTGAGTTGGGAGAAGAGGAACCATTGTGTGATAACATATGACTTGAGACTTTGACATAACGCATATTTTGAATTAAGATCTAATTTTGAGGACATAGTATATGTTGTAAGTTAAGATCTATATTTGAGGCATATTTTAAGAAAAGGAAGATATGTGACTTAGGCGTAAAAATCTATAAGATAACTAGTAATGTGAATACGCCTAAAACTGGACTTTTTGATACTTGGCATCAAAGGATATAGTTTGGCATAATTCATATTGTTTATCATGATTTATGGGTTTTGGAAAATATTCTGTGCTAAGCAATGTTTAACTAAAGCGTAGGGTATATGATCATATTGTGAATCATGACAATTATTTAGGCATGTGAACTTAGGCCAAATTTATAGTTAGGCAAGATATATCAATGAAACTTTAAGGAATGATTAAATCTGTTATATTGCCTAATTTGCTAGTTCTGCTATATTGCCTAATCTGCTAGATCTGTTCATCTGCTAAATCTGTCATCTGCTAAGTCTGTTGAAAATGCCTAATCTGTTATATGCTAAATCTGCTAAATTGCTTAATCTGCTAAATCCGTTAAGTCGCCTAATCTGCGAAATTTGTTATCTGCTATATCTGTTGAGTTGATATATTTAGTCTGTTATTGACATAATCTGAATTGGCTATAGTTATGGATAATTGACATGTATATTAGGCATGGGCATAAACGGTAAATTATTAATTAATTGGCCGCAAAGATAAACATGGCTAACTCGAGGTTAGAATGAGTTTGCGGCGTAATCCTGCCCGGAACCGCCCGGCACATCCATTGGCCGCAAACAATAGGTTCTAATGTGAGAAGTTAGTCATAACGTGCTTAAAACCCGAGGTTAGACTCAGTTTGTGGCAGAAACCTGCCCGGAACCAACCGGCTTAACCAGTAGCCGCAAACATATCAGTCTAATGTGAGAGGTCTGGGCATTAATATTTAATTAATGAAAATCTGAGATAAATATGATGTCTAAAACGTGTTGGGTGGATAGGGTTAAACCAACTGGACTAATGAAATTAATAAACCCGTTTCATGAATCTGTAGGCCCAGTACAAAGTTAGACAAGTCTGTAAATATGTTAAATCTGTATGTCTAATCTGTTAGTCTGAAAAATTATTAACTTGATTTTCTGATCTGTGAACTAGTTGACCTGAACTCTGTATGTCTGAACTTGTAAACAAGTTAATCTGAAATCTATTAGTCTGGGGGCATAAGGTTAGGAGGGAAAATACTTGTGTCATCTGTTGTTTGGGACCCATATTAGTCAGTAACCCTTTCTGGTATCAAAACTTCGACCCAACAGTAGGTAGGGTCCGGGCACGCTTACTGAACTAATTATAAGCGGTTCATTCTGATAATGGCGAGGGGTGTTGATGGTGCGTTCCAACCGGGTCATGTGCGTGCATGGATCCCGGCCTGCCTCTATGGATGTAAGACGCCGTGACATCTGTAAATAGGTCTGTGTCATTCAAAGGTTGCCACTTTAGGGAATGATACACCCTTCTGTGGGGCTGACACATGGTATTTATGTAATAGGGAGCCGATCGCGTGGGGTAGGAATTGGGGTACACTTAGCTTTATCTGTTTCTGTGGGGTACCGTCTGTTTCTGTGGGGTACTGTCTGTTTCTGTTGGGTGGCAACACCTGTCTGCGTGGTACCATCTGTCTGTAGGGGTGGTAAAGGCCCATTTACTAGTGTACACCTAATTCTACATTCTGTTTCTGTAGGGATTAATCTATTTCTGTATCTTCTGTTCGGGCGGTAAAGGCCCATTATTAGCATTTTGTTTCTGTTGGGGTGGTAAAGGCCCATTGCTAGCATTCTCTTCTGTGGAGACTATCCTATTCCCGTTTCTGTTTCAGTTTAGACATTGGGGTGACACCTAATCCTGTTATACTAGTATTAGTGCAGAGAGGTGAAAAGTAATATTATTCTGTTTCTTCTGTTTAATCTAAGTATATCTGCTGCTCCTGTTACTGTTATCTCTTATCCAGCTTATTTTCATGTCATTATTATTATTATATGTTCATATGCTGAAAGTCACTGGACTTGCCAGACTTTATGTCTGACCTTGCTTGTTTTTGCCCCTTTTTCTTCCGTTCCCCCCCAGGTTTCCAAGGAGGGAATACTTTAGCTTAATCGGATTTCTTCTGCTTGAAGTACTTAAAGTGCTTAAAGTATGGCTTGACTCCTTATGGCAGCTTCTGTGGGGATTATGATTTTAAAAACTATGCATTCTGAAGGCTTTTGTACAAGACTGATATTTTTGTACTTGAATTCCGATATTGTGATTTGAAAAGATGTAACCAAACTTGCTTCGGTTTCTGTTTGTAATAAAGTTATAAAATTTTCAAGTATTGTTTTATCTGTCTTGTAAATTTCTGTTCTGTCTACTAAAACGCTCCATCAAAGTTAAGGCATTCCCTTTGTGAGTGACCTTAACGGAGGTGGGGTGTTACAAATCACGCAGGGAATGCATTGCATACACTCGTTCAAGAAAAAGCCGAGCGTTACCCATGAATCATAGCAAAACAAGTACTACCCATGCTCACATCAAAGCATGACCCAAAGTTACACCTAATAGATCAACAACGAAATTCACAAACCTGTAGAAAAGTTAGTGGAGAAGCCAAGCCTCAACACGCACACCAGAAACACTCAAATCCCAAGTTGGACAATATGAAGTGAACCCTAATCAGCAAGCACGATCAAAGACCAAGCTCGAGGATTACTCGTTCCACCACCAAAACAGAGATTTGGAGTAGCATTTTAAGTTTGCTAACAAGCTCATAGGGGAGCCAATCACCCCAATGAGGCGGTGAGAGTGGCTAGAAATAGATCTGAAAAGATGCGAAATTTGAAGGGTCGCAAGCAAAAATGTGATAGGCTCGTTCGAAATAACAACGGAGAAAGTCAGGAGAAATTGGGAGGAGGAAAAAGGAATGGAGTGAAAGCGCTGAAATTAGGTCAAAGGGGAGGGTGCAAAAGAAAAGAAGATCTAGTCCCCATTGTTGGATATAAGACGAGCCTGTGTTCCAAACTGAGATTTATTTGTATGAAACCATTCAAATGTGATTTACAGTACAATTTGAAACTTGAAGGAATTTATTTAATCAATAAAACCGAAACCAACTTGAATAATATTTTGAAATGAATTGGGATTAAGAATGTATTGTTTAAGGTTAGACTGATGTAATTTGATGTTTTGAAATCTTAATTGATAATAAGTTGAACCTTGAAAAGATGGATATGTGGCTCGGTTCGGTGTATTATTTAAAATAGATTAATTTAAACTAGTATTATTTTATATTAAACTCTTTTATACTATTTTATGTAACTAATTATTTTATTCCTATTTACATTTAACTTAATTTTTATACATTTTATAAGCAATACAAATTTAACTATATTTATATTTTAAATACTAAATATTTTATAAGTGTTTTAAATCAAGGTATTTTATATTAATATAATTATTTTTAAATTTAACTATTTATATTTTTTTACTATTTTTAAAATAAAGTTTAATTCTGATCCAAGTTGTTTAGTCCAAATGTTAATACGAAGATTTTGAATAACAACATTTGTGATATTGACATTTGAAATCAAAAAGGAAATTTTGTTAATGAACCATTTTGTAAATATAAAATATGAAATTTTGAACTTAATCAAATAATGAATTGATTTGAAATATGATTTATGACAGTGAAATGTTTGAACTTAATTATTTAAATATAAAAACCAATAGTGTGCTGTTTGATTTATGATATTTCAATATGGTTTTAAATATAAATGACCATAGTGTGAAATAAGAGTTTGGGTTATTAAAGTGACCGTGGTCGGATATTGTCGTACTCTCTGTCGATACTGGGAACCACTTTAATAACTATGTACGTGGTGGAGAATCTAAAATGAAATAGGTTGCTTTGGCAAACGCTACTGAAATGAAGTAAGAGAACGATGACGGATAGCCTTGACCTTTAGGTCATAATTAAAATGACTAAAACAGGAACCATACCCAGGCCAATTGAGGTCGCTCCTCTGACCAGACATGCTTTTTTCGATACCACATCTCTTACTTTGTGACTGATTAGTGGCCACCCTTGAATTTGAGAGCGTTGTACGAGGTGGGTGGTATATGCGTTACCCCAGCCCGAGTTTGTAATCCGATAGAATCCTACCATTGAGTATAACCTTGGTGTCTTGTCGTATTATCCTGATTGACCCCCTTAATGTTGTCGTATCACGACCATCCCTATCCACCGATGTACAGGTGTGTTATATACAAATTATATGCAAATGATATAAACAGTGTAAGGGTAATAATGGTAATCTTGCTTACGCTATTTTTAATAGTATATTTACCGTAGACACTATTACAATAGCATATTGTATTATATAATATATAGTTCATTTCCAAAAATAATAATATAATATATAGTTTAACTGATCCTTAAAGGATGAAAATTCCAAGCATCCTTTAAGTTATTGATGCATTTCATTTGAACATTTCACTTGAGTAAATTTACTTACATGAGAATCTTAGTCCTAATCCAAGTGTTTTGTTTTTAGGTCAGACCAAGTATTAAAGTATTGAGAATTCACCTTTCAAAACTGGAGAACCGTTAAAGACATCACCTCTATCTATTATGTCATTATTCCTTTTGTATTAGAAATCCACTGCATTTAGACTTCCGCTTTTTTTTTTTTAATTTCTGTAACTCTGATATTATGTATAAGTTTGATATTGTATTTAGTAGCTTTATGAACTACTATTGTATTTTATTTATTCCACTTTGAGTTATTCTGCTATTATTTATCAGTGATCTGTCTATGTTCTGTGATTTGATTTTATTTAAACCACATAGTTATAATAATTCGCCGTCTCAAATGATTTGAGTTGGTTTCAATATCGACTTAAATGGTAATAAATAGCACGTTGTTACACAAAACCACAATGCATTATCTCAAACCCACACTAATTGAGTCAACTGGCCAATGAAATGTCATGATATAAAAGTTTCTTACTACCAGGAGCATGACATCTAAGGTTTCCTAAAAATTCCTTTAGGCTTTTTCACTTAGGCCTACTTATGGAGTATGAGCACTAATGACGTTCAGAACTGCATCACTAACTACAAGCTTGACTATAATGATCTTGTCTCCTCATCTTCTGACGTTAACCATCCAATCTCTATGTTTTTGTCAATTAATATGCATACCAATTCTTATTATGTTCTTTTCCTATGTACCATAAATTGAAGCATGTGTTCTCCACCTCATTCGCCTTTTGGTGTATCCATTTGGTATCTTGAATTCATAAGATATTTATATGTTTTCTAATCATAATATCAACTATCTCTATTAACTTTCCTATTAAGAACCCTATATTCCAAGTATCTAACCTTATTATCATCGACTAACTTCCTTGCCCCTCACATCCGCTAAGAAAGATGCGAAGAACTTTTCTCATTTATCACTACATCCGGGTATCGATGTAGCGCGCCATTAAGAGAGCGGCGACCCAGTCCTTGCATAGTTAACACCATACTCGAGCCTCGATATGGTGCACCACCGAAAAAGTGGGAACCCAACCCTTGCCTATTTATCACTATACCCGAACCTCGATATGATGCATCGCTAAGAGGGTTATGTCCCAATGAAATACATGAGGATCTATATCTGTAAGAAATGCTATGTTTTTACATTGACTCGCTAAGTCTATCACAACCTTCCTCCTTTATATGGCTTCAGACAGACTGCATAGAAAACTACACAGGTGGAGCTAACCTTTTTTTTATTGATGAAAATAAAACATTTTTACAGAATGATTATATATTATGATTGGTAGGCTTAAAATACATGACAATTTCACGTTTATTATAGTCTCTCTCAATTTCTTTCTTTTATGAAAAAAGAAATATAAAAATGTATAGAAAATAAAACTTTCTTCTTCATACTCATACCTATACGATTTCCTCTCAAATTAAAACGTATATATCAAATACTTAAAAATCTAAGCAACGACTTCTATAGATCTCCAAATCCTTTAAAATTTACATAATTTGAAAGAACTGTGCTAACTTTGAAGAGCAGACAACAATTATCAACTCACTATAGTCGTGCTGAATTCTCTTTCAAGGAAGTGACCTTATCCACAATACTACTTTGATTACTTTCTTTGTTTATGTTCCTACCCATCAATTTCCAACAAATCTTTTTAAGGAGGAATTCTGACCTATCTAACTTACACTGTTTTCTCTTTTCAAGAAAGAGGACTTTCAAGTTATTAGGCTAAGGCTGACCATTTTATTATATTTTGTAAATAACTCTTTGCATAAATTTGTTTTAATGTAATAAAACTATAGGAATCTTCGTTCAAAAGAAGTTTGATATTCTTGGATAGCCATGGAGAGAAGATGGAATTACAAAATTAGTGTGATGCTAGGGGCACCATAAAAAGTGGCTTATATTATCAATTCTAAAGAATATCATACTTTTTTTGTATTCTCTGCTTCTTATTACCATTGTTACATTATTACAGTGCCTGCATATTATTAAACCCAAATCCCAATATTTCAAAATTAGTTGCATTTACTAGCAATACTATCTCGACAATGCTTAACTGTTTGTATTTTCTCTTCGTCTTTACAATGACGACTTCAGTATGTTCTGTTCTTTTCACAATCCAAACGCGACATTGTTTTTTTTTTTTTTACCCGATCTCAATTTATTCTATTTGAATATTATTATGATGGTTTTTATTATTACTTTTGCTTGGACTTTGCGCCAATGAATTTAAGAATATGCGAATCAAAAACCTAAAATACCAATGACAAAATAATCATGTTCAAAAGCAAAACAATGCTTTCAATAATATGTGATTCTTCACCCTGTAACATTAGTTGATCTTCAAACATCATGGTACTACCAATTTCCGCCATAGTTTTTGCTTACATTTTGTTATCAAAATCTATCCCCTAACAAACATTTATTTTGATAATGCAAAAAATTATAATCGAAAATGGAAAAATTAAGGAAAAAAAAATCATTATTAAGAGTACTTACAACACAAAATTATCACCTTTGACATCTGTAAGCATGAATTTGCTCATAAATCATTTGAAATCTTCAAAATTATTATAACTATTGGATTTCAACTTTGACTAATAATCAATGACAAAAAAATTACAACTAAATAAAAATACCCCATTTTCCCCATGATATGTTCATCAACCATTGAAATATTTGAAATACCTATCTTCTTTTCCTCCGTTACATCATCATTCTTCATTTAATTGTTTCTCTATCGATTTGAGATTTTTAAAATCAAGGGTTTTCAGAAGAAACAAGTTATAGCGGAAGAGCGAAGATAGGAATTCATTTAAAAGAGTTGTGAGAACAAAATTAGCGAGAAGAAGTATGTTTATTGATTAAAATTTGAATGAAGGATTGTAACATTGTATTAGAATTGTAATAAAAAGAGCATTAATTTAAATAAGATTATTACTTCTGTTATGGCGATATAAAGCATATTCCATAGTGCACTCGGCGTCAACTAATATTATATTAAGAAAAGACACTAAAAATGTATAATTTGAGATGTCAAAGTCGATTGACTTAGCAAAAGGTATATATAAAAGAGGTGCGAACAACAAATAAACTGGAAGAGTTAAATTATCTGAACATGTAGTAGTGTAGGAAAATTTTAAGAAAATTAGAATGAAGTGTCACACAAATTATAAGTCACAAATTAAAACTCAACCTTCATGTATAATGATAGATAGATAGATAATACATGATCCGGTCTTCGATGGTTGAAGGTTGCATGCTTGATACTTGTTTAAGGGTCCGTTGTAACAATGATGCTTGTTTTTGGTCCGTTTAGTGTGCTTCAAATTCATTTTCTAAAAATACATATCTTGCCTTGGGCCTTAAGAATCACGTTTAGGGCCGCCCCTCTCAGCGGTGTTGATGTTAAATGTTGTTAGGCTAGTCCTATTCATACATCACTTTCCTTCTTTCACACCCCAACACTTCATCAATTTTTAGATTTTTTTTTTTTAAAATTATCTTAAACTTTCAACAAGAACACATAACGTTTGAGAGTACATGAGCTTCAATGGAGCAATGCTATTATAAAAATCTAGCTCGGTTCGAGCAAAATTCATGTAATATCCTAGTTCGAGCCAAGCAATGCTAATATAATAACATAGCTAAGGCAGGTTGATTGTGTAGTAACTTAGTCTGGATTGACCGCGGTTCATGAACAAATCACATTACAGTTGAACGTGGTTTAAAAAATGTAAGGGTAATCATGGAATAAACGAGGGTGGAAAGGAAAATTAGGAGTGTGATCAAAATTTTAAACTAAAAGGAGTGTGAAAGGAGGAATGTGTGGGTATAAACAGAATTAACCATGTTGTTAATGCCTTTGCCAGTTGGGGGTGAACAAATAGTTTGTTTGGTTTTAACAGTTCAGAAATGTTGAAACTAAACCGACCATTTAAAAACATAAACTAAACTAAATCAAATCGATACCTTTTTAAATCGAAACCAATAAATCTGATAATATTTGGTTTGGTTTGATTGGTTTCTTAAAATAATTAATTTTTTATTTATTGGCATAATACTAGATCAAGGCAACTAAATGAATCTGTATCATCCAAACATAATAAACTCATTTTTGAAAATGTATTAACATGAATTGAAAGAAAAATAATATTGGTATTAAAATATTATAAATAATCAGTTTTTTAGTGGTAAAATTTTAACTTATAAATAGATCATTTTTTATATCTGATATAATTGGTTAGTTCAGTTTTCGAATATTAAAAACTAAAATCAACCAATAAACTAAAAGTAATATAAAGTTAAATTAAAAACCAATCAACTAATCAAATCAAATCAAATTGGCTAAACTTAATTGATTTACTTATTTATTCGAATGTTAAATAATAAATGCTCCTAGACCCATTTTGCTAAGTTTCCGGCAAGTGCAATGAATCCTCTATGCCATGACGAGGACTTTGTAAAACCGAAGGGAAAATGAATAAATAGAAAATAAAATAATCTAATCTGAAGAAAAACCAGATTCCAGTTCTCTTCCCCTCACAAATCATCTCTGCCGCGTCAAAATCTAACAAAACAGAGAGGAAAGAGGGCGATATATAATACATAACCATGGACAGCGACGATGAGTTCGGCGATTTGTACAGTGACGTTCTTGTACCTCTTACGACGTCCTCCTTGAATCCGAACTCTAATCCTGAGCCTGCCCCTGATTTCACTGCGCCCTCTGACCAAATTCACTCCCAAAACCCTAATCCTACCAGTAGTTCCAAACATGCCCTTGATTCTCTAATCGACGGAGAACCAAACGACGATTGGATGCCTGACAATTGGGATGACGACGACAACTATTTAGAGGGTAAAGCAACGGTCGAGCCTGAAGTGAAAGGGAAGGTGGAGATTCCTGGGATTATCGATTCGAAGGATTGGGACAGCGATGACAGCGAGGACGATTTGAAGATTGTTTTGAACGAAGATTCTGGGATGAGGGGCATAGGAGAGGAGGAAAATAAAGATAATTTGGTTAGTTTTGAGAACAACGATTACAATCAAGAAGACAATAATGGTTATTTGGATAAAGAGGAAGACGACTTGGAGAAGAAAGAGGGATTGGATACATTAAATGTGAACGATGCAGCAAAGAGTGGGTTTGGGAATTTTCATCAGCAGCAGCAGCAGCAGCAACATTCAATGTTTAAGGTTCGATTTTGGTTGTAAATCTGTATATAGTGAGAAAATAAGATACATCGATTTATATTCATATTGTATGTCCGTTGTTATAGTAAATATCAAGAGTGGTAATTTGAAATGAAATGAGATATGGAATTCTGACTTTTTTCTTTCTTACATACTAATTAGTACTGTCTTGTTGAAATTGTTTCTTATCATTACTATTTTGATTTTGGTTTCGATATCGTGTCTAGATTAAGTGATCGGTTTCATCACAAAATTCAGTAGAGAATTTCTCTCGTCTGTTTTGAAGCATCTCAAGTTATGCATGGAGCAAAAGCATGCGCATTTGTATGCCATGAAACTTGGAGATAATCAGATTGTATCAGACTTCTCTTGATCGATGGACGATAAAAGGAAATTATACATCGGTGGCTGAAGTAGCTTCTTTTAAAATGTGATTCAGATTAGCTACTACATATACGCACAAAACTATATCTGTACCTCGCTTACAGACATGAAATCTTGAGAGCGAAACGAGAAGGCGCCAGAACAGGCATGCGAAAGATTGGAGTAGCACTTAGAGTGCTTAAGACTAGATGAAAGGATGGAAACTTGAGTAATACTTACTAGATAACTCCCAATCGATGCAATAAAAGTTGCAATTACAATAAGAATTGGAGAAACGGCTATTTTGTTTATTTAGGTTGTTATTTAATCAGTTTTTTTTAATAATTCGAGTCGTATGAAATGGTAGAATCAGGATCTTTCTGATTATCAGCTCCAAGTGAACTCATCTCCAGTGGTAGAAACATGATCTTTCTGCCAAATACATGTAGCTGTGTTGCTTCTGTGTCTATATAAAGCATAGATATTATTAACAATTGTTTACTTGTATCATTGGCCTGCTTCAGTTGGTAATACACATTATACCATATTATATATCTTTCAATATCATTGAGCTAACATTGTATAATTACATTAATATTTAAGTTATGGACATACAGAGTTCATATACGATTATTTTTCTCTTTTACGTTTGATAGAAATCATGATGCACATTCATGATTTTACCATGTGTATTTGAACCTGCATTCATCAGTTCTTACTATGCAGCGAATTAATTTTGCTTCTCAGTTCATGTTCTCTCTTCATGCAGTATGTAAGACCGGGTGCTCCTGTTGTTGGCTCATCTGTTCAAATTCGTCCACCTAGTCAACCTGTGGGTGCTTTTGCTGGTCGTGGTAGAGGCGAATGGAGGCCCGCAGTTGGTCAAAGAGGCTTTGGTTCTGGCTGGGGTAATAATAATGCATCTCGTCCTTTTGGTGGTGGATCCGATTTTACACTCCCCTCTTACAAGTAAGCTTTTTAGTATAAGTTCTGCCCATGGGAGCTCTTAGAGCAATTGCATGCTACTTTGATTGTCAATTTCCAACTGAATTGTCAGTTGTGCATTTACAAAACTATTTAATACTTTACAACACACTCAATTGTCAATTATGCAGTCGCGGAAGGGTTGTATACCCTTATCATGACTCTGTATGATATTAATGTGCCTCTTCAGTTACTGGAGCTATTGAGTTGTCAATTATTGACAGTCTAATTGCTTTTCTAATAAATTAACAAGTATGCCGCATGAACAATATTTTGTGGATGCATAAACAGTTATTATTAATATAAATGGCAATTGGTTTAATAATTATGCCGTGTATTTATTGCTCTTTGAGCAATCACACTCATTAGTATAATAGTATTCAGTTGTTACTCAAATTGTCAATTAGATAATCAATTAATACATAATGTTGCACTTGATAATTAATTGAGGCAATTGCTATACCATATATGTAATGTAGCAATTTCTATAAATGTGTGTTTGTCTTTCTTTCTTTTTTTTTTTTTTTTTTTTTTTTTGGGGGGGGAGGGGTGTTAAAAGATACCTACTTCTATATTTAACTCTTTTATATTTCTCCGATATCTACGTTGGATTTCTCAAACCAATGGATAGAGTTCATTTAATTGTTAATAATAGCTCTATCACTCTTACATCACAATGAACTCTATCACTTTGATAGATCCAATGGTAAATATTAAAGGGTTAAATATTAAGAGGCTGTGAATATGTCCTCGCTCTTTCACACACACATATGCATGTACGCATGTATTTGTATGGATAACGTATATATAGAAATTGATAGTTGGACGCAAAATGAGATAATTTATATTAGTCGTTTGTTCCAATTTACATACATGGTTGAAATCAAGGGATGTATCAATAATTTGTATTCAGATAGAATTTCTCGTATGTATACACCATTTAATATTTCACATGATAGTTATGCTCCACATCAATTGCTTAACCGTTGTCAATTATTGACATTCTAATTGTTTTTTTTTTTTTTAATATATTTTTCTAGTTATACTCTATCAATTGCTCAAATAATTAATCTAGACTCATTATCAGTTAAGGAAATGCTGATGTATACCCATTGGGCATCAGCTAAAGTCTGTTATTTTCTTGGTTTCTATTTTTAATAGATTGACCCCCAACTCTTAAGAGTATGTATAAAGGGAAACTTTATTTGAATACAAAAAATAGACACAAATATGAGGACACAAAATCACCACCATCAGATTACTCCCTGATTTCCATCCCTCACGTAAAGACAAAATAATCCAACGGCTCGGATTTTGTCTTCCATTTTGTGTCTAGTTTTGTGTTTAAATAGATGTCTCCATATATAAACTCAAATATTTCTTTTGTGATTGTCTGATAACCTTAACCTTTGTTCAATGTGCACAACCCTAACAATTGTTATCGATATAATCGGTAATTTATTTAGCAATTTACTCATCGACGCAATTGCTCTTACGACCCATGACATTTTTGTCATATGCATAGCATCTTAAGTATATCATATTTCCTTTTTGACTTTCCTTTTCAGTTGGATATATGAATTTTTGATGTGATATACAGATCTACACTTAAAGTCGATTTTCGTTTGAGTGCAGTAAATTTTTGAACAAGCAGAAGTTCATCTATTCAAAGGGTAATTAGGCCGTTAAGTACCGTAAACGTTATTATGAAAGTAGAAAGAAAATGTTTGTGACCATTGATGAGGTGTGATGCTCAGAGCTTCGCAAAATACTCTTCCAAGTTCCAAATACCATGAAATCACGCACACAAACACATACACACACTCATCCTGATATAGCTATCTATTTGGTTAGATTATACCGAACAAGCATGAATTCTAACAGTGATATACAACCATGTAAAATAAAAGAACAACCCACTTCTGTTACACCTACAAGCTGTTGTCGTTCTTACCTAAGTTATTTCCAATAAAGACAAAATTTTGATTGTGTCCGTTTCATTTTGGATTTGGATTCATGAATTCCTTAACCATCAAGGCAGATAGCCCAGAGAGATGGTCGGATAGCTCGGAAATCGAGTATGGATGATAATGTAAAGTTATGGATATCCGAATTTACTTGGAAAAAAGCGTTGGAATTGGATGAATACAGTGACACTTGGCTCAAAGGATCGGATCGCCCTAACCCAACGATTCAGATCAGATCGCTATGTGCACAACTATTGAGGTTGATGCAACTCCCTCGGGTGGATCGGGTCAGCTTAACTTGATGCATTTCAGATTAACATGGTTCATAGTACATCGGACCAGCATGGCATTGCATGCATGGACTAACAATACTCAACTTAAAAGAAGCGAGCATGGAAATACACGGGTCAGATTGGTCTACTCGAAGTTCAATGGACCGGGTCGGTACCAATCCGATCTTCCGGATACCGGTTCGAAGCATGGATCTTGGACAATCCGACCCACGTTTTGCTGACTTGGTCGGCTCTTTTGCCTTGGTTTCTTTTCGAAATTTCAGGTCGATCTGAACTAAACTGCAGCTATAGATAAACTTACATAGGTTAAAAAAAAAAAACATTCTCTTCTCCACGCGAAGCTCTGCTATTTCTGGAAGACAACGTTTACTTCTTCTCTCTACATTCTTACATCAAATCAACTGCAATTATAATCAACAGTATAAATAAATATTACTATAAGTGGACATAGGCAAAGGTAACCGATCCACTATAAAATTGTCTTTTATATTGCTTTTACTACTATTTCTTATTGTTTTATGATTGGGTCTGGTGATTGGGTCTGTAGCTGAGATCATCGATTTTGATATACGATTATACTATTTGGGGTGTTATGCTTGTTTGACCAAAAGCAGTCTAATAGACTGCCTTTAAATTCGATTGATATCAAAGCACATTTCAATGGAAAAAAGATCTTACCTCTTTGTCCCTCAACTTTATTGCTCCATTGTCTTTCAAGTTGCTCTACTTAATTTACTCATTATATTTTGGTCCTGCGAAGTTTGCAATGAGGATTTAGGAGAGTTTGATGCTTTTAGGAAAAATAAATCAGATCGGAAGCTGTTTGGTGATAGTGTTCTATAGAGGGTATTATGATAGTGAGAAGCCATGTAATTGGTGGTTTTTTTTTTTTTTTTTTTTTTTTTTTTTTTTGTAGTTTTGTTATTAAGAATTAAGAAGAGTATTTATGTTACTATTAACAACACAGTTGCACAAATGATGAAATGGTACAAATCAACAATGTATTCATATGTGACAAAATTAATAAACTTGGAACTAATGTTGTGTATACTTGTTTGTGTACATGTATGCATGCATGTATCTACCAACATATTCCATTCTTTATTTCTCCAAATTTCTCCACTCATTTTTTCATGTTAAAACACATTAAATTAAGCTTTTTTTCTCTACCATTCTATACGAAATTTTAGGTCTTTTTTGGGAAAATTTGTGGCTTTTTCAAACGTACATTCTAAAGCAACGGTTACGACCCATACTTTCAACCATTCACATTCATTTATAATTTAACAAGTTTTAAGTGTTTCAAGTAACGCAAATTTTTATGAAGATGATTTATATCATAAGTAAGTTATATCAACAAAACATTAACTCAGTATGAAACTATTTGCAGAATTAGCTCTGTTTTAGATGCTAACTTTTGAGAAATTACATGGTAATATACACAAGTGGACCACAAAAATAAATACGAATGAATTGTGGCCCATAGGCCTATTAACAGTTGGTCTAAGTGAATCATCTTTAGGAAAGGAAACCTTATGGTTTCATTTACTTAAACTGATTTTTTTCTTCTTTACACGGCGGCTCTTAGATCCTTGTTGATAAACTTTCACCTTTAGTCAATATGTTACCTCGGAACATGCTACTCTGTCCTCCGTTCTAGTCCTCTGAGCATCCTGATCTCCAATTATGTACTCGTGAATGTTCCGTCATTAAAATTATTGTGATTTTTCGCAATAACAGTTCCCCTAGGAGAAGAGGATACATTTATATCAGTTGTTTAGTTTATGAATTGGACAATGAAAGCATGATGGATATCCATGTTCCTTCCATCTTATGATGCACGGTAAAGGATGTGTATCTACCTAGATATACGGAAGCTAGAAGTTTTTCACCAACTGGAAAGCACCGGAGGAATAGAAGAAAGAAGATGGACCTGTAAGACGTTGAGAATTCAAGGCAAGGGGTCGAGGCTGATGCCAGGCAACTCCTAGGGATCAGTGTCAATCCTCTTGAAGGGTCAGTGCTGATCTCCAGTGTTAAGGATCGGGTTCCCCTGCTAATGTTGGCACACTTACTTTGCTCCTTGGGATCGACCAGGGCACCCAACGTCATGCAGAATCTGCTGATTTGCCTACGAGAAATGGATGTGAATTATACAATCCACTCTTTCTGAGCTAGGAGAACCAAGGCGATGTGGCACAATCCAACAGTGTGGTCCGACCCGTGCATGTGCGGTGGATTCCGACCATTGCGATAATAAGTCATATCTAATGATTTTTTTCTTTAAAAAAGGGCAGTTACATATTTTAGGTGTACAAATATACTTGTCAGCCTATACTTTGTAAAAGACATCTAAACAAACAAGAATTTTAATTGCCCACTCTCTTGGTAATATCAATGTTTTAGATCTCAGATCTTGATCACGTTTCATTTTGGAATTTTCACACAAGCTATCCTATATTGGAGTTCTCGGACAAGATTAGTGTATCTTTGGCGTACATCTCGGATTGACATCTCGAATTTCAAAGTACGTCTCAAGAATATCTCGGAGCAACTTACATGTCTAAGATCGATGTTTTGATGATTTATTTTGCAACTACAAATTTTTGAAGTAAAGAGAAAAAATGTTAACATACTTGATTTGCATGGAAAAAGAATTGGACTTAATGTTTCTGGATATTGCGGTAGCTTGATTAACTTAATTTTTTGGCAACGATTGAACAAAATCCGTCTATTTGGACTTAAAAATAAAAAGAAGTCTTTTGCTGTGTGATTCATCATGACAGTAATTTTTTTTAAAGAGTTGGTAAATAGTAATTAGATTGAGTAATTTCTTTGAACTATATAAAAGTGGAAAAAATATTATGTAAAAGAAGAATAAAGTAATTTTGAGTGAGAACTCGGACTGATATTTTGATCCACATTTTGGATGAGATTTGAATATTTTTGGACCAGAAAAGTGTCAGAGAGATATGTAGGCGATTACATGTCTCCTTTAGTCTAACTGTGAAATGGAGATCTCAGAGGAGACCTTGGGTGAGATGCATGAGATTTAAAACCATGGATAGTATTGACAAAACACGTAATTTTAACTCTTAAATTCTCTGCCTCCTTAGACAGTGGAGAATATGTAACTGGCCAAATGCTAATCTTCTGGAATTATGCTTGTTTTTGAAGTTCAATCCTTTAACGACAGCCTGTCCTTATCTGCTTTTTAACACAAAAATCAATTTTCCATTATTGCCAGATGAGTTCCATTTTACGTATCTGTAACTGCTTTCAGGACAATATTTGAAGTCCACATTGAAATTTTTGAGAAGACATGGAGACATGAGATTTAAAACCATGGATAGTATTGACAAAACACCTAATTTTAACACTTAAATTCTCTGCCTCCTTAGACGGTGGATACTGGATAGTACGTAACTGGCCAAATGCTAATCTTCTGGAATTATGCTTGTTTTGAAGTTCAATCCTTTAATGACAGCCTGTCTTTACCTGTTTTTTAACACAAAAATCAGTTTTCCATTATTGCCAGATGAGTTCCATTTTATGTATCTGTTACTGCTTTCAGGACAATATTTGAAGTCGACATTGAAATTTTTGAGGAGAAGACATGGAGACATCCTGGAGTTGATATCTCTGATTATTTCAATTTTGGTTTGGATGAGGAGAACTGGAAAGAATATGCCAAACAACTGGCAAGTTTTATTTACCATTACATGGGTCTACTGAAAACAAATCAAATCCGTTGCTAATCTTTCTGTGAACTTAATCTGGATGTAGGATCAACTTCGAATGCAGTCAACCATGCAAAGCAAAATCCGTGTCTATGAAAGTGGTAGATCAGTGCAGGTATTTTGCTTTGGGAAATCAGTTTAATATTCTTAACATAATATTAGTACTGAATCTACTGATTCATTATCATATCAATTACGACAGGAATATGATCCAGATCTACCCCCTGAACTTGCAGCTGCAGCTAATCATGACATCTCTGCTGACAAGATGCACCAGGGAAAGATATATAATGTTCAACCTGATTTGAATGTTCAAGGAAGAGGATCCCCAGACACACTTGTATGTAAAGCTTCTGTTGGATTTTTGTTCGAGATGTTGTACCATCATATACATAATGTAGTTTTGTATTTGTCATCCTTATAGTATCGGTCAGCATTTTTATGGTTTAGCTCAAAAGTTGAGCTGTTTAGTGTTTGGTTATCACAGAATATTGTGCTCTAATTTACACTTAAAGCCACTGTATGGGGGCATTTAGGCTTTGTTGATAGCTCTTAGCGAATATAAGGTTCTTTTGCGAAAAGTTAATGGAGAACCTTCCCGTGTAAGTTTGCATATAACTAGAATTATTCAATATTAGCAATGCCATTTATTATTTGCTTCAAAATCATTCCAGTGAATACTTTGTTGTCATAGTATATAATCCAATCATGGAAAATTCAGTAGATTTTTCTTTTTCTCCTTTCTTTTTTTTAATTTTAATTTTAATAGGATATACTATCCCATAGCCATCAATTTGTTTTGATCAGATATAGTAGATTTAATAGCAGTGTTCGTCATTTATTGATTTAAATGCTTTACATGGAAGCTATAATGTTTGAGCCTTGCATATTTTGAAAAACTGGTGTTCTAATATTAAATAAGGCAAGTATATTTTTCAAAATCATTAGTGAGGAATACCGTGTTAATATGTTGCATAATGTGAGTATTCTGCCACTGCCATCTACTAGGTTCTCCTGATCATAATAACTTATTTAATCAAGAAATTTTCTGTTAAATATCTTCATTTTGTTTTTAATCACCAGCCGGTTGGTAGACCAATTCAAGTTGAAATTAGCAACGTTGAACGCATGGCTTCTGTGGATACCAGAGGTCCACGACCAAGTTTTCCAGACGTAATTATAGAGGTAAAAAGCATTATGAAAAAAGTCAGTTATTTGTGAACATATTTGCCTGCATTTGTTTATACCTTGTATGTAATGAAATGATGTGAATAGGTTTTCTCATGTGATCATCTTGAAGATAATGATGCAGCGCATGATGATTCGCTAGAGAATCTTGAGAAAGATCTGCAAGGTGAAAAGCATAATGGTACAGAGGTTGCTGAAGTTGATGGATGCGATAATTCTGAACATTATAGCCGTTCTCCACAAAATACTGATGACCATTCGAGGGAAAATTTTGAAGTTGGGAAAAGTGAAAATGAATTATTTAATGCACGTCATGAAGGAAGGTATAACATAAACTGTATGAATTCGTTAACTTATTTATATATTCTTATTTTTATTCAAAAGGAAAATTATTAGTTGGTTCAGAGGTGTTCGATTAAAAATGAATGAACCTATGTTTGTTTCAGTTGTAATATCTAATACGTAATCATTTGGATGTATCGATTCCCTTTATTGAGGCAGACATGCTTCTTCTGAGAGGTTACACAAATCAAAACTGTAAGTTTGTAACATGCAGACATGCGGGCTGACCTACAAGCATGTCATGTAATGTGGTAAATAGAATCACAATTCCGATGAAAAAGGAAACCAATTAATTATAATTATAATTCTGAAGAGAAGTAATAACAAATTGAATGCGTTAAGAAAACATATAATGATTCAATGCTAGCATGGAATATTACATTTAATGCAGTATAATTATGTTTCAAAAGATACATCATGGTATTATGAAAGGCACACACCTTGGTGTGGCGCCTTGTGACATTAGTGGAGGTTTGTTTTTTTCCGTTGGTGCCATGCATGAGAAAGAAAAGAACACATGGCGGTCAACACCAAAAAAGAACGCTCTGTGTAATTTCAATTATATCTTTCTTTCCAAAATGCTATTTGTTTTCATGATTCGAAAAGACGTAAAAATTGATATCTATTATATAACATTGCTTTCAAATTGATTTCCAAGTTGTAGAAGACCAAAAATATGTTATATTTTCTTCTACATTTGAAGAATAACGCATGTAAAATTTGCAGTTTATTGTTTTCTGATGTCTTAAGACGGTTAATTTACTATGAAAATGTAAGCGACCTTCTTATATTAGTACTTTACAAACTATTTAGCATATGTGTTTAGAGAGAAGAGGAAAATAAGCATAAGGATGAATTATGGAAAAAGAGGCCGAAGGATATATATATATATATATATATGTATGTATGTATGTATGTATGTATGTATATATATATATATGTGTGTGTGTGTGTGTGTGTGTATATATATATATATATACATACAGAGAGAGAGAGGAGGGTTCCGCTACACCTCTTATATTGCACGTGAACTCTCCCCCTTAATTTCCACCACCCATTTCCCCACTCATTCTCTCTCTTCCCATTTTAATATTATTTCTTAGTGGAAAGAGAGAGAATGAATGGTGGAGATTAAGGGGGAGAGTTCACGTGCAATATAAGAGGTGTAGCGGAACCCTCCTCATATATATATATATATATATATATATATATATATATATATATATATATATAGGAATGAAGGACAATGTTAAATATAACTAGCATTCTGTATAGTGTAAAATTGGATATAATGCTGGTTATAACTATCGTGACTGTAAAAACCGAATATAATGCTAGTTATAGTTAGTATTCGTCCTTCGGTCCATATGTTAAACTTGATGTCATTCAATCCAAAAGTAAAACCGTATAATTTTCAACATATTTTTTTATAAATTTTGTTGTCTTTTTCTTTAAGTAATGAAATAGATTTATCTGATTTAAGTAACATTTTCTCGTTACAATCATTTATTTTTCCGAAGTTGATCCACTACGGACTTGAATAGTTCATATAATTATCCATATATCGATACATATTTTCTTTTTCAGATACATTAATATTGAATAAATAGTCATAATATTTGAATTTAAATTATAGTCTTTTGTAGTTTAATAATTATATCAAATAAGTATTAAAATAAATATACAAAATAAACAATTTAAATCAAACGTACCAAAATAACACAACATATTGCAATTCTTTTCTAACAAAGATGTAGTGCTGCTCAATTTTCTCACGAACGATTAACAAGCTAATTAAGGTCGGCTTGACCTAATTGAAGGCGACACAACTAATTTTCAAGCTGTTCTAGACTCAATCTGGTCTCAAACTGGTCCATCCACTCTGGAATACGTCTAGGTGAGGTTCGTCGTCTTATCCTTAGCAGCCTTTACAGCTTGCTTAGATAATAACAAAATTAATTATAGCCCAACCCAACCCATTCTAGTCGGACTCAATATGATTACTCCCTTATACCAACCCACTTTCAGTCAGACTCCAAGTAAGTCTGCATATCTCATCATCGCTTCAGTTACCAATAGACACTATAGAATGCCTTAGGCAACCCGCATTCTTGATAACCGTGGCTCCACTTAGTGCACTCGTCTCTGATCGATTTTAGGCTGCGCTGTGTTATCAAAGCCCTCGCTATAGCGACAAATAACACAGTGCAGTGCTTGCGCTATTGTACCTATAATAGTGAATGGTTCCCTATAGCGAAAAATAGCGCGCTATTTTATCATAGCGTAAAATAGCACATAGCTCTAAATAACACACTATTTTTTTTTGTCTCTTTTTAAATGTTTGGACAGTGAATTAATCCCAAAATAGCACGCTATTGTATTTATAACGACTTAGAGGAAAAATGCCGTAGAGTATGACTTAAACAAAGAAGAAATTGACGATCGTTTAAATAATGATTAACGGTTATGATTTAGATAAAACTAATGACTTTGTTTTGAAAATTTAGATGCATAATATATTTTTTTGTTTTGTTATTGTACACTTGAATCACGTTTAACTTTTGTTTATTCGAATCCTGTTATTGTAGATTTCACATATTATTTTCATTTGATCTTATTTTCACTTTACAACTTTTCTTATTTTATTTAGTACTTATTAGCATTTTTTAAACGTTGTACAAAGATGTAGTTTCATATTTTTTTTCTTAAATTTTATATCACCATAATTGATAAATAGAAATAAATTTCATTATAATTCACAATTATAAGAATAAATCTCAAATTTGTAGGACACAAATATAGTATATCCATCAATTATTTTGATTGTCCAATATGAACTTATCAAATTTTCTATAATACAATTACATTTTATATAAATATATATTTAATACATGCATAAAGTATGGTAGTGCTTGTATTTGGAGTCTTGAACGGTTTGGATATGACACAAAATATACAAAACAAGAACAAAAAAAAATCGATTAGGCAAAATATACTTGATTGCATTTTTTTAAATGAACGCAATAGCGCGCGCTGTTGCGCGTAGCACAAAATAGTGCATAGCGCAAACCTTGCGCTATTTTGCGCTATGCGCTATAGACTACACCGAGGCTGCCAGCTCTGTCGTCTCTCATTCAATTTGACACTATCTCCCAAGTTGGATTATCAGCCACTTACATTCTTGCGTTCGACCGGTCATATTAACTACTGTGTAACCTGTCCGTTGCACACGATAATATTATAAAACATAGTTTTTAAAATTTTAATATTAAAATTGAAACTTTATTATACAACGTACGATGATTTCGGTAAAATAAATATATTATAAATTATTACTGTTGTTGTTTATATATGGTATGTGCTGTTTAACTTATATTTTTTTGAAGTAAAACAATAATTCTATTGTTCTTATTACTAGGAGCAAGTATTATTGTTGAAATCGACATATTATAATTATTTTAGATGAATTAACAGGTATTATTTAACTTATTTTTTATATATATGTTAAATTTCAAATTATGTAATTAGTTAAAATATGTTGACTCAAGAATTAATAATATGAATAAATTGAGAAGGATTGTGTAAAAAAGATTACAAAGATTTCAATGTGGACTTATATAATTGAAGTTAAAAATAGGTTTTCTTAACATTGTGTATAATAGATTTATTGTTTATGTACATAATTTATTATAGTTATTGTTGGCTCGCTTTTTGACCAAGCCACCCAGGATCATTCATAAAAGGAAAACAGGAAACCAAGTCCCCCAAGAAACTGGAGAAATGGATCGCACTCCATCGTCTCGCCCAGAAATGGATCGCACTCCATCGTCTCGCCCAGAAATGGATCGCACTCTATCGACTCGCCCAGGAACGGATTGCACCCATCTCGTCAACGAACGATGCACCCGGGCGATCCGATCCAAACTTATATCGTTGCCCAGAGCGAACCGATCCAATCCCTTGGTGCGCACCGAACCCTCTGACCCATTCAATCACGAGCTGGTCTTCAGCGATCCGAACCGCACGGATCTGGCGACACGTGTTCCTAACCGTCATCTAGACCCATTCTCCCCATCTGCACGATCCGATTTTCAAGCAAATCATGACACCTGTTCACAACGGCTAGTTTGACTATTTCTTCAATGGTGGCGATGCGATCCGATGATCTCGGGATTCGTGCCACGTGTCCGCGATCCGCCTGACAAAATCAGCTATAAATAGCCCAGAGCTTGGCATTTTTCGGGATCCTTTTGCCAATAGTGAGTACTGAAACCGCCATTGTTGTCAAACCACTGAAATATTGAGAGAAATCACTGTTGTACTAGCTTTTAAAGCATAATCAATAAGATATAAAGTGGACGTAGGCTCGTTAACGCCGAACCACTATAAATTCTGAGTGTTATTTTCTTTTTCCTCGTTCCTCATTTAAAATTCTCTATAGTTCATAACAGTTTGGGTGTTAGGTCCAAATTTCGTTCTAACATTTTTGGTGCTTTCACTGAGAAACTCAGTCCTAAAGTTTCACTATTCGCTTCTTTGACGATTCCAGCGATTCAGATATCATGGCTGGAAAAAGATCTAAAGTTTCGCAGACCAACGAAACAATTGAGGAGAGTGTGCACGAACTGGGCAACGAAGAAACTCTGGATCGCGGAGCGCAGGGGGCGATCCGATCCGACGAAGGCACCTCGTTCCGAGTCGATGAGAACGAGACGATCCGTGCTACTGAAGGGGTTGTTACTCGATCCCGGGGCAACACCTCACAGCCTCCGCGTACCACGACCACGAGTCGATCTCAGGGGGGCGCAGCGAATCGCCCTCCACGAACCGCAGCTACCCGAACTGATGGTCAAAATACAACTCGACCTGGAAAAGAACCTATGACCCACTCCTATCGTCCTGGAAACTCTGCTCGACCCGGTTCGAGCACTTTGCCCATAAGAGAGAGTGATGATGACCACTATGATCCTGCTGCTCCTGTCACTGAGGGGGATCTCTCTCGCTTCGTCGAAATGTGGGATAGGTTGTTTGATGAGTTGGCCGCCCAAAGGCAGGAAAGTTCTATCCTACGGCAAAACCTGACGGCTATAGATAGAAGACTTGATGAGCTAGCAAGGCAAAGAACATCGCCGGTTCGTCCACTCACCACAGTATATTCCTCTTCATCTGAAGAATCGCCGAGACCTCCGCGGCGACCGTATGAAAGAGCCGAAAACATAGAACAGCTTCGGTTCGGGACCCTGCCCTCACAAGAAGAAGAAGAAGAACTAGGGGCAAGACCCACAAACCGTAATATGGATGGTCGAGCAACGACCCTCAGGACTCGAGGTGTGAACAGTCCTGTGCATGACAGACCACCTCAGCCCCGTCGCCGCACGCATACTCATGATAACAGGGGGCAGCGAAGCCCCGTCCGAGCCCCGGATTTTGTGGCTACTCCCCGAGGAGAGATCAGAGAACCTCGTCGGGCCAGAGGCACCGACCCTGAACCTCCTTTGACTAGTGCAAACGTTGCAGCCATGGTTCACCAGATTTTGGCCGACAGCCGTGGATAGCGGAACGAAGATTGGGGGATTGACCGCAGTCATACCCCTTTTACTGACGATATTTTGGATGCAACTTTTCCAAGGCGTTTCAACATGCCACAAATGAACCGATATGCAGGAAGATCTGATCCTGTTCAGCACTTAATGAGATACTCTTGGTCGATGACTGCTGCCGCCGCTTCTGACGCGGTTAAGTGTAAAGCGTTTCCCATATTCCTGGAAGACGTGGCTTTGCTATGGTTTACTCGCCTGCCGGCGAGATCGATTTCTAGCTTCAGGGAACTAAGCGAGAAGTTCGTAGAGCAATTCCGTATCTACGCACAGAAGACGAAAAGCGTGATCGATTTATTCCTTGTCAAACAGCGACCAGGCGAAAGTCTAAAGATGTACCTGGATCGTTTCAATTTGGCCGCCACTGAGGTTAAAGATCCTCATGAGCCGACCATTGTCGCAGCACTAATTGATGGAGTGGATAAGGACACTGAATTCGGGAGGTACTTGGCAGACAAACCACCCCACACCAGAGAGTTATTCTATGAGAAAGCCAATGTACATCTACGCCGGGAAGAGGTATACGCAAACCGAAAGCTTAAAACAACTGATAAGGAAGAAGTTCAGAGCAATGTCGCCATCAAACAGACTGGAGACAGCTCGAGGAAAGTTGAGGTTAACGTCGGAAATCAGAACCAGGGTGGTCGCCGACCAGGTAACAACAATAACAATGCTAACGGCAATAACCGGAAGAGGGGCCGAGGGAACGACTCCCAGAGAAGGACTCGTCCCAGGGCCTTTGAAAGTTATACACCCATAAGTGATACTCTGGAAAATATCTTCATGGATGCGTATGAAGTCCTCCAGAATAAGAGGCCACCTCCTAGAGAGTCAACAGAGAAAGAGCGTGAGACAGGGAAGTTTTGTCTCTTTCATCAAATCCACGGCCATTCGACGAATGAATGCCGTCACCTGAGGGACGTAGTCGAAAGGCTGCTTCGAGAAGGGAAGCTAGACGAATACAGAGTAACGCCTAGGGACAGGGGGCAAGCAGTGCAGGCCCCGAATCAGAATCAAAATCAACTTGCTACTAGGCCAACTACTCAGCAAAAGGGAAAGAATATTGTAATCAATACCGTGATCGGTGGGCTTTACCTTGCTGGGCACAGTTCCAAAGCTTTAGATCAATACGTCAACGCAGCCAAACAACACCTCGAAGTGGGGGAATGTAGCAACCCCGAGGACAATATCCCGGTGAAGCAGCAGAAGATGATGACTGATGACGTTGTTTTCCGAGAACGAGAAAGCATCGGAGTCCATGCTCCAACTGAAGATCCACTTGTAATTACGATACCCATTGGGCCAGCCACTGTTCATAAGGTTCTGGTGGACAACGGGAGTTCCGTTAATATTCTTTTCAAAAAGGCCTTTGACCAGATGAATCTTGAGATAAAAGACTTGAAGCCCTGCCAAGGATGGATCCGTGGATTCAACGGAGCATCCACTGCACCTATGGGTTATGTAGAATTGCCAGTTACACTTGGGGAAGGAGAACGCCAGAGAGTGAGAATCCTTCCCTTTGTGGTTTTGGATGTCGAATCGCCCTACAATGCCTTCTTGGGCCGACCGGCCCTCGCAAAGTTCAGAGCCTGTATAGCCCCCTGGTGCTTGCTATTGAAGTTCCCCACAGAAGCTGGCATTGGTATCGTCAGAGGGGATCAAGTTGCTGCGCGAGCGTGTTATGTTGCCGAATTAAAGTTGCTTCGCAACGGCGGGGATATCGAAACTAAAGGCACTCCTCCCCCTTTGGGGGCGGAAACCTTATAGCAACCAAAGAGGATAATTGTTGGAGAGTTGCCGAGAGTGATGCCCGAGGATATAGATCCCAGAGAGGATCAAGAACCCGGGGGCAGAACGGCGACTCCCAACGAGGCAACTGTGGATGTGCCAATCGATGACAGTGACCCGGAGAAGGTCCTTAAGATTGGATCCCAGTTAAGTCCAACTCTTGCCGAAGAATTGACGACTTTCTTAAAGAACAACTTGGATGTATTCGCTTGGACCCACGCGGACATGTGCGGGATATCCCCATCAATCATGAGCCATTCTTTGAGCATTAACCCCAAACATCCTCCAGTAAAGCAAAAAAGGCGAATGCTGGGCCCAGAGAGGTCCGCTGCCTTGAAAGAAGAGGTTGGAAAGCTAAAGAGTAATGGGTTTATCAGAGATTCAACTTACCCAGACTGGATTTCGAATCCAGTCCTGGTAAAGAAGGCCAACGGGAAGTGGCGAACGTGTATCGACTTCTCGGATTTAAACAAAGCTTGTCCAAAAGATAGTTTCCCATTACCTCGAATTGACCAGTTGGTAGACTCGACAGCAGGTCACGAGCTTCTCTCATTCATGGATGCTTATTCAGGATACAACCAAATTCCAATGCATGTTCCGGATCAAGAGCATACTAGTTTTATCACTGATCTGGGATTATATTGTTACGTAGTAATGCCCTTTGGTTTGAAGAATGCAGGCGCTACGTACCAACGTTTGGTCAACAGAATGTTTTATAACCAAATCGGGAAAACAATGGAAGTATACGTCGACGATATGTTGGTTAAATCCAAGCAATCCTCTCAACACACTACTGACTTGGCAGAGATGTTCGGCATTCTTCGAAAGTATGGGATGAAACTCAATCCCACCAAATGTTCATTCGGTGTTGCTTCTGGAAAATTCTTAGGATTCATTGTCAGTTCGCGCGGTATCGAGATTAATCCGGACCAGATCACGGCAATCAGGAACATTCAGGAACCTAGGCAAATTAGGGATGTGCAAAGCCTTGCCGGAAAAGTGGCCGCACTAAGCAGATTTATCTCCAGGGCTACGGATAAGTGCATCCCATTCTTCGAATTAATAAAGCGAGGAAAACGCCACTTTAAATGGACACCTGATTGCGTAGAAGCGTTTCAGAATTTGCTCAGACACTTGGAGAAACCTCCGATCCTATCTAAACCAATAGACCACGAGGATTTATTCGTGTATTTGGCAGTATCATCTCATGCAATCAGCTCAGCGTTGGTAAGGGAAGAGAAAAAGGTCCAAAGACCTGTGTATTATGTGAGCAAAAAATTGACAGCAGCAGAGCGTAATTATCCACAGATAGAAAAACTGGCGTATAGTTTACTGATTGCCTCCAGAAAACTTCGGCACTACTTTCAGGCACATCCTATTACCATATATACTGATCATCCATTCAAGCAAGTTTTACAGAGACCGGAGACATCTGGAAGGTTACTCAAATGGAACATAGAGTTAAGCCAATTTGACTTGAACTTTCAGCCTAGACGGTCAATTCGGGGGCAAGTGATAGCCGACTTCATAGCAGAATTCACTGTTCCTGAAGAAGATATAGCAAACGAAGAAGTGGAACCCTCGAAGTTACTTTTCGACCCTAATGTCTGGAGATTATATACTGATGGTGCTAGGAACGACGAAAGATCCGGCGCTGGAATAGTGCTTGAAACCCCCGAGAAACGATCGATAACCTATGCCATCCGAATGGAGTTTCAGGCCACTAACAACGATTCCGAATATGAAGCTCTGATAGCCGGATTAAAGATGGCAAAGGAACTAGAAGTCACAAAGCTGAACATCTTCTGCGACTCCAAGTTAGTTGTGAATCAAGTTACTGGAAGATTCCAAGCTAAAAGCGCAAGATTGATTCTATACTTAAAGAAAGTGAAAGAACTACTGAATGAGTTTGATCACTACAGCATATCTCATATTCCGCGGTCAGAAAATCAGCAGGCAGACAAGTTGGCAAAGATGACTAGTTCTAACGATCCTGAAATGATAGGGCTAGCCCCCGTTGAAGTACTTCGGTCCCCCAGCATTGATCAGATGGAAATCGACCTAGTACCAGAGACGGAACCAGAAAGGGAGTCGTGGATGACCCCTATAAAGAATTTCCTAATGGGTGGAGCGCTTCCGACCAAGAAAAGCGAGAGGCGTAAAGTAATTCGTAAAGCCGCCCGATACGTACTGCAAGGTGGAGTCCTTTATAGACAAGGGTTTTCAATGCCCCTCCTTCGGTGTATAGCCCACGATGACATCAAACGTGTGCTGCAAGAAGTCCACGAAGGCGAATGTGGCGATCACACTGGAGGGCAAACTTTGGCGAAAAAGATATTGCGGCATGGTTACTTCTGGCCTACCATAAACAAGGATGCAGTAAGATATGCACGACGGTGTGATGCATGTCAGAGATTTTCAAAGATACCTAGAGCGCCTCCAAGTCAGTTAAAAACAATGATGAGTCCATGGCCTTTTGCTATGTGGGGAATTGATATCATAGGAAGTCTCCCCATAGCGAGGGGCGGAGCAAAGTTTGCTTTTGTGGCCATAGATTATTTCACTAAGTGGGTCGAGGCAGAACCACTAACTACAATCACAACTAAACGAGTGATCAACTTCATTGTGAGAAACATCATTTGCCGATTTGGAATTCCAAAGATTGTGATAACAGACAACGGAACTCAATTTGATAGTGCTGAATTCAGAGACTTCTGCCAAAAATATCACATCGAGAATCGATACACCTCTGTGGCACACCCACAATCGAACGGGCAAGTCGAAGCTGCAAATAAAGTAATTAAGCCCATTCTGAAAAGAAGAATGAAGCGGGCTAGAGCCATGTGAGCTGATGAATTGCCCTTGGCACTATGGGCCTACAGGACGACATATAAATCAGCGACAGGACATACCCCGTTCTCCCTAGCTTTTGGAACGGAAGCAGTCATCCCGATTGAGATAAAGTTACCTTCTCATCGGGTGACCTATTATGATCCAATGTCCAATAATGAATTGCTCCTTGAGTCCCTGGATATGATCGAAGAAAAGATGGACGAAGCCGACCTGCGTGCTCTGAGATGCAAACAACAGGTCGCCCGATATTACAACAAAAAGGTCCGAGCCCGAACCTGGGAACCCGGAGACTTGGTTCTGAAACGTGTCTTTCCACCCCCAACTCATATGGGAGCGAAGTGGGAAGGACCGTACTCTATTCTCAGCAAGCTTGATAATGGAACCTTCAAGCTGGCAACCGTAGATGGAAAGGAAATCCCCAGAGTGTGGAATGCCCAACATCTACGGCCATATTTAACATGAGAAGCTTCAAATTTATTCTTTTGCTTTGTTTTTTATTTAAAAAAAAAAAAAAACTATGTGCAGGGCATGACTTGCCTAGAACAGTCTGATTCTTTAAAGCAAGAGATTATAAAGTGGACGTAGGTCATGATTCGACCGAACCACTATAAAAATACTGTGTGTCATTTACCTTTATTACATCTTTATTTATTTGCCTATGAAAATCAGTATGAATAATGCAGGTACCCGAAGTCCGGTGCCAACAGTTCCTCTCGTAAACTAATCAGAGGAACCCAAAGCTTTGGTAAATGCTCCAACTGCCTATCCGACTGGTTTTAATCCTCGGAGCTTGGATTAAAATGTAAACGTAAGACGAGTTTGATGAGCGTGCATGATTGCAGACTGCTGAGTCCCAACTCTAACTCTCCAGAGAGAGAGAGAGAGTATAAAGGCGTCTCCGATTGAGCGCTGAGAAAGAGCTCCTTTCCCGCTGAAGGATCGGGGAGCGAATGAATCGCTGAGCTCGAACTCTAACTCTCCAGAGAGAGAGAGTATAAAGGCGTCTCCGATTGAGCGCTGAGAAATAGCTCCTTCCCCGCTGAAGGATCGGGAAGCGAACGAATCGCCAAGCGTAAAACTCTAACAACTGATTGGGGGGCACCAGGCACTCCTATGCAAACACTAAACTTTAATACAACAGTGTAACATAGCATGAACATTCTTCTTCCTGTTGATTGACTGACTTATAATTATTGATAGTTGGCTAACGACTAAACGTGGAAAGTTTCTATGAATACAGGTACACAATGATGTAAGGAGAATGAAGAGGGGAGCGTCGGCTTATATAGGCAAAGAAGGTGACCGTTTGTCTCCCCTCCTTTGTCCTATTCGGTCCACGAAACGTCATGAAGGCCACGATTCAAGGCCTGTATCGCATAGAAGCCCACAGACCATGGCCCACCAAACTCAAAGCCCGACACGACTCGAAGGAAAGTCCGCCTCGTTTCGTACAGAGGTCTGGATACTCAGCTCGAAACGGGCACGTAAACACTCGGACCGTGGCGCTTTATGGCGATCCGATTTATGCATGCGTTGATTTGAACCAATGCGACTGTTGATTTACATCCCATCAGGAAAAGGTAGATTGGAATCTTCGAAGCATGTTCCATCACCGATAAAACATACTTCGAGGGGGCAAAATGTTGGCTCGTTTTTTGACCAAGCCACCCAGGATCATTCATAAAAGGAAAACAGGAAACCAAGTCCCCCAAGAAACTGGAGAAATGGATCTTACTCCATCGTCTCGTCCAGAAATGGATCGCACTCCATCGTCTCGCCCAGAAATGGATCGCACTCCATCGTCTCGCCCAGAAATGGATCGCACTCTATCGACTCGCCCAGGAACGGATTGCACCCATCTCGTCAACGAACGATGCACCCGGGCGATCCGATCCAAACTTATATCGTTGCCCAGAGCGAACCGATCAAATCCCTTGGTGCGCACCAAACCCTCTGACCCATTCAATCACGAGCTGGTCTTCAGCGATCCGAATCGCACGGATCTGGCGACACGTGTTCCTAACCGTCATCTAGACCCATTCTCCCCATCTGCACGATCCGATTTTCAAGCAAATCATGACACCTGTTCACAACGGCTAGTTTGACTATTTCTTCAATGGTGGCGATGCGATCCGATGATCTCGGGATTCGTGCCACGTGTCCGCGATCCGCTTGACAAAATCAGCTATAAATAACCCAGAGATTGGCATTTTTCGGGATCCTTTTGGCAATAGTGAGTACTGAAACCGCCATTGTTGTCAAACCACTGAAATATTGAGAGAAATCACTGTTGTACTAGCTTTTAAAGCATAATCAATAAGATATAAAGTGGACGTAGGCTCGTTAACGCTGAACCACTATAAATTCTGAGTGTTATTTTCTTTTTCCTCGTTCCTCATTTAAAATTCTCTATAGTTCATAACAGTTTGGGTGTTAGGTCCAAATTTCGATCTAACAGTTATTTACAAATTAACTTCGTTATTATTGTTTATATACATAAACATAGGTATGTGATCTATATATTTATATAGTTAAATATAATTTTGTTGTTGTTTTTATTGGCATATGTGTGTATACGTATACGATCGATATATAGATTATTAATATACTTTAAATTTGAGATATTGTAGGTAATTTAAATACATGGATTTAAACATGAAAGATTAGGAAACAGTTGATGAAGTTGTACATAGCTATAGAAATGACAAGATATTGATATTTAAAGCTAAAAACACAATTCTACAATGCAGGTAAATTAATTGGGATAAATGAATAATAAAATAGTTTTGTTAATGTTATTCATGGTTATTGTTTATGATCTGAATATATATCTTTATATTTAATTGAAAAAACTATTTGATTGCTTTTTTAAATATGTGTGTGATACACAAATTGAAACCGTTACATTTAAAGACTTATTAGATGAAGTAATGGATATTTATTAAATAAGTTTATTCAAATAAATTAAAACCAAGATTTTTTATAGCAAAAACCTTAATTTTAAAATTCCTACGACCTCCTACCGAATTGTCTCAGTTTCTTCTAATACTGTATATTTGACTTTATATATTATAGTTAATTAAGAATTTTAAAATTATAATTAAACTTAAAACTATTAATAATGCATATGTCTGCTCATTTGGCAAGTCGTACCAATCCGATGTCTTTACTCCTATGTCGATCCGATGGGAGCAGAAGTATGTTGATCAGAGATTGAGAGATGAGTACCGATCTGAATCACGCCAGAGTAATACCAATCCGAACTACATGAGGTTATACCGATCCAAGACCATTGGATTCCTACCCATTCAAATTAGTACCATCCAAACCGGAAGGTTCTGTGATCTCCACGACTTAAACCAAGTCTTTCCACGTTTCCCTAAGTCCATGCTCAAGTCCTGAACACTAAGATAACCAGAAATTCAAAACATGACGGTCTTGTAAAAAAGACGGGTCAACACTTGCCCTTCAAAACATGTTTTTCTATGGAAGACGTATTTTGAATAATCTAGAAATCCAGAAATCCAAAAGCCATAATCTGAGAAAAGTTCGAATAGAAATCCAATAACCGAAGACTAGAAATCCAGAATGCCATGATCACGTTGGACCGTATTAATAGAAAAGCAAGAATTCAAAACTCAAAGAAATCCACGATTACTTCGGATCGTATTAAGAGAAAACCAAACCCAAAGTATTCGAAATCCAAATACGAGAAATCAAATATCTAGAAAATAAATTTGAGAAATCCGAAATCTAGAACATCCAGTCCAAAATTCATATTCGAAATCTATGGTCTCTTCGGGCTAAGCCAATGTGGGTATAATCCATACCTGCAAAAAACAAGTGAATTGTTTTGCCAAGTCCTGACAAAACAATTCAAATCCAATCGAGTATGATCCATACTCGAGCCCTGACAGAGCGATCTTGTCGAATCCCGACGAGACGGCTCTGCTTTTCCTAAGCATATCTGTACATAGGGAGCAATTTAATAACGTTTGAAATTCCAAATTTCAATTTCATACTTCACATACATAATCCATACAAGTGGACTAAATTTATTAAAGTTCGAAAGTTCTATGTTAATCCAAAACAAAACTAACGGTTTACCGTTGAGTACAAAGCACACCTACTAGGGATCAAATCCTAATCTCATACGTGGGTGAGCCGACTTAGCCTTTTTATTACTAATTTATTATCTAAGAGGGTGGATGGTTTTTTGTCAGGTACATGGCATATGCCTAAAGATTAAATCCTAATCACGTACATGGATGGACCGACGTAGCCATCCAAAACCAAATTCCAAAAAGCTAAAATCCAAAAAACTAAGATTCAAAGAGTTCAAAATTCTGAAAATCTAGATCAGTTGATAATTAATCCACGCGAGCTAGATCCTGACTCATTCCTATTCGGAGGGCAGTGTTTTGATATCGTTGTCCTATTCATGACATACTGTGTCAGCTTTTCGCATTCGACACGTTTCTCAATTATATCTTGTAAATGTTGATATTCATTTGTATTGTAACCTTCCAACTTGTGAAACAAGCAATGTTTTCCGGATTTCTATTCCCTTTGTGTGGCTCCTTTCCGTGAGGCTTTCTAAACGGAGAAACTTTATGAATATCTAAATATGTCTTTCAGAGGAGCGGCGAGCTCCATACACGAAGAGAATTTAAGTTCTCTCTCCGTTGTTGAAGACTCCAATCATTTCCAGTCAAGGCTTTTCCTTCGCTAGATCCGGAAGATCCGCCGTCTTTGGCTATATCAACCTTGAGAACTTCCTTATCCGTTTTTGTATCCTATTCCCATAAAAATCTGTCTGCTTCAAAATAAAATTCGCCAATGTCCATCGACGGATCTCTTTTCTGTGGGATCTTAAAGTCTGAATCATCCAATATTCTAGTGACGGCAACCATGAGTACTATGAAGTGGGAATCATTTGCCATGACATTGTCCGACGTTGATAGGACTTCAATATGCCATATGTAGCGCATAATGTGGACGGTATGATCCTTCCTACCATCGTAAGCCTCCAACATCGGTAATTTGAAGTCCGGTGAATTCCTCGATTCCTTATGTCCTGAGTGAAAGGACACGGTTAACGCAATGCACATTCGGTTGAGACATTCCGCCTTGAGAAAATCGACGAATCACGTTCGCTATCCGATTTCCATTGCCGAGAAGCTGTCGTCAATCATCCAACCCTAAACCGGTACCCCTGGTGTTCAATCCATAATAGGAAGTACGTCGATCCTCGATGTTAGGATCCGGTTCGGCCCTACTCCGAGGAAAGGTTTTAGGAACGGATCGAAGTCCGGGAGCTGTTATCGCTCGTCCTTCGTCCAATCCAGCTTGTGTCTGCGCTTGAGCCACATTACCAGAGTCGAATCCTAGCGCAGTCCAATTCCTGAAGCAAGTAGTTGGTAGTTGCACCCTTCCTGACTCTTTAAGATGTTAACATTGATTTTTGTCAATCTAACACACACCTGAGTGCCAAGCAATAATCACAGAACAACGAAATAAATCCAAACAAAGTGCGATGAAATAAATAACACATGATTTATAGTAGTTCAGTAAATCGTGCCTACATCCACTACGAGGTAACCTTTATTGTTTATACCCTACGTTTACAAATATAGTTTGCTTGGATTATAGAAATGTAGGTAATAATAGAGTGAGTGTTAACAATGACTGAATTCCTGCATATAAGTACCAAAAAGCCGAAGAGAATCCTTCAAAAATATTCAAGTCCATGCCTATTTATAGGTGCTATGAAGCTCGGGTTGGTCGAAAGAATAGATGTGAAAATAGAATCATGAGAAGACTAGGTCCAAGAGTGGAGAGAACCCGGATCGACCAATCCATTGTCCTTCGGATTGCTACCAATGCGGAGTTAGGCCAAGTCCTAGCTTTGAATCCAAACTGTTCCAGTTTTTTACTTTTACCTATCTCGTTCATTTGCTTAGCACCGATCCTCAGGGGTTGGCTCCATACCAATCCAATATGGTACGAAGTACCGATCCAACGTCTTTACTCTTATGCCAAATCTGAAAGGAGTAGGTGTGTCGATTCGAGATTGAGTGATGAATACCGACTCGAATCACATTAGAGTAATCTGTACAACACGAGGTTATACCGATCCAAGACCATCAGATTCCTTCTGATCCAGATTAGTACCATCCAAATTCAAGTTTCTATTATTTTCGCGACTTCAACCAAGTCTTTCCAGGTTTGCCTAAGTCCATGCTTAAGTCCTGAGCACTCCGATAGTCAGAATCCAAAGCGTGACGGCCTTGTAAAGGCAGGTCAACACCTATCTAGGAAGGGGTTGTGAAATCAGAGGCAGTCAACAAAAACAAGATGTTATGGAAATTACCTTAGGCAAGCAAAGAAAAACGTTCTCATGTTTCAAGAAGAGCTTTCAACAATCAGCGACAAGTTTCTCGGGAGATCCATTAAGCAGCCAGCGCTTTGGTTTGTACTGAGATCAATCCTAACTCTGAACCCACTACTAGACAACCGACTCATCTGAGAAGGCCGGATGTATCATACCTTCACTCAGGTCCACCAATACACATGTGCTCTTATTTCTAAAATTCTCCTGTTTACAAGTTCTTAAGAACAAAAACATTCCAGTCTGTCTTGCCACCATACAACTATCTTATACACAGGAGTGCTTGAGCAAGCAAAGTGCTTCGGTTCGAATCAGGATCAACGGATGCTTTTCGATTGGCGACTTGTCATCCTGGAGAACCTCATAGTCTTTTGTGCTTCGGTTCATGCCAGGCCCACTAGACACGTTGCATCTTACCATTTGTCCCTTGGAGAACCCGCAAGCTAACTTGTACTTCAGCCCAAGTCAGTGCCAGTGGCCACTTTACACTTTGCTGGCACATTGTTCACATAAATGACCATGCCCAAGCCATCCTTTTGCCTTACACCGCTATTTAATCTTCATAAAAAGATATTTCTACAAATGATACATAAGCCATTGGCTATTCGAAGAATGCTACTCTACGATATTTAATCTTCATAAAAAGATATTTCTACAAATGATACATAAGCCATTGGCTATTCGAAGAATGCTACTCTACGAATTCGTTCACTTATAAACAAGTATGACTAGAACAACAAATAATTACACATGATTCATGCCGAAGGACTTGCTTCATTTGGTCCAAAGAGTGCGGGACCACATTGCCCGTTGCACGTCCTACTAGATGACAAAGATATTTTATTGTTAACTAGTTGGAAAGAAGAAAATAACAGCGCGTCTTATGACGCTCCAAGAAGACTCATCTTCTAATGTGCAGATAAGTGCTCTTGGCATCGATATGTTGACCTTTTTGCCGTGGAAGAAGGGGTGCACCACCAACCTTGAAGCCTTAACATCGAATCATACAAGAGATCTTGAAAAGCTACCAGTTGATGCGAAGGAGCCCCTAGAAACTTTAACTGTGACATCAGGAGCATATGCGATAACCACTACTCTTTCCAGCAAAAGCATTTGAGCATCTAACCCGATCCAGGGTCGACACTACCTGAACCAGATGGGAAGGAAATTCGTCGATATCGGTTTGACTCTTAACATGACAATGGCCATAGAGCATGAGCTCAGGCTAAACAACGAAGTCAGATCCATTTATAAACAACATTCGGATTCTGAACAGCAGTGCGTTGAATTTTTTTTTACAACACCAAACGAGTTTGGCAAGACAAAAGACGCTGGAGAACGCTTGGGGACGAAGTTAGATGCTTTTACCAATATAGAACAATGGAAAATATGGAAACTTCTATGATGTTATCATGACGATTTTTTATGGGTTGGAGGGTTATTTAAATATCCCTCTTTCGATCACATGTGTTGAATTCAACAAGCAAAATGGATCTCAACCGTTCATGTGCGATTAGTATTAGGGCTGTTAACGGATGCTTTCAGATACGGATAGTGCCATATCCGTATCCGAAATTATTTTCGGATATCGAATATCCGTATCCGTTTAATTTTCGGATATCGGATATCCGTATCCGCTTAATTTTCGGATACGGACGGATATCGGATATTTATCCGCTCCGCTTGTAATTAATAAATTTAAGAGTATAAATAAAAAAGTTTGGATCAATATAAAATAATTTTTGTATGAATGTTTATAGAAAACAAGAAAATAAAGAAGTATAATGAGGAAACATTGTTTTATATTAATATCCATAAGTATATCCAAAAATATTCCAAAATTAAACACTAAAACTACCATTTTTCAATAAAAATGGACAAAGAATTATATCATAGTAACATCCAACAGTTACAAAATAATTATTAACTCTATTTTTCTGTTTTGAGTTATATATATTACATCAATCAGTCGGACGTATATTTTTCGGATACGGATATCACTATAACCATATCCGTATCCGAAAAGCTTTTCGTACATCGGATATCCGTATCCGCTTTTCGGATAATGTCGGATAACGGATACTTCAGATACAGATTCAGACGGATATCGGATTTTTCGGGTATCCTTTGACAGCCCTAATTAGTATGATATCACTTTATGTAGGGCTGTCAATGGATACCCGAAAAATCCGAAATCCGTCCGCATCCGTATCCGAAAAGCGGATAACTATCCGATATCCGGGAAAGCGGATGCGGATGCGGATATAGGCATATCCGCATCCGAAAATTATCCGTCCGTTTTTTTTTTCGATTATAGCTTAAATTATGTGTATTTTAACATAATTAAATAGACTAATTTATTCATTTGCAAAATTAAAAGTCTACTAAATGCATGTTAGTAACTCAAAATTATATATTATCATCATATTTATATACTTTTAGCACTTTAGTAATCAATTAGGTTGAAAAAGCTTAATATTAAGCTAAAAAAATTCATTTATGTTCATTGATTTATCGATTGTTGGCGGAGCGGATAATTATCCGATATCCGTCCGTATCCGCGGATACGGATATCCAATATCCGAAAATGGTTTCGGATGCGGATACGGATACGGCACTATCCGTATCCGAAAGTATCCGTTGACAGCCCTAACTTTATGCACGTAGGAGACAGTTGTGTTCATTGTCACGTTTGAAAATGTGAACCGTTTCAGCCAATGGCGTATGGCCACATGGTCTGTGATTAAATGAATGACAGAGTGGTCAGTCAACAAGATGTTCGTGATTTGATATGCTCGCACCCATACTCAATATGAGATTAGGAAAAAAAAAAAAATGTTGCTCAAATTTTTTGCTAGCAATTAGCAGGTCGTTTAATGCATGACCTGACCCAATTAAAGGTAGTCTAAATTGAAAATGGCTTACTCAAGCAGAGTTGGACTCAGGTTGATCTCAAACCAGCCTATCCGCTTGGGAGACATCAAAATAATGCTCAGTCATCTTATCTCTAAGCAGCCTTCACAGCCTACTGCTTATATAAGAACAAAGCAAAGTATACACATGTTAGGTCCATTTTGGTCCCGCTTGAAGACGATTGACTTCCTCATACTAACTCACTCTCAGCCGGATCCCAAGTCAATCCGTCTATCTTAGCATTGCTTCAATCATCGACCATCACCACTCTGAAACTGCCTCATGCAACCATCATACTCGACAAGGCCTGCTTTAACGTGAGCCGTTTTTTGTCGGCTTTGGTACAACCACCTCCGATTGGTCCCCGTCTGCCCTCTTTGTCATCTCATATTCAGCCTGGCACTATCTCCCCAAATGGGCTCGCAGCTACTTTTAGTCTCCTTCCTACCTTCAGCAGCCGACCAACCATCATAGTAAGGATGGCCACATAAGCATACAAGCATCAACGCCAAGCTGCCGTTCATCCATGCGTAGCCCTGTAGCTAGGTGGTTGAAGTTATGGCTACTCATGTGGCAAGCCATTAGCGCTTAATGTGCATTAAATGCAAAGCCCGTGCTTGATTTTGGACAATTGACATCTTTCCACCTATTTTGTAGCACAATTTCAGCCATTCATCATTCATTTCAACTACTGTGTATATCTCATGCATGCTCACCTCAAATGAGATGGAAAATATAGGAATTCTAACTGTTACACAGAATCCCGAGCTCCTCATATAACGAGTTCTTAAGATCGGCTACCTCATTTAGTCTTAATTGCTTATATTTTCTTATTATTTTTCTATAATTCCCTGGAATGAGAGAAATATAGTAAGAGAACTTCACAATAGACATAGACCCATATTGCCGAATTACTCTATATTCGTTGTCATTTATTTAAAAAAAAAAATGTTTCTTTCCAGCTTTCATTTTCAAATCTTGTGTTAGCTAGTGACCTTAGCGCATTAATTTAATTACAAGGTTGATTAAAATCAAGCAGACATGTAGTATTTCAAAGTGGCATGGTCTGGCCGTCGTGCCATACCTCAAGGTCTCGATAAAGCGCGTCCTTGAGCACTGTGCGCCTATAACATTGATGGTGTATTGCACGTCTTTCAGTTGGCAAAGAAAAGGTTGAATTTAACTAAAAGAAGTAAACGTCTAAGCATACATGATTTTTCAAAATATTGTTTCCAATGCACGCTACTTTTTGAATATTCTTAATGACTAAAATATTCACACATACAATCTCATGTTTAAGCCAACGTTTCATGTTGAAGAACCCCAACTGCAACGTGTCTTCCGCTTTCTCCACCTCTCAGCATTGCTGCTAGATTCTCCCTTGATACTCGCACAATGCAGTTTGCATGGGGATTTGAAAAATTAATTGGCATTGTCATTTATATGGTTGATAATTGCCTCGGGGACTCGCAAACTCTGACCAAACCTGGTCCAAACTGAGTGGATGATAAAAACATACCACGCAGACATGGTTAACTCCTAACCGAACTTCGAAGTGGGTTTTAGGTTTTGAAATATGCAGTTTGGACACGATATAGCTCAATTGGAAGAGACCCGAGGCTTGTGCTATATATATATATATATATATATATATATATATATAGAGAGAGAGAGAGAGAGAGAGAGAGATACACACACATACATATATACGTATGAGATAGGATCAAGAGCACTTCAAATAGTCTCCTGATTTCCACCACACATTCTCGTTTCTCTCTCTCTACACACTAACTTATTTAAATATAAATGAATGACTTACATTGAGGGGCAAATGGGATGCCACATAATATGGGTGCCCAGGAACCTACCCACCCACCTACCTCTCTCTCTCTCTCTCTCTCTATATATATATATATATATATATATATATATATATACACACACACACACACACATATATGTGTGTGTGTGTGTGTGTGTTTGCGTGCGTGTGCGTGCGTTGTCATTTATGTTTGTACTTCAATGTGTCTTGACGCACTGTGTATTTTGAAGTGAAAAATATCCGGGTTTCAGGCAAATAGTAAATGAGGACATTGTATAATGCAAGTCTTTTAATATACCACACAGTGCCCTCACCTTCAAATTATGGCTCAAACTTCAATATTCATGTACTAAATTTTATTTAGGGGTACCAAACTTCAAAAGACTAGAAAGTAGAAACTATATATAATGTTTGTTTCCTCATCCAAGTAGCAACTAGCTTATTAATCTTATTTTTTGATTAAATGGCAACCGTGGAGTATCATGATTTTCCATTCCATAGCCACTGTTGTATTTCTTAATTTTTTTGCTGCGTAACAACAGCCTTAACTGGGTGTGTATCTTCATTTTGATTAAATATCCATCTGCTATTTTTTATTTTATTTCGATTGACTTCATTCAGAATCATATTATTATATGCTTGCCTTTAACAATCATATGGTATATACCAAATAATATTAATCTATATTTGTAAACTTTAGGTCAACCAGAGGACCCATCCCCAGAAACACAAGTGCAAAACAAAAGGAAAACAGTCTCAAGGAAGAAAGAACAGAAGGTGACTCGGAGCCAAAGAAGAGTCCCAAACAACCGGCTGAAACATTCAAAAGTGAGCCAAGTACAGAACACAACAATAGCAATGCAGAAAAAGTCGCTTTAGACTATGACAAAGGTATAGAAGACGATGGAACTTCAGATAGCATCAGTCATTCATCTAGAAAACATAAGCTTCGTTCTCGGATTGCACCAGTAATAAAAGATGATACCAACAATGACAACGATGATGTTAAGAACAAATCAAGTGAAAACGGTTTGCAAGATGGGAGATGGAGGAAAAACGATAACGGGAGAAGACACGCAAATGATCATTTTAAAGAACCTAGGCATGCAATGGTGGATAGAAAGCGGATTGGTTCAAGAGCATATGATCCATACCCGAATAGGGTTTGGGAACAGCCTTATCCATTGCGTCCTGCTAGAGGTTTTGAGAGAATGAGGGAAGCAGATGGTTCATCTTGGAGAGAGCCCAAAATTAGGGTTAATGGGAGCAAAGATGGAAGCTCTAGGGCTCGAGAAAGGAAGGATGAAGATTATCATTCTAGGAAGGATAAAGCTGAAAAAGGAGAAACCAGTCGACGCAAAATGGAAAACAGTTATAAGGCTGAGAGGGATGTAGAAGATAGACAGAGAGTTAAAAATGCTCATGATGATCATAGGAGCAGAAAAGGCGTAGAGAAGGATAACCAGATTGTAGATAAAAGGCAGCGTAAGGTTAATGACAGTTCTCAGGCATACGACAAGAAGCATGGCAGTGTTGAAAGAAGCTCGAGGATTCCTAATGGCCAATCTAGTGTTTCTGATAGTCAAAAGATATACAAAGATACTAACCGGGAGACCGTGCGGAGGAAGAGCACATACTCTGAAGCTGGTGTACAGCATTCGTCTAGTCATGGTAAAAAGAAGCACGAAGATAGCGCTCATCGTCATGAGAAGGTAAAATCAATTTGATTTCTAAAAGGTATGATTTGGTAAGGCCAAGTCTATCAAAAAATTAAAATAACTGTACTTCCACCAAATTTTCAAATGCTTTACCTACCCTGTAATATTTACACCCGTTTGGATCAACACAAGTAATCTTTCTTTTGCTTTTTAGAAGCCAAAAGTAATCCATTTTGACTTTTGAAAACCGAAGTATATAAATCGATCCAAGCAAGCCTTACCAAACCATCCCTGCATTTATCAAAAACTACTGTTATTATTACCTAAATAATCTTTCTTTTGCTTTTTAGAAGCCAAAAGTAATCCATTTTGACTTTTGAAAACCGAATAATATAAATCGATTCAAGCAAGCCTTACCAAACCATCCCTGCATTTATCAAAAATTACTGTTATTATTACCTCTTCATGTCCCAAACCGTAAAAGTTGACATATCCAAGTCAGATTAAAAATCAGTTAATTTTGTTTTCTTCCTGCTAATTTATGTTGATCCTTATTCAAAGAGCCCTATCAACCATTGTTTCGAATCTTCGTCTAATTGGTTGTTTTGGATATAAGACTATGTTATGGGAAAAAAGAAGGAAAAACATTGTTACCTCTTTCGGTTCGTTTCAACTCAATGTTTAAGAGAAAACACATTCCTTGGGATGTTACTTTGAAGGATATCAATTTTGTCTTAAAATTGGTTCTCTCAATGGATATTTTTGAATGTAGATGGTGCCATATCGGCATTTACAAATCATTTTCTGATATAGAATATCCATATTCTTGGGTACGAACGAAAATCAGATATTTAGCTGCTCTGTTTTCAATTATTAAGTATTTATAGAAAAAATGTGAAATTTTGGTTTATAACGTTTACTTTTTTCAATAATAGTGCTAATTTTTTTTTTCCCTTTTGGAAAATGTGGCGATAGGAAGTAGGAACCAGTATAGGACAGCAACCAGTCATTTATATTTTATACACGTATAACATGAATTATTCCTTACATAAATCGGTAAATACCGCTCGTATTATATATTAAATATGCATCATCTTAACTGCAATCTTGATAAGAGTCCAATGGATAAATTTTAGGCAGGCATCCTATTTTCATCTGTTTTTCAGTTTTTGGGGTATTTTTTATTTTTGTTTTCCCCGGATGCTGATCGATTTTCAGATTTTGGGATATTCTATGACAGTCCTAATTCTGAAACATAGGGGTGTAGTTTTTGTACTTTTTTTGTGTGTGAATATAAGTTGACATTCCGCAAAGTTGATGCTTTTTGGTGTATGTTTTGGCAGTAATTTTATGTCACCATCTTCCATAAATATGTTTCTGTTTTCAGGCAACCAAAAAGTTAATCGGCGAAGAAGAAAAACAAGACGATGCATACAGGGATGAAAATGACCGTGAGTCAAAAAGGGGTCGATCCAAAATGGAAAGGTGGTCAAGCGACATTAAAGAAGTAGACATCATAGTTGATGATGACATCGTCTTATCAACTAACGAAACGACACAAAAAACGCATGATAACATTGATGACACTGCAGAAAAGCTTAAAAGGCGAAGCATGCGCTTCAATACTCCTTTGCCTTCTGAAAAGGAATTGTCATTGAAACCGACTTCGGATAAGAGTCAGTTGCAACCAAACCAAAGTGAAGCTGATATCAAGTCAGAGCGCCCTGCTCGTAAGAGAAAATGGTCGAGCAGTAACTGATTTGATTCTTGAGGTGCTTGTTATTTTAAGCTATCTACATTATATTCAGCAGTTTTCTTGTTTCCTTTTCTTTTTTGAATATCTATTTTCAGTAAAAGACCTGGAGTGTTTGGGTAGAGGCAAAAAAATTATATGTTAAGAAAAGGAGGGAGAGGAAATGATATGTAGATGCCGTGTATCCAGTAGTATAAAGTAAAGTTGTGTGTTTTATGTTTCTTAACCCAATTCACACTTTTCTGTTGCTTATTTTAAATTTTGAATCAGATGATTCGAATTGTGAATTTTATTGTTATGTTGTATGATACTTACAATTGAAATCGTGATATGAATTTTTCAAGTAGTACTGTAGAGCCTGTAGTTTTCGTGTGTACAAGATAAAACGATTAGCATAAATGGTGAACAAAACTCAAATAAAATAAAAAATGAGTCTTACAGGTGTGATCAATAAATGGCAAAATACCAAGAAGGATTCACTACTTCGAATCCAAGATGCATGCTTATAATTTGAAATTTAAGAGTTTAAACATTGATTTTTAATATTGCTGGTGCGATACTGAGTGTTAAATGTAAAACAATAATCTGACAAGATAAATATAATACAAATTATTATTGTTGTTGTTTCACGTAACATATATTTTTTGATGTAAAACAATAATCTTACTGTTTTTATTATATGACCAATTTTTTGTGTTCACACTGAGATATTCTAACTAGTATTATTTAACTAATTTTTTGAATATGATAAATCTGAAACTAAGTAAAAATATGTATTGATTTACGAGTGAATAATATGATTAAGTTGAGAATGATTTTATTAAGAAATTTATTGAGATTTTAATGAGTTATTTGAAGTTAATTTTTGATATAGTGCATGATAAATTTATTGTTCATATACTTAAATGATTATAGTTAATTTACAAAATAACCTTGTTGTTATTGTTTATGTACATAAATTTACGTATAAGATATATAGTTAAGCGTAAATTTTTGTTGTGGTTTTATTACTATGCATGTGTATACATATATGATTAATATATAGGTTAATAAAATATTTTAAATTTGGGATATCATAAGCATTTTAAACACATGAATCTAAAGGCGAATGATTAGGAACAGTCGGCGAAATTGTACATAACTATAGAAATGTCACAATATGGATATTTGAAATAAAAACATAATTCTAAAATGCAAATAAATTTAATGACATAATAATAAATTAGTTTTTTAGTGTTATTCGTGTATGTTAATTATGATATTTGAATTATATATATTAATTTTAAATGGAAAATCTATTTGACTATTTTTTTAATGTGTATATGATATACATATATTGGACGAAGTAACAAATATTTATTAATTAGACTTATTCAATTAAATTAAAACCAAGAAAGATTACATGATTAATTAAAAATATATTGATATAGATGTACAAAATTATTTGACATTGATGTGGGTTTCATAAGCAACTATAGAAATTTCAAAATGTAGGCATTTCAGTTAAAATCGAAATTTTACAATATAACATATGAAGGGGTGTGTGTATATTCTGAAAATTGAAAGGGGGAGGGGGGGGGGGGTGTGAATCATAAATTAAATTTGCAAATATTGCTTATGTATATAATTATTGTTACGTGACTGATGTATTTATATATTTAAATGAATTTTATACCCTTTTTAGTTAATATGAATATTGTGCAAATATTGAAAATTTCATGTTTTTATGATTTATTCGACATATCAACAACTAATAGCTTACTAAATTTAATTGTAGTTTTACGCTTTATGATTAACTCTAATATATGAAGTCAAATATACAATATTAGAAGGGAAATGAGATAGTTCAGTAAAAGACCGTAGGAATATTAAAATTAAGGTTCTTGTGTAAAAAAAAAAAAAAAACCATAATTTTGTGATGCATGTTGAATTTATTGATACTTTTTTTGATTTTTTGCTACTATTCTCTATTATATATCAAAAACTAAATTTCTATTTCATCACACGTTTCTATAAACAATTATTTTTAAAATTTTCTTTATAGAAAGTGTAATTTTTTTTTATTTTTTTTGCAAAAGCGAAAAGATTTTCTATTTTTACTGCAATTATTTACAAATTTGTTGGACGTAAAAGTATTAGTGTTTTTTAAACTTGTTTTTAAGAAAGAACATATGTTTATTTCAAAATTTAAAGAGTGTATTTTACAAAAGTTCCTTATTGTTTATGTTATATTGAATGTCTTCTGACTTATGTATTTTAATTTAATGGAAATGCAATTTTACCATATTTTACAAATATGCGTATGATGTAGATTATTGAAAGTTTTATATTATCATTAGCGATAAAATTAACAAATATTGCTTAATTATATTTATCTTATTATTTTGAACTTAAGATTGCATAATTATATTAAACATATGGATTGAAACGTAAAACATAGGAAAAAATGAGGTTGGTTTGTAAATAATTGCGGTAATTTTAAATATATGTATTTTAGTCGAAGGTAGAATTTTGTAACGTAATGCACGATAAGTATATTTTACTATTTTAAATATAGGCATTTTTAGTTAAACAGTAAGCATATAAAAAAAAATTAAACTTGTTTTTGTTGTTTAATGCGATTTATATATCGTAATTGAATATAAAGTTAATTTTACCAATTTTATTCATACAACAGTCGTACACATATTGAATTATGGTTCTTAAAATTTTACTAGAAATATTAGTTCACTGAACCCGTTTAAATAGTTTAAATTTTGTATTATGTAATTAATATTAATATGTGGACATGAATATAAAATGTTAGAAGTTAACTGATATTTTTTTTATATAGATAATCAGGCAACTTCTAAATGAATATATATATCATAAATAATGAGAGGTTTAGTTAAATAATTTAATTGATAAATTTAAGGTTTAAATATTGAATATCAAGAGATAATTAAGAAAAAGGAGGGTAACTCCTAGATTAAAATGAGAATAAGAAATTCTTCTGTTTTACTGTTACTTAATAGATATGTATATGTCGAACGCAAACGGGATATTGAACGAGGTATTGAGTTGGGTATTGAGCTTGACAAGTTAGTGAATAGGTGCGTGTTTGCGGCTATTTAGCATGGTATTTAATTTGTAATTTTTGATTTAATTATTTTATAATTAATTAATTATTTGTTTTGTTGTGTAATATGCGTTTAAATGAAATAACAGTAAAAAAAACTAAAATATATGGAAATTAATTATAAAATACTAGCAAATCCACAGGAAATTATACAATCAATTAATGTAGCCCTTGCAACAACAATTTCATCAATACTAATAAATCCATGGGAAATTATACAATCAATTAATGCAACTCTGCAACAACAATTTCATCTCTTATGTTATTTCGAATTATTGTCTTTTCAATATTTATATATCGTTGAATCTACCCTTTGTTTTATGTGTTGTGTAGGATCAGTATCTTCATCATAAGCCGTAAAATATGAATCATAATTGTTGTATTTGTGATAAAATTGTGAATAGTCATTTCAACTACAACTTTTCTTTGAGCGTTGAACGAGTATGGACATATTTTTCAAGTGTTGTGTTAAGGGCACCCCAATATCATCTTCCTAATACCGCAACTTAAAAAATAAAACACATTAAATTTTGTATGCTTTCTAATACCGCATTACCTCTTCATTCGTCTAATCTCTCATTCAACAATTATTTGCCGAAATAATCACGTATTCAGCCCTAATTTAAAAACTCTAAACAAGATTATTCGTCATCTGCTACATCTTTCTCGCCAGAAAATTAAAATTCTCACTGTTTGAAGCCATAATCTCTCACTTCTTCTTTCTTCTTCCTGCTCGATTGGGACATAATTTGCTTGCCTCTTCTCATCATCATCGGAGTCGAAGTTCATCGGAGATGAAGGTTTTTTTTTTGCTGATTGAATTTAATTTAGGTTATTCGAAGGCAATGGCAACAAGATGAAGAAATAGGAGAAATATGGTGGTAACCCCTATTTTTTATTGTTTGGTATTAGGAAGAAGAGAATATATTTTTTTGTGGTATTTTTTAGTTGCAGTATTAGGAAGAGGATATTGGGGTGCCCTTAGCACCACACTTTTTCAAAATGACAAAAAAAAATTGTATTCCAAAGGTCCTCTTAGTTACCATTCGTAAATCGAATGGTAGAAATCAAAATTCTCATTACTTAATTTCGCTTGATTTGCGGTATCACAAAAATGAGAAATACGATATGTATCATTATGATATGGTAGTAAAAAACCATTTCTAAGTGGATATTTTGAATCAACTACATAATACTTCACAGATAGAGAATAAGAGAAGTTTATATCTGAATTAAAAATTCGATCATCATGCGCAGTACCTTCCCAATAAGCCAAACCATAAGTAAACTGTAAATGGAATGAGCATGCTACTAAGATACTCTATGTAGCATGACCTTTTCATCCTATATATATGAGACTACTTGATATGTAGGTAAATATGTCATTACATGTCTACCGTCTATATCATCTACTTAGTTTTTGAAATATGGGCAGTAATGACTTTTAATATGAAATTAAATGGTATTAAACTGAGGGTCGGCTAGTTTGATAATATCAATACCAAACAATTCTACAAAGTCATCTGAACAACATGTGAAGACAATTTGATATTGTTCTATTTGACACTTGAGACCTTCCGCTCATTTGTTGATTTGAGAGCTTTGCAGCTATAGTATATATATGAATATGACAACTGTTTCTAGGAGCGTCTTTTATTGTAGTCAGACCATAATTAGATAACTTTTAACATAACGAGAGAAAACAAAAAAAATTTCATTTAGATATTTCTTTAACAACATTTTTTATGGTCATTCAATATGTCTTCTAACAAAATTAAACCAATATGTTCTGACATGCGAATCCTTGTGATATTGCTCCATCTTCTATATACATATGTTGCTATAACAATCAGATCTTATAAGTCATCGTAATTGCATTCTGATTGTAAATTAGATATTTTTGGTGTAAATGAGAAATGTGGTAGGTGGAGAGGAGACAAAGGAGGAGAAAGATAAGAGTAAAGTTGATTGATGTGGAAGAAGTGTGGAAGGAGGCATGATATGTAAGGGAAGGGGTTAATACTTTTGGTAGTCATCACGTTCGACGCGTTTGATGTGTCAACCGCCAACAACTTGATTACCCTTTGGAGATGAACATGGGTGGAAGGAGGTGTGGAGCATTGGTACATCCAAAGCGTCTGATGTATCAGATGCCTCCTCAATGTCATGAAGATGTACCACAAATTGGCTGAGAACGGTACCATACTTGGAGTCTTGAGTGAAGTCAGCGTTTAGTTTGTGTAATGACATCAACAAAGCGTCAGTATCATGCACATACATCTTTAAAAAGGCCAGACCAATAATTCATGAAGCATAGCTTGTTCTTGCTAAAAGATGTAACATCCCTTATTTTGAGATCTGAAAATAAGTGCAACTGATATTGCGATTATTAGTAGTATTATTTCTCGGTGATAGAATAAGATCCATTGTTAGCAAAATATCAAGGAATCATGCATATGAAAATTCACAAAATACATTTTATTTATTAATTTCATTCATTACATATTAGCATGCGTAAAATCATGTTCGAAGAAATATAATGAACACAAAATACTTCAAGAGCGACATATGAAGATGCCAATAGATTGATCAGAAAATAAATACTAGGTAATGATAAAGATTGGCTTTTACATCCAACAAGCAAAAAAGCAAACAAAAAAAAAAAACTTCTGAATAGCCATATTTATCTTCTGCATGTCTTTAAAAGGTCACTCGTTTAACTGGATATTTAAATTCCTAGTCTCGATCTACTTAAAGAGCATTCGAGAGTTGAAGAGGAAAAATAATGAACTTAGATCAGATAACAGTCTAATGTGAATAATATCTAATGAGACCATGCTACTTAGCAGAACAGGTTTTCTCCTTAATAGTACCTTGATAACATAGTAACTAACATCCGCTTTCGCATTAACAATGGTTCGAACAATAATAAATCATGTGCATGCGTGCAAAATATAGTGGATTACCTATCCTCGTATTTTGACTACCCGTTATTATACAATTATGGAGAATATGCATCCCCTACCATCTGGATTACCCATCCCCTTGGTTATTTACTATAAGTTTGTAGACTACCTATTCAATATATTTCATAATTTAAATAGATGTGGATAATCCATCACACACCCATAGTGTTACTAGGATGACTATAGGCCCATAACTTGCCAAATTTTGGAGTACCCATCCCTGGTGTCATGTAGACTATCCATCTTACATTTTATAATTTTCCAAGATTAACTGTACGCCCGTAAATTTCACGTTTCTACCTTGTATCCTAAGAATCTAACTCATATCTATTTCTCATTGGTGTCGTCAATATCTTGTGTTAATTACAAAACATTATATAACATATAGTGAAGCATGGTGTCTTCATTGAGTCGAAACATCAATAAATAGCTTTATAAATTAACACTTCTAGGGGAAGCGAATTCTGCGTTGCTTCTCCTTGATTCGAAGAAAAAGAGTTCAATTATCCACCATTTGATCAAACATTTCGAATATAAACAAAAGTATATAGTTACCTACCCACTTGATAAACAATGTCAAGTAAAAGCAAAGCCCATCACATCTTCGCCCGTGTCATACCTTTTACTTAAGAAAATAAATAAATTATGCTTCATTCGGAGAAAAGCTATCGAATTTGAATCAAATAGGCTTCGAAATGAACAACCTTCAGAGCATACAAGTAAAACCATTTTTTGCTTCTACTTACTTAGCTAAGTGCGAATTGAAACAATGTTGCTTCATCTAATGGTTAAATCGAAGCTGAGTATAGGGTTTCGACCCTAAAGTTAAAAGCATAAGTGAGTCGCCCTTCCTAAGCTTCATCACTTGAATTAATTTGTAACACTAAGTTGAAAGGAAAAGCGGTGACACAACTATGCCATTTCGCCTCTTTTGAAGCCAACCTCGAAACGAAGGAAATTAGTCTTTTATTTTAAATCAAGGGGATCCGCATAGCTCGAAACAAAGGATCAGATCCTCTATCCTTTTTTCACTCCCCGCGTTATGGAAAGGTATTCCATATAATTTGAAATGATATCCCATGCTTTCCCTTAGGCTGATGTGAAGTAGACGATGCAAAACGAAATCGAATTTGCCTATGGAAAAACCAATATAAAAGAGAAAATTGATTTCCTTTTAATTAAAGAACTAATATTTTATTAATTCTTCATATATTTCAAAACCTTGTTGGTGGATCTCAATATTAGAACATTCTTTTCAAACATCATGTAAATCGTGCCGCTTATCCAAACGTTGATTGTAAAAAAAGGACTAATTAATAACCTTAATTAATTGCTTCTTCTTAAGCTTTTCAAGATAAAACTATTTATAATACTTCATTTTTAATTGGAAAAAAACCAAAAAATCTTTGAAATCCAAGAATATCATTCTCTTCATTCCAAAAATCATTATTTAATCATTTTAATTAATTAAATATAGAAATTAAATAAATTTCCATCTTAGGAAATTCACAAAATGTTCATAATTGTCTAGAAAATTATGAAAATTAAAACTTATCTCCAAAATTATATTAAGTTGACATATTAAATTTTCAAGGCATTTAGAGACATAAATCATAGATTTCTAACCAAAACCCACTCTAATTAACTCAAATTAGTTTCTATAAATCATCATTTTATCCGAACGATGATTTACTATCCAAAACATGGCTAAATAAGATGGAAAAACCTTATATAATTTGGGTGAAAAAACCATATATAATTTGGGTATTACCCATAACCAAATCAAACAAAGATAAAAAATGATTTTGAGTGTATTATTTACGTTAAAATGATGATTACATTAAGATTTGAAGTAGCTTGATTATGATCCTAAGCTGCTTATCAGTTTCCTATAGGTTTCTCTTACTCTTTGATAATAAGAGCCAGTTACATTCTATGTTTTGATTTCGTTATATAAAAATGGGAGAATGAGTTGGCGGATGAAGGGTTGAGGTATGAAATACTAATGTATTCCCATTTTGCCTTTCTCATGAGTTCTCTTCTTTTGTTTATCTTTAAAAAATTGATTAATTATGACCAAACCATAATACTTATCAAATCTAATCTCGTTATCATACTACATTCTATTTAATCTATCCAATTAAATTCCTAAATAATGTTATTAAAAATTAGAGGTGTGACATTCTCCCCTTCTTAAAAGATTTTTTTTTTTAAATTCGGTAAGGACTAATAAATATAGCAATCATGCAAACAATGCTATTATATCCTACTAGCTATCTAATCTATAATATAGAATATACCATTAAAATGCTCATGATAAGTATCTCTAATCATTTCCTAGCACAATCTTTCTTATTTTCAATCCCCTGAACTTCCACTAACTTAACTGTCATGTTTCTTATCATCTTCTTATCCTTAGCCAAACCACTAAACAATTGTCATACAAAAGCAAATCCAGTTCTATTATTAAATCTTCTAATGCCATCAGAGCCATAACAGTCTCTATATCATGTGCCTGTTATTCTGAAAATGAGAAATATAGAATAGATTATGGATTCCAACCAACATGCTTAGCATCTCTAGTCAATATGTGATTTTCTCGATCCTCTCTATGGTAGGGAACAATCTAACAAACCTTCATGTCAGTTTCCCCGACAACCCAATACGTAACACATCCTTTATAGGTGTTACCTTAATACAAACATGGTTTCCAACTAATCGCAAATCAAATTAAATAGGCTTTTAGGGCCAAAGATGCAAAGTTGTCCCTATATGTTAGAACGATTCTAAAGATGTCGACAAAATTTAAGGACTTTGCAATACTTTAGATCCATAAAGAGAATAATACACAGGCTGACTCTTTAGCCAAATTAGCTAACTCATGGGGAGCGCCTAAAGCAAGAATTATCCAATTAGATTACGAAACTAACGTAATCATAGATGAGAAAGAACCCAAACATGAAAAGGGTTAATGGTATTCACCGTGTGACACCCCGCGTCCGTTAATGTCATTCTATATAGAATGCAATAAGTTTCGTGAAGCGTTATAGGTAAATAAGAACATAATATCACAAGACAGACATGTAAAATAGCAGCGGAATTAAAAACTTTATCTAAATCAAAACATCATGGTCCAAAATACTTAGTTTACATCATAAGTTTGAAATAACCAATTACATTAATAATCTGTCCTGCCAAAAATATCAGATTACAAAAGCATAAAACTATATTTCCTATGCGAAGCCATAAGAGAGTTGACAAGAAGTCAAAGCGGTACATCATTATCCAAAATCAAGCTAAGCTGAAAGAATCCAAATCAACTCTAAGCACTCCCACCTTGAGAACCTAGGGGGAAAACAGAAGAGAGAGAAGAGGAAACAAAAAGGGTCAGACATAAACTCGAGCGAGTCCAGTTACTTTTTAATATAAATAGAAGTATCATGGCAGGTATATAAAACTGGGAGAACAAGATAACAATAACAAGTGTGAACTGAGCAAGATAAGTTTGAATAGAATATATTGCGCTTCTTAAATACGTTTTTCTACACCGCAACAATACTAGTATCTCAGAAACAGAATAATCCCTATAAATACCGTTCCATTACATTTCTAGATTGTTAGGTTGCTTGGGTTAATGACACTCATCGTTTATACACACGTCGTACCCATTTACTTCCCAGTTGATTAACCTAATAGGGTATATGTGTAGCTACCCCTCAATACTGAGGTACACCCCGTGGTGCCCCACTTGCACGGTCTCCCTCGTAATACCACAGAAAACTGTGACGTCCCTCATCCTACGCTGGAGTGACGTACAGATCTTTATATAACAATGTTACATTCCACATATATCTATCATTACTATGCTGCGTAAGCGTACAGACTGCCACCATCGATCGAATCAGGTTTCATTCCGGAGTAATGCCCTCAAGTCTACGATACATCACCCAGAGCATTCATGCATGTATCTAGACTGTCCCACGTATGTTCGGTAATTATAGCTCGATGCCTCAATTGCACGTCCTCTAATGTGCACCGAGTTCCGTGGCAGGGCGATACAAGAAACACGGAACTCGATCGGGAGCTTTTCCATACCTGTACATGCCCGCCTTTAAGAGCCTTAAAATACGATATTCCTAGGGTCTGTTTTCCATGGTGGCGATGGCCCCACCTCAGTCCCTCCCTCAACTTGTAAAGACTACAAGAGCTAAGCGACTGCCCCTAATAACAAACAATCTAAACATCCATTTGGCGTCTTCCCTCAACCACCGTACCCCGATAGTGAAAGGTGAATGGCCTATTGGTTTTAGCTCTAGTCTTCTCGCATCCCACTGGCGACAGATGACGGGTATCCGACGATCTACTATCCTTGTTGGTCGTGACCCTTCGCCTCACCGTTGAGGCAACCGCCGAATCACCCTAGTGTCACCGCATCACAACATCTTGACTGCAAAGCTACATTTGCAGTCAAGGCCCACCCACCTAGTAGTTACGCGCAGACGCAACCTCTGCGAGCACAGCCTAAGCATCTTCCACCACATAGAGGACTACCAGGAGCACCTTACGTATCTCAGGAATCCACGTGCTTCCCCATCCAGTCCTTCGGAGCTGACAGAATAATCAGATAAAAGTGCGCTCCGCTCGTGCCTTATAACACCACCATGATCTACCCCGTTGGATTATTCACCCTCAAACGTGCGGATAGTCCAAGCGCCTCACTTTGATATGTTGTTAGACCCTATGTCTAAACATTCTTTTACGCGCTTTCCTTACCTCATCAGGTTTTCATTTAACTTGGTTATTCTCATTCATATTGAATTATTAATCAGTTACCAAGTTCCTCTTGCCTATTAATTTTGGTTATATAACTTAACCCATTTAAGTTCATTAATAAGCTCACGGCATGTTATTCTTTAAATTGTGGCCCAAGGTATGTACTCCACAATCTCTTTAGCATTCTTGCTTGGTTACATCATTACAACAACATGTTCTACATAATATGTTATTAAGTATATCTCAATTCACATGTTTCCTAATTAACATGTCACTTACCATTTATGATTAAATATAACTTATTTCATTACAACTTTTCCTCATTCTTTCTCATTTAATCATAATTCCATCTTATCATTGTTTACTTATTAACTTATTTCTCTTAACTAAGGTTACTAATAACTTTCTTTTCCATAAATATAACTTATGTTGTCCTCATCTATAGATTTCAGATTCTTGTTCTTGTAAATAACTTAATTTACAATTAAGTACAGCTTATCCCCTGACATAAGTTATTCTATTCCCTTTTTCATTTATTATAACCAAAATTATAATTTCCACTTGTCCCTAGGACAAGCCTAAACATCTTATCTTTTCTGTTCATACATGTTAATGCCCCAGACCTCTCACATTAAGTCAACCACTTGTGGATGCTGGATATGCCTGGAGGCTCCGGGCAGACTTAAACCCCAAGTTTAGACTTAACCTCGTGTCATGGTGCTGTTATGCATTAGACCCTTCACATTAGATTAGCCATTTGTGGTCGCTGGATATGCCGGGCGGCTCCGGGTAGACTTATACCACAAGTGCAATCTAACCTCATGTCTAAGCGTTACTACGGTTCCATTATTTTAGGCATATTCATATTAATAAATTTCCCTATTCCAAATATATATTTTTATACCCCTTTTTAATTCATATTTCACTATGAACAATATACCATTTTTCCTAAGTCATAAATCAAGGTATATATATATATATATATATATATATATATATATATATTATGCCCAAATCCGTGTTCATATATTTGCTAATTTATGTCCCTAGTTCATATTCACATATATCAGTACAAGTTATGCCCAAATTCATATTAACATATATTCCAATTTATGCCCCAAATTAATATTTACAATTGTTCCAATTTATGCCAAATCATATTTTACATATGTTCCAGTCTACGCCCAAATCATATTTTTCCCAAACGATTCCCAATTTCACGCGTTCGCATATTTCAGCTTTAGGCCTAGGCTCGAAGTAGTCTGGCTATAAAAATAAATAGGGAAAAGAGGGAAAGAAGAGAATCAAAACTGGCATAATGACGAATTAATAATAAACTGACAGTAATAGGTATAAAACTGAATAGATATAATATGACAAGATTTAACATGGTGGCGGTATGAACATATAAAGGCAGATCTGATAATTATGATATAATAGAACTTGTTTAGGCATAGATCCAATATCCAATTTTTATATACATTTTATGATTTCCAATTAAATATTTAGATTTAAAAATTACATGAACTCACAGTGAATAGGTCTAAGGAAATGTATCCAAATAACTGAGAAGAACACGTTGGATTTGTTGTTGTAGCAATCGTTGAATTTGTATAATGTTTACTAAATTGGATTTGGAGAAGATAGGCTATTCAATTTACGTTGCAGCAGAGCTCCGCCATCGCCACCATTTTTTTAAATGAATAAAACCTAGGTTTAGGGTCCTTTATATAGCCTAGGGTTCACGAATCTAGCTCCAAAATCGGTCCACGTTCAGAAACAATTATCTGCCCAGATCTGCGCAGGGGAGTCGACTGCCCCTCTATGGTGTCGACCCCAAAGAGCCTGGGTCGACCCTGCAGGGTCTCGGGTTGACCCCAAACGGTCGGACCTTCGCTGTTTTGCACGCTGGATTTTCTGGTTTTGAATTTTTGAATTCTGATTTAATTTATATATATATATATACACACACACACACTTCTTATGTGCATACAAACTTCAAACCTTAATATCTTCTTTATACGAAGTCCGTTTTATGCAAACTTGGTGTCTATCTTGACCAGAATTCCGAGACGGACGCAATGGCATGGTACGTTTTACTTAATCCTAAATATTTAATTAAGTTTTCCTTAATTCATTGTTAATAGTGTATTTCAAAATAATTATTCTTTAATTTATCATCTTTAGTGTTGTTTAAAATTACGGTGTGTTACATTCTTCCTACTCAAAGGATTTCGTCCCCGAAATCTCCAAGTTAAAAAGAACGTATATCCTAACATCCAACAATCATACATTCATCTAGCAATCACAAGCATCCATTGTCCTTAAGGAATTTCTATTGCCTTTATGAACATATGCAATAGTGTGTGTGTGTATGTCCGTAAACTAATGCAAAAGATCAGGCGATCTACTGATTCAGTTGACCTCCTTAATGCAATGCATGTTTGTGCCATGAAACCAAAATGTAAGCAAATCATCCTAATACATGTAAGTTCTATATGTGTGCACAATCATCCATCCAAATGCAACATCATTGTAACGATACACCCATTTTCATCCTTAAAAAATTTAAAATGCACACACATCCATATGCAATATGTAAGTGATTGAGCCGATCTAGTGCCTATTGTGTGTGTAAATGCATCCACGAGCAATCACTAGTGAATACTTGCATCCATCAAACATAACATGTCTCAAACACATGTTTACATTCATTAGTTTTCTACCTAAAGACTCGGTCGATATGAGATATTCAAACGATAGATACAAGTATTAATTCGAAGCTTGGAAAAAGAAGTTGAGAACATATTCTCGAAAAGGAAAGGATATGAAGTGCGAATCTTGTCTTCAGCCTCCCAAGTAGCATCCTCGCGGTCCTCTCCCCATTGCACTTTTACTACCTTCATTTCTTTCTCGCACAATTTCTTAACCTCCGATCCAAATATGCAAGTCAGAACTCATCCCATCATTGCTTCCTTCTCTACTTTCACTTCCTCTCGCAAGTTTGACTCCACTACCTCAAACTCTATATTAGTCCTTCTCCTATATGCATAGGATTTTTGTCGGTCCTGTGCTGTCTTCACTTTGTCTGCGGATAAGATCGACGTCGTCTGAAGTGTCTCTAATCCTATCGGGTCCGAGTAGAAGTCTGTCTTGTCGACTCCCATCAACAAGTCGGTGATCTATAAGGTTGTCCATATAGTGTCTCGAAGGGTGCCATGTCAACCATGCCGTTGATCTCTTGCTCTTTGTTGGAATAAAAAGGGCACTCTTAGTAAATCTGTCTACTGTAGCCCAAATGCTGGTATTGTCCTTCCTTGATCAAGGCCACCCATCTATGAAATCCATGTAGATGCTCTCCCACATCCACTGTGGGATTTCCAACGAATGAAGAAATCAGCCGGGCTTCCTCCACTCAGCTTTGACCCGCCGACAAACTAAACATCAAGAGATGAACTATGCTACATCCTTCTTCATCCTAGTCCAAAAGAAAACCCTCTTCATAATCCTATACATTTTATCGCCGCTTGAATGAATAGTCATCTTAGAATGATGGGCTTCCTCAAGGACTGTCTTCAATAGGTTTCCCATCCCGTTATGAATCACCTATCAAACCTCTTCTCAAGTAGCTCCCCTACTTACTTACAGAGTTCTCTCTTTTATTTTAGGAGTCACATGTCGCACAGGCAATGCAATTGGCTTTGCATTGTCCACCAAGTATCTGCGGAAACCAATCTCGTGCCTCAGGGGTAAACCCCTAACCTCGTCAAAACATCAGGATACTCACGACAATTGGTACAAATCGCAAATCATCGATAGATATATCAAGAGGTTCTAGGAGACTAAGCATGACAGACCCTTTTGGGGTCATAAGAAATCTCATGAGTCTTTCTATGGCAAGTCAGAAGTCTAATGACCCTCCTCTCACAATCTAGAATGGCTCAATATATGGTTAACCAATCCATCCCTAGAATCAAACCGTATCTTATGAAATCAAGAACATATGCGTCACAGTCAAACTCGAACGCCTAACACAGAGATTCCTAAACCCGACAAATCATCGATAAATGAGCCGTACCTCCAATGGGGGTTAAGACAATAACGGGATCCAAAACCATACTAGTATCTAGGTGCAGAGACTCAACTAAAGGATCAGATACAAAAGAATGCAAAGTGCCAGAAAAAAGAATCCCAACAGGATGATTAGAAACCAAAATCAAACCTTCGATGGAAACTTTCCTACCTCTATCCTGTCCACCAGCAATGAGAACATTAGCTTGTCCTCTAGAAGTTCCTGCCCTCTGGCCTTGTCCTTGTCTCTTTGGGCACTCCTTAATAAGATGTCCCGCCTTACCTAAGTGGTAACAAACGCCTTTCCTCTTTCTGCAATCCTTTTCAGATGACCCTCCATTTCGAAATTATGATATTTCCTCTTTTCTTCTTCCATTTATATTCCCTTCTTAAGCCACCATTTTCTTTCATCTTTAGGCTATGCTCCTTAGCCCCAACTCCCTTATTCTTCTTTTTACCATCCTTGTGCAACATGCTAGCAAGTCTCTTGAAAGCTGCCTCCATCGCACGGAAAATCCTTACGAGCCTTAAGAGAAAATAAGCCGTGGGTGAAACTACTGCGACTACAGATGGAGGTTGGGCACTTCTTTTCCCTTCGACATGTATCGTAGTTTTAACATGCCTACGAAACCATGCAGAAATGGGGATACCCTTCCAAGAAGAAACAGTTCCCCGAAAAAAGGAAAAGGAATCAAGCGGAGAATCGAGAAGATATTTATGGCTTTGGGAAATATGCATTCCAAAAACAGACTTTTCATTTTAAAACACTTTGTTTTTGAGACCTTTTTGAAAACCATTTTCAAAACATTTTATCCGATCTTATAACCATATGCTCTGATACCAAATGTGACACACCACGTCCGTTAATGTCACTCTATATATAATGCATTTAGTTTCGTGAAGAGTTATAGGTAAATAAGAACATAATATCACATGACAGACATGTAAAATAGCAGTGGAATTAAAAACTTTATTTAAATCAAAACATCATGGTCCCAAATACTGAGTTTACACCATAAGTTTGAAATAACCAATTACATTAATAATCTACCTTGCCAAAAATACCAGAGTACAAAAGCATAAAACCATATTTCCCATGCGAAGCCATAAGAGAATTGATAAGAAGTCAAAGCAGTACATCAATATCCAAAATCCAAGCTAAACTGAAAGAATATAAATCAACTCTAAGCACTCCCACCTTGAGAGCCGGGGGAGGGGGGAGGGGGATGGGGAACGGAATAGAGAGAAGAGGAAACAAAAAGGGTCAGACATAAAGTCTGGCGAGTCCAGCTACTTTTAAATATAAATAAATAAAAGTATTATGGCAGGTATATAAAAACTGGGAGATCAAGAGAACAATAACAATAACAAGTGTGAACTGAGCAAGATATGTTTGAACAGAATATATTACGCTTCTTAAATACGTTTCTCTGCACTGCACCAATACTAGTATCTCAGAAACATAATGAACCCTACAAATACCATTCCATTACATTTCTTGATTGTTAGGTTGCTTGGGTTAATGGCACTCAACGCTTATACATGCGTCATACCCATTTACTCCTTAGTGTATTAACCTAATATGGTATATGTGTAGCTACCCCTCAATACTGAGGTACACCCCATGGTGACCCACTCGCACGGTCTTCCTCGTAATATCATAGAAAAGTATGAAGTCCCTCTTCCTACGTTGGAGTGATGTACGGATCTCTATATAACAATGTTACATTCTGCATATATCTATCATTACTATGCTACGTAAGTGTACGGACTGCCACCATCGATCGAATCAGGTTTCGTTTCAGAGTAATGCCCTCAAGTCTACGATACATCACCCAGAGCAGTCATACATGTACCTAGACTGTCCCACGTATGTACTGTAATTGTAGCTCGATGCCTCAGTTGCACGTCCTCTAATGTGCACCGAGTTCCGTGGTAGGGCGATACAAGAAACATGGAACTTGGTCAGGAGCTTTTCCATACCTGTACAGGCCTGCCTTTAAGAGCCTCAAAATACAGATATTCCTAGGGTCTGTTTTCCGTGGTGGCTATGGCCCCACCTCGGCCCCTCCCTCAACTAGTAAAGACTACAAGGGCTAAGAGACTGCCCCTAATAACAAACAATATAAACATCCATTTGGCATCTTCCCTCAACCACTGTACCCTAATAATGAAAGGTGAGTGGTCTATTGGTTTTAGCTCTAGTATTTTCGTATCCCACTGGCTGCCGATGACGGGTATCCGACGATCTACTATCCTTGTTGTTCATGACCTTCGCCTTCCCGTTGAGGCAACCTCCGAATCACCCTAGTGTCACTACGTCACAACATTCTGACTGCAAAGCTACATTTGCAGTCAAAGCCCACCCACCTAGTAGTTACGCGTAGACCCAACCTCTGCGAGCATGGCCTAAACACCTGTCACCACATAGAGGACTACCAGGAGCACCTTACGTAACTTAGGAAGCCGCGTGCTTCCCCTTCCAGTCCTTCGGAGTCGACAGAATAATCAAATAGAAGTCTTCTCCGCTCGTGCCTTATGACACCACGATGATCTACCCCGTTGGGTTATTCACCCTCAAATGTGCGGACTAGTCCAAATGCCTTACTTTAATATGTTGTTAGACCCTATGTCTATACATTCTTTTACGCACTTGCCTTACCTCATCAGGTTTTCATTTAACTTGGTTATTCTCATTCATATTGAGTTATTAATCAAGTTACCAAGTTCCTCTTGCTTATTAATTTTTGTTATATAATTTAACCCATTTAAGTTCATTATTAAGCTCACAACATGTTATTCTCTAGATTGTGGCCCAAGGTATGTAATCCACAATCTCTTTACTATTCTTGCTTGGTTACATCATTGCAATAACATGTTCTGCTTAATATGTTATTAAGTATATCTCAATTCACATGTTTCCTAATTAACATGTCATTTACCATTTATGATTAAATATAACTTATTTCATTTTACAAGTTTTTCTCATTCTTTCTCATTTAATAATTCCATCTTATCATTGTTTACTTATTAACTTAGTTCTCTTAACAAAGGTTTACTAATAAGTTTCCTTTCCATAAATATAACTTATGTTGTCCTCATCCGTAGATTTCAGATTCTTGTTCTTGTAATTAACTTAATTTACAAATTAAGTACAGCTTATCCCCTTACATAAGTTATTTTATTCCCTTTTTCATTTATCACAAGCAAAATTATAATTTCCATTTGTCCTTAGGACAAGTCTAAACATCTTATCTTTTCTGCTCATACATGTTAATTCCCTAGACCTCTCACATTAAGTCAACCATTTGTGGATGCTGGATATGCCGGGAGGCTCCGGGCAGACTTAAACCACAAGTTTAGTCTTAACCACGTGTCATGGTGCTGTTATGCATTAGAACCCTCACATTCGATTAGCCACTTGTGGTTGCTGGATATGCCGGGCGGCTCCAGGCAGACTTATACCACAAGTGCAATCTAACCTCGTGTCTAAGCATTACTACGGTTCCATTATTTTAGGCATATTCATATTAATAAATTTCCCTATTCCAAATATATATTTTTATGCCCCTTTTTAATTCATATTTCATTATGCATAATATGCCCTTTTTCCCAAGTCATAAATCAAGGTATATATATATATTTATATATTATGCCCAAATCCGTATTCACATATTTGCTAATTTATGTCCCTAATTCATATTCACATATGTCAGTACAAGTTATGCCCAAATTCATATTCACATATATTCCTATTTATGCCCCAAATTAATATTTACAAATGTTCCAATTTATGCCAATCATATTTTACATATGTTCCAATTTACGCCCAATCATATTTTTCCCAAACGATTCCCAATTTTGTGCGTTCGCATATTTCAGCGTTAGGCCTTGGCTCGAAGTTAGCCTGGCTATAAAAATAAAAAGTGAAAAGAGGGAAAGAAGAGAATAAAAACTGGCATAATATGAATCAATAATAAATTGACAAAAATAGGCATAAAACTGAATAGATATAATATGACAAGATTTAACATGGTGGCGGTATGAACATATAAAGGCAGATCTGATAATTATGTCATAATAGAACTTGTTTAGGCATAGATCCAATATCCAATTTTTATATACATTTTATGATTTCCAATTAAATATTTAGATCTAAAAATAACATGAACTCACAGTGAATAGATCTAAGGAAATGGATCCAAATAACTGAGAAGAACACATTGGATTTGCTATTGTAGCAATCGTTGAATTTGTATAATGTTTGCTAAATTGGATTTAGAGAATAATAGTCTATTCAATTTACATTGTAGAAGAGCTCCGCCATCGCCACCATTTTTTTAGATGAATAAAACCTAGGTTAAGAGTCCTTTATGTAGCCTAGGGTTCACGAATCTAGCTCCAAAATCGGTCCACGTTCAGAAACAATTATCTGCCCAGATCTACGCAGGGGGGGTCAACCCCCCCTTTATGGTGTCGACCCCGGGGTCGACCCTGGTGTCGACCCCGGGGTTGACCCCGGTGTCGACCCTAAGGAGCCTGGGTAGACCCCGGGGTCGATCCAACATGGTCTCGGGTCAATCTCAAACGGTCGGCCCTTCGCTGTTTTGCATGCCAGATTTTCTGGTTTTGATTTTTTGAATTCTCATTTAATTAATATATATATATTCTCTTTATATGCATACAAACTTCAAATCTTAATATCTTCTTCATACAAAGTCCTTTTTACGCAAACTTGGTGTCTATCTTGACCTGAGTTCCGAGACGGATGCAATGGCAGAGTCCGTTTTACTTAATCCTGAATATTTAATTAAGTTTTCCTTAATTCATCATTAATAGTTATTTCAAATTAATTTTTATCTAATTTATCATCTTTAGTGTCGCTTAAAATTATGGGTGTTACAAATCGGGTCCCGGGCACATTCACTCTAAGAAGGAATATATAAGAAAATGACAATCCTAGGGGAATTACCTCTCGTTGTCTTCTTTAGTGGATGTCCCGAACCACTAGAATATGGGGGCATATTCTTCTGACTGTTATCGTATATAATGATAGTGTGGCGGCCCGCCCCGCACCAGCTGACATTTCCTCCGAAAGTGCGCTGTACACATGCCCGACTAGCACGGAACGGTCGCCAAAGAAAGGAAAGAAGAGAATGAACTAATCGGAAACCCTGTAGAATGTCTCACAGCGCATGGAACAAAATATAATAATAATGTACTTGACATAAAACAGGTGGGACAGTGCATAAGCTAATAACTAAAACCAACATCAACATCATCATCAGAGTAGCGGAAATCCAAATACAACTTATTACAACTTTCCAAATTACTGTCTCTAAACAAAAGAAAGAAAGGCACACCACTAATGCCCAAAGTAGTGACCGCAGCAACACTGGGAGAATGTCTATATATATATATATATCATACGTGGAAGCCTCCTGCTCGTCTCCGGTACAGCTACTTGTGCATACCACCTAACCTGTCTCTAGTCTGCTCGAGAGAGCACCCATAGTAATAAGAAGAGACATAAAACTCTGGGTCAGACAAAAAGTCTAGTATGAGAGATAAGCAGCTAAACAGAACAATAACAGGTATACTAAACCATACCTGAACCTGGACCTGCAACCAAAGAGTTAGCACTACATACTGTACAATACTCTAAGGTGCCACTAACACATGGTATAAAGAATACAGGGTGGGGGTGTGTATGTCATAATGAAGGCAAACAATCAAACATAGCAACCATTCTCACATCTCTTACTCAGTGCGTGAAGCATACGATGTCCACCACTGTCAATCACTAGACCCATCGAAGTAGTGACGGAGTTCGACTTGTACAACTACTGCTACTACCAAGCTTAGCTCATGGAGTCATGACCAAATCTTTACAAATGACCCCACTTCATTGGTCTATAGCTCTTTAGTCGTACCTAGGCCACTGTGGCCCTAAATCCGTTCACGTACCCCCTACACATAGTGATCTAAAGTTACAGACATCGACAACCCCTTAGCACACGTCCCGCAGCAAAGCCCAACTCATGAAGTTCCCTCCTTGGTTCCCATCTGGATCCTGAGGTACAACTCCTCATTCGGACTTCCTTTGCATCTCGGGTTTAGGTCTACTTGGTGATCGATCTTCCGGTTCGGTTCGCCCCCTCCTGCTTGGCTCGGCTCGAATGCTCCTTTCTAGTTCAGTTCGGGTGCTCGGATGCACTTATTTGGTTCAGGTCGGATGCCGCTATCCAGTTCGGATCGGATGCCCCTATCCGAATGCTCCTATCCGGATGCTCCTATGCGAATGCTCCTATCCGAATGCTCCTATGTGAATGCTCCTATCTGAATGCTCCTATCCGAATGCTCCTATCCGAATGCTCCTATCTGAATGCTCCTATCCGAATGCTCCTATCCGGTTTGCTGCTAGTTTTTCCAGCAAGCTATTTTCGCCAAACGACGGCGTTTTCAACCATTCTAGCTTTTCTATGCAATCACAAAACATACTATACAGTCATAGCAACATGTATAATCATCCACAAACACTAAAATAACAATATGACATGTTTATAAGGATCAAACATACCCAAAAACCCATGTTTTCCCCTTAATCATGTTTAACAACAACTAATGATACGATTAGCAAAACTTAATCAAATTAACTCAATTTTCTATCAGATCCCTAGAATATCATTTTAGAATTTTACAAATTTTCCATATTTTTCTGAGCTATAATTTCGCTAGTTATCACTAATCACCCCTAATTAACCGTAATTAGTGTCAAAACAATGCTAATCACTCACCTTGGTCACAAATAAAATACCAAATCTGAAATGGTCCCCTTTTGGCGCTGTTTCCAATGTAACACAACAGCTCTAACCTTGCTTTGGTGCTTTCTCTCCTTAATTTGATGCAGTTTAAGCCAAAACTTGATTATGAAGTGATTAGAGGTGTATTTAGATGTTGGAGGCCATTGTTAGGTTGAAGGGAGGGTTTGTGGCGGCTGGAAAACTGAAATGAAATGAAAACCTAACTCATTTCAGCCTCCCCATAACCCTGATCCCGAAATGGGTTCTGGGCCCATTTACTTATCATCTCATTTGGTCCGGTTAAGCAGTTTTTCACCTTCTGAAACTTGTTTCAGCCATATCTCCCAAACAGTGAGTCCGTTTTGGTTAATGTGACCACTATACGAAAAGGTAAACCATCATCCGGAGCCAATGGAAGTGGTTTCAGGTCAAAACTCCTTTCCAATCAAAAGTTATGGCCAAAATCAACTCGGGGCAAAACAGTCATTTAAAAATTGGCAAAAATCATGAACATGGGAAATGACCCCAATAGTCGTCTCCCAAAGTTACGTGACCATACGACTTTGTATGTGAAAGAAATAAATATTGTATGATCCTTCGATGCGTAGAATGCGGGTCGTTACACTTTCCCCCCCTTAAGAAATTTCGTCCCTGAAATTCCTTAACCCAAAACATTCAAAGGATCCTGCATGCCTACCAGCCACATACAACAATCAAACATGCAAAACAAACAAACAAGCCTATCCTAGCATGCGGAAAGACTAAATCGAAGTTAAAATCTTACCAGACGTAGAGTTCTGGATACGTCTTCCTAATGCTCTCCTCTGTCTCCCAAGTACAGTCATTCTCATTCTCGCCCCACTGGACTTTGACTAGATTCACCGCTTTCCTTCGAAGTTGCTTCGTATCGTTCCCAACAATACGCATAGGCTTGTGGTTCCCAACCGCCTCGGGTTCAACTTCGATATCATCCAACTGATCAGGTGAAATAGTCACATCTAGGTCGTGCACGAACTTCCTTAACTTGGAAACATGAAATACGTTGGGAACTACTTCCATCTTCTCTGGTAATTCAATTTTTTATGCCAAATTCCCAATTTTCTCAAGAACTGGGAATGGACCAACAAATCTTGGTGCTAACTTGCCTCTCCTGCCAAATCGTATCATGCTCTTCAACGGAGAAATCTTGATAAACACCAAGTCGCCAATGGAGAACTTTAATTCTCCTCCTTTTATCAGCATAACTCTTCTGCCTATCTTGGGCAGCCTTCATTCGTTGTTGGATAACATTAATTTTGTCTGAAGTTTCTCTTATCACATCGGGTCCAAGCACAAACTTCTCACCAGTTTCTACCCAACATGACGGTGAGTTGCACGGGCTTCCGTACAAAGCTTCAAATGGAGCCATACCAATACTGGATTGATAACTATTATTACCTGCAAACTCTACTAGATGCAAATGGTCATCCCATGGTCCATCAAAATCCAATATGCAAGCTCTCAAGAGATCTTCTAGCACTCGATTCACCCTCTCTGTATGTCCGTCGGTTTGAGGATGATACACAGTACTGAGATGTAGTTCTGATCCTAACGCCTCTTGTAAGCTCCTCCAAAATCCACTAGTGAACAACGGATCTCGGTCACTCACAATGCCTTTGGTTATTCCATGAAATCTCACTACCCACTTTATACACAGTTCCACTAACTTAGCTACCAACCTGTTTGACTTGACGGGTATAATTCTTGCACTCTTAGTCAATTGGTCCACAATCACCCAAATGCTATCATGGCCCGATCTAGTCCTTGGTAACCCATCAATGAAATCCATTGACACTTGTTCCCATTTCCATTCTGGAATTTCTAATGGTTGTAGCAAACCATTAGGCTTCTTTTGCTCAACTTTAACTAGCTGGCAGTTCATGCATTTGGATATAAACTTCTCAATGTCTCTTTTCATCCCTCCCCAGTAGTAGGTCTGCTTCATGTCTCGGTACATTTTGTTACCACCGGGGTGTATAGTCAGTTTTGAGTGATGACATTCTCTAAGCACTTCATCTCTCAATCCATTGACATTGGGTACAACTAGTCTTCCATTCTTTCTAAGCCATCCATCTCGATCAAGCCCATACTTGTTCCTATCTCCATCGATTCCCATCTTTAACTTTGAGATGATTTCCAATAGGTTAGGATCGTTCCTCTGACTGGAACCAATCCGCTCAATCAAAGTGGGTCTGATCGTCAAACTTGCTAACATTTCTGGACCCAATTCGCACTTTGGTCTGAAATCATACCCAGCGATGTACTCCAGTTGCTTCCATTCTAGAAACATAGCCCCTAAACTGGTATGTCTTCTACTCAATGCATCAGCCACTGCATTGCCCTTTCCTGGTGCATATGCGATGTCGAAATCATAGGAAGCCAAGAATTCTAACCATCTTTGCTGCCGGAGATTTAGATCTTTCTGAGAGAAGAGATACTTTAACGATTTATGATCGGTAAACAACTCGAATCTTTCTCCCAAGAGATAATGTCTCCACATCTTTAGTGCAAACACGATCGCTGCCAATTCCAAATCATGGGTAGGGTATCTTTTCTTATGCGGTTTCAGTTGCCGACTTGCATAAGCTACAACCCTACCTCCTTGCATCAATACAGCACCTAGTCCGGTACCACATGCATCCGTATATACCATCATTTCTTCATTCCCCTTAGGAATGACTAACGCTAATGCACATGTCAACTTTTCCTTTAGGCTCTTGAATGCATTCTCGCACCTTTCGTCCCAGATGAAGGCTTGATTCTTCTTGGTCAACTGAGTCAACGGTGTTGCTATTTTAGAGAAGTCTTGGATAAACTTACGATAATATCTAGCTAATCCCAAGAAACTTCTTATGTCCGTTGCATTCTTGGGCGTAGACCAGTCTTGTACCGTAGCCACCTTCGCAGGGTCCACGGCAATACCATTCTCTGAAACAACATGGCCCAAGAATCTCACTTCCCTCCTCCAGAAGTGACACTTAGAGAATTTTGCTTTCAACTGGTATTTTCTCAACACCTCCATCACTATCCTCAAATGTTCCTTGTGTTCTTCCTCTGTCCTCGAATAGACCAAAATATCATCCACGAACACAAGGACAAACTTATTCAACTGATCTCTGGATACCCTATTCATCAGATCCACAAAGTATGCTGGGGCATTGGTCAGCCCGAATGGCATGACTAACCACTCATAAAATCCAGAAGGCGTCCGAAATGCCGTTTTACCTATACTCTCAGCTTCCACTCTAAGCTGATGGAAACCTGTCGCGAGATCTAACTGAGAGAATACTCTCGCGCCACTCAACTGATCAAACAAATCATCTATCCGCGGTGGAGGATACCTATTCTTCCTTGTCATTTTATTCAACTCGCGGTAGTATGCACACAAACGAAGGGAACCATCCGCCTTGGTATCAAACTGTAACAACCCGTATTTTCAATAAACTGTTATAGCATAAATCGAGGCAGAATTTAATTCAAAAATCAGAATCAGGGGAAACGGGCTATGCCATTGCGTTCGTCTCGGAAAAATACGCGAAATAGAGTCCGAGTTTTCGAAAATCGGAGTCAGTATGACCCGGTTAAGGCCCATTGAAGTTTTCAGAAATTTCTATGCTAAAAACAGATTTAAATTTCAAATTAAAAACCAGGATTAGGGCTAATCGGGGTTAGGCGGGAAAATTCCCGCCAGGGCCCCCATGTCGACAGGCATGTCGACAGGGGTCCTATGGTGTCGACTGCCCTGTCGACAGCCCTGTCGACAGGGGGTAAGCAGGCAGTTTTGCCTGGTGCGCCACTTTGATTTGGGCTTGGTCTTGTGGCTTGGTTCTAGAGAATTCCGAGATCTGACGGGCCAAAACTAACCTAGGGTTAATCCTAGGGCTTAAAACACTCTAATCTTCTATAAATATACCCCTAATCCTACCCTAAAGCCTCATTAATCAATCTAGCAACTAAACTATGTCAATTTGAATCCTCAAATGGCCTCCACCTAAAAATCCTAGCCTCCACCTTCCTCAAAGTTTAATCCTATGAAGATATGATGATCATACAACCTTTTCTATGTTGTATGAATGCTTAATAACTTGCATACTTCATTAAGTTGCAAGTTTGATTTGCTAAGTTTGTGTTTTTGGGATTTTGCAAAAGGGTTTTCTTATTTGAAGCTTTGTTTTGGGTTTTTAAAAGGGCTTCTTCATCTTATTTGGTGGATTTGTGACTTGTTTATATTTGTAAGCCCTCTTACCTTCACTTTACAAACTCTAAAGTTAATATGTGGTGAAAGTTGAGATTTATGTGAGTTTATTTGATTATGCATGCTTATGCGAACTCACTATGCCATGTTTTACATGTTTCATAAGTTATGCATGCTTATGCGAGATTACTATGCCATGTTTTACATGTTTCATAAGTTATGCATGCTTATGCGAGATTACTATGCCATGTTTTACATGTTTCACAAGTTATGCATGTTTATGCAAGTTCACCTCACCATGTTATGCAAGTTTAATGGGTTATGCATGACTATGCAAGTTCACCTTACCATGTTATGCATATTTAATAAGCTAGGCATGTTTATGCGAGTTCACTATGGCATGATTTGCAAGTTTAACATGTATTCATATTTATTATGATATGTGATGTTCATCATGTATGTTATGCCAAGTTACCTTTTATACCCTTATGCGTTATGACGAATATGTAAGCGAGATAATGACGTTGGGAGGGTTTGGGTAAACTTAAAAATACATGAAACTAAAAGATTGGGAATTTACCTATTAAGTTAGGTCTACCCCTTGGGAATTTACCTATTAAGTTAGGTCTACCCAAGTATATGTGTTAACTTGTAAATATGTTTTAAAGTGGACATGACATTAGATAACATGATATGGCCAACTCGAGGCTAGACCTAGTTGTGGTGTAAATCTTCCCAAGTAACCACAACGTGGGGTCTAATGTGGGTAGTTGGTCATGTTGCACCATAAGACCCGAGGTTAGACCTAGACGTGGTGTAAATCTTCCCAGGTAACCACGGATGTCTAATGTGAGAGGTTGGGTGCGTTAATTAATTAATGCCTCATGATTAGGGTTAAGTCATGGCCCACTAATACTTAACCAATAATGGGGATGCGAGGATTAGATGGGGTTAAGTGGTTACACTTAACTAATTTAATTCATGATTAGTGAGGGGTTAAAACCACACTTAACCCTCTTAGAAACCCTAGCAACGTGGTCTGTTCCAGCAGTAATCCCAGTTTGGTATCATTTACAACCCTAGAGGCTAGGCTAGGGCGGGGCACGATTACTGGACTGATGTAAGCGACCAAAGCGACGGCTGAGTGGTACAGCGGTGCGGGTCCGGCGGGCTACGGACGTGCACGTAGTCCGATATTGGACAAACTCGAGGCACGGGTACCAGTAGGTTTAGACTGTGCATTATTTCTTAGGTGTCTGGGGTTGACACCCGAGGGCTTGATACACCCAAAGGTGGACCCAGCGCAGTCTGACTACATCCATGTGGGCCGTATGGACACCAACACTGGACGTGTTAGGTTTATAGGGAGCCGATCGACTAGACCGTTGGGCTGGACCTTATACTAAGGTCACTTCAAGTTATTGGGCCAAAGTTTGGGGCTAAGGGATCAAGATCTGTTTTGTGGGTTTGCTAGTACACTGTGGTGCAAAGTTTAATCTCATCTATGTGATGTCACCTTTATCTATTGCCAGTATGTTCGTCTCAGTTTCCATCATGCTGTTAACTTTATTAGTTTATAGATTGATCGTAGTAGGGCTTACCAGTCTTTTTGACTGACCTGTTTTCTTTCGCTTCTCTTCTTCCGTTTCCCCCCCCCACAGGTTCTCAGGGAGGGGCTACATCTGCTTAGTGGATCTTTGGCTTGCTTGTTGGATAGCTCATGTATGGATCTGAGCTAGCTGTGGCTTATCTTTTATTTCTGGGGATTAGTACTGATGTTTTACCATGTATTTTGTTATCACGTATCTAGACTTATGTTGTATTTTGGATCATGACATTTTGATACTATGTACTTGACTATGTTGGTTTTCTGAGATGATGATGATGGGTTTTTATCTGCTACCGCTGCTTTACTTATATTTATTTTTATATATTCTGTCTTGCGATATCTCTGTGCATGTTTACCTTCACAATAACGCCCCTCCAAAGCTAGTACATTCTAAGGAGTGATCCTAGTGGAGGTGGGGTGTTACATTTGGTATCAGAGCACAAGGTTAACAAGATTGAACAAAAACTTTTGAAAAAAAAAAGAACCCCTTTTGAAAAACTATTTTCAAAAACCTACTAAGTATTTTCCAAAATAAAGTCTAGATTATTTTAAGGCTAATCCCCAAAAGCCATTAGCGTTATCCTTCGTTCCCTTGACCTGATCTTATCTTATCTTTCGTTTCAGTATGGCTGAGAATCTTGACATCCCAGATGGAGTGAACGTACCACTCTGGTATAGAAGACTTCTAGAAGCTAGGGCGGCAGCTGGTCCCGCCAACCCTACTCCCACTCCTCCTCCTGTAGTTGAGAATCCTATCCCTAATATCCCTCCTCCGGTGGTTCCTGCTCCCCCTCCTCCAGCAGTTAATATTCCCCCTCCCGTTGCTAATGTTCCTCCCCCTCCCGTTGCTGAGGCTCCTCTTCCTCCTCCTCCCCCTCAGCATCCTCAGATTGAGTTTACAAAGGTTTGTAAAGACTTCAAGGCAATGGGAGGCAAGAATTTCCTAGGCACGGAATCTTTTGTTGAAGCTAGGAATTGGCTGAAAGACACGGAGGACTTGTTTCTATCTTTGGGATTGATGACGAGAGGAAGATCTTGTTGACAGTATGGCTTTTGAAGGATGAGGCGGCCTATTGGTGGGAGGTCACCAATGGGACGAGACCCGCTGAGACTTGGGCCGATTTGAGGGCTAGATTTGTGACCAAGTTTCTATCTTCAGCTGAGGCAAATTTACAAATGGAGAAGTTCATTGCATTAAAGCAAGGTGATATGTCTGTCAAGGAGTATGTGAACAAGTTTAATCAGCTGGCCCGTTTTGGTTTGGATATGGTAAACACCCCGAAGAAGAAGGCTCTTCGATTTGCCAGAGGGTTGAATGAGCCGCTACAGGGCTTGGCGATGTCACATATTCCGCATGGAGCTACTTTTGAGAGTTTGGTCAATATGGCTCTGCTTCAGGGGGATGGAAAGAAAGAAGTCAAGACGAGTGATACTCAAGCAAAGAAGGCTGATTCTCAAGGCAAAGGTAATCAAGGGAGTCAAAGCAGCCAGGGGAATCAGGGCAAGAACAAGAAGGGGAACAACAACAACAAAGGCAAGGGAAAGTGCAATTACTGTGGCATAGCTGGGCATTTTGCTAAGGATTGCAGGAAGAAGAAAAGGAAGCTTAGTGGTGGATGCTTTTCTTGTGGAGAGACTGGGCACTTCAGCAAAGAATGCCCAAAGAAGAAAGGACAGGCTGGACCTTCAGGAGGGCAAGTTCATGCTCTTAATGCCGCTTCAGTTCCCGAGCGAGGTAGTGTTTCTGTTGAGAACCTTGTTTATATCTCTGATCTTCCAGTGCGTACCTTGTTTGATTCTGGTGCATCACATAGCTTTATTTCATCTGATCTTGTTGATAGCTTGCACCTTAGTACTAGCTTAGTGGATGATCCCGTTTGTGTTTCGAATCCCATTGGGGGTTCTGCTCATCTATCTATGATATGTAAGGATCTGAGGATCTCTATACTCAGCGTAGAGTTCTTATGTAGTGCATATGTTCTTGGTTTCAGGGGATACGGATTGATACTGGGCATGGATTGGCTGTCCCGATATGGAGCCATTCTGGATTGTGAGCATAGGGTTGTAAGGCTTGTGACTCGCCTGGGCAACACCTTAGAGATTTCATGCAATCCGAAGAATCCCGTCATGTTGTGCTATCTAGAATCTCTCGACTCATCAGAGGAGGCCCTTCAGTCTGTAAGGGTGGTCCGAGATTACCCAGATGTTTTTGAAGAAGTTAAGGGGTTGCCCCCGAAACGAGAGATTGACTTTCGCATCTATCTGGTAGATAATGCTAAGCCTGTTTCTTTGCCCGTTCGGCATATGACTCCGCGTGAGAGACGGGAGCTGAGCAAGCAAGTGAAAGAATTGCTTGAGAAGAACTTCATCAGAAGGAGTATATCCGAATGGGGAGCGCCTGTGGTGTTTGCAACTAAGGCAGATGGCTCTCTTCGACTCTGTGTGGATTATAGAGAATTGAATAAGCTGACTAAGAAGAACAGACACCCGTTACCGAGGATCGACGATCTCTTTGATCAGCTTGTTGGTGCTTCTGTTTTCTCTCAGCTTGATCTTGCTACGGGTTTTCATCAGCTCAGAGTGGCTGAAGATAGTATAGACAAGACTGCATTCAGAACTCCAGACGGATTCTTTGAATGGCTTGTTATGCCGTTCGGTTTGACGAATGCACCCGCGTATTTTGTGGATTTGATGAGTAGGGTGTTTCGGGAGTTCTTGAATAAGTTTGTCGTGGTCTTTGTGGATGATATTCTGGTCTTCTCCAAGGTTGAAGAAGAGCATGCGAGGCACCTAGTAGAGGTGATGGACACGCTCAGAGCACACCAGTTAAAAGCCAAGTTCTCCAAGTGCCACTTTTGGAGAAGGGAAGTCAGATTTCTTGGGCATATCGTATCCAAGCAAGGCTTAGCGGTGGATCCCGCTAAGGTGCTTGCAGTTCAGGATTGGAAGACTCCAAGGAATGCAACTGAGGTAAGAAGCTTTCTGGGTCTTGCGGGTTTTTACCGGAAGTTCATCAAGGACTTCGCGAAGATATCCGCTCCTCTTACTAAGTTGACGAAGAAGAACTTAGTCTTTGCTTGGGATATGGATTGTGAGCTTGCTTTTCAGAGACTCAAGAGAGCCCTTACCTCAGCACCAGTTCTAGCCTTACCCGATGGTGGTAAGATATTTACCGTGTACACTGATGCTTGTGGCACGGGATTGGGCGCCGTTCTGATGCAAGAGGGCAGAGTTATATGTTTTGGTGGGAGGCAACTTAAGGTGCATGAGAGGAATTATCCCACTCATGATCTAGAGCTGGCAGCGATTGTATATGCACTCAAAGCGTGGCGTCATTATCTTCTGGGAGAGAGATTTGAGCTATATACTGATCATAAGTCTTTGAAGTATCTCTTTTCGCAGAAGGATCTGAACTTAAGGCAGCAGAGATGGATGGAATTCTTGGCTTCCTATGATTTTGAGATATCCTATACCCCTGGCAAGGGGAATGTTGTAGCGGATGCGTTGAGTAGGAAAAGGTTGACACTAAGTCCTCTATTTGTTGAGATGAAGAATTTAGAGTTCTTGGCAACCTTTGATTTTTCTTTGACAGTTGAGACGATGACCGGTTCTTTGGCATCTCTAGAGCTCAGGCCTACCCTTCTGGATCAAGTCGGGGCTTCACAGAAGGAAGACCCTCAGATAATTGAGATCATGGACAAGCTGGTTCGAGGGGAGACATCTGGTCACCTTGCTCGATATTCTATAGACGATAAGGGTTGGCTGAGGAGAGACGGAAGGCTTTGTGTTCCGATGGTAGAAGACTTGGTGAGGAAAGTTCTTGAGGAAGCACATTGCTCCAAGATGACTATACATCCAGGTGGTGATAAGATGTATAAGGACATGAAGCGCGTTTTCTTCTGGCCTGGAATGAAGAAGGATGTGGCGGAGTTTGTCTCGAGATGTGTTATTTGTCAGAGAGTAAAAGCTGAGTCGAAGAAGCCGGTGGGCTATTACATCCGCTAGAGGTCCCGCTATGGAAGTGGGAGAGCATTTCTATGGACTTTATTGATGGGCTTCCAAGGTCCAGGAAGGGGAATACGAGCATATGGGTCATTGTGGATAGGCTCACGAAGAGTGCTCATTTCATTCCGGTAAAGAGCAAAAGGACCGCATCTGGACTAGCATCAGTATACCTTCGTGAGATAGTACGACTACATGGAGTCCCTTCCAGCATAGTCAGTGACCGAGACCCCATCTTTACTAGTCAGTTCTGGAACAGTTTGCAGGAGGCTATGGGCACAAGGTTGAACCTGAGTACGGCCTATCACCCACAAACAGACGGCCAAACAGAAAGGGTGAATAGGGTACTTGAGGACTTGTTGAGGCTTTGCATTCTGGATTTTGGTGGTGCTTGGGAAGACCACCTTCCTCTTGTTGAGTTTGCATATAATAACAGTTATCAGGCGAGCATAGGGATGGCACCATTTGAAGCTTTATATGGGAGGCCGTGCAAGTCACCTACATGTTGGTGGGAGACTACAGATAAGCTTATACTTGGACCCGACATGATTAGAGATACATCCGAGAAGGTTGAGTTGATTAGAAGACGGATGAAAGCGGCCCAAGACCGGCAGAAATCCTATGCTGATAGGCGAAGGTCCGATTTGGAGTTCGATGTTGGGGACAGGGTTTTCGTAAAGGTTTCTCCTTTGCGGAATGTGGTCCGATTTGGAGCTGTTGGGAAGTTAGCCCTGAGATTTGTTGGACCCTTCCCTATCATAGAGAGAATTGGGAAGATGGCTTATAAAGTGCAATTGCCCGAGAAGTTGTCCGGAGTGCATAATGTCTTTCATGTCTCGCATCTCCGGAAGTGCCTACATGAGTCCGCTGAGGTGGTTGAACCTAGCATTCTTGAAGACGTGGAAGTGGAGAAAGAGGCAACTTTAAGGAGAGCTCCGATTCGTATCTTGGGGACAGAGACCAAGAAGCTAAGAAATCGTGAGGTCAGGTTGGTGAAAGTTCAATGGGGTGAAGCCGAAGAAGACGCAACTTGGGAAACCGAGGAGAAGATGCGTGGGCTTTATCCATTCCTTTTTGAGGGTACACTCTCAATCTCTTTCCTTTGTTAGCGTATCTTTCTTTTTGCTATCCATGTTTATCTAGTTATCATGCTAATCTTGTCATGAGAACCTTAGGTAGAAACCCTTTGGATGAAACATGTGTTTGAAACATGTTATGATTGATGGTTGCAAGTGGTTGCAAGTGTTTGCAAGTGGTTACTCGTGGATGCATGATACACATTAGGCACTAGATCGGCTCACACACTCCTCATATTGCATGTGCATGAGTGTTTATGCTTATTCTTGGATGAAATTTGTATGCAATCACATGGATGTTGCACATGGATGTATGATTGAGCACGCATGTAGATATTATACATTATGTTAGGGATTTGCATACATATGGATACATTTCACTAACATATTTTGCATTGATCTTTGCATTAGATAGGTACATATACACACACTTCTGCATATGTTCATACGGCATTTAGAATCTTTTAAGGACAATGGTTGCTCGTGGATGATGTTTCGAGTAGATGGATGTTGGATGGTAGGATATGTTCTTCCTAACTTGAAGATTTCGGGGACGAAATCCTTTAAGGAGGGGAGAATGTAACAACCCGTATTTTCAATAAACTGTTATAGCATAAATCGAGGCAGAATTTAATTCAAAAATCAGAATCAGGGGAAACGGGCTATTCCATTGCGTTCGTCTCGGAAAAATACGCGAAATAGAGTCCGAGTTTTCGAAAATCGGAGTCAGTATGACCCGGTTAAGGCCCATTGAAGTTTTCAGAAATTTCTATGCTAAAAACAGATTTAAATTTCAAATTAAAAACCAGGATTAGGGCTAATCGGGGTTAGGCGGGAAAATTCCCGCCAGGGCCCCCATGTCGACAGGCATGTCGACAGGGGTCCTATGGTGTCGACAGCCCTGTCGACAGGGGGTAAGCAGGCAGTTTTGCCTGGTGCGCCACTTTGATTTGGGCTTGGTCTTGTGGCTTGGTTCTAGAGAATTCCGAGATCTGACGGGCCAAAACTAACCTAGGGTTAATCCTAGGGCTTAAAACACTCTAATCTTCTATAAATATACCCCTAATCCTACCCTAAAGCCTCATTAATCAATCTAGCAACTAAACTATGTCAATTTGAATCCTCAAATGGCCTCCACCTAAAAATCCTAGCCTCCACCTTCCTCAAAGTTTAATCCTATGAAGATATGATGATCATACAACCTTTTCTATGTTGTATGAATGCTTAATAACTTGCATACTTCATTAAGTTGCAAGTTTGATTTGCTAAGTTTGTGTTTTTGGGATTTTGAAAAAGGGTTTTCTTATTTGAAGCTTTGTTTTGGGTTTTTAAAAGGGCTTCTTCATCTTATTTGGTGGATTTGTGACTTGTTTATATTTGTAAGCCCTCTTACCTTCACTTTACAAACTCTAAAGTTAATATGTGGTGAAAGTTGAGATTTATGTGAGTTTATTTGATTATGCATGCTTATGCGAACTCACTATGCCATGTTTTACATGTTTCATAAGTTATGCATGCTTATGCGAGATTACTATGCCATGTTTTACATGTTTCATAAGTTATGCATGCTTATGCGAGATTACTATGCCATGTTTTACATGTTTCACAAGTTATGCATGTTTATGCAAGTTCACCTCACCATGTTATGCAAGTTTAATGGGTTATGCATGACTATGCAAGTTCACCTTACCATGTTATGCATATTTAATAAGCTAGGCATGTTTATGCGAGTTCACTATGGCATGATTTGCAAGTTTAACATGTATGCATATTTATTATGATATGTGATGTTCATCATGTATGTTATGCCAAGTTACCTTTTATACCCTTATGCGTTATGACGAATATGTAAGCGAGATAATGACGTTGGGAGGGTTTGGGTAAACTTAAAAATACATGAAACTAAAAGATTGGGAATTTACCTATTAAGTTAGGTCTACCCCTTGGGAATTTACCTATTAAGTTAGGTCTACCCAAGTATATGTGTTAACTTGTAAATATGTTTTAAAGTGGACATGACATTAGATAACATGATATGGCCAACTCGAGGCTAGACCTAGTTGTGGTGTAAATCTTCCCAGGTAACCACAACGTGGGGTCTAATGTGGGTAGTTGGTCATGTTGCACCATAAGACCCGAGGTTAGACCTAGACGTGGTGTAAATCTTCCCAGGTAACCACGGATGTCTAATGTGAGAGGTTGGGTGCGTTAATTAATTAATGCCTCATGATTAGGGTTAAGTCATGGCCCACTAATACTTAACCAATAATGGGGATGCGAGGATTAGATGGGGTTAAGTGGTTACACTTAACTAATTTAATCCATGATTAGTGAGGGGTTAAAACCACACTTAACCCTCTTAGAAACCCTAGCAACGTGGTCTGTTCCAGCAGTAATCCCAGTTTGGTATCATTTACAACCTTAGAGGCTAGGCTAGGGCGGGGCACGATTACTGGACTGATGTAAGCGACCAAAGCGACAACTGAGTGGTACAGCGGTGCGGGTCCGGCGGGCTACGGACGTGCACGTAGTCCGATATTGGACAAACTCGAGGCACGGGTACCAGTAGGTTTAGACTGTGCATTATTTCTTAGGTGTCTGGGGTTGACACCCGAGGGCTTGATACACCCAAAGGTGGACCCAGCGCAGTCTGACTACATCCATGTGGGCCGTATGGACACCAACACTGGACGTGTTAGGTTTATAGGGAGCCGATCGACTAGACCGTTGGGCTGGACCTTATACTAAGGTCACTTCAAGTTATTGGGCCAAAGTTTGGGGCTAAGGGATCAAGATCTGTTTTGTGGGTTTGCTAGTACACTGTGGTGCAAAGTTTAATCTCATCTATGTGATGTCACCTTTATCTATTGCCAGTATGTTCATCTCAGTTTCCATCATGCTGTTAACTTTATTAGTTTATAGATTGATCGTAGTAGGGCTTACCAGTCTTTTTGACTGACCTGTTTTCTTTCGCTTCTCTTCTTCCGTTTCCCCCCCCACAGGTTCTCAGGGAGGGGCTACATCTGCTTAGTGGATCTTTGGCTTGCTTGTTGGATAGCTCATGTATGGATCTGAGCTAGCTGTGGCTTATCTTTTATTTCTGGGGATTAGTACTGATGTTTTACCATGTATTTTGTTATCACGTATCTAGACTTATGTTGTATTTTGGATCATGACATTTTGATACTATGTACTTGACTATGTTGGTTTTCTGAGATGATGATGATGGGTTTTTATCTGCTACCGCTGCTTTACTTATATTTATTTTTATATATTCTGTCTTGCGATATCTCTGTGCATGTTTACCTTCACAATAACGCCCCTCCAAAGCTAGTACATTCTAAGGAGTGATCCTAGTGGAGGTGGGGTGTTACATTTGGTATCAGAGCACAAGGTTAACAAGATTGAACAAAAACTTTTGAAAAAAAAAAGAACCCCTTTTGAAAAACTATTTTCAAAAACCTACTAAGTATTTTCCAAAATAAAGTCTAGATTATTTTAAGGCTAATCCCCAAAAGCCATTAGCGTTATCCTTCGTTCCCTTGACCTGATCTTATCTTATCTTTCGTTTCAGTATGGCTGAGAATCTTGACATCCCAGATGGAGTGAACGTACCACTCTGGTATAGAAGACTTCTAGAAGCTAGGGCGGCAGCTGGTCCCGCCAACCCTACTCCCACTCCTCCTCCTGTAGTTGAGAATCCTATCCCTAATATCCCTCCTCCGGTGGTTCCTGCTCCCCCTCCTCCAGCAGTTAATATTCCCCCTCCCGTTGCTAATGTTCCTCCCCCTCCCGTTGCTGAGGCTCCTCTTCCTCCTCCTCCCCCTCAGCATCCTCAGATTGAGTTTACAAAGGTTTGAAAGAACTGGAAGCTCCGGTATCAAACAAAACTCTAACAGGAACATCATAAATAGAAATCATACCTTGAATAACGACATTCTTTCCCTTCTCCGCTGCAGTTGGGGCATTCGACGAAGAAGGAACAACATTAAGGGCATATGCTTTCACCATCTGCTTTTCTTTAGGGGGTTGCGGACACTTGTCCTTGTGATGTCCCACTTGGCCACAGTTGAAGCACTTCCTATCAGCTGGCTTGGCCCGACACTCTTTGGCATAGTGGCCCTTCTTACCACAGCTGAAGCACTCAACATCTTGTTTTTTCTTTTTCTTCTGGCCATCCTTGGTATGATTCTGCTTTCTCTTATTCTAAGAACCATTCTTGCCTCCACCGCTTGCTTGCGGCTTTGGCTCCTCTGCAGATGCGACCTCAGTCTTCGGCTTAGGGTAAAGACTCTCCGACCTCAATGCTTTCCCTACAATCGATTGAAACGTCTCATAGATATGGTTAATAAGCCTTTCCCCTAAGTATTCATCCAAACCAGTTATGAACTTCTTGTTCTTCTTCTCAGCAGTATTAATAAGAGATAACCCATATTTCGACAAAGTGTCAAATTCGCCAATATACTCCGAGACAGCTCTACCATTTTGCTTGAGTTCCAAGAATTTCTTAAACAACACTGACTTCAACACTGACTTCTGAGCAGCTGGAATGAACTTATCGCTAAAGCGAGCTTTAAAATGATCCCAAGTAATCTGATCCTCAGGAGTAGCTACCTTTATAGCATTCCACCAATTCATTGCCCGTCCTTGCAGCTGACGGGATGCTAGCCTTCTCTTCATCGCATCCTCGATACCTAAATCTTCGAATATATGCTCACAGCTATCCAACCAATCCTGAACATCTGTAGCCGACTCCGTTCCATGGAACGGCTTCCCGCGAAGACTCGTATAATCCTTATTCAGCTTGGCGAAATCGGCCCTAGGCGCCTGCACTATTGGACCACCACCATTACCAGCATTGGGAGCTGCCCTCTGAACATTTCTAAGCATCTCTCTCATGATGTCAGTAAACATCGTCCTCATGTCAGCAGCATTCCCATTATTGGCTCCTCTACCGGCACCTCTTGCGTATCGGCTCATCGTTCAATCTATAAATAGAAAACGATTAACCATCCTCTTTGTGGTGTCAGTGCAGTGCGACTTCATCCTTAGATATACTAATAGTATATATATAGCTTTTGAAAACCAAAATAATCACAAATACGCGCTTTCATATACGTATTATTTCTCCTTGGTATCGTTCCCTAGGTTAACTACGCAACCTAGAGCTTTGATACCAGGTGTGGTGGCCCGTCCCGCACCAGCCGACATTTCCTCCGAAAGTGCGCTGTACACATGCCCGACTAGCACGAAACGGTCGCCAAAGAAAGAAAAGAAGAGAATGAACCCTGTAGAATGTCTTACAGCGCATGGAACAAAATATAATAATAATGTACTTGACATAAAACAGGTGGGACAGTGCATAAGCTGATAACTAAAACCAACATCATCATCAGAGTAGCGGAAATCCAAATACAACTTATTACAACTTTCCAAATTACTGTCTCTAAACAAAAGAAAGAAAGGTACACCACTAATGCCCAAAGTAGTGACCGCAGCAACATAGGGAGAATGTCTATGTGTGTGTGTGTGTATATATATATATCATACATGGAAGCCTCCTGCTCGTCTCCGGTATGGCTACTCGTGCATATCACCTAACCTGTCTCTAGTCTGCTCGAGAGAGCACCCAGAGTAATAAGAAGAGACATAAAACTCTGGGTCAGACAAAAAGTCTGGTATGAGCGATAAGCAGCTAAACAGAACAATAACAGGTATACTAAACCATACCTGAACCTGGATCTGCAACCAAAGAGTTAGCACTACATACTGTACAATACTCTAAGGTGCCACTAACACATGGTATAAAGAATACGGGGTGGGGGTGTGTATGTCATAATGAAGGCAAACAATCAAACATAGCAACCATTCTCACATCTCTCACTCAGTGCGTAAATCATACGATGTCCACCACTGTCAATCACTAGACCCATCGAAGTAGTGACGGAGTTCGACTTGTACAACTACTGCTACTACCAAGCTTAGCTCAAGGGGTCATGACCAAATCTTTACAAATGACCCCACTTCATTGGTCTATAGCTCTTTAGTCGTACCTAGGCCACTGTGGCCCTGAATCCGTTCACGTACCCCCTGCACATAGTGATCTAAAGTTACAGACATCGAAAACCCCTTAGCACATGTCCCGCAGCAAAGCCCAACTCATGAAGTTCCCTCCTTGGTTCCCATCTGGAGCCTGAGGTACAACTCCTCATTTGGACTTCCTTTGCATCTCGGGTTTAGGTCTACTTAGTGTTCGACCCTCCGGTTCGGTTCGGTTTGGCTCGCCTCCTCCTACTCGGTTCGGCTCGAATGCTCCTTTCTAGTTTAGTTCGGGTGCTCGAATGCTCTTATTTGGTTCGGGTCGGATGCCCCTATCCGGTTCGGATTGGATGCCCCTATCCGGTTCAGATCAGATGCCCCTATCCGGTTTGGATCGGATGCCCCTATCTGGTTGCTCCTATCCGAATGATCCTATCCGGATGCTCCTATCCGAATGCTCCTATTCGAATGCTCCTATCCAGTTTGCTGCAAGTTTTTCCAGCAAGATATTTTCGCCAAACTACGGCGTTTTCAACCATTCTAACTTTTCTATGCAATCACAAAACATACCATACAGTCATAGCAACATATATAATCATCCACAAACACTAAAACAACAATATGACATGTTTATAAGGATCAAACATACCCAAAAACCCATGTTTTCCACTTAATCATGTTTAACAACAACTAATGATAGGATTAGCAAAACTTAACCAAATTAACTCAAATTTCTGTCAAAGCCCTAGAATATCATTTTAGAATTTTACAAATTTTTCCAGATTTTTCTGAGCTATAATTTCGCTAGTTATCACTAATCACCCCTAATTAACCGTAATTAGTGTCAAAACAATGCTAATCACTTACCTTGGCCACAAATAAAATACCAAATCTGAAATGATCCCCTGTTTGGCACTGTTCCCAATGTAACACAGCAGCTCTAACCTTGCTTTCGTGCTTTCTCTCCTTAATTTGATGTAGTTAAGCCAAAACTTGATTAAGAAGTGATTAAGGTGTATTTTGATGTTGGAGGCCATTATTAGGTTGAAGAGAGGGTTTGTGGCGGCTGGAAAACTGAAATGAAATGAAAACCTAACTCGTTTCAGCCTCCCCATAACCCTAATCCCGAAATGGGTTATGGGCCCATTTACTAATCACCTCATTTGGCCCGGTTAAGCAGTTTTTCACCTTCTGAAACTTGTTTCAGCCATATCTCCCTTACGATGAGTCCGTTTGGTAAATGTGACCACTCTACGGAAAGGTAAACCATCATCCGGAGCCAATGGAAAGTGGTCTCAGGTCAAAACTCCTTTCCAATCAAAAGTTATGGCCAAAACAAGATCAGCTAGGGGCAAAATGGTCATTTAAAAATCGGCAAAAATCATGAACATGGGAAATGACCCCAATAGTCGTCTCCCAAAGTTACATGACCGTACGACTTCGTATGTGAAAGAAATAAATATTCTACGATCCTTCGATGCGTAGAATGTGGGTCGTTACAGATAGTATGAATAGTTTTTTTGGAATTGTTAATATAATCTAATGGTATGGCTAGATTCGTACAGTCTTTTTATATTCTGATACTATAAGGATTTGAATTTGAAATAAATGTTATTTCCTTAATTTAAACTCATTGTTTCATTCCTTGTTCATATTACTCATATTAAGTTAGAAAATTGAAAAATGATTTTTTTATCTCTTTTCTAGGTAAATAGAATTTGCCTTTCCTTTATTTAGTTATTAAATTTTGCATTCTGATCAACTTCATCTTGTCAAATTCATGGAATACTGAACTAAATTAAGGAAGAAAAGTTACGATTGTATTGAATACAAGAAAGGATCACATGATAGTGAGTATGCGTCCTCACCAGGGACAAAAAAAGTAAGTAAATATATACCATAGAACCGGTACATTAATTTATTATTTGTATATATTATATATAAAGGTATCATAAGTATACTTATTATATTGTATTATAATTATTATAAATAATATTAAGTACTTAGTAAGTGCAAGGAATGGGAACTAAATGAAAATTTAGACTACTTATTCAGCTTTCATTATTACCAAAATTCAACATCGAAATAGGCTATAGGTGAAGGGAAATCGGACCGCCACCAGCATAAAATAACGGTCCGAAAGTATATAGCCGATACCATCATTGAAGAAGGAAGCTTGGATCTGATGTGAAGGAAGAACACCGACATGGTAATTTTGATTCGAATGGTAGCTAACATAATTCAATCCAAAGGCAAACCACCTGAAACCGAAAGCAGATATAAAGAAAGGACTAAAGCTTATAATCAGAGACCAAAGAAATGGAGAAAGGGCTATCAACATCAACTTGCTTAATGACGATACGAAAAGAGATGAAGGCTTCAAAGGCACAAGAAACCGAGAAATAAGTGGAACCTTTTGAAAGCCAACAATCGATATCAAAGCTTGATGAGAACCAAGAGGCAACTTCAAAAACCAACAAATGGTATACCGAAAGCATCCTTTTGGAAGACTGAAGCCCTTTGCAGAAATTCACCGAAGGCAAACCAAAGCTTCTGAAATGAAGAGCTATCCACAATAACTTACTTAGTGTCGATACCGAAAGGAATGATGGCTCCCAGAATGTAGGAAGTTGAAGCATGAAAATTAATACTATGAAGACCTGAAGACAAGACCGGAAGCTTATAACTGAAATCCGAAAGCCATTCTCGAAGTTATCTATACCAAAGGGATTGGTATCGATACAAAAGGTTAAAGAAACATCAAAGAAAGGTTCTGAGGACCAAGACCAGATTTCCAGGAACCAAAACCGACACACCGAAGGCTTCATTATATCTATAAAAAACACCAAAAGAACGACCGAGCGCCAAGGCAACCAGAACCGAAAGCTAAAAGGCAGCCGACACATGGCTGCTACACCCGAAAGAGGCTTCTGTTGACCCAATGACAAAAAGGGTCCCGATTTGTCTATAATAAGACCCCAGGGACCACATTTTCATTCCCCAATCTTGTACTATTTTCTTTTAGAGTAAATCCTCATTTCTAAATCAATTCAGGGATTTCATTTGTAAATACCTATATATACAAGTCAGTGAGCAATAAAGAGTGAAGCGACACTTAGCCTAATTTCTATTAGTTGTTTAGCTACTTCCTTTATGTACTACCTTATGCTTTCTACATGACAAAGGTCTTTCACTCGAGTCCTATCCCTTCCTCAAGGTTATTGGAAAACCCCTTCTTACAAACTGTTTAGCTTTTTACCTTGTGTTGTGCTTAGGGAACGTTTATCCCAAGGTAACTGTTGGTTGTTAAGTCTCTTAAGCGTGATACTTACCCCTTGACGGAAGAGTAACTAATCTTCTAGCTTAATACCTTGATATCTAGGAAACAGTGAACTAATTCAAGCTTGTAGGAACTAAATAATCCAATTTCCCCTTAGGTCCATTTTCTTAGACCCATCTCCGGTGTTGACGAAAAATATCGTTAACATTTTGGCGCTAGAAGGAGGACTTGAACCTCCGACCATGTGGTTAACAACCATATATCTAACTATATTGTTCCATCCTGGATTGGACTAAGCTTTGAAGAAGAAGAAACCATGAATAGAAGGTCTCTACAAGTAACTGCTGGGCTTCCCATGGTTACATCAAGTATTAATGAACCATGGACCATCGAAAGGAAAAGGATTAAGCTGGAAACTTTGCATATCCAAAATAAGAAAGAAGTAGAGCCTTATGATCTTGATTATTGGAGCATTAACCCTTTCCATCTAGGATCAACCTCAATCTTTTCCCTAATCAATTCTACGTCAAGAGAATACAACTCGTTTCTTCATATCCAGGAAGCCATTCAAGCATAGGCTAAGGGAACAATATTTGGGCAAAGAGTTGTGAAAGGTTTAAATCATCTCACCACAAGAGAGTTTTAGAAGGTTACCCCTTTGTCTCAAGATGCGAATAAAAGGAATTTTGAGGAAAAAGGAAAGACAGTGGAATTGTGTAATAAAAAAGCTATGTTCGAACGTCAAAAGAAAGCTTTCGAATCAAGATTGCCAAAAGGATGTGAGCTTACTACATCAATCGAGAGAATCTATTTCCTGACTAAGCATGAGTTGGATTTTTGGCCATCATTAAAGAAGAAACCCAAGAACGAAGCCAAGATAGGAGGACCTTACTACTATTAGCATATGATGAATGAGCATGAAACCAATCATTGTAGAGTCCTGGAAGGGATGATCATCAAATTCCTTAGTCAAGGAAAACTACATAGATATGTAAAGAAGGCATATTTAACTACAACAATAAATTCTTAAGGGATGTTCACATAAATAAGGGTATGGAAACCCTCATAAAATTTGGAATAACACCAAAAAAGGGTCAAAACACAAATGAATAAAAACCCTTGTCATTATCAAGTTGGTCGGGGAAAGGCACCCCTCAGAAGGGGGTGGTGTGTAAGCCTTTCTCTACTCTCAAATCAGAAATGGCCAGGTTAAAGCATCGAAAATGTAGGCCTCTGATTCACGTAAGAAATGGTCGGGATGGAGCATCTAATTAGCATGCCCTGCCTTTGCTCGCAGAAGAGTATTCCCTGCCTCTGCTATGAATTAAGCATGTTCTACCTCTGCTCGCAGAAGAGCACGTCATACCTCTACTTGTGTTCCTTGTTACTCGTAGAAGGGAACGAAAACAATTATCATTTCCTATGTTGGCCAGGGTAAGACACCTCTTGCAGGGGGTGGAGTGTAAGCCTCTATCATCGCCTATGATGGCCAGCTTAGAGCATCAAAACAGGAAGCCTTAATTCTGCATCTACGATGGCCTTGTTTAAGCTTCTAACCCCTTGTCATCACCTACGATGGGTAAGACGCTTCCTGAAGGGAGTTCGGGTAAGTCCTTGGGCCCTACTTGAGGATAACCTAGCCAAGCGCACTGGACGCACAGACCCGAGGAGTGGCTAACGAAGCACGTACATCCTATGCTTCAACAATCAAAAGCTCAAAGAGTGGCTCACGAAGCACATACATCCTCTGCTTTGATAATCAAAAGCCCAGAGAGTGGCTCAAGAAGCACGTACATCCTCTGCTTCATAAATCAACCCAAAAGGGGTAATGAAACTAACTGCTAGAAGTGGATTTCTAGCCTCCTATTCTTAATGCCCGAATTTGGGTCAGTTCGGGATTCTATTACTACAAAAAGAAGGTTTTTGTTCTTCCATACTTAATACCCAAATCTGGGTTGGCTTGAGGCTCCTATTAATTGCCAAAAGTGGCTTCTGGTCTTCAATAAAATACCTGAATTTGGGCCTGTTTGGGACTTCTATTATTTTTGAGGGGGGATTCCCGGACTTCTTTCGAATACCCTAATCCAGAATATGGATTAGAGCTCCTAAATATTTCAAAAGGAAGCATTCTGGTCATCTCTTACTAATACCCTGATTTGGGTTACGAAGACTCCAATTCGCACTCCAGAAAAGGGCTTGCAAAACAGTACTAAGCGGGGAATCCTAAGTCTACTATCAGGAAGTCTTCAAACGAAGATAGTAATCTTCCATCTTGCTTAGGGAAATTTCTTAAACTCATTGTGTACAAATTTCTATAGTTTATGTGAAATACAAGCAAAGATCACATATCACATGGTGTACAAACAATTCACAGGTTTATTTATAAATACTATTTCATTTAATATCAAAATATGGAAACATGGACATTACATATACAATCAATTATCTTTCTCCTCTTCATCCTTAGGTAAAAGGGGATTAATAACATGATGAATCGTGATGCTTAGAAACTCGCTAAGCTTACGTACCTTTCTACTAATCTTATTATGATTGTCCTAGGGTTAAATTTGAAGTTTCAAAGTCCAATTACAAGCTCTACATACTGCTTTTAGAGACTTATTACCTTTCTCTAAATCAAAGATCATCATACGTAGGTCATGCCTTTCCTCCTGTAAATCCCCAATTTGAGAAACATAATGGTTACCGCGGAGAGACATATTCTAATTAAGTTTTGTATCGTATATACTTTTCATATCGGCTATCACTCTTTTACACCACTCGGAAATAACCGAATCATCTAACCCTTGAGGAGGATGCTTTAAGTAAATGTACTTTTGAGAAATCGGGCTTTGTCTTAGTTCTAGTATCAGAAGAAAGAGATGTAATTATGATAGGGAAATTCTTAAAGGAAAGCTCCCAAGTATTAAAACTTGCGTTAACATTACCTAGTCCAATTTCCAACTTAGCTACCCGCTGACGTAAGCCCCTTAACACATCTTCAAAATCAATAGATGGCGTAGTCTTTATATATCTCTTTAACCCAAGAATTCACCTAATCTTTTCTTCTAATTAACTCTTTAAGGTGTTCACCTTTTCATTCAAGTGCTTGATGGTCAAATCATGAAGTAGAACCGTTCTTTCCCGAAACACCAAAGGTCCCTCTTTTAGAATATCACTTTTCTCAATAGCCGTTGGTATCCTATCACAGGTTGGGAAGGTTTCATGTTGATATACCTACTCGCAAAATAAGAAATAATTATACATAAGCTTCTACTTACCAAATATAATAGAAGTAGTACTATGTTTCGTAAAGAGGAATGTTTTGTGTAGACTTTATTCGAGAACAGCTCATAATTGTTTTGGCAACACATAAAGGTTTACAAGATTTTTAAGATTGTTTATCAGTATAGTTATTGTTTATATATCAAATCAGTATGTTCAATCCTTAACCTTTTTGAAATCATCTCCCGGTCTCCGCCCAAGAAGTTTAAGGGGAATAAGGGTATTTTGTATAAGTACACCTAAGCTCTTATAGAAAATGTTTTCTTCCAAATCTGTGAAATGACACTGTTGAAAATTCCTTTTTCAATCTAAATATCGAATGTAACACATCTTCATGAAAAACAAACTTTTTCCATAATAAAAAAAAGAAGAGAAAAAGGAAAATTAGCAGTCACAAACAATAGTAAGGTTACAACAACACTTACACATTCATAACATCAAGTTTACAAATATTCCTCCTGCTCATGCAAAATTGACCTCTTAAACAGTTTGATGATAAATCTATTCTTGTTGTACTTAAGTTTTTCTGGGAGAAGGCCCCTAGGGATTGAAAGAACTGTTGAAAGATTACAACATGCCCCAGGGTGTGGGTCAGTTTCAAAGTCATCTAGATAATGCCTGTGGAGGCGGCGTATCATACGTCTTTAATTCTGTGGTTTGCTGACCAAGCTGCTCACTACTTTGAGACTCCCCCTCTTTCGAATCCATATAATTTTTCGCTTTAGACATAGGAATATTTTAACTAACGAAAGGATAAACACTACTCTCCTCCAGACCACCATACTCCCCCTGAGGAGAGTACGGATCCGAAAGAGTACTAAAACCCCCCACTAAGATCCCCTAGGAAAGAAAATTCTACTGTTGTGTATCACTTATAAATCTTGTTCAAAAATTCACTAGAATATCTATATTATCAATCAACATCCAAAATAAAGTCATCAACTCCTTATTTTCCTCCAGAATGGTTTCCCTATGTCGTCGGGCCTTATTTAAATCGGGCGCGGCTTTGTGCTCTTTATAAAACATAAATTTAAATGAACTTTTGTCAAGATCATGATTTTTTGTGACAAGGAATTATAGTCTTTTAACAATCTTTTTTGCTCTAGGTGGGGCCGAGTTATTCCCCCCTTTTTCTTGTTAAATTCTGCTCTAAGTTGTGAAACAAATTTTCTTTTAGTCTATACAGTGTAATGACAGTTAACTAGTCACCACTATATATATTCAAGAGAAGAAAAAGCACTTCAAAAGGAAAAGCCATACCTGGGAAACATAAGCATCAGGATGAGCAGACTATTCTTTTCATGACGACTCAAAGGTGCAACCCTCCTTAGCCGAAGGTACATTAGGATCTCGAGTGGTTGGAGTACCTAGTACATCGAGACAAGCTCCTACAGAGTCAAGTGAATCCTCAATGGCTACAAAAGGGTCAATCCCATCCTTATCGAGATCGTCTCAGTGATTCCCATCATCAGGACCATCACCATCGTCACCCTCTTCATTATTGACAAAAGGTTTGTCTTCTTCCTCATCATCAAAGTCATTAGGCAAATCCTCGGTGAACAAGAAGTCTTCATCCTTAAGTTTATCCCTCTGTGGCATCTCAACTCTTTGTTTAGCCAAATTGATCCTTTCCATGACTCTATCCCTAATGGAAGTGGGAGCAGAAGTAAACTACATTTCGGGAAACCTTTGAAAGTTATCGGAAAAGGTAAGAAATAAAGCATCTTCATAGTATTCGGTTTTGATATGGGGAAGATGATCTTGCAAGAATTCGAAAATTCTATTCTTGGTCTCATAAATTATCCGCGCCCCCATGGGAAAGCTTTTCGTCCATCTTCTTAAGTTCATCACCATGGTTGGCCACCATTTCTGCTAGTCGATGCTCAGAGGATAAAACTAGGTTAGACAAAAGACTCTTCACTTGCTTCTCTCCTTCAAGGGACGCTTCAGCCTTCTCAGGGGAAACCTTCAATCTCTCACGCTCATCAATTAAAGTCGAATTTTCTTCCCAAAGTCGAGTAACTTTAGAAAAAGATGAAAGAGAAGTTGCTTTGGACGAAAGCCATCTTTTAATTACCTAAGAAGAAAACAGAATTCGATCAGCCAACATGTGAAATCAATGATAAAAGATGGATTAGGAAAGGAAAATCTATACTGAGAGCTGTTGTTTAACGAGATGTTGATAAAAAATTCCCATTCCAAAGAGGTGGAAGGTAATGAAATATTGGTCACATCAGGGGAAGAGAGAGCGAGCTTTACAAGATTGTTAAACTCCAAGGTTGATAAGGGAAGCTTTGGGGAGATAATGTGTTGAGAAATGGAAGATAAGATCGTATCATGCTTATCCTTGTCTGATGTACTCGGAAGGGTTGATGGTGAAGCACGACCCACAGGCTCACAACCGGATGTATTCTCAGGAGAAGCATCAATTGCAATAGTAGGAATAATAGTAGGAGATATAGGACCAGGAACCTCTTGTTCAATGGTTTCAACAACAATATTCTGTGGGAGAGAAGTGGAGATGTCATGTTTTAATCTTTTGGACTGCGGCTTGACAGTTGATTCAGCCAGCCTCTTTATATCAGCAACATCAGACTGATTTAAGGCATCAATGGGGGATATAGCTTCATTTACTAAGGCTCCTGATCAAATGAAGTTACAAAAAATAAAGGATGAAAAACCTACAAATTGAATTGGCTCCGAGAAAGAAAAAGCAATCTTAATCAAAATACCTGGAGACAAAGGAGATGAGGCACTAAATGAACCTAAGCTCAAGGTCAAATGTTTGGCACCATAGAAATGAATGGGTGGTTTCCCGAGAATCTTTTGTCCAGTAGGAATAAGGTTATAATGACGAAGTTTATCCAAAGTCAACAAAATCGAACGACGTCCCGGTCCTTCGAACGCCTCAGAAATAACTTCAACAACATGAGATTCGCTCTCCGACAAGGTTATCTTCTTGAAAGCTGGGTTTGGGAATAAATAAAGTCAGATAATGCATAGGAAAAATATGGTTGCTCATGGAAACAAGAAAAATCACCAATGTTTGCAAAACTGCCTGAAATGCCAGAAAGGCACCTGATGAAAAAGAATTGAACCTCCTAGGGTTTAGTCTTATTAATGCTATCACTAATTATCTTCTTCAAAGGATTAGCACGCAAGATAGGCGAATCAGCTCCTTTCGAGAATCACATCAGATGTCGAATAAGGTTGGGAGTAAGAGAAGCCTGACTTGATTCAAGTGCCAAAACTTCGAGACATAGGAGTAGTGTGTACGTATTTGGTAAGAGATGAATAGGAGAAACCTCTAAGTCGCGTAAAAGCCGAGAGATAAAATTCAAGAAGGAAGAAACCTCCATACCAAATGTGAATGGCAGAATATGCGAAGTACCCTTCTTACGGGTTTTTGATAGTGTCCCAAGCAGTGGTAGGAATGACAACCACGCTAGACATCCCAAAGCTACTAAGGATAACATTTACCCCTAAATCACGTAAAATCTGAGAGATAAAAGTCGGTAAGGGAAAGAAACCCCCATGCCAAATGTGAATGACAGAATATGCGAAGTATCCTTCTAGCAGGTTTCTGATAGTGTCCCGAGCAATGGCAGGAATGACATCCACGCCAGACATCCTAAAGCTACTAAGGATAACGTTTACCTCGTCTTGAGAACTAATGAGAGATTCCTTTAAAGTAAATGCTTCTCCTTCCGGGAGGTTGGATTACCAAGCTTTGTTTGGCTAGGGCTCTTTTTATCAGACATAATGCTTCCAGGTGATATCATTTCATTACATATGTGTTAGCCCTACTTCATTTTACATAAGTATGCATATAATATCCCTAAATGGGTAAACAACATGAAAACTTACTAATATTAGAGATTCAAACTATAAAAACGTTGAACTGGTCATAAAAATCAATCTGGATAAGGTTTAGGCATAAGCCACATACACTTAGAAACAGTTAAGTTTTCGGTGATGATCAAACTAACTACTTCGGCACCAAGGACAAGGGACGGAAGGCATATGTCAGGAGGATTAGGTTGTCTATAACATTTGGTAATGGTTCAACTAAAACTAAGTAACCCAGTGTCATCACTGAAAACCTAATTGGTCTCGAGATCTGGTAAGAGTGAGGTCAAAGTCAAAATATTCAGACATTCAGTTCTCATATTTTATCGACACTAAAACAAAAAGGAGGTAGATCTTTCGGCCATGCTTCCACGCTAAACCAACACCCATGAGGTTTGAAATTGAAGTAAACACAAACATTGGTGTTAGTAAAATCGAAACAAAATAAGCTGCCGACAGTGGCGTTGAATTCCCTCGTACCGGAAGCATAACAATTTACGTTGTAATAAGAATTAATCTTCCGCGTGTAATTTTGCATTTTAAAACTCAAGAGTACATTGAGAAGATGAGTAAATTATTTGGTCCAATACTAATCGGTAGCCAAGCAATCATCGTTGTTTAGCTCACAATTAATACATGAAAATCCCGATCGATATCATAATCAGCTTAAATGCATGACTTAAATTTCTACTTACAATCAAAACAAAAATACTTATAAAAGATAGGATTTAAAAATCTGAAAAGGTTGCTGATTCCTAAAACAATGATCTTGTTTAAAGTGATGGATTTGCAGGTGAAAAAATGGGGAAGAAGAAGAAAGAGTATTTATGTTAAAGTGACATTTGAATCTCAACCGTACAGGACAGTCAGTGAACTAGATTAAAGGATACCAAGAGGCGAGAATTCGAGTACAAAAGTCAGTGTTTTGACTTGTAAAGTCGAAAATACCACTTCACAAGGGAGGGTGAGGGCAACGACAAATGTTATTACCAAAATTCAACACTGAAGCAGGCTATCAGTGAAGGGTATTGAACCGCCACTAGCATAATAGAATGGTCCGAAAGAATAGACCCGAAACCATTGTTGAAGAAGGAAGCTTGGATCTGATGTGAAGGAAGAACATAGACATGGTAATTCCGATTCGAAAGGTAGCTAACGTATTTCAGTTCCAAATGAAAACCACCTGAAACCGGAAGCAGATAGAAAGAAAAGACTAAAGCTTATAATCAAAGACCAAAGAACTGATGAAAGGGTTATCAACATTAACTTGCTTAATGCTAATACAAAAGGAGATGAAGGCATCAAAGGCACAAGAAACAGAAACATAAGAGGGACCTCCCGAAAGTCAGCAATCGAGCTCAAAGCTTGATGATCACCAAGAGGAAACTTTAGACACCAACAAATAATACACCGAAAGCATCCTTCCGGAAGACCGAAGCCTTTTCCAGAAATTCACCAAGGCAAACCAAAGCTTCTGAATATAAGAGCTATCCAAACTAATTTTCTTAGTGTAAATACTGAAAAGTATGACGTTTCCTAGAACGTGGGAAGTTAAAGCATAGACATTAATACTATGAAGACGTGAAGACAAGACTGGAAGCTTATGACCAAAAGTCGAAATCCTTTCTCAAAGCTATCCATACCAACAGTCTTGGTATCAATACGAAAGGTAGAGGCAACATCAAAGAAAGGCTCCAAAGACCATGACCAGCTTTTTGAGAGCGAAGACCGACACATCGAAAGCTCCATTATATTTATAAACAGCACCGAAAGAATGACCGAGCGCCAAGGCAACCAGAACCGAAAGGTACAAGGCTGCTGGCACATAGCTGCTGCACTAGAAAGAGGCTTCTGCTGACACAATGACAAAGGGATCCCGATTTGTCTATAAATAAGACCCTATGGGTCACTTTTTTTAAGGCCAAATTCGCATTCCACAATCTTGTACTCTTTTCTTATAGAGTAAACCCTATTTTCTAAATCAATTTGTGGATTTCATTTGTTAATACCTATATATATAAGTTAATGAGCAATAAAGAGTGAATCGACACTTAGCCTAATTTCTACGGGTTATTTAGCTACTTCCTTTATGTACAACCTTATGCTTTCTACATGACAAAGGTCTCTCACCCAAGTCCTAACCATTCCTTAAGATTATTGGAAAACCTCTTCTTACAAGCCGTTTAGCTTTCCACCATGTATTGTGCTTATGGAACCCTTATCCCGAGGTAACTGTTGGTTGTTAAGTCTCGTAAGCGTGATACTTACCCCTTGACGGAAGAGTAACTAATCTTCATGCTTAAGACCTTGATATCTAGGAAACGGTGAACTAACTCAAGCTTGTAGGAACTAAATAATCTCATTTTCCCCTTTGGTCCATTTCCTTAGACCCACCTCCTGTATTGACAAAAAATACGTTAACAACTTTCTACACGAATATGTATGAAGCACCATTTTAAGTTAAAGAATTTGTATGAATTCTCCCATCCTTAGTGCTCTTTCTATCTTATTAATAAAATAAAGAGTTTTTTATTAAGGATAAAGGGTCTCGTATAAGTTCATGACTCTAACAAAACTAATTCAAGCCAACAAAAACGGATTAGATTTCTAACAAAAAATGGAAGTTCTTGGTAGAAAAGACATAGGAATCACTCCTATTTTTTTTGTAGATTTTAACATTTTAGTTTTATTTCTATATTATATATTTCAGAAATAACAGTGAATATCGATCATGATAATAAGAATTTGGGAAAACCTAAAGAAGAGAAAACCTCCTTTTGGTTTGGAAAACCTATTGTAATTTTACTTTTCGATTATAAACGATGAAAACACATATTGAGGTATTTAAAAAATGATATTTTTAAAAATGCTATACGAAATGAAATGGCATAACATTTTTTTGTTATGCCCAAATAAAGGGAAAAAAAATCTAATGTCTTTTACATATCTGCCATGCTTAAGAGCAAAAATTTCTTTCTACACAATAGAAAAACTATACCACAAAGATCTATATTATTACTGGGTTTATAATAACAAATGACTAACAACCGAATGACTCCTGTTAGCACTAAAATAACCTTAGTAGCCACAAGGACAATAATAGGGTGAAGGGATGTCGAAAACAAGTAGCTTTCGGTCCATCAATCTGAAGGCACTTCATCAAGAACTGCATCCATATGAAAGTTAAATGAGGAAAAGGACTTTTTACGACAAAAGAAAGCCCCTTTGATAAAGATGAATAACATGTACTATAAAACAAGAATCATCAAGTAGGCAAAAATGGAGCTCTATCGCGGTTGTCGAACCAAAATGCACTCTTTGCTTGATACAAAGGGGATGTTCCGACTATATGATCCTAAAAGAAATTTTTGCCACGTGAGGAAAATCATCTTTTTGGAGCTCTACAACAGAAGATCTTTAAAGGCATTTCTCCTAGTATAAGCACCGAGTCTTTCGTTTGGACATTCCTCTTCGGAAGATCCAAAGGCTTCGTAATAAGTCACTATTAATAAAACTCGTAAGGACCTACTTCCTTGTCGGGCCCCCACCTCTAGTCCAGACCACATTGAAAAGCATAAGGTGTAGATTATTAAAACCACTTTTATTTATCCTTTGGACCTATTTCCACAAAAGAGTTAAAGCCAAGACTCCAAGGTAGAAAGGAGGTCAACCCAGGATTGGGACATGTTTTTCTTATTCTCTCACTTGTATATAAATTTCTCGGTAGTATACTCTAAATCAACAATCAATTTAGGGATTTTGGGTAATTGCAAAGTCTTTTTACTATTCAAAGTTATTAATAAAGAGGAATTTATCACCAATATTGGTAATTGTCACATTATTATTCCATTATATCCTAACTTTGTAGGTTTAAACTCCTGATGCTACATAAGGGATCCACTAATGAAGTAATTATAGGCACAACCCAAAGAATCTAATATGCAGAATAGAATAACCAAAATCCATCCAAAGGGACATAGTTCTAAGACTATCTAAGACCGGAAACTCACCAAAGGTTACCCAAGATATATGAAACCCCTAAACTTGCCTGATAACCCCTTAGTAACAGATTCAATTAGAGATGTTAACCCCCATGCAAGAGTATGGTTATGGTATGAAGACCCAATACTGGATGTTTTGATCGAAAGCCATCTATAAAGGAAATGAATCTAGCTTACACCTTTAAAAGCCTTAAAAGTGACCTTAATCTACATGAACAACCATCCTGGCGAGGCAAAGCTTTAAAAATCTAACTATTATCTTTGCTTCAATAGGGACAAGCTCCAAGGAAGTATCGAAGGCTGGAAACAGAAGTTAAAAGAATTCTTGACATACGAAATTCATTTAATACTACTTGAATAAATTTAAATGACTGCAATGAATACTTTAATTCTCTCCTAAACAAAAATGTGGAATTCAAAAAAATTCGATTAGTTAAGGTTTTTATAAGGAACTCACCGTTCTAGGGTCTTATCCATTTTTATGGCTAACATTTTTGGCACTACAAGGATCTTCTTTTGACTCTTATTGGTTTAACAACACAAGTTGGTTTCGATGAAGGTAAGTATGGACTTTAATCCAAAAGCGAAGTCTGATAATCTAAAGAAGGGTTGCTATAATCCAAAGAAAGGTACTTATGACTCAAAAAAATCTCTTCAAGATACAAAAGGAATCGGCTTTAAATTGGGAAAATTTCCATATAATCCAGAAGAGGAAGCAAGAAAAGTTTCTTATGGACCAAAGACAGAGTATCCAAAATTTCGACAGTCTTATAAAAAGGAAACATTGATATCCTTTCTGTCTCGACAAACTAACGATGAAGAGAACATGCTCCATTGAAACCAAACTTATTAAGGGAAGAGATCACTGACTCCCTTGATCGAACAACAATTTGATAAGAGAAAGAGGTCGATTTGATCTGATTAGGGATCTTTTGAATCATTTATAGAATCGACTTATATGAGTCTAAAGCTTTATGAAAAGAAAATATTAAGGATGAAAGCTTTAAATATTATTAACAAAAAGAAGATTCAAACTTATGAACTTGATGATTGGAGTATTAACCCGTTCCATGTTGGATCGATACCTTTCTTTACCTTTGAGAAAACTCTAGAAAAGGATAGCAACTTGTTTTTAGAAATGAGGAAGTCATTCTAGATTATTCCAAAGGAAAAATATTTGAAGAAGAGATGGTAAGGGATTATGATGCCTTCGCTCAAAGATGGCTGCCAAATCCTAAGAAGTCTTTGCCATTTTATGGTCACGAACGAGAACTGAGAATGAAAATAAGAGCCAAATGTCAGTCTTTGCCAAACTACGAACCCTGAAGGGGCTCAAAAGGGTTATAATCGAGGATGTGTCTTAGAAGAAAAGTTCTAAGAAACCAAGGCTCAACCTTTTAAAAAAAGGAATATAAGTCCCGATTACAGAAGAATGCAATTAATTACCTCAATTGAGAATATTTACTCATTTATCAAAGAGGAATTAGACAATTGGCCTTCTAAAAAGAAAGTACCGAAAAATGAACAGAATTAAGGGGACTATATTACCACTATCATATGATGAAGGGTCATAAACCAAATCATTTTAGGGTCTTGGAAGGAATAATCATTGATCATTTTAGGTAAGTAAAACATGATATATTCGTAAATAAATATTAAAAGGAAGCAATAAAATTTCGGTTTGGATAAGTAATACTATATAGATACAAGGATAAAAAAAATCTACATCATGATTAAATAAAGTAAAATTATAGATTCTACATGGTTAGGAGTGAAATGCTTTTTTATTTTGGAACAAGTTCTTGATACAGTCAAGGTGCTTATCAAAAAAGAAGATGGGTAAGCCCAGGGACATGCACCTGACACCCACTAAGCCCTTGATCATGTCAAGATGACCTGGTCAAGGTGCCACCTGCAAGGAGAAGGGTTAAGCCATCAATTCCTATATATAATCCCTAGTTGATGCACCCATAATCCCTTGTTTCCAATACTAATGTATCCTGTTCAAAGGCACCCTTTAGGGGCGGGACGAGTATGCGCAGGGGCATGCACCCGGCTCTAAGTAAAACATACTCTTACTTTGTTCCTTTTTAAGAGCAAGCCAAACCTCTTCTTCGTCTAAGCACACATTATCTCTGCTCTAAAGAATGAGTACACCCTACCTTTACTTATGTCCCATCCTGTAAAATGAAAAGGAAAATAAAATCAAAATGAGCACCCGAAGCATATCCTGTCTCTATTTGAAAGAAGATTTGCTTTACCTCTGCTTTAAGAAAAGCCTAAAATAGGCTCTTCCAGAAATGGGCATCGAGTTTCAAAAATGAAAAGAGGTTTCAAGTCCTCTAAATATTTAGAGGTTTCAAATTTTATATTATTTCAATAAGTGGATTTTTGATCCTCAATTATTAATTTCCCAAATCTTGATTTTGGATATTCTAAATATTTTCAAAAGAAGTTTCGACCTTCTATATTTCCAGAAGAGGGTTTTTGGACTTCTAATATTTAGTAACCAAATCTGGGTTTCGAGTCTTCTAATTAATGCCAAAAGAGGTTTCTTTGTTCTATTATTTTCAAAAGAGGAATTTTAGACTTTTATTATTTAATACTTGAATCTGGGTCTCGGGTCTTTTAATTAATTCCGAAAGAGGTTTTAATCTTCTATTATTTCCAAAATAGGGTTTCCAGGCTTTTATTATTTTTTATCGAATCAGGTTATGGATTTTCTAATTAATGCCAAAAATGGTTTTGGTCTTCTATTATTTCTAAGAGTAGATTTTTCAATTTCTCTTATTAAATACCCGAATCTGGGTTTAAAATCTTCAAATCAATTCCAAAATGAAGGTTCCCATCTTCTATTTTTCCCAAATTATCATGCCTAAATTAGGGCTTCGGAGCAGCTACATTAGTCATCAAGGCCTTGGTTTGATTATTAGAATTATAAATCGCGAAATTTATGAACCTATTTATCGAAAGTATAACTAAGGATTTTAATACTCAACATACAATTAATTCTACATAAGTAACAAACTTGTGTACAGGAAAACAATGATAACAAAGGGATACAAATGATATAAATTCAAACAAATGGATTAAGGGAAAGAGGAAGCAACAACTAGGATTTGTCTGTATAATTTATAAAGTTACTTATAGGTAATGCATTTTACATTCGAAGAGGTTTAAAAGGAAATAAAAACCAAAGGTCTTGAATTTTCTGTTAAGTTCTTTGATATTTTTGGATTTGAAAGGCATTCCAGAACGCAATTAACCATATCTTTAAGCTATTTCTCCTTACGTTTAGTGTCACTGGCTTCATCAACTGATTAGATTCGAGTCTTAAGAGCACGATTGATGGATCTGTTTTTTTCGATAGAAGTTTTTTTGTATATCATATTCGATGCTACATTTCTTAAAGGTGTGCATAACCGTTTTCATCTTATTAACATGGTTAATACAACTATAGATGCAACGGGAAATGTCGTTTTCCCCCTTATTCCCATAGAGCCTCCAAATTTCGTGTTTTCCCTTTTGTGGCACAATCGCTTATAAGATTTTTGTTCAAACCTCCTGGAGGGTTTGTTAAATAAGGATACCTTTTGGCGGCTATCTTTTTCAGTCTAATAGATTCAGCCGGACTAGGCGAGGCAATAAGAGGAGGGACGAGAAAGTCAGATACATCTCCGCATAAAAAAACACTAGTGATTTACATATGGCCTGACTGTTCCCTAATTGAAATTCTAAATTATAGATTTGGCGATGAAGCTTGATCATATCATTGTCGAAATAAACTGAAGGATTTTCTTATATTAAACATCTCGTCTTAACAAGGGATTCCTCTTTATGTCTTAGCTTGCTCTTCAAATCCTTCTTTTGCTCTTTAAGAATTTAACTAGGACATGTTGATCTTGAAACCTTCTAATCACTTTAATGCAAGAGGATTATTCATAAATTTTGAGGTAACAAAATGGTTCAAAACCCTTTGTTGTTTGTAGTTAGCTATAACTTTATTCCTGATTTTTGAAAGATGAGAAGAAAAACTTCTAAAAAGGACATGATTGCTAGTTGAGGTGCCTAAGAAGAAAATCATAAGTAAAACCAATAATCAAATATAAATTTCTTAATTTCATGAGAGCCTACACAAGAACGAGGGAATACATTGAGTCAAATCAAATAACATTCAAAGTTTTGATACAACATCTTTAGCTTTATTTGGAAAATTAGAAGATAAGATGACTACTGAGTCAAAGGGTATACTATTGTCCTTGAAAGTGAGAACCAATGGGAAAAAGTTGTAGTCCTATTCTACAACTAAAGGGGAGTTACAACTACTAATCAATTTTGAATTAAAAGTCCTGCTTTCTTTTAAGGGCTCTTCTTTCTCTTCGATTCAAAATTAAAATGTAATTGAGGTCATCACATTTGTATCTCTTGTAAATCTCTTGGAAAACGGTATAATGCCAAATTTGAAGTCTTAATCAACAAATTATTTTCCCACTAATTCCTTTGCAACTTGATAAATCTTGATAAAAGATCGTGTGTAACTGGACTACTTGAGAATTAATTTCTGTAGCACTAGGAAAGAATAACACTAAAGATACAATCAAAGCATAAAAGGGTTTCCATATTGACATCATATGAGTATTTACAAGATTTCAATATAATTCATACAAAATAGAGTTTTTATACATTTCTAGGATAAACTTGTCTTTGTTGTACGTGACTTTTTCAGAGGGCGGGTTAACCGAAAGTAATTGAACTCTTGGCAAGTTCCAAGTTGCTGTGGGATGGGGTCCCTTCACATTTCATTCAAATATCTTTGGTAAAAGCGCCTAAGCAAGCCATTGTGTAACTTCCCAAGATACAAATAGTTCACTTTCGGGTGTCAGTAGTAGGTTTCTCACAAAATACCAACAAAGAGGTCCCTTTCCTCAATTAATAACCCAAAAGGGTCATCAATTCTTTATTTTCTTCACTGAACCTCTCTTTGCACTTTTCAAGCGAGGGCCAACTTCGTCATTCTTGAAAGTTATCGAGGCAATAGTGCTCTTGTCTAGCCTAAAGTACTTATTAGATAAGTTATTATAATCATTGACTTGTTTATCTAGTTCTCTTCGCAAGGAGTTTGCCTCTAACTCCTTTATGTTAAATTTACCCCTAAGACAAGATGAATAATTCTGCTGTGTCTAAAATGATTTAAAGGGTTATTTAACTTGGAAAATGAATGTACTATTAAATAAAGAAGAATTATACTTTAGAAATGGTAAGAGGAGGTTGTTGCATCAAGCCATTTCCTTTGGAAATGCTAGAATCAAAAGCTAATGAACAATTGACAAGATGAAGAAGCTCTATTTATCCTAGGCCTTTAGCGGGAAGAGCAGATTTATCTTTATCAGAAGTTCACACTCTTTTAGGGGATAAGAGCCCTTACTGATGCCCTCATCGTGGTGCTCTTCATGACTATTCTTTCCTAACCAAACAACTTCACCATTGGCACTCCCTTTAACGTCACCGCCACCATTATGATGATGATCATCATCACTGCACGCTAGTGCCCCCACACATTATCATCATCCGTGGCATCCTAATCATAATTATCTTCATCATCGGAATCGTTTTCTTCAATCAAGGTGACTCCAAAGGAAAGAAGTTCTTGAACATCTATTCCTTACTTTCAGGGAGTCTCAGTCCCTTTCCGTCAATCATTAAGCTTTATGGTGATTCTTTCAATTATCCCTAATGGAGCAATAGGAATGATTATATCATTAAACTTCTTTATGTTATCAGAGTATGCGAGCATGGGTCATTTGCAAAAGTGTTGGTCAGAATTTCACTAAAAGAATTGGCTAGAAATCATCAACCTTCCTCCTTGCATCATACAAGGCCAAGAACAGTGGGAAGAGTGTCTTTCTTATTTTATAGCTCTGATTGAAGCCATAGCTGAGCAAAGCATACCTCAATGCAAGTTTGTCCTTCTCTTTTCGAGACTCTTCTAATGATATATTCAGTCCTTTGTTTTGGTCAGAAAGAGACTGCAAAGAGAAAATAGCTTTCGCTTGATGCAACACATTTAATACTTTATCTGTTGCAATGGATAAAGTAAAGACTTGGCCCTTCAAAGCTTGGTTCTCTTGCTTAAGCCTCGAGAATTTGGAAGTATCTTCTCAGAAGCAAAACCGATTCCTAATAAGATGAAAAGGAAAAAAAAGTAAGTATGCGGTAATATCATTGAAAAAAAGAGAAAAATACACAAAGGTCATAAGTATACCAAAAACTTCTATTCAATGAAAATCTTCTGATCTGAAGAAGAACCAGGGAGAATTTTTAGGTAAGTAAACAAAGGAGAATTAACAAAATCTTTCACTAAGTCTAAAAAGGTAGCTTATAGAGGAGAAGCCGAAAGGACTTAGATGTTGTAGATAAGAGGAAGAAGAGGTGAAAGACCCAGTACTCTTTCCATTTCATCCAAAGAAGCCGGGAAGTTAGAAAGGTAAATATATCCTGTAGGTTCTTCCTTACTAAAGGGAGCTATCACTATAGTTACACCTTCACTAATTGGATGGGTACCGCTAGCAGACGTTATTGCAGTTATAACAACAACCGTGGTACCCTTACCTTCTCCAATGGAAATAGAAATAGCAAAATAATCGGTCACTCTAGCTCTTTTATCAACAAGTCTTTCAATAATAATATCGAATAATCCTTTTTTGGCAATTGCACCAGAATTAATAATATCATGTGCAACCCTAATTTTTGAGACAGGGGAGGTATGATGCTAGAAACACGAGTAGTGGATAATGCGCCAGAAGAAATAGTTGAGGTAAAGGAACTAATGGTTAGATAACAAATCATAGGCCCTTCTTTATCTAAAAAATCCAAAGCTTACTAAGGATAATGGAGACATATTGGAGAAACTGCATGGATCACTCATGTTAAGAAGAAAACCCCTTTGTGGAATGATGCAACGTTAGGAGATGCCTGAGTATCCTATGACTCTAAAGAAGAACAGGTTGTTTTTGTAAGACTATGGAAGTTTAGCAAAGATTATTAAAGCGCTCTTATTTAGCCTTTGGACCTACTTTTGTGAAGGCATCAAAGTGGAAGCCCCAAGACGGAGAGGAAGTCAACCCGCACCTATGAGTACAACCCCAAAGGTCTAGGATCAGGATATATTATCTTATTCTCTCAATAGTCCATAAATTTTTGAGTTGTAAATCCTAAATCAACAATCAATTTTAGGATTTTAGGAATTGATAATTCTAAGTCTTTGTACTATTCAAAGTTATTGATACACCAATTATGGTAATATAAAGGTAACTATCACATTATTATACCATTTTTTCCTAACTTTACAGTTTTGAACTCTGGATGCTACGTAAGGGATCAACTAGTGAAGTAACTATAAGTACAACTGAAAGGATCTATTGTGCAAAATAGAATAACAAAACCCCTTCAAAGGGACCTGCTTTCGAGACTATCTATGACCAAAAACTCATCAAATTTTGCCTAAGATATTTGAAACCACTAACCTTTCCCAATAATCTCTCAATAACGGATTTACTTGGATATGTTAACCAATATAAAAGAGTATGATTGTAGCATGGAGACCCGACACCCTAAGTTCTGATCCAAAGCCATCTATAAAGGAATACAGTCTAGTTTACACATTTAGAAGCCTTATAAGTGATCCTGATCTATATAAACAACCATTCCAGCAAGCAAAGGCATAAAACATCTAACAAATCTTTGTTTCAGTAGGGAAAAACCCCAGGGAAGTATCGGGGGCTAACAATAAAAGTTAAAGGAAATTTTGACATTAAAATTTCATCTAAAAGTACATGAATATATCTAAATGACTGTAATGAACACTTCAATTCTCTCTTAAATTGATAGGTGGAATTCAATCAAATCAGACATAATTAAGGTTCTGATAAGGAAGTCACAGTTCTGGGACATTAGCCATTTTTATGTTTAACAACTCCCATCATTGAGCACATAACTAAAGGTACATTACTTGATGATAAAATAAAGTGAGAAAATTGAATTTTTAGGCTTTATATTTTATCATTATGATGATATACTCTATAGGAAGGATACTCACTGCCATATCTTATATATGTAAAATCAAGTTGAAGTTATTGAGTGAAGCTTATGACAGATTTTGTGGTTATCACGCTTATAGACTAATTTAGACAAGAGTATGATGCAAAACTTTTACTCATCCCAGATAAAGTGTTATCGACATTGTCAAATGGTGTGAAAAGTGCTACAGGTTTTCAAATCTCGCACACACCTCCAATTAATTTGACCCTAATCGTAAGTCTATGGCAGGTGTATGAGGAATCGATCTGATAGGACCATTTCCCATTTTCAAAGGTGGTGCAAAATTTGCAATGGTAGTTATCAACTACTTCATTAAATGGGTTGAAGAAGAACCATTGTCAAATATTATTTTTGGAAAATGTCTCAATTTGTAATCAAGAATATATTCACAATGTTTGGAATGCCACAAAAATCATCTTAGGCAATTGAGCTTAATTTAAAAGTTAAAAATTCATGCAATTTTGTAATAAAATGGGAAGGTTTTCATCCCTGGCTCATCGTAAAGTAAATGGAGCCTTAAGGAAATAAAAAGACCATAAAGCCATACTCAAAAATTAATTAAACAAAGCAAATGGGAATTGGGATGAAGAGTTATTCTAGTTTTGTAGGCTTATCGCACTTCAACTAAAGTCGCAATGTGACATACCCTCTATTCGTTAACTTATAGGTGTGAATCCTTTCTTCCTATAGAAGTGAAAGTTTCCTCCTATCAAAGAATTGCATATGCATTCACTCCAAACTTGGAGCTCAAGAAGGAATCACTTGACTTGATCAATGAATAAAGGGACGAAGCTGCTACACGAACAAGCGAGTATCGACGAAAATTATCTCAGTGCTGCAACATAAAAGTCAAAGGAAGAGCATTTCAGAATGGTGATCTAGTACTGTGATAATTCAAGGAAGACACCAAAAATATGCCACTTCATTCATGCTAAACAAGATTGGCAAGCACTAATAGTAATCCTCAAAGTAATCTCACCTAGGATATACAAGTTTAATAGGGTAGATGCGGAAGTACTAGCAAGAGTCCATAATTATGAACGCTTACCACCATATATTTTGAACACTAGACAAATGAAATCAAGGCACTTATAAAGGATTATCATAGTAACAAGTAAAGTCTTTATTACTTTATGGAAGTCCTTGACACTACCAGAATAACGCTTAGAAGAAAAAGGTCCTCGGCATATCTAGGGTAAACCTTAGAATATACAACCTCTCAATGCATCCTTGGCGAATCATAGAAGAAACAGTTCTTGATCACATTCACAACACAAAAATCCCCATGCACCCAAGTCTTCCAGAAGGGAGTAAGTCCTGGGTACAACCAAATAACAAATCCTTTAGCGTCGTTCATGTGTCCTTATCAAAACATCTCCTAGAGGGACGTTGCCTATGAAGTATTTCACAAAATCAAGCCATTAGTGCTTGCTACATGCCTTATTAGAGCATCTCCTAGAGGGATGAAGCTCTTGATATGTTTCAAAGCACTTAGCAGTTAATGTCCGCTATACACCTCAATGGATAACCTCTTAGAGGGAGGACATCTACCTGATAGAAATTTTTATTTTTTCAATCTAATCATATGAGACAGAATCATCTAGTTCATCAATCATCATATCAAATAAAATTATGGTTGATACATCAGTCGACTGCCAAATAGGGAATCTCTTGTCTTATAATACCGCATATGGATTTCTAGTCATTTATTAACACCAAATATTTTTTATCCTTCTATTAATTTTGGATATGGAGTTTAATTTTTTTGCTATCAAATATGACTCTTGTCTTCTTGTTACTCCAAATGAAGTTTTCTGGATTTCTATTTCATCATTATTAGTATGAGTTCCTAATCATCTATTGATTCTAGTTATGGAATTCCAGATATCCATTTTCAAATTTGACTTTTGGTCCCATCTTCCATTGTCAAATGTAAATATCTGGAATTCTATCATAGAAAATACATTTTTATATTATTAATATTGGATTTCATATCAATTCCATATGTAAATTTCTAGCCTTTAGTTATCATCAAAAATAAATTTCTAGTCTTCTATTAACCAGAGTTGGTTTTACTGGACCTCTATTCTATATTACTGAATAGAGATTCTCGGTCTTCAATGCTAAATTTGGTTTTTTTGTAATGACCTGCCATTTTGACCGTGTCGAATCGACAATATATGTCAAACTGAACCGTCCAAAACGACACATTGTTATTAGCTTCTGGGGTAAATAGAATAAATCACAAAATCACAGATCATAGACACGGATTCAGAGTTATATGATATCTTGCCGCGAAAATAAATACTCCCTTTGTTTCTAAACACAAGATGTTTTAAGAAGTATGGTTTGTCTTGAAATATAAGATGTTTACGGTTTTAATGCCCTTTTTGTCTGTTATTCATAATAAACGATGCGACTTTTTATGCATTTATTCATGTTTCAACCAATATATGCACAAAAAAAAGTTAATTTAAGAGAGGGACTTGTTTTGAGTATGAATTCAAGCACCATTAATTGATTCCTTAATTCTTGTGCAAACAGTTAAAACATCTTATATTTAGAATCGGAGGTAGTAATACAATAGTATTTCATGAAGCTACTAAATAAATTTTACAACAGATTTTACACACAAAAATTACAACGGAAGTCTAATACAATAAATAAATGATAACAGTCTGAATTAGAATGACAGAAATAACTGGATGACTAGAACAACTAATCAATTGGTAGATATAGGTGAGCAAAAATCCAATATAAGCTCCAAACTAAAAAAATGAATCTCGAAACTGGAATTCTCAATCTGACCCGAGAAATATTGAAAAACAAAACAACTCAGATCAGGACTAACATTCTCATAGAAGTAAATCAACTCAAATGAAATGTTCATGAAATGCAATCAGTAACTTAAAGGATGTTTGGGATCACCATCCTCTAAGGATCCGTCAAACTAATACTATATAGTATAATGTGCTGTATACAATAGTGTCTATCAGTAAAGTAAAGTATCAAAATAGCATAAGCGAGATTACCATTTTACCCTTACACCATTTATATATTCCCATAGTATATACAGTACTGTAATTCTTCTGTAAACTGGAGGTTGATCAGCGGGTACTCCATATAAAATAGTACAAAACAAAGTCGTAGTTGGCTCGTATAAGGCAAGTGACAAGGCATGCAAGGAATGCCAGGGTGGATTCATCGTTTACAGAGCTAGACTGGTGGTAATGCATAGCAACAACTATCGCCCACCTCGAGAAACACTTCCATAATCAAAAGGGCCCTAATCGAATCACAACAGTAATAGAGTAGTATCGAGGATGTGTGCTCGATAGGAGGAATGACCACACTTGTCTGGGTATAGCTCCTGTTTTAGTCATATCAAGATGACTCAAGGTAGTTAGGGTCTCGTAATTAATATTAAATAGAAAATAGAGTCATTCGCCAAACCATCCTACTTCATTCTGGGTCTCCACCATGTACACATTTGCTAAAGTGGTTTTCGGTATTGGTAAAGAGTATGACAATAGCCTATCCCGGTCTCTTTAACAACCAAGCATTTACAATTTTCATGCCGTGGTCATTATTTTATAAATTACTTTATAAAATCGCATATATGAAATCTCGAGTTCGAATTTGAAATCAAATTTAAATATCTAACATTGATTATATTTAAATATGAAAACAACTCAAATCTCTTAAATCAAATCGATTTAGAACCATATCGTAAAATCACAAATATGGTATAAACTAATACTATAACATTTAAGTTCGATTATAATTTCCGAAAGTAACCGTATAACTAAATTTAAGTCCATAATCGACTTATATAAAATCATATCTTAAAGGTCTCAATTGCCATTTAAATCAATACTGAAATACTTAACTTCGATCGTATTTAGCTTGATTTATATTCATCAAAAACTAAAGTTTAAATAATTCAAATGATTTAACTTTACCTTTACAAGATATCGTTTCAAGTTGATTCATAAAATTCAACAATTGGTTCGAGTTCAGTATAGACAATTCAAATCAAAACTTTATATTTTAAGTAAAGCAAATCATACATCTAGTTTCGCCTTTCATAAGAATTCATTCAAGTTAATTCAAAATCCCAATCACTTATTTTATATAATTCAAATCAACACCTTCTATTTTTATTTTTATAATTCAAAACAAATCATATATTTCATTTTCAACAAAACGTATCATATTCCATAGGTCAAATCATATAATTCAAATTCATGGCATATGAATTCAAAATAATTTCAAAATCATTATTTAGAGATTTAAAAAATTATAAAATCATCCTTATAAACTCAACTTATATAACTTCTCAATTCATACAAAATTGATTATATGATCAATTCCAAACATATCAGTGCACACACACACACACATACATACATAGATATATATATATATATATATATATATTCAAAATTCACATTTCATCACATTAAAACCGAATTCAAATTCATATAAATTTTTAATTCGAATATATTTCCTTCACTTTGAAAAATTCAAATAAAAATTCAATTTACGCAATTCAAATTCATTTCATTCAATATTTAAACCACCTCAAATTCGCATTCAGTTGAATCAAATTTATTTCATATCAATTATAGGTTCGAATTCTTTCCTTAAATTTGGAAATTCAATTCCAAAAACAATTTCACAGTTCATCTCTTAATTTGATATCGGTACGAATCGTATTCATATCTTATATCAGTTCATTTGTTAAATCAATATCATTATTTAAATTCAAATCTTTAAACCTCGAATTCAAATCATGACAATCTTAACTTTTCCACCTTTTAGTTTATTATTAAAGTTTATAAATTATATTTATAAAAGAAAATCTAACTTTGGAAATATATATATATATATATATATATATGTATAAAATTCTAAAATTAAATAGAAAATATATTATAAACATATATAAGCTTAAAATAATATAGAAATAGATTTAAAAGAAATATTTATTATAATATAAAAGTTTGAAATACATATGTGATTAAATTATATAGTTTTTAAAATAAATAATTATAAGTAAAATCTTAAATAAGTATTTAAATCCATTTCTACTCATAAAATCATTTTAAAACATATAATTTAGAATTTACAAAATTTAAGTTCAAATATCTTTAAAATATATATAAAAAATCTTAAGTTATTATTTAAAAATTAAATTTTCAAATCATTTTACTTCGAAAACATGACCAACAGTTTCCGTATATAGTTTTCCACCTTATGGTCAATTGATACGGATATTTATCATTTTAACCCGCAGTTTATAAAATTTCTATGGGTATATCGTTTCAACCCGTAATACCAAATTCAGTAAAAATCATTTAGGTCTATCATTTCACCCATAACGATTTTTCTTAATCTAATGTTCGTTCGGGTATGTATCATTTCAGCCCTTAGTGATTTTCCCTAAACTAGGGGTGTCAACATCATTCAAATCATCGCATAGCATCAATCACATCATAAGTCATATATCATCAGTGCACCTACGTGTCATATACATACCATGTCATCTTTGAAAGTGTACATATTAAAAAAATAATTTCTACTAACAATCCTATTCATTTCATAATAGTTCATTTGTGTTGATCTAACAACATGAAATAACGTAGGTTAAGTGTGAGATAAACTCACTTTTCGTGGCAGTGAAGATGACAGACAGATTGACATAGGATGGAGCGACGAGTTCCCAGCACGAATCAAAATAGTTTCATCTTGATAATCAACTCAATATTTCTTTTATTTTTGAGAGGAGGCTAGGGAATTTCTCGACGGATTGGTACAGTTATCGGGTTTTGGACGATACAATATTGGATTTTGGAACGATTTTCAAACTCACCCCAAACTCAACTCAAAAATAAACACAAAAAAAATCGTATAAACTATATATAAACATGTAAACAAATATATACGTACACATATCTTTTTCAAAACAAATAAATTTCGATGGACCTCACACCAAAAAAAATTATATATTACAAATTATTTATAAACACTCAACGCAACACACACATTAAAACCGTATAAAAGCATGTATAAATTATATATAACGCATCCAAAACCATATATATTATATATAAATGTTCAATCAATATAAACATTTTATAACTCACACATACAAACAATACAAAATACGTATATATATACATATGTATAATATAAATACACATACAACGCTTCACAAAAACACACCACACACAAAAGTACACACACAAATAAAATCGTAAAAACTATACATATAAATTTTTTCAAAAATCAACGCACACACCACTATACATATAATATAGCAATATATGAAAAACACACCTCATATAAACAGTAAACTCATGCCTACACACCAAAACTTGGATACTCACACATCCACAAACTCACACGAAAACACCCAGACATAAAAAAAATAAAAAAATCACAACATGCTTATATACTCACGCAAGGGCAAACCTCGCTTTCGGCGTGGCTGGGTAGCACTCAGGTAGTGGAGCAAAATGTGTCAGAGGGCTCATGGCGTGGCTATGGCACGCTGGAGAAGGTGGAGAGAGAGTCGCAGTTGATGGGAGAGCGGTGCTCCCAGTCGGAGCCGAGGTCTTCGAACGCAGGCGGGTATGGTTTCACATTGAGGCATTCAGGAGAGGGCGGAGCTTGGTCAGAGCTCATCGGCGTTGGTGGGTTGAGTGGTGGCTTCGGCACTGGTGTGGACTCATGGTGGGCGGAAGGTTTAAGGTGATGGGATGGGGCTGGCTTCAATGGTGGGCGAGTTGGAGGGTATGGGCAAAGTTGGCTTGGCTTCAGGATGGTTGTAACGACCCGCATTCTATGTATCAATGGATCGTAAAATATTTATTTTATTTTCATACGAAGTCGTATGTTCATTAATTTTGGGAAATGACTACTAGGGTCATTTCCCACATTCACGATTTTTGCCAAATTTTAAATGACTGTTTTACCCCTGGCAAATCTTGTTTCGCCTATAACTTTTGATTGATAAGTAGTTTTGACCTGAAACCACTTTCGTTGGATTCAAACACTTGTTTCCCATTCCAGTGGTCACATTAATCAAACGGACTTACCGTTTGGGAGATATGGCTGAAATAAGATTTGAAGATTGAAAAATAGCCTAATTGGGCTTAATTAATAATTAGTAGCTAGGCCCATAACCCATTTCAGGATTAGGGTTATGGGAGGTCTGAAAGGAGATGGAAATCTCCTTTCATTTTTCTAGCGGCCACAAACATTTCTCTAACCCGAATCATGGCTTCCATCTTCTAAATCTCTCTAATCTCTAATTGATCAACTCTACAACAAATCAAGCCGAATTAGCACCAAATTAGAGTTAGATATGCAGCACCACATTGGAATCTAAGCAAAATCAGTAAAAGTTTCAGATCTAACATTTATTTTTGGCTAAGGTGAGTGATTTACATGTTTATACACTAACTATGGCTAATTAGGGGTGATTAGTGATAATTAGCAAAATTATATATCTAAAATTCTAGAAAAATGTGTGAAAATTCTAAAATCATATTTTATGTCATTGGTATGAATTTGGGTTAGTTTGGATTAAGTTTGCTAATCCTGTAGTTTGACATGGCTAAGGGGAAAATCACATGGTTAAGGGGAAAATCGTGGGTTTGGGTATGTTTGATCTAAATTAACATATGAAATCATTATTTTGTTGTTTTGGTTGATTCTACATTTTACTACTGCTGTTTGGTATGTTTTGTGATTGCACAGGAAAGTTAGAATGGTTGAAAACGTTGTTGTATGGCGAAATTAGCTAGCTGGAAAAACTGCAGGGTTTCGGTTCCTGATGGTAGCCATGGTTACGAACCGCCAGGAGCGAAGGACCACAAAACACCCAGAGGGGACAACGAACCTCCCAGGAGGACCACGAATCGCCCAGGGAGGGACCATGAACTGCCTAGGGAGGGCCACGACTCGACTTCGATGATGACCGCGAACCGAGATGTGATGGTGACTCTGAACCAAACCGGATTTGAGCTTGTACCATGTGACGACGAGTGTGAACTCTTCTGCAGATCAACTCCAATCCGACCAAAACCCGAGATGCAAAGGAAGTCCAAATAGGAAGTTATTACTCAAGAGCCAGATGGGAACCAATGAGTTAACTTCTAGAGTTGGGATTTGCTGCGGTACGTATGAACGGGGGTTATCGATATTTATAACTTTGGTTCACCATTGAGAGGGGGGCATGTAGACGAACCAGAGCTACGGAAGTGTGGACTGGTTAGTTATTGACTATAGACTAGAGGCATGGTTATAACAATAGTTATACGGAGTCTAGTGCGGTATGGACCCGTCATGACCCCAATGGATTTGGTGATCAAAGCTGTGGATATCGCATGCTTTACGCACTGAGTGAGAGATGTGAGGATGATTGTTATGATTGATGTTTGCTATTACTATGACATGCACACTTCTATTTTACACTCTATGTTAGTGTTTACCTTAGAGTATTGTAGATCTTGTTGTGCTAACTCTTTGGTTGCAGGTCCATGTCAGGTATGAATACTTATACCAGTTATTGCTCTATTTAGTGATATAGAGTCACTTTCGCTCATACCAGACTTTCATCTGACCCAGAGTTTTATGTCCCTTCTTATTACTTTGGGTGCTCCAAAACGAGCAGACTAGAGACAAGTTAGGTGGTTATGCACGAGTAGCTGTCCGGAGACGAGCATGAGGCTTCCATGCACTTTATATATTCTCCCTGTGTTGTTGCTAGTCACTACTTCGGGCATTAGTAGTGTACCTCTTGTGTTTCCTTTTAGAGACAGTGTTTTAAAGTTGTAATAATTGGATATGAAGCTATATTTTGGATTTCGTTGCTCTGATGGTTATGATTTTGTTTTCAGCCTTATGTATTGTCTCGACTATTTTATATCAAGTTATGTTATTATTATATTTTATTCCATGCGCTGTGAGATATGCTATAGGTTCTTAGTGAGTCATTGCTCCAACCCTTTGGACGATCATCCCATGCTAGTCAGACATTGGCACAACGCATTTCGGGGAAACATTTGATGGTACGGGACAACCGTCACACTTGGTATCAGAGCCTAGGTTGCGTAGTTTAACCTAGGGGAAGATATCAGGGAGAGATAGTATACGTATATGAGAGCGTGTACTTGTGGTATTTTGGTTTTCGAAAACTATATATATACTATTAGTATATCTAAGGATGAAGTCGCACTGCACAGGCACAGCTAAGGAGATAGTTAATCGTTTTCTCTTTACAGATTGAACGATGAGCCGAAATACGAGGAGTACGATGAGGAACCCCGCATCACGAATTGAAGAGGAGCGGGTTCAGGGACCAATAATTGGAATGCCTCTGATATGAGGATGGTGTTCACTGCCTTCATGCGAGAGATGCTTAGTGATGCTTAGGGAGTAGTTCCTAATGCTGCTAATGGTGATGGTGCAGTAGTGTAGGTGCTTAGAGCCAATTTCACTAAGCTTAACAAGGATTATACTAGTCTTGGTGCGAAGTCGTTCCACTGAACCGAATCGGCTACAAAGGTTCAAGATTGGCTTGGTAGTTGTGAGCACATCTTCGAGGATTTGGGGATCAATGATGCAATGAAGAGAAAGCTAGCATCACGTCAGCTTCAAGGACAGGCAATTAATTGGTGGAATGCTATTAAAGCGATTACTATCGAGGATCAAGTTACTAGAGATCAGTTTAAGACTCGCTTCAGTGACAAGTTTATTCCAGCTGCTCAAAAATCAGAATTGCTCAAGAAGTTTTTGGAGATTAAGCAGAATGTTAAGGCAGTCTCAGAGTATATTGCTGAATTCAATACCTTATCGAAATATAGATTATCTCTTATCGATACTGTCAAGAAGAAGAACGAGAATTTCATAACTGTCCTAGATGAGTACTTGGGAGAAAGGCTGATAAACCATATCGATGAGACATTCGAATTTATTGTGGAAAATGCATTGAGATCTGAGAGTCTTTACCCTAAGTTGAAGATCGAGGTTGTTATTGCATCTGCAAAAGAGAAAAAATGCAGGGAAGCGGTGAAGGCAAGAAGAATTCCCAGAATAAGAGGAAACAAAACCAAACCAAGGATGGTCAGAGAAAGAAGAATAAGGATATCCAGTGCTTTTGATGCGGCAAAAAGGGCCACTATGTCAGAGATTGTCGAGCGAAGCCAGTGGAGAGGAAGTGCTTCAACTGTGACCAAGTAGAACACTTCAAGAAGTGAATGTTCGCAACCTCCTTAGGAGAAGCTGATCGTGAAAGCATATGCTACCAATGTTGTTCCTTCTTTGTCGAATGCCCTAACTGCGGCGGAGAAAGGAAAGGGTCTTGTTATTCAAGGTATGCTTTCCATTTATGATGTTCCTAGTTGAGTATTGTTTGATACCGGAGCTTCCCATTCTTTCCTATCTAGTGACATTGTAGATAGGTCGGAATTGGAACCCAGGATTGTCAATAGACCTTTAGTTGTGATGAACCCGATCGGTGGGTCGACTAGCCTTTGTATGATTTTTCGTAATTCGGTCTTATCAAGTCATGTATGTGTGTTTGCTTGTGATTTCTTTGTTTTGGGCTTTACTGGGTTTGCTATTATTTTGGGAGTTGATTGGCTCCAAAGGTATGGGGTGGTGGTAGACTATGAAGGCCCTTCGGTGACCATTAGAGCAGATGACGGGCGGAGTGTGGTATTGGGTTGCCTACCTAGTGATGAGATGATGGCCGGTTTTCTAAATTCCCTCGACATCCTACATGACAAGTTATCAGATGTGCCTATTGCTAGCGAGTATCCAGACATCTTTGAGGAAGTGACCAAATTTCCACCACACCAAGAGATCGAGTTTCGGATTGATTTAGTGAAAGATGCCAGACCTATAGTGATACCACTTCGTCATATGACGCCAAGGGATCAGCGAGAGCTCGAAGTGCAAGTAGGCGATCTTTTGAAGAAGGGATTTATCTGAAGAATGTTTTCGAGTGGGGAGCACCAGTTGTATTTTCTACTAAGGCCAATGGTTCCCTTCGCTTATGTGTGGATTACCGCGAGTTGAACTGGGTGACTAGGAAGAATAAGTATCTTCTTCCATGGGTAGATGATTTGTTTGATCAACTAGATGGAGCAAGAGTGTTCTCCCAGTTGGATCTCGCGATAGGATTTCATAAGCTCCGAGTAGCAGCTGAGAGTATACTTAAAACGACATTTCGGATGCTGCCTGGATTCTATTAGTAGTTGGTCATGCCATTCGGGGGACCAATGCACCTACATATTTTGTGGATCTTATGAATAGGGTTTTCAGGGATCAATTAAATAAGTTTATTTTTGTGTTCGTGGACGATATCTTGGTTTACTCGAAGACAGGGGAAGAACACAAGGAAACATTTGAGGACAGTGATGGAGGTATTGAGGAAACACCAATTGAAAGCAAAATTTTATAAATGTCACTTCTGGAGGAGGGAAGTGAGATTCTTGGGCCATGTTGTTTCAGAGAATGGTAATGCCGTGGATCCTGCGAAAGTGGCTACAGTGCAAGATTGGTCTATGCCCAAGAATGCAACGGATGTGTGAAGTTTCTTGGGGTTAGCTGGATATTATCGTAAGTTTATCCAAGACTTCTCCAAGATAGCGGCACTGTTAACTCAGTTGACCAAGAAGAATCAATCTTTTGCTCGGGACGAAAGGTGTGAGAATGCATTTAAGAGCCTAAAGGAGAAGTTAACGTGCACACCAGTGTCAGTTATTCCTAAAGGGAATGAAGAGATGACGGTATACACGGATGCCTATAGTACCGGACTAGGTGTTATACTGATGCAAGGAGGTAGGGTTGTAGCTTATGCTAGTCGGCAACTGAAACCGCATGAGAAAAAATATCCTACCCATGATTTGGAATTGGCAGTGATCATGTTCGCATTAAAGATATGGAGACATTATCTCTCAGGAGAAAGATTCGAGTTGTTTACCGATTATAAGTCATTAAAGCATATTTTCTCTCAGAAGGATTTAAATCTTTGTCAGCAAATATGGTTAGAGTTCTTGGCTTCATATGATTTCTATATCGCTACACATCCGGGAAGGGCAATGCAGTTGCTGATGCATTGAGTAGGAGACATGCCAATTTGGGTGCTATGTTTCTGGAATGGAATCGCGAGATATGATTTAAGACCTAAGGGTGAACTGGAACCAGAGATTTTAGCATGTTTGACGATCAGACCCACTTTAATTGAGTGGATCGGTTCCAGTCAGAGAGATGATCCTAACCTATTGAAAATTATCTCTAAGGTAGAGATGGGTATCGACGACGAGGAGATGAACAAGTATAGACTTGATAGAGAAGGATGGCTTTGAAAGAGTGGGAGACTAGCTGTACCCAACGTTAATGGATTGAGAGATGAAGTGCTTAGAGAGTGTCATCACTCAAAACTGACTATACATCCCAGTGTTACAAAATGTATCGAGACATGTAGCAGACCTACTACCGGGAAGGGATGAAGATAGACGTTGGGAAGTTTATATCCAAGTGCATGAATTGCCAGTTAGTTAAAACCGAGCAAAAGAAGCCTAGTGGTTTGTTACAACCATTAGAAATTCCCAAATGGAAATGTGAACAAGTCTCAGTGGATTTCATCGATGGTTTACCAAGGACTAGATCAAGTCATGGTAGAATTTGGGTGATTGTGGATAGATTGACTAAAAGTGCAAGGTTTATACTGGTCAAGTCGAATAGAACGACAGCTAAGTTAGCGGAACTGTATATGAAGTGGGTAGTGAGATTTCATGGATTACCTAAAGGGATTGTGAGCTACCGAGATCCATTATTTACTAGTGGGTTTTGGAAAAGCTTACAAGAGGCTTTAGGGTCAGAATTACATCTCAGTACCGTATACCATCCCCAAACCGATGGTCAAACAGAGAGGATAAATCGTGTATTAGAGGATCTCTTAAGAGCTTGTATATTGGATTTTGTAGGGTCATGAGATGACCATTTGCATATGGTTGAGTTCACATATATTAATAGTTATCAGTCCAGTATTGGTATGGCTCCATTTGAAGCTTTGTACAGAAAACTGTGCAACTCACCATCTTGTTGATTGGAAACCAATGAGAAATTTGTGCTTGGGCCAGATGTAACAAGAGAAACTTCAGATAAGATCAAGGTTATTCAACAGCGAATGAAGGCTGCCCAAGATATACAGAAAAGTTATGCTGATAAAAGACGAAGAGATTTGAAATTCTCCGTTGGCGACTTGGTATTCGTCAAGATTCCTCCATTGAAGAGTGTGATTCAGTTTGTTAAGAGAGGTGAATTAGCACCAAGGTTTGTTGGTCCATTTCTTTTTCTCAGCTAAGGAAGTTCGTGCACGATTCTGATATTACCATTTCACCAAATCAGTTGGATGATATCGAGGTAGAATCTGAGGCAATTGGAAGCCACAGAACGATTCGTATTGTCGGACACGATACAAAGCAATTTTGAAGGAAGACGGTGAAACTTGTTAAGGCCCAGTGGTGTGATAATGAGAATGATTGTACTTGGGAAATCGAGGAGAGCATAAGGATGTCGTATCCCGAACTCTTTACCTGGTAAGATTTTGATCGCGATATATTTGTTCCCTTATTAGTAAACCATCTGCTAGGACAGGCTTGGTGTGTTTACTATGTATATTTGATTGTTTGTAAATGGTTGATAGGAATGCAAGACAACATTGTCTGTTCTTCTTAGTTAAGGAATCTCGGGGCTAAATTTCTTGGAAAGGTTGAGGGAGTGTAACGACCCGCATTCTACGTATCGTAGGATCGTAGAATATTTATTTTATTAGGTCATACGGTCGTGTAACTTTGGAAAACGATTATTGGGGTCATTTCCCACAATCACGATTTTTGCCGAATTTTAAATGACCATTTTACCTTGGCAAATCTTGTTTCGCCTATAACTTTTGAGTAGTAAGGAGTTTTGACCTAAAACAACTTCCATTGGATTCAGAGATGGTTTCTCATTCCGTAGAGTGGTCAATTAATCAAACAGACTTACCGTTTGGGAGATATGGCTGAAATAAGATTTGAAGATGGAAAAATAACCTATTTGGGCTTAATTAAGTGATTAGCAGGTAGGCCCATAACCCATTTCTGGATTAGGGTTATGAGAGGGCTGAAAGGAGTTGGAGAATTATCTCCTTTCATTTTTCTAGCTGCTACAAACATTTCTCTAAAACTAATCATGGCGTCCATCTTCCAAATCTCTCTCTAATCACTTTCTAATAACTAATTGATCAAATCTACAACAAATCAAGCCGAACTAGCATGAAATTAGAGTTTGTGCTACTACACCAGTTTGGAATCCGACCTAAATCAGTTAAAGTTTCAGATCTAACAATTATTTTTGGCTAAGGTGAGTGATTTACATATTTTTACACTAATTATGGCTAATTAGGGGTGATTAGTGATAATTAGTGAAATTATACATCTAAAAATTCTGGAAAAATATGTGAAAGTTCTAAAATCATATTTTATGTCGCTGGTATGAATTTGGATTAAGTTTTCTAATCCTATAGCTAGACATGGTTAAGGGGAAAATCACATGGTTAAGAGAAAAATCGTGGGTTTGGGTATGTTTGATCTAAATTAACATATTTGTTTTGATGTTTTTGGTTGGTTCTACATTTTACTACTGCTGTTTGGTATGTTTTGTGATTGCATAAGAAAGTTAGAATGGTTGAAAACGTCTCCGTTTGGCAAAATTAGCTTGTTGGAAAAACTATAGGGTTTCGGTTCCTGATGCTAGCTATGGTCACGAACCGCTAGGATGGGAGGATCATGAACCGCGACCATGGGGGAGGATCACGAGCTGCAAGGAGGGGAGGACCATGAACCACCCAAGGGGGACCACGAACCTCCCGGGGGGACCACGAACCACTTAGGGGGGGCCAACAAACTGCCCAGCAGGGACCATGAACCGCCTAGGGAGGACCACGACCCGACTTCGATGATGACCGCGAACTGAGATGTGATGGTGACTCGAATCGAACCGGGTTTTAGCTTCTACCAGGCGTTGACGATCTTGAACTCTTCTGAATATCAACTCCAATCCGAACAAAACCCGAGATGCAAAGGAAGTCTAATTGGGAAGTTATTTCTCAGGATCCAGATGGGAACCAACGAGTTAACTTCTAGAGTTTGACTTTGCTGCAGGATGTGTGCAAAGGGATTATCGATATCTATAACTTTGGTTCACCATTAAGAGAGGGGGAATGTAGACGAACCAGAGCCAGGGAAGTGTGGACCGGTTAGGGTTATTGACTATTGACCAGAAGGGCATGGTCATAACAATAGTTTACGTAGTCCAGTGCGGTATGGACCCGTCATGACCCCAATGGATTTGGTGATCAAAGCGGCGGATATTGTATGCTTTACGCACTGAGTGAGAGATGTGAGGATGATTGTTATGATTGATGTTTGCTATTACTATGGCACGCACACTTCCATCTTACACTCTATGTTAGTGTTTACCTTAGAGTATTGTACGTCTTGTTGTGCTAACTCTTTGGTTGCAGGTCCAGGTCATGTACGATTACTCATTCATGTTATTGCTTTATTTAGTGATATGGATTTGCTATCGCTCATACCAGATTTTCGTTTGACCCAGAGTTTTATGTCTCCTCTTATTACTCTGGGTGCTCCTAAATGAGCAGACTAGAGGTAGGTTAGTTGGTTATGCATGAGTAGCTATCCAGAGACGAGCATGAGGCTTCCACGTACTTTATATATATTCTCCCTGTGTTGGTGTTGGTCACAACTTCGGGCATTAGTAGTGTACCTCTTTTATTTCCCTTTAGAGACAATATTTGGAAGTTGTAATAATTGGATATGAAGCTATGTTTTGGAGTCCGCTACTCTGATGGCTATGGTTTAGTTTTCAACTTATGTACTGTCTCGCTTGTTTTATATCAAGTTATGTTATTATTGTATTTTATTCCATGCACTATGAGATATACTACAGGTTCTTAGTGAGTCATCTTTTCAACCCTTTTGACAATCGTCCCGTGCTAGTCGGGCATTGGCACAGCGCATTTCAGGGAAACGTCTAATGGTACGGGGTGATCGTCACATATATTTATGCACCGGGCCTCTCACATTAAGTTGACTACTGCTGGATGCTGGATTTGCCAGTCGGTTCCGAGCAGGCTTCTACCACAAGTTAAACTTAACCTCGTGCCTTAGTACATTTATATTAACGCATTAGACCCCTCACATTAAACTGACTACCTGTGGTCGCTGGATTTGCCGTCCGGGACGTTTGTCATTTAAGTTTACTGTCGTTCAAGTTTTAAACATAAATCAATTAAACAAAAAAACAAAAATTATTTTATCCCATGGACGTACATTGTTTACTGTGTTATTCTGCTTTAATAATACTGTTCTGTTTTAAACATAAAGGAATTAAATTAAAAAAACAAAAATAAAAATGGTCTGCTTAAATGGTCTCTTATAATTTCCCGCTTCCGTTTATCGCAAACGCACTCTTAGTTTGGAAAGTTATAAGTTCGTACGTGGTACTGGAATACATTAAAAACTATGGGCAGTACCGTTCCATTGAAAATTAATAACCAACTGTTAGTTTGTTAATGAAAATAATTTAATAGCATTTGAAAATTAATTAACAAATATTAAGTATCAAATATTGATTATTAATAGTTATAAGTTATTTAGTAGTATTTTAATAAAAAAACCAATATTAAATATTAATTGCTACTTTTTAGTTATTTTTTAAAAGTAATTATTTAACTGCAATTGTTAACTATCAAAAAATAATTATTAACAGGTAATTATTAAATATTAATCATAATTGCCAAGTATCAGTTATTAAATATTACTTCTTAATTATTCAACAGTAAATGTTAATTATTAAATAATCAATATTATTCATTAAATATTATATATTAATTATTATAATTAACATAATTAATTATTATACATAAACTATTATTTGTTATTAATTTTAATTATTAACTAGTAATTGCTATTACTACTTAGTCATAATTAAATATTAATTAAAATTAGTCTGAATATGGTTATCAATTTTAATTATTATATATTTAATAGTGATAACAAAAATCTAATTTCTATTAATTATAAATTAATTATTAGTTACTACTTAAATTATTGTAACTAATAATAGTAGATTATTGATTATAAATTGACAATTACATGTGTTCACTAATTATTACTTATTTACTTCTAATCTATTAATTGTTTTTATAAACTATTAATTACTTTTATTGACTATCAATTATTTACAATAATAAATAAAATTAACAATTATTTACGAATTTTTGGTTTATTAACTATAATTTATTAATTGAAATTCTTATTTATTTGTTATTATTTAATAATTAATCTTATTTACTTCTACTTTATTAATATGTAATTATCGATTACAAATTATTAATTATTAATTTTTTTACTACTCGTAATTAACTAATATTATTTAAATTAAATAAACTTTAATTAATAATATTTATTCATTTATTCTTAAATGCAACTCATAAATATTAATTATAATTTACTAATTATTAATAGTTAAATATAACAAAATATTATATATAAAAATTAATTATCAATTATAAATTATTTATCGATAATCATTGATTATAGTAAATTACTATATCAAAACATATGTAAGCTTTTGTTCATTATTATTGATATGTGCATTTGCTTTGATTATAATAATTTCTAGTTAAATCAGTGCATTTGCTTCAGTTCATAAGGAATCGATGTAAGTAAAGTTATTTTCTTCAGTACATTTGCTTCGGTTCCCATGGAACTAATGCAAATAATAGTATTTGCGTCGGTTGTAAGGACAACCAACACAAATAACATATTTGCTTTGGTTGTCTATGCAACCGAGGCAATTGATATTATTTTCTTCGGATGTGTACACAACCGAAGCAAATGCAGCGAAGCAACTACGAATTACACTACTTGCTTCAATGCATTTGCATCGGTTGTGCACATAACCGAAGAAATGATACTATTTACTTCGGTTTTTAGCATAACCAACGCAAATGAGCCGAAGCAACAGGTCAATTTTGTACTAGTATTTCTTGTTGTCATTAACATTTTTATCATATCGTTAGTCCAATTATACCGCTAAAACGTACGTACAAAGCATCTAGACATCTTCTTATGCTATTCATATGACCAAAAATCAAAAAAATTCATAAAAATAAATTTCAGCTTAAAAATTTCTTGTGTTTATTTTAAAAATTGCTTTTTAATACCGCTTTACTTTCCATATGAAATGAAAGTAAAACAGTTGAAAAGTAAAAAGGGTAAAAGCTTTTTTTTTTCAATAACATTTTCCAAAAACTTACTGTAACAACCCGTATTTTAATGACATGTTAAAACGAGAATCAGAGCAGAATTTAATTTTAAATTCTGAATCAAGTAAAACGGGCTATGCCATTGCGTTCGTCTCGGAAAAATACGCGAAATAGAGTCCGAATTTTCGAGAATCGGAGTCCGTATGACCCGTTAAAGGCCCAAAGAAGATTTCTGGAAATTTGAATTTCGGAAACAGTTTTGGAAATCAGATCTGGGGCTAGGCGGGAAGTTTCCCGCCTAGGCCATGTCGACAGGGCTGTCGACAGGCCTGTCGACTTGGGCCCAGACCAAGTCGACAGCCCTGTCGACTTGCCTGTCGACAGGGGGTGGCCGGGGCAAATAGCCTGGCGCACCTGTTTGTCTCACCTGGTCTTGTTCTTGGGCTGGGTCTGGAAGCTTCCGAGATCTGATGGTCCTAATCTATCCTAGGGTTAATCTAAGGGCCTAAAACTATCCTAATCTCTATAAAAAGACCCTAAACCTAACCTAAATCCCTAAAAATCAAACCTAGCAACTAAGTGCTGCCAAAATCAATCTTGATCATGGCCTCCACCTCAAATCCCTAGAGCCTATGCATTCAAATCAAGTTCAAATCAAAAGGTGCAAGCTTGCTACACCAAATAGAGGCCAAATCAACGTTGCTATGCGAGTTTCATGACGGATCTTCATCAAAGGAGGCACCTTTCTTAGCCAAGATGATCCATGCTTCTTTCCCTAGGCCTAACTATGTAAGTTCTAGCTACTTTTGGATCAAAACGGTATTTTTAATGTTGACATGGGATAAAATGAGGCTAAACATGACTATGCGAACATATATGAACCTTACCATGCCTCTTGTGTTCATATTTATGATCCTAGGCCATGTGAGTGATTTGATCATGCCTCTCATGCTATGCATAATCTAGTTTAACTTGCAAGTTTGGATCTTTATGCATGAAATGCTAGCATGAACCTTTAGAAACTATTTTACTTGTGAAACATTGGCTAAGACAAGATTTTGGGGCTTATGCATGTTTATGAACCCAAACCCCTTATGCTAACATGCAAGTTTGTGGCCAAATCCTCTATGAGATTATGCATGCTCGTGGCCAATCCCCTCTTTAAGTTGTGCATGTTTATGGACAAACCCCCTTTTGATAATATGCATGTTTGTGGCCAAATTACCTTATGACACTATGCATGTTTATGGCCAACCCCCTCATGATGTTATGCATGTGGAAGCCAAGCCCTTTTTGGCATCATGCATGTTTTGAGAACAATATGTGACATAGTATTCTTACTATGTTGACTCGCTTTGCTTGCGTTGGGAAAACACGATTTTGGATAGTTAGATAAACATGAACATGTCGCAAAATCTTAACTTGAATATGACATGTGTTTATACTTGAAAATATGACTTGAAAGATAACATGGAAGATGACATGTAAGTATGCATAAAAACATGAGCTTGGGAATTTACCTATTAAGTTAGGTCTACCCTTTGGGAATTTACCTATTAAGTTAGGTCTACCCAAATGCTTGAAAAACTTGTAACATGTTTTGGAAACATGATGAACTTAGATAATATAAGTATGGCCAACTCGAGGTTGGGTTGAGTTTGCAACGTAAAACTACCCGGAACCGACCGGCCTAACTAGTAGTTGCAAACAATAGGACCCAATGTGAGAAGTTGGTCATGTCGCGCTTAAGACCCGAGGTTAGACTAGGTTGTGGTGTAAATCTACCCGGACCCGCCCGGCTTAACTAGTAACCACAACAAGGTCTAATGTGAGAGGTTGAGGGTGCATTAATTAAATTAATGCCACATAATAGGGTTAAGTTAATTTGATTAATGAGGCTTAACCAAATATGATATGGACAAATGGGTTAAGTGATTTGATTAGGCTAAGGATACTTAACAAAACATGATAAGCTTGGGTAGGTTAAGTAACTTGATTTGCCTAATGACACTTGACCATTTTTATACGACTAGTGGACGGGATTAAGTTAACCAACACTTAATCAATCCAACACGATAACGTGATAAGGTTAAGTAAATTTTCTTAATGACACTTAACCGTACAATACAGTTAATGGATGGGGTTAAGATTAGGCTTAACTAATCTAAACATGGTAATCGGATGGGGTTAAGTTAGCCTAGACTTAATTAATCCCACTTGGTAATTTAATGGGGTTAAGTTAAACGCTTAACTAATTTAACACGATGATTTGATGAGGTTAAGTGACCTATACTTAACCAATCTAACTCGTTAATTTGATGAGGTTAAGTTAATCTATACTTAATCAACCTAACGTGAAAACAGGATAAGGCTAAGCCACGAATCACTTGAAATACGCTTGACCGATTTGACTCGGTAATTTGACAAGGTCAAGTTAATTTATATAATTGACCAATCTAAAATGATAATTAGACGAGGTTAAGTTATGGATTGCTTGATATACTTAGCCAACTTGACACATGGTTTGTAGGGTTAAGTCTTGGACTTGGATACTTAGCCAATTTTGACATGGTTTGTAGACGGGCTAAGTTATGAACTTAAGTGACACTTAACCCATTAGATAAACCCTAATTCGGAGGATTAGGTAAATAACCATAGTTAACAAGGGTAATGGAAATAAGGCTAAGTGGTAAACCTTAGTTACGGGAAACTAAGTAATAATTCTTAGTCAAGGAAATCTGGACCACTTCTTAGGTAGATGAGTAACCCGATACGGTAGGTCATCGTTTAAGTATACGCGTAGGAGCAGGCTATCTGATTTAGATAAAGGCTCCAGCGAACTGGGTAACGAAGCAGCGGCTTCGGGAAACGTGAGGATATTCTTGGTATCCCTCTGTGATGTCGCAGATGATCATCCTGGGCTCACGAGAGGTTGAGGTCTGCGGTAGAAGAACCAAGAATATGCCTTGGTTGCTATGCGAGCGACCTAAAGACTGGGGTGGATAGCAGTGAGTCGGCGAATACATAAGGTGCCCGAGATAGCAAGTTCGTCGATCATCTACCATCTTGAGTCAAGCGTGTACGTACGGAAAGGCAGGGAACACCCAACAGACCATAATTGCTATCTAATTATGGGTGAGGTAGGCCGTAGGATGTGGGCTGGCCGGAGTGTAGTTCTCATGCAAGATTTTCTCTTGTGTTGCCTTTCGCTAGTTGAGGGAGGGGTCTCGTGGGACCATAGCCACGTGTAGAAAAGCAGACCTTAGTATCTGCATCGGCAGATAAATCTAAAGCTCCCGACCGAGTCCTGTATTTCTAGTTCTGCCCTGTGACAGGACTCGGATAGCACGATGTGATACATGTGCATACAGTTATAGAAAAACGATTCACGATGAATGCGTGGGGAAAAGGGCGCGGTTGAGGGTTAGCGTAATCCCTAGTGGCCTAGGTGGTTTAACCCAAACCGAAATACGAAAGCGTACAATAGGTAAGCGTAATCCCTAGTGGTGCTAGGTGGCGTAAGTCCTAGTAGTTCAAACGATGATTCATATGGAAGAGCCTAGCTAGAACAAGGATGACAGTCCAAACGATTTCAAGGATAATACGACATGAGAAGCCCGTACGAGGTACGGCAAAGGACTGAACTTATATACATGAAAAGAAACATATGATTTGAGTAACCTATATATGCGATATTAGGTTGACATGGACCATTACACGACTTTGAGCAAGGGACATTCATGGTTAACACATGACGCGGGTAGGGATACTAGTACGAGAGGTGCAGAGCAAATATACATGTTAGAACTAGGAAGAATATACATAATAGATACCGTGGGACGTTAGACGGGGTAGATACCTTGGGATAATGAACTCGATAGAAATCTGACGATGTGATACCTTGACTTATCATAACACCGCAGTTTATCATGATACCTTAGTTTACCTTGCCACAGTAGTTCAACCGGCTATCCCGGTTTATCTATCTTGTAGTTACCCTTATGTTTACTTTCAGTTTATGCATGTCATGTTACCTTTACCTGTTTTTATACTGGAAGCAGATAGGACTTACTCAGTCTTTTTGACTGACCCGTTTTGTTTCGCCTCTTTTCTTCCGTTTCCCCCCCCCAGGTTTCAGGGAGGAAACAATGCTGTTTAGTTCGGACTTCTTCTGCTTGAAGGACATCATGGATGGCTTGGACTTCTCTTGGCTATGGCTACTTTATTGTTTTTACTTGGGGAATAATTTATTAAAAAGTCTTTGTGCTTCTTTACTATTGCAAGACAGGTTTTGATGTACTCTGATATAAAAGGCTTTAGACCTTATTTATTCATGTTATGAAAGTTTGATTTTACTTCCGCTATTTATATATGTTCTGTCTTGTGATATTTCTGTGCATGTTTACCAATAATGCCCCTCTAAAGCTAGTGCATTCCTTTGCGAGTCACCCTAGCGGAGGCGGGGTGTTACATTTGGTATCAGAGCAGAAGGTTACCAGACTGGGCAAAAGTTTTTAAAAACCTTCTGAAAATTATTTGAAAAACCGTTTACAAAGAAGCATTTTTCAAGAAAATTTTCTTTTAAAAAGAAAAAGGCTATTCCCCAAAGGCCATTAGCATTATCCTTGTTTCCTTGATTGAATCTCTTTTCCTTTCTTTCCTCCATCTGTAGTCACAGTGGTTTTGACTGCGACTAGTCTTTCTAACTGCGTAAGTACTTCCCGTACGATGGAGGTGGTTCTCGAGAGACCGTTGCAGAGTTATGCATGAAAGGATAGTAAGGACAAGGAAAAAGGATACGAGCTCAGGGATAAGCAACATGTTGGTATGGCTGAGTCCTAAAAGGAGGGAGAAAGATGAACAATGAAACCCATGACGAGAGAGTACCTTTGGCATGGTGAAACGGGACGGATAGTTAAGTATCATGGAACAGGGACAAGATCATTCGGAGGGCAATAGTATGCTCTCATTTCTAGGGTACCTCAGAAGGAGGGTAACGACCTTGTTAAAGGTTTAGTTTTTCTTCTCTATCATCCCGTCGGGACTTTGTTTTGATCACCGCATCTTTTTAAGTCCGCTTCGATAGTTGAGTCTCTGCACCTTAGTACTAGTATAATAGAGGATCCCGTTTTTGTCTCAAGTCCTATTGGAAGATCGGTCCATTTATTCATTACTTGCTTGGATTTGAGAATGTCTATGCCAAGTATTGAGCTTGGAAACAATGCTTATGTTTATAAGCTATGGATGGATTCTAGGGATGAAGTGGTTATCCAGTAAGGGGTGCCATTCTCGGTTTTGGAAAGAGGGTAGTTAGATTCTCGACTCATCTTGGTGATACCCTCGAAGTCTCGTGTAACCTTTTGGGTTCTGTCATGGCTAGTTACCTAGAATCCCAGGATGCAGTTGTTGGTAGTCCGTTTGAATAGAATTCGCCGCTAAGGCGGATGGTTCGTTTCGATTATGCATGAGTTATGGGAATCACCCTAGTAAGGACTCTTGGCAATTTGGATTGGCATCGGAAAACGAGATCCAGAATTCACTAGTGAATTTTGGAGAGCTGGCTTGAGTACGTAGATATGGTTGAGCCAAATATACTAGGGGAAGAATAAGTGCAAGTGGAACGAGAGGCGACGAGGAAATGAGTTCCAACTCATGTTATGGAAACAGGAAGTGAGAAGCTGCGAAATCGTGAAGTAAAAGGGGCGGTCAAGGCATGATGGAACTAAGCTCAAGGTGATGCGACTCAGGAGGCTGAAGACTAAATACGTGCATGATATCTCTTTTGGGAATATATTCTCGACCCCTGTTTTTCTATTGAGCTTGCTTGTAGGCTATCTTTTATGGATATCCTCTCGGTCCTGTCTCTGTTACAAACCCCGTACGGAGTTTGTTTTGTTTATCTTCTCGACCCAGTTTCAGGGAATCTTAGGTAGAACCCTATGGATGTAAACATGTATTTGAAACATGTTATGGTTGATATGGTTGCAAATGATTGCAAGTGGTTGCTCGTGGATGCGCGAATACACGTTAGATACTAGATTGACGCGATCACATTTCATGTTGCATATACACGAGTATTTATACTTGTTTATGGATGAAATTGAATGTGTTACCATGTGGACGTTGCATATGGATGAATGTTTGTGCACGCATATAGTGTATATATATGACTAGGACTATTTGCATACATGTTGGATTCATGGCACTAAACATATTTTTGCATTCAAAAGATTTTTCAGGCCTAATCATTAGCATTAGCTAAGGAACATGTACACACACGTTTTGCATATATACATACAGCATTAGAAATCATCTAAGGACAATGGTTGCTTGTGGATGATGTTTTGAGTAGATGGATGATGGATGGTAGGATATGTTCTTCCTAACATGGAGATTTCGGGGACGAAATCCTAAAAGGTGGGGAGAATGTAACAACCCGTATTTTAATGACATGTTAAAACGAGAATCAGAGCAGAATTTAATTTTAAATTCTGAATCAAGTAAAACGGGCTATGCCATTGCGTTCGTCTCGGAAAAATACGCGAAATAGAGTCCGAGTTTTCGAGAATCGGAGTCCGTATGACCCGTTAAAGGCCCAAAGAAGATTTCTGGAAATTTGAATTTCGGAAACAGTTTTGGAAATCAGATCTGGGGCTAGGCGGGAAGTTTCCCGCCTAGGCCATGTCGACAGGGCTGTCGACAGGCCTGTCGACTTGGGCCCAGACCAAGTCGACAGCCCTGTCGACTTGCCTTTCGACAGGGGGTGGCCGGGGCAAATAGCCTGGCGCACCTGTTTGTCTCACCTGGTCTTGTTCTTGGGCTGGGTCTGGAAGCTTCCGAGATCTGATGGTCCTAATCTATCCTAGGGTTAATCTAAGGGCCTAAAACTATCCTAATCTCTATAAAAAGACCCTAAACCTAACCTAAATCCCTAAAAATCAAACCTAGCAACTAAGTGCGGCCAAAATCAATCTTGATCATGGCCTCCACCTCAAATCCCTAGAGCCTATGCATTCAAATCAAGTTCAAATCAAAAGGTGCAAGCTTGCTACACCAAATAGAGGCCAAATCGACGTTGCTATGCGAGTTTCATGACGGATCTTCATCAAAGGAGGCACCTTTCTTAGCCAAGATGATCCATGCTTCTTTCCCTAGGCCTAACTATGTAAGTTCTAGCTACTTTTGGATCAAAACGGTATTTTTAATGTTGACATGGGATAAAATGAGGCTAAACATGACTATGCGAACCTATATGAACCTTACCATGCCTCTTGTGTTCATATTTATGATCCTAGGTCATGTGAGTGATTTGATCATGCCTCTCATGCTATGCATAATCTAGTTTAACTTGCAAGTTTGGATCTTTATGCATGAAATGCTAGCATGAACCTTTAGAAACTATTTTACTTGTGAAACATTGGCTAAGACAAGATTTTGGGGCTTATGCATGTTTATGAACCCAAACCCCTTATGCTAACATGCAAGTTTGTGGCCAAATCCTCTATGAGATTATGCATGCTCGTGGCCAATCCCCTCTTTAAGTTGTGCATGTTTATGGACAAACCCCCTTTTGATAATATGCATGTTTGTGGCCAAATTACCTTATGACACTATGCATGTTTATGGCCAACCCCCTCATGATGTTATGCATGTGGAAGCCAAGCCCTTTTTGGCATCATGCATGTTTTGAGAACAATATGTGACATAGTATTCTTACTATGTTGACTCGCTTTGCTTGCGTTGGGAAAACACGATTTTGGGTAGTTAGATAAACATGAACATGTCGCAAAATCTTAACTTGAATATGACATGTGTTTATACTTGAAAATATGACTTGAAAGATAACATGGAAGATGACATGTAAGTATGCATAAAAACATGAGCCTGGGAATTTACCTATTAAGTTAGGTCTACCCTTTAGGAATTTACCTATTAAGTTAGGTCTACCCAAATGCTTGAAAAACTTGTAACATGCTTTGGAAACATGATGAACTTAGATAATATAAGTATGGCCAACTCGAGGTTGGGTTGAGTTTGCAACGTAAAACTACCCGGAACCGACCGGCCTAACTAGTAGTTGCAAACAATAGGACCCAATGTGAGAAGTTGGTCATGTCGCGCTTAAGACCCGAGGTTAGACTAGGTTGTGGTGTAAATCTACCCGGACCCGCCCGGCTTAACTAGTAACCACAACAAGGTCTAATGTGAGAGGTTGAGGGTGCATTAATTAAATTAATGCCACATAATAGGGTTAAGTTAATTTGATTAATGAGGCTTAACCAAATATGATATGGACAAATGGGTTAAGTAATTTGATTAGGCTAAGGATACTTAACAAAACATGATAAGCTTGGGTAGGTTAAGTAACTTGATTTGCCTAATGACACTTGACCATTTTTATACGACTAGTGGACGGGATTAAGTTAACCAACACTTAATCAATCCAACACGATAACGTGATAAGGTTGAGTAAATTTTCTTAATGACACTTAACCGTACAATACAGTTAATGGATGGGGTTAAGATTAGGCTTAACTAATCTAAACATGGTAATCGGATGGGGTTAAGTTAGCCTAGACTTAATTAATCCCACTTGGTAATTTAATGGGGTTAAGTTAAACGCTTAACTAATTTAACACGATGATTTGATGAGGTTAAGTGACCTATACTTAACCAATCTAACTCGTTAATTTGATGAGGTTAAGTTAATCTATACTTAACCAATCTAACGTGAAAACAGGATAAGGCTAAGTCACGAATCACTTCAAATACGCTTGACCGATTTGACTCGGTAATTTGACAAGGTCAAGTTAATTTATATAATTAACCAATCTAAAATGATAATTAGACGAGGTTAAGTTATGGATTGCTTGATATACTTAGCCAACTTGACACATGGTTTGTAGGGTTAAGTCTTGGACTTGGATACTTAGCCAATTTTGACATGGTTTGTAGACGGGCTAAGTTATGAACTTAAGTGACACTTAACCCATTAGATAAACCCTAATTCGGAGGATTAGGTAAATAACCATAGTTAACAAGGGTAATGGAAATAAGGCTAAGTGGTAAACCTTAGTTAAGGGAAACTAAGTAATAATTCTTAGTCAAGGAAATATGGACCACTTCTTAGGTAGATGAGTAACCCGATACGGTAGGTCATCGTTTAAGTATACGCGTAGGAGCAGGCTATCTGATTTAGATAAAGGCTCCAGCGAACTGGGTAACGAAGCAGCGGCTTCGGGGAACGTGAGGATATTCTTGGTATCCCTCTGTGATGTCGCAGATGATCATCCTGGGCTCACGAGAGGTTGAGGTCTGTGGTAGAAGAACCAAGAATATGCCTTGGTTGCTATGCGAGCGACCTAAAGACTGGGGTGGATAGCAGTGAGTCGGCGAATACATAAGGTGCCCGAGATAGCAAGTTCGTCGATCATCTACCATCTTGAGTCAAGCGTGTACATACGGAAAGGCAGGGAACACCCAACATACCATAATTGCTATCTAATTATGGGTGAGGTAGGCCGTATGATGTGGGCTGGCCAGAGTGTAGTTCTCATGCAAGATTTTCTCTTGTGTTGCCTTTCGCTAGTTGAGGGAGGGGTCTCGTGGGACCATAGCCACGTGTAGAAAAGCAGACCTTAGTATCTGCATCGGCAGATAAATCTAAAGCTCCCGACCAAGTCCTGTATTTCTAGTTCTGCCCTGTGACAGGACTCGGATGGCACGATGTGATACATGTGCATACAGTTATAGAAAAACGATTCACGATGAATGCGTGGGGAAAAGGGCGCGGTTGAGGGTTAGCGTAATCCCTAGTGGCCTAGGTGGTTTAACCCAAACCGAAATACGAAAGCGTACAATAGGTAAGCGTAATCCCTAGTGGTGCTAGGTGGCGTAAGTCCTAGTAGTTCAAACGATGATTCATATGGAAGAGCCTAGCTAGAACAAGGATGACAGTCCAAACGATTTCAAGGATAATACGACATGAGAAGCCCGTACGAGGTACGGAAAAGGACTGAACTTATATACATGAAAAGAAACATACGATTTGAGTAACCTATATATGCGATATTAGGTTGACATGGACCATTACACGACTTTGAGCAAGGGACATTCATGGTTAACACATGACGCGGGTAGGGATACTAGTACGAGAGGTGCAGAGCAAATATACATGTTAGAACTAGGAAGAATATACATAATAGATACCGTGGGACGTTAGACGGGGAAGATACCTTGGGATAATGAACTCGATAGAAATCTGACGATGTGATACCTTGACTTATCATAACACCGCAGTTTATCATGATACCTTAGTTTACCTTGCCACAGTAGTTCAACCGGCTATCCCGGTTTATCTATCTTGTAGTTATCCTTATGTTTACTTTCAGTTTATGCATGTCATGTTACCTTTACCTGTTTTTATACTGGAAGTAGATAGGACTTACTCAGTCTTTTTGACTGACCCGTTTTGTTTCGCCTCTTTTCTTCCGTTTCCCCCCCAGGTTTCAGGGAGGAAACAATGCTGTTTAGTTCGGACTTCTTCTGCTTGAAGGACATCATGGATGGCTTGGACTTCTCTTGGCTATGGCTACTTTATTGTTTTTACTTGGGGAATAATTTATTAAAAAGTCTTTGTGCTTCTTTACTATTGCAAGACAGGTTTTGATGTACTCTGATGTAAAAGGCTTTAGACCTTATTTATTCATGTTATGAAAGTTTGATTTTACTTCCGCTATTTATATATGTTCTGTCTTGTGATATTTCTGTGCATGTTTACCAATAATGCCCCTCTAAAGCTAGTGCATTCCTTTGCGAGTCACCCTAGCGGAGGCGGGGTGTTACACTTACAGAAATGTATTTTGCGGAAATTTAACCGATACAAGTCACATGTTGGCGAAGAAGGAAGTCAGTTAAGCCAAAAATGCAAAAATTGAGACTACACACAAAAAGACCAAAATAAACTTTAGCTTGACAAGGAACGATGATTTATTTATTTATATACCCGTGACGAAAGTCAACGCAAAACTGGTCATTTGCTAAAATTTATCCAACACAGAATTTTATTCTTTCCAACTCTAGCACAACTGTTGGTTTAGATATGAAATGTGATTTCATTTGAACAAGCATGCGTGAATGACATAAACATTTCCAAGCTTAAAATTCTCATTAACCTAAGTTTTGCGATTTAAACAACACTAACAATTACAAGCATAAATCACCACAAAGCCAAGAAGCTGAAGTTGGAAAGGGATAACAACAAAACACCAAAAGTCCCTAAAACAATGGCTATAAACAACGAGATGCCTTGCTCTGGGGCTAAAACTTAAACCAGTTTTTTATGATTTTGATTAACCATATCATGGCAACAAAATGCGCAATCTCATGTTACCAACAATACTGGTGTTGTTGGAGGTTCCCACATCACTATCTCTTCTAAGAGAATTTGTGATCAGAAAAGAAACCTACCCCAAAACTGCTTTTTATGGAAACCCACCTAATATTGCCTACATACAACAGTTAATAGGTGAATGTACATAAATAAATCCATGAGACAACAAACAAAAGCAACAAGCTAAACCGAATATGATGTGGCATCAAATGATGGTTACGCCATTGATAAAGCAAAGGATAAATTTCCGCATCGTGAGAAAACCTAGTAATAACTTCTCATTTATAGAACGATGTGCTAAATGGGTCACATGTCTACACGGGCAGTTTAAACACAGATTCCAAACACAAAAACCGCCATCAAGAAAAGGATATTTGCTGCAAAATCTCCAAAGCCAGTCAAACAAAAGACCATTCAAGTCTGCGTTCAACACGGATTCCTCTAAAATCTCATCGAAATTCTCTCAGAAAGACTATCCAAAGATAGCTTAATCTTCATCTCCGAAACGACGATCGCTTTCGAAAGAACTTATTCAAACAAAGTATAGCAAAGGCGGATGCAGCATAAACACAAATCATATTCTAAGATCTCGAAGCAATGGGCTGGTGCAAGCTCGACTGTCTTGACAAATTTTCTAAGACCTAAAGTGGTAAGACCCTTTTTCTCATTCCGATCCAACCAAATGATCTCTACCCAAGGATGATAATTAAATGGTGTGGGTAAGATTGAATTGTGCAAGTAGGTGTTATAGGCTAAAAAATGTTCGGAGATAAGAAATTAGATCTTCGATTACTATTGAGGCAAGATCTAACGCGCTAACAAACGCAGAAAGAAATGAGGAGACAAAAGGACAACAAGAAAGATAGGAATATGGTTTGGCTAGATGAGGAAGTGAGGATGAAAGAAAGAAGTTAAGAGGGTAATTTGGATGCAACTTTTATGGTTGAGTCCTAGGTCCAAGTTGTACCGAAGCTAACTAATTGACCGTCCTAGTATAGCGTCAAACAGTCAACTACCAAATGGGCTTTGGATAGAGGTCGAACCTTGACCTTATTAGGACAGATTAAAATATTAATCATCCCGCATCATCTTTTAAGATTTAATTCAATCCGAAAATAATTATTTCTCATTACCACGTTAATTAAAGACCGCAGTCAAAACCCCGAACCAACTCCAAGGATTTATAATCTCAACAACGATGCTGCTACTATACAACGAACGAAATAATTCCAAAATAATTCAGTTAGAAATCCATAATAGAATTTAAATGGATTTCCCCCTTACTAGCTGACATAAACTAAATGATTCAAAGTCAAATACTCCAAAAATCCGAATGAAGGATTTTCCTTATCCTTTTTGAGAAAAATATCAGAACTTTTCCGAAAATGGAATTTTATTATAAACTAATGGTTTATTTATAAACCAAGTTTATTATTACTATTATTTATGTTTCATTTTTATATTCCAAACTGGAATTTTTTAAAAATTATATCTTTACAAAACTAAGCTTTTATAAAACCAATTTCCAAAACCGTTTTAAAATTAAAATTCCTCGAATACAAGGACAAAAACTCAATTGAATATATCAACAAAGGTAGATTCAGAGTTTTAACAAAGTAACAAATGGATATGCTGTGTAGTCAAATTTCTGAAATGGATACGACATATTAACATGGGCTTTTACCGTTTTGGATCGAGAAACGGTCTTAACTGGAACTATAAAAAAAACCAGACCAGAAATATGACTATCTCGGTTGCAACTAGAGTTTTACATTAACGTATATATTCCAGTTTCCAAACTTGAATCAACAAAATCCACCGTGTATCATCCTCATACTCTTCACGACAAGGTTGCCAATGTACTGTGGGGTAAGATAGAATTGGCTAGAAACCCGAACTCAACATATTTCAATTCTTAGTCGCTTAAAGCCCATTTTATATAACTAGGCCCGCTACTAATTTATCGTCGAAATAAATCTAAGCCTAGTAATAAAAACAGAAAAGAAAATCGAATTATGTTCTCCCACAATTCCTAATTTAACTAATTCCTCTGGTCGTTTAACCTAATTTCTGATACAAAATGTAACACCCCACATTTTTCTACACCCAAATTTTGACAAAAATCGTAATTCAAGCACATCCAAGCATGGGGCGTGTATATCTGGTACCTGCAATAAATGAGCATGAGCATAATCAGAGTATGATAAAAGAAAACTCATAGCGGAAACAAAATAGGATAACAGGTATTAACTCTAGTAACTACCTTCTTCAAAGTAAGTCACTTTGCCAATACTGAGCATGAGAGAGAATGAGAACCGAAAGCCAAACTTAAGCACCTGTGAGAACCTGACCTTCTCTAGGAAACCTGGGAGGTTGTAATGAGGAGGGGGTCAGAACAACAAGATATGGTGACTATGAAATTTACAACACACATTATAATACACAGATGTATCCCGTTTGTTTCAACCCAAGATGTATGTCTAACCTGGTTAGTGATTCTAGCCCAACCTAGTAAATGTTTACGCAAGACTTTACCACCCTTCCCAAAGTAGTATTCCAGAAGTATTATACCGAGATAGGACGTTTTACTTATATTTGTGAAGCCTTTATACCAGAGCATGTCTGGTTATTAAACCAAGAAGTGAACTCCAAGTTACAGACTTATATATATATATACACTTTCCATTCATTTATCCTTAATTATTTAATGCCTCACAATAAATGATAGATAGGGTGGATTCTCCCGATCGCTTAAGACCCTAGGTGTAACGATCCATATTTTTGGTAGTCAAATATTTAATTTAATTTATTATTTTAAAATATTTTATTTGAAAAATTAATAGATTTTAATATTTAATTCGTTATTTAAAATGATGTTTGAACGATATATATTTATATAATTATAAACCGAGCTCGAAATGGCGCGGTAGTTCGTAATATGGAGTTTTGAACTTTAGCTGAATATACAAGATCCGATATAAGTCAGATTTCTGTGAAACAAGAAATGTTTGAACCGTATTGATGATAATTTTCATATGGAAGAGAAAAATCCAGATTTCGTGTTATAAATTTTTAGTTATGGCCAAATCAAATTTTAAAATAGTCGCTATGGAAAATCATTATTTAAAATATAGGCCTTTAAAATAGCTATTTTGCAAACAGACTCCCTTTTTGATGAAATCAGTTTCATTGGTAGAGTAACGTTAAATTATTGCACTGTATTAAATTGTGTGGCAAACCGATGTCGTATGTGACCACGATAGCCGTAAATGCCCATTCATTTTCTGTAGCACGTAACTAATTTAATTTAATTCAATAAAGAGATATTTGGGTATAACTTGAGCATACGATTGAATTAAGCCACGAAACCAATTCCGTTGGGTTCGTATCGACGTTTAGAGTCAGGATAGGCATATAGTTTATTATTTTTGGAGACCGGGTAATTTGGTGTCCAAAATGGCTTGCGGTGCGTGTAAAAATAACGTACTAGGAAACAGTCTTGGAATCCGATGAAACCTATCCCATCATGTCCGAAATATTTTTTATGCTAGAATTACATTATTTTGTTAAAAAAGGAGATCGTATGAGCTTGTTTTGAAAGAATACTCCACTACGAAGTTTAGTAAGAATATTTTAATATTTATTATAACCCCACACTATATAAACCCATGAGATAGTCAATACCCTAATTTTTTGTTTAGCTCTTATAGGCGTGGTCAACTTAACATGGCCGCCACTATAAACAAATGAACGATCATTACAATTCTAAACTTTCTCCCCAATCCATTCGAAATTCGTCCATCAATTAAAAGACTCTTCTACTAAAACTTTGTTCAGCATGTCAAACTCTACTTACTGATCGGCTGTGATAATTTTCCATTCACCGACGAGGGTAAAAATCGATCTGGAAGCGGTCGTGTCCGATGATGGATTGGCGATGGCAGGAGGAGCCGGGCGTGGCGAAACTCAGGGCGGAGGAGGAGTGGGTTACGGCGGATACTCCAGTGCGTTCAGATCAGGTTTCGATGGTTGAAATCCTGGTGCGACATGAGTTTTTGAAGTCTGAAGGATGTGCGGTTTTATACAACAGGAGGAAGTAAATTAATTATTTTAGTCAAAACTGAGCAGGACCATCGTTAAGAGGGAGGAGTTAGTACATGAGGAAGCAAATAGCATGGGTTTTGTGCTTAACACGAAAGGCTGTCACGAAGTGGAAGAAGCAAATTGGGTTGGCTGCTTTTCTTCCATTTGAAATGTAATTAAATTATTTAAAACTTAATTAAGGGCTCGTTTATTTAATTAGAATTCTTATATGATGTCCAACTGTAGGTGAAGGGTACCAATGTTTAAGGATCTGGAACGAACATGCAGAACAGAATTGCGAGAGCAGGAAGAAGATTAAGTTGGACTGTTTTCAATGCTAAACGTAATCACATATTAATATAATAAATCAAGGGGTTATTAGTGTTAAATAAAAGGTTGCGTCTATTAACACCCCATTAATTGCTCTTCACCCCCCGCTAACTAGAAAATAAAATATGCACCCCATCATTTGCTCTTCTCACCCCGTTTAATCCAAAAATGCCCTTATTGCATATTATTTCAGCGTCGATTTATTTGAACAATATCATCTATATTAATGATTGGGTGCGTCTATTAATACCCCGTTAATTGCTCATTGTTGGAATTCGTAAGTACTGAATGAAATATACTTTTTCCATTAAGCGAACAGGCGCGACTGTTAAGTGAAAGGATGTGACTATTAGAAGCATGCTTTTCCGCGAAAAGACACTTTACGAAAAGACACTTCGTGAAAATACGCTTCACGAATAGACACTTCGTGAAAAGACGCTTCGCGAAAAGACACTTCGCGAAAAGACACTTCGTGAAAAGACACTTCGCGAAAAGACACTTCCTTTCACCAACGGTCATATTTCCCAACGGTCATATCTCAGCGAAAAGATACTTCGTGAAAAGACACTTCACGAAAAGATACTTCACGAAAAGGCACTTCATTTCGCCAAACGGTCACATTTCAGCGAAAAGACACTTCGCGAAAAGACACTTCCTTTCACCGAAAGAGATGCGTCTGTACGAAGAGGTACGAGCACGACCGTTCGAAAGAGATGCAACTGTACGAAAAAATACGGATGCGACCATTTAGAAGAGATGTGACTATACAGAGAGATACGGGTGCGACCATTTGAAGGGATGCATATAAACTACAAATAAGGAGGAAAACTGATCACTTTCCTCACTCACTCACTCATTCCAATCCGAACTTCCTTCTCTCATCTGTAATACTCTTATAAATAACCACAGAGTGACATACTCATTACAATCTCGTGCAGAATACGTCTGTTGTATCTTGGGAGAATTTTGAAATAAAATTCTTAAGGAAATTGTTACGACAAGCCTCAGACATCGTTGGGTTAGATTTCAAGTTTATTTGTATATTTATATACATTATTCTATAATCTCTCCTTTCTCTATGTTGTGCTATTTCTTAAAATAGTATAACGTTGTTGTTGTAAATTGATTACAACATGCTTATTGCGAATATTGAATTCCACAGTAGTGGAAATTCAACTTATAAACTTGTTCGACGAGTTTAAAATTGATTATTCTCTGTTTTGGTATACTAGACGTATAACATCTTAAGAATTTTAAATCTGTGTTCTTACTAAAACAGAGGTGGCAACAGTTGAATTGTCAACAAAGCCTGAGGTAGAAAATCAGTTAAATAAAAAGATCTAGATATTGAGATCTGATCAAGGTGGAGAATATGAATCACCGTTTGAACAATTCTGTGTAGAAAATAAAATAACTCATCAAACAACAGCCCCATATTCACCACAACAAAATGGTGTTGCCAAGAGAAAGAATAGAACATTAAAAGATATGAATAATGTGATGCTATTGACCTCTGGCTTACCGATGAACTTGTGGAGGGAGGCCTTAAATATGTCTAATCATATTTTAAACAAGGTCCCTCACAATAAAACAGAAACACTTCCATATGAGTTATGGAAGGGCATAAACCAAGCTTTAAATACCTCAAAGTATGGGGGTGCTTGGACAAAGTTCCAGTTTCGCCTCCCAAGAATTGCACAAGACCAGATATAGCTTATGTAGTAAGTCAATATACAAGCAATCCAGGAGAAGAACACTGGAAAGCACTAATGAGAGTGCTTGATACTTAAAAAATACCACAAAATATTCCTTACATTATGGGAAATATCCTGCCGTCTTAGAAGGATATAGTGATGCAAACTGGATTGCCGATTCAGAGGAATAAAAATCAACAAGTGGTTATGTATTTACCCTAGCAGGGGCAGCAGTGTCATGGAAATCTTCTAAGCAGACATGCATACCTCGATCCACTACGGAATCAGAGTTCATTGCATTAGATAAAGCTGGTGAAGAAGCAGAATGGCTTCGCCACTTTTTAGAAGATATCCCATTCTGGCCTAAACCTGTACCGGCCATATGCATACACTGCGATAACCAAGCAGCGCTAAGTAGAGCGCATAATTTTGTGTACAATGGAAAGTCACGACATATTCGTAGACACCATAACACAGTTAGGCAGTTACTCTCAAATGGAACTATTTCCATAGATTATGTGAGAACAAATGATAACCTATCGAATCCGTTTACTAAAGGTTTATCAAGAGAGAAAATTGACTGCGCATCGAGGGGAATGGGTTTAAAAGCCTAAACCAACAAGAGTTATGTAATGACCCGCATTCTGATGGGTTAATTTTAACTATTTAATACAGATTTAAATATTGGGTGAATAATATAAACGGAAATTTTTATATTAGAGTATCGATTTAAATATCGATTTCGATTTAATATCGTATATATTAAATTATCAAAATAAGGAATCAGCGAATAACTGAATTCAAAGTCAAAAACTGAATTTGAGACAGTTCGGATAATTAATTCAAACTTCTGTTCGAATTAGAATAATAATATTCAATAATTATCGAAGAATTTAAATGGTTTGAAATTTAAGTTAAATCGATTTAAATTAATATCTGTTCGGGATGATCGAACTGGACTTCGATACTTATCCCAGTGTGTCCGGAATAGGCGTATTACCCTAGAATTGACAGTAGTTGGGTTCAGAAAGGAGTTCAATATCAACGGGAAAATTTAATTAATTAAATCGCGTTGGTTAATTAAATTTAAAATAAAAATAAAATATCATTAAGTGGAAAGAAATTGGCCACGCAGACCAATTTAAAAACCGCCACATCTCTTTATGTTTATCCATTCATTTTGTGCCATCTCCAAACAACCACGTCCCCTTTTGTTTTCCTTTATAAAACGCAACAACCCTCTGCTTCTTTTCCTTTTGAGTTTCACAACCAAAAAAAACCAAAATCGATTTCAGCAAATCAACAGAAAAGGGGAAAGGGAGGAATCACGTAGGAACAGGCATCGCGAGGCTGACCGTTATCAACTTCGAACTCGTCGAGTGAAAAAGGGGGAAGCCGAGGTCAACGACTTGTCAGAATCGAGACCGCGAGATCTGAAATCGATGCCAGAGGTGAAGTCGCGATCACTGAAATCAATTTGGTGGACTAGGGTTAATCGCGTTTGAGATTTGGGGAAGACTGGCGACGCAGAAAAAGCAAGTCACGATGGTCTCTGGGATCGAAAACAGAAGGGAAATGTGTTGGAGATAACGAGGTGCTGTCAGGGGTATTTGGAAGTGGAGCGATGCTGTATGGTTCAAAAGGGTGAGTTGCGATGCTATTCTGGTGAACGACAAGTTGCTGTTGACGTTGTGAAGACTGCGACTTTGAGGGAGAAGAGGGCATCGGTACGGTTCCAGTATGGTACAAGGAGAAGTTCGATGTTCGAATGGGGGATTGCGGCCGTGAGGAGCAGTTTCCGAGATTGAAGGAGAAGTGCTTGGTGAATTGCCGAGGAGAAAGAAGTAATTAAGAACTTGATATGGAATTCAGTTGGAGTCATCAGCGTTGAATGGATTCAATTTATATCGAATGGTATTCGATTTAACTAGGATGCTCGACAAATAAGAATCTGGTGAGTAAACCTCACTCACCATTTAATTAGAATTATTTCTAGTTGTTAAAAATAATTGTTATGCTTGCTTGAATATTGTCTGATTGTTTTAAATTATATATTAGTTATTTAGGACTATTATATATATATTGGGTTGATTGATTGGTTGGATTCCCGCAGTCTCATTAGCGGATGCCCGCAGTTTCATTAGCGGATGATTACCCTATACGCCCCACGCTATGATAGTGGATGACCTTCATACCGCGATATCCTGCCACGAAGCAGGATGGGTATTATTTTGTTGACTAACATCTGTGGATGCAGGAAAACAGGTTGGAGGAATCCAACTGGATTCCTCAAAAATATATTATCTGTTGTTGTTTGTTTGATTTCATATATATTCCTATATGATGTGTTAAAAATCAAATGATGAAAATTGGTTGATTTGATTGTTTAAAATGTCCCTGGGGCTTGAATATTGATATATAAAAATATCGGAAAGGGTATTTGATATTTAAAAAGGAAATTCTATTTTATTTTAAATAGAATTTGAATAAAACTATAGAAAATATTAACTTGTTTTGAAGGTATATAAAACAAGTAATCAAATTTATAAACTTCGTTTATAAATGAAAATATGGGATTTGAATCGAATTTATAAACTTCGTTTATAAATGAAAATATGGGATTTGAATCGAATTTATAAACTTCGTTTATAAATGAAAATATGGGATTTGAATCGAATTTATAAACTTTGTTTATAACTGAAAATATGGGATTTGAATTGAATTTATAAACGTTGTTTATAAATGGAAAGGTGGGATTTGAATTGAAGTTATAAACGTTGTTTATAAATAATGCAGAGAATTCAAATGGACTTTTAACTATTGGAGTTGAATATAGAATTCAAATGGACTTTAACTATAGAATTTGAATATAGAAATTCAAATGGACTTTAACTATAGAATTTGAATAGAGAATTCAAATGGACTTTAACTATAGAATTTGAATAGAGAATTCAAATGGACTTTAAACAATAGAATTTGAAACTAGAATTCAGATGAGGTTTAAATAAAGAGAATTCAAATAGAATTGAATTGGAATTTGAATAAGAAGTCGATAAGGAAACGAGAGTATGAGTATAATTAGAATTTGTTAATATACAAGTTAAAATATATTTGAACATGTCATGTTCAAATGTGAAGGTGAAACAGACTGAAAAGTTAATTAACAGATTTAATTAACAAATTGAGTTAAAACGATTGGTATAGTTAAAATAGACTGGACATGCATAAATATACAGGAGACAGGTATGGAATAAAGTATAGAAGTGAAATAAATAGAATGCCCGACAAAAAAGTACGTATTTAATTTCCATATGAGATTTTATGCGCCGTATCGGCAAGCCGCTTGGCTTTTTCTTTTTCTTTTTGAGATGAGAAGGACCGGGAAAGCTATTTGAAATTTCCCGATGCTCCCGGTACAAAGGAGGTTATGGCGAATTTTTCCGGGAATTTAAGGAGATAGAATATTTTTAAGATAATTTGATAGTTAGAAATTAACATATCAAAATATATAGAAGTCGATAAGAAAACGAACTTAGAAATAGAATAGTATAATAAAAAGGGAAGTATAAGAATAAAATCTCGTAGGAATAGAAAGAGAAAGTGTATATGTGTTTAAAGGTGAATAATCAGTTGTATGGTATTGATTATTCGAGTAAGTAGTCTTGTCTGTTTTGACGTTAAATGTTATTCAGTCAAGGTCTGAGAGGTAATTATACCCCAACTTGGTTGATTTCATGATATACCGATAAGTAGCAAGATTCAGGCTCGAAGACCAATGTGGAATAAGAATTAGTTAAATACTGTATTTGGGTTGTCGTAACGATGTTTTACACAACATCTGTTTTAACCCAAATATGTGCAAAGCTTGGAAATAGAATAAAGATATTTTCTAAAGTTTAGAAAATAAAGGAAGGCGATATTCGGAAATGTTTTCCAAAGAACGAAAAGGGGCAATATGGTTATTGAAATATTTGGTTAACAAATATTGATAAGAAATAGAGAAGAGATTTAATTAATGGAATATTAATTAAAGGTTCAGTGATTGTTGGATGTTTGGATGAACACTTGTTTTATTCGATAGTTAAATCATCGACTATCGAAACACTTGTTTTTATTCGATAGTTAAATCACAGACTATCGAAGTTTTGACCATCGTTGTCAATATGGAGAGACCGGTTGGATTATTATCCGAAGAACCACTCCATATCGGCAGTAGCGTGCGAATCAGATTATATAAAGATAATCGAAGACGGAGTAGAGTGCAAGGGCTTTTTCTATAAATAGAAATAGTACCTTCGGTTCATCCTGTTCCTGGGTGACTTGTATGGATGAATGTCTGACAGAGTATTTCCAGAATGGTCACGTACATTGATTTCTTCAACCGTACCAAGAGTGGAAGCGGAGAAGGAAACTTCTTTTAGCTAACACGTAATGTACTGTTGAGGACGTCAATCGGTGATTTGATGGATTTGACGATGTGGCATTCGAAGTGAATCTGGTGTGATGATAAAGCGTAGCTTCTAGCCTCATCATCCGGTAAATGACAGAAATCGGGCAAGCAGCATGGCTATGTAGGTCGCACCTATTAGGGTGTATAATCACCTGATCTAGAGTTTCATTTACTTCTAAAAATCTATTGTCGATGCTGACCCATTCGGGAAACGGTTGCTGATCCCAACCGTTGGTGATATACATTCGATACACTCAAGCGAAATGAGTGGTCGGTCATGTGTGGCTGAGTTGCAAGATGTTCTTGTTGAACTCGGTGTATTCTCCTCTAGAGATATACCAGCGGAAGGTGATTCCATACCTTGTCATAGTTGGAAATCCATTACCCAATACGTGCTTGCGGTTTTGATTGTATATATATGTGGAACGTGAGATGCAAACGTTCCACTAGATTGTTATTTACTTGATTTAGACATTATTATAGTATCAAAAGAGTTTTGATATAAAGATAAGTCAAGTGTTTGGATTTTAATAAGGGAAAAACCCGTTCCGTGTTATACGGCGTGGTCTTATGAGATATCATTTTGTTTTTCTGTAACTATTTCTAAACTGTTTACTCATACCAGTCCATGTTGCGTGCTTTAAGGCATGTGTCGCATGATAGGGGGTTCTCGCTTTTCGTTAGGTGGCGAACGAGAGACTCTTACTCCTACATGTCCCTTTGGTAGGGTTGGTTGCTTAGTGCGAAGTCGAAAGGCTGGCCGTAAAATGTGGTATTGGGGTACCAATGTAAGCCACAGTGGGGTATTACCTTGCTGCTTTGGGGAGGAGAGGATGGTTGCAAAGCCTACTTGAATTTCCGGGTCATTACAGTTGGTATCAGAGCTTAGGTTGAGCGAATACCTAGGCTTGTGTGTCATGTGCTCATTAGAGATAGGATCAGTAGTATCCTAGAATGAGTTGAGCGTACATATATACGAGAGAGCGTATTTGTTATTTGATATAAAAACTGTTTTATATTGTGTTGACTAGTCTGTTGAGTGAATTATGAATTTTGGTCGAATCGTGGGACGCCACGAAGTCGATAGGAATTTATAAACACTTGAACAGAAGATTGGACATGATATTGTTTTTAAATAGTTAAGTTGATTGTTAGGATTATAATCGAATTAGATTATAAAACAGAAAAAGTTATATATATAACCAATGGAATTTGTATATGAAATCAAATATACAATTATGATAAATTGAAATTGAATTCAGACCAGAATTAAGAATTTAAAATCCTGGAAGTTTGGAAAATATTTTTCTAATGGAGTTTGAAAGAAATATAGCACTGAACTCATTCAGTAGCTGGGAAATAATTCTGATGATGGTCGCAACATCATCAGTGTTCATTTTCGAGTTTCTAAGTGACGAATTGCTGCCTTAGAAAAGTTTAGATGGAAATTTGTTTGAAAGAAACAAGTTGGTTAAAAATTCAAATGTTTTGAATTTGAGATAGATATAAATATATGCATATATTTATATAACTTCAAAGGAATTTTGAAATGGGAATTGGAATATAGATTTCAAATAGAAGTGAAGTGGGAATTGGAATATAGATTTCAAATAGAAGTAAAATATAAGGGAATTCAAATATAGAATTTGAACATAGTATTTCAAATAGGATTTGAATAAAGAAAGTTCAAATAGAAATTGTATACGAAAAATTGAAATGGAATTTGAATTCAAAGGAATTCAAATGGATTTGAATAAAGAAAAGTCAAATAGAGATTTGAATATTAGAATTCAGATGGAATTTGATTAAATAGAATTTCAAAGAGAATAAAGTGGAGGTTGAATATTAGAATTCAAAGAAACTTTAAAGGAGTTTAAATAGAATTTGAATTCAAAGTGAAATTAAAATAGAATTTGAATTCAAAGTGAAATAGAATTTAAATTCAAAGGATTTCAAATAGAAATTGAACAAAGGAATTTAAATAGAAATGGAATAAAGGATTCCTAATGGAATTTGAATAAAGGATTTCAAATAGGAATGGAAAATAAGGAATTTAAATAGAAATTTAAGATAAGAGATTCAAATGGAATTTGAAGATAAAGGAATTGAATTAGAATTTGAATCGAAGGAAATTCAAATAGAAATTGAATAGAAGGAAATTCAAATATAGAGTTTGAATAAAGAAATTCAAATGGAATTTGAATATTGTAGATATAGAGGACTTAAATATTTGAAGAGAAATAGATCGGGGATATTATGTTGAAATGGAAAAATGGATTTGATATATATTAAAAATATACCAGAATGGAGTTGAATTTATTATAAACGAAGTTAAAACGTTTATATTTATAAATATAATTAAAACGAGCTCGCCATAGTGCGGCAGTTCGTAAATTGGCGATTCGAACTTCAATTTAGTATACATAACTCAATTGAAGTCAGAATTCTTTGAAACAAGAATCGTCGGGACCGGTTGAACAATAGTTTTCTAATGAAGGAGAAAAATATGGATTTCGTCGTATAGATTTTGAGTTATGTCAAAATCAAATTTTTAGAAAAGCAGCGCCAGAAACCATTAGAAAACCATAACGGTTTAATTAAATAAATAAAAGGATTTTTAGGAAATAAAATCCGAATTGGCATTAGAAAAATCCAGACTGGAGATATAAAATAAATTTGAATTTCAGTGAAGTAAGTGAAATGATTTTTAAGACAAAAGTCATATATTTTAAATGGTTAAATAGAATTAACTAAATTGGAGAATAATTAGTTAAAGGAAATTTGAATCGAAACTGGGTTTTTGATAAGTGAAAGAGATTGAGAATTTATATTCGAAATCGAATATATAACTCGAGTTGAAAATATAATTAGATTAGTTTATAATTAAGTTGACATATATTTGAACAAGTTATATTCAAATAAAAAGGGTGAAATAGGCAAAACGGTTAATTAACTAGTTAATGGGAATTTGAACGATTGAAATCAAATTTAACTTAAGTAAGTTAAATGGATCGAAATGGATAAATTGAGTAAAATCAATGTGAATGAAATATGAATTGGGGGTGAATAAAGGAAAACCAAAAAAAAAAAAAGTTAAAAAGAAAATATATTTGTAAAACGAATATAAGAGGAAATATATTTGTAAAACCAAATACCAAGGAAATTATGTGCAAACAAATAGAAAAGGAAATATTTGTAAAAACATTTACAAATAGATTGAATGGAAATATTTATTTATAGAAAATAAATAGAATGTTATAAATGAGATATTTATTTGTTAAATAAATAGAATTGAATCAAAGGAATATTTAGAAGATGAATAGAAAATGGAAATCTGTTTTTAACAGATATATAGAAAAGATTAATTTATAAATAACAGTTTATAAATTAAATTAAATATTTATCATTCGATAAAATGGAATATATAAGTCTGAACTTATATAGAGAAGAGATATTGGTTTTTAACAACGATAGTTTTAAATAGAAGGGGTAGACAACACGTGTATTAGTGAAGTAACGTTATTAAAGAGAACATTTATAAAGTGAAGAACCATTACTAAAAGTAAATCTTTATAAATGAATAAATGTTATCCAATAACAAGAGAAGTCGATTAAAGTTAGAAATAATCGATTAGAGTTGGAATAAATCAATTAGAATAAGAATTAACCAGATAAAGTTAATCAGTTAGGGTAAATCCGTAGAGTTAATTGAATATTAGTTATTCAATTAGAATTTATCGAATATTTGTTATTCAAATTAAGAGTTAACAGGATATAGTAAATTGAACATGGTAAATCGAATTAGGATTTAATTGAATGTTGGTTATCCAATTAAGGTTAATCAAATATTGTTATTGAGATAGAATTAGTCAAACATAGTTACTCAGGATACATTGCCATTCCGTACGACTGCTAGCGTAATTCGCAAGGCTGCAGATAGCCTTGGGCGGTCGGATGTTTCCTGGGAGAATCAGGCGTAACCATTGTGATCGCTGCGATCTAGAGTCAAGCGAATGGAGTTAAATCAAATATAGTTTATTCGAATAGAGTTAAAGGAGTTATCGATTATTAGTAAATCGAAGGGGTTATCAATTATTTGTTAATCGAAATGAGTTATCAATTATAGTTTAGTCGAAAAGAGTTATCGATTAGTTTAATCGAAGTGAGTTATAGAATATTGGTTATTCGAAAGAGTTATCGAATTTAGTTTTTCGATGGAGTTAATCGAAAAGAGTTAAATCAAATAGAGTTAATTGATAAGAGTAAATTGAATAGAGTAAATCGAATATAGTTTATTCGAAGAAAGGTTTTCGAATCTAGTTATTCGGAAAAGAGATTATCGAATATAGTTATTCGAAGGGAGGAGTTATCGAATAGGGATTGATTCGAAAAAGAGTTACGTAAGGAAGTTTGAAATGTTGAGTATCAACATAAATAAGTTTTGAAAAGAAAATGGGTTGGTAGCACTTTTCCTACCTTAGCAATTTCGAGGACGAAATTATTTTAAGTGGGGAAGATTGTAATGACCCGCATTCTGATTGGTTAATTTTAACTATTTAATACAGATTTAAATATTGGGTGAATAATATAAACGGAAATTTTTATATTAGAGTATCGATTTAAATATCGATTTCGATTTAATATCGTATATATTAAATTATCAAAATAAGGAATCAGCGAATAACTGAATTCAAAGTCAAAAACTGAATTTGAGACAGTTCGGATAATTAATTCAAACTTCTGTTCGAATTAGAATAATAATATTCAATAATTATCGAAGAATTTAAATGGTTTGAAATTTAAGTTAAATCGATTTAAATTAATATCTGTTCGGGATGATCGAACTGGACTTCGATACTTATCCCAGTGTGTCCGGAATAGGCGTATTACCCTAGAATTGACAGTAGTTGGGTTCAGAAAGGAGTTCGATATCAACGGGAAAATTTAATTAATTAAATCGCGTTGGTTAATTAAATTTAAAATAAAAATAAAATATCATTAAGTGGAAAGAAATTGGCCACGCAGACCAATTTAAAAACCGCCACATCTCTTTATGTTTATCCATTCATTTTCTACCATCTCCAAACAACCACGTCCCCTTTTGTTTCCCTTTATAAAACGCAACAACCCTCTGCTTCTTTTCCTTTTGAGTTTCACAACCAAAAAAAACCAAAATCGATTTCAGCAAATCAACAGAAAAGGGGAAAGGGAGGAATCACATAGGAACAGGCATCGCGAGGCTGACCGTTATCAACTTCGAACTCGTCGAGTGAAAAAGGGGGAAGCCGAGGTCAACGACTTGTCAGAATCAAGACCGCGAGATCTGAAATCGATGCCAGAGGTGAAGTCGCGATCACTGAAATCAATTTGGTGGACTAGGGTTAATCGCGTTTGAGATTTGTGGAAGACTGGCGACGCAGAAAAAGCAAGTCACGATGGTCTCTGGGATCGAAAACAGAAGGGAAATGTGTTGGAGATAACGAGGTGCTGTCAGGGGTATTTGGAAGTGGAGCGATGCTGTATGGTTCAAAAGGGTGAGTTGCGATGCTATTCTGGTGAACGACAAGTTGCTGTTGACGTTGTGAAGACTGCGACTTTGAGGGAGAAGAGGGCATCGGTACGGTTCCAGTATGGTACAAGGAGAAGTTCGATGTTCGAATGGGGGATTGCGGCCGTGAGGAGCAGTTTCCGAGATTGAAGGAGAAGTGCTTGGTGAATTGCCGAGGAGAAAGAAGTAATTAAGAACTTGATATGGAATTCAGTTGGAGTCATCAGCGTTGACTGGATTCAATTTATATCGAATGGTATTCGATTTAACTAGGATGCTCGACAAATAAGAATCTGGTGAGTAAACCTCACTCACCATTTAATTAGAATTATTTCTAGTTGTTAAAAATAATTGTTATGCTTGCTTGAATATTGTCTGATTGTTTTAAATTATATATTAGTTATTTAGGACTATTATATATATATTGGGTTGATTGATTGGTTGGATTCCCGCAGTCTCATTAGCGGATGCCCGCGGTTTCATTAGCGGATGATTACCCTATACGCCCCACGCTATGATAGTGGATGACCTTCATACCGCGATATCCTGCCACGAAGCAGGATGGGTATTATTTTGTTGACTAACATCTGTGGATGCAGGAAAACAGGTTGGAGGAATCCAACTGGATTCCTCAAAAATATATTATCTGTTGTTGTTTGTTTGATTTCATATATATTCCTATATGATGTGTTAAAAATCAAATGATGAAAATTGGTTGATTTGATTGTTTAAAATATCCCTGGGGCTTGAATATTGATTTATAAAAATATCGGAAAGGGTATTTGATATTTTAAAAGGAAATTCTATTTTATTTTAAATAGAATTTGAATAAAACTATAGAAAATATTAACTTGTTTTGAAGGTATATAAAACAAGTAATCGAATTTATAAACTTCGTTTATAAATGAAAATATGGGATTTGAATCGAATTTATAAACTTCGTTTATAAATGAAAATATGGGATTTGAATCGAATTTATAAACTTCGTTTATAAATGAAAATATGAGATTTGAATCGAATTTATAAACTTCGTTTATAAATGAAAATATGGGATTTGAATCGAATTTATAAACTTTGTTTATAAATGAAAATATGGGATTTGAATTGAATTTATAAACGTTGTTTATAAATGGAAAGGTGGGATTTGAATTGAAGTTATAAACGTTGTTTATAAATAATGCAGAGAATTCAAATGGACTTTTAACTATTGGATTTGAATATAGAATTCAAATGGACTTTAACTATAGAATTTGAATATAGAAATTCAAATGGACTTTAACTATAGAATTTGAATAGAGAATTCAAATGGACTTTAACTATAGAATTTGAATAGAGAATTCAAATGGACTTTAAACAATAGAATTTGAAACTAGAATTCAAATGAGGTTTAAATAAAGAAAATTCAAATAGAATTGAATTGGAATTTGAATAAGAAGACGATAAGGAAACGAGAGTATGAGTATAATTAGAATTTGTTAATATACAAGTTAAAATATATTTGAACATGTCATGTTCAAATGTGAAGGTGAAACAGACTGAAAAGTTAATTAACAGATTTAATTAACAAATTGAGTTAAAACGATTGGTATAGTTAAAATATATTGGACATGCATAAATATACAGGAGACAGGTATGGAATAAAGTATAGAAGTGAAATAAATAGAATGCCCGACAAAAAGATACGTATTTAATTTCCATATGAGATTTTATGCGCCGTATCGGCAAGCCGCTTGGCTTTTTCTTTTTCTTTTTGAGATGAGAAGGACCGGGAAAGCTATTTGAAATTTCCCGATGCTCCCGGTACAAAGGAGGTTATGGCGAATTTTTCCGGGAATTTAAGGAGATAGAATATTTTTAAGATAATTTGATAGTTAGAAATTAACATATCAAAATATATAGAAGTCGATAAGAAAACGAACTTAGAAATAGAATAGTATAATAAAAAGGGAAGTATAAGAATAAAATCTCGTAGGAATAGAAAGAGAAAGTGTATATGTGTTTAAAGGTGAATAATCAGTTGTATGGTATTGATTATTCGAGTAAGTAGTCTTGTCTGTTTTGACGTTAAATGTTATTCAGTCAAGGTTTGAGAGGTAATTATACCCCAACTTGGTTGATTTCATGATATACCGATAAGTAGCAAGATTCAGGCTCGAAGATCAATGTGGAATAAGAATTAGTTAAATACTGTATTTGGGTTGTCATAACGATGTTTTACACAACATCTGTTTTAACTCAAATATGTGCAAAGCTTGGAAATAGAATAAAGATATTTTCTAAAGTTTAGAAAATAAAGGAAGGCGATATTCGGAAATGTTTTCCAAAGAACGAAAAGGGGCAATATGGTTATTGAAATATTTGTTTAACAAATATTGATAAGAAATAGAGAAGAGATTTAATTAATGGAATATTAATTAAAGGTTCAGTGATTGTTGGATGTTTGGATGAACACTTGTTTTATTCGATAGTTAAATCATCGACTATCGAAACACTTGTTTTTATTCGATAGTTAAATCACAGACTATCGAAGTTTTGACCATCGTTGTCAATATGGAGAGACCGGTTGGATTATTATCCGAAGAACCACTCCATATCGGCAGTAGCGTGCGAATCAGATTATATAAAGATAATCGAAGACGGAGTAGAGTGCAAGGGCTTTTTCTATAAATAGAAATAGTACCTTCGGTTCATCCTGTTCCTGGGTGACTTGTATGGATGAATGTCTGACAGAGTATTTCCAGAATGGTCACGTACATTGATTTCTTCAACCGTACCAAGAGTGGAAGCGGAGAAGGAAACTTCTTTTAGCTAACACGTAATGTACTGTTGAGGACGTCAATCGGTGATTTGATGGATTTGACGATGTGGCATTCGAAGTGAATCTGGTGTGATGATAAAGCGTAGCTTCTAGCCTCATCATCCGGTAAATGACAGAAATCGGGCAAGCAACATGGCTATGTAGGTCGCACCTATTAGGGTGTATAATCACCTGATCTAGAGTTTCATTTACTTCTAAAAATCTATTGTCGATGCTGACCCATTCGGGAAACGGTTGTTGATCCCAACCGTTGGTGATATACATTCGATACACTCAAGCGAAATGAGTGGTCGGTCATGTGTGGCTGAGTTGCAAGATGTTCTTGTTGAACTCGGTGTATTCTCCTCTAGAGATATACCAGCGGAAGGTGATTCCATACCTTGTCATAGTTGGAAATCCATTACCCAATACGTGCTTGCGGTTTTGATTGTATATATATGTGGAACGTGAGATGCAAACGTTCCACTAGATTGTTATTTACTTGATTTAGACATTATTATAATATCAAAAGAGTTTTGATATAAAGATAAGTCAAGTGTTTGGATTTTCATAAGGGAAAAACCCGTTCTGTGTTATACGGCGTGGTCTTATGAGATATCATTTTGTTTTTCTGTAACTGTTTTTAAACTGTTTACTCATACCAGTCCCATGACTGACCCGGAGTTTACTTTGTTGTTTTCCCTAAACTCTTGGGTGCCTAAATTTGTACGGGCAGTCAAGTAGTCGGGAATTTACAGATATACTGGAAGAGCTTGGAGCAGGAGTGTGACGAGAAGGAATTTCGCTCGGTCCGAACCAGTCGCTAAACCGACCCAGACCGTTCGAAACGCCCTTTCGTTTGAGAACACGACAAAACAGAACGCATACAGAAGAACATTTCATTGTATATTACAACAATGCATCAGATTACAAGAATTTACAGAGTATAAATGAATATTACACAGAAATATCAGAGATTTAAATTACATTTAAATACATAGCAGCGGAAAATAATACAATACACAACTAGAATGAGATATACGGATACAAAGCTTTCCGGATATCGTTCCAGCTGTAAACCAGGATCCTGTGAATATAAATCTGCAAAACCGAAACTACTAGCTGCCCGTGTCAAAAATAGGGGCACCCAGAGTTTAGGTTAAAACAATAAACTCCAGGTCAGTCATGTGACTGGTGTGAGAACTAAAACAGTTAATCTTTATTTTTAAAGCTAGGTAAATCAAGGGACCACGCCGTATAACACGGAACGGGTTTCCTCCCAAGAATACCAGTGCATAAAACAAACAGCGCAATGCTAAATAAAGAAAAATGAAGCTGTTATAAGACCCAGGTCCCATCACACAATGCAACGCAGTCGAGGATAGGGTTTTCCCTTATAACAGCCAAAGAATGCTTGATACGTTTTAAAACAAATCATTTGATATTATTATAAGTGCATAGTGTATAAAACACTTCAAATCATAAATATCAATCATAGGCGGCATAAGCGCCCCATCCCACTATGTCGCCATATATAGGATTACAATTAAAACCGCAAATGTCACGTATTTGGAAATTGGATTTCCTTCTATGAACCGAGGCAAAAGATAGTCCTCAACCGATTCGTGACTCTCTAGCCCGAGCCACCGGAACAGCCGCAACTGCCCCTTCGATCGTCAGGGCCGGTCCACCGATGTGGATTATAGTGCCTGAACAATACGTCTCCCCACCCTATGGGGTGTAAGTCTGGTCCGTCAGCCGACCAGAATGCATTCGGCCGAAACCGATATAACCGAGGCGCCTCGCAACCGCAACAACCACATAAGTCAAACTCGTCAGGGCGTGTAAAACCACTGACGCCACTTCTAGCTAGAAAGAAACGCAAGTCCTCCCTGATGTCCTCTCCCGTTTTTGGTTCATACCGGGTGTGAAACACGCGAGGTAAACGTTACACAAAGCTACGCCACAAAGGCCGTGCTTTGATCATCACCACAAGACTTTGCTTTTCAACAGAAGCCTTGATCATTTGCATCTTAGCATGCCACACAGGCAAACCATTCTATGCAACCGATATCAGTCACACAGAATGAAATCCAATGTCAGACACACAGTCCATTTACAAGTCCGTTCTGGGCCTGAACGAAACCGGAGGCACCTAGTACCCCGCATATCCATCGATCTCCAAGTACGTCTGGACGATCACTAACTGTTTCCATCTTCTTGGGTGTACAGCCCAATCAAGATCATCAGTTATCACCCAAACGACGTGAAGACCTCCGGTCTTCGACCATCGTCTTCATCTTCGACTTATCGTCGTATCAGTTATCCAGAATGGGATAAACCCGGTCTTTCCGAATAACTCGCGTATATTTAAATAAGTGTTACACAAACACAACATACGCCTCATTCCAATTCATTAGTCACTAACCGTAAATTAACCAAGAGAATAATTCCCCAAATATTAACCCCGAAGGCCGAAACCAACATCAGATCAATATCCAGAAAACCATTCTGCTTGGCTAACCGACAGTTAGTTTCTAAATTTCACGTTCAAATCTAATTAAAGATTTAACTATCGCCTGGAGCAAAACTGGTGATACTCCATTCTCGATCTTTTCAATCTAATTAAAGATTCATTAAAACTCCACTTAGTTTTAATCTGTGACTGGGTTAAAGAATCAGTGTCATCTAAAAACACGGTTCGCGATAAACCCAAAGTCACATTCCATTAATTATCGGGTTAAAGAACGAGTGTTATTTAAAAACACTGTTCACGATAAACCCAAAAATCATTCCATTAATTATCGGGTTAAAGAACGAGTGTTATTTAAAACACTGTTCACGATAAACCCAAAAATCAATATCAATTCAATTCCAATTAAATATCATTTAATTGGTACACTTCATTAAATCTAAATAAAAAGATTTAATCTTTTCTCAACTGGGTTCAAGAACAGTGTTAGTGAAGACACCATTCACGACAAACCCAAATCACATTCGATATTCAATACAAGGCTCTGAATAGAAAATATATCGGCTTATATTCAATATCGAATTCTACGACTAACAAATGTCGTATTGGAAATAACGATATACATATATATCTTTCAAATTTCCATAACAACACCTGTATAATCACGAATTCCAACATCGAAACATTCCGAAGACAATTTCGATTTCAAATCCACTCCAATGCAATCATTGGAATTTTGGTTACTTTTAAAACCCTTTTCGAATTCAATTTATTTATTTAAAAATAAATAGAATTATAATTCTAGTTCAAAACTAGTTCATTTCGATAAAAATCCATTTTTATCTTTTCAAATATGGAGTTTTTCATCCCAATTCTTCACAAATCATTTCTTATGATTTTACACAAATTATTACTATTTTTAATAATTTTATCAAGGCCCGTACAGTCGATTTCCATCAATGGCCATCGAACTGCACTTACAGCGACCTTTTTCGAATTTGATTTGGACATAATTCCAAATCCAACCGTTAGATTTCAAATTTCTAATCTTCGTTAGAAAGCTCTTTTCGATACGAACCCAACGGTTCCGGTTTTAGGAGAATCCGACGGTCGGATCTCCCGCAATGTCCGTTTGAAATAAATGGTCGAAATTCACGAACTGCCGCGGCGCGGCGCGTTCTATTCAGGCCATTATATTATATATATAATATATATAATATATACTTCGTCGATTTTTATTTAAAACGAATTATATAAATAGTTTTAAATTCGTTTCAAAACATTTTCAACTTCCATTTCAATTCAAATCAAAATTGAATTCTTCTTTATAAATTCGTTTTAAAATCCATTTCTATTCAATTCAAATTTCAATTCAATTTGAATTCGTTTTCAATTCAATTCATTTCGAAATCGTTTTCAATTCAATTCATTTCGAAATCGTTTTCAATTCAATTCATTTCGAAATCGTTTTCAATTCAATTCATTTCGAAATCGTTTTCAATTCAATTCATTTCGAAATCGTTTTCAATTCAATTCGAATTCGTTTTCAATTCAATTCATTTCGAAATCGTTTTCAATTCAATTCATTTCGAAATCGTTTTTCAATATTCATTTTTAAGATGAATAAAATCGATATAAATATCGTTCACGTCAAAATGGCGTCAATCTAATCAACACGGCTTCATAAATTTCTATTTTCAAATATTCTATTTCAAATATTTCTTTTTCAAAATAGTTGTTATTATCAAAATATTTCGTTCAACACATGACCAATCTCAATGAATGAGTACTGTCAACACATGAACTTTTATTTTATAATATTCTTTTTTTTTTTTTTTTTTAAATTGGAATGAGGCCCAATCAATCACCATATAAAGTTAATTATATGGATTTTCATACAACACATGTATATAATAACATTGAAAATAATCAACCATCAACCAAAGTGCACTACACTGTAAAAGCATCAAATATAGATATTCAACGCTTATAACAGCCTGTCAATCAATCGATCGACATATTTAATCAATCAGGATGAGTGAACTGCAAATTTCATCCCAACACCCGTGTGGGGTTTCAAACAATCAAACACATATTTTATTCGTGCAGTTGGGCGATGTGTGAAATTTATCATCCCAATCAATGTCCTTCAAATAGGTGTACATAAACAAACCGTCTGGTTTGTAAATGAATATTTTATTTATTCACATTCACGTTAAAAATTATATTTTTAACGATAAAACATTTTATTCCAGCATATGAATTTCTATTCAGTTCATTCTTTAAATAAAATGATATTTTTATTTTTCTAACATATTTTAGAAAATTTCGGCGGCATAACGGCACGATACTAGAAACGGGACAAGGCCTAGCCTTATCCCCGGTCTAGTGAAGGCCCACGCCATTCACACATCAATCATATCAATTTCATTTTGCAAACCACTAAATTTGGAGTAAGGGTCTAACCTAGCCTTACTCCTTCGCCTTATAACGGCGCACGTCTAATCCTAACCAATTTATCGATTCGATTTTTCACACCACAAACCACATTCAAACCAATATCGCAATCAATCACCAAACAGTCAAACAAACAAGTCCATGGTCTGTGGACGATTGTGTCGGGTGCTACTAAGCACCGTCTGCATCCTAGTATATATATATAACTAGAAAATAAATTTGAAAGGTGAGAAATTCTCACATATAGCTATCCAACTCTACGACTCTCCTTTTGCAGAAGTCTTCGTCGTTATCGTCTTTCTTCACTTTCATTGCCCGTATTCTCTACATAGGTAAAAATCGAATTTTTACTTTGGAATTTCAATATATAAAAATCGAATTTTTATTTCAAAGTTCAATACATAAAAATCGAATTTTTATTTCAAAGTTCCATATATAAAAAAAACGAATTTTTATTTCACTATTCAATATATAAAAATCGAATTTTTATTTCACTATTCAATATATAAAAATCGAATTTTTATTTCACTATTTAACATAGATAAAATTCCATTTCAAAAATATATATTTCGCATTTTTACATCCAAAAATTTCGCCTTTTCACATTTAAAAATATCGCCTTCTCATATTTAAAAATATAATCTTTTTGCCTTTTAAAAATTTGTTCGAAAATTAAATATAAACAGTTTTTTTTTTTTTAACTTTTTAAAATCAGTTTCATACTTTAATTAAAATCAGTTTTAACTTAATTAAAATTTCAGTTTTTAACTTAAATAAAAAAAAAGTTTATTTGCTTTTCAAAGATCAGTTCTTTTTAAAATAGAAATAAAATATAAAAACAGAAATCTTTAAATATAAAAACAGAAATAAAATATTAATAAATAAAAAAAAAAAAAAAAAAAAATGAAAACTTACAGTCGAGGGGGGGGGGGGTGCTTCGTCGCCGAACATTGCAGAGGGGGGGGGTTCTCATCGGCCGCGGGTTCGTGAGGGAGGAGGGGGAGGCGGAGGGGTAGGCGGAGGGGTAGGCGGAGGCTAGGGGTTGTAGGAGGAGGGCGGCGTGGCTTTTGGGCGAACTAGGGGGGGGGGAAATCGAGTTCGATTTGGTGAGAAGGGGGATCGCCTGACGCGGTGGGAGGAGCAATCTGGAGGCGGCGGTGACTGGCCCACGCGGGTGGCGGCGCGGCGGACTAGGGCTCCGTCGCCCTCGTCGTTTTTTTTTTTTTTTTTTATTTCTTTTTGATTCTGAAAAAGTGAACGGGGGGGGGGGGGGCCTGGGAGAAGGTATGGGGAGGAGAGAGAGAATTCTTTTTTTTTTTTAATTATTTAATTATTTTATTTGCAAATAGTTGACTTTCACATATGACCTCGAAACGAGGTCCACCGCCTGTCGTCCATAGCGTTTTACCCCCATTCTGAACACAATGGGATATGTATCGCAAGCTGATTTGATCGTTTCGATTAGTTTCCGTTGAATTTACATTTAAATCACTATATTGAATTTTAAACGTATATTTCAAATTACCGGGGTCACATACTAACTCTAAAAATTCCATAAAAATATTTTCTAGCTTCGTATTGACGATACGGTCCTAACAAAACTAGTTTCGTCGAATTCTGAGACCGTTAGAAAAATGACCAATTTCCAGTCGATTAAAATCAACTGAAACTGGTCAAACGCGTTTTCCTTTGCCACGCTCACATATTGATTCGAAAAATCATGAAATTTGAAACCTAGCAATAACTTAACATCACGGACCCAACAAAACTGGTTTCGTCGAAATCCGAGGTCGTTTGCAAAATTGCTATTTTTAAGGGCCTTATATATATAAAAATATATATAAATTCCACAGCGACTATTTCTAATTTTAAACTGGACATATCTTATCATTTCTAAGATGAAATCTCAGTTTGTTAACTTCGTTACAAAGATATAGTTATACAGATTCAAATATTTCTTGTTTCGTTCAATTCTGACTTATATTGAATTCTGTATATTCATTTGAAATTAGAAATCGAATTTTCGAACTACCGCGCCATTTTCTATTCCTTTTATAATTATATATAATTATTATATATTCTAACGACGACGTATATAATATATACGTCGAATTCTATTCAAAATAATTTTCTCGTCGATATTATTTAAAATAATTCATTTTAAATAATCAAAATTCGCTAAAATGGCCAAAATAAAAATTTTAAACTGGCCCAGATTTTCCGGGTTGTTACAATCTCCCCCACTTAAAACTTTTCGTCCCCGAAAAGGAACAAAGTCGAAAGTGGTTTGATTATTCAACTCTACGCTCGACCTGGCTTCCATTCCCGAACTTTTCAGTTTCTGAGAATTTCTAAAATTTCAAAAATTTGGCTAACACCCTAAATTTTCGAAAAATTTCGCCATAACCTCCCCTGCAATGGGAGCATCGGGGAATTTCAAATAGCTTCCCCGGTCCTTCAGATCTCAAAAAGAAAAAGCCAAGCGGCTAGCCAATAGGCTCACAAAATCATCATCACCCAAACAAAACAGGAAATTATGTTGTAAACATGTACCTATTTGTCGGGCAAACAAATTTTATTCTCTGGCTCTAGCCTCCTTGCTATGACCTGTTCAAGGTAAGTACATATATGCAAGCAAATGCGACCAATTTTCAATATAGTTCAATATTCGATCAAATTAGGCATATTGGTTCAAAATTATCAAACAACTAAACAAACAACACAAACATCAATCAATTAGTGAATTAGAGTTTTCAAATTCATAATTTTGATATATAAGCTAAAATCATGTTTTTTTGATGCCAATTCACAACAATGTGTTCCTAACTATATAAGTTTTGGTTCTCACACCAGTCTAATGGAAATATATAGAAATCACACCTTCGTCACTCGAAAATAAATGCTGATGATGTTTCGAACCACCATCAGAACATTGTCGGGCTACTAGAGTGCGGTTCTATATCTACCCGGTATATTAAAACTTCGAATATACGCGGATCAGACGTATACGCAAAATCTACATATACTGGATTGTCCACATCAATATAAATAAATAATCAACTACGAATAATTGATTTAAATTTTCAAAATAAAATTTGTTTTCACTTTAAAAATATACTCTTCACACTCGTTCTAGGATACTACTGATCCCATCTCTAACGAGTCATTCTAATTGGATATTACTAATCCAATATCTGATGAATTCTTTCGTATGGTTCTAATGTGTCTTGTTCTCTAGCTTTGTAAACCAAAGCTCTGATACCACGTGTGACGAGAAGGAATTTCGCTCGGTCCGAACCAGTCGCTAAACCGACCCAGACCGTTCGAAACGCCCTTTCGTTTGAGAACACGACAAAACAGAACGCATACAGAAGAACATTTCATTGTATATTACAACAATGCATCAGATTACAAGAATTTACAGAGTATAAATGAATATTACACAGAAATATCAGAGATTTAAATTACATTTAAATACATAGCAGCGGAAAATAATACAATACACAACTAGAATGAGATATACGGATACAAAGCTTTCCGGATATCGTTCCAGCTGTAAACCAGGATCCTGTGAATATAAATCTGCAAAACCGAAACTACTAGCTGCCCGTGTCAAAAATAGGGGCACCCAGAGTTTAGGTTAAAACAATAAACTCCAGGTCAGTCATGTGACTGGTGTGAGAACTAAAACAGTTAATCTTTATTTTTAAAGCTAGGTAAATCAAGGGACCACGCCGTATAACACGGAACGGGTTTCCTCCCAAGAATACCAGTGCATAAAACAAACAGCGCAATGCTAAATAAAGAAAAATGAAGCTGTTATAAGACCCAGGTCCCATCACACAATGCAACGCAGTCGAGGATAGGGTTTTCCCTTATAACAGCCAAAGAATGCTTGATACGTTTTAAAACAAATCATTTGATATTATTATAAGTGCATAGTGTATAAAACACTTCAAATCATAAATATCAATCATAGGCGGCATAAGCGCCCCATCCCACTATGTCGCCATATATAGGATTACAATTAAAACCGCAAATGTCACGTATTTGGAAATTGGATTTCCTTCTATGAACCGAGGCAAAAGATAGTCCTCAACCGATTCGTGACTCTCTAGCCCGAGCCACCGGAACAGCCGCAACTGCCCCTTCGATCGTCAGGGCCGGTCCACCGATGTGGATTATAGTGCCTGAACAATACGTCTCCCCACCCTATGGGGTGTAAGTCTGGTCCGTCAGCCGACCAGAATGCATTCGGCCGAAACCGATATAACCGAGGCGCCTCGCAACCGCAACAACCACATAAGTCAAACTCGTCAGGGCGTGTAAAACCACTGACGCCACTTCTAGCTAGAAAGAAACGCAAGTCCTCCCTGATGTCCTCTCCCGTTTTTGGTTCATACCGGGTGTGAAACACGCGAGGTAAACGTTACACAAAGCTACGCCACAAAGGCCGTGCTTTGATCATCACCACAAGACTTTGCTTTTCAACAGAAGCCTTGATCATTTGCATCTTAGCATGCCACACAGGCAAACCATTCTATGCAACCGATATCAGTCACACAGAATGAAATCCAATGTCAGACACACAGTCCATTTACAAGTCCGTTCTGGGCCTGAACGAAACCGGAGGCACCTAGTACCCCGCATATCCATCGATCTCCAAGTACGTCTGGACGATCACTAACTGTTTCCATCTTCTTGGGTGTACAGCCCAATCAAGATCATCAGTTATCACCCAAACGACGTGAAGACCTCCGGTCTTCGACCATCGTCTTCATCTTCGACTTATCGTCGTATCAGTTATCCAGAATGGGATAAACCCGGTCTTTCCGAATAACTCGCGTATATTTAAATAAGTGTTACACAAACACAACATACGCCTCATTCCAATTCATTAGTCACTAACCGTAAATTAACCAAGAGAATAATTCCCCAAATATTAACCCCGAAGGCCGAAACCAACATCAGATCAATATCCAGAAAACCATTCTGCTTGGCTAACCGACAGTTAGTTTCTAAATTTCACGTTCAAATCTAATTAAAGATTTAACTATCGCCTGGAGCAAAACTGGTGATACTCCATTCTCGATCTTTTCAATCTAATTAAAGATTCATTAAAACTCCACTTAGTTTTAATCTGTGACTGGGTTAAAGAATCAGTGTCATCTAAAAACACGGTTCGCGATAAACCCAAAGTCACATTCCATTAATTATCGGGTTAAAGAACGAGTGTTATTTAAAAACACTGTTCACGATAAACCCAAAAATCATTCCATTAATTATCGGGTTAAAGAACGAGTGTTATTTAAAACACTGTTCACGATAAACCCAAAAATCAATATCAATTCAATTCCAATTAAATATCATTTAATTGGTACACTTCATTAAATCTAAATAAAAAGATTTAATCTTTTCTCAACTGGGTTCAAGAACAGTGTTAGTGAAGACACCATTCACGACAAACCCAAATCACATTCGATATTCAATACAAGGCTCTGAATAGAAAATATATCGGCTTATATTCAATATCGAATTCTACGACTAACAAATGTCGTATTGGAAATAACGATATACATATATATCTTTCAAATTTCCATAACAACACCTGTATAATCACGAATTCCAACATCGAAACATTCCGAAGACAATTTCGATTTCAAATCCACTCCAATGCAATCATTGGAATTTTGGTTACTTTTAAAACCCTTTTCGAATTCAATTTATTTATTTAAAAATAAATAGAATTATAATTCTAGTTCAAAACTAGTTCATTTCGATAAAAATCCATTTTTATCTTTTCAAATATGGAGTTTTTCATCCCAATTCTTCACAAATCATTTCTTATGATTTTACACAAATTATTACTATTTTTAATAATTTTATCAAGGCCCGTACAGTCGATTTCCATCAATGGCCATCGAACTGCACTTACAGCGACCTTTTTCGAATTTGATTTGGACATAATTCCAAATCCAACCGTTAGATTTCAAATTTCTAATCTTCGTTAGAAAGCTCTTTTCGATACGAACCCAACGGTTCCGGTTTTAGGAGAATCCGACGGTCGGATCTCCCGCAATGTCCGTTTGAAATAAATGGTCGAAATTCACGAACTGCCGCGGCGCGGCGCGTTCTATTCAGGCCATTATATTATATATATAATATATATAATATATACTTCGTCGATTTTTATTTAAAACGAATTATATAAATAGTTTTAAATTCGTTTCAAAACATTTTCAACTTCCATTTCAATTCAAATCAAAATTGAATTCTTCTTTATAAATTCGTTTTAAAATCCATTTCTATTCAATTCAAATTTCAATTCAATTTGAATTCGTTTTCAATTCAATTCATTTCGAAATCGTTTTCAATTCAATTCATTTCGAAATCGTTTTCAATTCAATTCATTTCGAAATCGTTTTCAATTCAATTCATTTCGAAATCGTTTTCAATTCAATTCATTTCGAAATCGTTTTCAATTCAATTCGAATTCGTTTTCAATTCAATTCATTTCGAAATCGTTTTCAATTCAATTCATTTCGAAATCGTTTTTCAATATTCATTTTTAAGATGAATAAAATCGATATAAATATCGTTCACGTCAAAATGGCGTCAATCTAATCAACACGGCTTCATAAATTTCTATTTTCAAATATTCTATTTCAAATATTTCTTTTTCAAAATAGTTGTTATTATCAAAATATTTCGTTCAACACATGACCAATCTCAATGAATGAGTACTGTCAACACATGAACTTTTATTTTATAATATTCTTTTTTTTTTTTTTTTTTAAATTGGAATGAGGCCCAATCAATCACCATATAAAGTTAATTATATGGATTTTCATACAACACATGTATATAATAACATTGAAAATAATCAACCATCAACCAAAGTGCACTACACTGTAAAAGCATCAAATATAGATATTCAACGCTTATAACAGCCTGTCAATCAATCGATCGACATATTTAATCAATCAGGATGAGTGAACTGCAAATTTCATCCCAACACCCGTGTGGGGTTTCAAACAATCAAACACATATTTTATTCGTGCAGTTGGGCGATGTGTGAAATTTATCATCCCAATCAATGTCCTTCAAATAGGTGTACATAAACAAACCGTCTGGTTTGTAAATGAATATTTTATTTATTCACATTCACGTTAAAAATTATATTTTTAACGATAAAACATTTTATTCCAGCATATGAATTTCTATTCAGTTCATTCTTTAAATAAAATGATATTTTTATTTTTCTAACATATTTTAGAAAATTTCGGCGGCATAACGGCACGATACTAGAAACGGGACAAGGCCTAGCCTTATCCCCGGTCTAGTGAAGGCCCACGCCATTCACACATCAATCATATCAATTTCATTTTGCAAACCACTAAATTTGGAGTAAGGGTCTAACCTAGCCTTACTCCTTCGCCTTATAACGGCGCACGTCTAATCCTAACCAATTTATCGATTCGATTTTTCACACCACAAACCACATTCAAACCAATATCGCAATCAATCACCAAACAGTCAAACAAACAAGTCCATGGTCTGTGGACGATTGTGTCGGGTGCTACTAAGCACCGTCTGCATCCTAGTATATATATATAACTAGAAAATAAATTTGAAAGGTGAGAAATTCTCACATATAGCTATCCAACTCTACGACTCTCCTTTTGCAGAAGTCTTCGTCGTTATCGTCTTTCTTCACTTTCATTGCCCGTATTCTCTACATAGGTAAAAATCGAATTTTTACTTTGGAATTTCAATATATAAAAATCGAATTTTTATTTCAAAGTTCAATACATAAAAATCGAATTTTTATTTCAAAGTTCCATATATAAAAAAAACGAATTTTTATTTCACTATTCAATATATAAAAATCGAATTTTTATTTCACTATTCAATATATAAAAATCGAATTTTTATTTCACTATTTAACATAGATAAAATTCCATTTCAAAAATATATATTTCGCATTTTTACATCCAAAAATTTCGCCTTTTCACATTTAAAAATATCGCCTTCTCATATTTAAAAATATAATCTTTTTGCCTTTTAAAAATTTGTTCGAAAATTAAATATAAACAGTTTTTTTTTTTTTTTTTTAACTTTTTAAAATCAGTTTCATACTTTAATTAAAATCAGTTTTAACTTAATTAAAATTTCAGTTTTTAACTTAAATAAAAAAAAAGTTTATTTGCTTTTCAAAGATCAGTTCTTTTTAAAATAGAAATAAAATATAAAAACAGAAATCTTTAAATATAAAAACAGAAATAAAATATTAATAAATAAAAAAAAAAAAAAAAATGAAAACTTACAGTCGAGGGGGGGGGTGCTTCGTCGCCGAACATTGCAGAGGGGGGGGGTTCTCATCGGCCGCGGGTTCGTGAGGGAGGAGGGGGAGGCGGAGGGGTAGGCGGAGGGGTAGGCGGAGGGGTAGGCGGAGGCTAGGGGTTGTAGGAGGAGGGCGGCGTGGCTTTTGGGCGAACTAGGGGGGGGAAATCGAGTTCGATTTGGTGAGAAGGGGGATCGCCTGACGCGGTGGGAGGAGCAATCTGGAGGCGGCGGTGACTGGCCCACGCGGGTGGCGGCGCGGCGGACTAGGGCTCCGTCGCCCTCGTCGTTTTTTTTTTTTTTTTTTTTTATTTCTTTTTGATTCTGAAAAAGTGAACGGGGGGGGGGGGGGGGGGGGGCCTGGGAGAAGGTATGGGGAGGAGAGAGAGAATTCTTTTTTTTTTTTTTAATTATTTAATTATTTTATTTGCAAATAGTTGACTTTCACATATGACCTCGAAACGAGGTCCACCGCCTGTCGTCCATAGCGTTTTACCCCCATTCTGAACACAATGGGATATGTATCGCAAGCTGATTTGATCGTTTCGATTAGTTTCCGTTGAATTTACATTTAAATCACTATATTGAATTTTAAACGTATATTTCAAATTACCGGGGTCACATACTAACTCTAAAAATTCCATAAAAATATTTTCTAGCTTCGTATTGACGATACGGTCCTAACAAAACTAGTTTCGTCGAATTCTGAGACCGTTAGAAAAATGACCAATTTCCAGTCGATTAAAATCAACTGAAACTGGTCAAACGCGTTTTCCTTTGCCACGCTCACATATTGATTCGAAAAATCATGAAATTTGAAACCTAGCAATAACTTAACATCACGGACCCAACAAAACTGGTTTCGTCGAAATCCGAGGTCGTTTGCAAAATTGCTATTTTTAAGGGCCTTATATATATAAAAATATATATAAATTCCACAGCGACTATTTCTAATTTTAAACTGGACATATCTTATCATTTCTAAGATGAAATCTCAGTTTGTTAACTTCGTTACAAAGATATAGTTATACAGATTCAAATATTTCTTGTTTCGTTCAATTCTGACTTATATTGAATTCTGTATATTCATTTGAAATTAGAAATCGAATTTTCGAACTACCGCGCCATTTTCTATTCCTTTTATAATTATATATAATTATTATATATTCTAACGACGACGTATATAATATATACGTCGAATTCTATTCAAAATAATTTTCTCGTCGATATTATTTAAAATAATTCATTTTAAATAATCAAAATTCGCTAAAATGGCCAAAATAAAAATTTTAAACTGGCCCAGATTTTCCGGGTTGTTACAAGGAGGCTTCAGGATCATATAGCTATAGTTATTTCTATTGTGTTGTAAGTGATGTACTTTGATATTGATGTATATTCAAGTACAGATGTATATTTCAAGTTATGTTATATATATTATATGTTATTCGTTCCGCTGTGAGATTCGTGTTACTCTGATGTTGTGTTCTTCTTCTTCTTCTATTCTAAGTTTCTATCTTATCTATCCTCACCCTCTAACATCTTTCTATTAATGGTTTGAATTTCCGTGATATTTGGGGTTGGACTTGTGTTTTTGGTCAGCTCAAATTCTACCGGATTTTTGGGTCATTACAAGTTATCTTATACGGAAACCTATCTTAGCGACTGGAGATCCCACGGACTAGGATCAATAGACAAACCAGTTATGAATAACTCAAGACGTAATGCATTTTTGGACATAGTCCTACTCCATTCCTATGGTGCACCATATAAATGCATGCCTACAGAAGTATTACAAGGTTAAAACTATGTTTTTTTAACGATGACCATATCTTGAAAATAACAAGTGGGGTATATGTAGGATACTCCTAATGGTTGTGATCACCTATGTTAGTGTGAGCTGGGTCGGCTCTACGAGAATTTTAAAGGCTTAAATTCTCTATAACACTCGCAGAACCAAGAAGTGTTCAGGACCAAAATGAACACAACCAAGAGATTGGATGAGAAGGGAATCAATGCTTCGTAAATCTTATTGTCTGGATATACAATAACGGCTGACGGTTCAAGATGAAATAATTCACCGATTAGCCAAGTAGATCCGATAAGTTTTAACTAGGGAAAGTTCAAAGTGAAATATTTACTTATCCACGATAAAGCATTATTCCATATGTACTCTGTGATATTTCGCTTTGTGTGGGGGAAAAGAATATTATCATTCATGTGGGGGATTGTTGGAATTCGTAAGTACTGAATGAAATATACTTTTTCCATTAAGCGAACAGGCGCGACTGTTAAGTGAAAGGATGTGACTATTAGAAGCATGCTTTTCCGCGAAAAGACACTTTACGAAAAGACACTTTGTGAAAAGACGCTTCGCGAATAGACACTTCGTGAAAAGACGCTTCGCGAAAAGACACTTCGCGAAAAGACACTTCGCGAAAAGATACTTCCTTTCACCAACGGTCATATTTCCCAATGGTCATATCTCAGCGAAAAGATACTTTGTGAAAAGACGCTTCACGAAAAGATACTTCACGAAAAGGCACTTCATTTCGCCAAACGGTCACATTTCAGCGAAAAGACACTTCGCGAAAAGACACTTCCTTTCACCGAAAGAGATGCGTCTGTACGAAGAGGTACGAGCACGACCGTTCGAAAGAGATGCAACTGTACGAAAAAGTACGGATGCAACCGTTTAGAAGAGATGCGACTGTACAGAGAGATACGGACCATTTGAAGGGATGCAGATAAACTATAAATAAGGAGGAAAACTGATCACTTTCCTCACTCACTCACTCATTCCAATCTGAACTTCCTTCTCTCTTCTGTAATACTCTTATAAATAACCACAGAGTGACATACTCATTACAATCTCGTGCAGAATACATCTGTTGTATCTTGGGAAAATTTTGAAATAAAATTCTTAAGGAAATTGTTACGACAAGCCTCAGACATCGTCGGGTTAGATTTCAAGTTTATTTGTATATTTATATACATTATTCTATAATCTCTCCTTTCTCTATGTTGTGCTATTTCTTAAAATAGTATAACGTTGTTGTTGTAAATTGATTACAACATGCTTATTGCGAATATTGAATTCCACAGTAGTGGAAATTCAACTTATAAACTTGTGCGACGAGTTTAGAATTGATTATTCTCTGTTTTGGTATACTAGACGTATAACACTCTTCACCCCCCACTGACTTGAAAATAAAATATGTACCCCATCATTTGCTCTTCCCACCCCGTTTAATCCAAAAATGTCCTTATTGCATATTATTTCAACGTCGATTTATTTCAACATTATCATCTGTATTAATGATTTATTTATTTACTGTTTAGAACTTTGCAATTTCTGTTACTGCTAACATACTCGATCTCAAAATGCATAACGATACACATCGTTGATAGTACAGGTTTTAAATTTTTAATAATTGTTTTAATTCTTTTAATCAATATTTGTAATTTCAATCTTTTTTTTATAAAGATCATGTACAATGCTAATTTTAAATTTAATTATAGTCTGCAATTTAATATCAAACACTCGTATATATAGTTGGATTTTTAATCATTTTGCAATATTAAACAAACTATCTAATCGGCTGTTAAAGGGCAAATTTGAAAATGAAATTTTAAAATTTTATTTTGGGGGCGAAGAGTAAATAATGGGGTGCAAATAGCCAGACCCTATAATATAAGTCTAATTAATCTTGCGCAGGTAAATGGGGACACAAGGATACGTTTTGGAAGGAACAGCGTGAACAACATTGAACTGGAAAGGAACATTTTGGCCTGACAGAAATTAACCTAAGTAAAGTAATTAATTTAATTAACTATTTAATTAAGGAGATTATTGTTTTAACCTAAATCCATTAATTATAAATGTTTAAGGATTAATTAAAACGTGATTTTTGTGTACAGGAGTGATGGGCCGCTTGAACAATGCTGTGAAGGGATGAGTCTTCAATTTCGACCTGTATTCCCAAGTAAATGTAATTAGTTTTAAACTAATTATAATTAAGACTTAATAATTCTAATTTAATTAGTAAGTTAAACCGTGAATATTGGTTGTAGGCTTTTTGGTCTTGGAGGCAGAACGAACTAGCTAAAGCAAGGAAAGAGAGACGGACTTAACAATTTAAAATGTAATTAGTTAATGTGATTATATAGAAAGAGGAAAAAGAATTAATTATATTTTAAATCATATAACTTTCATTATTGATAACCGTACCATATATTTACAGAATCGGACGAACTAAATATCGTTGGAATCGTCTTGACTAGCAGAACGGTATGGAACTGATCTGGACACTATAGGAGACGATTGGAATTTACAGTTAAATCAAACAACTATTTAATTCAACTGTAATCGAACTATTTCAGTGGAACAAATATTAAGGTGAGTTAAACTCATTCAGTTCTTCCCATTTATATTTTATATAATTGGGTTTTTATTTTGTGTGCTCTGGTTGCTAATGGTTGGCTGTTTGCTAGTTATTTTTTTTGTTGATTTGACCGATAAAATTAAATTGTTGTTTAATTTCAGTAAAACACCAAATCGTTATTTTAACGATTGGATCCAATAAAGGTAACCCGTCTTGATTGGTCACGTTTATAAAATAAACGTGTTTAAATTGTTTGCATTGTGTGAATTGCTTGTTAATTGATTGATGTTATACAGTCGTTATTCGCTTTTATAGAAATTATCAGTTAAATGGAATTGAATGATCTGATTTGTTATAACCACTTTGTATACAGAGAAGAACGGGTTGGAGGGATCCAACTGGATTCCTCAAATATATTATTTATTTTCATATTTTCATATATGAACTGTTCTGATTGGGTGATTGATTGGATTATTGATAGTTGACTGAAAAATTCAACAATTGTTTTATTTAAACCAATGGGCGGTATTGGTTGAGTATTGGGCAGCATATGGCCGATAAAATCAATTGTTTTGTTTATATTGATTTACAGTTTGGTGGATCGATAGAACTGAAGTTATAAAATTTGTTTTATAACTGGAAATATATTTTGAAAATATATTATTTTGAATAAAAAGTTAATAAACAAGAAATAAATATTTATTTAGTTAATTTATAATTAATTATTAATTGATTTTATAAAGTAAATTCTGATGTCAATCAGATTTATAAACAAGTAAAGAGAAATCAATCTAACAGTTAATTTGGAAAATTGTTTGGTTAAGAAACAATTAAATGGAAGTATTTAAATTAATTATATTATTAATTAATTTAAATTGAGAATTAATTGGAATCGGTTAACGTGATAACCGTGTTTGAGTTGACTAAGTCGACTGCTCTAATTGGGATTAATTATTAAATTAGTTGTTTTGAATTTCGTCTAATAAATAGTTTAAAGAATATTTGTTTTATTTTAATAAGATTTTAAAAAGGAATTTACTACTTATTTTAGTCGATTAAGAAATTAACTACAGAAGTAGTTAATGACTGAAATAAATTATTATTTTTAATAATAATAATTTAGGAAATTCTTTTTAATTGAATTCATTTAAAAAGTAATCGGAGGTGAAATGAAATCCAATGAATGGTGAAGGGAGTTGATGAGCAAGTTTTATTTTCAAACTGGGTTTATAACAAAGTTATAAAAGAAGTTTTAAGCGGATACTATAGCGTAAAATGAATGTTACTTAAATATTTGAATTAAGTGAAAGGAAATTAAGAAAAGGATTTAAGATAAACCAGGATTATATAAATGAGGTTTGAGGTGTTATATCGTTAATTCTAAATTAATGTTACTAAATAGTGGGATTAAGAAAAAGTGAGGAATTGAATAAGATTTCCAAAGCGGGAATGGTTAAATGGATTTGGAATGGAATTGGTGAAAATGAATTTGGTGAAAGAAGTGGGTCATAGGATTTTGTAAATAAATCCGAATTATAAATGGGTTTGGTTAAAGAGGTAGAGTTAAGAGTGATGTTACTTAAGTATTGAATTAGGAAAGAATGGTATATACGAGAAAGAGTTTTTCCAAAGGACAAGAAGGTTGTATGAAACTGTATTTTGAATAGAATGGTTAAATGGAATTTGAATTTATAGTAGAATGAAATATTGAATTTTTGGATTTCAACTTGTATTTATCTCCGGATATGAACGTTGTTGATCAAGGTCTGAGAGGTAATTATAATACCCCAACTTGAACGACATCAGGATTATTTGCGGATGGTATTAGTTGAAATGGTAAAAGTGGTTAGTAAATATGTATTATTTCCATTAGAGAAATAATAGTGCAACGATTAATGGAAATGTGAGAAATATATAACGAGAGTTCCAAAGTAAAAGGGAAATAAGAAGGGTTGCCGGAAATATAATGATATGTTCGAGTCAGAAAGGAAATGTAAAGTTGAGTTTTGTTATATAAGAACAAGCATGGATTTTGTTTCAAGTAATGAATAAAAGATATTTTGTAATGTTGTTTACGAATAAATAAGTTGAATTGATTTCCCTAATATTAGATAATAATGTGGCTAATGTTTTGAAAGTGAAATTAGGAAACTGGATATACAAAAGTGAAATTGTTTCAAGAAAAATCTTAGCAAAGAACTATATTTATAATATCGAAATATTTAAAAGTTTTAAATTTACATTTGTTTTAATTAAAAGGTCAATTGATGCTGAATACTGAACCAGTGAACTCATTGGATTTCATGATTGAATCACTGTTTATTTTGATAGTTAAATTACCGACTATCAAATTTGTCCAATATGATTGTTGGTACGGAAAGACCGGGATCGAAGTCATATTCGAAAACCATTCCGACCAACAAATACGTGAAGATATTAGAAGATGATCGAGATGGTGCATTGAAGACCGTGGATCTTCATTAAATGGAAGAACTGCTAAAAATCTATGGGATCGCAACCAGAGATAAACTGTAGTTCTGTCGTGGTTGGAATCTACGGGTTGCAAGGAGTTCTCACTACTGATCCATAGGGTGATTCCTATACTGGATGCAGTAGGAAAGCAACTTCGGTTCATCCTGTTCCTGGATGACTTGTATGGACAGATGTCTGACAGAGTATTTCCAAAGGGGTTGCGTACGTTGATTTCTTCAAACGTACCCTAGTTGATGGCGGAGAAATGGTTTTCTCTAGCCAAATAACTAGAGTATTTTTGTAGACGTCAATTAGTGATATCTGGCGGATCTGACGATGTGGCATTCAAAGTGAATGGTGACCAGATGTTCTAAAACTTAATCTAATCATCAAGCCTCTTCAACCGGGAAATGAAAAAAATCGGGCAGGCAGCATGGCTATGTGGGTTGCTCCCATTAGGGTGTATAATCACCTATCTAGAGAAAATCCTTTTGCTTCTTTAATCTATTTTGATGTTGTCCCTTTCAAGAAACGGTGGTTTGAGCCCGACCGTTGGTGATATACATTCGATACACTCAAGCGAAATGAGTGGTCGGTCATGTGTGGGCCAGGTTGCAAGACGTTCTTGTTGAACCCAGTGTATTCGCCTCTAGAGATACACTATCGGTAGGTGGTTCTATACCTTGTCATAGTCAGAATCCAATCTCCAATAAGCGCCCGCGGTTTTGTTTGTATACTATATATGTGGAGCGTGAGATGAAAGCTTTCTGCTAGATTCTATTTATTTGTATTTAGACATTATTAAAATATCAGAAAAGATATTGATTTCAAAAACGTTTTGGGTTATCGTAAGGTAAAAACCGTCCGTATTTATATGTGGATTTGGTCTTAAGATTATCCTTTTCTTTCGAAAAGAATTTTGAACTTTAAAATCAAGTTGTGTGATACCTTTAAGCTTAGTGTGTTTTCTCACTCTGGTTCACCAGACTGACCCAATGTTTTGTGTAACACCCTGTATTTTTTGTGAACGTATAAGTAACAAATCAGAGAATAATTAATTTTTAAAATAAGAATCAAGGGAAACGGGTCGCGCCATTGCGTTCGTCTCGAAATTCTACTTGGAAACGAGTCCGTGTTTTCGAGAAACGGAGTCCGTATGAGGGAAATATGACCCTCCGAAGTTTCAGAAATTTTCAGAACCGAAAACAGCTCGAAATTCGAATTCGAATTCAAATGCCAGCGCAGACTGGGCGGGAATTTTCCTATCCAGGACCAGGTCGACCTGGGGGTCGACACTATGGTCGACCTCCCAGGGACCAGGTCGACCCTATGGTTGACCTGGGGGTCGACCCTATGGTCGATCTGGGGGTCGACCTGGTGACAGAACCCAGTTCTGAGCCTGGGTTCATTCTGATGTATTTGGTCACGTTTTCTGTCTAGATTCGTCCGCCTAATCCTATATAAAGAGCCTCCTAGCCTTATTCTCTTTACACCATTTCATTCTCTCCTTATGCTGCCTCTGAAATATTATAAATAAATAAAATAATGGCATCGCTACTCTGCTAGAATCAAATCTAGAACTAGTGCATCTTCTTCCAAATCTGAATTAGGTTAAAAGAGAACTACTGCAACTCTTCTTCTATAATCCAATCAAGGCAAGTGCAGTTATTTTCCGATATGAAGTTTAATTATGATCTTGACATAATTATAAAACTGAATCCGAGATTATGCCCTTTTTCTATTTATCAGATCTGTTTCTCTGTTTTATTATTCTGTTTGTTCTATATTTCTTCCTCCTTTCTTTCTTTTTGTTTGATAGCCAGGCTACCACGAGCCTGAGCAAAGTCTCATAAGAGATAAACGCATAAACGCTAAATTTGGGAAGAATATTGAATGAGGCATATTTGGGCATAATTGATTTGTAACTAATTTGAGGATACAACGCATGTTGTAATTCTAGACATAAATTTGTGGCATATTGCATAAAACGATCTATGACTTGGAAGAAGAGGACTATTATGACTAAGAGCATAAAGAACATAGGTTGTAACTTAGAACATAAATCTGAGGCATGTTGTATTTAAAACATAAGGTGTATTTAACATATGTCTTGAGGTTTGAGGCATAAAGAATATTGGACATATGACTTAGAATATAAAGGACATTGGTTGTAATTCTAGATCTGGACATACTATATATATTATAGTCTGTATTTTAGAAGAAGGAGGATTATGTTGTATATAACTTAGGCGTAAAGACCTATATTAAATAAGATAATCGTTAATGTGAACACGCCTAAAAGGGGGATTTTGGATATATGACATGCATTGTAATCCATGGCTATGTTTGGTATAATTTATATGTGAATCATGATTAGGGCCTTTGGAGAATATTCTGAACTATGCAAGTTTAACCAAAACTTGGGACATATGTTATACGGTAAATTATGACCATAACTTAGGCATGTAAATTTAGGCTCACTCCATGATTAGGCAAGATATGTGAATAGGACTTTAAGGATTGTTTAATCGACTAAAACTGTTATCTGTTTAATATGCTAAATTTGCCTAATCTGCTAAATCTGTTATCTGTTTAATCTGCTGAATTGCCTAAACTGTTAAATATGTTGAATCGCCTAATCTGCTAATTGTGCCCAATCTGCTAAATCTGTTGAGTTGCCTAATCTGCTAAATCCGTTGAACCGTCTGAGCCGCTAAATCTGTTAAATCCGTTGCAAAGCTGAATGATTGTAATTTGTGTATAACATGTTAATTTGTTTAATCTGCTGCGACTTGAAAAGAAGTCAAATCTGTTAAATTGACATTATTAGTCTGATATTTGTATAATTTGTAATGGAATAAATGGGTTATAATAAATGCTGAGACACGAGGTTAGACTCATGTTTGCGGTAGAAGCCTGCCCGGAACCAACCGGCTTAACCAGCAACCGCAAACTGCTAGTCTAATGTGAGAGGTCGTAGGCATAACTAAAATATGCTTAGACACGAGGTTAGGTCTGGCTTGTGGCAGAAGTCTGCCCGGAACCGCCCGGCTTATCCAGCGGCCGCAAGCTACCGACCTAATGTGAGAGGTCTGCGCATTAATATTTAATTAATGCAAATCTGATATGATGTCTAAAAAGTGTTGGGTGGATAGGGCTAAACCAACTAGACTGATGAATTTAATAAACCTGTTCCGTGAATCTGTAGGCCTAATACAAAGTTAGACAATCTGTAAATATGTTAAAACTGTACATCTGATCCGTTAGTCTGAAAACCTGTTAACCTGATTTTCTGATCTGTGAACTAGTTGACTTGAACTCTGTATGTCTGAAAACTTGTAAACAAGTTAATCTGAAATCTGTTAGTCTGGGGACACAAGGTTAGGAGGGAAAATACTTGTGTCATCTGTTGTTTGGGATCCATATTAGTCAGCAACCCTATCTGGTATCAAAACTAAGACCTAAAGTAGGTAGGGTCCGGGCACGCTTACTGAACTAATTATAAGCGGTTCATTCTGATAATGGCGAGGGGTGTTAATGGTGCGTTCCAACCGTGTCATGTGCTTGCATGGAATCCGGTCTGCCTCTAAGGATGTAAGATGCCGTGACATCTGTAAATAGGTCTGTGTCATTCAAAGGTTGCCACCTTAGATAGTGATACACCCTTCTGTGGGGCTGGCACAGGGTATTTATGTATTAGGGAGCCGATCGCTTGGGGTAGACTTAGGGTACACTTAGTTCTGTCTGTTTCCGTTGGGGTACCATCTGTTTCTGTTGGGTGGTAACACCTGTCTGTTTCTGCGTGGTACCGTCTGTTGGGGTGGTAAAGGCCCATTTACTAGTGTACACCTAATTCTAAAATTCTGTTTCCGTAAGGATTATTCTGTTCTGTTCCTGTAACTTCTGTTCGGGTGGTAAAGGCCCATTATTCTGTTTCTGTTTAGGCATTAGGGTAACACCTAATCCTGTTATACTAGTATTAGTGCAGAGAAGTAAAATATAAGTAAGAAGCATAACTTGGGCTATATTATTCTGTTTCTTCTGTTTAGCTTAAGTATATCAGTTACCCCTGTTGATATTTTCTCTTATCCAGCTTTATTTTCATGTCATGATATTATTATCTGTTCATATGCTGAAAGTCACTGGACTTGCCAGACTTTATGTCTGACCTTACTTGTTTTTGCCCCTTCTCTTTCGTTTCCCCCCAAGTTTGTAGGGTGGAAATCTAGGAGTTTGATTCGGATCTTCTCCGCTTGAAGTATCGTTTGGCTTTGGCATGGCAGATTATGTCGGGGATCATGATTTTTAAACACTATGCATTCTGAAGGCTTTTGTACAAGACTGATATTTTGTACTTGAATTCTGATATTGTGATTTGAAAAGATGTAACCAAACTTACTTCGGTTTCTGTTGTAATAAAGATATAAATTTTTCAAGTACTGTTTTATCTATCTTGTAAATTTCTGTTCTGTCTACTAAAACGCTCCATCAAAGTTAAGGCATTCCCTTTTTGAGTGACCTTAACGGAGGTGGGGTGTTACACTTGGTATCAGAGCTGAAGGTTACCAGATTTGATAGAAAGTTTTTGAAAGCTATTTTCAAAAAGGTTTTAAAAGAAAGTATTTTCAAAAAGGAAAGCCTGTTTTGAAAGACATAATCCCCAAAGCCATAGCCTATCTTTCTATCCTTTGTTTTGAATCTTTCTTTTTTCTTTCGTTTCAGCATGTCTGGGGATCTTAACCTTCCTGAGGACATACCGGTACCTGGCTAGTTCAGGAGGTACTTAGAGGCTAGGGCCAACGATGCAGGCCCAGCAGATATTCCTCCTCCAGCCGCAGCGATTCCCCATCCTCCGCCCCCTCCTCGTGCAATTGCTTTCTCAAAGATCTGTAAAGATTTTAGGGCCATGGGTGGAAAGGATTTCAAGGGAACTGAATCATTCATAGAAGCGAGGAACTGGCTCAAAGAAACTGAGGATCTGTTCGTTATCTTCGAGGTGGACGATAGGCAGAAGGTACAGTTGGCGGTATGGTTGCTCAAAGACGAAGCTTCCTATTGGTGGGAAGTCACTAACGCCGAGAGGCCGATTGAAACATGGATGGATTTCAGAATAAGGTTTGAGACGAAATTCCTCTTGCAAGATGAACGAAGTCTACAACTGGAAAAGTTCTTATCTCTTAAACAAGGAAGTATGACAGTCAAGGAATACGTCAACCAGTTCAACCAACTGGCTAGGTTCGGACTAGATTTAGTCAACACCCAGCATAAAAAGGCTCTCCGCTTTGTTAAAGGATTGAACGAGCCACTGCACAGCCTAGCCTTGACCCATGTACCCATGGTAGAGACTTATGAGAGATTGGTGGACATGGCACTACTACACGAGGAAGACAATGGCAAGAAAGACGCAAAGAAGGAAGAACCACAGAACAAGAAAGCATGGCCCAAAAAGGAAACACAAAAGAAGGATGAGAAGTCTGAAGATAAGAAAGAGAAAAAGTGATTTACTTGTGGGAGCTCGACTCATCTGAATAAGGATTGCAGAAAAAGAAAGGGCACTTGCTTCAACTGTGGTGAGATGGGACACTTCACTAGGGACTGCCCGAAGAAACGAGGGCAAGGGCAGAGGGCAGGACCAACTTCTGGAGGGCAGGCAAACACTCTCGAGGCTAGTGGATATGATAGAAATAGGGAAACTTTCTGTAGGAGGTTTAATTTTTTTATCTGGTTGTTGAGTTAAAGCTCTTTTCTGATTCTGGCATTTTGATTCTGTAATCGATGCTCTGCACTTTAATACTAGTATTATTTTTGATTCCGCTGTAGACTCAGACCCATAAGGGTTATGGCTCATCTAATTATGATAAGTTGGGTATCTGTGTTGAGCGTTAAGTTGACTATGACGCATACATTCTGGGTTTTTATCATGCTTAGTTTCCTAAGAATCATTTGGTAATCTGATCTGTATCAGTAGTCTGTAGGTTTCTGAAAAGGATAGGAGTTTTTACTCAAGGTGTGAAATAGATTTCCAGTTGGGCATTTGTTTAATGGGAGTAATTCCCTGCGTATTAATCTGATGTTGATTTCGGTCTTCGGGGTTGATAATTAGGAGTAATTCTCTTAAACCGACGTCTAATGGGAACCTAGCTTTAGTTTTAATTATACTTGCCTCTATCACTCGACTTTATCCTTCGACCTTTAGGAAGAAACTAATGGGTGTAAACATGTGTTTGAGACATGTTATGTTTGATGGATGCAAGTGGTTGCTAGTGATTGCTCGTGGATGCATATACACACACTAGGCACTAGATCGGCTCAAAAACACTCTCATATTGCATATGGATGTGTGTGCATTTTTTTTATGGATGCGAAATGGTTGACTCAGCACATGGATGTTGCATATGAATGAACAGTTGTGCACTCATATAGAAATGATATGTATCAAATAGGAAAATTGCATACATGTTGGACTCATGGCACTGACATAATTCGCATTAAGGAGGTCAACTGAATCAGTAGACCGCCTGATCTTTGCATTAGATAAGGAACATATACACACACTTTTGCATATGTTCATACAACATTAGAAGTTTTCTAAAGACAATGGATGCTTGTGGATGATGGTTGAGTAGATGGATGACTGGATGGTAAGACACATTCTCCTTAACTTGAAGATTTCGGGGACGAAATCCTTTAAGGAGGGGAGAATGTAACAACCCGTATTTTCTGTGAACGTATAAGTAACAAATCAGAGAATAATTAATTTTTAAAATAAGAATCTAGGGAAACGGGATGCGCCATTGCGTTCGTCTCGAAATTCTGCTTGGAAACGAGTCCGTGTTTTCGAGAAACGGAGTCCGTATGAGGGAAATATGACCCTCCGAAGTTTCAAAAATTTTCAGAACCGAAAACAGCTCGTAATTCGAATTCGAATTTCGAATTCAAACGTCAGCGCAGACCGGGCGGGAATTTTCCCGCCTAGGACCAGGTCGACCGAGGGGTCGACACTATGGTCGACCTCCTAGGGACCAGGTCGACCCTATGGTCGACCTGGGGGTCGACCTGGTGACAGAATCCAGTTCTGAGTCTGGGTTCATTCTGATGTATTTGGTCATGTTTTCTATCTAGATTCGTCCGCCTAATCCTATATAAACAGCCTCCTAGCCTTATTCTCTTTACACCATTTCATTCCCTCCTTATGCTGCCTCTGAAATATTATAAATAAATAAAATAATGGCATTGCTACTCTGCTGGAATCAAATATAGAACTAGTGCATCTTCTTCAAAATCTGAATTAGGTTAAAAGAGAACTACTGCAACTCTTCTTCTATAATCAAATCAAGGAAAGTGCAGTTATTTTCCGATATGAAGTTTAATTATGATCTTGACATAATTATAAAACTGAATCTGAGATTATGCCCTTTTTCTATTTATCAGATCTGTTTCTCTGTTTTATTATTCTATTTGTTCTGTATTTCTTCCTTCTTTCTTTCTTTTTGTTTGATAGCCAGGCTACCACGAGCCTGAGAAAAGTATCATAAGAGATAAACGCATAAACGCTAAATTTGGGAAGAATATTGAATGAGGCATATTTGGGCATAATTGATTTGTAACTAATTCGAGGATACAACGCATGTTGTAATTCTGGACATAATTTTTTAGCATATTGCATAAAACGATCAATAACTTGGAAGAAGAGGACTATTGTGACTAAGAGCATAAAAAAATAAGTTGTAACTTAGAACATAAATCTGAGGCATGTTGTATTTAAAACATAAGGTGTATTTAACATATGTCTTGAGATTTGAGGCATAAAGAATATTGGACATATGACTTAGAATATAAAGGACATTAGTTGTAATTCTAGATCTGGACATACTTTATATATTATAGTCTGTATTTTAGAAGAAGGAGGATTATTTTGTATATAACTTAGGCGTAAAGACCTATATTAAATAGGATAATCATTAATGTGAACACGCCTAAAAGTGGGATTTTGGATATATGACATGCATTGTAATCCATGGCTATATTTGGTATAATTTATATGTGAATCATGATTAGGGCCTTTGGAGAATATTCTGAACTATGCAAGTTTAACCAAAACTTGGGACATATGTTATATGGTAAATTATGACCATAACTTAGGCATGTAAGTTTAGGCTCACTCCATGATTAGGCAAGATATGTGAATAGGACTTTAAGGAATGTTTAATCGACTAAAAATGTTATCTGTTTAATATGCTAAATTTGCCTAATCTGCTAAATCTGTTACTTGTTTAATCTGCTGAATTGCCTAAACTGTTAAATATGTTGAATCGCCTAATCGGCTAATTGTGCCCAATCTGCTAAATCTGTTGAGTTGCCTAATCTGCTAAATCCGTTGAACCGTCTGAGCCGCTAAATCTGTTAAATCCGTTGCAAAGCTGAATGATTGTAATTTGTGTAAAACATGTTAATTTGTTTAATCTGCTGCGACTTGAAAAGAAGTCAAATCTGTTAAATTGACATTATTAGTCTGATATTTGTATAATTTGTAATGGAATAAATGGGTTATAATAAATGCTGAGACACGAGGTTAGACTCATGTTTGCGGTAGAAGCCTGCCCGGACCCAACCGGCTTAACCAGCAACCGCAAACTGCTAGTCTAATGTGAGAGGTCGTAGGCATAACTAAAATATGCTTAGACACGAGGTTAGGTCTGGCTTGTGGCAGAAGTCTACCCGGAACCGCCCGGCTTATCTAGCGGCCGCAAGCTACCAACCTAATGTGAGAGGTCTGCGCATTAATATTTAATTAATGCAAATCTGATATGATGTCTAAAACGTGTTGGGTGGATAGGGCTAAACCAACTAGACTGATGAATTTAATAAACCTGTTCCGTGAATCTGTAGGCCCAATACAAAGTTAGACAATCTGTAAATATGTTAAAACTGTACATCTGATCCGTTAGTCTGAAAACCTATTAACCTGATTTTCTGATCTGTGAACTAGTTGACTTGAACTCTGTATGTCTGAAAACTTGTAAATAAGTTAATCTGAAATCTGTTAGTCTGGGGACACAAGGTTAGGAGGGAAAATACTTGTGTAATCTGTTGTTTGGGACCCATATTAGTCAGTAACCCTTTCTGGTATCAAAACTATGACCCAACAGTAGGTAGAGTCCGGGCACGCTTACTGAACTAATTATAAGCGATTCATTCTGATAATGACGAGGGTGTTGATGGTGCGTTCCAACCGGGTCATGTGCATGCATGGATCCTGGTCTGCCTTTGAGGAAGTAAGACGCCGTGACATCTGTAAATAGGTCTGTGTCATTCAAAGGTTGCCACCTTAGGGAGTGGTACACCCTTCTGTGGGGCTGGCATAGGGTATTTATGTATTAGGGAGCCGATCGCTTGGGGTAGACTTAGGGTGCACTTAGTTCTGTCTGTTTCCGTTGGGGTACTGTCTGTTTCTGTTGGGTGGTAACACCTGTCTGTTTCTGCGTGGTACCGTCTGTTGGTGTGGTAAAGGCCCATTTACTAGTGTACACCTAATTCTAACATTCTGTTTCCGTAAGGATTATTCTGTTCTGTTCCTGTACCTTCTGTTCGGGTGGTAAAGGCCCATTATTCTGTTTCTGTTTAGACATTAGGGTAACACCTAATCCTGTTATACTAGTATTAGTGTAGAGAAGTAAAATATAAGTAATAAGCATAACTTGGGCTATATTATTCTGTTTCTTCTGTTTAGCTTAAGTATATCAGTTACCCATGTTGATATTGTCTCTTATCCAGCTTTATTTTCATGTCATGATATTATTATCTGTTCATATGCTGAAAGTCACTGGACTTGCCAGACTTAATGTCTGACCTTGCTTGTTTTCACCCTTTCTCTTTCGTTTCCCCTCCCCGGGTTTGTAGGGTGGAAATCTAGGAGTTTGATTCGGATCTTCTCCACTTGAAGTATCGTTTGGCTTTGGCATGGCAGTTTATGTTGGGGATCATGATTTTTAAAAACTATGCATTCTGAAGGCTTTTGTACAAGACTGATATTTTGTACTTGAATTCTGATATTGTGATTTGAAAAGATGTAACCAAATTTACATCGGTTTCTGTTGTGATAAAGTTATAAAATTTTCAAGTACTGTTTTATCTGTCTTGTAAATTTCTGTTCTGTCTATTAAAACGCTCCATCAAAGCTAAGGCATTCCCTTTGTGAGTGGCCTTAACGGAGGTGGGGTGTTACATTTTGTAAATGCTCAGGTTAGACCGGGTTGTACAGGTCCAGGTTATTGGATGCTGCGAAGTCCAGAGACGAGCTGGAAGAGTTCAGACGTATGTTATTACATAACTACTATTTCGCTGTGTTGTATATGAGCACAGGTTATTATAACTGTCCAGATGTGTGATGTACTCTGATGATCGTAAGTATTTTTAAAGCTCTCAATAAAGACTTATTTCTATATTATATTTTGTTCCGCTGCGATGAGAGACTCTGTGTTGTGTGGTTTCTTCTTCTTCTTCTATTCTAATATTTCTTTCTTTCTTATCTCACCCTCTAATTTCTTTCTATTAACTATCCAGTGTTTTCGGTGTTTGGAAGATCGACATGGGATACGGAATTGTATTTATATCGATTTTCGAGGCTGAAAATCCTTGGGGTTATTACATTAGGCGGACCTATCTGTCATCCAATACCTCTCGATGATTTATTCACATTATTATAAACTAGAGGGCACTAGCTACAGGATCTACTAGTTAAGTGTAACACCCCACCTCCGCTAGGGTCACTCTTTCGGGGGCACTAGCTTCTGGGGGGCGTTAGAACTGGGTAAGCATGCATAATGATATATCAAGGCAGAACAAGAACATAAATATATGTAAAACAGAGTAAGTGAGAATAAAACAGCGGAATATCTCAAACCATCTCAAAACAAGTATAGTACATCATAAAGTCAACTGCCAAAATAAACATGTCTAGTACATCATAAACAGAAATACTGAAATACATAGTGCTATCCCCAAAATAAAGATGATAAACCATAGCGAGCTCAATGTCCAGACATACATGAGCTATCCAGCAAACAAGCAAGCGATCCAAGCTAAGCACCACTATTCCCTCCCTGAGAACCTGGGGGGGGGGGGGTAAACGGAAGAAAAGAAGCGAAAGAAAACAGGTCAGTCAAAAAGACTGGTAAGCCCTACTACGATCAGTCTATAAACTAATAAAGTTAACATCATGATGGAAACTGAGATGAACATACTGGCAATAGATAAAGGTGTCATCACATAAAGAAGATTAAGCTTTGCACCACAGTGTACTGGCAAACTAACATAACAGGTATTGATCCCTCAGCCCAAACTTTGGCCCAATAACATGAGGTGACCTTAATACAAGGTCCAGCCCAATGGTCTAGTCGATCGGCTCCCTATAAACCTAACACGTCAAGTGTTGGTGTCCATACGGCCCATATATGGTTGTAGTCAGACTGTGCTGGGTCCACCTTCGGGTGTATCAAGCCCTCGGGTGTCAACCCCAGACACCTAAGCAATAATGCACAGTCTAAACCTACTGGTACCCGTGCCTCGAGTTTGTCCAACACCGGACTACGTGCACGTCCGTAGCCCGCCTGGACCCGCACCGCTGTACCACTCAGCCGTCACTTTGGTCGCTTACATCAGTCCAGTAATCGTGCCCCGCCCTAGCCTAGCCTCTAGGGTTGTGAATGATACCAAACTGGGATTACTGCTGGAACAGACCACGTTGCTAGGGTTTTCTAAGAGGGTTAAGTGTGGTTTAACCCCTCACTAATCATGGATTAAATTAGTTAAGTGTAACCAACAGTTCACCACTTAACCCCATTTAATCCCTCGTATCCCCAAAAATTGGTTAAGTATTAGTGGGCCATGACTTAACCCTAATCATGAGGCATTAATTAATTTAATTGTGCCTTAACCTCTCACATTAGACTTTGTTGCGGTTACCTAGTTAAGCCGGTGGGTTCCGGGTAGATTTACACCACAACTTGGTCTAACCTCGGGTCTTGGCACCACATGACCAACTTCTCACATTGGATCCTATTGTTTGTAGCCACTAGTTAAGCCGGTAGGTTCCGGGTAGAATTACGCTACAAACTCAACCCAACCTCGAGTTGGCCACACTTATGTTTTCTAAGTGTCATGTCCACTTTATTTTCAAAACATAATTACAAGTCTAACAAATACTTGGGTAGACCTAACTTAATAGGTAAATTCCCAAGGGGTAGACCTAACTTAATAGATAAATTCCCAATCTTATATTTTCATGTATTTTAAGTTTTACCCAAACCCCCCCAACGTCATTCTATCGCTTACATATTCGTCATAACGCATAAAGGATAGAAAGAGGGAACTTGGCACAACATACATGATGAATCTTACATATCATAATAAACATGCATAACATGTTGGACTTGCATAACTTAGCATAGTGAACTTGCATAAACATGCATAACTTGTTAAACTTGCAAATCATGGCATAGTGAACTTGCATAAACATGCATAACTTGTTAAACTTGCAAATCATGGCATAGTGAACTTGCATAAACATGCATAACTTGTTAAACTTGCAAATCATGGCATAGTGAACTTGCATAAACATGCATAACTTGTTAAACTTGCAAATCATGGCATAGTGAACTTGCATAAACATGCATAACTTGTTAAACTTGCAAATCATGGCATAGTGAACTCGCATAAGCATGCATAACTTATTAAACATGCATAAATCCCAACTTTCATCACATATTAACTTTAGAGTTTCTAAAATGAAGGTAAGAGGGCTTACAATGCTTTTGCGGACTCAAATGAGTATAGCAAATGTAAGAAACCCCTTATGCAACAACTTAAAACCCCAAAAATGCAAGCAAACTTGATCAAGACTCCTCCTTTATGGTGCCAATAGAGAAACAAGACTTTAATGCAAGCTAAAGAGGATCATACAAGTCTAAATACACTTGTATGCATGGAAATCTCTTAGAAATTTGCTTAGGAATTGTATGAAGAGAGTGGAGGCCATGAGAGGTTTGATTTTGACATAGTTTAGTTGCTAGAATGAATAATGAGTGATTTAGGGTAGGTTAGGGTCTTATTTATAGATTAGGCTAGTGATTTAGACCATAGGATTAAACCCTAGTTCCAATCTTAGCCCTCTATACCGAATCAGGCCCCCAAGCTCAACACAACCAAGCCCAGATTAGAAATGGTGCGCCAGGCAAAACTGCCCGGCCACCCCGTGTCGACAGGGCTGTCGACAGGGCAGTCGACACCCTCAGACCCCTGTCGACATGCCTGTCGACATGGGGGTCTTGGCGGGAGTTTTCCCGCCTGACGCCAGTTTGCCCTAATTTCTGTTTTTAACTTAAAATTTCAAATCTGTTTTTAACATGGAAATTTCTGAAAACTTCAATGGGCCTTAACTGGGTCATACGGACTCCGATTTTCGAAAACTCGGACTCTATTTCGCGTATTTTTCCGAGACGAACGCAATGGCATAGCCCGTTTCCCTTGATTCAGATTTTAGAATTAAATTCTGCCTCGATTTATGTTATAACAGGTTATTGAAAATACGGGTTGTTACATTCTCCCCTCCTTAAAGGATTTCGTCCCCGAAATCTTCAAGTTAGGAAGAACGTATCCTACCATCCAATCATCCATCTACTCAAATCATCATCCACGAGCAATCATTATCCTTACAAGATTCTAAATGCTGTATGAACATATGCAAAAGTGTGTGTATATGTACTTATCTAATGCAAAGATCAATGCAAAATATGTTAGTGAAATGTATCCATATGTATGCAAATCCCTAACATAATGTATAATATCTACATGCGTGCTCAATCTGTAACACCCCGCCTCCGCTAGGGTCATTCGCAAAGGAATGCACTAGCTTTAGAGGGGCATTATTAGTAAACATGCACAGAAATATCACAAGACAGAACATATATAAATAGCGGAAGTAAAATCAAACTTTCATAACATGAATAAATAAGGTCTAAAGCCTTTTACATCAGAGTACATCAAAACCTGTCTTGCAATAATAAAGAAGCATAAAAACCTTTTCATAAATTATTCCCCAAGTAAAAACAGTAAAGTAGCCATAGCCAAGAGAAGTCCAAGCCATCCATGATGACCTTCAGGCAGAAGAAGTCAGAACTAAACAGCATTGTTTCCTCCCTGTAACCTGGGGGGGAAACGGAAGAAAAGAGGCGAAACAAAACGGGTCAGTCAAAAAGACTGAGTAAGTCCTATCTACTTCCAGTATAAAAACAGGTAAAGGTAACATGACATGCATAAACTGAAAGTAAACATAAGGATAACTACAAGATAGATAAACCAGGATAGCCGGTTGAACTACTGTGGCAAGGTAAACCAAGGTATCATGATAAACTGCGGTGTTATGATAAGTCAAGGTATCACATTGTCAGATTTCTATCGAGTACATTATCCCAAGGTATCTACCCCGTCTAACATCCCACGGTATCTATTATGTATATTCTTCCTAGTCCTAACATGTATATTTGCTCTGCACCTCTCGTACTAGTATCCCTACCCGCGTCATGTGTTAACCATGAATGTCCCTTGCTCAAAGTCATGTAATGGTCCATGTCAACCTAATATATCGCATATATAGGTTACTCAAATCATATGTTTCTTTCCATGTATATAAGTTCAGTCCTTTGCCGTACCTCGTACGGGCTTCCTCATGTCGTATTATCCTTGAAATCATTTGGACTATCACCCTTGTTCTAGCTAGGCTCTTCCATATGAATCATCGTTTGAACTACTAAGACTTACGCCACCTAGCACCACTAGGGATTACGCTTACCTATTGCACGCTTTCGTATTTCGGTTTGGGTTAAACCACCTAGGCCACTAGGGATTACGCTAACCCTCAACCGCTCCCTTTTTCCCACGCATTCATCGTGAATCGTTTTTCTATAACTGTATGCACATGTATCACATCGTGCCATCCGAGTCCTGTCACCGACCAAAACAAGAAATACAGGACTCGGTCGGGAGCTTTAGATTTATCTGCCGATGCAGATGCTAAGGTCTGCTTTTTTACACGTGGCTATGGTCCCACGAGACCCCTCCCTCAACTAGCGAAAGGCAACACAAGAGAAAATCTTGCATAAGAACTACACTCCGGCCAGCCCACATCCTACGGCCTACCTCACCCATAATTAGATAGCAATTATGGTCTGTTGGGTGTTCCCTGCCTTTCCGTACGTACACGTTTGACTCAAGATGGTAGATGATCGACGAACTTGCTATCTCGGGCACCTTATGTATCCGCCGACTCACTGCTATCCACCCCAGTCTTTAGGTCGCTCGCATAGCAACCAAGGCATATTCTTGGTTCTTCTACCGCAGATCTCAACCTCTCGTGAGCCCAGGATGATCATCTGCGACATCACAGAGGGATACCAAGAATATCCTCACGTTCCTCGAAGCCGCTGCTTCGTTACCCAGTTCGCTGGAGCCTTTATCTAAATCAGATAGCCTGCTCCTACGCGTACACTTAAACGATGACCTACCGTATCGGGTTACTCATCTATCTAAGAAGTGGCCCAGATTTCCTTGACTAAGAATTATTACTTGGTTTCCCTTAACTAAGGTTTACCACTTAGCCTTATTTCCATTACCCTTGTTAACTATGGTTATTTACCTAATCCTCCGAATTAGGGTTTATCTAATGGGTTAAGTGTCACTTAAGTTCATAACTTAGCCCGTCTACAAACCATGTCAAAATTGGCTAAGTATCCAAGTCCAAGACTTAACCCTACAAACCATGTGTCAAGTTGGCTAAGTATATCAAGCAATCCATAACTTAACCTCGTCTAATTATCATTTTAGATTGGTTAATTATATAAATTAACTTGACCTTGTCAAATTACCGAGTCAAATCGGTCAAGCGTATTCAAGTGATTCGTGACTTAGCCTTATCATGTTTTCACGTTAGATTGGTTAAGTATAGATTAACTTAACCTAATTAAATTAACGAGTTAGATTGGTTAAGTATAGGTCACTTAACCTCATCAAATCATCGTGTTAAATTAGTTAAGTGTTTAACTTAACCCCATTAAATTACCACGTTACGTTGGTTAAGTATTAGTTACTTAACCTCATTGAATTACCAAGTTTAAATTGGTTAAGTGTTTAACTTAACCCCGTCGAATTACCGTGTTTAGATTAGTTAAGTGTGGATTACTTAACCCCATCTAATTACCGTGGTTAGGTTAGTTAAGTCTTAATTACTTAACCTCATCTAATTACCAAGTCGGATTAGTTAAGTGTAAATTACTTAACCCCATCTCCTAATCATCTTGCGTGGTTAAGTGTCATTAAGGAAATCAAGCCCGGTCCCACTTAACCTACCCATTTGTGTCATATCGGTTAAGTGTCATTAGTCAAATTTACTTAACCCTATCATGTGGCATTAATTTAATTAATGCACTCTTAACCTCTCACATTAGACCTTGTTGTGGTTACTAGTTAAGCCGGGCGGGTCCGGGTAGATTTACACCACAACCTAGTCTAACCTCGGGTCTTAAGCGCGACATGACCAACTTCTCACATTGGGTCCTATTGTTTGCAACTACTAGTTAGGCCGGTCGGTTCCGGGTAGTTTTACGTTGCAAACTCAACCCAACCTCGAGTTGTCCACACTTATATTATCTAAGTTCATCATGTTTCCAAAACATGTTACAAGTTTTCAAGCATTTGGGTAGACCTAACTTAATAGGTAAATTCCCAAAGGGTAGACCTAACTTAATAGGTAAATTCCCAAGCTCATGTTTTTATGCATATTTACATGTTAACTTACATGCTATATTCATTGTTCCATGTTGTCATGTTATACCCATTTAACCCAAATCATGTTTCACATCATATTTCATGGAATTTCAAGTTAAGTTTCTCATGTATATTCACGCTCGTCTAACCCAACCCCAAAACGTGTTTCCAACGTAAGTATAGACGAGTCAACATAGTAGGAATACTATGACTACGAATTGGCCTCGAACATGCATAGTGTCATAAAAAGGGTTTTGGCCACAAACACACAAAATGTCACAAGGGAATTCGGCCACAAACATGCATATTATCAAAAAGGGTTTGACCATAAACATGCACAACTTAAAAGGGGGGGGGGGATTGGCCACGAGCATGCATAATCTCATAAAGGATTTGGCCACAAACTTGCATGTTAGCATAAGGGGTTTGGGTTCATAAACATGCATAAGCCCCAAAATCTTGTCTTAGCCAATGTTTCACAAGTAAAGTGGTTCCTAAAGGTTCATGCTAGCATTTCATGCATAAAGATCCAAACTTGCAAGTTAAACTAGGTTATGCATAGCATGAGAGGCATGATTAAGTCACTCACATGGCCTAAAATCATAAACATGAACACAAGAGGCAAGGTAAGGTTCATATAGGTTCGCATAATCATGTTTAGCCTCATTTTATCCCATGTCAACATTAAAAATACCGTTTTGATCCAAAAGTAGCTAGAATTTACCTAGTTAGGCCTAGGCAAAGAAGCATGGATCATCTTGGCTAAGAAAGGTGCCTCCTTTGTTGAAGAATCGTCATGGAACTCGCATAGCAATGTTGATTTGGCCTTGATTTGGTGTAGCAAGCTTGCACCTTTTGATTTGAACTTGATTTGAGTGCATAGGCTCTAGGGATTTGAGATGGAGGCCATGATCAAGATTGATTTTGGCAGCACTTAGTTGCTAGGTTTGATTTTTAGGGATTTAGGTTAGGTTTAGGGTCTTTTTATAGAGATTAGGATAGTTTTAGGCCCTAGGATTAGATCTAGGATTAATCTAGACCACAGAAATCGTCACAGGCCCATCAGACCAGACCAAGACTGCATCCAGGTGCACCAGGCCACAAAACACGGAGTTGTGTTTTTGGACCCAGTCGACACCCAAGTCGACAGCCCTGTCGACTTGGGGTCCAGGGGTGTCGACAGCCCTGTCGACTCCCCTGTCGACATGGGCTTTGGCGGGAAAATTCCCGCCTACCCCAAAACTTGAACTTCCTAGGTGATTTTCAAACTTGGAAACCCTGAAAACTTCGACGGACCATAACTTGGTCATACGGACTCCGATTCTCGAAAACTCGGACTCTATTTCGCGTATTTTTCCGAGACGAACGCAATGGCATAGCCCGTTTTACTTGATTAAGAATTTAAAATTAAATTCTGCCTTGATTCTCGTTTTAACATGTTATTGAAATACGGGTTGTTACATTCTCCCCTCCTTTTAGGATTTCGTCCCCGAAATCTCTAAGTTAGGAAGAACATATCCTACCATCCATCATCCATCTACTCAAAACATCATCCACAAGCAACCATTGTCCTTAGATGATTTCTAATGCTGTATGAATATATGCAAAACGTGTGTGTACATGTTCCTTAGCTAATGCTAATGATCAGGCCTGGATAATCTTTCTAATGCAAAATATGTATAGTGCCATGAATCCAACATGTATGCAAATAGTCCTAGTCATATAGATACTATAAGCGTGCACAATCATTCATTCATATGCAACAACCGCATGATAATACATTCGATTTCACCCATAAACAAGTATAAATACTCGTGCATATGCAATATGAAATGTGACCGAGTCGAGCTAGTATCTAATGTGTATTCGCGCATCCACGAGCAACCACTTGCAACCACTTGCAACCATATCAATCATAACATGTTTCAAATACATGTTTACATCCATAGGGTTCTACCTAAGATTCCCTGAAACAGGGTCGAGAAGATAAACAAAACAAACTCCGTACGGGGTTTGTAACAGAGACAGGACCGAGAGGATATCCATAAAAGATAGCCTACAAGCAAGCTCAATAGAAAAACAGGGATCGAGGATATATTCCCAAAAGAGATATCATGCACGTATTTAGTCTTCAGTCTCCTGAGTCGCATCACCTTGAGCTTAGTTCCATCGTGCCTTGACCGCCCCTTTTTCTTCACGGTTTCGCAGCTTCTTACTTCCTGTTTCCATAACATGAGTTGGAACTCATTTCCTCGTCGCCTCTCGTTCCACTTGCACTTATTCTTTCCCTAGTATACTTTGCTCAACCATATCTACGTACTCAAGCCAGCTCTCTCCAAAATTCACTAGTGAATTCTGGATCTTGTACCATAAGGTATTCCACGTAGAAAAACTTTCTCTTGAAAGTAAACAAGTTACCGTGCGCACTTGCTAGGGTAATTCCCATAACCCATACATAATCGAAGTAAACCATCCGTCTTATTAGCGAACACCACTCGATCGGGTTTCTAATTTCCAACAAAGGCATCTAGGGATTCTAAGTAACTAATCATGACAGAACCCAAAAGGTTACGCGATACTTCAAGGGTATTACCAAAGCAAGCCAAGAGTCTAACTACCCTCCTTCTAACACCGAGAGTGGCACCCCTTACTGGATAACCACTTCATCCCTAGAATCCATCCATAGCTTATAAACATAAGCATCATTTCCAAGCTCAATACTTGACATAGACATTCTCAAATCCAAACAAGTCATGAATAAATGGACCGATCTTCCAATAGGACTTGAGACAAAAACGGGCTCCTCTATTACACTAGTACTAAGGTGCAGAGACTCAACTATCGAAGCGAACTTTAAAAGATGCGGTGATCAAAACAAAGTCCCGACAGGATGATAGAGAAGAAAAGCTAAACCTTTAACAAGATCGTTACCCTCCTTCTGAGGTACCCTAGAAATGAGAGCATACTATTGCCCTCCGAATGATCTTGTCCCTGTTCCATGATACTTAACTATCTGTCCCGTTTCACCATGCCAAAGGTACTCTCTCGTCATGGGTTTTATTGTTCATCTTTCTCCCTCCTTTTAGGACTAAGCCATACCAACATGTTGCTTATCCCTAAGCTCGTATCCTTTATCCATGTTCTTACTATCCTTTCATAACTCTGCAACGGTCTCTCGAGAACCACCTCCATCGTACGGGAAACACTTACGCAGCTAGAAAGACTAGTCGCAGACAAAACCACTGTGACTACAGATGGAGGAAAGAAAGGAAAAGAGATTCAATCAAGGAAACAAGGATAATGCTAATGGCCTTTGGGGAATAGCCTTTTATTTTTAAAAGAAAACTTTCTTGAAAAATGCTTCTTTATAAATGATTTTCAAATAGTTTTCAGAAGGTCTTTAAAAACTTTTGCCCAGTCTGGTAACCTTCTGCTCTGATACCAAATGTAACACCCCGCCTCCGCTAGTGTCACTCGCAAAGGAATGCACTAGCTTTAGAGGGGAATTATTGGTAAACATGCACAGAAATATCACAAGACAGAACATATATAAATAGCGGAAGTAAAATCAAACTTTCATAACATGAATAAATAAGGTCTAAAGCCTTTTACATCAGAGTACATCAAAACCTGTCTTGCAATAATAAAGAAGCATAAAAACCTTTTCATAAATTATTCCCCAAGTAAAAACAGTAAAGTAGCCATAGCCAAGAGAAGTCCAAGCCATCCATGATGACCTTCAGGCAGAAGAAGTCAGAACTAAACAGCATTGTTTCCTCCCTGTAACCTGGGGGGGAACGGAAGAAAAGAGGCGAAACAAAACGGGTCAGTCAAAAAGACTGAGTAAGTCCTATCTACTTCCAGTATAAAAACAGGTAAAGGTAACATGACATGCATAAACTGAAAGTAAACATAAGGATAACTACAAGATAGATAAACCAGGATAGCCGGTTGAACTACTGTGGCAAGGTAAACCAAGGTATCACGATAAACTGCGGTGTTATGATAAGTCAAGGTATCACATCGTCAGATTTCTATCGAGTACATTATCCCAAGGTATCTACCCCGTCTAACATCCCACGGTATCTATTATGTATATTCTTCCTAGTCCTAACATGTATATTTGCTCTGCACCTCTCGTACTAGTATCCCTACCCGCGTCATGTGTTAACCATGAATGTCCCTTGCTCAAAGTCGTGTAATGGTCCATGTCAACCTAATATATCGCATACATAGGTTACTCAAATCATATGTTTCTTTCCATGTATATAAGTTCAGTCCTTTGCCGTACCTCGTACGGGCTTCCTCATGTCGTATTATCCTTGGAATCGTTTGGACTATCACCCTTGTTCTAGCTAGGCTCTTCCATATGAATCATCGTTTGAACTACTAAGACTTACGCCACCTAGCACCACTAGGGATTACGCTTACCTATTGCACGCTTTCGTATTTCGGTTTGGGTTAAACCACCTAGGCCACTAGGGATTACGCTAACCCTCAACCGCGCCCTTTTTCCCACGCATTCATCGTGAATCGTTTTTCTATAACTGTATGCACATGTATCACATCGTGCCATCCGAGTCCTGTCACCGACCAAAACAAGAAATACAGGACTCGGTCGGGAGCTTTAGATTTATCTGCCGATGTAGATGCTAAGGTCTGCTTTTCTACACGTGGCTATGGTCCCACGAGACCCCTCCCTCAACTAGCGAAAGGCAACACAAGAGAAAATCTTGCATAAGAACTACACTCCGGCCAGCCCACATCCTACGGCCTACCTCACCCATAATTAGATAGCAATTATGGTCTGTTGGGTGTTCCCTGCCTTTCCGTATGTACACGCTTGACTCAAGATGGTAGATGATCGACGAACTTGCTATCTCGGGCACCTTATGTATCCGCCGACTCACTGCTATCCACCCCAGTCTTTAGGTCGCTCGCATAGCAACCAAGGCATATTCTTGGTTCTTCTACCGCAGACCTCAACCTCTCGTGAGCCCAGGATGATCATCTGCGACATCACAGAGGGATACCAAGAATATCCTCACGTTCCTCGAAGCCGCTGCTTCGTTACCCAGTTCGCTGGAGCCTTTATCTAAATTAGATAGCCTGCTCCTACGCGTACACTTAAACGATGACCTACCGTATCGGGTTACTCATCTATCTAAGAAGTGGCCCAGATTTCCTTGACTAAGAATTATTACTTAGTTTCCCTTAACTAAGGTTTACCACTTAGCCTTATTTCCATTACCCTTGTTAACTATGGTTATTTACCTAATCCTCCGAATTAGGGTTTATCTAATGGGTTAAGTATCACTTAAGTTCATAACTTAGCCCGTCTAAAAACCATGTCAAAATTGGCTAAGTATCCAAGTCCAAGACTTAACCCTACAAACCATGTGTCAAGTTGGCTAAGTATATCAAGCAATCCATAACTTAACCTCGTCTAATTATCATTTTAGATTGGTTAATTATATAAATTAACTTGACCTTGTCAAATTACCGAGTCAAATCGGTCAAGCGTATTCAAGTGATTCGTGACTTAGCCTTATCATGTTTTCACGTTAGATTGGTTAAGTATAGATTAACTTAACCTCATTAAATTAACGAGTTAGATTGGTTAAGTATAGGTCACTTAACCTCATCAAATCATCGTGTTAAATTAGTTAAGTGTTTAACTTAACCCCATTAAATTACCACGTTACGTTGGTTAAGTATTGGTTACTTAACCTCATTGAATTACCAAGTTTAAATTGGTTAAGTGTTTAACTTAACCCCGTCGAATTACCGTGTTTAGATTAGTTAAGTGTGGATTACTTAACCCCATCTAATTACCGTGGTTAGGTTAGTTAAGTCTTAATTACTTAACCTCATCTAATTAGCCAGTCGGATTATTTAAGTGTAAATTACTTAACCCCATCTCCTAATCATCTTGCGTGGTTAAGTGTCATTAAGGAAATCAAGCCCGGTCCCACTTAACCTACCCATTTGTGTCATATCGGTTAAGTGTCATTAGTCAAATTTACTTAACCCTATCATGTGGCATTAATTTAATTAATGCACTCTTAACCTCTCACATTAGACCTTGTTGTGGTTACTAGTTAAGCCGGGCGGGTCCGGGTAGATTTACACCACAACCTAGTCTAACCTCGGGTCTTAAGCGCGACATGACCAACTTCTCACATTGGGTCCTATTGTTTGCAACTACTAGTTAGGCCGGTCGGTTCCGGGTAGTTTTACGTTGCAAACTCAACCCAACCTCGAGTTGGCCACACTTATATTATCTAAGTTCATCATGTTTCCAAAACATGTTACAAGTTTTCAAGCATTTGGGTAGACCTAACTTAATAGGTAAATTCCCAAAGGGTAGACCTAACTTAATAGGTAAATTCCCAAGCTCATGTTTTTATGCATATTTACATGTTAACTTACATGCTATATTCAATGTTCCATGTTTTCATGTTATACCCATTTAACCCAAATCATGTTTCACATCATATTTCATGGAATTTCAAGTTAAGTTTCTCATGTATATTCACGCTCGTCTAACCCAACCCCAAAACGTGTTACCAACGTAAGTATAGACGAGTCAACATAGTAGGAATACTATGACTACGAATTGGCCTCGAACATGCATAGTGTCATAAAAAGGGTTTTGGCCACAAACACACAAAATGTCACAAGGGAATTCGGCCACAAACATGCATATTATCAAAAAGGGTTTGACCATAAACATGCACAACTTAAAAGGGGGGGGGGGGGATTGGCCACGAGCATGCATAATCTCATAAAGGATTTGGCCACAAACTTGCATGTTAGCATAAGGGGTTTGGGTTCATAAACATGCATAAGCCCCAAAATCTTGTCTTAGCCAATGTTTCATAAGTAAAGTGGTTCCTAAAGGTTCATGCTAGCATTTCATGCATAAAGATCCAAACTTGCAAGTTAAACTAGGTTATGCATAGCATGAGAGGCATGATTAAGTCACTCACATGGCCTAAAATCATAAACATGAACACAAGAGGCAAGGTAAGGTTCATATAGGTTCGCATAATCATGTTTAGCCTCATTTTATCCCATGTCAACATTAAAAAATACCGTTTTGATCCAAAAGTAGCTAGAACTTACCTAGTTAGGCCTAGGCAAAGAAGCATGGATCATTTTGGCTAAGAAAGGTGCCTCCTTTGTTGAAGAATCGTCATGGAACTCGCATAGCAATGTTGATTTGGCCTTGATTTGGTATAGCAAGCTTGCACCTTTTGATTTGAACTTGATTTGAGTGCATAGGCTCTAGGGATTTGAGATGGAGGCCATGATCAAGATTGATTTTGGCAGCACTTAGTTGCTAGGTTTGATTTTTAGGGATTTAGGTTAGGTTTAGGGTCTTTTTATAGAGATTAGGATAGTTTTAGGCCCTAGGATTAGATCTAGGATTAATCTAGACCACAGAAATCGTCACAGGCCCATCAGACCAGACCAAGACTGCATCCAGGTGCACCAGGCCACAAAACACGGAGTTGTGTTTTTGGACCCAGTCGACACCCAAGTCGACAGCCCTGTCGACTTGGGGTCCAGGGGTGTCGACAGCCCTGTCGACTCCCCTGTCGACATGGGCTTTGGCGAGAAAATTCCCGCCTACCCCAAAACTTGAACTTCCTAGGTGATTTTCAAACTTGGAAACCCTGAAAACTTCGACGGACCATAACTTGGTCATACGGACTCCGATTCTCGAAAACTCGGACTCTATTTCGCGTATTTTTCCGAGACGAACGCAATGGCATAGCCCGTTTTACTTGATTCAGAATTTAAAATTAAATTCTGCCTTGATTCTCGTTTTAACATGTTATTGAAATACGGGTTGTTACACAATCATACATCCATATGCAACATCCATGTGATAGCATACAAATTTCATCCAAGAATAAGCATAAACACTCATGCACATGCAATATGAGGAGTGTGTGAGCCGATCTAGTGCCTAATGTGTATCATGCATCCACGAGTAACCACTTGTAAACACTTGCAACCACTTGCAACCATCAAACATAACATGTCTCAAACACATGTTTCATCCAAAGGATTCTACCTAAGGTTCTCATGATAAGATAGACACGATGAACTAGATAAACTAGATAGACATGGAAAGATAAAGAGATTGAGAGTGTACCCTCAAAAAGGAATGGATAAAGCCTACGCATCTTCTCTTCAGTTTCCCAAGTTGCGTCTTCCTCGGCTTCACCCCATTGAACCTTCACCAACTTGACCTCACGATTCCTTAGCTTCTTGATCTCTGTCCCCAAGATACGAATCGGAGCTCTCCTCAAGGTAGCTTCTTTCTCTACTTCCACATCTTCTAGAACACTTGGCTCAACCACCTCTGCTGACTTATGCAAACACTTCCGGAGATGCGAAACATGAAAAACATTATGCACTCCAGCTAGCTTCTCGGGCAATTCCACTCTATAGGCCATCTGCCCGATCCTCTCTACAACTGGAAACGGTCCAACAAACCTTGGTGCTAACTTTCCTACTGCTCCAAACCGAACCACATTCTGCAAAGGAGAAACCTTCACGAAAACCATATCCCCAACATCAAACTCCAAATCAGTCCTTCGCCTATCAGCATAAGATTTCTGTCTGTCTTGGGCCGCCTTCATCCGTCTTCTAATCAACTCGACCTTCTCGGATGTATCTCTAATCATGTCAGGTCCAAGTATAAGCTTATCCGTAGTCTCCCACCAACATGTAGGTGACTTGCACGGTCTCCCATATAAAGCCTCAAATGGTGCCATCCCAATGCTCGCCTGATAACTGTTATTATAAGCAAATTCCACAAGAGGAAGATGATCTTCCCAAGTACCACCAAAATCCAGAATGCAAAGCCTCAACAAGTCCTCAAGTACCCTATTCACCCTTTCTGTCTGACCGTTCGTTTGTGGGTGATAAGCCGTACTCAGGTTCAACCTCGTGCCCATAGCTTCCTGCAAACTGTTCCAGAACTGACTAGTAAAGATGGGGTCTCGGTCACTGACTATGCTAGAAGGGACTCCATGTAGTCGTACTATCTCACGAAGATATACTGATGCTAGTCCAGATGCGGTCCTTTTGCTCTTCACCGGAATGAAATGAGCACTCTTCGTAAGCCTATCCACAATGACCCATATTCTTGTATTCCCTTTTCTTGACCTTGGCAATCCGTCAACAAAGTCCATAGAAATACTCTCCCACTTCCATAGCGGGACCTCTAGAGGATGCAATAGCCCACCGGGCTTCTTCGACTCGGCTTTTACTCTCTGACAAACAACACATCTAGAGACAAACTCTGCCACATCCTTCTTCATTCCAGGCCAGAAGAAAATGCGCTTCATATCCTTATACATCTTATCTCCACCCGGATGTATAGTCAACTTGGAGCGATGTGCTTCCTCGAGAACTTTCCTCACCAAGTCTTCCACCATCGGAACACAAAGCCTTCCGTCTCTCCTCAGCCAACCCTTATCATCTATAGAATATCGAGCAAGGTGACTAGATGTCTCCCCTCGAATCAGCTTATCCATAATCTCAATTATCTGAGGGTCTTCCTTCTGTGAAGCCCCAACTTGATCCAGAAGGGTAGGCCTGAGCTCAAGGGATGCTAAAGAACCGGTCATCGACTCAACTGCCAAAGAGAAATCAAAGGTTGCCAAGAACTCTAAATTCTTCATCTCAACAAATAGAGGACTTAGTGTCAACCTTTTTCTACTCAACGCATCCGCTACAACATTCCCCTTGCCAGGGGTATAGGCTATATCAAAATCGTAGGACGCCAAGAATTCCATCCACCTTTGCTGCCTCAAGTTCAGATCCTTCTGCGAAAAGAGATACTTCAAAGACTTATGATCAGTATACAGCTCAAATCTCTCTCCCAGAAGATAATGACGCCAAGCCTTGAGTGCATATACTATCGCTGCCAGCTCTAGATCATGAGTGGGATAATTCTTCTCATTCACCTTAAGTTGCCTACCACCAAAACATATAACTCTGCCTTCTTGCATCAGAACGGCACCCAATCCCGTGCCACAAGCATCAGTGTACACAGTAAAAATCTTACCACCATCGGGTAAAGCTAGAACTGGTGCTGAGGTAAGGGCTCTCTTGAGTTTCTGAAAAGCAAGCTCACAGTCCATATCCCAAGCAAAAACTAAGTTCTTCTTTGTCAACTTAGTAAGAGGAGCGGATATCTTCGCGAAGTCCTTGATGAACTTCCGGTAAAAACCTACAAGACCTAGAAAACTTCTCACTTCGGTTGCATTCCTTGGAGTCTTCCAATCCTGCACAGCAACTACTTTAGCGGGATCCACCGCCAAGCCTTGCTTAGATACTATATGCCCAAGGAACCGAACTTCCCTTCTCCAAAAGTGACACTTGGAGAACTTGGCCTTTAACTGATGCGCTCTAAGCGTATCCATCACCTCTACAAGATGCCTCGCGTGCTCTTCTTCATCCTTAGAGAAGATCAAAATATCATCCACAAAGACCACGACAAACCTGTTCAAGAACTCTCGAAACACCCTACTCATCAAGTCCACGAAATACGCGGGTGCATTCGTCAAACCGAACGGCATAACAAGCCATTCAAAGAATCCATCTGGAGTTCTGAATGTAGTCTTGTCTATACTATCTTCAGCCACTCTGAGCTGATGAAATCCAGTAGCAAGATCAAGATGAGAGAAAACAGAAGCACCAACAAGATGGTCAAAAAGATCATCAATCCTTGGTAATGGGTGTCTGTTCTTCTTAGTCAGCTTATTCAAATCTCTATAGTCCACACAAAGTCGAAGAGAACCATCTGCCTTAGTAGCAAACACCACAGGCGCTCCCCATTCGGATATACTTCGTCTGATGAAGTTCTTCTCAAGCAACTCCTTTATTTGCTTGCTGAGCTCCCGTCTCTCACGCGGAGCCATGTGTCGAACGGGCAAAGAAACAGGCTTAGCATTATCCACCAGATAAATGCGAAAATCAATCTCTCGTTTAGGGGGCAACCCCTTAATTTCTTCAAAAACATCTGGATAATCTCGGACCACCCTTACAGACTGAAGGGTTTCCTCTGACGAGTCGAGAGATTCAAGATAGCACAACATGACGGGATCCTTCGGATTGCATGAAATCTCTAAGGTGTTGCCAAGGCGAGTCACAAGCCTCACAACCCTATGCTCACAATCAAGAATGGCTCCATGTCTAGACAGCCAATCCATCCCCAAAATCAATCCGTATCCCCTGAAACCAAGAACATACGCACTACACAAGAACTCTACACTGAGTATAGAGATCCTCAGATCCTCACATATCATAGATAGATGAGCAGAACCCCCAATGGGATTCGAAACACAAACGGGAACATCCACTAAGCTAGTACTAAGGTGAAAACTATCAACAAGATCAGATGAAATAAAGCTATGTGATGCACCAGAATCAAACAAGGTACGAACTGGAAGATCGGAAACATAAACAAGGTTCTCAACAGAAACACTACCTCGATCGGGAACTGGAGCGGTATTGAGAGCATGAACTTGCCCTCCTGAAGGTCCAGCACGCTGAGTCTGACCCTGTCCTTTCTTCTTCGGGCATTCCTTGCTGAAGTGTCCAGTCTCACCACAGGAAAAACATCCACCACTAAGCTTCCTTTTCTTCTTCCTACAATCCTTAGCAAAGTGTCCAGGCGCACCACAGTAATTGCACTTTCCCTTGCCTTTGTTGTTGTTCCCCTTCTTGTTCTTGCTCTGATTCCCCTGACTGCTTTGACCACCTTGATTGCCTTTACCCTGAGAATCAGTCTTCTTTGCTTGAGTATCACTCGACTTGACCTCTTTCTTTCCATCTCCCTGAAGTAGAGCCATATCGACCAAACTCTCAAAAGTAGCCCCATGCGGAATATGTGACATCGCCAAACCCTGCAGCGGCTCATTCAACCCTTTAGCAAATCGAAGAGCCTTCTTCTCAGGAGTGTTCACCATATCCAAACCAAAACGGGCCAGCTGATTAAACTTGTTCACATACTCCTTGACAGACATATCACCTTGCTTTAATGCAATGAACTTCTCCATCTGTAAATTCGCCTCAGCAGAAGATAGAAACTTGGCCACAAATCTAGCCCTCAAATCGGCCCAAGTCTCGACGGGCCTCGTCCCATTGGTGACCTCCCACCAATAGGCTGCTTCGTCCTTCAAAAGCCACACTGTCAATAAGATCTTCCTCTCGTCATCGATCCAAAAGATAGCAAACAAGTCCTCAGTGTCTTTCAGCCAATTCCTAGCTTCAACAAAAGATTCCGTGCCTAGGAAATTCTTGCCTCCCATCGCCTTGAAGTCTTTACAAACCTTCGTGAACTCAACCTGAGGATGCTGAGGGGGAGGAGGAGGAAGAGGAGCCTCAGCAACTGGAGGGGGAGGAACATGAACCACCGGAGGAGGGACATTAGGGGGAGGATTCTCAACTACAGGAGGAGGAGTGGGAGTAGGGTTTGCGGGGCCAGCTGTCGCCCTAGCTTCTAGAAGTCTCCTATACCAGAGTGGTACGTTTACTCCATCCGGGATGGCAAGATTCTTAGCCATACTGAAACGAAAGATAAGATAAGATTAGGTCAAGGGAACGAAGGATAACGCTAATGGCATTTTGGGGAATAGCCTTTTAAAGTACTAGACTTTTCTTTGGAAAATACTTTATACTTGTTTTGAAAATAGTTTTTCAAAAGTCTTTTAAAAACTTTTTGTTCTTTCTTGTAAACCATATGCTCTGATACCAAATTTGTAACACCCCACCTCCGCTAGGGTCACTCTTTCGGGGGCACTAGCTTCTGGGGGGCGTTAGAACTGGGTAAGCATGCATAATGATATATCAAGGCAGAACAAGAACATAAATATATGTAAAACAGAGTAAGTGAGAATAAAACAGCGGAATATCTCAAACCATCTCAAAACAAGTCTAGTACATCATAAAGTCAACTGCCAAAATAAACATGTCTAGTACATCATAAACAGAAATACTGAAATACATAGTGCTATCCCCAAAATAAAGATGATAAACCATAGCGAGCTCAATGTCCAGACATACATGAGCTATCCAGCAAACAAGCAAGCGATCCAAGCTAAGCACCACTATTCCCTCCCTGAGAACCTGGGGGGGGGGGGGGGAGGGAACGGAAGGAAAGAAGCAAAAGAAAACAGGTCAGTCAAAAAGACTGGTAAGCCCTACTACGATCAGTCTATAAACTAATAAAGTTAACATCATGATGGAAACTGAGATGAACATACTGGCAATAGATAAAGGTGTCATCACATAAAGAAGATTAAGCTTTGCACCACAGTGTACTAGCAAACTAACATAACAGGTATTGATCCCTCAGCCCAAACTTTGGCCCAATAACATGAGGTGACCTTAATACAAGGTCCAGCCCAACGGTCTAGTCGATCGGCTCCCTATAAACCTAACACGTCAAGTGTTGGTGTCCATACGGCCCACATATGGTTGTAGTCAGACTGTGCTGGGTCCACCTTCGGGTGTATCAAGCCCTCGGGTGTCAACCCCAGACACCTAAGCAATAATGCACAGTCTAAACCAACTGGTACCCGTGCCTCGAGTTTGTCCAACACCGGACTACGTGCACGTCCGTAGCCCGCCTGGACCCGCACCGCTATACCACTCAGCCGTCGCTTTGGTCGCTTACATCAGTCCAGTAATCGTGCCCCGCCCTAGCCTAGCCTCTAGGGTTGTGAATGATACCAAACTGGGATTACTGCTGGAACAGACCACGTTGCTAGGGTTTTCTAAGAGGGTTAAGTGTGGTTTAACCCCTCACTAATCATGGATTAAATTAGTTAAGTGTAACCAACAGTTCACCACTTAACCCCATTTAATCCCTCGTATCCCCAAAAATTGGTTAAGTATTAGTGGGCCATGACTTAACCCTAATCATGAGGCATTAATTAATTTAATTGTGCCTTAACCTCTCATATTAGACTTTGTTGCGGTTACCTAGTTAAGCCGGTGGGTTCCGGGTAGATTTACACCACAACTTGGTCTAACCTCGGGTCTTGGCACCACATGACCAACTTCTCACATTGGATCCTATTGTTTGTAGCCACTAGTTAAGCCGGTAGGTTCCGGGTAGAATTACGCTACAAACTCAACCCAACCTCGAGTTGGCCACACTTATGTTTTCTAAGTGTCATGTCCACTTTATTTTCAAAACATAATTACAAGTTTAACAAATACTTGGGTAGACCTAACTTAATAGGTAAATTCCCAAGGGGTAGACCTAACTTAATAGGTAAATTCTCAATCTTATATTTTCATGTATTTTAAGTTTTAACCAAACCCCCCCAACGTCATTCTATCGCTTACATATTCGTCATAACGCATAAAGGATAGAAAGAGGGAACTTGGCACAACATACATGATGAATCTTACATATCATAATAAACATGCATAACATGTTGGACTTGCATAACTTAGCATAGTGAACTTGCATAAACATGCATAACTTGTTAAACTTGCAAATCATGGCATAGTGAACTTGCATAAACATGCATAACTTGTTAAACTTGCAAATCATGGCATAGTGAACTTGCATAAACATGCATAACTTGTTAAACTTGCAAATCATGGCATAGTGAACTTGCATAAACATGCATAACTTGTTAAACTTGCAAATCATGGCATAGTGAACTTGCATAAACATGCATAACTTGTTAAACTTGCAAATCATGGCATAGTGAACTTGCATAAACATGCATAACTTGTTAAACTTGCAAATCATGGCATAGTGAACTCGCATAAGCATGCATAACTTATTAAACATGCATAAATCCCAACTTTCATCACATATTAACTTTAGAGTTTCTAAAATGAAGGTAAGAGGGCTTACAATGCTTTTGCGGACTCAAATGAGTATAGCAAATGTAAGAAACCCCTTATGCAACAAATTAAAACCCCAAAAATGCAAGCAAACTTGATCAAGACTCCTTCTTTATGGTGCCAATAGAGAAACAAGACTTTAATGCAAGCTAAAGAGGATCATACAAGTCTAAATACACTTGTATGCATGGAAATCTCTTAGAAATTTGCTTAGGAATTGTATGAAGAGAGTGGAGGCCATGAGAGGTTTGATTTTGACATAGTTTAGTTGCTAGAATGAATAATGAGTGATTTAGGGTAGGTTAGGGTCTTATTTATAGATTAGGCTAGTGATTTAGACCATAGGATTAAACCCTAGTTCCAATCTCAGCCCTCTAAACCGAATCTGGCCCCCAAGCTCAACACAACCAAGCCCAGATCAAAAATGGTGCGCCACGCAAAACTGCCCGGCCACCCCGTGTCGACAAGGCTGTCGACAGGGCAGTCGACACCCTCAGACCCCTGTCGACATGCCTGTCGACATGGGGGTCTTGGCGGGAGTTTTCCCGCCTGACGCCAGTTTGCCCTAATTTCTGTTTTTAACTTAAAATTTCAAATCTGTTTTTAACATGGAAATTTCTGAAAACTTCAATGGGCCTTAACTGGGTCATACGGACTCCGATTTTCGAAAACTCGGACTCTATTTCGCGTATTTTTCCGAGACGAACGCAATGGCATAGCCCGTTTCCCTTGATTCAGATTTTAGAATTAAATTCTGCCTCGATTTATGTTATAACAGGTTATTGAAAATACGGGTTGTTACATTCTCCCCTCCTTAAAGGATTTCGTCCCCGAAATCTTCAAGTTAGGAAGAACGTATCCTACCATCCAATCATCCATCTACTCAAATCATCATCCACGAGCAATCATTGTCCTTACAAGATTCTAAATGCTGTATGAACATATGCAAAAGTGTGTGTATATGTACTTATCTAATGCAAAGATCAATGCAAAATATGTTAGTGAAATGTATCCATATGTATGCAAATCCCTAACATAATGTATAATATCTACATGCGTGCTCAATCATACATCCATATGCAACATCCATGTGATAGCATACAAATTTCATCCAAGAATAAGCATAAACACTCATGCACATGCAATATGAGGAGTGTGTGAGCCGATCTAGTGCCTAATGTGTATCATGCATCCACGAGTAACCACTTGTAAACACTTGCAACCATCAAACATAACATGTCTCAAACACATGTTTCATCCAAAGGATTCTACCTAAGGTTCTCATGATAAGATATACACGATGAACTAGATAAACTAGATAGACATGGAAAGATAAAGAGATTGAGAGTGTACCCTCAAAAAGGAATGGATAAAGCCTACGCATCTTCTCTTCAGTTTCCCAAGTTGCGTCTTCCTCGGCTTCACCCCATTGAACCTTCACCAACTTGACCTCACGATTCCTTAGCTTCTTGATCTCTGTCCCCAAGATACGAATCGGAGCTCTCCTCAAGGTAGCTTCTTTCGCTACTTCCACATCTTCTAGAACACTTGGCTCAACCACCTCTGCTGACTTATGCAAACACTTCCGGAGATGCGAAACATGAAAAACATTATGCACTCCAGCTAGCTTCTCGGGCAATTCCACTCTATAGGCCATCTGCCCGATCCTCTCTACAACTGGAAACGGTCCAACAAACCTTGGTGCTAACTTTCCTACTGCTCCAAACTGGACCACATTCTGCAAAGGAGAAACCTTCACGAAAACCATATCCCCAACATCAAACTCCAAATCAGTCCTTCGCCTATTAGCATAAGATTTCTGTCTGTCTTGGGCCACCTTCATCCGTCTTCTAATCAACTCGACCTTCTCGGATGTATCTCTAATCATGTCAGGTCCAAGTATAAGCTTATCCGTAGTATCCCACCAACATGTAGGTGACTTGCACGGTCTCCCACATAAAGCCTCAAATGGTGCCATCCCAATGCTCGCCTGATAACTGTTATTATAAGCAAATTCCACAAGAGGAAGATGGTCTTCCCAAGTACCACCAAAATCCAGAATGCAAAGCCTCAACAAGTCCTCAAGTACCCTATTCACCCTTTCTGTCTGACCGTCCGTTTGTGGGTGATAAGACGTACTCAGGTTCAACCTCGTGCCCATAGCTTCCTGCAAACTGTTCCAGAACTGACTAGTAAAGATGGGGTCTCGGTCACTGACTATGCTAGAAGGGACTCCATGTAGTCGTACTATCTCACGAAGATATACTGATGCTAGTCCAGATGCGGTCCTTTTGCTCTTCACCGGAATGAAATGAGCACTCTTCGTAAGCCTATCCACAATGACCCATATTCTTGTATTCCCTTTTCTTGACCTTGGCAATCCGTCAACAAAGTCCATAGAAATACTCTCCCACTTCCATAGCGGGACCTCTAGAGGATGCAATAGCCCACCGGGCTTCTTCGACTCGGCTTTTACTCTCTGACAAACAACACATCTAGAGACAAACTCTGCCACATCCTTCTTCATTCCAGGCTAGAAGAAAATGCACTTCATATCCTTATACATCTTATCTCCACCCGGATGTATAGTCAAACTTGGAGCGATGTGCTTCCTCGAGAACTTTCCTCACCAAGTCTTCCACCATCGGAACACAAAGCCTTCCGTCTCTCCTCAGCCAACCCTTATCATCTATAGAATATCGAGCAAGGTGACTAGATGTCTCCCATCGAATCAGCTTATCCATAATCTCAATTATCTGAGGGTCTTCCTTCTGTGAAGCCCCAACTTGATCCAGAAGGGTAGGCCTGAGCTCAAGGGATGCTAAAGAACCGGTCATCGACTCAACTGCCAAAGAGAAATCAAAGGTTGCCAAGAACTCTAAATTCTTCATCTCAACAAATAGAGGACTTAGTGTCAACCTTTTTCTACTCAACGCATCCGCTACAACATTCCCCTTGCCAGGGGTATAGGCTATATCAAAATCGTAGGACGCCAAGAATTCCATCCACCTTTGCTGCCTCAAGTTCAGATCCTTCTGCGAAAAGAGATACTTCAAAGACTTATGATCAGTATACAGCTCAAATCTCTCTCCCAGAAGATAATGACGCCAAGCCTTGAGTGCATATACTATCGCTGCCAGCTCTAGATCATGAGTGGGATAATTCTTCTCATGCACCTTAAGTTGCCTACCACCAAAACATATAACTCTGCCTTCTTGCATCAGAACGACGCCCAATCCCGTGCCACAAGCATCAGTGTACACGGTAAACATCTTACCACCATCGGGTAAAGCTAGAACTGGTGCTGAGGTAAGGGCTCTCTTGAGTTTCTGAAAAGAAAGCTCACAGTCCATATCCCAAGCAAAAACTAAGTTCTTCTTTGTCAACTTAGTAAGAGGAGCGGATATCTTCGCGAAATCCTTGATGAACTTCCGGTAAAAACCTGCAAGACCTAGAAAACTTCTCACTTCGGTTGCATTCCTTGGAGTCTTCCAATCCTGCACAGCAACTACTTTAGCGGGATCCACCGCCAAGCCTTGCTTAGATACTATATGCCCAAGGAACCGAACTTCCTTTCTCCAAAAGTGACACTTGGAGAACTTGGCCTTTAACTGATGCGCTCTAAGCGTATCCATCACCTCTACAAGATGCCTCGCGTGCTCTTCTTCATCCTTAGAGAAGATCAGAATATCATCCACAAAGACCACGACAAACTTGTTCAAGAACTCTCGAAACACCCTACTCATCAAGTCCACGAAATACGCGGGTGCATTCGTCAAACCGAACGGCATAACAAGCCATTCAAAGAATCCATCTGGAGTTCTGAATGCAGTCTTGTCTATACTATCTTCAGCCACTCTGAGCTGATGAAATCCAGTAGCAAGATCAAGCTGAGAGAAAACAGAAGCACCAACAAGCTGGTCAAAAAGATCATCAATCCTTGGTAATGGGTGTCTGTTCTTCTTAGTCAGCTTATTCAAATCTCTATAGTCCACACAAAGTCGAAGAGAACCATCTGCCTTAGTAGCAAACACCACAGGCGCTCCCCATTCGGATATACTTCGTATGATGAAGTTCTTCTCAAGCAACTCCTTTATTTGCTTGCTGAGCTCCCGTCTCTCACGCGGAGCCATGTGTCGAACGGGCAAAGAAGCAGGCTTAGCATTATCCACCAGATAAATGCGAAAATCAATCTCTCGTTTAGGGGGCAACCCCTTAATTTCTTCAAAAACATCTGGATAATCTCGGACCACCCTTACAGACTGAAGGGTTTCCTCTGACGAGTCGAGAGATTCAAGATAGCACAACATGACGGGATCCTTCGGATTGCATGAAATCTCTAAGGTGTTGCCAAGGCGAGTCACAAGCCTCACAACCCTATGCTCACAATCAAGAATGGCTCCATGTCTAGACAGCCAATCCATGCCCAAAATCAATCCGTATCCCCTGAAACCAAGAACATACGCACTACACAAGAACTCTACACTGAGTATAGAGATCCTCAGATCCTCACATATCATAGATAGATGAGCAGAACCCCCAATGGGATTCGAAACACAAACGGGAACATCCACTAAGCTAGTACTAAGGTGCAAACTATCAACAAGATCAGATGAAATAAAGCTATGTGATGCACCAGAATCAAACAAGGTACGAACTGGAAGATCGGAAACATAAACAAGGTTCTCAACAGAAACACTACCTCGATCGGGAACTGGAGCGGTATTGAGAGCATGAACTTGCCCTCCTGAAGGTCCAGCACGCTGAGTCTGACCCTGTCCTTTCTTCTTCGGGCATTCCTTGCTGAGTGTCCAGTCTCACCATAGGAAAAACATCCACCACTAAGCTTCCTTTTCTTCTTCCTACAATCCTTAGCAAAGTGTCCAGGCGCACCACAGTAATTGCACTTTCCCTTGCCTTTGTTGTTGTTCCCCTTCTTGTTCTTACTCTTATTCCCCTGACTGCTTTGACCACCTTGATTGCCTTTACCCTGAGAATCAGTCTTCTTTGCTTGAGTATCACTCGACTTGACCTCTTTCTTTCCATCTCCCTGAAGTAGAGCCATATCGACCAAACTCTCAAAAGTAGCCCCATGCGGAATATGTGACATCGCCAAACCCTGCAGCGGCTCATTCAACCCTCTAGCAAATCGAAGAGCCTTCTTCTCAGGAGTGTTCACCATATCCAAACCAAAACGGGCCAGCTGATTAAACTTGTTCACATACTCCTTGACAGACATATCACCTTGCTTTAATGCAATGAACTTCTCCATCTGTAAATTCGCCTCAGCAGAAGATAGAAACTTGGCCACAAATCTAGCCCTCAAATCGGCCCAAGTCTCGACGGGCCTCGTCCCATTGGTGACCTCCCACCAATAGGCTGCTTCGTCCTTCAAAAGCCAAACTGTCAATAAGATCTTCCTCTCGTCATCAATCCTAAAGATAGCAAACAAGTCCTCAGTGTCTTTCAGCCAATTCCTAGCTTCAACAAAAGATTCTGTGCCTAGGAAATTCTTGCCTCCCATCGCCTTGAAGTCTTTACAAACCTTCGTGAACTCAACCTGAGGATGCTGAGGGGGAGGAGGAGGAAGAGGAGCCTCAGCAACTGGAGGGGGAGGAACAGGAACCACCGGAGGAGGGACATTAAGGGGAGGATTCTCAACTACAGGAGGAGGAGTGGGAGTAGGGTTTGCGGGGCCAGCTGCCGCCCTAGCTTCTAGAAGTCTCCTATACCAGAGTGGTACGTTTACTCCATCCGGGATGGCAAGATTCTCAGCCATACTGAAACGAAAGATAAGATAAGATTAGGTCAAGGGAACGAAGGATAACGCTAATGGCTTTTTGGGGAATAGCCTTTTAAAGTACTAGACTTTTCTTTGGAAAATACTTTATACTTGTTTTGAAAATAGTTTTTCAAAAGTCTTTTAAAAACTTTTTGTTCTTTCTTGTAAACCATATGCTCTGATACCAAATTTGTAACACCCCACCTCCGCTAGGGTCACTCTTTCGGGGGCACTAGCTTCTGGGGGGCGTTAGAACTGGGTAAGCATGCATAATGATATATCAAGGCAGAACAAGAACATAAATATATGTAAAACAGAGTAAGTGAGAATAAAACAGCGGAATATCTCAAACCATCTCAAAACAAGTCTAGTACATCATAAAGTCAACTGCTAAAATAAACATGTCTAGTACATCATAAACAGAAATACTGAAATACACAGTGCTATCCCCAAAATAAAGATGATAAACCATAGCGAGCTCAATGTCCAGACATACATGAGCTATCCAGCAAACAAGCAAGCGATCCAAGCTAAGAACCACTATTCCCTCCCTGAGAACCTGGGGGGGGGGGGGAACGGAAGAAAAGAAGCGAAAGAAAACAGGTTAGTCAAAAAGACTGGTAAGCCCTACTACGATCAGTCTATAAACTAATAAAGTTAACATCATGATGGAAACTGAGATGAACATACTGGAAATAGATAAAGGTGTCATCACATAAAGAAGATTAAGCTTTGCACCACAGTGTACTAGCAAACTAACATAACAGGTATTGATCCCTCAGCCCAAACTTTGGCCCAATAACATGAGGTGACCTTAATACAAGGTCCAGCCCAACGGTCTAGTCGATCGGCTCCCTATAAACCTAACACGTCAAGTGTTGGTGTCCATACGGCCCACATATGGTTGTAGTCAGACTGTGCTGGGTCCACCTTCGGGTGTATCAAGCCCTCGGGTGTCAACCCCAGACACCTAAGCAATAATGCACAGTCTAAACCTACTGGTACTCGTGCCTCGAGTTTGTCCAACACTGGACTACGTGCACGTCCGTAGCCCGCCTGGACCCGCACCGCTATACCACTCAGCCGTCGCTTTGGTCGCTTACATCAGTCCAGTAATCGTGCCCCGCCCTAGCCTAGCCTCTAGGGTTGTGAATGATACCAAATTGGGATTACTGCTGGAACAGACCACGTTGCTAGGGTTTTCTAAGAGGGTTAAGTGTGGTTTAACCCCTCACTAATCATGGATTAAATTAGTTAAGTGTAACCAACAGTTCACCACTTAACCCCATTTAATCCCTCGTATCCCCAAAAATTGGTTAAGTATTAGTGGGCCATGACTTAACCCTAATCATGAGGCATTAATTAATTTAATTGTGCCTTAACCTCTCACATTAGACTTTGTTGCGGTTACCTAGTTAAGCCGGTGGGTTCCGGGTAGATTTACACCACAACTTGGTCTAACCTCGGGTCTTGGCACCACATGACCAACTTCTCACATTGGATCCTATTGTTTGTAGCCACTAGTTAAGCCGGTAGGTTCCGGGTAGAATTACGCTACAAACTCAACCCAACCTCGAGTTGGCCACACTTATGTTTTCTAAGTGTCATGTCCACTTTATTTTCAAAACATAATTACAAGTTTAACAAATACTTGGGTAGACCTAACTTAATAGGTAAATTCCTAAGGGGTAGACCTAACTTAATAGGTAAATTCCCAATCTTATATTTTCATGTATTTTAAGTTTTACCCAAACCCCCCCAACGTCATTCTATCGCTTACATATTCGTCATAACGCATAAAGGATAGAAAGAGGGAACTTGGCACAACATACATGATGAATCTTACATATCATAATAAACATGCATAACATGTTGGACTTGCATAACTTAGCATAGTGAACTTGCATAAACATGCATAACTTGTTAAACTTGCAAATCATGGCATAGTGAACTTGCATAAACATGCATAACTTGTTAAACTTGCAAATCATGGCATAGTGAACTTGCATAAACATGCATAACTTGTTAAACTTGCAAATCATGGCATAGTGAACTTGCATAAACATGCATAACTTGTTAAACTTGCAAATCATGGCATAGTGAACTTGCATAAACATGCATAACTTGTTAAACTTGCAAATCATGGCATAGTGAACTCGCATAAGCATGCATAACTTATTAAACATGCATAAATCCCAACTTTCATCACATATTAACTTTAGAGTTTCTAAAATGAAGGTAAGAGGGCTTACAATGCTTTTGCGGACTCAAATGAGTATAGCAAATGTAAGAAACCCCTTATGCAACAAATTAAAACCCCAAAAATGCAAGCAAACTTGATCAAGACTCCTTCTTTATGGTGCCAATAGAGAAACAAGACTTTAATGCAAGCTAAAGAGGATCATACAAGTCAAAATACACTTGTATGCATGGAAATCTCTTAGAAATTTGCTTAGGAATTGTATGAAGAGAGTGGAGGCCATGAGAGGTTTGATTTTGACATAGTTTAGTTGCTAGAATGAATAATGAGTGATTTAGGGTAGGTTAGGTTCTTATTTATAGATTAGGCTAGTGATTTAGACCATAGGATTAAACCCTAGTTCCAATCTCAGCCCTCTAAACCGAATCTGGCCCCCAAGCTCAACACAACCAAGCCCAGATCAGAAATGGTGCGCCACGCAAAACTGCCCGGCCACCCCGTGTCGACAGGGCTGTCGACAGGGCAGTCGAAACCCTCAGACCCCTGTCGACATGCCTGTCGACATGGGGGTCTTGGCGGGAGTTTTCCCGCCTGACGCCAGTTTGCCCTAATTTCTGTTTTTAACTTAAAATTTCAAATCGTTTTTTAACATGGAAATTTCTGAAAACTTCAATGGGCCTTAACTGGGTCATACGGACTCCGATTTTCGAAAACTCGGACTCTATTTCGCGTATTTTTCCGAGACGAACGCAATGGCATAGCCCGTTTCCCTTGATTCAGATTTTAGAATTAAATTCTGCCTCGATTCATGTTATAACAGGTTATTGAAAATACGGGTTGTTACATTAAGGATTTCGTTATCCACGTATGTACTCTTACCCTGTGCAATGTGAGAGATAGTATTTTATTACTCGCTATACCATCAAGCCGACCTTACTGAATAACCTCCTTAGTCGCTTATTACTTCCCGTAGGATAGGTAGCAATATCTGCCATTATAAGTTTCCATGTTTGGGCAGGCAATACACGCACATGCCGTTTCTTACCCCTAAACTAAAAGACCTACTTCCATGTGGACTCCTTGACCCAAGCCACTTAAGACCCAAGGAAAAGGATTATACGCGAAGATTATTAAGTTCGTGCCCCCATTAACCTTTAATACCTTTCCCTAGTGGGATAAAGTGGGCTACGTCATTTAGTCCTTTCTGTCTATTTCTTCTTTACAGAAATACTATATGTACATGATTCATTATTGTCATGGGTTCATATGGTTAATAATATTTTACATTATTAACCTACTAAGTCCAATTCTATTTTTAATTACAAGTTTTGTATTCATTAACATAAATAAGGAAGGTTATATCCCCTTTTCCCTAGGATATTTATTTGACTTCTTCCCTAATTTGGACTTAGTATTTAAACGACAATCAATATCCATTAATCCCCATTTTGAAAACGATTTATTTTCCATTTCTTTGTTTATTGCCCTTTATGACCATAACGGTCATATTTTCCTAAGGTAACCATTTATCTTTATTTCCATTGATTGCAATTAATATCATTTATGAGCCGAACATCCATAATTTTCCTAAGGCATTAATTACAACGGAATATCCCTATTTTATCTTCCCCGAATATATTTAATTGTTATACCCCAACAGGAATTTCTAATTTTATTTATTTATATTTGTTTCCTGTTATATATATATGTGTGTGTGTGTGTGTGTGTGTGTGTGTGTCTGTGTGTGTGTGTATGCACTGGGCCTCTCGCATTAAGTTGACTACTTACGGTTGCTGGATTTGCCGGTTGGTTCCGAGCAGGCTTCTACCACAAGTTGAAATTAACCTCGTGCTTTAGTACATTTATATTAACACATTAGACCCCTCACATTAAACTGACTACCTATGGTTGCTGGATTTGCCGGTCAGTTACGGACAGGCTTATACCAAAAGTGAGATTAACCTTATGTCTAAATGCAATTATAATTCAAACTACCTAATTGGGGGTGTATAACATTAATCCTAATTAATTTTAGGAATTGTAACCATTTTCCTAGCATATTCACTTTACCTTTTCAACAATTGGTTTCAATTGTTATTTATTGATTTGTGGCCCTATTTATAGCAATTAATTATATTGACTGCTACAAATAGTCACCATAAATATATTCATTTAATATGGAATAATACATATATGATATGCTATTCAAACATTCAATACTATATGTATCTTTTACCATTTTACGCTGATTTGGACGGATAATATGTATATATTTATATTTTACGTTTTCTTACGGTCAACGTAGTTATCTTTTATTTCTATTAATTTTTATTTAAATGATTTGTTTTAACCTATAACCAAACATTCCTTTTTACATTCAATCTTGCCAAAAGGTTTCCAATCTTCCAAAAAGACCGTTAGTGGTAATTATTGTAACTTATGCCAAATTTGTGGAATATACACAATTCAAATTCACAAGAAATATATACGTTTGTATGTATTTTTAGAATAGTCGATGCAAACTACGCACAAATATTTATTTTTATATTTATACGTACATTTGCACCACTTTCCTTTTTTAGATCTTTTTGTCATACCTCTTATGAATTCAAAATGACATCTTTTTGTTCAAAAAGAAGAAAATGGCATATTTACAATAATTAAGACAAAACCCAAAAATATTGAATACAATTAGGTATACTTACAATCACATAATTTAACAATCATATTTTTCCAAATTCACATAATTTGCCTATTTCATCTTTTCACCCAAATTCACATATTTTATTTTTCCGCACTGAACTAAAGATCTGAAATATAACTACATCTAGTTTGTGTTTAATGGGACAGATTTCTAGATCTACAGTGTTATGCAATATCCACAATGCATTCTATAACATAATTGCAATATATTTTGTGACATAACTTCAGAAATAAGTGTAAACAAATTTTATAAATCCTACAATTCATTTTATGCATAGCCACAGTGTACAATTCACAAGTTTTACGCTTTTTATAACCAGATATGATGGGTGTCAATCTAATTACAACAATTTATTTACCAGATCTGATAACTATAGGCATAAAAATTGAATTTATTACAAACGAGATATATACATTATTATAAATGCATATGTAAATTTCTCACTCATCTTATAGCCTCCAAATTCAATTGTTTGAATCTTTTTAGGCCTATAATCCCCAAACTTTTTATAAATCTACAATTTATCTAGAAAGGGGAAAATTTTATATTTGTAGAAATGTAAGAAAGAGTGCGAAGAATCTATTAATAAGCATCAAATTGCATTCTTTTTCATTGTATCTATTTATCCTCTCAATTGAATATGAATTTGGTACGTATGAATGTATTTTTATTTTAGAAATTAGGTATGTATGTATGTATGAATGTATTTTTATTTTAGAAATTTGGTATGTATGAATGTATGAATCAATTGACCGCCGATCGACTACCATGGTCAACCGCCTGGGAACCATATTGCCTAGGCCGGCTTGGTTAAATTAGATAATATATTAATTAAAAATTCTGCTTTATTATTTTCCATCCATTAACGTATTTCGTCTGTAACTTCTTCATGTAGACTTCATTCGCAGAACTCCAAACATGAAAGTTGACCATAATTTCGAGACGAACTAAACGGTTAAAGTTTCATGGTCAAATTCCATTGTTTGCAGAAATTCTTATTTTTGAGCTTTTAATAAAATAACTAATTATTGTCAAAATTCCAGGTTGTTACACGGGCGGTTCGATGGTTCTTTCCAGGAGATTGGGGTGGACGTGTCACTCGGCACTGTTGTCGAGGGTTGAGGAAGTGAAGATGGTACCAGCGCAGTTTTCAGATGATAATAGCAAAATACAGTAATTAGGGTTCTAGTAGTAACATAAAATATACTGCACAAATTAAAATACCGTACCCAAATTAGATAATTTGCAAATTAAAATACCTTAGCCAAATTAGGGCTTTTGCGAAAACCTCGATCTGTTGATTTTGGGCTTATGAACAATCCCATTAAACAGGAGCCGTCTAAAGGAAGCGGATGGTCGAGGTGAAGAGGAGAGGGTTAAAGGAGAGAAGTAACGTGAGATGGAGGAAATGTTAATAGCAGACGACAAAGAAAATTTTTATGAGGAAAGAACGTAACAATGCTTAGGGGAAGAAAATGAGGAGACTGTAACGAGGTTATCAGTGTGGGATTGAATAAAACTAAAGCTGGTCCGATAAAATAATATCGAATGCATTTGCATCACAAACGCCGCTGATAGATGCAATCAAATTTAGGTTTTCTTGTAGTGTAAGAACAGCATTCATAGTACACTTATAAGATCACCTAGATCAACTAAATTACTGCAGAAACAAACTACATGTTGCGTTGAAGCTGCAGTTTTTCTATAGCTTTACTAAGATGTCTTATCTCCTGCTCCAACTCATTTGCATAGGTTATACCACGCGCATATGAACGGTCGTCGACCCATTCAGAATAGTCACAACCGTTCAGCCAAAACTGACAAAGTTGGATACTTTGACCAATATTTTCTCCATCAGCCCTGACTACAACCTTTACCGCATACCCTTAGTGGAAACATACAGGATATGTGTCAACCTTTTGATCATATAGAGGTTGAACAACTGCAACTCAGTTTAACTCTTGTACGTTTAATAGCTGAGCAACTAAAAATTATTCCATCGTTTGTTGAATCGGAGGATGAGCAACCAAACCTGATCAACCACTCGTTTGTATGAAGGATCTACAGAATCTTGAAGTCATAGCTGATCAAGATTTGGGAACTCATGACGAACATCTTTGTAGTGTTGCTCTTGGTACTCGATAAGCCAATCTTGATCGGTACATGGGCCATCAGAAGGTTCGGCCGCTGGCTACCAATCAGAACCAACAGTTGGAGGCTGTGATGGCATTCTTGTTAGTATGAAGAGTCGTGAGGAAATATGAGATTAACCGAGTAAAGAAATATGTGGAAGATATGTTTCTTTCTAGCTTATATTATATATGTAAAATTGTGCATTGAGGAGACAACTGTAGTACTAGAAATGACTACACATTGAACAGTAGTAAAGCTATTGAAATTGCTACATATTGCATAATAGTGAAGATTCGGTTGAATGAACACGAGGTACGAAAAGATTCGTAATTAAGTAGGGGACCACCCTAGTTGTCTAACTCATTCACTTCAGTAGCCATGATATGTTTAAATCCATGTTTATATGGAAATTACGAGATTGAATTAATAAATGTTTACTTTAAAGAAGATTAAATGAAATATTTATATTAAATTCAGTTGATCTCGTCATGTAGCGGCAGTTTATAAATTTTGATATCGAACTTCAAACTTGTATATCGACTCCAATATAGATCATAATTCTACAAAACAAGAATTTACCGAAGCTATTACAATGCTGGTTCGTAATAAAAGAGAAAAATAACGATTTCATCATTTTGGTTGTAAGATATGTCAATTTTTTTTAATCGCAGTATTGTTTTTCGTAAACGTAAACCAAATATTATGTATTAACTTTAGATTTAGGACAAAACAAAACATCAACTAGTAAGGAATGATCCTAGTTCTCTAACACATTCACTTCAGTAGCAATGATATGTTTAAATCCATGTTTATTTGAAAATTTACGAGATTGAATTTATAAATATTTACTTTAAAGAAGATTAAATGAAATATTTATATTAAATTCATTCGATATCATTGCATAGTGGAAGTTTGTTTATGAAAAATAAATATTTCATTAGAATACTTATGGTCCAACACTGTTTCAAGGACGTTTTAGAATGAGCCATCCGACAATGTTTTAGAATAAGTGATTGGAAACGAATGGAAGCAAAACAACGTTTTAGAATAAATATTCTAAAAATACCCTGTTTTTAAAAATTCTTAGAAGTATTCAGCAGAAAAATAAATGCTTTGTTTATAAGCAAGATGCTGCAAAAAACAAGGTTTGAGCGAACATCAAAAGATGACCGCACATTGAGGATGTTAGAACGTATGCATCCGTCGACGCACTTGAAGACGCATATCGTATTGTAGAGAGTACTGCATTGGAAAACTAGGTCATTTCTGCCAAGCAGTTGTGGACATATATGGGGATGAATATCATCGTTCTCTGAATGAGACAAGCGTAAAGTAATTGTGTGAAATGCACGAAAGTAGAGGCTGGCATGTTAGGAAGTCTAAATTGTATGCGGTGGGAGTGGAAGAACTGTCTTAAAGCTTTCCATGGAGCATATAACGGCAAAAAAGCCAACCATCATCCCAGAAGCAGTTGCATTTCATGATTTGTGGATATGGCATGCTTTTTTTGGAATGTTTGGTTCTCTTAACGACTTAAACGTTGTTGAATAATCGCATTTATTTAGCGATTTGGTATAGGGTAAGTCTACTCCTGTAAAATTTACACTTGGGAATAAAATATACGAGAATGGATACTATCTAAAAGATGGAATTTATCTCAAATGGAGCACAATTGTAAAGATTTTTGCAGATCAATTGACCGTAAAACAATAAAAATTGATGCTATACAAGAAGGTCAAAGGAAAGACGTCGAAAGGGCATTTGGGGTTCTTCCATCTAGATTTGCAATGGTCAGTAGTCCATATAGGTTATGAAGAGGTTGCAAGTGGGAAAAATTATGTTCAGTTGTATGGACTACCCGTATTTCAAGTATGAAGGAGCAAGACAACCACCTTAAATATCCCATGCTGCCAATTTACAAATTGAAGGACAGTACAATATGTTTCAAGTAGATCAACACGAAATTTATCATAATGCAATGATTCATAACAGGCTCCAAATCTAATGGATCACATTTGGAACTCTTATGACAATTAGTAGTTTTTTATTATGGATTTATGTTTTGTTAAGCATATTTGTATTTAGTATGTGCGCTTATTGTTATGTAGTTGTTGAATTGTTTGGTGTAGTAAGCAATAATTGCTAAATGAAGCATGCATTGAACAAATGACATACCATTTATTACTCTATGCGGTTAAAGCGCTCAGTGACCTCAATGCAGTAGAGGTGAAAAAAGTTATAGCAAGGATAAAGTGAGGAAATAGTGGGATATAGCAGATGACTCTAAAATAACATACAAAGCTCGTACTTAATGTTTTTACAAATAAATAAATAATAGGTAAATGAAAATTTAACATTAAATTTAATTATAATTGGTACATTCTTAATTTTAGATAAAAACATATGTAAATATATGTAATTAAATGTCAACTATTATTTAACATAATTGAATTTAGTAGAATATTATAGTATTTCTTTATTATTAAAATAAAATCATAGGTTAAAAATTCGATTAGAAAACTAATTTCATAATTTTTGTAATGTATGAATGCACTTTTTAATTCGTTTTTTAATAAAGATGTAGCGGGAATAACGAAATATTGCTAAAGTAATGGGATATATCAGGAATAGCGAAATATAGCGGGGATTGAAGCGAAAAGACTATTTCAAAGGCTATTTGGAAATATCGCAGTAGTAGAAATCTTCTATACGATATAGCGAGGATATGCAGTAGCGGGGAATAAACTGCATAGTGATTACTTCAAATGAGAGAATAATGCATGATCGAAAATAGTACAAAATGATACGTTTCTCTATAACTCAACTACATATGTAGATCTTGATCGACTATCAACAATTCATTGTTTGTTAACTGCATTGACAATGGATCCATCCTTGTGACACCATTTTCCATTACTGAAATCTCTTGCTGCTGCCACTCTAACTCATACCTACCCCTTTTAATATCAGTCGATTGTTTTAACATGACAAGCTTTTCTACACAATTTTTATTGTCGTTTTGCATTTTCTCTCGCATGCTTCTCATGTATCTGCGCTAAACGAGAATCCATATGGGATTAAACAACAATTTTCTTCTTAGTTGCATGCTGCCCCATCGGTCTAACATCTTCACCGAATGGGGGCAGAGCTTCTTTAGCTTCAATATTTGGATAAACATTAAAATCGATATGGCAAGAATCGCCAAGACTAGAACTGTAAAAATTTTGACTTGATTTTTTCTTTCCTTTGTACTTTGATTGAACATCCCTTAAGCTCTTTGTTTTGCTAGAGCTCCATTTTGGATTACTAACATGCAATTCATAACAATTAGCGAACTGATAGTAATGCGGTTTTTTTTGCACTATTTTCTCTAGGAAATAATTTCAAGAATAAGTCGTTCGCCATTCTCTTCCGCAATTAAACTATATATATATATACACACACACACACACACACCCTGATATATATATTAGAACCACAAATCCAAGTTGAATGGGTGGTGAAGCCGAATTGGTAACAACTTGAAACATATTAACTTGTATGCTTATTCCTCATTTATCCACCATAAAATACCGATATTTTATGGTGGATAAATGAAGAATAAGCATACAAGTTAATATGTTTCAAATTGTTACCAATTCGATTTCGCCACCCATTCAACTTGCATTTGCGGTTATAATTTTGTGAATTTGGAACTCCCAAGAACTTGGTTTGTCGATTAATCTTTTCGAATCGACCAGAAAATGCAGACATGGATCTCGTCTTTTCGACATGTTTTTTGTTGTACGCAGCCAAAACTTTTCCCGAAAACGCCTCTCCACTTTGGTCATTTCCCTTAACCGAGTCATTAGACTAATGAAAATACGTATAGCATAGATCTTTATCTTCAATCCAGTCCATGGACCGGATGAATGGAAGGAAAGTGGGGAGCTGTTTGGGGAATAAAATCTTCAACTGGTTAGGAATCAAAATCCCAATTAGTCATGTTCATTACTTCATTATAAAATTGAAATGGATAAGACGTTATATTGTGAAGCCGGTAATTTTTGTAGAAGAAAAGAGGTTTGTGTGTTTTACAATTTGAAATTCAAAGCGATATATAAACAACAATCAGAAATATGACCATTTATAGCCTTTTTAATTCTTATAGCCGTTGTATTTCCAAAGTGGTTGTTAACACTTGGTATATGGTATAAATTATAGCCGTTATTGGTTGAACGGGCAAAAGAAGAGGGCGTTGGGGTCCCATTTTACGAGCGCCCAGGCCATGGCATCTATTAAAAGGGCGCCAGAGCCTGCACGCTCATAAAATTGGCATTCAAGCCCTATTCGCGATCCTAAATTGGATCCTGAATATTACATGTAATATTACGCCTTAACAAAACAACTGGAGACCCATTTTGTAATATTACCCCTTAATATGCAACCACTTGAGATGCTCTAAGTGGAATGCCCTTTCATTCATACGTGTGACCTACATTAGTTTTATGTACCCACCAAAGTACTATAACCAGTATTGTACTATGAGTAGCAACAATTAAATGCATACTCCAAACACTCCTGGTCCTTGAACAAATTAGCACATATAGGCATATGCCCCCACGATCAAACTAATATGTAATCATGCGACTAGGTGACACATACAATGCAGCAGCAGTATAAAACAATCAAATGAGCATGCTTGACAAATTTTGGACTTTAAAAAATTACAATGATTGTAACAACCCGGAAAATCTGGGCCAGTTTGAAAATTTTATTTTGGCAATTTTAGCGAATTTTGATTATTTAAAATGAATTATTTTAAATAATATCGACAATAAATTTATTTTGAATATAATTCGAACGTATATATTATACGCGTCGTCGTTAGAATATAAATAATTATATATAATTATAAATAGAATTGAAAATGGCGCGGTAGTTCGAAAATTCGATTTCTAATTTCAAATGAATATACAGAATTCAATATAAGTCAGAATTGAACGAAACAAGAAATATTTGAATCTGTATAACTATGTCTTTGTAACGAAGTTAACAAACTGAGATTTCATCTTAGGAATGATAAGATATGTCCAGTTGAAAATTAGAAATAGTCGCTGTGGAATTTATATATATTTTTATATATATAAGGCCCTTAAAAATAGCAATTTTGCAAACGACCTCGGATTTCGATGAAACCAGTTTTGTTGGGTCCGGGATGTAAAGTTATTGCTAGATTTCAAATTTCATAATTTTTCGAATCAATATGTGAGCGTGGTAAAGGAAAACGTGTTTTGACCATTTCAGTTGATTTTAATCGACTGGAAATTGGCCATTTTTCAAACGGTCTCAGAATTTGACGAAACTAGTTTTGTTAGGACCGTATCGTCAATACGAAGCTAGAAAATATTTTTCTGGAATTTTTCTAGTTAGTATGTGACCCCGGTAATTTGAAATGTACGTTTAAAATTCAATATAGCGATTTAAGTGTAAATTTAACAGGAACTGATTCAAACAGTCGAATCAGCTTACGATACATATCCCATTGTGTTCGGAATGGGGGTGAAACGCTATGGGCGACAGGCGGTGGACCTCGTTTCGAGGTCGTATGTAAAAGTACCTTTTTGAAAATTAAATAATTAAATAATTAAAAATATATAAAACTTTTTCTTTTCCATATACCCCCCCCGTTAGCTTCGAACAGAATCAAAACCGAAAGAAAAAAAAAAAAAAGAAATAAAAAGGAAGGCGACGGGGGGGAAGAGCGCCGCCGCCGCCACCTCGCGCGCCCCCCCCAGAGCCGCTTCCTCCTCTTCCATCCTTCTTCCCCTTCCTCCGCAACCCCCCCCCTGCCCTAATCGACAGCCGCCGTGGAACCCTAAGCCCCCCCCCTCCCTCGACGAGCGACACCGAAGGATCCCCCCTCCCTCGACGAGCGACACCGAAGGACCCCCCCCCCCCCTGCAATGTTCGGCGACGGAGAACACCCCCCCCCCCCGATGGCCACAGCGCCGCCTCAGGCCCCCCCCTGTAAGTTATTTTTAATTTATTTAATTTGTTTATTTTTATTTTTATTTTTATAAAATAGAATTTAAAAAAACCTGATTTTAATTAGAATTTAAAACCAGATTTTTTTTAAAAAAAAAAAAAAAGAATAAAACCAGATTTTTTTTAAAAAAAAAAAGAATAAAACCAGATTTTTTTTTAGAAGAATAAAAGCAGTTTTTTTTAAAAACAATAAAAGCAGTTTTTTTTTTTATTTTAGAAGAAAAAAAAACAGATTTTGAAAAGATATGAAAACAGATTTTGAAAAGGTATTGAAAACTGATTTCTTTAAAAAGAAAAATCATATTTTTATATATTGAAAAGCAAAGTAAAAATTCGATTTTTATATATTGAACTTTGAACTAAAAATTCGATTTTTATATATTGAACTTTGAACTAAAAATTCGATTTTTATATATTGAACTTTGAACTAAAAATTCGATTTTTATATATTGAACTTTGAACTAAAAATTCGATTTTTATATATTGAACTTTGAACTAAAAATTCGATTTTTATATATTGAACTTTGAACTAAAAATTCGATTTTTATATATTGAACTTTGAACTAAAAATTCGATTTTTATATATTGAACTTTGAAGTAAAAATTCGATTTTTATATATATAGTGACTACGGGCAACGAAGATGACGAAGAGGCGATAACAAGGAAGACTTCTGCAAAAGAAGAGCCGTGGAGCTGGATAGCTATATGTGAGAATTTCTCACCATTCAATTTAATTTTTCTAGTTATATATATATACTAGGATGCAGACGGTGCTTAGTAGCACCCGACACAATCGTCCACAGACCATGGACTTGTTTGTTTGACTGTTTGGTGATTGATTGCGATATTGGTTTGAATGTGGTTTGTGGTGTGAAAAATCGAATCGATAAATTGGTTAGGATTAGACGTGCGCCGTTATAAGGCGAAGGAGTAAGGCTAGGTTAGACCCTTACTCCAAAGTTTGTGGTTTGCATAACGAATTGATTTGATTGATGTGTGAATGGCGTGGGCCTTCACTAGACCGGGGATAAGGCTAGGCCTCGTCCCGTTTCTAGTATCGTGCCGTTATGCCGCCGAAATTTTCTAAAATATGTTAGAAAATAAAAATATCATTTTATTGTGTAGATGAATTGAATAGAAATTCATAGGTTGAAATAAAATGTTTTATCGTTAAAAATATAAATTTTAACGTGAATGTGAATAAAAGAATAGTTATAAACAAATCGGCCGATTTGTTTGTATATACACTGATTTGACTGATATTGATTGGGTCGATAAATTTCACACATCGCCCAACTGCACAAATAAAATATGCGGTTGATTGTTTGAAACCCCACACGGGTGTTGGGATGAAATTTGAAGTTCACTCATCCTGATTGATTAAATATGTCGATCGATTGATTGACATGCTGTTATAAGCGTTAGATATCTTTATTTGATGCTTATACAGTGTAGTGCACTTTGGTTGATGGTTGATTATTTTTCAATGTAATTATATACATGAGTTGTATGAAAATCCATATAATTAACTTTATATGGTAATTGATTGGGCCTCATTCCAATTTGAAAAATAAAGAATATTATAAAATAAAAGTTCATGTGTTGACAATACTCATTCATTGAGATTGGTCATGTGTTGAACGAAATATTTTGATAATAAGAAATATTTGAAATAGAATATTTGAAAATAGAAATTTATGAAGCCGTGTTGATTAGATTGACGCCATTTTGACGGGAACGATATTTATATCGATTTTATTCATCTTAAAAATGAATATTGAAAAACGATTTCGAAATGAATTGAATATATAACGATTTCGAAATGAATTGAATATATAACGATTTCGAAATGAATTGAATATATAACGATTTCGAAATGAATTGAATATATAACGATTTCGAAATGAATTGAATATATAACGATTTCGAAATGAATTGAATATATAACGATTTCGAAATGAATTGAATATATAACGAATTCAAATTGAATTGAAAACGATTTCGAAATGAAATGAATTGAAAACGAATTCGAAATGAATTGAATTGAAAACGAATTCAAATTGAATTGAAAACGATTTCGAAATGAATTGAATTGAAAACGATTTCGAAATGAATTGAATTGAAAACGAATTCAAAATGAATTGAAAACGATTTCGAAATGAAATGAATTGAAAACGATTTCGAAATGAATTGAATTGAAAACGAATTCAAATTGAATTGAAAACGATTTCGAAATGAAATGAATTGAAAACGAGTTCGAAATGAATTGAATTGAAAACGATTTCGAAATGAATTGAATTGAAAACGAATTCAAAATGAATTGAAAACGATTTCGAAATGAATTGAATTGAAAACGAATTCAAATGGAATTGAAAGCGAATTGAAATGAATTCAAATTGAATTGAAATTCGAATTGAATAGAAATGAATTTTAAAACGAATTTATAAAGAAGAATTCAATTTTGATTTGAATTGAAATGGAAGTTGAAAATGTTTTTGAAACGAATTCAAAACTATTTATATAATTCGTTTTAAATAGAAATCGACGATATATATATTATATATATATATTATATATAATATAATGGCCTGAATAGAACGCGCCGCGCCGCGGCAGTTCGCGAATTTCGACCATTTATTTCAAACGGACAGTACGGGAGATCCGACCGTCGGATTCTCCTAAAACCGGAACCGTTGGGTTCGTATCGAAAAGAGCTTTCTAACGAATATTAGAAATTTGAAATCTAACGGTTGGATTTGGAGATACGTCCAAATCAAATTCGAAAAAGGTCGCTATAAGTGCAGTTCGATGGCCATTGATGGAAATCGACTGTACGGGCCTTGATAAAATTATTAAAAATAGTAATAATTTGTGTAAAATCATAAGAAATGATTTGGGAAGAATTGGGATGAAAAACTCCATATTTGAAAAGATAAAAATGGATTTTTATCGAAATGAACTAGTTTTGAACTAGAATTATAATTCTATTTATTTTTAAATAAATAAATTGAATTCGAAAAGGGTTTTAAAAATAACCAAAATTTCCAATGATTGCATTGGAGTGGATTTGAATCGAAATTGTCTTCGGAATATTTCGATGTTGGAATTCGTGATTATACAGGTGTTGTTATGGAAATTTGAAAGATATATATTGATATCGTTATTTCCAATACGACATTTGTTAGTCGTAGAATTCGATATTGAATATAAGCCGATATATTTTCTATTCAGAGCCTTGTATTGAATATCGAATGTGATTTGGGTTTGTCGTGAATGGTGTCTTCACTAACACCATTCTTGAACCCAGTTGAGAAAAGATTAAATCTTTTTATTTAGATTTAATGAAGTGTACCAATTAAATAATATTTAATTGGAATTGAATGGATATTGATTTTTGGGTTTATCGTGAACAGTGTTTTAAACAACACTCGTTCTTTAACCCGATAATTAATGGAATGTGATTTTGGGTTTATCGTGAACCGTGTTTTTAAATGACACTGATTCTTTAACCCAGATAATGATTAAAACTAAGTGGAGTTTTAATGAATCTTTAATTAGATTGAAAAGATCGAGAATGGAGTATCACCAGTTTTGCTCCAGGCGATAGTTAAATCTTTAATTAGATTTGAACGTGAAATTTAGAAACTAACTGTCGGTTAGCCAAGCAGAATGGTTTTCTGGATATTGATCTGATGTTGGTTTCGGCCTTCGGGGTTAATATTTGGGGAATTATTCTCTTGATTAATTTACGGTTAGTGACTAAGGAATTGGAATGAGGCGTATGTTGTGTTTGTGTAACACTTATTTAAAATATACGCGAGTTATTCGGAAAGACCGGGTTTATCCCATTCTGAGTAACTGATACGACGATAAGTCGAAGATGAAGACGATGGTCGAAGACCGGAGGTCTTCACGTCGTTTGGGTAATTACTGATGATCTTGATTGGGCTGTACACCCAAGAAGATGGAAACAGTTAGTGATCGTCCAGACGTACTTGGAGATCGATGGATATGCGGGGTACTAGGTGCCTCCGGTTTCGTTCAGACCCAGAACGGACTTGTAAATGGACTGTGTGTCTGACATCGGATTTCATTCTGTGTGACTGATATCGGTTGCATAGGATGGCTTGCCTGTGTGGCATGCTAAGATGCAAATGATCGAGGCTTCTGTTGAAAAGCAAAGTCTTGTGGTGATGATCAAAGCACGGCCTTTGTGGCGTAGCTTTGTGTAACGTTTACCTCGCGTGTTTCACACCCGGTATGAACCAAAAACGGGAGACGGACCTCAGGGAGGGCATGCGTTTCTTTCTAGCTAGAAGTGGCGTCAGTGGTTTTACACGCCCTGACGAGTTTGACTTATGTGGTTGTGGTTGTTGCGAGGCGCCTCGGTTATATCGGTTTCGGCCGAATGCATTCTGGTCGGCTGACGGACCAGACTTACACCCCATAGGGTGGGGAGACGTATTGTTCAGGCATAATAATCCACTCCGTGTGGACCGGCCCTGACGATCCAAGGGGCAGTTGCGGCTGTTCCTGAGACACGGGCTAGAGCGTCTCGAATCGGTTGAGGACTATCTTTTGCCTCGGTTCATAGAAGGAAATCCAATTTCCAAATACGTGACATTTTGCGGTTTTATTTGTAAACCTATATATGGCGACATGATATATGGTACCCATGCCGCCTATGATTGATACTTATGATTTGAAGTTGTTTTATACACTATGCACTTATAATAGTATCAAATGATTTGTTTTAAACGTATCAAGCATTCTTTGGCTGTTATAAGGGAAAACCCTATCCTCGACTGCGTTGCATTGTGTGATGGGACCTGGGTCTTATAACAGCTTCATTTTTCTTTATTTAGCATTGCGCTGTTTGTTTTATGCACTGGTATTCTTGGGAGGAAACCCGTTCCGTGTTATACGGCGTGGTCCCTTGATTTACCTAGCTTTGAAAATAAAGATTAATAACTGTTTTAGTTCTCACACCAGTCCCATGACTGACCTGGAGTTTATTGTTTTAACCTAAACTCTGGGTGCCCCTATTTTGACACGGGCAGCTAGTAGTTTTGGTTTTGCAGATTTATATTCACAGGATCCTGGTTTACAGCTGGAACGATATCCGGAAAGCTTTGTATCCGTATATCTCTTCTAGTTGTGTATTGTATTATTTTCCGCTGCTATGTATTTAAATGTAATTTAAATCTCTGATATTTCTGTGTAATATTCATTTATACTCTGTATATTCTTGTAATCTGATGCACTGTTGTTATATATAGTGAAATGTTCTTCTGTATGCGTTCTGTTGTGGCTTGTTCTCGAACTATCCGACGCTTTCCTTTACGGGGAGGTTGCGGGTCTTCACACGTGGTATCAGAGCTTTGGTTTACAAAGCAGAGAACAAGACACATTAGAAACATACGAAAGAATTCATCAGATATTGGATGAGCAATATCCAATGGGAATGACTCGTTAGAGATAGGATCAGTAGTATCCTAGAACGAGTGTGAAGAGTATATTTTTCAAATGAAAACAAGTTTTGTTTTGAAAATTTAAATCAATTTTTCGTATTTGATTATCTATTTATATTGATGTGGACAATCCAGTATATATAGATTTTGCGTATACGTCTGATCCGCGTGTATTCGAAATTTTAATATACTGGATAGATATAGAATCACACTCTAGTCGCTCGGACATGATTCTAATGATTGACGCGTCATCATTAGAATTTATTTTCGTGTTTCGAAGGTGAGATTTCTATATATTTCCATTAGACTGGTGTGAGAACCAAAATTAGATAGGGCCTATTGTTGTGATTTGGCATCAAAAATCTGATTTTTGTATATGTATCAAAATTATGAATTTGATAATCTAATTCACTAATTGATTGATGTTTGTGTTGTTTGTTTAGTTGTTTGCTAATTTTTAGCCATTTAGCCTAATTGAATCAAATATTGACTTGTATTGAAATCTGGTCGCATTTGCTTGCATATACATATATATCTTTGAACAGGTCATAGCAAGGAGGCTAGAGCAGAGAATAAAATTTGTTTGCCCGACAAATAGGTACATGTTTACTACATAATTTCCTGTTTTGTTTGGGTGATGATGATTTTGTGAGCCTATTGGCTAGCCGCTTGGCTTTTTCTTTTTCTTTTTGAGATCTGAAGGACCGGGGAAGCTATTTGAAATTCCCCGATGCTCCCGGGGCAGGGGAGGTTATGGCGAAATTTTTCGAAAATTTAGGGTGTTAGCCAAATTTTTGAAGTTTTGGAAATTCTCAGAAACTGAAAAGTTAGAGAATGGAAGCCAGATCGAACGTAGAGCTGAATAATCAAACCACTTTCGACTTTGTTCCTTTTCGGGGACGAAAAGTTTTAAGTGGGGGAGATTGTAACAACCCGGAAAATCTGGGCCAGTTTGAAAATTTTATTTTGGCAATTTTAGCGAATTTTGATTATTTAAAATGAATTATTTTAAATAATATCGACAATAAATTTATTTTGAATATAATTCGAACGTATATATTATACGCGTCGTCGTTAGAATATAAATAATTATATATAATTATAAATAGAATTGAAAATGGCGCGGTAGTTCGAAAATTCGATTTCTAATTTCAAATGAATATACAGAATTCAATATAAGTCAGAATTGAACGAAACAAGAAATATTTGAATCTGTATAACTATGTCTTTGTAACGAAGTTAACAAACTGAGATTTCATCTTAGGAATGATAAGATATGTCCAGTTGAAAATTAGAAATAGTCGCTGTGGAATTTATATATATTTTTATATATATAAGGCCCTTAAAAATAGCAATTTTGCAAACGACCTCGGATTTCGATGAAACCAGTTTTGTTGGGTCCGGGATGTAAAGTTATTGCTAGATTTCAAATTTCATAATTTTTCGAATCAATATGTGAGCGTGGTAAAGGAAAACGTGTTTTGACCATTTCAGTTGATTTTAATCGACTGGAAATTGGCCATTTTTCAAACGGTCTCAGAATTTGACGAAACTAGTTTTGTTAGGACCGTATCGTCAATACGAAGCTAGAAAATATTTTTCTGGAATTTTTCTAGTTAGTATGTGACCCCGGTAATTTGAAATGTACGTTTAAAATTCAATATAGCGATTTAAGTGTAAATTTAACAGGAACTGATTCAAACAGTCGAATCAGCTTACGATACATATCCCATTGTGTTCGGAATGGGGGTGAAACGCTATGGGCGACAGGCGGTGGACCTCGTTTCGAGGTCGTATGTAAAAGTACCTTTTTGAAAATTAAATAATTAAATAATTAAAAATATATAAAACTTTTTCTTTTCCATATACCCCCCCCCCCGTTAGCTTCGAACAGAATCAAAACCGAAAGAAAAAAAAAAAAAAGAAATAAAAAGGAAGGCGACGGGGGGGAAGAGCGCCGCCGCCGCCACCTCGCGCGCCCCCCCCAGAGCCGCTTCCTCCTCTTCCATCCTTCTTCCCCTTCCTCCGCAACCCCCCCCCTGCCCTAATCGACAGCCGCCGTGGAACCCTAAGCCCCCCCCCTCCCTCGACGAGCGACACCGAAGGATCCCCCCCTCCCTCGACGAGCGACACCGAAGGACCCCCCCCCCCCTGCAATGTTCGGCGACGGAGAACACCCCCCCCCCCCCCGATGGCCACAGCGCCGCCTCAGGCCCCCCCCTGTAAGTTATTTTTAATTTATTTAATTTGTTTATTTTTATTTTTATTTTTATAAAATAGAATTTAAAAAAACCTGATTTTAATTAGAATTTAAAACCAGATTTTTTTAAAAAAAAAAAAAAAAGAATAAAACCAGATTTTTTTTTAAAAAAAAAAGAATAAAACCAGATTTTTTTTTAGAAGAATAAAAGCAGTTTTTTTTAAAAACAATAAAAGCAGTTTTTTTTTTTATTTTAGAAGAAAAAAAAACAGATTTTGAAAAGATATGAAAACAGATTTTGAAAAGGTATTGAAAACTGATTTCTTTAAAAAGAAAAATCATATTTTTATATATTGAAAAGCAAAGTAAAAATTCGATTTTTATATATTGAACTTTGAACTAAAAATTCGATTTTTATATATTGAACTTTGAACTAAAAATTCGATTTTTATATATTGAACTTTGAACTAAAAATTCGATTTTTATATATTGAACTTTGAACTAAAAATTCGATTTTTATATATTGAACTTTGAACTAAAAATTCGATTTTTATATATTGAACTTTGAACTAAAAATTCGATTTTTATATATTGAACTTTGAACTAAAAATTCGATTTTTATATATTGAACTTTGAAGTAAAAATTCGATTTTTATATATATAGTGACTACGGGCAACGAAGATGACGAAGAGGCGATAACAAGGAAGACTTCTGCAAAAGAAGAGCCGTGGAGCTGGATAGCTATATGTGAGAATTTCTCACCATTCAATTTAATTTTTCTAGTTATATATATATACTAGGATGCAGACGGTGCTTAGTAGCACCCGACACAATCGTCCACAGACCATGGACTTGTTTGTTTGACTGTTTGGTGATTGATTGCGATATTGGTTTGAATGTGGTTTGTGGTGTGAAAAATCGAATCGATAAATTGGTTAGGATTAGACGTGCGCCGTTATAAGGCGAAGGAGTAAGGCTAGGTTAGACCCTTACTCCAAAGTTTGTGGTTTGCATAACGAATTGATTTGATTGATGTGTGAATGGCGTGGGCCTTCACTAGACCGGGGATAAGGCTAGGCCTCGTCCCGTTTCTAGTATCGTGCCGTTATGCCGCCGAAATTTTCTAAAATATGTTAGAAAATAAAAATATCATTTTATTGTGTAGATGAATTGAATAGAAATTCATAGGTTGAAATAAAATGTTTTATCGTTAAAAATATAAATTTTAACGTGAATGTGAATAAAAGAATAGTTATAAACAAATCGGCCGATTTGTTTGTATATACACTGATTTGACTGATATTGATTGGGTCGATAAATTTCACACATCGCCCAACTGCACAAATAAAATATGCGGTTGATTGTTTGAAACCCCACACGGGTGTTGGGATGAAATTTGAAGTTCACTCATCCTGATTGATTAAATATGTCGATCGATTGATTGACATGCTGTTATAAGCGTTAGATATCTTTATTTGATGCTTATACAGTGTAGTGCACTTTGGTTGATGGTTGATTATTTTTCAATGTAATTATATACATGAGTTGTATGAAAATCCATATAATTAACTTTATATGGTAATTGATTGGGCCTCATTCCAATTTGAAAAATAAAGAATATTATAAAATAAAAGTTCATGTGTTGACAATACTCATTCATTGAGATTGGTCATGTGTTGAACGAAATATTTTGATAATAAGAAATATTTGAAATAGAATATTTGAAAATAGAAATTTATGAAGCCGTGTTGATTAGATTGACGCCATTTTGACGGGAACGATATTTATATCGATTTTATTCATCTTAAAAATGAATATTGAAAAACGATTTCGAAATGAATTGAATATATAACGATTTCGAAATGAATTGAATATATAACGATTTCGAAATGAATTGAATATATAACGATTTCGAAATGAATTGAATATATAACGATTTCGAAATGAATTGAATATATAACGATTTCGAAATGAATTGAATATATAACGATTTCGAAATGAATTGAATATATAACGATTTCGAAATGAATTGAATATATAACGAATTCAAATTGAATTGAAAACGATTTCGAAATGAAATGAATTGAAAACGAATTCGAAATGAATTGAATTGAAAACGAATTCAAATTGAATTGAAAACGATTTCGAAATGAATTGAATTGAAAACGATTTCGAAATGAATTGAATTGAAAACGAATTCAAAATGAATTGAAAACGATTTCGAAATGAAATGAATTGAAAACGATTTCGAAATGAATTGAATTGAAAACGAATTCAAATTGAATTGAAAACGATTTCGAAATGAAATGAATTGAAAACGAGTTCGAAATGAATTGAATTGAAAACGATTTCGAAATGAATTGAATTGAAAACGAATTCAAAATGAATTGAAAACGATTTCGAAATGAATTGAATTGAAAACGAATTCAAATGGAATTGAAAGCGAATTGAAATGAATTCAAATTGAATTGAAATTCGAATTGAATAGAAATGAATTTTAAAACGAATTTATAAAGAAGAATTCAATTTTGATTTGAATTGAAATGGAAGTTGAAAATGTTTTTGAAACGAATTCAAAACTATTTATATAATTCGTTTTAAATAGAAATCGACGATATATATATTATATATATATATTATATATAATATAATGGCCTGAATAGAACGCGCCGCGCCGCGGCAGTTCGCGAATTTCGACCATTTATTTCAAACGGACAGTACGGGAGATCCGACCGTCGGATTCTCCTAAAACCGGAACCGTTGGGTTCGTATCGAAAAGAGCTTTCTAACGAATATTAGAAATTTGAAATCTAACGGTTGGATTTGGAGATACGTCCAAATCAAATTCGAAAAAGGTCGCTATAAGTGCAGTTCGATGGCCATTGATGGAAATCGACTGTACGGGCCTTGATAAAATTATTAAAAATAGTAATAATTTGTGTAAAATCATAAGAAATGATTTGGGAAGAATTGGGATGAAAAACTCCATATTTGAAAAGATAAAAATGGATTTTTATCGAAATGAACTAGTTTTGAACTAGAATTATAATTCTATTTATTTTTAAATAAATAAATTGAATTCGAAAAGGGTTTTAAAAATAACCAAAATTTCCAATGATTGCATTGGAGTGGATTTGAATCGAAATTGTCTTCGGAATATTTCGATGTTGGAATTCGTGATTATACAGGTGTTGTTATGGAAATTTGAAAGATATATATTGATATCGTTATTTCCAATACGACATTTGTTAGTCGTAGAATTCGATATTGAATATAAGCCGATATATTTTCTATTCAGAGCCTTGTATTGAATATCGAATGTGATTTGGGTTTGTCGTGAATGGTGTCTTCACTAACACCATTCTTGAACCCAGTTGAGAAAAGATTAAATCTTTTTATTTAGATTTAATGAAGTGTACCAATTAAATAATATTTAATTGGAATTGAATGGATATTGATTTTTGGGTTTATCGTGAACAGTGTTTTAAACAACACTCGTTCTTTAACCCGATAATTAATGGAATGTGATTTTGGGTTTATCGTGAACCGTGTTTTTAAATGACACTGATTCTTTAACCCAGATAATGATTAAAACTAAGTGGAGTTTTAATGAATCTTTAATTAGATTGAAAAGATCGAGAATGGAGTATCACCAGTTTTGCTCCAGGCGATAGTTAAATCTTTAATTAGATTTGAACGTGAAATTTAGAAACTAACTGTCGGTTAGCCAAGCAGAATGGTTTTCTGGATATTGATCTGATGTTGGTTTCGGCCTTCGGGGTTAATATTTGGGGAATTATTCTCTTGATTAATTTACGGTTAGTGACTAAGGAATTGGAATGAGGCGTATGTTGTGTTTGTGTAACACTTATTTAAAATATACGCGAGTTATTCGGAAAGACCGGGTTTATCCCATTCTGAGTAACTGATACGACGATAAGTCGAAGATGAAGACGATGGTCGAAGACCGGAGGTCTTCACGTCGTTTGGGTAATTACTGATGATCTTGATTGGGCTGTACACCCAAGAAGATGGAAACAGTTAGTGATCGTCCAGACGTACTTGGAGATCGATGGATATGCGGGGTACTAGGTGCCTCCGGTTTCGTTCAGACCCAGAACGGACTTGTAAATGGACTGTGTGTCTGACATCGGATTTCATTCTGTGTGACTGATATCGGTTGCATAGGATGGCTTGCCTGTGTGGCATGCTAAGATGCAAATGATCGAGGCTTCTGTTGAAAAGCAAAGTCTTGTGGTGATGATCAAAGCACGGCCTTTGTGGCGTAGCTTTGTGTAACGTTTACCTCGCGTGTTTCACACCCGGTATGAACCAAAAACGGGAGACGGACCTCAGGGAGGGCATGCGTTTCTTTCTAGCTAGAAGTGGCGTCAGTGGTTTTACACGCCCTGACGAGTTTGACTTATGTGGTTGTGGTTGTTGCGAGGCGCCTCGGTTATATCGGTTTCGGCCGAATGCATTCTGGTCGGCTGACGGACCAGACTTACACCCCATAGGGTGGGGAGACGTATTGTTCAGGCATAATAATCCACTCCGTGTGGACCGGCCCTGACGATCCAAGGGGCAGTTGCGGCTGTTCCTGAGACACGGGCTAGAGCGTCTCGAATCGGTTGAGGACTATCTTTTGCCTCGGTTCATAGAAGGAAATCCAATTTCCAAATACGTGACATTTTGCGGTTTTATTTGTAAACCTATATATGGCGACATGATATATGGTACCCATGCCGCCTATGATTGATACTTATGATTTGAAGTTGTTTTATACACTATGCACTTATAATAGTATCAAATGATTTGTTTTAAACGTATCAAGCATTCTTTGGCTGTTATAAGGGAAAACCCTATCCTCGACTGCGTTGCATTGTGTGATGGGACCTGGGTCTTATAACAGCTTCATTTTTCTTTATTTAGCATTGCGCTGTTTGTTTTATGCACTGGTATTCTTGGGAGGAAACCCGTTCCGTGTTATACGGCGTGGTCCCTTGATTTACCTAGCTTTGAAAATAAAGATTAATAACTGTTTTAGTTCTCACACCAGTCCCATGACTGACCTGGAGTTTATTGTTTTAACCTAAACTCTGGGTGCCCCTATTTTGACACGGGCAGCTAGTAGTTTTGGTTTTGCAGATTTATATTCACAGGATCCTGGTTTACAGCTGGAACGATATCCGGAAAGCTTTGTATCCGTATATCTCTTCTAGTTGTGTATTGTATTATTTTCCGCTGCTATGTATTTAAATGTAATTTAAATCTCTGATATTTCTGTGTAATATTCATTTATACTCTGTATATTCTTGTAATCTGATGCACTGTTGTTATATATAGTGAAATGTTCTTCTGTATGCGTTCTGTTGTGGCTTGTTCTCGAACTATCCGACGCTTTCCTTTACGGGGAGGTTGCGGGTCTTCACAATGATCCTCTCTTATCTCAAGACTCTCTACAAAATTCAAATAAATTTGAAGCTCTACAACATGATTAGACATGCTCTTCTCCTCATTATATCTCTTTGTGTAACACCCCATATTTCAACTACACTAAAGAGGATACATTAAAGAATAATTAATTTAATATTCAGAATTAAGGGAAATGAGTCATTGCGTCCGTCTCGAAATTCTGGTTAAGATAGACACCTGGTTTGCGTAAAACGGATAATGCATGAAGAAGTTATGGACGGTAGAAGTTTGGCGATGAGAGCAGAAACAACTGGCACACTTGACAAGTGTGCCAAGGCGTTTTTACATTGGTGCACCTGCCAAGTGCGCCCATGGTAGTTTTTGGGCTTCCGGACCCAAGTAGGGGTCGACCCATAGCCCGATTCCCCCTAGGGCCGAGGTCGCATTCGAATTCTGGAGGCTGATAGTTATAAATATACCCTCATATCTCTTGTTTTCTCATACTAAAAACAATGGAGGACAAATGATGTCAGTGTCTGAACTAAATCTAATCTTTTCTTCTTCTACAAATCAAGTTTAAAGATTCAAGTATTTCAAGAATAGATCTGAGATTCAACACCAACAATTTCTTTTCTATCTTCTAAAATCCAAACGCTGTGAGTTAGTTGCTTTTAGATTTAAATGACTAAAAGTAAACATGATATGACTGTGATTTGGATATATGCCTGTGATTGAATCATATTGGATCTATCATAATTTGTGAATCTATAATATTCTATGACTTGGATATAAATCTTTATCATATCAGACCTATTGGGACTTGAATCTATGACATAACTATGATGTGAATCTTAAATATTATCATGCTAGATCTACCTTTATAGATCTAATTCGCTTGTGGTCAATTTATCATGTCACAATTGTGGATCTTAAATATTATCATGCTAGATCTACCTTTATAGATCTAATTCGCTTGTGATTAATTTATCATGTCACAATTGCGGATCTTAAATATTATCATGCTAGATCTACCTTTATAGATCTAATTCACTTGTGGTTAATTTATCATGTCACAATTGTGGATCTTAAATATTATAATTCTAGATCTACCTTTATAAATCCAATTTGCTTGTGGTTAATTTATCATGTCACAATTGTGGATCTTAAATAATCTACCTTTATAGATCTAATTCGCTTGTGGTTAATTTATCATGCCACAATTATGGATCTTAAATATAATCATGCTAGATCTACCTTTACAGATCTAATTCGCTTATGGTTAATTTATCATGTCACAATTGTGGATCTTAAATATTATCATGTTAGATATACCTTTATAGATCTAACTCGCTTATGGTTAATTTATCATGTCACAATTGTGGATCTTAAATATTACCATGCTAGATCTACCTTTACAGATCTAATTCGCTTATGGTTAATTTATCATGTCATAATTGTGGATCTTAAATATTATCATGCTAGATCTTCCTTTATAGATCTAATTCACTTGTGGTTAATTTATCATGTCACAATTGTGGATCTTAAATATTATCATGCTAGATCTACCTTTATAGATCTAATTCGCTTGTGGTTAATTTATCATGTCACATTTGTGGATTTTAACCTTTATCTATGATTGTGGTGATTAATTTAGATCTGTCATTTATTGGACATATGAATCCTTATTTATTCATGCCTATAATGACATCCTTAGTATGTTAGATCTAGTTTTATTATTACATGCTCACTAGATCTATTTTTATATGTCCACCTTATCACTATGACAATTACATGTTTATGTCACTTTTGTTAAAATAATCACTATTGTCATCTTTACATTTTATTGTTTATGGCTAGTCTACTTTCTAGCCTAGACATGATGCCAAATATATGCGAATGCATTAGTTAGGGAATGGGGAAAAGCATTAGAATTGGCATAACTTGAATGACGAACATGAATTTGGACATATAATCCATTATGAATATAATTGGGTAAATGGGCATGAAAACCTATAAAGACATAGGTATAATTAATTGGTTAATAATTAAGATGCCTAGGATTACAGTAATTAGAAAACTGTGACTGTACTTATGACATGAAACACCCCACCTCCATTAAGGTCACTCACAAAGGGAATGCCTTAACTTTGGTGGAGCATTATAGGTAAAAGACACAGATAATTTACAAGACAGATATATATAAGCAGTGGAAAATAAAACTAACTTTATTTCAAACGTGGTTCATAACAAAACATTACAGTAAACTGTTTCAAACCAACTTCCAAACCATTACATCATAATTTCTGTCTTGATTATTTTCTAAAGAAGCATAAAACAAAATAAAACTGCATAAATTCCCAAGTAGTAGTGTATCCAAAGCCATAGTCAAAAAGCAAGAGATTCCAAGCTATACATTACAGAGTCTTTAAGCTTGGAAAGATGAACGGTCCAAATTAAGCTGGGCTATTCCCTCCCTGGGTACCGGGGGGGAAGGAAGAAAAGAGAGCGAAAGAAAAATAGGTCAGACATAAGTCTGAGTAAGTCCAGTGACTTTTCAGTGTGTGAATAAGGAAAAGATCATAATAGGAATAAACTGAAAATAGGACAGTACCAGAACAGCAAACCAACATAAAACTATACAAGGCAGGCCAAATATACATCGCACCCATGTCTAATTCTCTGCACCTACTTATACTTGTCCAACTAGCACAACATGTTCATGGTGAAATGATCCCCTTATATCGATCAGCTCCTACTCGCATGCATTTATCACGTGTGTCATTCGGCCCCCGCTTGACTGTAGATACCTGTGATGGTCCCACCATGGGGTGTATCAAATCCTATGGTGGCAACCCGACACGATTCAAGATGCACAATGTATGACTGTTGATGCCCAGTGCCTGCTTTTTCCACTCCGGAGTACGTGCACGCCCGTACTCCGTCGGAACCTACACTGACGCACCACCTGCCGATGTTTTGACCGCTTACAATTCAACCCAGTAATCGTGCCCCACCCTGCCTAGTTCAGGGTTCCATGATACATCTATGTGGGTTACTGCTGAAATGGGTCCCCGTTACTAGGGTTTTCTAGCCAACATGTTAAATTGGTTAAGTGTCCTAACCCCACCCATCAGTTTAGTTAACATGTTGAATTGGTTAAGTGTTTCCTTAATTGACTTAACCCTACCAATCTTGACTTAGCTTTATTAAAGCACTAACCACTAACATTAGACAGGTATTGTTGTGGTCACTGGATGTGCCGGTCGGTTCCGGGCAGTTTTACACCACATCTCAGTCTAACCTCGGGTCTTTTTTGGGCTCAATGCACTAACCACCCACATTAGACAGGTATTATTGTGGTCACTGGATGTGCCGGTCGGTTCCGGGCAGTTTTACACCACAACTCAGTCTAACCTCGGGTTAGGCATATTTGTCTTTTCTAAATTTACATATTTATCCTTTTATGCGTATATGTAAATTTGTCAACAATTTATTGTCATGGCCCACTTTCCTTCTAAATCAAATTCATAATTTTTGGTATGTAAATTATACCATTTCAATGCCATACCATTTACATGGTTATGAGCCAAATATGTCAATTACATGTAGTTTCATGTTTCCCCCAACGTTACCCCCGTTGTACGTTCGCAAAGTTTCATAGAATGTTAGACTCGACATTTTAGCCTAACTTATAAACTAAAAGAGGAACTTGCAACATTCCAACATCATACAAAAATATGGATCTCACTACCGATGTGCCACATGAACATGGCATGATATAATTTTAATTATGAACTTGCAAAGTAGATCTATGCAACATGAATCATAAAATAATAGTTTTACATAGAACTACCAAAACTTAATTAGACATGTAGTGGTGAACTTGCATAGTGGTTGAATCATGCTAACATAGATCTAATCATAGAGGCATATGGATCTAACATATAAAGTGTAGGTCTAAACATATAGGTTTACATAATCATGTTTTTAACCTATAAACTTGCATGTATTCATAACATGATAGCATCGCCTAACTTGCATAAACATGGCATAATTTCCAAATTGACATACAACATATAGATGTCATCACCAAATTATACAACATGACATGTCATCGCCCATTTAACATACAACACATAGGTTCATTGCCAAGCCTTTAACAATGGTAGTTTTATCATCAAACTACATATAACATGATCGCAAATTTAACATGATAAACCATAATAGTTCATAGGAAAACATGATAGAATGGACATGAATAGACGTGAATCAACATCACATATAACTTGGTTCAAATTCTATTTCACAATTCATTACAAATCATGTCTTTAATTTATTCACATCTGAAAGGTAACTACACTTAAAACCAAAAAGGAATTCTTGAGTTCTGGGATCTGTATTCTGAAACTGAATTGCTCGCCTTTGATGTAGAATGTTGAATTCTCTTAGTTGAATTAGATTTGATTTGATTTTGATGTAGCTTCTATCTTGCCTTTGAGTTGAAAGAGATGACGACTATTCTAGGTTCACCATTGATGGTATGACGGCTCTAGGAATATTTTTGTGTGGCTTAGGATTTAGATTTAGGTTGCTTATATAGAAGTTTGATTAATTTAGAGCCGACAGATCAACCTAGAAGCGATCAAGACCATCCAGACAAGATAGAACAGCCAAATCAGCCCTAATGACTCAGCAAGGAATCAGAACACATCAGTTTTTAGATCTGCCCGAGGGGGTAGGTCGACCCCCAGGTCGACCTGTATGGGGGGAGGTCGACCCCTTGGTCGACCTGGCCTTGTGCGGGAAATTTTCCGCCCAACCCGCTTCTGTGTTTGAATTTTGATTTTCGAATTTATGAACTTTAATCCAAACTATTTATTTAAATTACTGAAACTTCTGAAGGCCATAACTCCATATGGAGTCCAATTCACGCAAACTTGGACTCTATCCCAAGCAGAATTCCGAGATGAACGCAATGGTGTAACCCGTTTCCCTTAATTCTCACATTTGAAATTAAATATGCTTTAATTGTAACTTTAATGTTAACAGAAAATACGGGGTGTTACATTCTCCCCTCCTTAAAGGATTTCGTCCCCGAAATCTTCAAGTCAAGAAGAATGTATATCCTACCATCCAATCGTCCATCTACTCAACCATCAAACATAGGCATCCATTGTCCTTAAAAGACTTCTAATGCTTCATGATCATATGCATAGTGTGTTTACATATCCCTATCTAATGCAAAATCAGGCGGTCTACTGATTCAGTTGACCTCCTTAATGCAAATTATGTTAGTGCCATGAGTCCGTTGTGTATGCAATTATTCCTAATCATAGTTTTTACATGAGTGCATAATCATTCATACAAATGCAACATCCACATGATAACACATCAAGCTTCAATCATATACAAGTACATTTATGCATATGCAATATGAAAGTGACTGAGCCGATCTAACACCTAATGTGTGTGTATATGCATCCACGACCAACCACTTGCAACCATTAATCATAACATGTTTCAAATACATGTTTACATCCATTGGTTTCTACCTAAGGATAAGGATGGGACCGAGGAAATATACTTAAAAAGATAGGTACAAGCATAAACTTAAGGAAAAAGAGAGATCAAGGATGTACCCTAAAAAAGAAAAGGGTAGGCTGCGCGTATTCTATCCTAAGTTTCCCAAGTCGCGTCTTCCTCGGCGTCGCTCCACTGAACTTTAACGAGCTTGACTTCACGGTGGTGTAGCTTTTTGATCTCTGTCCCCAAGATACGAGTTGGAACTCTTCTCACAGTTGCTTCTCGTTCTACTTCTACCTCCTCTAGTATGCTTGGTTCCAGCACTTCCGCAGACTCATGTAAGCATTTCCGTAGGTGAGAAACATGAAAGACATTATGAACTCCAACCAATCTTTCGGGCAGCTCTACTCCATAAGCCATCTTTCCAATCTTCTCAATGATAGGAAACGGTCCTACAAATCTTGATGCTAACTTTCCTGCGGATCCGAAGCGAACGACGTTCCTTAAGGGTGATACTTTAAGGAAAACCCTGTCTCCAACCTCAAACTCAAGGTCGGTCCTTCTTTTATCAGCGTAGGACTTCTGTCTATCTTGGGCAGTCTTCATTCTTCTCCGTATCAAGTCCACTTTTTCTGAAGTTTCTCTAATCCTATCTGGCCCAAGTACGAGCTTGTCTGTAGACTCCCACAAACAAGTTGGTGATCTACATGGTCTTCCATATAAAGCTTCGAAGGGTGCCATGCCTATGGTGGCTTGGTAGCTATTGTTGTAAGCGAATTCCACCAAAGGACGATGATACTCCCATGTACCTCCAAAGTCAAGAATGCATAGTCTCAAGAGGTCTTCTAATACTCTGTTCACTCTTTCCGTCTGACCATCGGTTTGGGGGTGATAGGCCGTGCTTAAGCATAATTGTGTGCCTACAGCTTCTTGCAAACTCCTCCAAAACTCGCTCGTAAAGATAGGATCTCGGTCACTCACTATGTTGGAGGGTATCCCATGGAGTCGAACTATATCTTTAAGATATATGGATGCTAGAGATGAGGTAGTCCTTCTACTCTTAACGGGTATGAAGTGAGCGCTTTTTGTGAGCCTGTCCACTATTACCCAAATACTGGTATTGCCACTTCTTGACCTAGGCAACCCATCAATAAAGTCCACCGAGTTGCTATCCTGTGAAAACCCGTAACTTCCCCGTAAAGGAAAGCGCGGATAGTTCGAGAACAAGCCACAACAGAATGCATACAGAAGAACATTTCATTGTATATTACAACAATGCACCAGAATACAAGAATGTACAGAGTACAAATGAATATTACACAGAAATATCAGAGATTTAAATTACATTTAAATACATCGCAGCGGAAAATAATACAATACACAACTAGAAGAGATATACGGATACAAAGCTTTCCGGATATCGTTCCAGCTGAAAAGCAGGATCCTGTGAATATAAATCTGCAAAACCAAAACTACTAGCTGCCCGTGTGGAAAATAGGGGCACCCAGAGTTTAGGTTAAAACAATAAACTCCAAGTCAGTCAGGTGACTGGTGTGAGAACTAAAACAGTTATTTAAAACTTTACTTTAAAAGAGAGTAATTCAAGGGACCACGCCGTATAACACGGAACGGGTTTCCTCCTAAGAATACTAGTGCATAGAATAAACAGCGCAATGCTTTTTCGAAAAATGAAGCTATTATAAGACCCAGGTCCCATCACACAATGCAACGCAAGCCGGAGGATAGGGTTTTCCCTTATAATAGCCAAACATGCTTGGTACGTTTAAAACAAATCATTTGATACTATAATATGTGTATAGCGTCAAAACGATTCCAATCATAAATATCAATCATAGACGGCATGGGTACCATATATCATGTCGCCATAATAGTTCTACAATTAAAACCGCAATACATGTATTGGAAATTGGATTTCCATCATGGTGGCTCCTGATTCGAAAGATCGATCGCGGAATGCAATTCACCACGGCTTACGTCCCCACAAGAGAAAACACCGTCTGCATCCGCACATTCGGGACCAGAGTACCACCGCGGCTTACGTCCCAGCGAGAGAAAACACCGCTTACTCTATATATCCCTGAGCACTAGGCTCATCTCGGTCGACCGAATCCACGACACCACTAAGGTGCCCATCCACGAAAAAGCATACTGATCAAACCATCAGTTTGCCACCATACCGGGGTGTGAGGCTCGCGGATCAACGCTATACACAAAGCCATGCTATATCAGCTGCGCTTTGATCATCAACCACCAAACTTTGCTTTTCAACAAAAGTCTGGATCACTGCATCTCAGCATGCCACACTATCAATCCATATCGTACCACTGATTTCTGCCAATATATAACCTCTGAGCTCATATGTCTAAGAGAAGGGCGTTAAGCAAGAGAAAAAATTCTCCGCCGCCAAACAGATATATATTTAGCAGAGATCAACAAATACAATATAAAGGAATACAATGTCAGACACACCATCCATTTACAAGTCCGTTCTGGGTCCGAACGAAACCGGAGGCACTTTCCTCGCATATCCATCCATCTCCAGGTACGTCTGGACGACCACCAACCATTTCCATCCTCTTGGGTGTACAGCCCAATCAGGATCGTCAGTAATTATCCGAACGATGTGAAGACTTCCGGTCTTTAACCACCGTCTTCATCTTAGACATATCGTCGAATCGGTTATTCAGAATGGGTATAAACCTGGTCTTTCCGAACAATCCGCGTATATTAAAAACAGTGCTAGAAAACACAATATACGCCTCATTCCAATTCTGAATATTCTGTTATTTAAATATTCACATCTTTTGGGAAAGGTTCCCATTAATTTTATCCTAGATAAATTCTTTAAAATCTATCCTTTAATCTTCCTTTGGATGTCGTTTCAAACCAAATTATGGTTTTCCAAACTAGTCGAGATTAGCGAACCACAACGAAGTAATTATTTATTTTATTTCCCAATCCCAACCTATTCATCCCATGAAGCAAAACTGGTAATACTCCATATTTAACACCACGGTGTTATCGGTAAAATTAATTACCATTTCACGTTCAAATCTAATTAAAGATTTAACTATCGCTTTGGAGCAAAACTGGTGATACTCCATTCTCGCTCATTTTCTAAAGTTGATAATTTAAATTATCAATTCCCCATTTCAATCTAATTGCAGATTCATTAAAACTTTTTTTACTGGGTTAAAGAACTAGGTGTTATTTAAAACACAGTTCACGACAAACCCAAATCACATTCTATTTATTATCGGGTTAAAGAACTAGTGTTATTTAAAACACGGTTCACGATAAACCCATTTCAAATACAATTAAATATATTAGAAATTCCGATTATTTAAAACCCCTTTTTAAATCTAATTTATTTATTTAAAAATAATTGGGTTTTAAATTTAGTTCAAAACTAGTTCATTTCGATAAAAATCCATTTTTATCCTTTCAAATATGGAGTTTTTCACCCCAATTTTTCCCAAATCATTTCTTATGATTTTACACAAATTATTACTATTTTTAATAATTTTATCAAGGCCCGTACAGTCGATTTCCATCAACGGCCATCGAACTGCACTTACAGCGACCTTTTTCCAAATTTGATTTGGACGTATCTCCAAATCCAACCGTTAGATTTCAAATTTCTAATCTTCGTTAGAAAGCTCTTTTCGATACGAACCCAACGGTTCCGGTTTTAGGAGAATCCGACGGTCGGATCTCCCGTAATGTCCATTTGAAATAAATGGTCGAAATTCACGAACTACCGCGGCGCGGCGCGTTCTATTCAGGCCATTATATATATAATATATAATATATATAATATATATATCGTCGATTTCTATTTAAAACGAATTTTATAAATAGTTTTAAATTCGTTTCAAAAGCAATTTCAACTTCCATTTCAATTCAAATCAAAATTGAATTCTTATTTATAAAATTCGTTTTAAAATTCATTTCTATTCAATTCAAATTTCAATTCAATTTGAATTCATTTCAATTTTCTTTCAATTCAATTTGAATTCGTTTTCAATTCAATTCATTTCGAAATCGTTTTCAGTTCAATTCATTTCGAAATCGTTTTCAATTCAATTCATTTCGAAATCGTTTTTAATTCAATTCATTTCGAAATCGTTTTCAATTCAATTCATTTCGAAATCGTTTTTAATTCAATTCATTTCAAAATGAATAAAATCGCTATAAATATCGTTCACGTCAAAATGGCGTCAATCTAATCAACACGGCTTCATAAATTTCTATTTTCAAATATTCTATTTCAAATATTTCTTTTTCAAAATAGTTGTTATTATCTAAATATTTCGTTCAACACATGACCAATCTCACTGGATGAGTACTGTCAACACATGAACCTTTATTTTATATTGATAAAGATTTAAATTTTATTACTAAAATATTCCGTTCAACACATGACCAATCTCAATGGATGAGTACTGTCAACACATGAACCTTTATTTTATATTGATAAAGATGTAAATTTTATTACTAAAATATTTCGTTCAACACATGACCAATCTCAATGGATGAGTACTGTCAACACATGAACCTTTATTTTATATTATTCTTTATTTTCTAAATTGGAATGAGGCCCAATCAATCACCATATAATGTTAATTATATGGATTTTCATACATTACACACATATAATAGCATTGAAAAATAATCAACCATCAACCAAAGTGCACTACACTGTATAAGCATCAAATATAGATATCTAACGCTTATAACAACCTGTCAATCAATCGATCGACATATTTAATCAATCAGGATGAGTGAACTTCAAATTTCATCCCAACACCCGTGTGGGGTTTCAAATAATCAAACACAGATTTTTATTCGTGCAGTTGGGCGATGTGTAAAATTTATCGACCCAATCAATATCAGTCAAATCAGTGCATATAAACAAATCGGCCGATTTGTCTATAAATATCTATTTATTCACTTTCACGTTAAAAATTATATTTTTAACGATAAAATATTTTATTTTAACATATGAACTTCTATTCAGTTCATTTATTCAATAAAATTGATATTTTTATTTTTCTAACATATTTTAGAAAATTTCGGCGGCATAACGGCACGATACTAGAAACGGGACGAGGCCTAGCCTTATCCCCGGTCTAGTGAAGGCCCACGCCATTCACGCATCAATCAAATCCATTCATCTCACCGAACATTTCAATTTCAATCAAATAATCTAACTAATTTTTGCAATCAAACAAACAAGTCCATGGTCTGTGGACGATTGTGTCGGGTGCTACTAAGCACCGTCTGCATCCTAGTATATATATATATAACTAGAAAAAAAGAAATTGAAGAGTGAGAAGTTCTCACAGAAAGCTATCCATACATCTTGACTCTTCTTTGATAGAAATCTTCATCGTTATCGCCTCTTCGTCATCTTCGTTGCCCGTAGCCACTACATATGTAAAAATCGAATTTTTACTTCGTTATTCAATATATAAAAAATCGAATTTTTACTACTATGTTATATAGATAAAAAATATATTTATCACGCTATTTTCCATATAAAGATTTCGCCTTTATAATAACATAGACTTCGCCCTTTCAAATTTAAAGATTTCATCTTTATAAAAATCTCATTTTTATTTTTCTACACATATAAAGATGATATTTTTAATATTCCTATCATGTAAAAATTATATTTTTAATTCTCTACCTAACCAAAAATCATATTTTTACATCTTCTATATAGTAAAGATTATATTTTTAATGCTTTCAAAATATAAAAATCATATTTTTATTACTTTAAAAATACAAAAATCATATTTTTATTACTTTAAAAATATAAAAATCATATTTTTATCTTGCCATCATATGTAGAAAAATCCAATTCTTCTTATGTAAGAAATTATATTTTTTTCCTATCTAAAAATCCTATTTTTCTCATGTAAGAAATTATCCCCTTTTTTTTTATAACTTAAAAATCACTTCAAAGCAAACATAGAAATTCATTTCAAAGAACATACAAGAAAATCAGAATTTTATATATAAAGAAAAACAGATTTTTCTCTAGACTTATAAAACTAACTACATAGAACGTAAACAAAAATAATTAAATAAATAAATTCAAATATTAGAACTTACAGTTTTTTTTATTCAGCGAAGGGGTGGAGTCGAAGTGGTTGCGCGAGGCTGGAGGAGGCGGAGGGGGTCTCGGCGTTGGAGCTTGCTGTGGCCAAGGGGGGTGGCGACGGGTTTTCTGTTGGGGGGGGGGGGGGTTTGGGTTCTTCGATCGAAGGAAGGGGAAGCGCGTGAGGAAAGAGGAGGGAGGAGCTCGGGGTGCTGAAGTGGAGGCAGCGGCGCCTGCCGTGGTGGCGGCCCTGGCATCGAAGCGGCGATTTTAGTTTTTTTTTTCGCTTTTTGTTCTGAAAGAAAAGAGGGGGGGGGGGGCAGAAGTATAAAGGAGGAAATTATAATTTTTTTTTATTATTTAATTATTAAAAAGTTGACTTTCACATACGACCTCTAAACGAGGTCCACCGCCTGTCGTCCATAGCGTTTTACCCCCATTTCGAACACAAAGGGATATGTATCGCAAGCTGATTTGATCGTTTCGATTAGTTTCCGTTGAATTTACATCTAAATCACTATATTGAATTTTAAACGTACATTTCAAATTACCGGGATCACATAACAACTCTATAAATTCCATAAAAATATTTTCTAGCTTTGTATTGACGATACGGTCCTAACAAAACTAGTTTCGTCGAATTCTGAGACCGTTAGAAAAATGGTCATTTTCCAGTCGATTAAAATCGACTGAAACTGGTCAAACGCGTTTTCCTTTGCCACGCTCACATATTGATTCAAAAAATTATGAAATTTGAAACCTAGCAATAACTTTACATCACGGATCCAACAAAACTGGTTTCGTCGAAATCCGAGGGCGTTTGCAAAATTCTCATTTTTAAGGGCCTGAATTCCATAGCGACTATTCAGAATTTTCAACTGGACATATCTTTCGATTCCCGCTATGAAATTTCGATTTTTCGGATTCGTTGGAAAGATATCATCAAGTAGATCCCAATGTTTTTGGTTTCACTAAAATCCGGATTGTTTTGCACCCGGTACATTCGATTGAAGTTGGAAATCGAATTATCGAACTACCGCGCCATTTTCAATTCTATTTATAATTATATATAATTATTTATATTCTAACGATGACGTATATAATATATACGTCGAATTATATTCAAAATAAATTTCTCGTCGATATTATTTAAAATAATTCATTTTAAATAATCAAAATTCGCTAAAATTGCCAAAATAAAATTTTTAAACTGGCCCAGATTTTCGGGTTGTTACAATCTCCCCCACTTAAAACTTTTCGTCCCCGAAAAGGAACAAACTCGAAAGTGGTTTGATTAATCAACTCTACGTTCGATCTGGCTTTCATTCTCCAACCTTTTAGTTTCTGAGAATTTTCAAATTCTTCAAAAATTTGGCTAACACCCTAAATTTTCGAAAATTTTTGCCATAACCTCCCCTACACCGGGAGCATCGGGGAATTTCAAATAGCTTCCCCGGTCCTTCAGATCTCAAAAAGAAAAAGAAAAAGCCAAGCGGCTAGCCAATAGGCTCATAAAATCATCATCACCCAAACAAAACAGTAAATTATGTAGTAAAAATGTACCTATTTGTCGGACAAACAAATTTTATTCTCTGGCTCTAGCCTCCTTGCTATGACCTGATCAATGATGTATATGTATATGCAAGCAAATGCAACCAATTTTCAATACAATTCAATATTCGATCAAATTAGGCATAATGGTTCAAAATTTTCAAACAAATAAACAAACAACACAAACATCAATCAATTAGTGAATTAGAGTCCCAAATTCATAATTTGATATATATACAAAAAATCATGTTTTTGATGCCAAATCACAACAATGTATTCTAGCTATATTAGTTTTGGTTCTCACACCAGTCAATAGGAAATATATAGATATCACACCTTCGAAACACGAATACCAATTCTGATGATGTTCGAACTATCATCAGAATCATCTTCGGGCGACTAGAGTGTGATTCTATATCTATCCAGTATATTAAAACTTCAAATACACGTTTGCAAGGCGTATATGCAAAATCTTTATATACTGGACTGTCCTAATCAATATGAAATAAATAATCTAATACGAATAGTTGATTTAGATTTTCAAAACAAAAATTGTTTTCATTTTTAAAAATATACTCTTCACACTCGTCCTAGGATACTACTGATCCCATCTCTAACGAGCCATTCTAATTGGATATTACTAATCCAATATCTGATGAATTCTTTCGTACGGTTCTAATGTACCTTATTCTCTAAGCTTTGTAAACCAAAGCTCTGATACCAACTGTGAAAACCCGTAACTTCCCCGTAAAGGAAAGCGCGGATAGTTCGAGAACAAGCCACAACAGAACGCATACAGAAGAACATTTCATTGTATATTACAACAATGCACCAGAATACAAGAATGTACAGAGTACAAATGAATATTACACAAAAATATCAGAGATTTAAATTACATTTAAATACATCACAGCGGAAAATAATACAATACACAACTAGAAGAGATATACGGATACAAAGCTTTCCGGATATCGTTCCAGCTGAAAAGCAGGATCCTGTGAATATAAATCTGCAAAACCAAAACTACTAGCTGCCCGTGTGGAAAATAGGGGCACCCAGAGTTTAGGTTAAAACAATAAACTCCAGGTCAGTCATGTGACTGGTGTGAGAACTAAAACAGTTATTTAAAACTTTACTTTAAAAGAGAGTAATTCAAGGGACCACGCCGTATAACACGGAACGGGTTTCCTCCCAAGAATACTAGTGCATAGAATAAACAGCGCAATGCTTTTTCGAAAAATGAAGCTATTATAAGACCCAGGTCCCATCACACAATGCAACGCAAGCCGGAGGATAGGGTTTTCCCTTATAATAGCCAAACATGCTTGGTACGTTTAAAACAAATCATTTGATACTATAATATGTGTATAGCGTCAAAACGATTCCAATCATAAATATCAATCATAGACGGCATGGGTACCATATATCATGTCGCCATACTAGTTCTACAATTAAAACCGCAATACACGTATTGGAAATTGGATTTCCATCGTGGTGGCTCCTGATTTGAAAGATCGATCGCGGAATGCAATTCACCACGGCTTACGTCCCCACAAGAGAAAACACCGTCTGCATCCGCACATTTGGGACCAGAGTACCACCGCGGCTTACGTCCCAGCGAGAGAAAACACCGCTTACTCTATATATCCCTGAGCACTAGGCTCATCTCGGTCGACCGAATCCACGACACCACTAAGGTGCCCATCCACGAAAAAGCATACTGATCAAACCATCAGTTTGCCACCATACCGGGGTGTGAGGCTCGCGGATCAACGCTATACACAAAGCCATGCTATATCAGCTGCGCTTTGATCATCAACCACCAAACTTTGCTTTTCAACAAAAGTCTGGATCACTGCATCTCAGCATGCCACACTATTAATCCATATCGTACAACTGATTTCTACCAATATATAACCTCTGAGCTCATATGTCTCAGAGAAGGGCGTTAAGCAAGAGAATAAATTCTCCGCCGCCAAACAGATATATATTTAACAGAGATCAACAAATACAATATAAAGGAATACAATGTCAGACACACCATTCATTTACAAGTCCGTTCTGGGTCCGAACGAAACCGGAGGCACTTTCCTCGCATATCCATCCATCTCCAGGTACGTCTAGACGACCACCAACTATTTCCATCCTCTTGGGTGTACAGCCCAATCAGGATCGTCAGTAATTATCCGAACGATGTGAAGACTTCCGGTCTTTAACCACCGTTTTCATCTTCGACATATCGTCGAATCGGTTATTCAGAATGGGTATAAACCCGGTCTTTCCGAACAATCTGCGTATATTAAAAACAGTGCTAGAAAACACAATATACGCCTCATTCCAATTCTGAATATTCTGTTATTTAAATATTCACATCTTTTGGGAAAGGTTCCCATTAATTTTATCCTAGATAAATTCTTTAAAATCTATCCTTTAATCTTCCTTTGGATGTCGTTTCAAACCAAATTATGATTTTCCAAACTAGTCGAGATTAGCGAACCACAACGAAGTAATTATTTATTTTATTTCCCAATCCCAACCTATTCATCCCATGAAGCAAAACTGGTAATACTCCATATTTAACACCACGGTGTTATCGGTAAAATTAATTACCATTTCACGTTCAAATCTAATTAAAGATTAAACTATCGCTTTGGAGCAAAACTGGTGATACTCCATTCTCGCTCATTTTCTAAAGTTGATAATTTAAATTATCAATTCCCCATTTCAATCTAATTGCAGATTCATTAAAACTCCTTTTACTGGGTTAAAGAACTAGGTGTTATTTAAAACACAGTTTACGACAAACCCAAATCACATTCTATTTATTATCGGGTTAAAGAACTAGTGTTATTTAAAACATGGTTCACGATAAACCCATTTCAAATCCAATTAAATATATTAGAAATTACGATTATTTAAAACCCCTTTTTAAATCTAATTTATTTATTTAAAAATAATTGGGTTTTAAATTTAGTTCAAAACTAGTTCATTTCGATAAAAATCCATTTTTATCCTTTCAAATATGGAGTTTTTCACCCCAATTTTTCCCAAATCATTTCTTATGATTTTACACAAATTATTACTATTTTTAATAATTTTATCAAGGCCCGTACAGTCGATTTCCATCAACGGCCATCGAACTGCACTTACAGCGACCTTTTTCCAAATTTGATATGGACGTATCTCCAAATCCAACCGTTAGATTTCAAATTTCTAATCTTCGTTAGAAAGCTCTTTTCGATACGAACCCAACGGTTCCGGTTTTAGGAGAATCCGACGGTCGGATCTCCCGTAATGTCCGTTTGAAATAAATGGTCGAAATTCACGAACTACCGCGGCGCGGCGCGTTCTATTCAGGCCATTATATATATAATATATAATATATATAATATATATATCGTCGATTTCTATTTAAAACGAATTTTATAAATAGTTTTAAATTCGTTTCAAAAGCAATTTCAACTTCCATTTCAATTCAAATCAAAATTGAATTCTTATTTATAAAATTCGTTTTAAAATTCATTTCTATTCAATTCAAATTTCAATTCAATTTGAATTCATTTCAATTTTCTTTCAATTCAATTTGAATTCGTTTTCAATTCAATTCATTTCGAAATCGTTTTCAATTCAATTCATTTCGAAATCGTTTTCAATTCAATTCATTTCGAAATCGTTTTTAATTCAATTCATTTCGAAATCGTTTTCAATTCAATTCGTTTCGAAATCGTTTTTAATTCAATTCATTTCGAAATCGTTTTTAATTCAATTCATTTCAAAATGAATAAAATCGATATAAATATCGTTCACGTCAAAATGGCGTCAATCTAATCAACACGGCTTCATAAATTTCTATTTTCAAATATTCTATTTCAAATATTTCTTTTTCAAAATCGTTGTTATTATCAAAATATTTCGTTCAACACATGACCAATCTCAATGGATGAGTACTGTCAACACATGAACCTTTATTTTATATTGATAAAGATGTAAATTTTATTACTAAAATATTCCGTTCAACACATGACCAATCTCAATGGATGAGTACTGTCAACACATGAACCTTTATTTTATATTGATAAAGATGTAAATTTTATTACTAAAATATTTCGTTCAACACATGACCAATCTCAATGGATGAGTACTGTCAACACATGAACCTTTATTTTATATTATTCTTTATTTTCTAAATTGGAATGAGGCCCAATCAATCACCATATAATGTTAATTATATGGATTTTCATACATTACACACATATAATAGCATTGAAAAATAATCAACCATCAACCAAAGTGCACTACACTGTATAAGCATCAAATATAGATATCTAACGCTTATAACAGCCTGTCAATCAATCGATCGACATATTTAATCAATCAGGATGAGTGAACTTCAAATTTCATCCCAACACCCGTGTGGGGTTTCAAACAATCAAACACAGATTTTTATTCGTGCAGTTGGGCGATGTGTAAAATTTATCGACCCAATCAATATCAGTCAAATCAGTGCATATAAACAAATCGGCCGATTTGTCTATAAATATCTATTTATTCACTTTCACGTTAAAAATTATATTTTTAACGATAAAATATTTTATTTTAACATATGAATTTCTATTCAGTTCATTTATTCAATAAAATTGATATTTTTATTTTTCTAACATATTTTAGAAAATTTTGGCGGCATAACGGCACGATACTAGAAACGGGACGAGGCCTAGCCTTATCCCCGGTCTAGTGAAGGCCCACGCCATTCACACATCAATCAAATCCATTCATCTCACCAAACAATTCAATTTCAATCAAATAATCTAACTAATTTTTGCAATCAAACAAACAAGTCCATGGTCTGTGGACGATTGTGTCGGGTGCTACTAAGCACCGTCTGCATCCTAGTATATATATATATAACTAGAAAAAAAGAAATTGAAGAGTGAGAAGTTCTCACAGAAAGCTATCCTAACATCTTGACTCTTCTTTGATAGAAATCTTCATCGTTATCGCCTCTTTGTCATCTTCGTTGCCCTTAGCCACTACATATGTAAAAATCGAATTTTTACTTCGTTATTCAGTATATAAAAAATCGAATTTTTACTAGTATGTTATATAGATAAAAATTATATTTATCACGCTATTTTCCATATAAAGATTTCGCCTTTATAAAAACATAGACTTCGCCCTTTCAAATTTAAAGATTTCATCTTTATAAAAATCTCATTTTTATTTTTCTACACATATAAAGATGATATTTTTAATATTCCTATCATGTAAAAATTATATTTTTAATTCTCTACCTAACCAAAAATCATATTTTTACATCTTCTATATAGTAAAGATTATATTTTTAATGCTTTAAAAATATAAAAATCATATTTTTATTACTTTAAAAATATAAAAATCATATTTTTATTACTTTAAAAATATAAAAATCATATTTTTATCTTGCCATCATATGTAGAAAAATCCAATTCTTCTTATGTAAGAAATTATATTTTTTTTCCTATCTAAAAATCCTATTTTTCTCATGTAAGAAATTATCCCTTTTTTTTATAACTTAAAAATCACTTCAAAGCAAACATAGAAATTCATTTCAAAGAACATACAAGAAAATCAGAATTTTATATATAAAGAAAAACAGATTTTTCTCTAGACTTATAAAACTAACTACATAGAACGTAAACAAAAATAAATAAATAAATAAATTCAAATATTAGAACTTACAGTTTTTTTTTATTCAGCGAAGGGGTGGAGTCGAAGTGGTTGCGCGAGGCTGGAGGAGGCGGAGGGGGTCTCGGCGTTGGAGCCTGCAGTGGCCAGGGGGGGGGGGTGGCGACGGGTTTTCTGTTGGGGGGGGGGGTTTGGGTTCTTCGATCGAAGGAAGGGGAAGCGCGTGAGGAAAGAGGAGGGAGGAGCTCGGGGTGCTGAAGTGGAGGCAGCGGCGCCTGCCGCGGTGGCGGCCCTGGCATCGAAGCGGCGATTTTAGGTTTTTTTTTTTTCGCTTTCTGTTCTGAAAGAAAAGAGGGGGGGGGGGAGGCAGAAGTATAAAGGAGGAAATTATAATTTTTTTTTATTATTTAATTATTAAAAAGTTGACTTTCACATACGACCTCTCTAAACGAGGTCCACCGCCTGTCGTCCATAGCGTTTTACCCCCATTCCGAACACAATGGGATATGTATCGCAAGCTGATTTGATCGTTTCGATTAGTTTCCGTTGAATTTACATCTAAATCACTATATTGAATTTTAAACGTACATTTCAAATTACCGGGGTCACATAACAACTCTATAAATTCCATAAAAATATTTTCTAGCTTCGTATTGACGATACGGTCCTAACAAAACTAGTTTCGTCGAATTCTGAGACCGTTAGAAAAATGGTCATTTTCCAGTCGATTAAAATTGACTGAAACTGGTCAAACGCGTTTTCCTTTGCCACGCTCACATATTGATTCGAAAAATTATGAAATTTGAAACCTAGCAATAACTTTACATCACGGATCCAACAAAACTGGTTTCGTCGAAATCCGAGGGCGTTTGCAAAATTCTCGTTTTTAAGGGCCTGAATTCCATAGCGACTATTCAGAATTTTCAACTGGACATATCTTTCGATTCCCGCTATGAAATTTCGATTTTTCGGATTCGTTGGAAAGATATCATCAAGTAGATCCCAATGTTTTTGGTTTCACTAAAATCCGGATTGTTTTGCACCCGGTACATTCAATTGAAGTTGGAAATCGAATTATCGAACTACCGCGTCATTTTCAATTCTATTTATAATTATATATAATTATTTATATTATAACGATGACGTATATAATATATACGTCGAATTATATTCAAAATAAATTTCTCGTCGATATTATTTAAAATAATTCATTTTAAATAATCAAAATTCGCTAAAATTTCCAAAATAAAAATTTTAAATTGGCCCAGATTTTCGGGTTGTTACATATCCCATTTCCACTGTGGGACCTCTAGAGGATGAAGCAAACCACTAGGCTTCTTCTGCTCTGCCTTGACTTGTTGGCATATCATGCACTTAGAAATGAATTCAGCTACATCCCTCTTCATGCCATTCCAAAAGAAAACCCTTTTGATGTCTTTGTACATTTTGTCTCCACCGGGGTGTATGGTCAACTTGGAATGGTGTGCTTCTTCAAGAACTTTCTTCACCAAATCCCTTGCTTGTAGGACGCACAGTCTTCCATCCCGCCTCAACCAACCCTTATCATCGATGGAGTATCTATTGAGGTGACTAGAAGTCTCACCCCTACTCAACTTATCTATCACATCGACTAGCTGAGGGTCTTCACGTTGTGCGGTCCCTATTGAGTCCAAAAGAGTAGGTCGCACCTCTAGCGATGCTAACAAACCAGTCACATGATCGACAGAGGGTCTAAAATCAAAGTTGTCTATGTACTCCAAGCTTTGCCTTTCTACAAAGAGAGGGCTTAAGGTCAGCTTCTTTATACTCAAGGCATCTGCTACTACATTTCCCTTGCCAGGAGTATAGGAAATCTCAAAATCATATGAGGCAAGAAACTCTATCCATCTTTGTTGCCTCAAGTTAAGATCCTTTGCGAGAAAAGGTACTTCAACGATTTATGGTCAGTAAACAATTCAAACTTCTCACCTAGGAGATAATAGCGCCAAGACTTAAGCGCAAAGACGATGGCAGCCAACTCTAGATTGTGGGTTGGGTAGTTTTTCTCATGTACTCTCAACTGTCTTCCACCATAAGCTACTACCTTCCCTTCTTGCATCAAGACAGCGCCTAGTCCCGTACCGCATGCATCTGTATATATGGTAAACATCTTGCTTCCATCAGGCAATGTCAGAACTAGGGTTGTTGTCAAAGCCCTTTTCAAGCGTTAGAAAGCAATATCACAATCCAAATCCCAAGTGAAAGTTAAGTTCTTCTTTGTCAACCTTGTAAGTGGAGCTGAGATTTTCGCAAAATCTTTGATGAACTTTCGGTAAAAGCCTGCTAGCCCGAGAAAGCTTCGTACATCGGTTGTATTCCATGGGACCTTCCAATCTTGCACCGCAACTACTTTTACGGGGTCCACAGCTAATCCCTCTTTGGACACCACATGTCCAAGAAACCTTACTTCTTCTCTCCAGAAATGGCATTTGGAGAATTTGGCTTTTAACTGATGTGCACGAAGAGTATCCATGACTTCCTTTATATGCTGAGCATGCTCTTCCTCACTCTTCGAGAAAATCAAAATGTCATCCACGAAGACCACTACAAACTTATTGAGGAACTCCCTAAACACCGTGCTCATCAAATCGACGAAATAAGCGGGTGCGTTTGTCAAGCCGAAAGTCATGACAAGCCACTCGAAGAATCCATCTGGAGTTCTGAACGCGGTCTTATCAATGCTGTCTTCAGCCACTCTTAGCTGATGAAACCTGGTAGCCAAATCTAGTTGGGAGAAAACCGATGCACCTACAAGCTGATCAAACGAGTCGTCTATTCTTGGGAGTGGGTGCCTATTTTTCTTGGTCAGCTTGTTTAGCTCCCTATAATCAACGCATAGGCGAAGCGAACTGTCCTCTTTAGTTACGAACACTACTGGAGCACCCCATTTAGAAATACTCCGCCTTATAAACCCCTTTTCTAGCAGCTCTTTAACTTGCTTGCTGAGCTCTTTCCGCTCCCTTGGAGCCATGTGTCTAACAGGTAAAGCAACGGATTTTGCATTATCGACGAGGTATATACGGAAGTCTATCTCCCGCTTCGGAGGTAACCCTTTAACCTCTTCAGAGACATCCGAGTATTCACGGACTACTCTAACAGACTGCAAATCCTTAATAGACGCATCAAGAGATTCTAGATAGCTAAGCATAACAGAGTTCATGGGATTACAAGAAATTTCGAGAGTGTTACCAAGGCGAGTCATGAGTCTAACCACTCTCCTTTCACAATCGAGGATGGCACCATTACTGGATAGCCAATCCATGCCTAGAATCAACCCATAGCCCGTAAAGCCCAAAACATAGGCATTGCATCTAAACCCCACACTTAATATAGAAATTTCTAAATCCAAACAAATCATTGACAAATAAGTTGAGTCCCCCAATTGGATTTGAAACAACCAAGGGATCCTCTACTAAACAGGTGTCTAGGTGTAGAGATTCAACTAAAGCAGTAGATATAAAAGAGTGTGATGCGCCAGAATCAAACAGTGTACGAACATGATGATCAAAAAGATAAAATAAACTCTCAACAGAAACGTTTCTACCTCGTTCTTGCGGAGGTGCCATAAGAGCGTGAACCTGCCCTCCCGAAGTAGATCCAACCCTCTGCCCTTGCCATTGCTTTCTTGGGCAGTCCCTAGCCATGTGTCCTGCCTCGCCGCAATGGAAACAGCCATCCATCTTCGTTTTCTTCTTCCTGCAGTCCTTAACCAGATGTCCAGGAATGCCACAAAAATTAAACTTCCTCTTGTCACGGGTTTTGTTGTTCTTCCCGCCCTTCTTGGAATCTGTCTTCTTGCTCTGTTATCCTTCCCCTTTCTTATCCTGAGATGCTTTTACCTTTGTCTCCTTCTTGCCAACCTTATCTTCTTCTTGTAACAATGCCATGTCCACCAGTCTCTCATAATTCGCACCCATAGGTATATGGGACATAGCTACGCTGTGCAGTGGCTCATTTAATCCTTTAACAAAGTGGAGAGCCTTCTTATGTGGAGTGTTCACTAACTCCAATCCGAACCTAGCCAACTGATTGAATTGGTTAACGTATTCCTTAACCGACATACTTCCCTGTTTGAGAGCTAAGAACTTCTCCATCTGTAGGCTTCGTTCAGCTTGTGAGAGGAATTTCATTTCAAACCTCATTCTAAAATCCGTCCAAGTTTCAATTGGTCTTTCAGCGTTAGTGACTTCCCACCAATAGGAGGCTTCGTCTTTGAGCAACCGTACCGCCAACTGTATTTTCTGCCTATCATCCACTTCGAAGATATCGAACAAATCCTCAGTTTCTTTGTTCCAGTTTCTTGATTCCACGAAGGATTCATTTCCATTGAAGTTCTTTCCACCCATGGCTCGAAAGTTCCTACATATTTTTGAGAAAGCATTTGCACGAGGAGGAGGAGGAACCGCTGCAGCTGGGGGAGGAGGAATGTCTGATGGGCCTGCATCGTTGGCCCTAGGCTCTACGTACCTCCTGAACCAGTCAGGTATCGGTACACCCTCTGGAAGGTTAAGATTCCCAAACATGATGAAACGAAAAAGGAAAGATTCAAAACAAAGGATAGAAAGATAGTGCATATGGCTTTGAGGGATTATGCCTTTTAAAGTAAAATAACACTTTTTCTTGAAAAATGCTTCTTTATACTTCTTTTTGAAAATAGTTTTCAAAACCTTTTATCTGATCTAGTAAACCTTTGCTCTGATACCAAGTGAAACACCACACCTCCATTAAGGTCATTCACAATGGGAATGCCTTAACTTTGGTGGAGCATTATAGGTAAAAGACAAAGATAATTTACAAGACAGATATATATAAGCAGCGGAAAATAAAACTAACTTTATTTCAAACGTGGTTCATAACAAAACATTACAGCAAACTGTTTCAAACCAACTTCTAAACCATTACATCATAATTTATGTCTTGATTATTTTTTAAAGAAGAATTAAACAAAATAAAACTGCATAAATCCCCAAGTAGTAGTGTATTCAAAGCCATAGCCAAAAATCAAGAGATTCCAAGCTATACATCACAGAGTCTTTAAGCTTGGAAAGATGAACGGTCCAAATTAAGCTGAGCTATTCCCTCCCTGAGTACCGGGGGGGGGGGGGGTAAACGGTAGAAAAGAGAGCGAAAGAAAAATGGGTCAGACATAAGTCTGAGTAAGTCCAGTGACTTTTCAGTGTGTGAATAAGGAAAAGGTCATGATAGGAATAAACTGAAAATAGGACAGTACCAGAACAACAAACTAACATAAAACTATACAAGGAAGGATAAACCGAATATACATCGCACCCATGTCTAATTCTCTGCACCTACTTATACTTGTCCAACTAGCACCACGTGTTCATGGTGAAATGATCCCCTTATATCGATCAGCTCCTACTCGCATGCACTTATCACGTGTGTCATTCGGCCCCCTCTTGACTGTAGATACCTGTGCTGATCCCACCATGAGGTGTATCAAATCCTATAGTGGCAACCCGACATAATTCAAGATGCACAGTGTATGAATATTGATGCCCAGTGTCTGCTTTTTCCACTCCAGAGTACGTGCACGTCCGTACTCCGTCGAAACCTACACTGACGCACCACCCACCGACGTTTTGACCGCTTACAATTTAACCCAATAATCGTGCCCTACCCTGCCTAGTTCAGGGTTCCATGATACATCTATGTGGGTTACTGCTGAAATGTGTCCCCGTTACTAGGGTTTTCTAGCCAACATGTTAAATTGGTTAAGTGTCCTAACCCCACCCATCAGTTTAGTTAACATGTTGAATTGGTTAAGTATTTCCTTAATTGACTTAACCCTACCAATCTTGACTTAGCTATATTAAAGCACTAACCACTCACATTAGACAGGTATTGTTGTGGTCACTGGATGTGCTGGTAGGTTCCGAGCAGTTTTACACCACAACTCAGTCTAACCTCGGGTCCTTTTTGGGCTCAATGCACTAACCACCCACATTAGATAGGTATTATTGTGGTCACTAGATGTGTCGGCCGGTTCCGGGTAGTTTTACACCACAACTCAGTCTAACCTCGGGTTAGGCATATTCGTCTTTTCTAAATTTACATATTTATCCTTTTATGCTTATATGTAAATTTGTCAACAATTTATTGTCATAGCCCACTTTCCTTCTAAATCAAATTCATAATTTTTGGTATGTAAATTGTACCATTTCAATGCCATACCATTTACATGGTTATGAGCCAAATATGTCAATTACATGTAGTTTCATGTTTTCCCCCAACGTTACCCCCGTTGTACGTTCGCAAAGTTTCATAGAATGTTAGGCTCAACATTTTAGCCTAACTTATAAACTAAAAGGGGAAAAAGAGGAACTTGCAAACTAGATCTATGCAACATGAATCATAAAATAATAGTCTTACATAGAACTACCAAAACTTAATTAGACATGTAGTGGTGAACTTGCATAGGGGTTGAATCATGCTAACATAGATCTAGTCATAGAGGCATATGGATCTAACATATAAAGTGTAGGTCTAAACATATAGGTTTACATAATCATGTTTTTAACCTATAAACTTGCATGTATTCACAACATGATAGCATCACCTAACTTGCATAAACATGGCATAATTTCCAAATTGACATACAACATATAGATTTCATCAATAAATTATAGAACATGACATGTCATCGCCCATTTAACATACAACACATAGGTTCATTGCCAAGCCTTTAACAATGGTAGTTTTATCATCAAACTACATACAACATGATCCCAAATTTAACATGATAAACCACAATAGTTCATAGGAAAACATGATAGAATGGACATGAATAGACATGAATCAGCATCACATATAACTTGGTTCAAATTCTATTTCACAATTCATTACAAATCATGTCTTTAATTTATTCACATCTGAAAGGTAATTACACTTACAACCAAAAAGGAATTCTTGAGTTCTGGGATCTGTATTCTGAAACTGAATTGCTCGCCTTTGATGTAGATTAGATTTGATTTTGATGTAGCTTCTATCTTGCCTTTGAGTTGAAAGAGATGACGGCTATTCTAGGTTCACCATTGACGGTACGACGGCTCTAGGAATATCTTTGTGTGGCTTAGGGTTTTGATTTAGGTTGCTTATATAGTAGTTTGATTAATTTAAAGCCATCAGATCAACCTAGAAGCGATCAAGATCATCCAGACAAGATATAACAGCCAAATCATCCCTAATGACTCAGCAGAGAGTCAGAACACATCAGTTTTCAGATCTGCCCGAGGGGGTAGGTCGACCCCTAGGTCGACCTGTATGGAGGGAGGTCGACCCCTGGTCGACCTAGCCTTGGGCGGGAAATTTCGCATCCAGCCCGCTTCTGTGTTTGAATTTTGATTTTCGAATTTCTGAACTTTAATCCGAACTGTTTATTTAAATTACTGAAACTTCTGAAGGCCATAACTCCTTCATATGGAGTTCAATTCACGCAAACTTGGACTCTATCCCAAGCAGAATTCCGAGATGAACGCAATGGCGTAAACCGTTTCCGTTAATTCTCACATTTGAAATTAAATATTCTTTAATTTGTAACTTTAATGTTAACAGAAAATACGGGGTGTTACATGACACGAGGTTAGACTGCATTTGTGGTGGAAGTCTGCCTGGACCCAACCGGCATATCCAGCAACCGCAAATGTTGAATCTAATGTGAGGGGTCTAAGTGAAAAAATAAGAGATGGGCTAAGGCATGAGATTAGGCCCAACTTGTGGAAGAAGTCTGCCTGGACCCGATTGGCATATCCAGCATCCACAAGTTGTAGGCCTAATGTGGGAGGTCTAGCCCATTATAACCATAAATGTACATGATTACGAATTGGAATACTTAACCTAGTTGAATCCGTAGGGATTGTATGAACATGTTAACTTGAATAGGGGTTAAGCAAACTTGGTTAAAACAATGGGTGGGTTAAGTAAATCTTGTGGCAGTGGGTAATATATACATACATACATATATATATAGGCCCACAAACTTAACCTTTTTTATACTTTGGGGTTATGCAACTTTGTTAAGTAAAATTGCTTGGATTAGTGAGGGTTAAGTAAGTCTTGTGGCAGTGGGGTAATATTTACATATATAGGCCCGACAACTTAACCTGTTTTACATGTTGGACTGTTGGGCATAACCAGTTGATATCCTAGTAGTGGGGATGCAAGCCTAGGGGGAGCTTGTATCATCTTGTGTGTGGGACCCATTTCAGCCAGTAACCCGGAGTAGGTATCAAACGTGTACTCTGAACTAGGTCGGTGAAGGTGCACGCTTACTGGACTGATTGTAAGATATCCAAACATGGAGGACGGTGTGGGAGGCACAAACCGACCGGGCCATATGCGTGCATGAGCCGAGCAAAGGGGGATAAGACGACTGTGACACCTGTGATATGGGGCTGTGCATATCAGCGAAGGGTTGCCACTTTAGGACGTGATACATCCTACAGTGGGGCCGACACAGAGTATCTACGCGGATTAGGGAGCCAATCGATTAGGGTAGTAGTTAAGGTATAATTGGACATATGCCTAAGTCTACCACCTTACAGTGGAAGGGATCATCTCATTCTGGATATACTAGTAGTAGTGCACAGTAATCCTTAGAAGCGTACACACCCTATCCTGTTTATCTTGTCATACCTGCCTTTTATGCAGTTATCTCTCTTATCCATTTTATATGTCTGTCATGCTAAAAGTGACTGGACTCGCCATACTTTATGTCTAACCCTTTTTGTTTCCTCTTCTTTCTTCCGTTCCCCCCAGGTTCTCAGGGTAGCAATACTCAGGCTTAGTCAGGAATCGGTTATCATCTTGCTAGGAGCTGCTTTAGAAGTATGGCTCAAGTTCTTATCTCTACTATGGCTTTGTCTCTTTTTGGGGAATTATGCCTTTTTTTTAAGTATTTATGTACTCTGATGGTACAAGACAGAAGTTATATTATTGTAATGGGTTTTATGTAGTTTCAGACTTATGGTATTTTGGACCATGATGTTATGATTTATGTTTGAAATAAAAATTTAAATTCCGCTGTTGCTTTTATATCTGTCTTGTAATATTTCTGTTTCTGTTTACCTATAACGCTTCACGAAACTTAATGCATTCACTTAGTGAGTGACATTAACGGACGTGGGATGTCACACTTTGTCTTTTCTTAGCATTAATCCTTCTCATGCTCAGAAAGATAAACCATCTGATGTGGATGATGAAGGCTTCACCCTAGTTAAGAATAAAAAAGAAATTCCCTTATTCCTTTTCGAAATGGTTCAACTAAAGATTCTCCAGCAAACGCAGCAAAAAAACAAGAAAAGGGTATAAATTCAATGCAAAAGCCAGTGTCTTCTCGGAACCAAGGTAATCAATCTAACTCAGACATGAACAATGGATCCACATGAGTAAAATGGGTCAAGAAAATAAATTCTGAATCAAGAACTGAGTAAGTACAAAAGCAGATTCCTTGAAACTTTTCTAATAAATCATCTGCTTGGGATGACATGATTAAAAAGGCAGGAATCAGTTTTGATTTTCACTTGGAATATGCTTCCCGAATTTTTACAAATGGAAAAAAATCATTATTATGAAGAAGGCAGCCAGTAGTTGAATAGAACGCAAATGGGATAACGCTACTATTGGTTATGTATTTGGCACTAGGCTAGCATATCACTACATCAAGACTTACATCTCTAGAATGTGGCACCCCTCAGGCACTTATGATATCTTTGCTAGAGATAATGGCTTTTTCATTATTTTATTTTCTAATAAAGAAGATTGTGAAAAAGTTTTAAATGGAGGCCCTTATTTTATTAATGCAAAACTTATTACTTTGAAAAAATGGAATAACTTCATTAAAATTGATAATGATTTGCTATCTATAATGCCTATTTGATAAGGCTCCCTGATATTAATCTTAAATTATGGGGCAAGGAAGCTTTTAGTGCTATTGTAAGCATTGTAGGAAATCCTCTAAAACTTGATGAACATACTAGAAAAACAAAGTTAGGTTTTGTTAGGATTTTGGTCGAAGTTAATGTTGAACTTATCTTTCTAGTGAAGCAAGAATTTCTATGTATGATGGGAATTTATCACTCAATTTATTGAATATGCATGGTGTAACACCCCGCCTCCGCTAGGGTCACTCGCAAAGGAATGCACTAGCTTTAGAGGGGCATTATTGGTTAACATGCACAGAAATATCACAAGACAGAACATATAAAATAGCGGAAGTAAAATCGAACTTTCATAAATTCAATAATTAAGGTCTAAGCCTTTTACATCAGAGTACATCAAAACCTGTCTTGCAATAGTAAAGAAGCATAAAGACTTTTTAATAAATTATTCCCCAAGTAAAAATAGTAAAGTAGCCATAGCCAAGAGAAGTCCAAGCCATCATGATGACCTTCAAGCAGAAGAAGTCCGAACTAAACAGCATTGTTTCCTCCCTGAAACCTGGGGGGGGGGGGGGGAACGGAAGAAAAGAGGCGAAACAAAACGGGTCAGTCAAAAAGACTGAGTAAGTCCTATCTACTTCCAGTATAAAAACAGGTAAAGGTAACATGACATGCATAAACTGAAAGTAAACATAAGGATAACTACAAGATAGATAAACCAGGATAGCCGGTTGAACTACTGTGGCAAGGTAAACTAAGGTATCATGATAAACTGCGGTGTTATGATAAGTCAAGGTATCACATCGTCAGATTTTGTAACGACCCAGAAAATCTGAACCAATTTAAAAATTTTAAATTGGCTAAAATAATGGATTTTAAATATTTAAAATAAATATTTTAAATAATGGCGATGAAAACTGAGTTAAATCGACATTTGAAAACGAATATAATTAATTATAATTATATATAGAATTGAAAATAGCGCGGTAGTTCGATAATTCGATTTCAAACTTCAATTGAATATACCGGGTGCAAAGCAATCCGGATTTTAGTGAAACCAAAAATAATGGAATCTAATTGGTAATATCTTTCTAACGAATCCGACCAATCAAAGTTTGATAGCGGGAATCAAAAGTTATGTCCAGTTCCTTAAAAATGGACATTTTGCAAACGACCTCGGATTTCGACGAAACCACTTTTGTTAGATCCGCAGTGTCAGGTTATTGCTAGGTTTCAAATTTCATAATTTTTCGAATCAATATGTGAGCGTGGCAAAGGAAAATGCGTTTGACCAGTTTATGTTGAATTTAATCGACTGGAAATTGGCCATTTTTCAAACGGTCTCAGAATTCGACGAAACTAGTTTTGTTAGGACCGTATCGTCAATACGAAGCTAGAAAATATTTTTTTTTTGAATTTTTCTAGTTAGTATGTGGCCCCGGTAATTTGAAATGTACGTTTAAAATTCAATATAGTGATTTAAATGAAAATTCAAAAGGAAACTGATTGTAACGATCAAATCAGCTTGCGATACATATCCCATTGTGTTCGGAACGGGGGTGAAACGCTATGGACGACAGGCGGTGGGCCTCGTTTCGAGGTCGAGTGTAAAAGTCAACCCTTTTGCAAATTTAAATAATAAAATAATAATAAAAAAAAATTTAATTCCTCCCTCCCCTTTATCTTCTTCCTGGCCCCCTCCCCCCGATTTCATTCTTCAGTTAAACAAAAAAAAAAAAAAAAAAAAGAGGAAAACCCTAGGACGATCGACAGACCCCCCCCTCAGGCGAACGCCGACTGGAGCAGAGCAGCCCCCCCCCTTCCCCGACCGCACGAGCGCGACGAAGAGCCCCCCCTCAAGCAAGCGACGCAGCCGCTCCCCCCCCCTCCGACGATCGAAGACGACGAAGTACCCCCCCCCCCTGAAGTGCCGACGCCTTCTTCGATTTCCCCCCTTTTTCGCAGCTACCTCGGTGAGCATCCCCTATTTTTTTTATTTATTTATTTAATTTATTTTCTTTTTATTTTATTCTGTTAAAACTGTTTTAGGTTTTAAAGTTAAAAAACTGTTTATGTTTAAAATAAAAACTGTTTTATGTTTTTAAAGTTAAAAACTGTTTATGTTTAAAATAAAAACTGTTTTATGTTTTTAAAGTTAAAAACTGTTTTTTTTTTCTAGGAAGAAATTAAAACTGCAATTTATAAAAATAAAAACTGCATTTTCTATGAAGATAAAAACTGCATTTTTATAAAAGAGAAAAACTGATTTTATATAAGAAATAAAACTGATTTGTTTTTTTAAAGAAATAAAACTGTTTTTGAAATAAAGAATAAAAACTGAATTTTATAAAAAGTTAAAAACTGATTTTAAAAGCAAGGAAAAAAACTGATTTTAAAAGCAAGGAAAAAAACTGATTTTAAAAGCAAAAGTAAAAATCGTATTTTTATATATTGAAAGCAAAAGTAAAAATCGTATTTTTATATATTGAAAGCAAAAGTAAAAATCGTATTTTTATATATTGAAAGCAGAAGTAAAAATCCTATTTTTATATATTGAATAGCGTAGTAAAAATTCTATTTTTACATATGCAGAGAATACGGGTGAAAGCGACAAATAGGCGAAGATTTCTATTAAGAAGAGTCTTGGTATTGGATAGCTATTGGTGAGATTTCTGATTTAAAATTTATATATATATGTGTGAAGTAAAAGTGAATTGCTATATATATATATATATATATATATATATATATATATATATATATATATATATATATACGCCCCTCGTCCACAAACCATGGACGATATTTATTTGGTTGAAATTGTCGTGAAAATTGAATGGTTGTTTGGGATTGTTTGTGATTGATATTGGTTGTATGTGGTTGAAAAATACCCATTGGTGGTTGTGAAATATTTGGTTGAAACCACATAGGATTAGTTTGTGGAAATGAAATAAATATATACATGCCGCCTGCGTGCGAACTAGATGCATGAACCCCATTGTCAAAAACCGCGAGGTTTTAAGGTAGAGCGAGGAGCCGTACTAGGGACGGTGCCGGTGTAACTACCCTGCCGTTATGCTGCCGAAATTTTGAATAATATTTGTGTGTTTGAATTATTTTCATATGCTTAAACTATATTTATTCATTGTATAGAAAACATTCATGTGTTGAATTGATATTCATTCGTTGTTTAGAAATTCATGTGTTGAATGGTATTCATATTTTGAAATAGATTGTTCGATAATAAAAATCACATTTTTATCTATATATAAAAACTATTGAAAACATTCATGTGTTGAATTGATATTCATTCGTTGTTTAGAAATTCATGTGTTGAATGGTATTCATATTTTGAAATAGATTGTTCGATAATAAAAATCACATTTTTATCTATATATAAAAACTATTGAAAACATTCATGTGTTGAATTGATATTCATTCGTTGTTTAGAAATTCATGTGTTGAATGGTATTCATATTTTGAAATAAATTGTTCGATAATAAAAATCACATTTTTATCTATATATAGAAACTATAGAAACATTCATGTGTTGAATTGATATTCATTCGTTGTTTAGAAATTCATGTGTTGAATGGTATTCATATTTTGAAATAAATCGTTTGATAATAAAAATCACCTTTTATCGACTATATGAACTATATAGAAAAATAGTGTTTTGAAATGAATTGTTTTACAATAAAAATCACATTTTTATTGTATGCATAAATCGTTGAAATGTGAAGTGTTAAAAATAGCCACTTGTTCAAAATAAACATATATGAGTTGAAATATTCATTAATTAGCTAATGAAATGATTTGCACCTATTTATGTAACTTTAGAATGAATGGAGTTTTTAAACCAAATAGAAATCAAATATGAAGTCGAATAGAAATTGATAAATGGTAAGAACTGTATATATATGTACATGCAATATTCATTGAACAGGTTATAGCAAAGGGGCTAGAGAAGAGGAATAAAATTTGTGCCCGACAAATAGGTACACATTTACTGATTTGTTTGGGTGATGATTTTGAGCCTGTTGGCTAGCCGCTTGGCCTTTTCTTTTTCTTTTTGAGATTAGAAGGACCGGGACGCTATTTGCGATTTCCCGACGCTCCCGGTGCAGGGGAGGTTATGGCGAAATTTTTCCAAAATTTAAGGTGTTAGAAAATTTTTTGAAGTGAAAACGATATTAAAATTGTTGAATGAACTATATTTATAGAAATATATAAATATAAATAAAATTAAAACGAAACGAAGCCGTGCAGTTCGTATTTTGAAACCGTGATTTCAAACGACTAGTACGGGAAATCCGACCATTGGATTTTCCCGAAATCTCAACCGTCGGGTTCGCCTTGGAATAATCTTTCCAACGGCACCAACCTTGTAAAAATCCAACGGTTGGATTGTCTGGAATGTTTAATTCAAATCTGAAGAAAAACAGCGCCAGAAGCGATTATATTTATATATATATATAATTATATATTTAATCGAATAACGACGCTGTAGTTCGTATTTTGAAATCGAAAATTCAAACGATTGTACCGGGAGATCCGACCGTCGGATTTTCCCGAAACTGGAACCGTTGGATTCGTTTTGAAAAGACCTTTCTAATGATGTAAATTTTGTGAAGATCCAACGGTTAGATTTTCAGATATGTGTAAATCAAATCTGAAGAAAAACAGCGCCACGGCCGCCTTATGGCCCGAAGCGTCGTTTTGAATAAAATGGCTATTTTAAAATAAATAAAAATAGCTATAAATAGTTATAAAATATCGTAAGCGATATGGAATGGAAATAAACTGAATTTGCTTGATTTATGTGATGTTTGATGGTTGAATGTGTTTGGTGTGAAAACTATATTAAAGAACACAATTGGTGTTGTCGAATAATTTAACCATTGAAATAAATCGATTTGAAATTCTAAATATACGTGAATTATTTGAAAAGGCCGAGTTAATTCTCATTTCGAATAATCGACCGACGATTGAAATTCGAAGATGAAGACGATGGTCGAAGACCGGAGATCTTCACCTCGTTTGGATGGTAACCGAGGTCCTGATTGGGAGGCATCCCGAAATATGGATAATGAGTGGTGATCGTTCAGACGTACGTGTTGATCGAAGGGTTTGCGAGGTATTTAGTGCCTCCGGTTTCGTTCAGACCCAGAACGGACTTGTAAATGGACTGTGTGTCCGACATGGGAATTTGTTCTGTGTGATTGATAGCCATCAGTTGCACGGTGTGAATTGCCTGTGTGGCATGCTAAGATGCAGTGATCAGGGCTTCTGTTGAAAAGCAAAGTCTTGTGGAGATGATCAAAGCACCGCCTGTGTGGCGTAGCTTTGTGTATAACGTGAATTCGCGAGCCTCACACCCCGGTATGAACCTAAAACGGGAGGAAGGACCTCAGGGAGGACATGCGTTTCTTTCTAGCTAGGGTGGTGTCAGTGACCTACCAGCCCTGACATTTATATACTTTTCACCTATGTGGTTGTTGCTGTTGCGAGGCGCCTCGGTTTGATCGGACGATCCGGGTCCGATGGAGTCATTCGTTGGCTCGTTGACGCCCCAAAGGGCGGGGAAACGTATTGTTCAGGCATAATAATCCACATCGGTGGACCGGCCCTGACGATCCAAGGCTTGCCTGCGCGCTTGCCTGAGACACGGGCTAGAGCGTCTCGAATTCGGTAAGGACTATCTTTTGCCTTGGTTCATGACGGAAATCCAATTTCCAGATACGACATCGTGCGGTTTCGATTGTATATATACATTTGGCGACATAGTGGCATGGGACGCTCATGTCGTCTATGATTGATAGTTATGATTTGAAATTGTTTTCAAAACATATAAACACTAGTAATAATATCAAATGCCTTTGTTTTATTCGTATCAAGCATATCTTGGCCGTTATAAGGTAAAAACTCTATCCTCCGGTTTGCGTTGCATTGTGTGATGGGAACTGAGTCTTATAACGGCTTCATTTTTATAAAAAGCATAGCGATGTTTAAAAGAAAGATTTATTTTAAAGCACTGGCAATCCAATGGAGTAAACCCGTTCCACGAAAGTGGCGTGGTCCTGTGATTAGCCAATTATATATATGTGTTGAGTGGATTTCTCATACCAGTCCCATGACTGACTCGTAGTTTGTTTCACTCTCAAACTCGGGTGCCCTTTTTTCTACACGGGCAGCCTTGTATTCAGGTTTAGCTGGTTCTTTCTGGGTAGCTGGAGCTGAAGATGGATTCTATCATTTATTTCTTTTTATGTTGTTCAGCTCCTATTGTACATATTTTGTTTATTTCCGCTGTAGACATTTATGTATAGCTGAACTGTATTTGTACTAAGTAAGATCCTGTATACTGTGTAACTCTGATGATTACTTTTATCCAGTATATTTTGTTGTTCAATCTGGTGTATTTATTTAATTCTGTTCTGCTATTATATGTTTCTGTGTTATATTCCAAAGATAACCTTGTTTCCGTGAGAACGGGAAATCGGGTCGTCTCAGATTTCTATCGAGTACATTATCCCAAGGTATCTACCCCGTCTAGCATCCCACGGTATCTATTATGTATATTCTTCCTAGTTCTAACATGTATATTTGCTCTGCACCTCTCGTACTAGTACCCCCACCCGCGTCATGTGTTAACCATGAATGTCCCTTGCCCAAAGTCGTGTAATGGTCCATGTCAACCTAATATATCGCATATATAGGTTACTCAAATCATATGTTTCTTTCCATGTATATAAGTTCAGTCCTTTGCCGTACCTCGTACGGGCTTCCTCATGTCGTATTATCCTTGAAATGTTTGGACTGTCACCCTTGTTCTAGCTAGGCTCTTCCATATGAATCGTCGTTTGAACTACTAGGACTTACGCCACCTAGCACCACTAGGGATTACGCTTACCTATTGCACGCTTTCGTATTTCGGTTTGGGTTAAACCACCTAGGCCACTAGGGATTACGCTAACCCTCAACCGCGCCCTTTTTCCCACGTATTCATCGTGAATCGTTTTTCTATAACTGTATGCACATGTATCACATCGTGCCATCCGAGTCCTGTCACAGGGCAAACCAAGAAATACAGGGCTCGGTCGGGAGCTTTAGATTTATCTGCCGATGCAGATACTAAGGTCTGCTTTTCTACACGTGGCTATGGTCCCACGAGACCCCTCCCTCAACTAGTGAAAGGCAACACAAGAGAAAATCTTGCATGAGAACTACACTCCGGCCAGCCCACATCCTATGGCCTACCTCACCCATAATTAGATAGCAAATTATGGTCTGTTGGGTGTTCCCTGCCTTTCCATACGTACACGCTTGACTCAAGATGGTAGATGATCGACGAACTTGCTATCTCGGGCACCTTAGGTATTCGTCGACTCACTGCTATCCACCCCAGTCTTTAGGTCGCTCGCATAGCAACCAAGGCATATTCTTGGTTCTTCTACCGCAGACCTCAACCTCTCGTGAGCCTAGTATAATGACCTGGCAGCTCACAGAGGGATCCCAAGAATATCCTCACGTTCCCCGAAGCCGCTGCTTCGTTACCCAGTTCGTTGGAGCCTTTATCTAAATCAGATAGCCTGCTCCTACACGCATACTTAAACGTTGACCTAACGTATCGGGTTACTAATCTATCTAAGAAATGGTCCAAATTTCCTTGACTAAGAATTATTACTTAGTTTCCCTTAACTAAGGTTTACCACTTAGCCTTATTTCCATAATCCTTGTTAACTGTGGTTATTTACCTAATCCTCCGAATTAGGGTTTATCTAATGGGTTAAGTGTCACTTAAGTTCATAACTTAGCCCGTCTACAAACCATGTCAAAATTGGCTAAGTATCCAAGTCCAAAACTTAACCCTACAAACCATGTGTCAAATTGGCTAAGTATATTAAGCAATCCATAACTTAACCTCGTCTAATTATCATTTTAGATTGGTTAATTATATAAATTAACTTGACCTTGTCAAATTACCGAGTCAAATCGGTCAAGCGTATTCAAGTGATTCGTGACTTAGCCTTATCATGTTTTCACGTTAGATTGGTTAAGTATAGGTTAACTTAACCTCATCAAATTAACGAGTTAGATTGGTTAAGTTTAGGTCACTTAACCACATCAAATCATCATGTATAATTGGTTAAGTATAAGTTGCTTAACCCCATTAAATTATCACATTAAGTTGGTTAAGTATTGGTTACTTAACCTCATTGAATTACCAAGTTTAAATTGGTTAAGTGTTTAACTTAACCCCATCGAATTACCGTGTTTAGATTAGTTAAGTGTGGATTACTTAACCCCATCTAATTTCCGTGGTTAGGTTAGTTAAGTATCAATTACCTAACCCCGTCTAATTACCGTGTTTAGGTTAGTTAAGTCTTAATTACTTAACCTCATCTAATTACCAAGTCTGATTAGTTAAGTGTAAATTACTTAACCCCATCCCCTAATCATCTTGCATGGTTAAGTGTCATTAAGGAATCAAGTCCGGTCCCACTTAACCTACCCATTCGTGTCATATCGGTTAAGTGTCATTAGTCAAATTTACTTAACCTTATCATGTGGCATTAATTTAATTAATGCACTCTTAACCTCTCACATTAGACCTTGTTGTGGTTACTAGTTAAGCCGGGCGGGTCCGGGTAGATTTACACCACAACTTAGTCTAACCTCGGGTCTTAAGCACGACATGACCAACTTCTCACATTGGGTCCTATTGTGTTGTAGCTACTAGTTAAGCCGGGCGGGTCCGGGTAGATTTATGATACAAACTCAACCCAACCTCGAGTTGGCCACTTTCATGTTTAGCCTAGTGTCATGTTCATGGTCAAGTTTTCAAGCAATTGGGTAGACCTAACTTAATAGGTAAATTCCCAATGGGTAGACCTAACTTAATAGGTAAATTCCCAAGCCCATGTTTTTATGCGTATTTACATGTTATCTTCCATGTTTATATTTCAAGTCATATTTTCAAGTATAAACACATGTCATATTCAAGTTAAGATTTCGCGACATGTTCATGTTTATCTAACTACCCAAAAATCGTGTTTTCCCAACGCAAGCAAAGCGAGTCAACATAATAAGAATACTATGTCACATATTGGTCTCAAAACATGCATGATGCCAAAAAGGGCTTGGCTTCCACATGCATAACATCATAAAGGGATTGGCCATAAACATGCATAGTGTCATAAGGTAATTTGGCCACAAACATGCATATTATCAAAAAGGGTTTGGCCATAAACATGCACAACTTAAAAGAGGGGATTGGCCACGAGCATGCATAATCTCATAAAGGATTTGGCCACAAACTTGCATGTTACCATTAAGGGGTTTGGGTTCATAAACATGCATAAGCCCCAAAATCTTGTCTTAGCCAATGTTTCACACGTAAAGTGGTTCCTAAAGGTTCATGCTAGCATTTCATGCATAAAGATCCAAACTTGCAAGTTAAACTAGGTTATGCATAGCATGAGAGGCATGATTAAGTCACTCACATGGCCTAAAATCATAAACATGAACACAAGAGGCAAGGTAAGGTTCATATAGGTTCGCATAATCATGTTTAGCCTCATTTTATCCCATGTCATTATCAAAACTACCGTTTCCATCTAAAAGTAGCTAGAACTTACATAGTTAGGCCTAGGGAAAGAAGCATGAATCATCTTGGCTAGGAAAGGTGCCTCCTTTGTTGAAGAATCGTCATGGAACTCGCATAGCAACATTGATTTGGCCTCTATTTGGTGTAGCAAGCTTGCACCTTTTGATTTGAACCCGATTTGAATGCATAGGCTCTAGGGATTGGAGATGGAGGCCATGATCAAAATTGATTTTGGTAGCACTTAGTTGCTAGGTTTGATTTTTAGGGATTTAGGTTAGGTTTAGGGTCTTTTTATAGAGATTAGGATAGTTTTAGGCCCTTAGATTAACCCTAGGATAGATTAGGACCATCAGATCTCGGAAGCTTCCAGAACCAGCCCAAGAACAAGACCAGGTGAGACAAACAGGTGCGCCAGGCAACTTGCCCCGGCCACCCCCTGTCGACAGGCAAGTCGACAGGGCTGTCGACTTGGTCTGGGCCCAAGTCGACAGGCCTGTCGACAGTCCTGTCGACATGGCCTAGGCGGGAAACTTCCCGCCTAGCCCCAGATCTGATTTCCAAAACTGTTTCCGAAATTCAAATTCCCAGAAACCTTCTTTGGGCCTTTTACGGGTCATACGGACTCCGATTCTCGAAAACTCGGACTCTATTTCGCGTATTTTTCCGAGACGAACGCAATGACATAGCCCGTTTCACTTGATTCAGAATTTATAATTTAATTCTGTCTTGATTCTCGTTTTAACAAGTTATCGAAATACGGGTTGTTACATTCTCCCCACCTTTTAGGATTTCGTCCCCGAAATCTCTAAGTTAGGAAGAACATATCCTACCATCCATCATCCATCTACTCAAAACATCATCCACAAGCAATCATTGTCCTTAGACGATTTCTAATGCTATATGAATATATGCAAAACGTGTGTGTACATGTTCCTTAGCTAATGCTAATGATCAGGCCTGAATAATCTTTTGAATGCAAAAATATGTTTAGTGCTATGAATCCATCATGTATGCAAATAGTCCTAGTCATATACACTATATGCGTGCACAAACGTTCAACCATATGCAACATCCGCATGATAACACATTCAATTTCATCCATAAGCAAGTATAAATACTCGTGCATATGCAATGTGAAATATGACCGAGTCGGGCTAATATCTAATGTAAATTCACGCATCCACAAGCAACCACTTGCAACCATTTGCAACCATATCAACCATAACATGTTTCAAACACATGTTTACATCCATAGGGTTCTACCTAAGATTCCCTGGAACAGGGTCGAGAAGAAAAACAAGACAAACTCCTTACGGGGTTTGTAACAGAAAATAGGACCGAGAGGATGTCCACAAAAGATAGCCTACAAGTAAGCTCTACAGAAAACAGGGATTAAGGAGATACTCCCAAAAAGAGATATCATGCACGTATCTAGTCTTTGACCATCAAAGTCGTACTTCCTTGAGCTCCATTCCATTGTGCCTTGACCGTCTTTTAACTTCGCGATTTCGTAGCTTCTTATTTCCTGTTTCCCATAACATGAGCTGGGACTCATTTCTTCGTCGCCTCTCGTTCCACTTGCACTTATCCTCTTTCTAGAATGCTTGACGCAAACCTGACTGCGTACTCACGATCTCATGCAAGCCTTCCAAAATTCACTAGTGAATCTCGGACCTCGTACCATAAGGTATTCCACATAGAAGAACTTTCTCTTGAAAGTAAACAGATGCCAACCGGGTTATCAAGTGCACTTACTAGGGTGATTTCCATAACCCATGCATAAGTGAAATAAACCATCCGTCTTATCGGCGAACACCACTCGATCGGGCTTCAAATTTCCAATAAAGGTATCAAGGGATTCTAAGTAACTAATCATGACAGAACCCAAAAGGTTACGCGATACTCCAAGGGTATTACCAAAGCGAGCCAAGAGTCTAACTACCCTCCTTCTAAAACCGAGAGTGGCACCCCTTACTGGATAACCACTTCATCTTTAGAATCCATCCATAGCTTATAAACATAAGCATTATTTCCAACCTCAACACTTGATATAGACATTCTCAAATCCAAACAAGCCATGAGTAAATGGACCGATCTTCCAATAGGACTTGAGACAAAAATGGGATTCTCTATTACGCTAGTACTTAAGGTGCAGAGACTCTACTATCGAAGCAGACTTAAATGATACGATGATTAAACCAAAGTCCTAACGGGATGATAGAGAAGAAAAGCTAAACCTTTAACAAGATCGTTACCCTCCTTCCGAGGTACCCTAGAAATGAGAGCATACTATTGCCCTCCGAATGATCTTGTCCCTGTTCCATGATGCTTAACTATCCGTCCCATTTCACCATGCCAAAGGTACCCTCTCGTCATGGGTTTCATTGTTCATCTTTCTCCCTCCTTTTAGGACTCAGCCATACCAACATGTTGTTCATCCTTAAACTCGCATCCTTTATCCTCTTTCTCACTATCCTTTCTTATAACGCGGCCACTGGTCTCTCGAGAACCACCTCCATCGCATGGAAAGCACTTCCGTAGATAGAAAAGACTAGTCGCAGTTAAAACCACTGTGACTACAGATGGAGGAAAGAAAGGAAAAGAGATTCAATCAAGGAAACAAGGATAATGCTAATGGCCTTTGGGGAATAGCCTTTTCTTTTTAAAAGAAAACTTTCTTGAAAAATGCTTCTTTATAAACGATTTTAAATAGTTTTCAGAAGGTCTTTAAAAACTTTTGCCCAGTCTGGTAACCTTCTGCTCTGATACCAAGTGTAACACCCCACCTCCGCTAGGGTCACTCGCAAAGGAATGCACTAGCTTTAGAGGGGCATTATTGGTAAACATGCACAGAAATATCACAAGACAGAACATATAAAATAGCGGAAGTAAAATCGAACTTTCATAAATTCAATAATTAAGGTCTAAGCCTTTTACATCAGAGTACATCAAAACCTGTCTTGCAATAGTAAAGAAGCATAAAGACTTTTTAATAAATTATTCCCCAAGTAAAAATAGTAAAGTAGCCATAGCCAAGAGAAATCCAAGCCATCATGATGACCTTCAAGCAGAAGAAGTCCGAACTAAACAGCATTGTTTCCTCCCTGAAACCTGGGGAGGGGGGGGGGGAAACGGAAGAAAAGAGGCGAAACAAAACGGGTCAGTCAAAAAGACTGAGTAAGTCCTATCTACTTCCAGTATAAAAACAGGTAAAGGTAACATGACATGCATAAACTGAAAGTAAACATAAGGATAACTACAAGATAGATAAACCAGGATAGCCGGTTGAACTACTGTGGCAAGGTAAACTAAGGTATCATGATAAACTGCGGTGTTATGATAAGTCAAGGTATCACATCGTCAGATTTCTATCGAGTACATTATCCCAAGGTATCTACCCCGTCTAGCATCCCACGGTATCTATTATGTATATTCTTCCTAGTTCTAACATGTATATTTGCTCTGCACCTCTCGTACTAGTACCCCCACCCGCGTCATGTGTTAACCATGAATGTCCCTTGCCCAAAGTCGTGTAATGGTCCATGTCAACCTAATATATCACATATATAGGTTACTCAAATCATATGTTTCTTTCCATGTATATAAGTTCAGTCCTTTGCCGTACCTCGTACGGGCTTCCTCATGTCGTATTATCCTTGAAATGTTTGGACTGTCACCCTTGTTCTAGCTAGGCTCTTCCATATGAATCGTCGTTTGAACTACTAGGACTTACGCCACCTAGCACCACTAGGGATTACGCTTACCTATTGCACGCTTTCGTATTTCGGTTTGGGTTAAACCACCTAGGCCACTAGAGATTACGCTAACCCTCAATCGCGCCCTTTTTCCCACGTATTCATCGTGAATCGTTTTTCTATAACTGTATGCACATGTATCACATCGTGCCATCCGAGTCCTGTCACAGGGCAAACCAAGAAATACAGGGCTCGGTCGGGAGCTTTAAATTTATCTGCCGATGCAGATACTAAGGTCTGCTTTTCTACACGTGGCTATGGTCCCACGAGACCCCTCCCTCAACTAGTGAAAGGCAACACAAGAGAAAATCTTGCATGAGAACTACACTCCGGCCAGCCCACATCCTACGGCCTACCTCACCCATAATTAGATAGCAAATTATGGTCTGTTGGGTGTTCCCTGCCTTTCCGTACGTACACGCTTGACTCAAGATGGTAGATGATCGACGAACTTGCTATCTCGGGCACCTTAGGTATTCGTCGACTCACTGCTATCCACCCCAGTCTTTAGGTCGCTCGCATAGCAACCAAGGCATATTCTTGGTTCTTCTACCGCAGACCTCAACCTCTCGTGAGCCTAGTATAATGACCTGGCAGCTCACAGAGGGATCCCAAGAATATCCTCACGTTCCCCGAAGCCGCTGCTTCGTTACCCAGTTCGTTGGAGCCTTTATCTAAATCAGATAGCCTGCTCCTACACGCATACTTAAACGTTGACCTAACGTATCGGGTTACTAATCTATCTAAGAAATGGTCCAAATTTCCTTGACTAAGAATTATTACTTAGTTTCCCTTAACTAAGGTTTACCACTTAGCCTTATTTCCATAATCCTTGTTAACTGTGGTTATTTACCTAATCCTCCGAATTAGGGTTTATCTAATGGGTTAAGTGTCACTTAAGTTCATAACTTAGCCCGTCTACAAACCATGTCAAAATTGGCTAAGTATCCAAGTCCAAAACTTAACCCTACAAACCATGTGTCAAGTTGGCTAAGTATATTAAGCAATCCATAACTTAACCTCGTCTAATTATCATTTTAGATTGGTTAATTATATAAATTAACTTGACCTTGTCAAATTACCGAGTCAAATCGGTCAAGCGTATTCAAGTGATTCGTGACTTAGCCTTATCATGTTTTCACGTTAGATTGGTTAAGTATAGGTTAACTTAACCTCATCAAATTAACGAGTTAGATTGGTTAAGTTTAGGTCACTTAACCACATCAAATCATCATGTATAATTGGTTAAGTATAAGTTGCTTAACCCCATTAAATTATCACATTAAGTTGGTTAAGTATTGGTTACTTAACCTCATTGAATTACCAAGTTTAAATTGGTTAAGTGTTTAACTTAACCCCATCGAATTACCGTGTTTAGATTAGTTAAGTGTGGATTACTTAACCCCATCTAATTTCCGTGGTTAGGTTAGTTAAGTATCAATTACCTAACCCCGTCTAATTACCGTGTTTAGGTTAGTTAAGTCTTAATTACTTAACCTCATCTAATTACCAAGTCTGATTAGTTAAGTGTAAATTACTTAACCCCATCCCCTAATCATCTTGCATGGTTAAGTGTCATTAAGGAATCAAGCCCGGTCCCACTTAACCTACCCATTCGTGTCATATCGGTTAAGTGTCATTAGTCAAATTTACTTAACCTTATCATGTGGCATTAATTTAATTAATGCACTCTTAACCTCTCACATTAGACCTTGTTGTGGTTACTAGTTAAGCCGGGCGGGTCCGGGTAGATTTACACCACAACTTAGTCTAACCTCGGGTCTTAAGCGCAACATGACCAACTTCTCACATTGGGTCCTATTGTGTTGTAGCTACTAGTTAAGCCGGGCGGGTCCGGGTAGATTTATGCTACAAACTCAACCCAACCTCGAGTTGGCCACTTTCATGTTTAGCCTAGTGTCATGTTCATGGTCAAGTTTTCAAGCAATTGGGTAGACCTAACTTAATAGGTAAATTCCCAATGGGTAGACCTAACTTAATAGGTAAATTCCCAAGCCCATGTTTTTATGCGTATTTACATGTTATCTTCCATGTTTATATTTCAAGTCATATTTTCAAGTATAAACACATGTCATATTCAAGTTAAGATTTCGCGACATGTTCATGTTTATCTAACTACCCAAAAATCGTGTTTTCCCAACGCAAGCAAAGCGAGTCAACATAGTAAGAATACTATGTCACATATTGGTCTCAAAACATGCATGATGCCAAAAAGGGCTTGGCTTCCACATGCATAACATCATAAAGGGATTGGCCATAAACATGCATAGTGTCATAAGGTAATTTGGCCACAAACATGCATATTATCAAAAAGGGTTTGGCCATAAACATGCACAACTTAAAAGAGGGGATTGGCCACGAGCATGCATAATCTCATAAAGGATTTGGCCACAAACTTGCATGTTACCATTAAGGGGTTTGGGTTCATAAACATGCATAAGCCCCAAAATCTTGTCTTAGCCAATGTTTCACACGTAAAGTGGTTCCTAAAGGTTCATGCTAGCATTTCATGCATAAAGATCCAAACTTGCAAGTTAAACTAGGTTATGCATAGCATGAGAGGCATGATTAAGTCACTCACATGGCCTAAAATCATAAACATGAACACAAGAGGCAAGGTAAGGTTCATATAGGTTCGCATAATCATGTTTAGCCTCATTTTATCCCATGTCATTATCAAAACTACCGTTTCCATCTAAAAGTAGCTAGAACTTACATAGTTAGGCCTAGGGAAAGAAGCATGAATCATCTTGGCTAGGAAAGGTGCCTCCTTTGTTGAAGAATAGTCATGGAACTCGCATAGCAACATTGATTTGGCCTCTATTTGGTGTAGCAAGCTTGCACCTTTTGATTTGAACCCGATTTGAATGCATAGACTCTAGGGATTGGAGATGGAGGCCATGATCAAAATTGATTTTGGCAGCACTTAGTTGCTAGGTTTGATTTTTAGGGATTTAGGTTAGGTTTAGGGTCTTTTTATAGAGATTAGGATAGTTTTAGGCCCTCAGATTAACCCTAGGATAGATTAGGACCATCAGATCTCAGAAGCTTCCAGAACCAGCCCAAGAACAAGACCAGGTGAGACAAACAGGTGCGCCAGGCAACTTGCCCCGGCCACCCCCTGTCGACAGGAAAGTCGACAGGGCTGTCGACTTGGTCTGGGCCCAAGTCGACAGGCTTGTCGACAGCCCTGTCGACATGGCCTAGGCGGGAAACTTCCCGCCTAGCCCCAGATCTGATTTCCAAAACTGTTTCCGAAATTCAAATTCCCAGAAACCTTCTTTGGACCTTTTACGGGTCATACGGACTCCGATTCTCGAAAACTCGGACTCTATTTCGCGTATTTTTTCGAGACGAACGCAATGGAATAGCCCGTTTCACTTGATTCAGAATTTATAATTTAATTCTGTCTTGATTCTCGTTTTAACAAGTTATCGAAATACGGGTTGTTACACATGGGTTCCACAAAAATGTAAATTTTGTAGATGCTTCGGTCATGAAATGGAAATTTGTTAAGACAATAAAAAATAGTAGAAAAAAATCAAGGTAGAGCCTGAAAGCATAAAGAAAAATGCAAAAGGAAAAAAGTTCAAAAGAGTTTCCAACAGGCTGTTAAAATCAGTAGGCAGTTTAAAAGAATCTTCTAAGTATAATGGAAAAAGACATGGAAAGTTATCCTGTTGAGAAAGAAATCAAAGAGCAAACAATGTCACGGATAGATCAAGAAAATGAATCAATTCAATTTCCTGAAACTGATATGCTTATTTGTAATGATAAGCAAGCACTTATAATGCATTTCTTTGGAGGAAAATAAATCATTTGCTAGTAAGGAAACAGATGTAGAATACAATGATAAAATACTTAAAGATGAAGCATCAAATCAAAGCAAACAGACAAATTCTGCTTTAGCTAGAAATGATGAAGATCTTCTAACTAAGAAGACTAAATCATCTCAAATTCTTCTACGATAAAAAAGGTAAAGCACAAAAAGAAAAAGAAAAGCATAATCAATAATTTGAGTGAGATTAACGACATCTCTAGTGAAGCAAATAACATCAATCTCAAAGACAACGAAGATGATTTAAGAAGTAAATACATTGCTGAAAATCAAAAATGGAAATCTGAATTCAGTGTTAAAGAATAAGCTTCATACAAGAAATTAAGAAAAAATGGGAAAAGATACAAAATATAGAACTTCTATTTGATATATATCCTTAAATAATAAGTAACAATTATTTCTTGAATGTTAGAGGGTTGAATTACCTTGAAAGGCCATTAGATTTATCTAATTTGTTGCACACTTATAAACCTAGTAATATAAGCTTATTGGAGCATAATTATCAGTATTTCTACCATTAATTCATGGATTATCAATACATTCACAACAATTTCATCAACAAGGGTGGTTATCAAATAGTTGTTACTTTTTTATATGCCTTTAATACTGAAAGTGATAGAAATTCTCTTTGGAATCATCTTAGTCTTTTTAATATTAGTATAATCAGTGCTTGGATTATCATTGGTGATTTTATTACGGTGATGCATTTATCTAAAAACGTAGGGGATAATGTTATTCCATTAAAAAAATTATTTATTTTTCTAATTTTTATTAAGTACTAGTTTAATTGAACCCTGCATTTCTGATAATAAATTTACTTGGAAATACGAGGATTTTAAAAAGATTCACTGTAAATTGGATAAATTACTTGTTAATCAAAGATTTGATAATAATTTCCCAAACTAAATTGTTGAACATTGAATCAAGAACCAATGACCACACCTGTGACACCCCACGCCCGTTAATATCACTCTTTTTCAGAATGCATTAAGTTCTGTGAAGCGTTACAGGTAAATAGAAACAAAATATCACAAGACATATATAAAATAGTAGTGGAAATGTAAAACTTCATTATTTTGCAAAAAAACATCGTAATTCCAAAACCGGTTACGACATATGGAATAAAATATTGAAATTGATTACATCAAAACAAAACATTTGTCTTGTGTTAAAAACCACTAGAGTACAGAAATGTAAAATCACAATTCCTAGTAATAGCCATAATAAAATAGAAAAGTAGTCGAAGCAATACATCAAAGCAGATCCAAATCCAAGCAGAAATAAAAGAGATAATTCTAATCAAGGCTGAGTGTTCCCACCCTGAGAACTTGGGGGGAGGGGGGAGGAAGAGAGAGAAAAGGAAACAAAATGGGTTAGACATAAAGCCAGGCTTTTACTAACTTTTAGCATATAAAGAAATAAAAGCATCATGATTGGCATATAAATTGAATGAGAGATAAGAGTATCATATAACAGGTATGAACAGACTGAACAGTATGAGAAGAATAAACAGGGTGAACTATGCTTCTCAGTTACTTTCTCTGCACCAAACTCAGAATGATCCCAACAGAAACATAATGTTAGTTCTAGGTGTACTCTAGTAATGGGTTTTACCCAAGAAGAAATAACAGACTCCTCAATAGAAATAACGGGTATTACCCCCCTAGCAGAAATAACAGGTACCTCGACAGAAACAGACAGGACTAGATGTACCCTAATTACTACCCCTAAGCGATAGGCTTCCTAAATTTTAAATACCCTGTGTCGATCCCATAGTAGGGTGTATTACATCCTAAATTGGCAACCTATAGAAGGACACAGACCAATTTACTAGTGCAATAGTGGCTTATTTTCCCCTTACATATCGGACTCATGCATACACATGACTCCGTTGGAACATGCCCGTATACACCCCCTTTCAAATGTACCTCTTATAATCAGTTCAGTGTGCGTGCCCTGACCCCTACCTAGTGCGGGGTCCCCATTTAGTACTAGAATGAGTTACTGACTAAGATAGGTCCCACACAGTAGATGGCACAAGTCAAACCCCTAACTTTGTGTCCCCCAGTTAACTAGGATTTTTAACAGGTTAAAGCCTAAAGATTAACAGGTTCACCTAACCCCCCACAGATTAACAGACTAAGTTTTCGTAGGTTAACAGGTTTATTTAACCCCAACATATTAAAAAGGTTTACTTAACCCTAACAAATTTAAACATGTTTAATTAACCCCCAATAGATTAAACAGGTTTACATAACCCCCAATAGATTAAATAGGTTTCACACGTTACTTACAGTTTCATTAACATGTTCCGCTTAATCTTTAAATCAAGCCTACAGATTTATATTCCTCCAAATTTCAGTCATAATTCACAGTATAACATATTCCCCAAATTTTAGTCATATTTCACAGTATAGGTTATGGCCCCAAATCCTAGTCATGAATCATTGTACGGGATATGCCCCCAAATTATCATTCACATTCATTCCTAATTTATCCCAATTTCATTCGTACGCATAATTTAGCGATATTGGCCTAGGCTCGAAGGTAGCCTGGGCTACAAAAATAAAAAGAGAATGAGAGAGAGAAGAATAGAAATAGGCATATAATAACAGAAATAGGCATATAATAATAGAGATAGGCATATGATAGGAGAAATAGGCATATAAGAACTGAACAGCAGATCAGGTGTACAGAAGAATACATGCAATAGCAGAACTATTTAGATATGAATTAGATTCTTAACAGGCATAGGTTCAGATCTAGATTTATTAACATGTCAGGGTTACTGTTAATTTTTTATATCTAAAAGTAAGATAAACTCACAGAGATTGGATCTAAAGAATAGAGAATAATATGCTGATGTTGCAGAAGTGATTCTTATCTATGTATAGGCTGGTGTTGAAGAAGATAGTCCGATTCAATCCAAGCAGAGGCAACATTTCATTGTCTCCATTGTTTTAGGTGTAGAAAAACAATATAATTGTTGTCCTATATATAGCCTACCCTCAACGAACCCAGTTAACAATTTCGTCCAAATTCAGATATATTCCCCCAGCCAGATCCAGTGTGGGTCGACCCACCCCACCTGGGTCGACCCACCTGCCCTTGGGTCGACCCATAGGTCGACCCAGCCAGGTATGGGTTGACCCTCACTAGGTCAATTTCCCTCCCTGGTTTCTTTCTTTTTTGTTTGATTTATTTTGAAAATTCTAGTTTTTTTTATTTGCATAAACTCTACTTATATGTATACAAACTTCTAATCTTTATATCTTTCTTATACATGTCCGTTTTGTCCAAACCCAGAGTCTATCTCAACCACAATTCCGAGATGAACGCAATGGTATAGTCTATTTACTTAATTCCCAACATTTAATTAAGTACCCTTTAGTTTATCATTATAAAGTCCTTTAAAATTACGGGATGTTAAATTCTCCCCTACTTAACGGATTTCGTCCCCAAAATCTCCAATTTAAGAAGAATGTTTATCCTAACATCCATCGACCATCTACTCATCCATCAATTACAAGAATTCATTGTCCTTAAGAGATTTCTAATGTTGATATGAATATATGCAAAGGTGTGTGTATATGTCCCTATGCTAATGCGAAAATCAGGCAGTCTACTGATCCAGTCAACCTCCTTAATGCAATACATGTTTGTGCCATGAATTTAAAATGTATGCAAATAGTCCTAGTATATCATGTAAACTCTATATGTGTGTACAATCATCCATTCAAATGCAATATCCATATGATGATACATCCAACTTCATCATCAAAAAGAAAAATGCACACACATCCATATGCGGTATGAGAGTGCTTTGAGCCGATCTAGTGCCTAGTGTCTGTATACGCATCCTCGGGCAACTACTAGCAAACACTTGTATCCATCAAACGTAGCATGTCTCAAACACATGTTTACATCCATTGGTTTCCTACTAAAGGTAGAAGATTCAATCGACAAGATATACACAAATGACAGAAGTAAGTATGAATAAAAGCTTAGAAAAAGAACTTCTCCCCTATAGATCCAAACCGATCCACATTTCTTAGAGGTGATATTTTGATGAAAACCATGTCTCCCACCATAAACTCGATATTAGTCCTTCTCTTATCGGCGTAGGACGTCTGCGTGTCCTGAGCTGTCTTCATGCATCTGCGGATAAGATCAATCTTTTCTGAAGTTTTTCTAATTATCTCAGGTCTAAGTAGAAGCCTATCTGTAGGCTCCCACCGACATATGGGTGATCTGCAAGGTCGTCCATATAGTGCCTCGATGGGTGCCGTACCTATACTGGCCTGATAATTTTTGTTGTAGGCGAACTCAACCAACGGAAGATGTTCCTCCCATGTCCCTCCGATGTCAAGGATACACAGCCTCAAAAGAACCTCAAAAACTCTATTCATCATCTCAATCTTCCCATCGGTCTGAGGGTGATATGAGGTGCTCAAACATAACTGTGTACATAATGGCTCTTGCAGGCACTTCCAAAACTCACTAGTGAGGATGGGATCACAGTCACTCACTATGCTAGTAGATACTCCATGTAGACGGACTATCTCACTAAGATAAACTGATGTCAACCATGCTGCCATTCTCTTACTCTTATTGGGAATGAAATGAGCGCTCTTAGTAAGCCTGTCAACTATAACCCAAATACTGGTGTTGCCTTTCCTTGAACTAGGCAAACTATCGATGAAATCCATAGAGACGCTCTCCTACTTCCACTTGGGACCTCCAATGGATGAAGCAAACCATCGGGCTTCCTTTGTACAACTTTAACTTGCTGGCAAACTAAGTAACGAGAGACAAAATCCACTTCATCATTCTTCATCCCAGGCCAAAAGAAAAACATCTTCATATCTCTATATATCTTATCACCGCCCGAATGGATAGTCATCCTAGAATGATGGGCTTCCTCAAGAACTATATTCAACAGACTTCCAACTCATGGAACATAAAGCCTCTCATCCCTTCGTAGCCACCCGCTATCCCCCGTGGAATATCTACCGAGGTGACTAGAAGTCTCCTCTCTGCTGAGCCTACCCAAGACGTCTACTATCTGTGGGTCCCCTCGCTGCGAAGATGCTTTCTGATCCATAAGAGTAGGTCGCACCTCTAAGGATGCCAACAAACCAGGTGTAAGATCTGTAGATGTCCTAAAATCGAAGGTCGATATGTACTCCAAGCTCTGCCTCTCGATGAATAGAGGACTCAAAGTCATCCTCTGCCTACTCAACGCATCTGCCACAACATTACCCTTGCCAGGAGTATAAGAAATCTCGAAGTCATATGACGCTAGGAACTCCATTCATCTCTACTGTCTCAAATTGAGATCCTTTTGCGAGAATAGATACTTGAGCGAATTATGGTTCGTGTATAACTCGAACCTCTCTCCAAGCAGATAATGCCACCAAGTCTTAAGCGTGAATACTGTAGCAGCTAATTCCAAATCATAGGTAGGGTAGTTCCTCTCATGAACTCTCAATTATCTACCACCGTAATGTACTACCCTTCCCTCTTGCATCAAGAAGACACCTAGCCCTATACCATATGCATCAGTGTACACTATGAACACTTTCTTCCCATTAGGTGAAGTCAAAACTGAGGATGTTGTCAGATCCCTCTTTAATCACTGAAAACCATCCTCACAGTCAATGCTCCAAGAAAAGGTCAGATTCTTCTTCATCAGTCTGGTCAGTGGGGCTGATATCTTTGCGAAGTCCTTGATAAACTTCCTATAATAGCCCGCCAACCCAAGAAATCTCCTCACCTCCGTTACGTTTTTTGGAACCTTCCAATCTTGAACTGCAACTACTTTCGTGGGATCCACTGTTATCCCATTCTTGGAGACAACATACCCTAGAAGTAGTACTTCCTCTCTCCAAAAGTGACATTTGGAGAATATCGCCTTAAGCTGGTGTGCTTGGAGAGTCCTCAAAACCTCCCCTATATTTAGGGCATGATCTTCCTTGCTCTTCGAGAAAATCATAATCTCATCCACAAAGACCACAACGAACTTATTCAGAAACTCTCGAACACCCTACTAATCAGATCCACAAAATAAGCGGGTGCATTCATCAACCGAAAAGGCATGACTAGCCACTCAAAGAAACCATCTGGAGTTCTAAAAGTGGTCTTGTCTATAATGTCCTCGACCATCCTCAATTGATGGAATCCCATGGCCAAGTCCAACTGAGAGAAAACATATGCGCCAACAAGTTGGTCAAATAGATTATCAATCCTCGGAAGTGGGTGCCTATTTTTCTTGATGAGCCTATTCAACTCCCTGTAATCTACACATGAACGAAGTGAACCATCCACCTTGGTAGCGAAGACGACTGGAGCACCCTATTCAGATATACTTCACCTAATAACCCCCTTCTCAAGTAGCTTCCTTACTTGTTTGCTAAGCTCCCTCCATTCAATAGGAGCCATGTGGCGCACCGGCAATGTGACTGGCTTCGCATTATCCACCAATATATCTAGAAATCAAGCTCATGCCTCAGAGGTAAGCCCCTAACCTCCTCAAAAGCATCTGGATGGTTCACTTCGTCGGCAAGTCAAAAGTCCTTCCTCAACAAAAGCATCAAGTGATTCTAGGGAACTAAGCATGACAGACCCCTTTGGGGCATAGGAAATCTCGAAAGTCCTTCCTCGGCAAGTCAAAAGTCTAAGGACCCTCCTCTCACAGTCTAGAATGGCACCATACATGGCCAGCCATCCATCCATAGAATCAGACCATAGCCGATAAAAACAAGCACATACGTGTCGCACTCAAACTCGACGCTCAACACAGATATCCTCAAAACCCGACATATCATAAACAGATGAGTCGTGTCCTCAATAGGGTTTGAGACAATAATGGGATCAGAAAAAATACTAGTACTAAGGTGCATAGACTCAGCCACATAATTAGATATAAAAGAGTGAGAGGCGCCAGAACCAAAAAGGGTCCTAACCGGATGATCGAAAAGAGAAATCAAACCTTCAACAGAAAATTTCCTACCTCTGCCCGGTACGCTAGCCTCGAGAGCATGCACCTGCCCTCCAGAAGATCCTGCCCTTTAGCCCAGTCCTGGCTTTTTTGGGCACTCCTTATTGTAGTGTCCAACTCACCACAGTTGAAGCAAGCATTCCTGCAATCTTTGACCAAATGTGTAATGTACCAGAAAATTCGATGCTCGAATTTTCGACGTAATACATCCTGTGTCCAAACTCGAATACCGAAAATCCAGAATGCTCAAAAGAAATAAGTTAGAGGATGAGATAAGAACGAAAGAAAGATTAGAATAGGAAGAAAGAAGAAGAAACAATACACAGAATCAGAGTCTCACATCACAGCGTAACAAAATATAATATAGAAATAAATCTTTATTGATAGATTGAAAAAATATTAATAATCATCAGTGTACATCAACACATCTGGACAGTTATAATAACATGTCCTCGTATACAACACACAGCGGAATAATATATATATAACATCATATGTCTGAAATCATCCAGCTTATCTCTTCACAGCATCCAATAACCTGGACCACTACAACCCGGTCTAACCCGAGCATTACAAACGTCGGATCAGTTTGGTGAACCAGAGTGAGAAAAACACACTAAGTTTAAGGGTATCACACAACTTGATTTTAAAGTCAAAATCTTTTCGAAAGAAAAGGATAATCGTAAGACCAAATCCACACATAAATACGGACTGTTTACCTTACGATAACCCAAAATATTTTTGAAATCAATATCTTTTCAGATATTATAATAGTGTCTAAATACAAATAAATATCAATCTAGCAAAACACTTGCATCTCATGCTCTATATACATAGTATACAATTAAAACCACGGGCTCTTATTGGAGAATGGATTTCCATGGCAAGGGATGGACAACCACCTTTCCGACAGTGTATCTCTAGAGAGGAATACACCGAGTTCAACAAGAACATCTTGCAACTCAGGCGAAACATGACCGGCCCCTCATTTCGCTTGAGAGTATTGAATATATTGTCACCTACGGTTGCTAGCAACATAATCGTTCCCGGGAGATACAGAAGCAAAAAGGAAAACAAATATGAATATTATTTAAATGGTGAAAATACACCCTAATGGGAGCGACCCACATAGCCATGCGACCTACCCGATTTTTACCATTTTCCAGTTGATGAGGCTTGAAGTTATAAGTAACTTTAGAACATCTGACCACCATTCACTTTGAATGCCACATTGTCAGATCCGCTAGAAAATCACTAATTGACATCCCCAAAAATACTCCAGTTGTTAGGATAAGAGAAAGGCCTTTTCTCCGCCATCAATTATGGTATGTTCAAAGAAATCAGTGTACGTAATTCCTTTGGAAATACTCTGTTAGACATTCGTCCATACAAGTCATCCACTAATAGGATGAACTAAAGGCACACCCTCCTACCACATCCGAGGTATCACCCTATGGATAGAGTAGTCCTTGCAATCTGTCGATTTCAACCATAATAGGATCACAGTTAGAATATCTCCAGGCGCGACTGTAAAGAATTCGATAAGTAGTCCTTTCGCTTAGGAAGATCCACGGACTTCGCTGCTCCATCTTTAATTAGCATCTTCCATGTATTCGTTGGTTCGGAATGGTTTTTGAATATAAATTCGATTCCGGTCTTTCCATACCAACAATCGTATGGGTCAGTTTTGATAGTCGGTTATTTAACTATCAAATAATCAATCATGAAAATAAATGAGTTCACTGATTCAGTACTCGGCATTACTTGACCTTTTTAATTAAAACAATTAGCGATGGTTAATTTTAACTCTTAAATCTTCTAATATTACTTCTTATTTAACATAAGATTTATTTTCAAACTATTTTATCTTAATACATAGGAAAATATTATATAACCATATCCAATTTTCAATCTCATTATCATTTTCAAAGCATTTGTTATATCACTTCTCATTATCTATAACTTAAAAAATCAATTCAACTTATCAATCATAAAATAATGTTACAAAATATTTTTTGTTTCATTATCTGAAAACAATAATAAACCCTTATTCTTTTAGAATAAACCCATTCAAGGCTCTACTTTTCATTTCCTTTTTCCTTGAAAAATATCATTATAATTTCACATATCTCCTTTATTTCTTTTTACTTCAGAAGTATCATTATAGATATACATTCTAGAATCTTCTCATTTTCATTACTTTGGAAATCTCATTTTCATTTTCAAATCTTGCAAATTACATTGCGTTATTGTATCTCATATGGAAATAATCAATTATTCTTAACTTCTTTTCCATTACAAACTCTCATATCATCCTCAGATAATCCTGAAGTCGTTCAAGTTGGGGTATTTGTTTACCTCTCAACCCTTGACCAACAAAGTTCTTATCTTTAGATAGATATGAGTTTTAATTCAAAAATCGAGATTTATTCTAATAGCAAATCAAACCCCATTTAACAATTTTATTTGAACCATTAATTTATAATCCATTTCTTATTTTCAAAAATTTCATTTTCCAATACAACTATTATGACTTAATTCATTGATTAAGTAAATGCCTATTTACAACATTCCCTTTTACATTAAAGCCCTTTAACCATTTTATTTGGTAACACAGATTTTTTATTACAAAATCCATTACCATATACCATTTCAAAAATCACTCTTTCCAATCCATTCAAACCATTTCCCTTTTCGAATCTTATTTCGATTTCATTCACTTTACTTAATTCCATTATTAAGTAATGTTAATTTAAAACCATCATTTTAACTCCACATTTCTTTTATAAATCTCATTTACAAAACCCAGTTTTAACCCTTTTTATCTAAATTTCCTTTTTCTAACCTCAAATATTAAATAAACATTTTAATTCAAGTTATCGTGTTCGCTTTCCTTTTTATAAATTTGTTATGAAAACTCGGGTTTTAATATAAAACCCATTCATAAACTCTTTTCATAATTCAGTTAGATTCCATTTCCACTTCGATTACTTTTTAAATGAATTCCCATTTAAAAAGTAATATCTTAAATATTATTAATTAAAATAATAATTTACTTCAATCATTAACTACTGCAGAAGTAGTTAATTTCTTTATTTACTAAATAAATAGTAAAATCCCTTTTAAAATCTTATTAAATTAAAACAAATAAGCGTTAAATTATTTCATTAGATTAACTTAAAACAAACTAACTAAATAATCAATCCCAGTTAAAATAATTGGCTTAATCAACTTAAACCATGGTTATCTGGTTAATCGATTCCAATTGGTCCTTCCTTTAAATTAATTAATAATTAATTTAAATATTTCATTTAATTGTTTTCTTAAAAAAAATTACTCAATTCTGAACCACTAGGTTAAATTTCTACTTTCTTGCTTATAAATCTGATTAACATCAGAATTTACTTTATAAAATTATTTAATAATCACTTATAAATTTAAATAATAAATGATAAATATTTATTTCCCTTTAATTACTTTTATTCAAAATAATAAATCTCAAAATGTATCTTTAGTTATAAAATATATTTTATAATTTCATTTTGTCAATTTACTTGACGTCAAATCAATATAAATAAAACGGTTCATTTTTAGGTCATTTATAGCCAGTTACTCAGCCAATTATTCCCATTGGTTAAACAAAAAAATGGTGAATTCCCAATCAATGATCAATAACCAAAATAATCATCTAATCCGAATAGTTCATATAATGATAATATATGAGAATAAATAATATCGAATAAAATTGAGGAATCCAGTTGGATCCCTCCAACCTGTTCTTCCCTGCATTCATATAGGTTATCTTAAATAAACCCATTCAATCCAATTAAATAACGACTATTTAATATCAACCAACTAACAAAACAATTCAAGCAATTCATTAAATTAAACACGTTTATTTAATAAACGTGACCGACAAGGTGAGTTACCTATATTAGGTCCGATCGTTAAAATAACGATTTGGTTTACTGATATTAAACAACGTTTAATTTCATCGGTTCAATCAGCATATGAAAATATATTTAACAAACAATCAACCATAGCACACAACTATAAAACCCGACTTATATAAAATATAAGTGGAAGAACTGAATGAGTTTAACTTACCGAATTTTCATTTGTCGCAGAGCGATTTCGTTTTTAGTTAAATTAAACATGCGTTTAATTTAACTGAAGATTCCAGTGGTCTCCATTTCTGTCCCACTCAATTCCAGAATACATATCTCCTCAATACGATTTCAACGTAGTATTTTTCATCCAATTATGATAATATATGTGAGAGTTACACATAATATAAGTAAACGATTTAATTTAAAAATAATTAACCATTAACTACATAATTAATAAGTTAATTATGTTAATTACGATCACAAGCCACGATTATTTTTCTTTGATTCCTTCGTATTTGGTCCCAGCTACCATGTTCCCATTCCTGCTTCCATATTCAAACCCTATCATGGATTAACACTACATATTGTTTAATAATTAATAATATGACTAAATTAGTTAATCATAGCTCAACTTTAAAATTTTCGATGGCCACTTACCTTATTCCATTAAATTTTGTTTAGAAAAACAACAGCCCGATTCAATTTTCTGCCTAGCTTCGTTCAACCGAATTTTTTTTAACGGGCCCGAAGCCCAACATTCTTGTAACCGTCCTTTTTCCCCATGTAATAAGTTTCTTCCCATCAAAAAATATATAGGCAAACTACCTTCTTCCCCATCGTAAGTTTATACTTGCTGCTCCTTTCTATTTTTTCCCTTCTTTCCGCGAGCACTGCTCTGTATTCCAAAGTATACACAACTTCCTCACCACGCTGTCTTCACCAAATGAATCATCACGCTTAACCTCGTGCATCAGAAAACTAGACCAGTTTCCACAGCCCATTTCCATCCTCACGCCAACCTCGACAATCACCATTTCTTCTTCTTTTGATCGACTTAAACCCTGCGCTACCACCAAAAAACCCGAAGCTTTCCCCATAGAAAACAAAATGACCCACCTTTGATCTACACCTCATCATTTCCATCGGAGCACCACGACCAACCTTACCACTTTATACTGCTTCATCCCAACCATTTCCGATGTTTACTCTGTGCCGAAGACACCACTAACGTCGGAAACCGTAAGTCAATTCTCATCGTGCCTCACCTCGTGCCAATACTCAGGCCACTCGAACAAACCCCTTTCCCCATAACACCATGTTTCCTCACACGCATTCTTAACTGCCATGTTGCCCATGCATTTCCTGGTAGCCACCTGTCTCGCGGATAGTTTCATGATAGTCCGTGTTCATCAGTTTTAGCAGCGGGAAGATTGATGCGGAAAGATTTAAGAATAGATGAAATGATTTTTTGAAAATGGAGGAAGGAGTTTGAATCCTCACCGTCGTTCGAGATGAATGGAGCCATGTTTTATTTTGCAAAGGAAGATAAATTCACCGGGAATAATTTGAAACAAATTGAAGCAATGCAGTGTGTATGTATATATATAAATGAGTGGAATATGGATAGAAATAGTGTCAATTCACTAGGAGCATAGGGTAGTTGGAGGATTTCACTTCATCACGTATAACACATAGCTTAGCAGAAGTAGGGGTTGAAATATTTACAAAAGTGTTGTGCATGTTAGGTCTGCAATAGGCTATATTAGGTTGGCATACGTGTATATTTAATACAGTGCATAACCATGTTTTTGTTGTACATATAAATTTAGTTTTTTCATGTATTATTTGAGCTGTGTATATATATATATATTTAGTTTTGCATTTATTTAGTAGGTTGATAGGAAAAATAGGGGTAGGCATAATTTACAAAGAAATATAGGGCAGGCTACATTATTTTGATGAGGACAACAATTTCTGGTGCGTGATCTTTAGGCCGTATTGTATATTTTAACCTATGTTGCAATATTGATATACAGAATATGGTGTGTAGTTGGGTTTACTTAGGCATGTTTCATAGCAGTGAAGTGTGTGTAAGTTGATATATGGTAGGTTTGTTTATATGTATATTACTATTTTATACGGTTACCGACATTTAACGTGGTCCGTTGAATTCGCATCGACACACACAGATTCTAAACACAACAAAAATGGACATGTTGTTGTGTCTAAACATTATGCATCCAATGGAATTCGTTTCGTCAAAGCCGACTTCGTTTGCAAGAACGGCCTTAATTTATATCCAATTTATTTATCGGTTCACCTTTAAAATCCGTCTATTTATAAAATAACTCCGTTTCGCTCCAAATTCGAAATCTAGCATTAATTAGCTATACGTATTCCAATAAAATTTGTTTCATCAAAAAACGGAGGTCGTTTGAGAAACGACTGTTTCTAAGACCTTTAAAATATCGATAAAATATTAATTAAACTCCAAAATAATCAAATAAAATAATAATAAATTATTATTATCATAAATATCCAAATAAAAATATTATATATCTCCAATTATTAAACAATATGGATTATACAACTCGATATCAACATTTTGAGTCAAATGATATCCATATATATATATATATATATATATATTAAAACCCTATTATATTAGTTAATAAATGTTATCGTTTATTAACGAGTTCCATATAGACTATTTTAAAATTTGATTTGGGCATAACTAACAATCCATAACACAAAATCTGGATTTTTCTCTTTTGTTAGAAAATTATTATCAACATCCAACGTTTCTTGTTTCATAGAAATCCGACTTAAATCGGATCATGTATTTTCAATTGAAGTTCAAAACTCAATGTTGCGAACTACCGTGCCATTTCGAGCTCGTTTTTAAAAAATATATAAACTTAACGTTTAAACTTCATTATAATAAACGAATTAAATATTAAATTACATTAATATTTCAAATATAACATTTAAAATAATAAAATAATTTGAATATTTGACTACCAAAAATACGGGACATTACAAAATGACCTAAGCTCCCACAACCATGACATTTCTTCTTTCCTTGAGCTTTGTCTTTCTTTCCGACCTTCTTTTGTTGTTCTTTCTTGGGTCACACTTTCTTGTTTTGCATCTCATCAGTCTTAGCCTCCTTATTTTCCTCCTTACCATCTTCGTGCATAACCAGTCTCTCAAAAGTAGCCCCCATCAGAATGTGAGATAATGCCAATACTTGAAGAGGTTCATTTAATCCACTTGCAAATCTTAGATCTTTCTTGTGCGGGGTATTCACCAACTACAGACCAAACCTTTTCAACTGATTGAACTTATTGACATATTCTTTAATGGGCATGCCTGGGAGAGAAACTTCATCTCGAATCTCTATCGAAAATCACCCCAAGTATCAACTGGATGCCCTGCTTGCATCACTTCCCACTAGGACAAAGCCTCGTCCTCAAGCTGTCATGCAACCAACTACATCTTTCTGCAGTCATCAACCTCGGAAAGCCCAAACAAGTTTTCTGTCTCTTTTACCCAATTCCGTGCTTCCACAAAGTTCTCAGTTCCATGGAATGGATTTCCTCCCATAGCATAGAAATCCTTGCATATTTAGAGAAATTATCCGCTCGTGGAGGTGGAGGAACAGTGGCAGTAGCTGGGGAAGGAGCATCTCCTTGGCCTCCAGCAGGCGTCGTAGCCTCAACGTATTTACGGAACCAAGCCGGTATCTGAATGCCATTGGGAAGATTCGGTTCCCCAGACATGTTGAAAAGAAAAGGAAAAGGGATTCAAATAGAGTATTGAAAGATATTTTATGTGACTTTAGGGAATATATTTTTCAAAAAAAGACTTTTTTTCGAAAATAGTTTCTTTTGGAAACGTTTTAAAAATAATCTTCAAAACCTTTTATCCAATCTTATAACCTTTAGTGTAACGACTCGCTATTTTTAACGTCTCGAATCAGTAATTAAACCGATTTTAGATGCTCAAAACGGAGAATCGTTTTTAGCTTATAGGATTTAAACAGAAAATAATGCAGAATCACAGAAAACACAGTTTACAGCGGAAATAAATTTTATACAAAATATATCAGAGTTTTACAGAATATTTCGCAGAAAACAATATATGTACACATAATTTTTTTAAAGAATATAAGTTTTTACACATTTGACAGGCTTTGCGTGCGTATGCGTCCTCACGTGCCTCAAGCTTTGATAGCTGAAACTCTAAAATCTACAACACTCGTATCTGAACCGAGTGTTCCATGCAAAAAAATAAAACACTCGAGCCATGGATAATCTTTGTTCATGTAAAATTTATTCAAATGCAATATTCAAATATAACAGTTAATCCCACAGCTACATGTAGTTACTAAAAAAGAATTCCAAATGCTAAATATTCACGATCAATGAAATTTATGCGAAATTAAAAGCAGAATGTGTTACAAGGACAGAAAGCAAGACATCATTGTGTTCCAGGCATATAACCAAGCAAAGCCCAAGCAAAATTTGTATATTCAGGACTTTTTTCTACCTAACTATATACATCCAGGTTTCATAACATATTAAATAAGGTAGGACCATCATATGTATATAAAAAATGTACCTTAACCAAGTTAATGCAAATTCATGCCAGGTAAACACCATCAAATGTTGACCATTTAGGGTTACAATATCAAATATAAACTAGATCAATTGATCATTATAGTTACTAAATCATTGCGTACATGTTAACATATCGAACTTTCATAGTCAGAATATCGAAGCAATTTGCATTCAAGGTTTTCTTCACTTTTTCTTTTTTTAGATAAAGGGCGTATGCAGGTGCCACAACAAAGCAAAACAACATATGAGTAGGTTATGGGTGAATATGTCAAAGCAGTTAACATTAAATACAAGACAGACTCAAAAAGAAAAAGAAGAAAGGTCTTGAAGTAAAGCAGCAGTATTTGTTTTAGCATATTAACAGTGTAAGTTTAAATAAAACCAAGGTCATCTAATTCATTTATATACATAGGTGCATGGAGGGGCAGAGGCACATTGGCCTGAGATGAGGCCAAGGCCCACCCGAACTTCTTAGTTTTCTTTTACAAAAAAAAAAAAAAAAAATCTTACAAGTTTTGGTTCTAGGTAAACATAAACATTGCCCTATCTGAAGATTCTGAAGTGTATGTTTTGCTACATTGATCTATATCTTGGGCTATTCTGCTAGTTTGATTCCTAGTTTACTAAAAATTGGGCCCTCAGAAATCCACAAAGAAAATTTCATATTATTAAACTGCAATTTATTTTCTTGGATGGAAGTAAAATTTGTAGAAAAAACACAGCATTTTAAAATGAATTGTGAACATTACGGTTATCAACTTTTTAATTAAAGAATTGTGTGGTACGCGCCCTATCTACTTTGAAGGCTAGTTCCGCCAATGGGTGCATGGCAACATGTCTAGATCTAATAGGTAAGAACATGGTCAGGGTAATAATACAATTACAGCAACATAGTAGCATGCCAATTCAACACATACATCTCAAGGAAAAACCAACTGACTACAGGCCTTGAAGGTGGAAATTTTCATAGTAACATAATCCAACCAAACATATACCAGGAATCAACGGTATTTTTGCAAAGGCCGAACCAACCATAATTATTATATACCAAAAACCCAACTGAATAAATTAACTTGAATCAAATGCTAATCGCGTACATATATTGTTTTCCGCTATGTGAATTATTCTGTGAAACTCTGATATATTTTGTATAAAATTCATTTCCATTGCAAACTATTGTCTTTTGTGATTCTGTGTTTATTTTCTGTTTAAATCCTGTAAGCTAATAACGATTCGCCATTTTGAGCATGTGGAGTCGGTTTAATTACTAATTCAAGATGTTAAATATAGTGAGTCGTTACAATTAGCTCTGATACCAAATATGACATCCTACGTCCAGTAATGTCACTCTTTATCATAATGCATTAAGTTCCATGAAGCGTTATAGGTAAATAGAAACAAAATATCACAAGACAGATATAAAATAGCAGCGAAAATTTAAAAATTCATTATTTTATAGAAAAACATCATAGTTTCAAAGCCAGTTACAACATCAGGAATAAAATACTGAAACTAATTACATCAAAACAAAACATTTGTCTTGCGCTAAAAACCAACAGAGAACAGAAATGTAAAATCAAATCCCCAGTAATAGCCATAATAAAGTAGACAAGTTGTCTAAGCGATACATCAAAGCAGAACTAAATCCAAGCAGAAATATAAGAGAGAATCCTAATCAAGCCTGAGCGTTCCCACCCTGAGTACCTAGGGGGAAAAGAAGAGAGAGAAAAGAAAACAAAACGGGCCAAACATAAAGTTTGGCGAGTCCAGCGACTTTTAGCATATAAAGAAGTAAAATCATCATGATAGATATATAAACTGGATAAGAGATAATAATAATATCATATAACAGGTATGAAAAGACCGAACAAAATGAGAAGAATAAACAGGGCAAACTATGCTTCTCAGTTACTTTCTCTGCACCAACACTAGTCAGATTATGACAGGATTAGGCATCCTTTAATTACCTAACAAAAACAGAATGATCCCAACCGAAACATAATGGTAGTTCTAGGTGTACTCTAGTAACGGGTTTTACCCAAGCAGAAATAACAAGCACCTCAACAGAAATAACGAGTGTTACCCCCAAATAGATATAACAGTTACCTCATTAGAAACAGACAGGACTAGATGTACCCTAATTACTACCCACAAGCGATCGGCTTCCTAACTTATAAATACCCTGTGTCGGTCCCATAGTTGGGTGTATTACTTCATAAAGTGACACCCTATAGAAGGACACATACATATTTACTGGTGTTACAGCAACTTATTTTCCCCTTACAGGCCAGACTCATGCATGCACATGAATCTGTTGGAACGCGCCCTTTTACACTCCTTTCAGATGAACCTCTTATAACCAGTTCAGTGTGCGTGCCCTGACCCCTACCTAGTGCGGGGTCCCCATTTAATACCAGAATGAGTTACTGACTGCGATGGTTTCCACACAGCAGATGATACAAGTCAAACCCCTAAACTTGTGTCCCCCAATTAACTAAGATTTTTAATAGGTTAAGCCTACAGATTAAAAGGTTCTCCTAACCCCGGCGGATTAACAGGTTATGTTTTCACCGGTTAGCAGGTTTATTTAACCCCAACAGATTAAAAAGGTTTATTTAACCCCAATAGATTTAAACAGGTTTACGTAACCCCCAACAAATAAAAATTTTTTACATAACCCCCAACAGATTAAACAGGTTTCATTAGTTACTTGCATTTTCATTAACATGTTCTGCTTAATCATTAAATTAATCCTACAGATTTATATGCCCTAAATTCCAGTCATAATTCACAGTATAACATATGCCCAAAATTTTAGTCATATTTCATGGTATAGGTTTTTCCCCTAAATCCCAGTCATGATTCATAGTACAGGATATACCCCTAAATTATCATTCCCAAGCATTCCCGGTTTATCTGAATTTCATTCGTACACATATTTCAGCGATATTGGCCTAGTCTCATATGTAGCTTAGGCTATAAAAATATAATGGGAATGAGAGAGAAGAAAAGAAATAGGCATATAATAACATAAATAGGAAAATTATATAGGAGATAGGTATATGATAACAGAAATAGGCATTTTAGAAATAGGCATATAAGAACTGAACAACATATTAGGAGTACAGAAGAATACATGCAATAGTAGAACTGTTTAGGTATGAATCATATTCTTAACAGGCATAGGTTCAGATCGAGATTTATAAACATGTCAGGGTCACTGTTAAATTTTTATATCTAAAAGTAACTTGAACTAAAAGAGATTGGACTAAAGAACAGAGAATAATATGTTGATGTTGCAAAAGAGATTCTTGTATATGTATAGGCTGGTGTTGAAGAAGAAAGTCTTATTCAATCCAAGCAGAGGCAGCATTTCATTGTCTCCATTCTTTTAGTCATAGAAAAACAACGGAAATGTTGTCCTATATGCCTATCCTCAACTAACCCAGTTGACAATTTAGTCCAGATCAGAAATATGCACTCGGCCATATCTAGTGTGGGTCGACCCACCCCCAACTGGGTTGACCCACCTGCCCTTCGATCGACCCATAGATCGACCCAGCCAGGCATTGGTCGACCCCCAATCAGTCAGTTTCCCCCCGCTTCGTTGTTTGATTTATTAACATGTATTCTACTTATATGTATACAAACTTTTAACCTTTATATCTTTCTCATAGATGTATATTTTACGCAAATTCAGTGTCTATCTTAACCAGAATTCTAAGACGAATGCAATGTGCAATCTGTTTTGTTTAATTCCAATATTTAATTAAGTACCCTTTTGTTTATCATTATAAAGTCCTTTAAAATTACGGGGTATTACAACACCCCTTTGATGTTAGTTTTATCTTCTAGTTCCTTTTGGAATGTTAACTTTCCATTTAGATTTAAAAATGGGTGGACTTTTGATAAGGATTATAAAAATATTGCTAGCAATTGTATGAAGACAAATTACTCAGGTACATCTCAATTCAAATTCAAAAAATTTCTACAAAATACAAAGAAGAATCTCAAAATTTGGAATAGAAATAAGAAAAATAACAAAATAAATGATTTGAGGTAGGAAGTGTGAGACCGCAAGAAGTTCTAGATTTAGATGGCTTAGATACTATGCATGCAAAAAAATTCTTTAGCATGCAAAAAGAATTAATCGGAGAGCTTTATATAGATGCTATCAACTAAAGACAAAAAGCCAAGGTGGACTTGCTTACAAGCAGGGACACATCCAGTAAATTTTTCTATATGTCAAAATGTCTTGTAGAAATCACACAAATGACATAGGAAAAATTATGAATGCTAAAGGGGATATCATTAATGGATATGAATAGATAAAAGCTGAAGCCATTCTATATTTCTCTAATATATACAACTGCAATGATTGCCCTGAAATTTTACCCTCTATTACTACCAAATTTGTTTTGTTTCCAAATAGTAAAGAAATCCTCTTTCCCCAAAAAGACTTAGATACAATTAAAAAAATTGTTTTCAATTTTAAGGATGATAAAAGCCCAAGCCCATATGGATTTGGTGATAAATTCTACAAGACTCACTAGGATGAAATAGAAAACTTTTTGTTTGATGCTATTAATGATCCTTTCCTTTCTAGGAATCTTTTTAAAAGCGTTAATCGTACTTTTATCCGTTAGTGCCTAATAATGTTTGAGATTATAGGCCTATTGCTTATTGTAATTTCATATATAAACTAATCGCTAACATTTTTTAGTAATAGGATCAAGACATTTATTTTTGAAAATCAGTATGATTTTATTCCTAGAAGACTTATTGTTGGAAGTACTTTATTAGCACATGAGATGCTTAGAGATTTCAATCACAATGATAGATATAGGGTTGTGTATTAAGGTGGATCTTCAAAAATCTTTTGATATTCATATGATGAAACAGTTGTGATTTAATGCAAATTTTTGTAATCTAATTAAGCGGTGCATTTGCAATGTAACATATTCCATTCTTATTAGTGGCTCCCTATGTAGTTTATACGTAGTAATAGGGAGATAACACAAGGGGACCTCTTTCCCCTTATTTATTCACTATAGCAATGGAATAATTTGCTCTGCAAATGGACACAGAGTATTTGTATAACAATATTAAACCTATTTATAATATCTCTCTATGCATTTCTCATTTATTATATGATGATGACCTCCTTATTTTTCTTAAGTAGACTCTCATAATGCCATGATTATCAAGAATATATTTGAAAACTTGAAAATTTTGCTGGGCTTCAAGTTAATGAAAGCAAAACCAAAGTATACTTCAGCAAAAACTACAGCATTAGAGATGATATTTTAAATATTATAAATTTTCAAGAAGGAGCTCTTCCTGATTCAAAATTTTGGAGTTACCACTGAGTAATAATTAGAGCAAGGATATAGAACGTACTAAACTTCATGATATAATTCATAGCAAAATTGATCATTAATCTTGTAAATTCTTATCAATTGCTAGCGGATTAGAACTCACACTCATTATTCTATACATGATACAGTCTCATAATATTCCCACCAAAACTATAGAGAAACTGAAATATTTTGAGCCAATTTCATTTGGAATGGCAAAAGGATCAAAGTTGACTGGAAAGCCATAACCAATACGAAGGAAATTGGAGTTCTAGGCTTAGGAAATCTTAAAGTATTAAGTGATTCCTATAATTTAAAGATATTTTGGAAATATATTGTTGGTAAATTTTTATGGGAAAGATGGATGAAAGAAAAATATACTAGGAATAAAAATTTATGGAGTATGCAGATTGAAAATCACTACTTGTTCACGTGGAAAAATATATTGAGAAATAGGGATATTGGTTCCAAACTTATTGAAAGAAAGTTCAAGGATGGTAAATACAAGTTTATGATTTGTTCTCTGGATTCTTGGTAAATCTCTTATTAATTTATTAGGTTGGAACAATTATATCATCTTATGGAAGCTGACTATAAAGTAGATTGCAATATTCAGAATAATTCTCAGAATACTCAGTTACATCCAACTGCCCAAATTTCCCAATCCGCTATCAGTAAAATAGTCATTGATAACATTAGTAAAGAAGATAGCTGGGATTATAGTCTATGTGTTAATGATAAATTTTCTTTCAAAACCACCTGGAATTTTTTCAAAGGGAATGAAAGTGTAGTTGATTGACACAATGTTATACGGAAAAAAGCAAATTGTCCCAAAATGGAACATTGCTTATATTTTGCTATGAAAAACTGCCTCCCCACTAGATAATGATGTATTAAGTGGGGTAAGCAAGGGCACAATATTTGTTTAATTTGTAAAAATGAGGTTGAAAATATTGATCATCATTTCTTTGGATGCTCATATACCACACATATTTGGCATATAGCCAAAAATAAATTGAGAATCAATCAAAACATCCAAATGAGAAATATTGGAGAAAACATAGTGCAAATATAGAAGAAAAAATTATAAAGGAGGCAAAGTTCAATTTAATGATGCATGCATTATGTTTACCATTGTCATCTACTTCATTTGGAAAGAAAGGAACAAAAGACTCCAGAAGAGAAGAAACAAACTTCATTCAAATATGGAAAGTAACTGAAGTAGAAAGTAACATTTTGCCAAATCCAACAAAAGCAGCAAGAAGAAATACCAATCTCATTATCAGAATTGTAGCAAATTAGATAACTATGAAAAAAGAATGTAGAATTACCATCTCATTAGCAATAACTTGACCGAGATTTCTCACAGTAGAGATAGCAATTATCTGTGTAAAGATAATGATAACTCTACCAATAAGAAGACTCTCCACCCGTTACATTTCTCATTTGATTTCTCGAATTGGGAAGTTAATAAGGACACTCATGGAATCTATCAAGCCTCCAAAGGGAGTAATCACAATTTTATTTATCCTAATAGTATTATCTTAGATTATTATTCAAATGCTACTTATATGTTACCTATCTTTTGCAGGGAGAATTCTGAAATCTCCAATAATATTCCGGAAGAAATTATGCGAAAGGGAACAAGCATCCACCAGAATAACCTCTTTTGGGATTGGAGACTCAAAGCATAAATCGAAGTCCTATAGAGGAATTATCAAGGCTAAATTATGTTATTCGTCTGTTAATCCGACAATTACATATAACTAGGAAAGTTTTTTACCTGATTGTGCTAAGAGTGGACTGTTGATTCCCACCAGTGATCCAGATAAGCCGACTAGATAAAATAAAGAACCGAATCATTAGATCGATACTCATAATCAAAGAACAGATGACAATCTATACATCAACAAGCTGAACAATCAAATTCACCACTTATTTGAGTAGTGCGAAGGAGAGATAGGTGATAGCCATAAGTGTAGCTATTACAAAGAGGGAGAGCCTACTGATTTTAGCCCTTCCACTAGCTTTTTGGAGCTTTGCAATGTCATTAAAGACAAATGAATGCTGAAGTCTGACATTAGAAATAACAATATTGAATATGCATTTACCTATTTTATGAAGAAGTCTATGGGTATTTTAAGGAACAAATTTGTGAACTAGAAGCTGCTTAATCATCTTCCTGCTTTTGGAGTTCAGATCGAAGGAAGTCATCATTTTCACATTCGATATGCCATTTTGTAGGGTTTCCTTTTGTGATTTTGTGTTTTATTTTTGTCGGTTGGGGTTGCCATGTTATTTTGTTATTTTCTTTCTGTTATATATAATAATTATATGATTTTTGTTTGATGATAATAAACATATATATATATTATAAATGTGTTTGTAATTGTACTATTCTACTACATCACAAACAGAATTAAATATTTATATTTAAATAGAATACTACTGTAAACACCCCACCTCCGTTAAGGTCACTCGCAAAGGGAATGCATTAACTTTGGTGGAGTATTATAGGTAAAAGACACAGATAATTTACAAGACAGACATACAAGCAGCGGAAAACTGAAATTTTATTTCATAAGCACGTGGTCCAGTCAAAACATTACAACTGTCTTAAAAACCAACTTCCAAAATCATTACAATAAACCCTCTGTCTTGACTAAACATAAAGAAGCATAAACAATAATAAAGCAGCATAAATCCCCAATTAAGAGTGTAACCACAACCACAGCCCAAGAAAAGAGAGTCCAAGCAATACGACTACTTTCTTCAAGCTAGAAAAGGTCTAGACTAAGTTGAAGTATTCCTTCCCTACGGACCTTGGGGGGGGGGGGAGGGCGAGCGAAAGACAAGAAGACGAAAGAAAACGGGTCAGACATAAGCCTGGTAAGTCCAGTGATTATTTAGCATGTAAACAGGTAAAAGGATCATGACATGAAAAAACTGAACCTAGGACAATACCCTAGAAATAAGATAACGATAAATAAGGCAAGGTAAAATGAATATACTATCGCACTCATTTCTATTTCTCTGCACCTTTTAACAAGTGTTTCAACTAGCACCATGTGTTCATGATAAAATGATCCCTTTTGTCGATCGACTTCTACTCGCATGCACTAATGACTTGTTTCATTCAGCCCCGCTAGATTGTAGATACCTGTGCTGGTCCCACCATGCGGTGTATCAATTCCTATGGTGGCAACCCGACACAAATTCAAGATGCACAGTATATGCTACTGATGCCCAGTGCCCGATTTGTCCATGCCGGAGTACGTGCACGCCCATACTCCGTTGGAACCTACACTGGTGCACCACCCGTCGTTATTTTGACCGCTTATAATCAGCCCAGCAATCATGCCCCATCCTGCCTAGTTTAGGGTACAATGAAACATCTATGTGGGTTACTGTTGAAATAGTTCCCCATTACTAGAGTTTCCTAATCAACATGTTAAAATGGTTAAGTGTTCTCAAATTAACCTAACCCCGCCCATCAGTTTAGTTATCATGTTGTATTGGTTAAGTGTTGCCTTAATTAACTTAACCCTACCATTATTAGCCTGTCTTAGCTTTAATTCGTTCATTAAAGCACCAACCACTCACATTAGATATGTATTGTTACGATCGCTGGATGTGTCGGGCGGTTCCGGGAAGTTTCACAACTCAATCTAACCTCAGGTATTTCGGGCTTAATGCGCGAACCTCTCACATTAAATCTATATTGTTATGGTTGCTGGATGTGCCGGGCGGTTCCGGGAAGTCTTACAGTGTAACTCAATCTAACCTCGGGTTAGGCACAATCATCTTTTAATTAATTTACATATTTACCATATATGTTTATATGTAAATTATCCACCAATGTTGTCGACTCAAGTCATGTCCCATTTACCCCCTAAATTATGCCCATAATTCTTAGGTATACAAATTATACCATTTCATGCCATTAATCATTTACATGATTATGAGCCAACCTATGCCAATAACATGTAATTTAATATTTTTCCCAACGTATCCCCCGTTATTCGCTTGCATAAATTACATAGAACGTTAGGCTCGCAAATTAGCCTAACTCATAAACAAAGACGGAAAAAGAAAAGGGACTTCTAACATTCTAATGGCATAAAACAGTTTAGATCAACTAAGCATGTGTAATATAAATTTGGCATCGTACTACACAAATTTAATTAAGCATGTAAATGTGAACTTGCATTTGAGTTGGATCAAATTAACATAGATCTAAACATATGAGCATGTAGATCTAGAAATATAAGCATATATGAACATGACTTAGCTTATGATCTTGCATATAACATAACATAAGGAATCACCAAATTTATATACAACATGATAGGTTCATTGCCAAATTATTATACAACATGATAGGTTCATCACCAATTTAACTTACAACATGATAAGTCCATTACCAATTTAATATACAATATGATAAGTTCATCACCAAAGTTATATACAACATGATTGGTTCATCACCAAATTAATATACAACATGATAGGTTGTATCAATCACAATAGTCACATAGGCATAGGTAATTTCAGAATTGCAACATGAATTAGAATACGATTATCTTACACCTAGGTACTGTTCTAGTTTGTCTTCATTACAAGTCATGACTTTTATTTTTTCAAATCTAAAGAATAACTGAACTTATAAACAAAAGAACAAATCTTGTTTTCTGGGATCTGATTTCTGAAACTGAAAAGCTATCCTTTGATGTAGACTACTAATTCTCTATTTTTGATTTGATTTGGGACTTCCTAACTTGACTTGTAGTTTAGAGAAAAATGGAGGCTACGCTAGTTTGGCCATGGACAACATGACGGCTTCAGAGAGCAATTTTGTGTGGTTTTAGGGTTGAGGGTTGAGGTTGTTTATATAGAAGTTTAGATTAATGAGAGCCGTTAGATCAACCTAAGAGTAATCAGAGCCATCCAGACCAAACAGAGCCAACCGGAAGTCGCCACATAAGCCCTAGTGGCTCAGAAAACGTCACTGGACAAAACAGTCCAGATTTAGGCGAGGGGGTCGACCCCTACAGGGGGGTCGACTCCCCAGTCGACACACCTCTTGGGGGGTCGACACCTATGTCGACCCCCCTTGGGGGGAGTCGACCCCTACGGGCGGGAAATTTCCCGCCCAGCCGCTTGTCTCGGAATTTTCCAATTTGAACTGCTTTTTTGATTTAATTATTATTTATATTTAATTTCCATTTAAACTTGAAATCTTTTGAACTCCATAACTTCTTCGTATAGAGCCTGATTCATGCAAACTTGGGCTCAAGCTCAAGCAGAATTCCAAGACGAACGAAATGATGTAACCCGTTTCCCCTAATTCCCACTTTTAAAATTAAGTATTCTTTAATTCATTACTCTAATGTTCACAGAAAATATGGGGTGTTACATTCTCCCCTTCTTAAAGGATTTCGTCCCTGAAATCTTCAAGTCAAGAAGAATGTATATCCTACCATCCAATATCCATCTACTCAACCATTCAATCACAGTCATCCATTGTCCTTAAAAGGTACCTAATGCTTTTCATGAACATATGCTTAGTGTGTGTATATGTCCCTATCTAATGCAAAATCAAGTGGTCTACTGATTCAGTTGACCTCCTTAATGCAAATCATGATAGTGCCATGAGTCCATTATGTATGCAATTATTCCTAATCGTACTTTATAACTTCTACATGAGTGCACAATCATTCATACAAGTGCAACATCCATATGACAACACATCAAGTTTCAATCCATGTACAAATACATATATGCATATGCAATATGAAAGTGACTGAGCTGATCTAGTACCTAATGTGTGTGTATATGCATCCATGAGCAACCACTAGCAATCACTTGCAACCATCAATCATAACATGTTTCAAATACATGCTTACATCCATTGGTTTCTACATAAGGGTCAATAATAGGACCGAGGAAATATACTTAAAAGATAGATATAAGCATGCATAAACTGATGGAAAAGAGATCAAGGATGTACCCTCAAAAAGAAAAGGGTAGGCTGCACGTATCTTGTCCTCAGTCTCCCAAGTCGTGTCTTCCTCAGAGTCACTCCATTGAACTTTAATAAGCTAGATTTCACGGTTGCATAGCTTTTTGACTTCTGTCCCTAAGATACGAGTTGGAACTATCCTCACCGTCGCTTCTTGTTCTGCTTCTACTTCCTTTAGTATGCTTGGCTCCACAACTTCCGCAGACTCATGTAAGCACTTTCGTAGATGAGAGACATGAAAAACATTATGAACTCCAGCCAATCTTTCAGGCATCTTTACTTTATAAGCCATCTTCCCAATCCTTACAATGATAGGAAATGACCATACAAATCTTGGTGCCAATTTTCCTATAGACCTAAAGCGAACGACATTCCTCAAAGGAGATACTTTAAGGAAAACCCTGTCTCCAACTTCGAACTCAAGGTTGGTCCTTCTTTTATCATCGTAGGACTTCTGTCTATCATGTGCAGTCTTCATTCGTCTTCGTATCAAGTCCACCTTCTTTGAAGTTTCTCTAATCATGTCCGGCCCAAGTACGTGCTTGTCTGTAGATTCCCACCAACAAGTTGGCGATCGGCATGGTCTTCAATATAAAGCCTCAAAGATGCCATGCCTATGGTGGCTTGGTAGCTATTGTTGTAGGCGAACTCCACCAAAGGAAGATGATCCTCCCATGTCCCTCCAAAATCAAGAATGCACAATCTCGAAAGATCTTTTAATACTCTGCTCAGCATTTCCATCTTACCATCGGTTAGAGGGTGATAGGAAGTGCTTAAGCATAGCTGTGTGCCTACATCTTCCTGCAAACTCTCCCAAAACTTGCTCGTAAAGATAGGATCTCGATCACTTACTATGCTAGAGGGTATTCCATGCAGTCGAACCACCTCTTTAAGATAAATGGATGCTAACAATGAGGTAGTCCTCCTAGTCTTAACAGGTATAAAGTGAGCGCTTTTAGTGAGCCTGTTCACTATTACCCAAATACTGGTATTGCCCCTTCTCGACCTAGGCAACCCATCAATAAATTCCATAGAAATGCTATCTTATTTCCACTATGGGACCTCTAGAGGATGAAGCAGACCACCAGGCTTCTTCTGCTCCGCTTTGACTTGCTGGCATATCAAGCATTTAGAGACAAACTCAGCTACATCCTTCTTCATGCCATTCCAAAAGAAAACCCTTTTTATGTATTTATACATCTGGTCCCCGCCTGGGTGTATGGTCAATTTAGAATGTTGTGCTTCTTTGAGAACGGTTTTCACCAAATCTCTTGCTTGTGGGACGCATAGTCTTCCATCCCGTCTCAACCAACCCTTGTTATCGATGGAGTATCTATTGAGGTGACTAGAAGTCTCACCTCTCATTAGCTTATCCATCACATCAACTAGCCGAGGGTCTTCACGTTGCGCGGTTCCTATTGAGTCCAAAAGCGTAGGTCGCACCTCTAGTGTTGATAACAAGCCAGGTACAAACTCAAAGGAAGGTCTAAAGTCAAAGTTTGCTATGTACTCCAAGCTTTGCCTTTCTACAAAGAGAGGAATTAAGGTCAACTTTTTCCTACTCAAGGCGTCTGCCACCACATTGCCCTTGCCAGGGGTATAAGCAATCTCAAAATCGTACGAGGCTATAAATTCCATCCACCTTTGTTGTCTTAAGTTAAGATCATTCTGTGAGAAAAGGTACTTTAACGATTTATGGTCAGTAAACAATTCAAACCTATCCCCTAGTAGGTAATGACGCCATGACTTAAGAGCAAAAACAATGGCGGCTAGCTCCAAATCGTGAGTTGGGTAGTTCTTCTCATGTACCTTCAACTGCCTTCCTCCGTAATAAACTACTTTGCCCCCTTGCATCAAGACAACGCCCAATCCTGTTCTGGATGCGTCTGTGTATACTGTAAACATCTTACTCCCATCAGGCAATGTCAGAAATGGGGCTGTTGTCAGAGCCCTTTTTAGTCGTTGGAAAGCAACATCGCAATCCAAATCCTAAGCAAAAGTTAGGTTCTTCTTTGTCAATCTAGTAAGTGGGGCTGAGATCTTTGCAAAGACTATAATGAACTTTCTAGTAAAAGGTCGCTAGTCTGAGAAAACTTCGTACTTCGGTTGCGTTTCGGGGGACCTTCCAATCTTACACCGCAACTACTTTTGCCAGATCCACAGCTATCCCCTCTTTGGGCACCACACGTCCAAGAAACCTTACTTCTTCTCTCCAAAAATGGCATTTGGAGAATTTTTCTTTTAGCTGGTGTGTACGAAGAGTATCCATGACTTCCCTTAAATGCAAAGCTCGCTCTTTCTCACTTTTCGAGAAGATCAAAATGTCGTCGATGAAGACCACCACAAATTTATTAAGGAACTCCCTGAACACCCGCTCATAAAGTCAACGAAATAAGCAGGTGCGTTTGTCATGCTGAAAGGCATAACAAGCCATTCGAAGAAACCTTCCGGGGTCCTGAGTGCGGTTTTATCAATGTTGTCCCTAGCCACTCTTAACGGATGAAACCCGGTAGCCAGATCTAGTTGGGAGAAAACCGATGCACCTATAAGCTGATCGAACAAGTCATATATTCTTGGAAGTGGGTGCCTATTCTTCTTGGTCAGCTTGTTTAGCTCCCTATAGTCAACTCATAGGCGAAGTGAACCGTCTGCTTTAGTTGCAAACACCACTGGAGCACCCCATTCAGAAATACTCCGCCTTATAAACCCCTTTTCAAGCAACTCTTTAACTTGCTTGATGAGCTCTTTCCTTTCCCTTGGAGCCATGTGTCTAACGGGTAGAGCAACGGGTTTTGCATTGCCAACAAGGTACGGAAGTCTATCTCTTGCTTCGGAGGTAAACCCTTCACCTCTTCAAAGATACCCGAGTATTCACAGACTACTCTAACAGATTTCAGGTTTTCAACAGACGCATCAAGAGATTCTAGGTAGCTAAGTATAACAGAGTTCATGGGATTACAAGAGATTTCGAGAGTGTTACCGAGGCGAGTCATAAGTCTAACCACTCTCTTTTCATAGTCGAGGACGACACCATTACTGGATAGCCAATCCATGCCTAGAATCAACCCATAGCCCGTGAATCCCAAAACATAGGCATTACATCTAAACCCAATGCTTAGTATAGTAATTTCCAAATCCAAACAAATCATTGATAAATAAGCCGAACCCCCAATTGGATTTGAAACAACCAAGGGATCCTCTACTATACTGGTGTCTAGGAGCAGAGATTCAACTAAAGCAGTAGATATAAAAGAGTGTGATGCGCCAGAATCAAAGAGAGTACGAACAGGATGATCAGAAAGATAAACTAAACTCTCAACAGAAATATTTCTACCTTGTTCTTACGGAGGTGCTATGAGAGCATGAACCTGCCATCTAGAAGTAGATCCAGTCCTCTGCCCTTGCCCTTGCTTTCTTGGGCAGTCCTCAGCCATGTGTCCTGTCTCGCCGCACTAAAAACAACCACCCATCTTCCTCTTCTTCTTTCTGCAGTCCTTAATCAGATGTCTAGGTATGCCACAAAAATTACACTTCCTCTTGTCATGGGGTTTGTTATTCTCCCCGCCTTTCTTGGAATCCGTCTTCTTGTTCTGTGATCCCTCCACTTTCTTGTCTTGAGGTACTTCCACCTTTGTCTCTTTCTTGCCATCCTTATCTTCCTCCTGTAATAGTGCCATGTGCACTAGTCTCTCATAAGTCGCACCCATAGGTATATGGGTCATGGCTAGGCTGTGCAGTGGCTCGTTCAACCCTTTAACGAAACGGAGAGCCTTCTTATGTGGAGTGTTCACTAATTCCAATCCGAATCTAGCCAGCTGGCTGAACTGGTTGATGTATTCCTTGACCGATAGGCTTCCCTGTTTGAGAGCTAAGAACTTTTCCATTTGTAGGGTTCGTTCAGCTTGCGAGAAGAACTTCAGTTCAAACCTCATTCTGAAATCCTCCCATGTTTCAACTGGTCTATCAGCATTAGTAACTTCCCACCAATAAGAGGCTTCATCCTTAAGTAACCACACAGCCAATTGTATCTTCTGCCTATCGTCCACTTCGAAGATAACAAACAAGTCTTCTGTTTCCTTCAGCAAGCTTCTTGCTTCCACAAATGATTCAGTCCCATTAAATTTCTTTCCACCCATGGCTCGAAAGTCTCTACATATCTTTGATAAAGCATTTGTGTAACACCCCACGTCCATTAACGTCACTCACAAAGGGAATGCATTAACTTCTATGGAGCGTTTTAAGTGTGTTTATAACAGAAACTTAACAACAAGACAGATATAAACAGTACTTAAAACTTTAAAACTTCATTTATTGTAGCCTAAATACATAAGTTTGATTACATAATCAAAACCAGAGTCAAAGTACATAATATCCATCTTGACTAAAATCAGAGTACATAAATTGAAAGACATATCCCCAATAAAAAATAGCCATAAATAAGATAAGCTGAACTTTTACTTCAGCGATCCAAGCAATCTTCTAAACGCAGAGATACAGCTGCCCAAAATCAAGCTCCACTGGTGCTAGTTCCACCCTGAGCACCTGGGGAGGGGGGGGGGGGAGAAAGGAAGAAAAGAGGTGGAAACAAAGGGGGTCAGACATAAATTCTGGCGAGTGCAATAACTTTAACAATATAATTAACAAAATAACTAGGCTAGGGCATAAGTTGGAAAATAAGGAAATGACTGTGAACAATTGGGTATGACAGAGTAAACAAGGAAATAAGATGAACAAAGATAACGTTAAAGGCGCACCTAAACCACTATAAGATAATTACTATACTGCACCACCACTAGTCACCCTAAAGTTGATCCCGCCTACAAAACTTAATAATGATAATGGTAGTTTCGTGCACCCCTATTTGCCTTCATAGGTGCCGCCTGCCCCTATCTCCACTTGGTGTACCCACTACCCTCAAGCGATCGGCTCCCTAACTCGTAGTTACCCGTGCTGGCCCCACAGTGGGTTGTATCACTCCCCAAAGTGGCAACCCGATACCACCAATAATGCACGGCTTATACCTACACGATGCAACAACGTCTTACCTACCAGCCCGGGTCCACAAACGCATATGAACCCGCTGGACTTGCGTTGCCACCGCTAACCCGGTTTGGCCTCTTACAGTTAAGCCCAGCGTGCGTGTCCCGTCCTTGACTTGGGTCGAGCCCATAAAGATACGTATCGGTTACTGGTTGAAACGACCCCCATTACTTGACACAAGCTATCCACCTAAGCTTGGTCCCCTCTGGTACATCCCACTTAACCCTCTTCTTATTCATGTTCACTTACATGTTTCAAATTTTGGTTAAGTGTTTCTAATCATATTTCAAATGCCACCCAAGGCACCCACTAGATTCCACATGCCACCCAAGGCACCCACTTAACACCCTCATGTCCCACTACATGTTTATCTGGTTAAGTGTTTCTTAATTCATTAAGACCGTAACCTAATAAAGACCTCCCACATTAGACTGGCATTTATGGCAGCTGGATTTGCCGGGCGGGTCCGGGCAGTCTTACAACACAAACGAGCCTAACCTCATGTCTTTACAACTGTTACACATTTAATTTACGCCTAAGACCTCCCACGTTAGACTGGCATTTGTGGCAGCTGGATTTGCCGGACGGGTCCGGGCAGTCTTACACCACAAAAGAGCCTAACCTCGTGTCTTAGACGATTAATTACACCTAATTAATCATTCCCCAATTTGAATTAATTTCCCTATTCAAATTATCAATCAATTCCAAATTTAACTATGGCCAAAATTGACTCAATTATGTCCATCCATTTATGGTATGAAAAATCATACCAATTTTCACCATAAATTTATTTTATGCCATTTAAGGCATTTATGCCAATTCTCAATATTAAATCTTTTAATATTATCCCATTACCCCACGTTGTACGTTCGTTCGTTCAACGTAAAGTATACGTTAGACTCGAATAGTCTAACTCATAGAATAAAGAGAAAACATCACAACATACATAGAAATAAAACTAGATCTAAACATAAGGGGTGAACTTGCATGTGTGAATGAGGTTCTTCATCTAAAACTTGCATAAGCAAAAGTCACAAACTTGCATAAAACTACATATGTCATAGATCTAAATCTAAAGATGTGAACTTGTTTAGGTAATGGTCACAAACTTGCATAAACCATGTATGTCATGGATCTAACCAAAAAGGGGTAAACTTGCATAGGCATGATTCATAATCCAGACATATGTATATACTTGCATATGTGATTTTTGCAACATAAACAATTGTGTAAACTTACATCTAAACATGTAAACTAGCATATAGAACTTTGTATATTAGCATATAACTCACACATGTCATAGCCTAACTTTAGATCCAATTTATACATAAAATAGATGTCATGAAACATGTAAGGTTATACATAATATTCCCCAACTTGCATATGATTCATGTCTAAATCAATACCTAAACTTGCATACGTACATATGATTTATCATATGAATCAACAACATAACCAAACTAGCATATGAAACATTATTATGAATTGATTATACATAAGCTAATCATAGAATTACAACATAGATGATAACATCACAACTTTACATCATAGATGATAATATCATAGAATTTACAACATAAATGATAACATCAAAATTTTACAACATAGATGATAACATGAGGTCAATAATTCACAACATAACCATGTAATCCGTATCATAACTCAATCCAATTAAATTGTTAATTATTTTATTAAAGAAATTGAACTCACAACTCAAAGAAGGTCTTGAGTTCTGAAATCTTAGTTCTGAAGTTGAATTAGCTTTCCTTTGAAGTAGATTCGTTGTTAGAGTTGAAAAGAATTGAATTTAACTAGCTTTCTTCCTCTCCAATTGGTGGTGGCTATTCTAGGTTGCTAGGTGACGGCATGGAGGCCATGAATCTAATTTTCTATTTGATTTTAGGGTTTGAGTCTACATGTCTTTTTATAGAGTTTAGGGTTAGTTTAGGCCGTCCGATCAACCCAGAATTAATCCCAGCCAATCAGAGCAGATCAGAAACCCTAATGAGTCAGCATACAGTCATTAACAGCTCACCAATCAAATCTGCCCGGGGGGGGGGGGGGGGTAGGTCGACCCTATGGTCGACCTGGTCAGGGTAGGTCGACCCCCAGGTCGACCCTATGGTTGACCTGGCTCTGGCAGGAAATTTCCCGCCTAGCCCATCTGACTCTGAAATTTGAATTTTTGAAATCTATTTTGAATTTTCTGAAAGTTCCGATGGCCATAACTTCTTCATACATAGTCCAATTCACGCAAACTCGGACTCTATCTCAACCAGAATTCTGAGACGAACACAATGGCGCAACACGTTTCCCTTAATTATCACATCTGAGATTAGTTATTCTTTAATTTGTGAACATTAATATTGAAAATTATGGGGTGTTACAATTTGCACGAGGAGGGGGAGGAGGAGGAGGAGGAACAACTACAACTGGGGGAGGAGGAACATCTGCTGGGCCAGCGCCATTAGCCCTAGCTTCCAAGTAGCTTCTGAACTAACCAAGTATTGACATGCCCTTAGGAAGATTAAGATCCCCAAACATGCTGAAACGAAAAGAAAAGGTTTAAAACAAAGGATAAAAAGATAGTGCATATGGCTTTGGGGATTATGCTCTTTAAAATAAAGCAAAAATTTTCTCAAAAATGCTTCTTTAAACTTCTTTTTGAAAAATAGTTTTCAAAAAAACTTTTACCTGATCTGGTAAACCATTGCTCTGATACCAAGTGTAGACACCCCACCTCCGTTAAGGTCACTCATAAAGGGAATGCATTAAAAAAAACAAAGGGAATGCATTAAATTTGGTGGAGTATTATAGGTAAAAGACACAGATAATTTATAAAGACAGACATACAAGCAGCGAAAAACTGAAATTTTATTCCATAAGCATGTGGTCCAGTCAAAACATTACAACAACTGTCTTAAAAACCAACTTCCAAAATCATTACAATAAAACCTCTGTCTTGACTAAAACATAAAGAAGCATAAACAATAATAAAGCAGCATAAATCCCCAATTAAGAGTGTAACCACAGCCATAGCCCAAGAAAAGAGAGTCCAAGCAATTCGTCAAATTTCTTCAAGCTGGAAAAGGTCGGCACTAAGTTGATCCCTCCCTGCGGACCTTTGGAGGGGGGGGGGGGGAAGGAAGACAAGAAGACGAAAGAAAACGGGTCAGACATAAGCCTGGTAAGTCCATTGATTATTTAGCATGTAAATAGGTAAAAGGATCATGATATGAATAAACTGAACCTAAGACCATACCCTAGAAATAAGATAACAATAAATAAGGCAAGGTAAACTGAATATACTATCGCACTCATTTCTATTTCTCTGCACTTACTAACAAGTGTTTCAACTAGCACCATGTGTTCATGATAAAATGATCCCTTTTATCGATCGGCTTCTACTCGCATGCATTTATGACTTGTGTCATTCGGCCCCGCTCGATTGTAGATACCTGTGCTGGCCCCACCATGGGGTGTATCAATTCCTATGGTGGCAACCAAACACAAGTTCAAGATGCACAGTATATACTACTGATGCCCTGTGCCTGATTTGTCCGTGCCGGAGTTCGTGCACGCCCATATTCCGTTGGAACCTACACTGCTGCACCACCCGCTGTTATTTTAACCGCTTATAATCAGCCCAGTAGTCATGACCCACCCTGCCTATTTCAGGGTACCATGATACATCTATGTGGGTTACTGCTGAAATGGGTCCCCGTTACTAGGGTTTCCTAATCAACATGTTAAAATGGTTAAGTATTCTCAAATTAACCTAACCCCACCTATCGGTTTAGTTAACATGTTGTATTGGTTAAGTGTTGCCTTAATTAACTTAACCCTACCATTCTTAGCTTGTCTTAGCTTTAATTCATTTATTAAAGCACCAACCACTCAAATTAGATATGTATTGTTGCAGTCGCTGGAGGAGCCGAGCGATTCTGGGCAATCTTGCACCGCAACTCAATCTAACCTTGGGTTTTTTGGGCTTAATGCGCTAACCTCTCACATTAGATCTATATTGTTACAGTTACTGGATGTGCCAGGCAGTTTTGGGCAGTCTTACACCGTAACTCAATCTAACCTCGGGTTAGGCACAATCACCTTTTAATTAATTTACATATTTACCATTTATGTTTATATGTAAATTATCCACCAATGTTGTCAACTCAAAGCATGTCCAATTTACCCCCTAAATTATGCCCATAATTTTAGGTATACAAATTATACCATTTCATGTCATTAATCATTTACATGATTAAGAGCCAACCTATGCCAATAGCATATAATTAAATATTTTTCCCAACATATCCCCCTTTATTCGTTCGCATAAATTACATTGTAACACCCCATAATTTTAAAATGGGACGTAAGAAATAATTAAAGAATAATTAATTATTAAAAGAAGAATTAGATGAAATGGGTTATGCTATTTCGTTCGTCTCGGAATTCGGCTTGAGATAGAGTCCGAGTTTGCGTAAAATGGATACCGTATGAAGAAGATACGGACGAACGAATTCAAGCAGAAAAACCTGAAGTCGACCAGAATGCACTGGCGCACATCACAAGTGCGCCAGTACAAAAATGCATTGGCGCACTTGCCAAGTGCGCCCATACTGATCCAGCACAAAATTTTGGAGTGTTCTGTGATGATGTGTCTTCTTCTGAGTGGCCGGATGATGTGTATTTGAGCTGGGTGGTTCTGATGGACTCCTAGTTCATCTAAGGGCTCTAAAAAATCCTAGACATCTATATATACGTAGCTAAACCTAAAACCTAACATCATAACCCTAAAACTATGGTGTCGTCATGATGTTCGTCTACAAGCTAGCCTAAGCCTTCATTCATCCTCTCCAAACTAGAAAATCAAATCCAACCTAGTGATTGATTAAGAAAAACATCAAATCAAACGTCTACATCAAAGGATAACTAATCAAACTCAGAAATCTGATCCCAGAATTCAAGACCGTTCTGTAATTTGTAAGTTCATGTTACTTTCAGAAATAAAATTGTGATTCTGACATTGTAATAAATCTGAATTTGAGATTATGCCTATTTCTATCTGTCTTTCTATATCCATTGGATCTATCTCATTGATATTATTATGTCCATTCTTTGTCTCTTCTTTCCTTCTTCCCTTTTTGTTTTTATAGCCAGCCTACTGCAAGCCGGAGCGAAATCTCATAAGTGATGAACGTACGTTGGAAAAAATTAGGCATAATATATGATTTGGACCTGGCCAGCGCTAAAATTTGGAAAAGTATTAAATTATGTATAATTGGGCATAACTAATTTGTAACGGATTTGAGGACATAACATATGTTGTATTTAAAACATAAAGTGTATCAAACATATGACTTGAGATTTAAGGCATAAAGTATATTGGACCTATGACTTGGGATTTGGGGCGTAAATTGAACAGTAAATATGTAAGACATAGTACATGTTGTGGTTTAAGACTTAAAATTGGGGTATATATATGTGATAGTTTATGACTTGGAAGAAGGAGATTATTGTGTATAGTGATGTATGGCTTAGGCATGAAAACCTATAGTAAGATAGGGATAACTGTCTAATGTGAACACGCCTAAATTGGGATTTTGGGTAATTGGCATGCACTGTAATAAAGGCTATAATTTGGCATAGTTTATACTGTGAATCATGATTTGAGGGGTTTTTGGATAATATTTTGTATGGTGCAATATGACTAAACCTTAGGGCATGAGTTATACTGTGATTTTTGGGACATTGCTATTATTGCAAATTTGGGAAAATTGGGTGTAACCTATTTTGAGTAATAACTTGAATTTGAATTTGTAGGGCATAACTTGCAATTTGCTTTGTTGGGGTATAACTTGAGAATTGGAACATGACTAGTTTTGTGAATTTGGGATGATTAGCATATAAAATCTAGACTTGGACATGTATGGTAAATATGCTAAAAGATAAACATGCCTAACCCGAGGTTAGATTGAGTTGCGGTGTAAAATTGCCCGGAACCGCTCGGCACATCCAATAACCGCAACAACACAGATCTAATGTGAGAGGTTAGCGCATTTAGCCCAAAACCCGAGGTTAGAATGAGTTTGCAGTAGAAGTCTGCCCGGAACCGCCCAACACATTCAGCAACCGCAAACAACAGTTCTGATGTGAGAGGTTGGGGCATTAATAAATTAACTAATGCCAATAAATAGACATGCTAAGAATGGTAAGGTTAAGTAAAATTCAGAATACTTAACCGTTATAACATGTTAATTAGACAAGAAGGTGGGGTTAAGTAAATTTAGAACACTTAACCGTTATAACATGTTAATTAGACAAGTGAGTAGGGTTAAGTTAACTAATATGACATGATGAATGAGTAGGGTTAAGTTAATAAGAAGAACTTAACCAATACAACGTGATGAACGAGTAGGGTTAAGTTAATAAGAAACACTTAACCAATATGACATAATGAACGGGTAGGGTTAAGTTAAAACAAGAGAGCAACACTTAACAAATATAGCAGGATGCATTGAAGGGTTAAGTTAACACAAGAAGGCAACACTTAACCAATGTAACACGACAAGTGGGAGGGTTAAGTACATGCCGGGTTGGTGGGTAATATTAGTAAATATAGGCCCACAAACTTAACCAATAAGAAACCCAAGTAACAGGGACCCTTTTCTGCAGTAACCCACATAGATGTATCAAGGTACCCTAAAACTAGGCAGGGTAGGGCACGATTACTGGGCTGATTATAAGCAGTCAAAATAGCGGCAGGTGGTACGTCAGTGTAGGTTCCGACAGATTACGGGCGTGCACGTACTCTGGAGTGGGAAAAAGCAGGCACTAGGTACCAGTAGTTATAATTGTGCATCTTGAATCGTGTCAAGTTGCTATCATAAGGATTGATACACCTTATGGTGGGACCATCACAAGGTATCTACACGCAAGGGAGGGCCGATTGACACAGACACATAGAACATTAACACAAGTAGGGAGCCGATCGATAGGGTAGTAAGGGTACATCTAACATCTTCATGGCAATTAGGTTAATTAAGTAAGGTCCTCATACTAGATGTACACCTGAAGGCTACCACAATTGCGGGGATTGGGATCACATTATCATTTGATCATTTTATACAGATTACTAGTTGGGATACTAGTTAGGTGGTGCAGAGATATAGAAATCAGAATAACAGGGTAGTAGCGAAGAAAAGAAAGAGTAGAAGTGCATTCAGTTTATCTTGCCTTATCATATCTATGCTAATCGTATGTTATCTTGTTATCCTTGTTATCACGGCATTGTCTTATATTCAGTTTATTCATGTCATAATGCTTTTGCCTATTTATATGCTGAAAGTCATTGGACTTACCAGACTTATGTCTGACCTTGTTTGTTTCGCCTCTTTTCTTCCGTTTCCCCCTCCCCCTAGGTTCATGGGGGGAAATGTTACCACTTAGCTCAATTTTTTTTTTCAAGCTCGAAGATAGTCGATGTATTGCTTTGGACTCTCTCTTCCACTGCTATGGCTGGTTCATGCTTTATAGGAGAATATCATTGTTATATTTTTATGCTTCTTTTATACTTAGAAGTTTTTGAATCAAGACAGAAGTTTTATGTATTGTTTTTAAGTATGATTGAGACAATTGTTGTGAAAGCTTGACTGAACCACCTTGTTTATAAAATGACTTTATTTTCCACTGCTTTATTTGTCTGTCTTTTAATTTATCTGCATCTTTTACCTAAAACGCTCCACCGAAGTCAAGGCATTCCCTTTGTGAGTGACTTTAATAGGTGTGGGGTGTTACACGTGGTATCAGAGCTGAAGGTTCTAGATCATGTAAAAGATTTGAAAAACTATTTTCAAAACGGTTTTAAAAGAAGCATTTTCTAAAGAAAAGTTTTGTTTTAAAGGCATATTCCCCAAAGCCATATGCATTATCTTTTGATCCTCTGTTATAATCGTTGTTTTTCTTCTTTCTGAGTCTCCGGGGCTCCTGGCTTTCTGGGAGGTAACCTCATCGCGGCACGGTTCTGTAGGCTAGATGAGACTACGACACCTGTCAAAGGGCGAAGAAATGCCCAACTTCCATATATAGCCGTAGTAGTTTCACCTGCGGCTAATTTTCTTTCAAGCTTTGTAGGGTTTTCCGTGCGATGGAGGCAGCTTTCAAGAGACTTGTCAACAAGTTACACAAAGATGGAAAAGATGAGAATAAGGAAGTTTGGCTAACACAACCCAAGGATGAGAATCTTATGGATATGGACTTAGTTCACGAAGGAGTAAACAATAGAAAAATCTAAGACAAGAGGAAGTGTCGTTATTATGGTATAAGGGTCATATAATTAAGGACAAGGGCAAGAACAAAGGACATGGTTTTTGGGAGGGCAAGCGCATGCTCTCACCGCTAGCGTATCTGAGAGAGAGGTAGTAGAGTTCCTGTTGAAAAAGTCTAGTTTTCCTTTTTGATCATCCTGTTAGTACTCTTTTTGATTATAGCGCTTCATATTCGTTTGTGTCTGCTTCCCTAGTTGAGTCCCAGCACCTTAGTGCTTGTATAGTAGAAGATCCCATCATTGTCTCAAATCCAATTGGTGGTTCGGCTCGTTTATCTTTGGTTTGTGAGGATTTGAGAATAGCTATATTAAGTACTGAGTTTAAGTGTAATGCTTATGTTTTTTTGGTTTCATGGGCTATGGGTTGATTCTAAGCATGGATTGGTTAGCTATTAATTGTGAAAGGAGGGTAGTCAAACTTTTGACTTGCCTCGGGAATACCCTCGAGATTTCGTGTGATCCTAAGGGATCAGTTTGGCTTAGCTACCTAGAATCACTTGATGCATCTATCGATGATTTGCGATCCGTTAGAGTAGTCCATGAGTACACAGATGTTTCTGATCAAGTTAGGGGTTTATCCCCTAAAACACGAGATAGACTTCTGCATATATCTAGTTGACAATGCAAAACCAGTTGCATTACCTATACGACACATGAATCCAAAAGAAAGGAAGGGCTCAGTAAGCAAGTAAAAGAGTTACTTGAAAAAGGGTTCATAAGGCGAAGTATTTCTAAATGGGGTGCTCTGGTCGTTTTCGTTACAAAGGCGGATGGTTCACTTCGCTTTGCATAGATGATATTTTGGAATGAGGAAGAACATGCTTTGCATCTAACGGAAGTCTCGGATACCCTCCAAGCGCATCAACTTAAGGCGAAGTTCTCCAAAAAAAATGTCATTTTTGGAGAGAATAAGTAAGGTTTCTAGGACATGTGGCGCCCAAAGAAGGGATAGTAGTAGATCCCGCAAAAGTAGTTGTGGTGCAAGACTGGAAGGTGCCAAGGAATGCAGCAAAAGTAAGAAGCTTTCTTGGACTAATGGGCTAATATAGGAAGTTAATTAAGGACTTGGCGAAGGTATTAGCCCCACTTACAAGATTGACGGAGAAGAATATAATCATCTTAGTATGTACACTTGGTAACATGGTTAGCATCTGTTTATTTTCAAGAGATAGTTCTGGGAATGGTAGCATATCACAACAGAGGTTGTAGTGCCAAGTATATTGAAGAATGAGTTCCAATGCATATTCTGGAAACAAAAATTAAGAAGCTACATGAATCGTGAAGTTAAGATAGTCAGAGCAATATGGAGTGAAGCTCAAGAAGATGCGACTTAGAAGACTGAAGACTAGATATGCGCATCATACCCTTTCTGGGATTATATCCTTGATCTCTCTTTTTATGCAAAGTTTATTTGCTAGTCTTTATCTTTTAAGTATGTCCTCTCGATCCTACCCTCGATCCTTAGGTAGAAGCCAATGGATGTAAACATGTGTTTGAAACATGTTATGCTTAGTGGATGCAAATGGATATGTGTTTTCTAATTGTTGCTCGTGGATGCATATACACACACATTAGGCAATAGATGGCTCAATCACTTTCATATTGCATATGCATGAGTGAATTTTTATATATATGAATTGAAACTTGATGTGTTATCATATGGATGTTGCATTTGTATGAATGATTGTGCACTCATGTAGAAGTTATAAAGTATGATTAGGAATAATTGCACACATGATGGGCTCATCGCACTGACATGATTCACATTAAGGAGTTCAACTGAATCAGTAGACTGCCTAATTTTGCATTTAGGTAAAGACATATACACAAACTATGCATATGTTCATGAAAAACATTTGAAACCTTTTTAAGGACAATGGATGCCTTTGATTGAATGGTTGAGTAGATGGATGTTAGATGGTAGGATATACCTTCTTCTTAACTTGAAGATTTCGGGGACGAAATCCTTTAAGTAGGGGGGAATGTAATACCCCGTAATTTTAAAACGGGACATAAGAGATAATTAAAGAATAATTAATTATTAAAAGAAGAATTAGATGAAATGGGTTATGCTATTGCGCTCGTCTCAGAATTCTGCTTGAGATAGAGTTCGAGTTTGCGTAAAACGGATACCGTATGAAGAAGATATGGACGAATGACATTAGGTAGAAAAACCGGAAGTCGACCAGAATGCACTGGCGCATTTCACAAGTGCGCCGGTACAAAAATGCACTGGCGCACCTGCCCAGTGCGCCCATACTGATCCAGCATAGAATTCTGGAGTGTTCTGTGATGATGTGTTTTCTTCTGATTGGTCGGATGATGTGTATTTGAGCTGGGCGGTTCTGATGGACTCCTAGTTCATCTAAGGGCTCTAAATAATCCTAGACATCTATATATACGTAGCTAAACCTAAACCCTAACATCATAACCCTAAAACTATGGTACCATCATGATGTTCGTCTACAAGCTAGCCTAAGCCTCCATTCATCCTCTCCAAACTAGAAAATCAAATCCAAACTAGTAATCGATTAAGAAAAACATCAAATCAAACGTCTACATCAAAGGATAGCTAATCAAATTCAGAAATCAGATCCCAAAATTCAAGACCATTCTATAATTTGTAAGTTCATGTTACTTTCAGAAATAAAATTGTGATTCTGACATTGTAATAAATCTGAATCTGAGATTATGCCTATTTCTGTCTGTCTTTCTATATCCGTTGGATCTATCTCATTGATATTATTATGTTCATTCTTTGTCACTTCTTACCTTCTTCCCTTTTTGTTTTTATAGCCAGGCTACTTCAATCCTGAGCCAAATCTCATGAGATATGAACGTACGTTGGAAAAAATTGGGCATAATATATGATTTGGACATGACCAGCGCTAAAATTTGGAAAAGTTTAAAATTATGTATGATTGGGCGTAACTGATTTATAACGGATTTGAGGACATAACATATGGGGTAGTTAAAACATAAAGTGTGTTGAACAAATGACTTGAGATTTGAGGCATAAAGTATATTGGACCTATGACTTGGGATTTGGGGCGTAAATTGAACTGTAAATATGTAAGGCATAATACATGTTATGGTTTAAGACTTAAAATTAGGGTATATATATGTGATAGTTTACGACTTAGAAGAAGGAGATTATTGTGTATACTGATGTACGACTTAGGCATGAAAACTATAGTAAGATAGGGATAACTATCTAATGTGAACACGCCTAAATTGGGATTTTGGGTAATTGGCATGCACTGTAATTAAAGGCTATAATTTGGCATAGTTTATACTATGAATCATGATTTGAGGGGTTTTTGGAGAATATTTTGTATGGTGCAATATGACTAAACCTTAGGGCATGGGTTATATTGTGATTTTTGGGGCATGACTATTATTGCAAATTTGAGAAAATTGGGTGTAACCTATTTTGAGTAATAACTTGAATTTGAATTTGTGAGGCATAACTTGCAATCAGCTTTGTTGGGGTATAACTTGAGAATTGGAACAATACTAGTTTTGTGAATTTGGGATGATTAACATATAAAATCTAAACTTGAACATGTATGGTAAATATGCGAAAAGATAAACATGCCTAACCCGAGGTTAGACTGTGTTGCGGTGGAAAACTGCCCGGAACTGCCGGTATATCCAGTAACCGCAACAACACAGATCTAATGTGAGAGGTTAGCGCATTTAGCCCAAAACCCAAGGTTAGAATGAGTTTGAGGTAGAAGTCTGCCGGAACTTCCCGGCACATCTAGCAACCGCAAACAACAGTTCTAATGTGAGAAGTTGGGGCATTAATAAATTAATTAATGCCAATAAACAGACATGCTAAGAATGATAAGGTTAAGTAAAATTTAGAACACTAAACCGTTATAACATGTTAATTAGACAAGAAGGCCAAGTTAAGTAAATTTAGAACACTTAACCGTTATAACATGTTAATTAGATAAGTGAGCAGGGTTAAGTTAACCAATATGACATGATGAATGAGTAGGGTTAAGTTAATAAGAAGCACTTAACCAATACAACGGGATGAATGAGTAGGGTTAAGTTAATAAGAAACACTTAACCAATATGACATGATGAACGGGTAGGTTTAAGTTAAAACAAGAGAGCAACACTTAACCAATATAACAGGATGCGTGGAAGGGTTAAGTTAACACAAGAAGGCAACAGTTAACCAATGTAACACGACAAGTGGGTGGGTTAAGTTAACTTGAATTGATTGATGACACTTAACCAATACAACATGATGAACGTGTGGGGTTAAGTTAATAAGAACCACTTAATCAATGTAACTTGATGAATGAATGGGGTTAAGTTAATGGGAAATACTTAACTAATATAACATGATGAATGAACGGGGTTAAGTTAATAGAAAACACTTAACCCATCCAGCATGACGAGTGAGAAGGGTTAATAAGAAACACTTAACCAACATGACATGATGAGTAGGTTGGTTAAGTTAGCATAAATGGACAACACTAAACCAATATAACATAATGTGTGGGAGGGTTAAGTACATATCGGGTTGGTGGGTAATATTAGTAAATATAGGCCCACAAACTTAATCATTAAGTAAACATGTTTGAATCAGTAGGAGGGTTAAGTACATATCGGGTTGGTGGGTAATATTAGTAGATATAGGCCCACAAACTTAACCATTAAGTAAACATGTTTGAATCAGTGGGACGGTTTAGTACATATCGGGTTGGTGGATAATATTAGCAAAATATAGGCCCATAAAATTAATCAGTAAGAAACCCTAGTAACGTGGACCCATTTCAGCATTAACCCACATAGATGTATCAAGGTACCCTGAAACTACGCAGGGTATGGCTGATTATAAGCGGTCAAAATAGCGGCAGGGGTTACATCAGTGTAGGTTCTGATGGATTACGGGCGTGCACGTACTTCGGAGTGGGAAAAAGCAGGCAGTGGGTACCAGTAGTTATACGCTGTGCATCTTGAATCGTGTCAAGTTGCTATCATAAGGATTGATACACCTTATGGTGGGACCAACGCAAGGTATCTACACGCAAGAGAGGGCCGATTGACATAGACACATGGAACATTAACACAAGTAGGGAGCCGATCGATAGGGTAGTACGGGTACATCTAACATCTTCATGGAAATTTGGCTGACTGAGGTAAGGTCCTCATACTAGATGTACACCTGAAGGCTACCACAATTGCGGGGATTGGGATCACATTATCATATGATCATTTTATACAGATTACTAGTTGGGACACTAGTTAGGTGGTGCAGAGATATAGAAATCAGAATAAAAGGGTAGTAGCGAAGCAGAGAAAGAGTAGAACTACATTCAATTTATCTTGCCTTATCATATCTATGCTAATCGTATGTTAACTTGTTATCACGGTATTGTCTTATATTCAGTTTATTCATATCATAATGCTTTTGCCTATTTATATGCTGAAAGTCACTGGACTTACCAGACTTATGTTTGACCTAGTTTGTTTCGCCTCTTTTCTTCCGTTCCCCCCTCCCCCCCCCCCAGGTTCACAGGGAGGAAATGTTTCCACTTAGCTCAGTTTTCTTTCCAAGCTCGAAGATAGTCAATGTATTGCTTTGGACTCTCTCTTCCACTACTATGGCTGTTTCATGCTTTATTGGGGAATATCATTGTTATATTTTTATGCTTCTTTTATACTTAGAAGTTTTTGAATCAGGACAGAAGTTCTATGTATTGTTTTTAAGTATGATTGAGACAATTGTCGTAATAGCTTGACTGAACCACCTTGTTTATAAGATGACTTTATTTTCCACTGCTTGATTTTTCTTCTTGTAATTTATCTGCATCTTTTACCTAAAACGCTCCACCGAAGTTAAGGCATTCCCTTTGTGAGTGACCTTAACGGAGGTGGGGTGTTGCATACATAGAACGTTAGGCTCGCAAATTAGCCTAACTCCTAAACAAAGAGGGAAAAAGAAAAGGGACATGTAACATTCCAATGGCATAAAACAGTTTAGATCAACTAAGCATGTGCAATACAAATTTGGCATAGTACTACACAAATTTAATTAAGCATGTAAATGTGAACTTGCATTTAAGTTGAATCAAATTAACATAGATCTAAACATCTAAGCATGTAGATCTAGACATATAAGCATATATGAACATGACTTAGCTTATGATCTTGCATATAACATAACGTAAGGAATCACCAAATTTATATAAAACATGATAGGTTCATTGCCAAATTATTATACAACATGATAGGTTCATCACCAATTTAACATACAACATGATAAGTCCATCACCAATTTAATATACAACATGATAGGTTCATCACCAAAGTTATATACAACATGATTGGTTCATCACCAAATTAATATACAACATGATAGGTTCATCGCCAAATTAATATACAACATGATAGGTTGTATCAGTCACAATAGTCACGTAGGCATAGGTAATTTCTGAATTGCAACATGAATCAGAATACGATTATCTTACAACTAGGCACAGTTCAAGTTTCTCTTCATTACAAGTCATGACTTTTATTTGTCCAAATCTAAAGAATAATTGAACTTACAAGCAAAAGAACAAATCTTGTTTTCTATGATCTGATTTCTGAAACTAAAAGTTATCCTTTGATGTAGACTACTGATTCTCTAGTTTTGATTTGATTTGGGACATCCTAACTTGACTTGTAGTTTAGAAAAAAAATGGAGGCTACGCTAGTTTGGCCATGGATAGCATGACGGCTTCAGAGAGCAATTTTATGTGGTTTTAGGGTTGAGGGTTGGGGTTGTTTATTTAGAAGTTTAGATTAACGAGAGCCGTTAGATCAACCTAAGAGTAATCAGAGCCATCCAGAACAAACAGAGCCAACCGGAAGTCACCACATAAGCCATAGTGACTCAGAAAAAGTCACAGGACAAAATAGTCTAGATCTGGGCGAGGGGGTCGACACCCCAGTCGACACCCCTCTTGGGGGTCGACACCTATGTCGACCCCTCCACTCCCCGGGGGAGTCGACCCCTATGGGCGAGAATTTTCCCGCCCAGCCGCTTGTCTCGGAATTTTCGAATTTGAATTTCTTTTTTAATTTAATTATTATTTATATTTAATTTCCATTTAAACTTGAAATCTTCTGAACTCCATAATTTCTTCATATGGAGTCCGATTAAGCAAACTCAGACTTTATCTCAAGCAGAATTCCGAGACGAACGCAATGGCGTAACCCGTTTCCCCTAATTCCCACTTTTAAAATTAAATATTTTTTAATTTGTTACTTTAATGTTCATAGAGAATACGGGGTGTTACAACTACTGCACAAGAATTTAAATATTCAAATAGTATTTTATCGAAATATAAATATTTATTTCAACATTTGAATAATGCATATATTTTCTAACTCCACTATTTATACATCTCACTATAATACAATTCATTTAATTTTATATATACAGCTCCTTACTACAAACTCTCAGTTTCACACAACACACAGTTACTCAGTTGCATTTTATTTATAGACCCAGTTACATTTCTCTATACGCTCTCATATACTGATTCACTCATGACACTCAGTCCTATCTTTAAATTGTGTTACAGTTAGTCCAGTCAACTACAAACCTATCACTGAAACGCGCATACAGTAAACTAGAACAAAAATAATTTTAAACTCTAGCAGATATAATCTAATATTAAAATTTATTTGTCATCGAATTTTTGGTGTGTTTCTCATTATATTTCATGACTTGATCTGATATGTATATATATCCATCAATGTCTAGATAGCTTGTGAAATTCACAGCGATTCACTGTAAATACCACATGGTAGACAATATCTCTGATGCTCATATATATATATATATATATATATATATATATATATATATATGTGTGTGTGTGTGTGTGTGTGTTAATATATATATATATATATATATATATATATATATATATATCTGTGCGTGTGTTCTCTTACACAATACATATATACACATACATATGTATGTATATACACATATATTTTGTGCAGGGGCAATATGGTCAATTATTGAATCAGCAAGGGACAAATATATCAAGTTTGATATGCTCATATAAAGCTTGACAACACAAGCGTGCTGCAAGTATCCATGAACACGTCAAGAGTGCAAATGAATAAAGCACACATGTAATAGCATGTATATACAAACACATACATACATACATACATACATACACATATATATATATATATACGCACATTTGTGGGTGTATATATATATATATACACACACATAGGTAAGTATAACATCGGCATACAAACCAACATGGATAAAAATCTCAAGAGCATAAAGCCAATTTATAAGCTACTTCAACAAGAAAGCCAAGGAAATACAAATGCATGATCAAAAACATGTGTACAACATGCACATGTATGTGTGCACTTTCATATACAACTGTGCCAAAAACAAAAGTTCACAGGGACTTAGATGAATGCAACACGACATACATTCAGTCATAACATAGCCAACATGCAAGGATGATGCATGTAGCCAAAGTGAAACAACATGGTTCATGAATAAGCACAATGGACAGAGAAGATTCAACTGCACAAGACTACACACGTGCCAGTGCACAGGGGAGAATTGGCTACAAAAAAAGCAAAAAAACATAGATGCTACATACATGATCCACAGAACAAGTATACATGTCGATACATGCAAGCAAGAGAGTCAAACGAGATGGTAAGTCAAGTCTGTAGCAAAATGATACATGCAGCTCATCAAAATAGGTCAAACAAATTATTTTTTAAATGTGAGGCAAATGTACAAAGGAGCATGAAAAACTGCATGCATGGTGTGTGCACAAGAATATTATGCAACAATAACAAAGTACACCTATGTATGTGTGCAAATTATTGTCACAATAACAAGCATCATGGCACAAACACAGTGCAACTGTTTCAAAGAGAAGGGCCAAAACTCTTTCAACATGAAAAGGGAAGGTGTACACAATTTTGACTACCCACAAAGCGGTGGTCGTATGAACATGGCTAGTGGTACTACAAGCTAATGGATATCTAGTTTCAAATGCAACATTTTGAAACTACATCAATCCAACATTTGTAAACATGTTAAGACAGGTGGAGTTCAAGCAAACGTAGATATACATACATAATCAAGGAAGGTCACAAGTGCCAAAGCAGTGCTCGAGTAATTGCAGTAAATAAGAAAAAGTCCCTTTTTCTTCACTAGTTAAATATTGGAAGGTAAGCAATTACAAAAATGTTTTCGAATGAATGTATAGCAAGAAAGAACTCATGTGCATCACAAATGATGAATTCATTTTAGGCAAGAAACGAATTTATTTGTTTCCATAAAATCTCAATACCATTAGGCAACAAATCAATTCAAATTATTTCCAGAATTGATACGTTATAATCTGCATGCATTAATGAGTGATTAAGTGAAAATCTCATTGAAAGATGGAGAACTAAATCTCTGCTTCTAAAAACAAAAAGAATTCATTTTTCAATTTCGGGATATTTAATATGATTTTACATTTGAAACCAGATGTTCATGTTTCCTGATGTTTACAAATATTCACAAGGGGAGTGTTTTTACCCACGAAAATTAAGAAGGGATCCACGAACAATCAAGCATCAAAGAATAATTTTCATAAACCACGATTTGAAGTTGCAATTTGATTTGGGTAAAAGAAACCCTAATTTCATTCTTTGGCCACCATTGATAAAGATTTGAAAAAACAATTGTTTTAAGGGATTTCTAGTTTTCTTGTAAAACTATGGGTTTACTAGCTATAGGATTTATAGCTAAGGTTTACGAGTTACGGGTTTGTAATTCGAGGAAAATCTAATCTTGGGGATAAAGATCAGTTTAGGGTTTTGAGCGTAGGATTAGAACAATAGCAGGGTTTGCGAGTTTACAAGGTTTTGTAAGCGGGAGTCTATTTTAATACCTAGTAGAAATTTTGGGGAATGCAACAATATGCAGGGTTTGCCGAAGCTGGGTAACTTCTATGTCATTTACTTTTTGCATTTATTTTATCTTTTGAAATATATGTTGTGATAATTTTAATACCTTGTAAAAACCCAATAAACCCTATTCACCCCCCTCTAGGATTAATCTAGATCCAACAAGTTGTATCAAAGCAGGTATTTACCATTAACTCCAGAGTCATGTTTCTCCTAGTTGTCAGTCCAGCCGTATTCCAACTATTTTTTATGGTATAGATTTTTTAACTGAGAAATCAGAAATGGAATCCTATTTAAAATATGTTAATATCAAATGTTAGGATATTTTTAACAATGGAAGTTATATGGTAGATAGGAATATTAATGCTTGTGCTATGCATATTATTTATCTTATCTTAGTACTAATCAACTGAAATTTATCTCTAATTGTTTTACAGAGCAGGATATCTGGAAAACTCTTGATGCGCTGTATGGTAGAATTGACAACTTCTAAAAACCCTCAATTGCCAACTCAACAGATGACAATTTTGGACAATGAAGACTTTTCATATGATTATCTATTTCAACTTTGTAATATTTCAACTAAATTTGTTGAGAGTCTCAGATTGAAAAATAAACTCTCAAATCTTAGAATCTTGAGTAAAATAGAAAAACTGATGTTTTGGAATTAGAAAATGTCAAGAAATTTGAAAACTCGAATTGCAAAAATAATTCAAATTTTGAAAAGGAATTTTCTCATCTCGACGAAATTTTTAATCAGCTTGAAAAGGAAATTTTGATTTTGAAAAATCATGAAGATGAGCTAATTCATGAAAACATTTCTTTGCAAAAGAAATTGGATAAAATTAACACAACTAAGAATTCCAAACATATTTTTTCTAAAAAAGGAAGTTTGCTGAAAACTGAAACAATTTTGAGAGAGCTTAAAATTGAAACCAAGAGAATCAGAAATCTCAAATGCAATAAATGCACGTCTTTTCAAAAATAATTAATTGAAATAAAAGAGAATTTCAAGTTCCTTGAAAACCAAAACATATTATTGAAAAACAACAAGATTGAAATTTCTGAGATAAGTCATGATTTAGGGAAAAAAAATTAAATTTTCAAGGAATTTGGAAAATTTTGAAATTGAAAAGAGTAATCACTTTGAAATTTAGATTTCTGAGTCTAAAGGAAAAATTGAAAAGCTGATAAATGAGAATAACTTGTTGAAAACCAAAGCCAATGATTTTGAGTTGAAATTTAAGAAGTTTTCAGATAATCAAATTTCTTTGAATTCTCTATTATAAAATAATTCCATATTTGAAAACAAGAAAGGTCTTGGATTTGGAATTTCAACTGAAAAACAAACTTCTCAAAAGTTCTTGATTTCTTCAAATTGCTTGTATTGTGGAAAAGCCAAATACAATCAAAATAAATGTTGGTTTAATAACAATCTACTTAAACAGATGAGGTTGCCAAAATTTATGAATTCAGCTTTGAAAAAATTCAAATAGATTTGGGTTCTTAAGGGTACAAAGGTAAATTTTGAAGGATTGTTATATAAACAAGTTTCGAAAGTTGTAAACAAAGTTATGAGTGGTTTTACAAGTTTTGTTAGACCATTCGACTCTCTAAACACTTAGGTACCAGGAGTTGGCTGAGGAATAACCTTCTAGAAGAATCAAAGACCATTCCATTTTTGAATTGAAGATATTCGTTATATGTTTTTTAGCCAAGACTGTCGAGTTAGAGAATCGGCATCGTCACATGTAAATATGGTATGATCTCTAAACTCATTTCTTTGTTTATATATTTTATTCTTCCTCTCGGTTCCTCCTTCTATTTCTTTTTTTATTTGTATAGACACTGCCATAAGTCTTTTTTTCACTTCTTAAGCTTTCTCAACTTCAAATTGCAAAATTCTTGATCTTCTGGAACTTGCTTCATTTGAATAAAACTCTCATGTTTTAATGATTTCCAGATCTTGAATCAAATTTGTAAATTTCTGCAATTATTTTGAAGTTCCATTTTCCTTATTTGTCAGTTCCTAACAGTGTTAAAGGATACTTATCATATCTTGAACACTGTTAATTTGAATTCTAAATTTTTGAGGATTTCAGAAACAAATAAAATTTCATACATCTCTATTGTCTTGTGTTTATTTCTAATTCATTTTGGAAAGAGTTAAAAAGTTATACTCATTATAGCACCCTACTATTTTTTAGTTGTGATAATTTTAATGTTTTTTGGATTGGCTTGGCTATTCTGAATTGAAAATCATTTGGCCTAAATTCATTGTGTTGTATCCTGAAACTCGTTCTTTAATCATGATCATCTAGCTTAAATAATTGGTTTGTTTGAAATAATTTGAAATGGTCGATCTCATGAATCTCACAAACATACTGAATTTGAAATTATAATCTTGTGTGATCGATTCATTAAATTCTGAAAGTTACACATCACCTCAAGTAATTTCAAATAAACTGTATTTTTAATCTAGGATCTTGAATCATCTCTTGTGCTTGTCTCAAACAATTGTGAACAATTCTCTTGTGTATTTTGTTTTGAAATTGAAAGTTTGTTGCTCTGATAGATGGTATTGAAGTGTTAGATTTGTTTACTTGGGCTTGGTGATTTAAACCGAAAATTCGGTGCTCTTTTTTCGTTGACCACTATAGAACCTCAAGTGGTATCAGATAAGGAGTGTTGAACTTTTTTGATTAATCAGATTCTCATCTTATATTTTGTTACTATCAGAATTAACTCCTAAACAGGCTGAAGGTGAAGGGGTATCGGATGAATATAAAAACAGAAGAACCCTCCAAAAGCAAAAAGCCAAACACCAGAGGGAACTCAAAAGCTATAGAATACCACAGGGTCTATCTGACCGGGTCTATTCGACAGGGTCTATCCGGTAGGGTTTATTCGGCAGGGAGGTTATATAACAAAAGTTCATCTAAGTAAGAAGCTAAGAAAGAGGGAGGCAAGAGCTTTGCTAATAGAAACCCAGAAAGACAAAAGGGCTATCGGTACTAACCTACTTAACACTGATACATCAAGAGATAAAGGCATTAAAAATACCAAGCCCAAAGTGCCCAGGTCTTATCTGGAACTTCCCACCAAAATATTCAAATACCGAGAGGTCATTCTGTTAAACAATGAGTAGAACACCGAAAGATACCCTCAGGAAGGCTAGAATGCATTTGAAAGCTCTACTGGAAGGCAAACCGAAACCCTAGAAGGGATACAGGCTATCCAGATTAATCTTCCTAGTGCCGATAATGACAGGGTTTCCAAACCGGCAGCTATCTACTTACATCAGAGGGAAATCTCCTCAAAGTATTCATGAGAAAACTGGAAGCCTACACCAGGAAATCACAACCAGAAGCACAATTTTCCTCGAAAGCCATTTACTTTGACAAGCTTGTATCTATCTCAAAGAAACTTCAATTGACCGGGACCCTCACTCCGGAAGTTATAATCAACACCATAAAGGCAGCCAAAAGCTAAACATCCGAGACCAAGGAGAAAAGCGGCCGACAGAGGCTTCTATAAGCCCAATAGTCCAACAACCTAAGGGCCCCGAATTCTCTGTACATAAGACTCCAAGGGTCAAATTTTAGGGGATGAATTCTTCATCTCTCAATCTTGTTTCTTCTTCCCTGAGGAGCGAACCCTAATTTCCAAATCGAATTGGGGATTTCTTCAACTCTTGTAATAAATCTACAATTTATGAATGGAGAATTCCAAGACTTAAACATCTTGTGATTTGATAATCTTGTTGTGCCATTTATGATGAAATAGGGAGTTAACACTAACCTTTCCTATGAAAGAGTTGTTCAGGACAACTTCATAAAGGAGGAAAGGCTTCGTGGAAACCCGAAGCCTTCCCCCTTTCACTCGAGGGTTAGCAACGTGAATCAACCCTCTCATAATGAGTCTAATGCTACTTAACCCAGGAAAAGAGGTTGCCTGCAGGCTTATGACTTGATCACTGACGCAACCAAGGCCCTTTGGGCTGGCTCGATGGGAAGGATCATTTGAACTAATAATCATTGCGGTACCCTTACCTTCCAAATATCTGGAAGCATTAGCATGTATTCCTCTTATCACAATGTATATCACCTTATCCATGATCTAGAGGGTAACTGATTACACAAGGCTTCAGTTGTGCCAAACTAAATAAACCCTTCTATAAGGAACTTCAAAACTCCATAGTCCTGCAAGCGTGATATTCACCCCTTAAGGGGAAAATAACTAATCTTCAGAATGGAGATTTTGATACTTAAGAAAGGGTAGATTTAGTAAGGAGCACTGATCCCAGATTGTCTTTTAGTAACCCTAAATCATGGTTGCATCAGTTTTCCTAACTACATGTTCTATATAACTTATTCAGGGTGTTGACGAAAAATATCGTTAATGTAACACCCCGCCTCCGCTAGGGTCACTCGCAAAGGAATGCTCTAGCTTTAGAGGGGCATTATTGGTAAACATGCACAGAAATATCACAAGACAGAACATATAAAATAGCGGAAGTAAAATCGAACTTTCATAAACATTAATAATTAAGGTCTAAAGCCTTTTACATCAGAGTACATCAAAACCTGTCTTGCAATAGTAAAGAAGCATAAAGACTTTTTCATAAATTATTCCCCAAGTAAAAACAGTAAAGTAGCCATAGCCAAGAAAAGTCCAAGCCACCCATGATGACCTTCAAGCAGAAGAAGTCCGAACTAAACAACAGTATTTCCTCCCTGTAACCTAGGGGGCGGAACGGAAGAAAAGAAGCGAAACAAAACGGGTCAGTCAAAAAGACTGAGTAAGCCCTATCAACTATCAGCATAAAAACTAGTAAAGTTAACTGACATGAGAAACTAAGATGAACATAAGCATGATGACAAGATAGATAAGCTAAATCAAAATAACAGGATGAACTACTGAACTCAGATAAACTAAGGTATCATGATAAATTACGATGTCAAGATAAAACAAGGTATCCCATCGTCAGGTTCCTATCAAGTATAATATCCCCAAGATATCTATCACGTATAACGTCCCATGGTATCTATCCTGTATTTTAGCCCTGCACCTACCATACTAGTATCCCCACCGTATCATGCGTTAACCATGAATGACCCGTACTCAAAAGTCGTGTAATGGTTCATGTCAACCTAATATATCGCATTTATAGGTTACTCAACTCGTAAGTTTCTTTCCATGTAAATGTTCAGTTCCTTGCCGTAGACCGTACGGGCTTTCCCATGAGGTTCTATACTACTCCAATGTAATTCCATGATCCTTAAGCTCATTTGGACTGTTACCCTAGACCTAGCTAGGCTTTCCCAACATGAATCATCGTTTGTGCAACTAGGACTTATGCCACCTAGGACCACTAGTGATTATGCTTACCTATTGCACGTTTTCGTATTTCGGTTTGGGTTCAACCACCCAGGGCCATTAGGAATTACGCTAACCATCAACCGCGCCCTTTTTCCCACGCATTCATCGTGAATCGTTTTTCCATGACTGTATGCACATGTATCACATCGTGCCATCCGAGTCCTGTCACAGGGCAGATCAAGAAATACAGGACTCGGTCGGGAGCTTTCGATTTATCTGCCGATGCAGATGCTAAGGTCTGTTTTTTCTATACGTGGCTATGGTCCCACGAGACCACTCCCTCAACTAGTGAAAGACAAGACAGGATAAAATCCTGTATGAGAACACACTACTGGCCAACCCACAATCCTAGCCTTACCGCAACCATAATTAGATAGCAATTATGGTCTTTTGGGTGTTCTCTGCCTTTCCGTACGTACACGCTTGACCAAAGATGGTAGGTAGCCTGACGAAATGCTATCTAGGGCACGACCGTGTATCGTCGACTATCCCCTATCCATCCCCGTCTTTAGGTCGCTCGTATAGCAACCAAGGCATACTCTTGGTTCTTCTAACGCAGACCTTAACCTCTCATGAGCCTAGTATGATCACCTGGCAGCTCACAGAGGGATACCAAGAATATCCTCACGTTCCCCGAAGCCGCTGCTTCGTTACCCAGTTCGCTGGAGCCTTTATCTAAATCAGATAACTTGCTCCTACTCGTGTGCTTAAACGATGATCTACCGTATCGGGTTACTCATCCAATCTATGAACTGGTCTAAAATTCCTTGACTAAGAATCATTACTTAGCTATTCTCCAACTAAGGTTTACCACTTAGCTTATTCCCGTTATTCTTGTTAATTACGGTTATCCACCTAATTCTCTGAACTAGGGTTTATATAATGGATTAAGTGTCACTTAAGTTCATGACTTTATCCGTCTACAAATCATGTCAAAATTGGCTAAGTATCCAAGTTCAAGACTTAACTCTACAAACCATGTGTCAAGTTGGTTAAGTATATTAAGCAATTCACGACTTAACCTCGTCCAATTATCATTCTAGATTGGTTGAGTATATATTAACTTGACCCTATCAATTTACTTAGTCAAATCGGTCAAGTGTATTCAAGCGATTCGTGACTTAGCCTTATCATGTTTTCACGTTATTTTGGTTAAGTATTGGTTAACTCAACCACATCAAATTAATGAGTTAGATTGGTTAAGTATAGGTCACTTAACCACATCAAATCATCGTGTTAGATTAGTTAAGTGTTTAACTTAACCCCCTTAAACTACCAAGTTGGATTAATTAAGTCTAGGCTAACTTAACCCCATCCGATTTCCATGTTTAGATTAGTTAAGTCTAAGTTAACTTAACCCCATCCATTAACTGTATTATACGGTTAAGTGTCATTAAGGAAACTTACTTAACCTTATCATGTGGCATTAATTACTTAATGCACCTCAACCTCTCACATTAGACTTCGTTGTGGTTACTAGTTAAGCCGGTCGGTTCCGGGTAGCTTTACACCACAACTTGGTCTAACCTCGGGTTCAAGCACAACATGACCAACTTCTCACATTGGGTCCTATTGTTTGCAACTACTAGTTAGGCCGGTCGGTTCCGGGTAGCTTTATGTTGCAAACTCAACACAACCTCGAGTTGGTCACTTTCATGTTTAGTCTAGTGTCATGTTCATATTCAAGTTTTCTTAAGAATATGGGTAGACCTAACTCAATAGGTAAATTCCCAATTCCATAGTATGGGTAGACCTAACTTAATAGGTAAATTCCCAATTTCATATTTTCAAGCATACTTACATGTCCACTTCCATGTTATATTTCAAGTCATGTTTTTAAGTTATATTTTCATGTCATTAGAAATTACCCATAACATAACCCAACGCTTTTAAACTCGCATATACGTTCGCAACAACGTAATGGATTAAAAGAAGAGACTTGGCAAAGGCATGACAAAAATGGATATTAAGCCACAAGTTAATCATGGTGGCAAATGAGGCACAAATGTGTTCATTAACTTGCATGTTACATTCTTAAGCCTCAAAAACATGCATAAACCCAAACTTGGCACATAAGCGAATCATGGTGACAAAAGACATGGAATGATGACTAGTAACTCGCATATATCATCATATAAGGGTTATGACTTCATATGCAAGTTGACATAAAGGTTATGAGGGTTCTCATGTTGCATAATGCAACATTTCAACATAAAGGTTGTAGCTTTTAGCCCACAAGATCAAGATAATGACTTCATAAACTTGCATGACATGATAGCATGTATCATACTTAATGATCAAACCCAAACTTGCAACATGAACATTTAATTTCATAGTCAATATCTAAGAGTAGGGAAAGGGCTTACATTGCTATGAAGGCACAAATCGAAATGCAAAACAAAGATTGAGACGAAGCTCTTATGCAATCAAATAAACCCAATATGAAAGCTCCAAATCAATAAAAACCCTTGCTTTGAAATAGAAATGTTGCAACTTGACTTGAATGCAAGCTAACAACATCCATTCATGCTTGAAAACACTTGAATGAACATGAATCTCTCATAGGAATTTACTTAGGAATTTTAGCCATGGGAGTAATAATTTTTCCATAGTTTAGTTGCATGAATGAATAATGATGATTTAGGGGTAGGCTAGAGGCTTATTTATAGAGATTAGGAGTGATTAGGACCTTAGGATTAACCCTAGGATCAACCTGAACCATCAGATTTTGAACCAGGCCCAAAAACCTAGCCAAAACAGAAAACAGGTGCACCAGGCAAAACTGCCCGGCCACAATAAGTCGACACCCAAGTCGACAGGGCTGTCGACTTAGGTCATGCCATGTCGACTCCCAAGTCGACAGGGCTGTCGACTTGGGTGGCTGGCGGGAATTTTCCCGCCTAGCCTTCTAGGCCAAATTTTCGAAATTAGAACTCGTTTTTGAACTTGAATTTTCTGAAAACTTCGTCGGACCATAACTTGGTCATACAGACTCCGGTTCTCGAAAACTCAGACTCTATTTCGCGTATTTTTCCGAGACGAACGCAATGGCATAGCTTGTTTTACTTGATTCAGAATTTAAAATTAAATTCTGCCTTGATTCTCGTCTTAACATGTTATCGAAATACGGGTTGTTACAGTTAACATTTTGGCGCTAGAAGGAGGACCTGAGCCTCTGGCTTAGTGGTTAATCCATAAAAAATTAATTTGGTAAATTTATTGCTCCATGGTAGGAAAGATGAAATCAAAAAGATTGGAAAATCCAAATAAGGAACCAGCTCCTAATGCAACCCTTGAAGGAAACATGGATCTAACGCTCAATTTGAACAATAATGAAAGTGGAGCCACATCCATCCCAGTACAACCATCAAATCCAAACTCCATGGAAGATAATGTCACAAGAATTATGGCCTTGGAGAAGCAAATCCAAGAGATGCAAGCTCAAATGAATGTTGCTCAAGCGCAGAAGTCTTGAAGACTTACCAAGTCTGATCAAAGAGAAAGGAATGAATCTACGAAAAGAAAAGATCCCATTCAACACTCTGAAGTAAAAGAGAAGCTCAAAGTGACTTCCTCTAAGAAGAAATAGTCCCTTTTGATGGGAATAAATCATCAAGGAAATCAATGCGAGAAAGAGCAATATGGGAGTTCCACTTCCAAAGGTTATGACCCTGAAAGAGCAAATTACAACAACACAGAGGCTTATCTTAAAGACATTGTTCAGAAGATCGTTAAAGAGTTGCTGGGGAGCAAGGGAAAGAGGATCCAGGATGATAGGGTTAATGACAATGAAAGAGTAGCTCCTTTCATCGATGAAATTATGAACACCATAATACCATTTAGGGCGAAGGTTCCAACCATAAAATATCTTGGAACAACCGACCCCATGATCATCTAATGGCTTTCAACAGCTAGATGGATCTCTACAATGCTTCAGGAGCCGTCAGATGTCGTCTTTTCCCAATTACCTTTCAGGAGGTGGCAGTAAAGTGGTATCGTCAGTACAAGGAAAACACCATTTATTCGTGGAAACAGTTCTCCTATGATTTTTTCACGTAGTTCTGCATCTTCAAAGATCCGACGGTTGATTACACAATCATCGCTAACATCAAACAGAGGCAAAGGGAGTCTTTATGAGATTATCTGGAAAGGTTCAACATCGAGGCATTAAAGGCCAAGGATATGAATGAATGTGACAGGTTGATAGCCTAGCATTCAAGGTTAACTGAAAATACCCCCTTTTGGAAAGAATTATACATTCAAGGCTGCAAAGACTTACAAGACTTTCACTTCCAAGCTGACAATTTTATTCGCATGGACAAATTATACTTCACAAAGAGAAAGTTCAGACCTCGAGGGGAAGGAGGAAAGTCGAACTTCGGACGAAAGCCCCCTGAAGGAAATCAATAAAGATCAAGATGGTAAGATTCTAATACCAACTCGGTTGCTCTAAGTAAGCCCATCTCCATTGTATTTTCTATGGAGAAAGAAAGGGTCGATAACTTCCCAACCTCATTCAAGGCCAAGAATTGCCCTGAACCTTATTCCGGTGGTAAGTATTGCGAATTTCATAAAACTAACAAGCATAAGAGTGATGAGTGCAAGGTATTGGACCGGATTATTGAGAAGCTAATCCGAGAGGGACATCTGAAAGAATTTGTTCTAAACAAGATAACATTTGCTTAGCATACAAATGGACAACAAAAGGTTTTAGCAAATGCAATAGAAGCTACTATGGAAGAGGGCAACCTAGACTTGGGTCCGCCCATAAACCGAATCAATGTGATCCACGGTGGGCCACACCCTGCCAGAGATTGTCCAAGAGCCAGGAGTCAATATATGGAGGAAGCTATGGAGAGAATATTCTCCATTTGAGAGGAATCATTGTTGAAGAATGTGTGTCACGCTCTCAAAATGCAATACCTAGTGGTTTCTCCAGATGAGATGAAGAAAGTGGTCCGCCATCCACATAATGATCCCCTTTTGATAACAGTGCAAATCAGACTTTCTGTCATTTCCATGATCCTTATGGACACTGGCAGTATGGTCAATGTTATCTTTAAGCATACTTTCGATCAAATGGGAATTTCTAAGAAGGAGTTGGAGCCAAATAGCGGACCAATCTTTGGATTCAATAACAAGGGATCAACTACGGTGGGGCAGATTAACCTTCTGGTTCAAGTTAGGTTGTCTCGGCTCCATATGACCTTCGAAACTCTCTTTGTTGTGATTGATCAACCATCCTATTACAATGCCTTCTTTGGGCGACCATCTTTGAAGGAGATGGACGCTTTTGTCTCTTTAAAGTATCTTATGTTAAATTTCTTAACCAAGCAGGGATGGGGTACCAACAGAGGAGAACAATTTAGTTCTCGCGAATTGTATTTCACAACTATTGACAAATACAAAAGGGAGTGTTCTTCGTACCTTAATTCTTCTACTGTTTTTATACCTTCGGATAATGGATTCTTACATCCCACATTCGAAGCTAAGGTAAAAATTAATAAAGCTAACAAGCGTGCAAATGGTAGGTACACTTCTTTGAAAAGAAAAAGGAAGAGAGCCAATGATGTAAACTTGACTGAAGAAGGAGAAATTGTCACATATTTGGATTCTAGAGGGGATATTGAAAGAATGAAACTAATAGAGGATGTGGAAGAGGTAAATGTTGATTCAAAAGATAAGACAAAATTTATCAATGTAGGGAAAAGGCTGGTAGAGACCCTTAAAAGGGATCTAATTCGGTTCCAGCAACTCAACAAAGATGTCTTAACTTGGACCCATTCGAACATGGTCAAAATCAACCCTTTTATTATGAGTCATGCCTTAAACATTGATCCTTCAGTAATACCGGTTCGACAAAAGAAGAGACAATATAATAGAGACCGATCAGAAGCCTTAAAGGAGGAAGTCAAAAGATTAAAAGCAAACGGGTTTATCCGAGAAGTTCTTTACCCAAAATGGTTAGCCAATCCAGTGCTAGTAAGAAATCCAATGGGAAGTGGAGAACATGTGTCGATTACACGGATTTAAACAAGTCTTGCCCAAAGGATTGTTATCCCCTTCCACGGATAGACCAGTTGGTCAATGCAACAAGTGGTCACAAGATACTATCCCTTATGGATGCTTACTCGGGATATAACCAAATTCCAATGCATTAACCCAACAAAGAGCATACAAGCTTTATCACTGATTGGGGAACATTTTCCTATAAACTAATGCCCTTTGGATTGAAAAAAGCGGGAGAAACATACCAAGGCTAGTAAATAGAATATTTCAAGAACAGATAGGGCGCAACATGGAAGCATACGTGGATGACATGCTAGTAAAGTCCATCAAAGCAAAAAGCCATTTGAAGGACTTGGAAGAAATGTTCAATGTCCTAAGAAGTTACCAAATGAAGTTAAACCCACAAAGTGTTCTTTTGGAGTTCAATCTGGAATGTTCCCATGATATATGGTAAGTGAGCAAGGGATTGAAGCGGGCCCTGAACAAATCTAGGCCATAAGAGACATGGAAGAACCTAGAATGAGCAAAGAAGTCATGAGATTGAATGGAAAAGTAGCAGCCCTTAGTAGGCTCATTTCCAAAGCCACTGGAAAATGCGTTCATTTCTTTGATGTTATAAAGAAAAAAAAACCTCGAATGGAATGAAGAATGTAGAAAGGCCTTTCAAGAATTGAAAGTTTATATGGGAATGCCTCCGATTCTATCCAGTCCCAAGAAAGGAGAAGATTTACACCTATATATGGTCATTTCAGAATATGCGGTAAGCTCGATCCTTATAAGAGAAAGTAATGGAACTCAGCACCTAATTTACTGCGTTAGCTGAAGGCTAAAGGACGCAGAAACCCGATACCTAGTAATGGAAAAACTAGCATATTGCCTAGTACTTAACACATGAAAACTCAGTGGACACTTCCAAGTTCACCCCGTTAAGAGTTTAACTAGCTTTCCGCGTAAACAGGTGTTCAGTTAGCCAGAAACCTCATGAATATTAGTCAAATAGGGAGTTGAACTTAGCCAATAGACATTGAGTTTCATCCTTGAACGACAATTAAAGGACAACCTCTCATAGATTTCGTGAACGGGTGCACAATCTTCATTACAGAACAATCAACTAAAGAAAATGACTTAAAGGCTAGGTGGCAACTTTTTGTATATAGAGCCTTTGTAACAACCCCAAATTTTTAGTGTATTTTTATCTAATTATTCAATTTAAACATTGTTTTCTATTTTATTTTGTTTATGTAAAACTCAATTTGTTTGTATTTTATTGAGATAACTGTTTTATTTTTATTTTGCGATTTAAAACTATATTTACTTTGGTTTTTATTACGAATGAATTTGATTTAATATGAATATATTTTAATGAAATTTTCAATTTTGATCTTATTTAGTATATAAATTTAATCGAGTTTATTTAGTTGAATTTGAACTTATTTAGGAAAATTAAAACATGAAATTGATTTATAATGAAACGTTTATCTTTAATATTTTGTTATTTCCATTTGGAGGTGATTTAAATAATTTTATATTGAAAACGTCAAACTTTAGTCACTTCGTTTGGATCAGTTTTGACGATTATTCGCGGTAGCAGCAACAGATATATCTCAAATAAAAATGAAAATGTAAAACAAAAATGAAAATCCGAAAAAATTATATATGAGATGCGTCTAACCAAACATAGCGTAGAAATTAATTTCATTGAAAAATTTGAACGTTTGTTGGTTGCACCTTTTTCAGTGCAAAGCTGTGCCTAACAGTTCATATTTTAGAAACCGTAAAATCTCTCCGAAATTAGTTCGAACAAACATGAAAAATATTCTATTTGTTGTCACGAATCCAACGGTAAAATTCGTTTCGCGAAAATTGGATGTTTTGACCTCCGTTTTCGGTCCGCATTTTATGTTAAAAGGGGTCCGTAACGCATTTTTGAACGGGACATCCTGACACTGCAAATTATATATCGTTGTGTCCGTCTCGTCGCTTTGATTAGCGTAATATATTCATTTGTCAGGTTCGGTGCTCGGTACGTGCTAAAATTGCCAAAAGGTTGTGCAGTTCATTTTTGAAATAAAGCTATTTAAGCTCGAAGTGTCCATATTCGGGTGTCTCATATTTTTTTGTTGTCATTTTGGGTTCGTAAAACACGTCATTTTATTTTCCTTAAACATACATTTTGTTTTTATTTTCAAAATGCTTAGGAAGCGGGACATATTTAAGCCAAACATGCATGTACGTACCTTCATTTCAAAAGCCAAGCTTGTTTCCCAAACCATGCATGTATTAGTTTTGTTCCTATGCTTCATTTTATTTCCGATGCATCATTTCTTTTTGCTTGTTTGTTTTCCAAACTTCCACTTCTATTTCAATGCATACATATAGATACAACCTTCTCTAATAAGCTTGTTTTGAACTTACGCGTACAACCATTTCATTTCCTTTTTCCCATTTATTGACTCCTAACGTGGCACCTTTATTTCAATGAAACGAACGTTTCATTCTAAAGCCCAAACGTTATATATATATATATATATATATATATATATATATATATATATATAAACAAAAAAAGTCTAAACTTTTGATTTCAAATGAGTGGGAAACAATCATTGCAAACGTAAGCCCGTGCACGCCTATTCATCTTTATTTACCCTTTCATTTTCCCATATGCATTTAAAACATCAACGACTTTCCAATTTTCACCTCTTTCCAAAGTGCCTTCTCTTTTCTATTGCAAATTCTACATTGAAATGAGTATGAGCAGTTTTATTTTTGTTGGCACCTTTCATTTTCCAAAGCCGTTCGTTCGAACATTTGTCCCAATCTGCATTTGGTACGCTCTATTATATATATACGAAAAAAGGAAACAAACAATGATGTTGCATTCTTCCATTCCACGAACCATCCCTTTATTTACTTTCCTTCTCCATTATTTTATCTTCATGAATATAAGCTGCTATTTAAAGGTTTGCTTCTCCACAACTGTATCCTTGCATCCCCATCTTTTGCTTTCGTGTAGAAAAAAAAAGAGTGAGAGAGAGAGCTCATCACCTTTCCTCTTTCCATCAATCTTTCCCATTTACTCTCATATCCCCTTGCTTCTCCTTGCGGCCACGCCTCTTGCTACCATGCCCATTCTTGACATCAGCCTCCACCGAACCTGCAGCTTCCACTGAGCTATCCAACTGAACCCGATACGCTACTGTCCTTCGCATCGACCCCTGTTGTCCCCTGTAACTTGTGACTCATCCCCAATGTCGAACATGAACCTCATCCCATGCATGCATGACGTGAATAGTTAAGGAATGGGTGTACTGTGTGTGTTGTATTGCGTATGCGTGTGTGAATATTTTGTGTGTGGCGTGCATGTTTGTGTGGGGGAGCAGTTTGTGTTTTTGTATGTGTGAATTCTTTTTTTGTTACATTGTTTAAAATTTTATATATAGTTTTTGGGTGTGTGGGTGACTGAGTAGTGCTGCGTAGAGTTATATTGTGTTGTTTCATATATGTTTTTGTTTTGTGTTGGGTGTTTGCAACATGAGTTGTTTTATTGTTTGTGAGTGTTTTGCGTTGTGTCTATATTTTATATGTATTTATACAATCGGTTTGGTGTTTATATATTTTATAATATATGAATGTTATAATTTTATTTTACGTAATGTGTTTGCAATGTGCGTTAAACTTTAAATTATATGTTATAATTTCTCTGTGTGTGTGTGTATATATATATATATATATTCATATATTATTTTTGGAACAAAAATTATTGTGTTTATTTTCGTGTCGTGTGGTATTGAGTTTGACAACCGGACAAAAAAAAAAACCCAATACTGTACCGTCCAAAACCAAATAGTCGTACCTATCCATTGAGAAGTCCCTAGGCCTACTTATTTAAATAATAGAATATTGAGGGGTATCGAGCTGAAACCATTCTGAATCGTGCCTGGAAGTCGCCATCCCTTTCAGTGTCAATCCGTCTGCCGCCTCCATTTTCGTGCCACGAAAGTGAGTTTATCTCACAGCTGACTTACATTTTTCATGGATGTTAGATCAATAATGAACTGTTATATGAAATGCATAGGATTGCTAGTAGAAATTTGTTTGATTTGATATGTATGCACATTTCATATGTGACACGATATATTCATATGGCTCGTAGTCGCACTGATAATATATATGCTGTGACTGATGCTATGTGTTTGTTGTTTGTGATCGTTGATACCCCTAGTTTAGGAAAAATCACTAAGGGTTGAAATGATACATACCCGAACGGACATTAGATTAAGGAATAATCGTTCTGGGTTAAAATGATAGGCCTGAACGATTTTTACGGAATATAGGATTGCGGGTTGAAATGATATAAACCCGTAGAATATTTTAAATTGCTGATTGAAATGATAAATATTCGTATCACTTTACTATAGGGTAGGAAAGTATATACGGACACCGTTGGTCATGTTTCGATGAAAAATATTTTTGAACCTGATTTTTAAATAGTAACTTAAGATTTTATATTTTATATCTTAAACTTTTATATAATAATAAATTCATTAAAACCTATTTCTATATTATCTTAATCTTATATATGTTTATAATCTATTTTTCTAATCTATTTTAAAATTTATAAACTTATATATATAGTTATTTTCAAAGTTAAATTTTAATTTATAAATATGATTTTGATTTGTATGTTTGAATTATAAAACACGATATGATTTTGAAATTGAAATATGATATGATTTGTTGAAATTGAAATATAAGTTTTGTTATGAAATATACCAACGGTTTAAGTATGGAAATCCCGCCTATGCTATTTTGCTATCTACTTAGATGATTGACACTATTTGCATCTAGTGTATTAGTTAGACGGATTCTTAAAAGATGGTTATCCCAAACATCTTTTAAGTTGTTGATTGCAATTCATCAAACATTTCAATTGAGTTGGTTTACTTCCATGAGAATGTTAGTCCTGATCCGAATTATTTTGTTTGCATTATGGTTCTGGTCAGATCGATTATCACAGCTTTCGAGATCCACTCTTGGAATGTGGAGCTTATATTGGATTTTCGTTCCCCTTATCTACCTGTTGATCAGTTGTTTATATCTTTCTATTTCAGACTTTTATCATTTATGTATTGTATTAGACTTCTGCTGGATTATTTATGTAAATTCTATTGTAAAATTTTATGTATTTTCCGCAGCGAGATATCATGTAACTCTGTATCTGTGATTCTGTGATTTATTCTTTTTACCTCAGAAGCTTATAAAAATCTGTCGTTTTCGAGTAGATCGTGTTGGCTTAATTACCGGCTTGAAGTGATCGAAAATGGCGGGTCATTGCATGTGGTATCAGAGCTTTGGTTTATCAAGGCTTTAGCTTATAGGGTAAAGGCTCATTAGAGATTGGGTAGTGATACCCTAGAATGAGTGGAATCAGTCGCAGAATCCTTCTTGTGAGAGAGCGTATTTTGAAAATATAAATTATTTTGAAACATAAAGTATTTTAGAAATTTAATCCTTTCGGAATTCCCACTCGTCGAATCCGTTCTCCTCGATAGCTTTCTTTGTTAAGTTCTCCTTCAATTTGAATCTTGATCCCATTTGTAATCCATTTTTAGGTTGCCGCGGTTTTTCGAGATTATGAGAGTTAAGTAATATTGCAAACAAAGTTCATATGTGGAATAAAATGATTTAGTTATAACTAAGGAGATTGTTTGACAAAACCTTGATAATTTTGTTTTGGAATATTTTGAAATTGATTTCTAAGGTTTTGGAAAAAGTACTAGTTGTATATAAAAGTATTTTTGAATAAAAAGTTTGAAATGATTTTATGAAATGTTTTCAAAAAGGTAAAATATATGAATGAATACAACTTTGGTAGCTTTGTTACATGTTTATCCATTAAAGTTTGATTTATGAAGCATGATTTGATATACACCTATATGTATATTTTGAATGATTGAAAGAAAAATCCGGAATTGATCCTCGAGTTTAGTCGAATGATAATCCAATATATTAGGATAGTGTAATTGTACATCCTGAGATGGTTCAATAAGAAATGATTGACCTCATGATTTTCAATTATTGAATTGAAATATATTTTTCAACTATTTGAATGATCCAACCTTTCGTGAACAAGATTTGGAATGATATTGAGTATTCAAATTTATTAGAAAATCAAAACTGAATTGGCATTGAAATGAAATTTCGAGAATCTTTGATATTTAATATTTGATATGAAGTTTCCGAACCTTATATATATGGAAGATGTATAGAAGAATTATGACTAATTCGAAAGCTATTGATTTGGAAGGTAATTGATTTAAAATGAAACCTTATATAATGAATTTATATAAGAACGATACATTTGAAACATGATGTTGAAAAGAAAATCTTATGTAAATTGATATTTATGTAAGTGCGATATACGTGAAACGTGAAATGAAGTACTATATATGTTTTCAAAATAAACATATGGGAAGTACCTTCCATCGAAATCGCAATTCCTGAGAGAGGGGTTTTGTTGGCGCTCGTTGAGAGTATCCATCGGAAATCGTAAATCATAGCTACATTGGTGCTCCGTCGATTGGAGTATACATCGATATTGGAATCTCACTCGATGAGATCATGTTGATTATTATTATTACTTATCTATTCTAGCGTAATTCGGGGGGTGAGATGCCTGCAGTTACAAGCGATTCCACTGAGATAGTGGCGTAACCGCCGCGTAACTGCGATCTAGAGCCATAGCGTAATTCAGGGGTGCGATGCCTACAGTTACAAGCGATTTAACTGGGATAGTGACGTAACCGTTGTGTAACCATGATATATGGCAACAACCATGGCGAAATTCGAGGGGTGTGAAACCTGCGGTTACAAGCGATTCTGCTGGGATAGTAGCGCAACCGCCGAGTAATCGCGATCCATGGGGGAAAGTATTTTCCATATATATTTTAAATGTTTTGAGTATTTTCACTGGGAGATGAAACAAGTATATTTAGTGCTTAGAGATTTTGGTCGTACACCTGGCCAGTATATGCCTAACGTCTGTAAGAACAAAAGTTAACTTGTTAAACTTCGAGTTATCAAGTATTTTCAAACGTTAAATAACAACCAATAACCTGCAATTAAATTTATATGTAACCTCAACGTAATAAATCATGAAAGAGATTTTAAATGTTTTTGAAATAAATATTTTCGTATATAAAATTCTATTTAATATTTAAAGCTTCTTCAGGAATTTCCTTTCCATCCGAATCCATCTTCCTTCGTTGATCCTCTTTGATCAGGTTATGTCATTCGTTCAGCTTTTAACTTGAATTCTAGACTTATCCTTGTCAACAAGGTAAGAAGTAGATTGTGCACAATGATTTTATCATAGTTAAAATCTATAATGATATTGTTAATAAATGTATCTATCTAAATATAGAAAAATGTTTTGAGTATTTATTTGATGTTAAAATTGTCCTATCGTATACCCAGTGATTTGGGTATATGTCTGATCAACGTATATGTTAAATCCTATAAGTATTTGATAGATATAGAGTCACACTCTAGTCGCTTGAAAATGATTCTGGTGATGACTGCGCAGCAGCATCGATATCTATTTTCGAGTTTCGATAGTGGGATAGATATATATAGCAAATCGAGACATCGAGTGAATACTTAAAACTATTTAGAAATGTTTGAAAATATTTTAGCATTGATTTAAATATATATATTTGTCAAAGTATGTATGGATATGAAGATAAATTTGAACTATTGTTTTAAATATATAAAATTATTTAATTACCATTTCCCTATCTCGTTCCTTTTCGGGGACGAAAAGGTTTGAGTGAGGGAGATTGTAACAACCCCAAATTTTTAGTGTATTTTTATCTAATTATTCAATTTAAACATTGTTTTCTATTTTATTTTGTTTATGTAAAACTCAATTTGTTTGTATTATATTGAGATAGCTGTTTTATTTTTATTTTGTTATTTAAAACTAGGTTTACTTTGGTTTTTATTACGAATGAATTTGGTTTGATATTAATATTTTAATAATATTTTCAATTTTGATCTTATTTAGTATACAAATTTAATCGAATTTATTTAGTTGAATTTGAACTTATTTAGGAAAATTAAAACTTGAAATTGATTTATAATGAAACATTTATCTTTAACATTTTGTTATTTTTATTTGGAAGTGATTTAAATAATTTTATATTGAAAACGTCAAACTTTAGTTACTTTGTTTGGACCAGTTTTGACAATTATTTGTGGTAGCAGCAACAGATATATCTCAAATAAAAACGAAAATGTAAAATATGAAAAAATTATATTTGAGATGCATCTAACCAAACATAGCGTAGAAATTAATTTCATTGAAAAATTTGAACGTTTGTCGGTTGCGCATTTTTCAGTGCAAAGCTGTGCCTAACAGTTCATATTTTAGCATTCGTAAAATCTCTCCGAAATCAATTTGGACAAACATGAAAATTATTCTATTTGTTGTCACGAAGCCAACTGTAAAATTCGTTTCGCGAAAATCGGATGTTTTGACCTTCGTTTTCTGTCTGCATTTTAAGTTAAAAGGGGTCCGTAACGCATTTTTGAATGGGGCATCCTGACACTGCAAATTATATATCGTTGTGTCCTTCTTGTCGCGCTGATTAGCACAATATATTCATTTATCAGTTTCGGTGCCCGGTTCGCGCTGAAATTGCCAAAACGCTGTACGGTTCATTTTTGAAACAAAGCTATTTGAGCTCGAAGTGTCCATATTCGGGTCTCTCATTTTTTTTTTGTCATTTTGGGCCTGTAAAATACGTCGTTTTATTTTACTAAAACATACATTTTGTTTTTATTTTCAAGATGCTTAGGAAGTGGGACATATTTAAGCCAAACATGCATGTACGTAACTTCATTTCAAAAGCCAAGCCCAAACCATGCATGTATTTGTTTTGTACCTATGCTTCATTTTATTTTCAATGCATCATTTCTTTTTGCTTGTTTTGTTGTCCAAAGGTCCACTTCTATTTCAATGCATACATATAGATACAACCTTCTCTAAACATGCTTGTTTTGAACCTGCGCATACAACCATTTCATTTCCTTTTTCCATTTATTGACTCCTAACGCGGCACCTTTATTTCAATGAAACGAATGTTTCATTCTAAGGCCCGAACATTATATATATATATATATATATATATATATATAAAAAAACCAAAAAAAAAAAAAATCTAAACTTTTGATTTCAAATGAGTGGGAAACATCCATTGCAAACATAAGCCGATGCACGCCTATTCATCACTATTTACCCTTTCATTTTCCCATATGCATTTAAAACATCAACGACTTTCCAATTTTCACCTCTTTCCAAAGTGCCTTCTCTTTTCTATTGCAAATTCTACGTTGAAATGAGTATGAGCAGTTTTATTTTTGTTGGCACCTTTCATTTTCCAGAGCCGTTCGTTGAACATTTGTCCCAAGCGGCATTTGGTACGCTCTATTTTATATATACGGAAAAAGGAAACAAACAATGATGTTGCATTCTTCCATTCCATGAACCATCCCTTTATTTAATTTCCTTCTCCATTATTTTATCTTCATGAATATAAGCTGCTATTTAAAGGTTTGCTTCTCAACAACTGTATCCTTGCCTCCCCATCTTTTGCTTTTGTGTAGAGGAAAAAAAAAAGAGTGAGAGAGAGAGAGAGCTCAGCACCTTCCCTCTTTCCATCAATCTTTCCCATTTACTCTCATCTCCCCATGCTTCTCCTTGCGGCCACGCCTCTTGCTACCATGCCCATTCTTGACATTCGCCTCCACCGAACCCGCAGCTCCGACTGAGCTATCCAACTGAACTCGATACCCTACTGTCCTCCGAATCGACCCCTATTGTCCCCTGTATCCTGTGACTCATCCCCAATGTCGAACCTAAACCTTATCCCATGCATGCATGACGTGAATAGTTAGGGAATGGGTGTACTGTGTGTATTATATTTTGTATGCGTGTGTGAATATTTTGTGTGTGGGGTGCATGTTTTTGTGGGGGAGCAGTGTGTGTTTTTACATGTGTGAATTCTTATTTTGTTACATTGTTTAAAATTTTATATATAGTTTTGGGTGTGTGGGTGACTGATTAGTGCTGCGTAGAGTTATGTTGTGTTGTTCATATATGTTTGTGTTTTGTGTTGGGTGTTTGCAGCATGAGTTGTTTTATTGTTTGTGTGTGTTTTGCGTTGTGTCTATATTTTATATGTATTTATACAATCGGTTTGGTGTTTATATATTTTATAATATATGAATGTTATAATTTTATTTCGCGTTATGTGTTTGCGGTGTGCGTTAAACTTTAAATTATATGTTATAATTTCTCTCTGTGTGTATATATATATATTCATATATTATTTTTGGAATAAAAATTATTGTGTTTATTTTCGTGTCATGTGGTGTAGAGTTAGAAAACTGAACCCAAAAAAAACCAATATTGTACCATCCAAAACCAAATAGTCGTACCTACCCATTGAGAAGTCCCTAGGCCCACTTATTTAAATAATAAAATGATGAGGGGTATCAAGCTGAAACCATTCTGAATCGTGCCTGGAAGTCGTCATCTCTTTCTGTGTCAATCCGTCTTCCGCCTCCATTTCTGTGCCACGAAAGGTGAGTTTATCTCACACCTGACTTACATTTTTCATGGATGTTAGATCAATAGTGAACTGTTATACGAAATGCATAGGATTGCTAGTAGAAATTTGTTTGATTTGATATGTACGCACGTTTCATATGTGACACGATATATTCATATGACACGTAGTCGCACTGATAATATATATGCTGTGATTGATGTTATTTGATTGTTGTTTGTGATCGTTGATACCCCTAGTTTAGGAAAAATCAATAAGGGTTGAAATGATACATACCCAAATGGACATTAGATTAGGGAAAAATCGTACTGGGTTAAAATGATAGACCCGAATGATTTTTATGGAATTTCGGATTGCAGGTTGAAATGATATATACCCGTAGAATATTTTAAATTGCTGATTGAAATAATAAATATCCGTATCACTTTACTTTAGGGTAGGAAAGTATATACGGACACCGTTAGTCATGTTTCGACGAAAAATGATTTGGAACCTGATTTTTAAATAGTAACTTAAGATTTTATATTTTATATTTTAAACTTTTATATAATAATAAATTCTTTAAAACCTATTTCTATATTATTTTAATCTTATATATGTTTATAATCTATTTTTCTAATCTATTTTAAAATTTATAAACTTATATATATATAGTTATTTTCAAAGTTAAATTTTAATTTATAAATATGATTTTGATTTGTATGTTTGAATTATAAAACACGATACGATTTTGAAATTGAAATATGATATGATTTGTTGAAATTGAAATATAAGTTTTGTTACGAAATATACCAATGGTTTAAGTATGGAAATCCCGCCTATGCTATTTTGCTATTTATTTAGATGATTGACACTATTTGCATCTAGTGTATTAGTTGGACGGATTCTTAAAAGGTGGTTATCCCAAACATCTTTTAAGTTGTTGCTTGCATTTCATCGAATATTTAATTTGAGTTGATTTACTTCCATGAGAATGTTAGTCCTAATCCGAATTATTTTGTTTGCATTATGGTTCGGGTCAGATCGATTATCACAGCTTTCGAGATCCACTCTTGGAGTATGGAGCTTATATTGGATTTTTGTTCACCTTTTCTACCTACTGATCAGTTGTTTATATCTTTCTATTTCAGACTGTTATGATTTATGTATTGTATTAGACTTCTGTTGTATTATTTATGTAAATTCTATTGTAAAATTTTATGTATTTTCTGCTGCGAGATATCATGTAACTCTGTATCTGTGTCTGTGATTCTACGATTTATTCTTTTTACCTCAGAAGCTTATAACAATCTGTCGTTTTCAAGCAACTCGAGTTAGTTTAATTACCGGCTTGAAGTGGTCGAAAATGGCAGGTCGTTATAGCCTCAAACGAACAAGGAGCAGGGGACGGTTATATTATAATTGTCCTAGATGGAGATCGCTTGAACTATGCCATGAAATAGGACTTCTAGCGACTAACAACGTAGCCGAATATGAGTTAATGCTGGCCGGTTTAAATTTGGCACTACAGTTGAAGGTGCCTCAAATAGAAATCTTTAGTGATTCGCAACTAATGGTAAACCAAATAAAACAAACCTATCAAACCAAGAATGCGCGACTAACCCTATATGTGAAAAGGATATTGAAGATGCTTTCCTAATTTGGGGATTTTTCAATTCATCAAATAACTCGAGGAGAGAATACCCAAGCGGATTCACTAGCCAAATTAGCCAGTTCCCGAGGGGCCCCCGAAACTCGAGTAATTCCCGTAGGTTATCAAGAAAGACCTAGTATTTAGTATGAAGAATCAGAAACAAGAAAAGAATTATTAGTCCTAACTAGATCTCAAGCCTTGAAAATGGGGATCTAATGAACAAAGAGGAAAACTCTAATGTGGAACCTCCTTTAACGGAGACGTATTGCCATCATGAAAATACCTAGATGACTCCCATGGTAGATTACCTCCTAAACGGAACCTTACCCTCTAGTAAGCAAGACGCAAGAAAGATAAAACACCAAGCTCCTACATTTGTGATTACGGATAATATACTCTATAAAAAAGGATAATCACTTCCTCACTTAAGATGTGTAAGCTTCGAAAATGGGCTTAACCTGTTAAAAGAGGCTCATGAGGGATTGTGTGGATAATATTCCAATGGAATAATTTGGCCAAAAGGGTAATGCGACTAGGATATTATTGTCCACAGATGGTTAATCAATCAATTGAATATGCCAAAAAGTGAGGAAAATGTTAAAGGTACTCTAAGGTACCCCGGCTTCCCCCTAGCCAGTTAACCACTATCTCAAACTCCTGGCTATTTGATGTGTGGGGGAAGAACTAATCGGACCCTTACCAATCTAAAAAGGTGGAGCTAATTATGTCGTAGTAGCCATTGATTACTTCACCAAATGGGTGGAGGCTGAACCACTTCCAAAAATCATGTCTAAAAAAGTGTTATGATTCGTAATAAAAAAAATTGTTACCTACTTTGGAATCCCTTATCGGATAATGAAACACAATTCGAGAGTGAAAAATTCACTCCGTTTTGTGAAAAAAATGGAATTATCAAAAGCTTTTCCTCAGCAGCCCATCCAGGGCTAACGGAGCTGTTGAAGCTGCCAACAAAACCATAAAGACAATTCTTAAGAAGCGCTTAAACCAAGCCAAAGGAAATTGGGCCGAATAGTTACTCGTAGTGCTTTGGACATACAGAACTTCTGCCAAAACAGCAACGGGGCACACACATATGGATGCGAAGCCATGCTTGTAACACCCCGCATTTTATGATAATTTAATAATTAAATAATGCATATGTGTATATATATGCATAGACATAAATATATATACGAAGAATAAAATAAAGATAATATATGATTGCATGTAATAAATACATGCACTGAAAAAGAAAAAAAGATTAATGCAAATAAAAATGTAACGCATGCATTAAAAGAAAGAAAGGATTGGTTGCATGTAGTGTAAATATGTTGCATGCACTGATTTACAAATAGTATGCATTAATAAGAAAAGATAAATAAAAGAAAAAGATTCATGTAATGGTTAAATGAAATATTGTAACAAACATGAAAAAGAGAAGTAAAAAGAGAACAATAATTACCATTGTTCTAAGCCTTGTTAACAATAGCCTTAGTAGTCCAGCTGGTTAGAGCATGTGGCTTGCAAACAAGAGGTACACAGTTCGATCTCTACCAATGTCAAATTTTTGTTTTAAGGGAATGGCTAAAATTAACACATGTTCTAAAGAGAAAATATGTATAAACACATATATAAGGAAAAATATACATATAAGGAAGTTAAGAAAATATATGTATATATATATATATATATGAGAATATGTATGTGTATATATGCATATATATATATATATATACACACACACACATAAGAGATAGAGTTCAAGATAAGGCTGCAATCAAAGAAATATGGAATCAAATAACGATGCAACACCATATGAATTTTGAAAACGAAATAAAAGTTATGCGTATATGTATACACGTAAAATGGTCATTAGAAGATTTGTATACATATAAGAAGAATATATGTGAATATAACAGTTAAATAAATTCCAGAAATACAAACATTCGAAAATCAAATTTCTGCTCTAATACAACTCGCGGGACCCATTGGGGGGTCGACACCCCTGTAGGGGGGTCGACACCCCTCCAGATCTGGCTAGATTCATCTGCGATCCTAGACTATTTTCTTAACTAGGTTCAATGCTTAGTCAGTGCTACGTGTATGATAAGATCCTGAACACCTATAAATAGGCTAGTAGAGCCAAGCCTATCATATTCTCTGAGATAATGTCTAAGCTTTTCCATTCTTCGTCCTCCTCAAATCTCTTATGAAAAAATAGAATAATTAGTTTAGGAAAATTCTAAATCAAGATCGGAAGGAAAAGAATGAATATCAATAAGAAGGTGTTCAGAATCATATTCGAAATAAGGTAATTTCTTAGATCTGGTTTATTTCAATTTTCTCCCTTTTCTTCCCTTTTTCTTATTAAGAATTGTGGATCCATGGTTGCTAGGTTCTAAATTCAGTTAGGAGGACCATGGAATATTAGATCTGGACCAGATTCAGGATTTGGAAAGCAAATTAGGTGAGTGGATTTAAGTTATATCATTTTTATAATGATATATATATCGTTTGACATTCCCCGTTAATCTGTAATGTAAATCTGCTAGAATGATTAAAAATGTTGAAATGCTAATATGGCATGTTGAGATATTAATATGTTAAAATATTAATATGTTGAAAATTCATATGTTGAAACATTTAATGTGCTGAAATGTTCATATGATGAAATATAAACTTATTTAAAAGATTACTGTTGTTCTAATTTCATGTTAACTTGTAACATTTATGTACTTGAACTCTTAATTGTGGAAATTGGAATAATTACATGATTTGACGATCACATGTTATTTTAAGATGAAATCAATTACATGTTAGGAAGAACATGAAATTAGGCTCAGAAACTTAATTTAAGACCGGATGTGAGCCTAATTAAGTTTCAAATTAGGCTCACATCCGGTCATAAACTTAATATAAATTAGGTCCCTGTTTTCAAAACATATAAAATAATTATTAAAAAAATAAAAAAAATTCGTAAATTAGTAATAAAACATATTATGCATTATACAAAAAATTCAGTTAAAAAAACAACAAAAATAATGTTAGAAAGAAGAAAACAGCAAAAAAACAGAAAAAACTGCAGTTAAATGCATAATATTATGCTCGTTTTTTATTTTATTGCATGCATATGTGCAATTATTGCAGTTCTTCCAGCGCATAGATTTAAGTTAATATTTCAGTTCATTTTTATTTGCATCCAAATGTGCAAATTTCTCAGAAAACATGCACACATGTGTGCAACATTTTTATAGGATAACACACTGGCTAAAAGTAGGGACCTAATTTAATTAAAAAAAAGTTTTGAAAATTTTAAACCTGCCCCCTATTTTATTGCTTCCGCCTTTTTTATTTTTATTTTTAAAAATGTGCTTTCGTTCATAAAAAAAAATTAAAATCTGGAAATAATGTCAAGATTGTACGGAAAAACAAAAATAGTTGCATACATTTATGCAATTATTACTGATAATTGCATATATGTACGCAACTTTTCCGTAAGCTGTGTTCGGATTAAAATCTGAAAATATACCTGCACAAATGTGTGCAAGTATTTGAAATATTTGCACACATGTATGCACGTATTTGCATGAAGAAAAATCAATGAAGATGAATGTAGTGAAAAATAAGCACGAATGTATGCAGAAAAATGATATATGTGCATACTATTGTGCATTTAACTGGATATTTCGTTTTCTGTTTTTTTTATTTTTGACGCCTTGTTTGATGATTTTTTGTTCTGAATTTTTTAGCGTTTACATGTTTTATTTAAATACGAATTTACATGATTTTTTAATATTTTTTTAATATTTTTTTGATGAATTTTCAGAAAATAGGGACCTAATTTACAATAAGTTTATGACCGGGTTTTTTTTCTATTTTGAAACTATAACAGGGACCTGTAAAAAACGCACCCTTAATTTGAAAGAATGGACACACCTAAATTATACAGAAAATTTATAGTAAATAGAAAACTGTAAATGCACTTAGACAGGAGGTTAAATTCAACTTGTGGTAGAAGTCTGCCCAGAACTGCCACAAATCCATCATCCATAAGTTGTTAATTTAATGTGAGGAGTCTAGTGCATAAATAAAACATGTAACGGTACTAAGACACAAGGTTAAGTCAATGTGTGGAAGAAGTCTGCCCGGAACTGCCCGACAAATCCAACATCCACAGTTGGTAGGCTTAATGTGAGAGGTCTAGTACATAATCATATATATATATATATATATATATATATATATATGAATATAAAAGGATAGAGATAAATGACACTAATTGTGATTAATAGAAATGAATAAGGAAATGAAGAAAGATAGTTTAAAAGAAGTGGAATAAACAGGGAATGATAATAACTTATTATAATTAATTACATTAATGAGAATGTTATATTATAACTTAGGTTATAATAAACTAGTATGAAAATGAGATAACTTGTGTAATGAGATAAGTGGTACTTAATTGTAAATTAAGTAATCAGTAAATGGGAAGTAATCAGTAAATGGGGAAACCTGAAACTAGTTATTTGTAATAAGTAGAGAAAAGGGGGAAAGTTTATTGAAATATAAGAAGTTGTACTTAATTATAAATTAAGTAATATGTAAACATGGAAATCTGAAATCTGCTGATAAGAATAACAAGTTAAGGCTTGTCCTAGGGACAAGCGGAAATTATAACATAGGTTATAATAAACGGAAAGGAGACTTATTAGTGAACCTTAGTTAATAGAACTATGATAAGTTGTTGTGACAGTGTAAGATGGAATTATGATTAAATAGGAAAGAATGAGGCAAACGTATGAAATAAGTTATATTTAGTCATAAATAATAAGTGACATGTTAAACAGAAAACATGTGAATTGAGATATACTTAATTACATACTAAGTAGAACATGTTATTGTTACTATGAAATCAAACAAGAATATAAAGGAATTGGGGATTATAGACCCTCGATCACAATCTAGACAATAACATGTTGTGGGGCTATTAATAGGCTTAAATGGGTTAAGTTATATGACTGAAATTAATAAGCAAGAGGAACTTGGTAACTTGAATAAGAATTCAATATGAACAGGAATAACCAAGTTAAATGGAAACCTGATGAGGTAAAGCAAGCTCGAGAAAGAATGTTTAGACATAGGGTCTAATAACATATTAAAATGAGACGCTTGGACCAATCCACACGTTCGAGGGTGAATAGCCCAATGGGGTAGATTATCGTGGTGTCATGTGGCACAAAGGGAGCGCACGTTTATCTGATTATTCTGTCGACTCCAAAGGATTGGAAGGGGAAGCATATGGCTTCTTGAGACGTGGAAGGTGCCCATGGTAGTCCTCTGTGGTGGTGTAGTGTTCGGGCTGTGCTCACAGAGGTTGGGTTTGTGTGTAACTACTCAGTGAGTAGCCTTGACTACAAAAGTATCTTTGTAATCAGAAATCTATAACGAGGTGACATGAGGGTGATTCTGCGATCGCCTCAATAGGGAGGTAGGGGTCACGACCAACAAGGATAGTAGATCGTCGGGTACCCATCATCGGCAGCCAGTGGGATGCGAAAAGGCTAGAGCTAAACCCAAGACGCCATCCACCTTTCACTATTGAGGCACAATGGTTAAGGGGAGATGCCAACTGGATGTTTAGATTGTTTGTTAGGGGAAAGTCTTTTAGCTCTTGTAGTCTTTACTAGTTGAGGGATGGGCAAAGGTGGGGCCATAGCCACTATGAAAAACAGAACTGAAGGATATCAGTATTTTGAGGCTCTTAAAGGCAAGCCTGTACAGATATAGAAAAGCTCCTGACCGAGTTCCTTGTTTCTTGTATAGCCCTGCAACCAAATTCGGTGCACATTAGAGGTTATGTGTGGTTAAGGCATCGAATATGATTGACGATATGTAAGTGGGAAAGTTTAGATACATAGATGTCTGCGTTGGGTGGTGTATCATAGACTTGAGGGCATTACTCTGTGATGGAATCTGATTCGATCGAAGGTGGCAGTCTGTACGCTTACGTAGCATAGTAATGACAGATATGTTCGTAATGTAACATTGTTATATATAGATCTATACACCACTCCGGCATAGGATGAGGGACTACGTACATTTCTGTGGCTTTGCGGTGGAGACCGTGCAAGTGGGGTACGATGGGGTATACCTCAATATTAGAGGGTAGCTACATATAAATTGTATTAGGTTAATCCACTGGGAAGTAGATGGGTACGATGTGTGTAAAAGCCTTGAGTGCTGATAACCCAAGTAACCTAATAAACAAGAAAATGTAACTGAATGGTATATGTAGGATTATCCAAAATGTATAGTTTAAATCCAGTCACCAGAACTTGTATTCTGACCCACTCCTCATAACATACTCGCAGGTTAGATTTGTGGCAAATATATGATAGCTTTGGAAACTGGTTAGGCAGTATTATTACAGCGATAAGGCTATATTTTGATTACATTATATCTTATCCATTCCGCTGTGAGATGTTTTTCCAAGCTCTGATATATTTTATATCTCTGTCTTTTCTGCAGGATACCAGTGCAAACCAACATGAGTTTCGATATATTAGAATTTTGAAAAAAAAAATCGGTCAGCCGGAATTCAGGTTGTTATAATCCTTCCAGTTGAGATTGAAATCCCATCATATAGAAGGATAGCTTATGCGTTTAATCCCAATCAGGAGTTAAGAAAGGAATCCCTAGACCTAATACGGGGACTAAGATATGAGACTGTAATCAGAACATCTGAATATCAAAAGAGAATCATGAAACACAACAACAAAAAGGTCAAGACTATAACCTTCGAAAAAGTAGAATTAGTTTTACGAGGAGTGATGGCTAACACAAGGAACCCAGCGGACGACCCACTTGGCCCAAATTGGGAAGGACCCTTGATCGTCCATCAAGAAATTATGCCCAGAACATATCGATGGTGCATACCAAATGGTGATCTCGTTCCGAGAATATGGAACTCGGAACATTAAAGACCATACTTTTCAAAGATAAAGGATTAGAAAAAAGGCATTCCTCTAAATATAATCACATAACCAAGGGCACAGAAACCCTTTCGAAGCTCAAAGAAACACAAGAGGGGTCAAACCATGAATGGATCAAATCCCTTATCATCACCAAATTGTTCAGGGAAAGACATTCGTTGAAGGGGGTGGTGTGTTAGTCTTTTTCCATGCCCAAATCAGAGGGGGCTAGGTTAAAGCATCAAAAGTGTAAGCCTTCGTTTCACACCAGAAATGGTCGTGGCGGAGCATCTAAAATCAGCAACCCCTACCTCTGCTCATAGAAGTGTACCCCCTGCCTCTGCTAGAACTAAGCATGTCCTACCTCTGCTTGCAGAAGATCATGTCCTACCTCTGCTTATGTTCCACGTTACCGCAGAAGGGAACGCAAAACCCTATCATCACCTACGATGGTTAGGATAGGGCACCCCTCGGAGGGGGATGGTGTGTAAGTGTGACGATCCCAAAATCCGAGGGGCGGTATTAAGGATAGTCATTAGGAAATAACACATTAATCATCATAGCAGAGTACAGATAATAGCAGAACAATAAATAAAATAATTTTACATGAATATGACAGCGGAATCACAACATGTAGGAATATCAGAATAGCATAACGTGGGATATACTTAGTAAAAAGAAAGGGAAGTGATCAGTCATCATCGCCAGAGGCGGAATACATACATGCAGTGACATAATAAGAGTATCAGTCTACATCGCCGAAGGCGGAATACATATACATATAGTGAGAAATACGGAAAGTAAATCAGTCTGCATCGCCAGTGGCGGAATCATAACATAAATACAGTAATGGCGGAAAATATCTAAGTCGTCTCTATGAAGTCAGCCTCGCCATGAGCCAAAAGTGCATGCTATGCAGCAGTGCAGAACCAAAAACCACCTGTCACCTGTGTACTAGGCTGCCCGTGTGAAAATAAGGGCACCCGCGTTTGCAAAGTGAAACAAACAACGAGTCAGTCATGGGGACTGGTATGAGGAATCTATTTAACAGTTAAACAATAGTAATAGCAAATCATAGGACCACGCCACTTTCGCGGAACGGGTTTACTCCAGTGATTGCTAGTGCATTTAAAACAAGGTAAATTCTTTTAAAACAACGCAATGCTTTTAGAAAGAATGAAGCCATTATAAGACTCAGGTCCCATCACACAATGCAACGCAAGCCGGAGGATAGAGTTTTACCTTATAATAGCCAAATATGCTTGATACGTATAAAGCAAAGTCATTTGATATTATTACTAGTGCGTATATGTTTCAAAAACGAATAGCATCATAAATATCAATCATAGGCGGCATAGCTACCATCTACTATGTCTCCATAGTAGTTCTACAATCAAATCCGTTATCTCGTATTGGAAATTGGATTTCCGTCATGAGTCGAGGCAAGGGGCAAGCTCCTCTCCGCTTCGAGACACTCTAGCAAATGCCTCAGGATTACGCACACTGGGTAACCCCTGGATCTTCAGGGCCGGTCCTCACTTACGTTAGAGGATTAGTTATTCCTGAACACACGTTTCCCGGTCCTTACAGACCTATAATCGAGGCGCCTCGCATTCCAACAACCACAAAGGTGAAAATTAGATAAATATGTCAGTGCTGGTAAGTCACTGACACCACCATAGCTAGAAAGAAACGTCGTGCTCTCCCTGCAGTCCGTATCCCGTTTTTAACTCATACCGGGGTGTGAGGCTCGCGAATCTACGAAATACACAAAGCTAGGTCACGTAGGCCTTGCTTTGATCATCATCCACAAGACTTTGCTTTGCAACAGAAGCCTTGATCACAGCATCTTGGCATGCCACATAGGCAGTCCACTCCATACGATTGATTTCCATCGATATATAACCTCTAAGCTCGTACGTCTCAGAGAAGGGCGTTAAGCAAGAGAATAAATTCTCCGCCGCCAAACAGATATATATTTAACAGAGATCAATCAGTATAGAACAAAATCCAATGTCAGACACACAGTCCATTTACAAGTCCGTCCTGGGTCTGAACGAAACCGGAGGCGTCAAATTCCTCGTATATCTGTCCAATCAACATATACGTTCAGACGGCTACTACTTCCGTCCCTTTCCGGTAGCTACTCCGGTTAGGAACCTCAGTAGCGCCCATCCAACCGATACGAAGATCGTCGGTCTTGAATCGTCTTTGCATTTTCCAATTCGAATCGCTCGACGAATTATTTGAAATGAGGGTTAGCTCGGCCTTTTTAAATAAAATCGATTCTTCATATGGTTATATTATTCGACATCCATCTTTCAGTTATTTAATGTTATTTTCATGTCATACACATACAACCATCAAATATCAAACAATTCAAGCCCACATGGTTTATTTGCAACCTATGTTGCTTATAATATTTTATAACGATTTTTCGCCATTTTTATTTATTTAAAAATGGCCATATTTAATTAAACGACGTTTCAGGTCGTTTCGTGTCACTGGCGCTGTTTTTCCCTTAATTTGTTTTACACATATCGGGAAATCTAACCGTTGGATCTTCACAAATTTTACAACATTAGGAAGGTCTTTTCAAAACGAATCCAACGATTCCAGTTTTGGGGAAATCCGACGGTCGGATTTTTCACACTAACCATTTGAAGTTACGATTTCAATTTATGAACTGCAACGTCGTTATTCGATTAAATTTAATTATATTTATATATATATATATATATAAATATAATCGTTTTTGGCGCTGTTTTTCCTTAATTTTGAATTAAACATTCCAGACAATCCAACCGTTGGATTTTTACAAGGTTGGTGCCGTTGGAAAGATTATTCCAAGGCGAACCCGACGGTTGAGGTTTCGGGAAAATCCAATGGTCGGATTTCCCGCACTAGTCGTTTGAAATCACGGTTTCTAAATACGAACTGCACGGCCTCGTTTCGTTTTAATTTTATTTATATTTATATATTTATATAAATATAGTTCATTCGATGATTTCTATATCGTTTTCACTTCAAATATTTTTCTAACACCTTAAAATTTTGGAAAATTTCGCCATAACCTCCCCTGCACCGGGAGCATCGGGAAATCGCAAATAGCGTTCCCGGTCCTTCTAATCTCAAAAAGAAAAAGAAAAAGCCAAGCGGCTAGCCAACAGGCTCATAAAATCATCACCCAAACAAAGCAGTAAATGTGTACCTATTTGTCGGGCACAAATTTTATTCCTCTTCTCTAGCCCCTTTGCTATAACCTGTTCAATAAATATGCAGGTACATATATATACAGTTCTTATCATTTATCATCTTCTATTCGACTTCATATTTGATTTCTGTTTGGTTTAAAAACACCATTCATTCTAATGTTACATAAATAGGTGCAAATCATTTCATTGGCTAATTAATGAATATTTCAACTCATATATGTTTATTTTGAACAAGTGGCTATTTTTAACACTTCACATTTCAACGATTATGCATACAATAAAAATGTGATTTTTATTGTAAAACAATTCATTTCAAAACACTATTTTTCTATATAGTTTAAGTTGGTGATAAAATAGGATTTTTATCATCAAACAATTTATTTCAAAATATGAATACCATTCAGCACATGAATGGCTAATCAACGAATAAATATCAATTCAACACATGAATGTTTTCTATAGTTTCTATATATAGATAAAAATGTGATTTTTATTATCGAACAGTTTATTTCAAAATATGAATACCATTCAACACATGAATTTCTAATCAACGAATGAATATCAATTCAACACATGAATGTTTTCTATAGTTTCTATATATAGATAAAAATGTGATTTTTATTATCGAACAATTTATTTCAAAATATGAATACCATTCAACACATGAATTTCTAATCAACGAATGAATATCAATTCAACACATGAATGTTTTCTATTCAATGAATAAATATAGTTTAAGCATATGAAAATAATTCAAACACAAGAATATTATTCAAAATTTCGGCAGCATAACGGCAGGGTAGTTACACCGGCACCGTCCCTAGTACGGCTCCTCGCTCTACCTTAAAACCTCGCGGTTTTTAACAATGGGAATCATGCATCTAATTCGCACGCAGGCGGCATGTTTATATTTTTTCATTTCCACAAACTAATCCTATGTGGTTTCAACCAAATATTTTCCAATCACAAACGGGTATTTTTCAACCGCAATCAACCAATATCAATCACAAACAATCCAAAACAATCATTCGCTATCAACCAATTTTCACAACAATTTCAACCAATAAATATCGTCCATGGTTTGTGGACGAGGGGCGTATATATATATATATATATAGATAGATAGATAGATATTTATATATGGCAATTCAACTTCCATTTTCAACATATATAATATTTATAAAAAGAAATTGAAGAGTGAGAAATCCTCACCAATAGCTATCCAATAACACGATTTTTCTTAATAGAAACCTTCGCCTAATTCGCCTCCTTGTTGCTTTCGTTGCCTGTATTCTCTACATAGGTAAAAATCGAATTTTTACTATGTTATTCAATATATAAAGATTGCATTTTGACTTCGCTATTAAATATAAAGATTATATTTTTATTATTCTTATGATGTAACAATTATATTTTAATTATTTTAAAAATACAAAAATCATGTCTTGCTCCTTCTACCTAATAAAAATCCCGGCTTTTCTCTTTTTAAAAATATGATCTTTATTTTTGCAACTTCAAATCTTTTTCTATTAAAAGATTAAACCTTTTCTTATTTCAAAGTTTAAACCTTTAAAATAAAATCAGTTTTAAAATTCCCTTTTAATTCAGTTTTTGCTCTTTTAAAAAAATCAGTTTTTATATTTCTTTTTAAATCAGTTTTTATATCATTTAAAAATCCAGTTTTTATATCATTTAAATCAGTTTTTAAAATCTTTAATCATTTAAAAAGAATCAGTTTTTAAAAATCCTAAAAATCAGTTTTTGCTTTTAAAAAAAACAGTTTTTATGCAACCTTAAAATCAGTTTTTATATCATTTAAAAATCCAGTTTTTTTATTTAAAAAAAAAACAGTTTATATATATCTTTAAAAAAAATCAATTTTTAATCTACTGCAAAACAAAAATAAAATAACTAAAAGCTCACCGAGATTTCGAAGTGGAGGAGGGAAGAAGGAGCGTCGGCGGTGGCTCAGTGGTGTCGCGATGATGTTCGATGTGGAGGCGGGGTCTTCTTCGATTGCGTCGCGACTTCGAGAGTTCAGGCCGGGTCTTCGATAGTGAGGGCGGCTTCGAGGTGGGGGCGGCGTCGAGGGGTTCGTCGGCGGCAAGGGTTCAGGCGGCGGCTCGATTAGGTTTTAGGTTTTCCTTTTTTTTTTTATATTGTTTCTGTATAATGAAACGGGGGGGGGGGGCAATGAAGAAGAAAAGGAGGGAAGATATGTTTTTTTTATTATTTTTATTTTATTATTTAATTATTTAATTTTGCAAAAGGGTTGACTTTTACATATGACCTCGAAACGAGGCCTACCGCCTGTCGTCCATAGCGTTTTACCCCCATTCCGAACACAATGGGATATGTATCGTAAGCTGGTTTGATCGTTACAATCAGTTTCCGTTGAATTTTTAAATTTAAATCCTTATATTGAATTTTAAACGTACATTTCAAATTACCGGGGTCACATACTAACTAGAAAAATTCCAGAAAAATATTTTCTAGTTTCGTATTGACGATTCGGTCCTAACAAAACTAGTTTCGTCGAATTCTGAGACCGTTTGCAAAATGGCCAATTTCCAGTCGATTAAATTCAACAGAAATTGGTCAAACGCGTTTTCTTTTGCCACGCTCACATATTGATTCGAAAAATTATGAAATTTGAAACCTAGCAATAGTTTGACATCCCGGACCCAACAAAAGTGGTTTCGTCGAATTCCGAGGCAATATGCAAAATATCAATTTTCCAGGCCTATATATTCTATATACCGATTCTTCTAAAAATTCATTCGGCCATAACTTTTGATTCCCGTTATGAAACTTCGATTTTTCAGATTCGTTAGAAAGGTATTGACTAACAGATTTAAATATTTTTGGTCTCACTAAAATCCGTTATCTTTTCCATCCTGCACAGTCAGACTTAGTTTGTATTCAAAATTTCAAACTGCCATATTATACACAATTCTATATTTTATGGAAATAGGCTATTGTAATCATTCAAATTTCTTGTTAATAACCTAATTTAAAAATTTTAAACTGGTTCACATTTTTCGGGTTATTACAATCTCCCCCACTTAAAACTTTTCGTCCTCGAAAAGGAAATAATAGTTAAGCAGGAAATAAAATGTAAATGCAAAGTATTGTAAAGGTACCTTGCACCGGAGTTAGTCAGAGATATCCACTCTGCATTTGGGATAGGCTTGTTTAATGCTTTCCTCAGTTTCCCAAGTACAGTCTCTAGGATCACTACTCCACTGCACTTTGACTGGATGGATCTTTTTCCTCCTTAGCTCTCTGGTTTCTTTGCCAACTATCTTTAATGGATCTCTTTTGAGTGCTAATTCTGGAGTTATGTCAATATCCTGTTGCGCTGCTTCTTCCACAACAAGATCTGGATCATGAACATGTTTTCTGAGTTGAGATACGTGGAACACATTATGTACACCAGGCAACCAATCAGGTAATGAAACCCTATATGCAAGAGTTCCAATCCGTTCAAGTATAGGAAAGGGACCAATAAATCTCGGTGCCAACTTCCCAGTCTTGCCAAATCTGATTACCCCTCGCATTGGAGAAACTCTTAAATAAACATAATCGCCAACGGCAAATGATATATCCCTTCTTCTCGCATCAGCATAACTTTTCTGCCGGTTCTATGCGGTTTTTAATCGCTTCTTAATGGAATCGACTTTATCCAATGCTTCTCGAATCATATCGGGCCCTAACACAAGTCTGTTGCCAGGTTCTACCCAACATGCGGGAGATCTGCACGGTCTACCGTATAGTGCTTCAAATGGGGACATTACCAAACTTGCTTGATAGCTATTGTTGTAAGAGAATTCTGCTAAATGTAAATGATCTTCCCATGAGCCTCCAAAATAAATAACGCAAGCTCGCAATAGGTCTTCTAAAATTCTATTCACCCGCTCAGTTTGGCCGTCTGTCTGAGGGTGATAAGCGGTGCTTAGATTTAATTTGGTTCCCAATTCTTCCTGGAATGCTTCCCAGAATTTGCTAGTGAACAGGGGATCTCTATCGCTGACTATATTGAGCGGTACTCCATGAAGTTTAACAATTTCTTTGAAGTAAATCTGTGCCAAACTTTGAGCTTTTCTGTTGGATCGGACAGGTATAAAATGGGCAGTCTTCGTGAAGCGATCTACGATTACCCATATACTGTCGTTTCCTTTTCTAGTTCGAGGCAAGCCATCGATGAAGCCCATCGAGATTTGTTCCCACTTCCAACCTGGAATTTCTAATGGTTGTAATAATCCAGCCAATTTCTGCTGATCACTCTTAACTAGCTGGCAAGTGGGGCATCTGCTAACATATAATGAGATATCTCTTTTCATAGCTCTCCACCAGAATGTGCGTTTGATATCGTTATACATTTTGCTCACACCGGGATGGATACTTAATTTGGATTTGTGGCATTCATCAAGTACTTCTCTTCTGAGCTCGGGAAGGTTTGGGATGCAAATTCTACCCTTTAATCTTAGAACTCCCTTGTCATCGAGTCTAAAACTTGTGGATTCACCTCCTTTGACTCTTAGACTGATTCTTTGAATAAATTCATCATCTTTCTAAAGAGTCGAGATCCTGTCTATTAATGAAGACGTGATGACAAAACTGGCGATGATTTCATTTTTTCTGCTGAGCGCATCTGCTACAACATTGGCTTTCCCTGGAGTGTATATAATTTCAAAATCGTATGCTGCAAGGAATTCTAAACAACGCTGTTGCCTCAGGTTTAGATCTTTCTGGGTGAAAAAGTATTTCAAGGATTGATGATCGGTGTATAGTTCGAATTTCTCGCCTAATAAATAATGCCTCCAGATTCTTAAAGCAAACACGATATCTAATAACTCAAGATCATGAGTAGCATAGTTTCTTTCATGTGGCTTTAGTTGACGACTGGCATATGCGATCACTTGGCCTTTTTGCATTAACACTGCGCCTAGCCCTCTAATAGAAGCATCTGTCCATACTGTCAAGTCTTGGTTACCTTCTATTATTGTCAATACCGGAGCGGTTGTCAACTTCAGTTTCAGCTCCTGGAAAGCTTCTTCACATTCGGGAGTCCATTTGAATTTCTCATGCTTCTTTGTAAGCTTTGTCAATACTCCTGATATCTTTGAAAAATCCTGAACGGATTTCCGATAGTAACTAGCTAATCCAAGGAAACTTCGAACTTCAGTGGGTGTAGTAGGTTGTTTCCAGTTCTGAATCGCTGTAATTTTTCTTGGATCTACAGCAATTCCTTCTTTTGATAAGACGTGGCCAAGGAATTTAACTTCATTCTGCCAGAAGACACACTTAGAAAATTTGGCTTTCAAGACATTTCTTCTCAGAATTTTCAACACTTGTTCTAAATGTTTTGCATGTTCTTCTTCCGACTTAGAGTAGACTAGAATGTCATCGATGAATACTAGAACAAATTTATTCAACACACCACGGAACACTCTGTTCATAAGATCAACGAAGTATGCCGGAGCGTTGCACAAACCGAACGGCATTACTAACCATTCGTAGAATAAATCAGGACCCCTGAAGGCTGTCAAAGGAACACAGTCTTCGGCTATACGCAATTGGTGGAAACCTGTAGCTAGGTCCATTCTGGAGAATACGGTTGCTCCATTTAATTGATCTAACAGATCGTCTATTCGGGGCAAAGGATATTTGTTCTTCAGTGTTTGTTTGTTGAGATCCCGGTAATCAACGCAAAGTCTTAGAGTACCGTCTGATTTAGGAACAAATACTACTGCGGCTCCCCATGCTGAAAAGCTTGGTCTGATCAGACCTTTCCAAAGTAATTCTCGGGTTTGGCTACTTAGCTCTTCTTTTTCTTTCGGGGCCATTCTTCTTATTGGATGTACAACTGGTTGGGCATTCGGAATTAGATCAATTCTAAATTCAATTTCTCTTTGCGGCGGTAAGTTTTCTACTTCTTCAAACACATCCGCATAGTTTTTCACGACAGGTATCTTTTCTATTGAAGGGGGAGTAATTTCTAAAGAAGCCCAGAATTCTGTTCTATTTATTTCTACACCGAGACAAGGTATAGTGATATGCCCAGATTTTGTTTCAACTTTCACGATTCTTTCGGCACATCTAACTTCGGCCTTATATGTTGTCAACCAGTCTAGTCCCAATATCATATCAAATTCGGAAAGGTCCATGACAATCACCTTAAAAGAGAACTTGTAGCAAGAATAAGAGATAGGCGCTCTACAGTATATACTGAGACTAACAGAACCTCCTATCGGGTTTTGAACTTTAATCGGTTCCTTTAGAATTCTTTGTTTCAATTTTAACTTGTGTACAATTTTACCAGAAATGAAGCTACGTGATGCACCAGTATCAAAAAGTACAGAAACAGGAATATTTTTAATAGTAAGGGTACCTCCCAAGACATCGGGTTTACCTGATCCGTCGGTGATAGCTGGCGGGGTATTCCCGTCATAAACATGGGCCACTTGTGCGCTCTTCTTCAAAGGACAATTCTTGCTATAGTGCCCCTTCTTGTGGCAATTGTAGCATTCAGCTGAGTCACTGGCCCTTGGCTTCTTCGGGGCTTTGCATACATTAGAGAAATGACCGGGCTTCCCGCAATTGTAGCAGTTTCCTTTCGGGATCTTTGCGGATTTTTGAGTAGCGGCCGCGGTGATGCTAGATTCGGGTTGGTCAGTTGAGGTCTTGCGCTTATTCCCTGCTTGACTCTTAGCGCGGTCTTGGCTAGCATGCCTCTCATCCATGTCCTCATAGTTGCAAGCCATCTCCACGAGTTCTGTAAAAGAAAGTTTGATGTTGCTCATAGCTCTATCATGGTATTTGCGCTTCAGCCCAAAAATGAATCTCTTATTCTTCGCTTTGTCGGTCAAAACCAACTTTGGAGCATAGCGCGATAGCTGAGTGAACTTATTCAGATAGTCTTGAATAGAGAGGTCTCCCTGCTGGAGATTAGCAAATTGCTCCCGCATCCTCTCAAGAGCTTGTTCTGGCACAAACTTCTCATTGAATAAAGTCTTGAACTGCTCCCAAGTTCGGATAGTACCAGCTGCATCTCCAGAAGTAATGGCATCCCACCACAGCTCTGCCTCTTCCTGAAGGAGCCAAATGCCAAGTCGGGCTTTGTTGTTAGTTCCCATGCCCATACCTTCGAAGATTTTCTCACAGGTTTTCAGCCAAGCGATAGCTTCGGTCACTGTGCCAGTGCCAGTAAAAGGTTTCCCTCCAAGATTTCGGTATCTCTTTGCCACTTTATCTAACTCAAAGTCTTCTGGTGCTGGTGGCTGAATAATAGGGATCTCCACAGCTACGGGGATATTCCCCCATCCTCCTGCTGCATCTCCTCGGCCTCCACAGCCTCCTCTAGCTGCTGCTGCTCGTGTAGCCATCTAAGGGAACTGTATAAGCAAGAAAAGAGTCAAGCTCACAGATTTGATAATTTTCATAAATGATAAAGCAAGGAAATACAAGGAAAGATAATGATGATGTACTGATCAAATTGTTTTGCTAATCTGCTTAGCTCAGTCTAGGACATTGCTAATCCTATCTCTAATGAGCTACTCGCATTAGAACACTACTGATTCTATTCTAACGAGGTGTTTAATGTGTTAGATCCCGGAACTAAGGTTAACCAAAGCTCTGATACCAACTGTGACGATCCCAAAATCCGAGGGGCGGTATTAAGGATAATCATTAGGAAATAACACATTAATCATCATAGCAGAGTACAGATAATAGCAGAACAATAAATAAAATAATTTTACATGAATTTGACAGCGGAATCACAACATGTAGGAATATCAGAATAGCATAACGTGGGATATACTTAGTAAAAAGAAAGGGAAGTGATCAGTCATCATCGCCAGAGGCGGAATACATACATGCAGTGACATAATAAGAGTATCAGTCTACATCGCCGAAGGCAGAATACATATACATATAGTGAGAAATACGGAAAGTAAATCAGTCTGCATCGCCAGTGGCGGAATCATAACATAAATACAGTAATGGCGGAAAATATCTAAGTCGTCTCTATGAAGTCAGCCTCGCCATGAGCCAAAAGTGCATGCTATGCAGCAGTGCAGAACCAAAAACCACCTGTCACCTGTGTACTAGGCTGCCCGTGTGAAAATAAGGGCACCCGCGTTTGCAAAGTGAAACAAACAACGAGTCAGTCATGGGGACTGGTATGAGGAATCTATTTAACAGTTAAACAATAGTAATAGCAAATCATAGGACCACGCCACTTTCGCGGAACGGGTTTACTCCAGTGATTGCTAGTGCATTTAAAACAAGGTAAATTCTTTTAAAACAACGCAATGCTTTTAGAAAGAATGAAGCCATTATAAGACTCAGGTCCCATCACACAATGCAACGCAAGCCGGAGGATAGAGTTTTACCTTATAATAGCCAAATATGCTTGATACGTATAAAGCAAAGTCATTTGATATTATTACTAGTGCGTATATGTTTCAAAAACGAATAGCATCATAAATATCAATCATAGGCGGCATAGCTACCATCTACTATGTCTCCATACTAGTTCTACAATCAAATCCGTTATCTCGTATTGGAAATTGGATTTCCGTCATGAGTCGAGGCAAGGGGCAAGCTCCTCTCCGCTTCGAGACACTCTAGCAAATGCCTCAGGATTACGCACACTGGGTAACCCCTGGATCTTCAGGGCCGGTCCTCACTTACGTTAGAGGATTAGTTATTCCTGAACACACGTTTCCCGGTCCTTACAGACCTATAATCGAGGCGCCTCGCATTCCAACAACCACAAAGGTGAAAAGTAGATAAATATGTCAGTGCTGGTAAGTCACTGACACCACCATAGCTAGAAAGAAACGTCGTGCTCTCCCTGCAGTCCGTATCCCGTTTTTAACTCATACCGGGGTGTGAGGCTCGCGAATCTACGAAATACACAAAGCTAGGTCACGTAGGCCTTGCTTTGATCATCATCCACAAGACTTTGCTTTGCAACAGAAGCCTTGATCACAGCATCTTGGCATGCCACATAGGCAGTCCACTCCATACGATTGATTTCCATCGATATATAACCTCTAAGCTCGTACGTCTCAGAGAAGGGCGTTAAGCAAGAGAATAAATTCTCCGCCGCCAAACAGATATATATTTAACAGAGATCAATCAGTATAGAACAAAATCCAATGTCAGACACACAGTCCATTTACAAGTCCGTCCTGGGTCTGAACGAAACCGGAGGCGTCAAATTCCTCGTATATCCGTCCAATCAACATATACGTTCAGACGGCTACTACTTCCGTCCCTTTCCGGTACCTACTCCGGTTAGGAACCTCAGTAGCGCCCATCCAACCGATACGAAGATCGTCGGTCTTGAATCGTCTTTGCATTTTCCAATTCGAATCGCTCGATGAATTATTTGAAATGAGGGTTAGCTCGGCCTTTTCAAATAATTCACGTCATTAGAATTTAAATCGATTCTTCATATGGTTATATTATTCGACATCCATCTTTCAGTTATTTAATGTTATTTTCATGTCATACACATACAACCATCAAATATCAAACAATTCAAGCCCACTTGGTTTATTTGCAACCTATGTTGCTTATAATATTTTATAACGATTTTTCGCCATTTTTATTTATTTAAAAATGGCCATATTTAATTAAACGACGTTTCAGGTCATTTCGTGTCACTGGCGCTGTTTTTCCCTTAATTTGTTTTACACATATCGGGAAATCTAACCGTTGGATCTTCACAAATTTTACAACATTAGGAAGGTCTTTTCAAAACGAATCCAACGATTCCAGTTTTGGGGAAATCCGACGGTCGGATTTTCCACACTAACCATTTGAAGTTACGATTTCAATTTATGAACTGCAGCGTCGTTATTCGATTAAATTTAATTATATATATATATATATATATATATATATAATCGTTTTTGGCGCTGTTTTTCCTTAATTTTGAATTAAACATTCCAGACAATCCAACCGTTGGATTTTTACAAGGTTGGTGCCGTTGGAAAGATTATTCCAAGGCGAACCCGACGGTTGAGGTTTCGGGAAAATCCAATGGTCGGATTTCCCGCACTAGTCGTTTGAAATCACGGTTTCTAAATACGAACTGCACGGCCTCGTTTCGTTTTAATTTTATTTATATTTATATATTTAGATAAATATAGTTCATTCGATGATTTCTATATCGTTTTCACTTCAAATATTTTTCTAACACCTTAAAATTTTGGAAAATTTCGCCATAACCTCCCCTGCACCGGGAGCATCGGGAAATCGCAAATAGCGTTCCCGGTCCTTCTAATCTCAAAAAGAAAAAGAAAAAGCCAAGCGGCTAGCCAACAGGCTCATAAAATCATCACCCAAACAAAGCAGTAAATGTGTACCTATTTGTCGGGCACAAATTTTATTCCTCTTCTCTAGCCCCTTTGCTATAACCTGTTCAATAAATATGCAGGTACATATATATACAGTTCTTATCATTTATCATCTTCTATTCGACTTCATATTTGATTTCTGTTTGGTTTAAAAACACCATTCATTCTAATGTTACATAAATAGGTGCAAATCATTTCATTGGCTAATTAATGAATATTTCAACTCATATATGTTTATTTTGAACAAGTGGCTATTTTTAACACTTCACATTTCAACGATTATGCATACAATAAAAATGTGATTTTTATTGTAAAGAAATTCATTTCAAAACACTATTTTTCTATATAGTTTAAGTTGGTGATAAAATAGGATTTTTATCATCAAACAATTTATTTCAAAATATGAATACCATTCAACACATGAATTGCTAATCAAAGAATAAATATCAATTCAACACATGAATGTTTTCTATAGTTTCTATATATAGATAAAAATGTGATTTTTATTATCGAACAGTTTATTTCAAAATATGAATACCATTCAACACATGAATTTCTAATCAACGAATGAATATCAATTCAACACATGAATGTTTTCTATAGTTTCTATATATAGATAAAAATGTGATTTTTATTATCGAACAATTTATTTCAAAATATGAATACCATTCAACACATGAATTTCTAATCAACGAATGAATATCAATTCAACACATGAATGTTTTCTATTCGATGAATAAATATAGTTTAAGCATATGAAAATAATTCAAACACAAGAATATTATTCAAAATTTCGGCAGCATAACGGCAGGGTAGTTACACCGGCACCGTCCCTAGTACGGCTCCTCGCTCTACCTTAAAACCTCGCGGTTTTTGACAATGGGAATCATGCATCTAATTCGCACGCAGGCGGCATGTTTATATTTTTTCATTTCCACAAACTAATCCTATGTGGTTTCAACCAAATATTTTCCAATCACAAACAGGTATTTTTCAACCGCAATCAACCAATATCAATCACAAACAATCCCAAACAATCATTCGCTATCAACCAATTTTCACAACAATTTCAACCAATAAATATCGTCCATGGTTTGTGGACGAGGGGCGTATATATATATATATAGATATTTATATATGGCAATTCAACTTCCATTTTCAACATATATAATATTTATAAAAAGAAATTGAAGAGTGAGAAATCCTCACCAATAGCTATCCAATAACACGATTTTTCTTAATAGAAACCTTCGCCTATTTCGCCTCCTTGTTGCTTTCGTTGCCTGTATTCTCTACATAGGTAAAAATCGAATTTTTACTATGTTATTCAATATATAAAGATTGCATTTTGACTTCGCTATTAAATATAAAGATTATATTTTTATTATTCTTATGATGTAACAATTATATTTTAATTATTTTAAAAATACAAAAATCATGTCTTGCTCCTTCTACCTAATAAAAATACCGGCTTTTCTCTTTTTAAAAATATGATCTTATTTTTGCAACTTCAAATCTTTTTCTATTAAAAGATTAAACCTTTTCTTATTTCAAAGTTTAAACCTTTAAAATAAAATCAGTTTTAAAATTCCCTTTTAATTCAGTTTTTGCTCTTTTAAAAAAATCAGTTTTTATATTTCTTTTTAAATCAGTTTTTATATCATTTAAAAATCCAGTTTTTATATCATTTAAATCAGTTTTTAAAATCTTTAATCATTTAAAAAGAATCAGTTTTTAAAAATCCTAAAAATCAGTTTTTGCTCTTAAAAAAAAACAGTTTTTATGCAACCTTAAAATCAGTTTTTATATCATTTAAAAATCCAGTTTTTTTATTTAAAAAAAAACAGTTTATATATATCTTTAAAAAAAATCAATTTTTAATCTACTGCAAAACAAAAATAAAATAACTAAAAGCTCACCGAGATTTCGAAGTGGAGGAGGGAAGAAGGATCGTCGGCGGTGGCTCAGTGGTGTCGCGATGATGTTCGATGTGGAGGCGGGGTCTTCTTCGATTGTGTCGCGACTTCGAGAGATCAGGCGGGGTCTTCGATAGTGAGGGCGGCTTCGAGGTGGGGGCGGCGTCGAGGGGTTCGTCGGCGGCAAGGGTTCAGGCGGCGGCTCGATTAGGTTTTAGGTTTTCCTTTTTTTTTTATATCGTTTCTGTATAATGAAACGGGGGGGGGGGGGGCAATGAAGAAGAAAAGGAGGGAAGATATGTTTTTTTATTATTTTTATTTTATTATTTAATTATTTAATTTTGCAAAAGGGTTGACTTTTACATATGACCTCGAAACAAGGCCTACCGCCTGTCGTCCATAGCGTTTTACCCCCATTCCGAACACAATGGGATATGTATCGTAAGCTGGTTTGATCGTTACAATCAGTTTCCGTTGAATTTTTACACTTAAATCCTTATATTGAATTTTAAACGTACATTTCAAATTACCGGGGTCACATACTAACTAGAAAAATTCCAGAAAAATATTTTCTAGTTTCGTATTGACGATTCGGTCCTAACAAAACTAGTTTCGTCGAATTCTGAGACCGTTTGCAAAATGGCCAATTTCCAGTCGATTAAATTCAACAGAAATTGGTCAAACGCGTTTTCTTTTGCCACGCTCACATATTGATTCGAAAAATTATGAAATTTGAAACCTAGCAATAGTTTGACATCCCGGACCCAACAAAAGTGGTTTCGTCGAATTCCGAGGCCATATGCAAAATATCAATTTTCCAGGCCTATATATTCTATATACCGATTCTTCTGAAAATTCATTCGGCCATAACTTTTGATTCCCGTTATGAAACTTCGATTTTTCAGATTCGTTAGAAAGGTATTGACTAACAGATTTAAATATTTTTGGTCTCACTAAAATCCGTTATCTTTTCCATCCTGCACAGTCAGACTTAGTTTGTATTCAAAATTTCAAACTGCCATATTATACACAATTCTATATTTTATGGAAATAGGCTATTGTAATCATTCAAATTTCTTGTTAATAACCTAATTTAAAAATTTTAAACTGGTTCACATTTTCCGGGTTATTACAGTAAGCCTCTATCAGTACCTACGATGGTCGGTAATCAAAAGAGTAAACCTTAATTTCGTGTCTACAATGGCCCGGTTTAAGTTTCTAAGACCTTATCATCGGCTATGATGGTCAGGATAAGGCACCTCCTGGAGGGAGGTCGGATAAGTCCTTGGGCCCTGCTTATAGATAAGCTAGCCAAGCGCATCGGATGCACAAGCCCAGAGAGTGGCCAACAAAGCACGTACATCCTCCGCATTGACATCAAAAGCCCATAGAGTGACTCAAGAAGCACATACAACCTCAGCTTCACAAATCAAATCCGAGAGGGATACCAAAACGTTAATACCAAAAGAGGGTTTTTGGTTTTTAATCTTTGATTACCCGAATAAGGGTTGGTTCAGGACTTCTATTAATACCAGAAGAGGATTTCTGGCCTTCAATCTTTAATTACCCGAATAAGGATCGGTTCAAGACTTCTATTAATACAAGAAGAGAATTTCTAGTCTTCGGTCTTTAATTACCCGAATAAGGGTTGGTTCGGGACTTCTATTAATACAAGAAGAGGGCTTCTGGTCTTCAATCTTTAATTACCCGAATAAAGGTTGGTTCCGGGACTTCTAATAATACCAAAAGAGGGTTTCTGGTCTTCAATCTTTAATTACCCAAATATGGGTTGGCTCGGGACTTCTATTAATACCAGATGTGGATTTCTGGTCTTCATTCTTTAAATTACCGAAGTAAGGGTTGGTTTAAAATTACCATCAAGATAGGAAATTGGTTATCATCGTCCAATCGTTAATGTTCAAGTAAAGACTAACATGGAAACAGTACCCTGAAGGTTTTTTTATGCAATCCAATGTTAAAGATAACTCACACATAGAATGAAAAAGAATCTAGAAAGAGAAGTTTGACTTGAAAAGTCGAATACACCTCTTCACTTGGTAGGACGAATGTTACCACCAAAATTAACTCTTAAACAGGCTGACGGTGAAGGGGTATCGGATGAACACAAGCACAGAAGAACCCTCCAAAAGCGAAAATCCAAACACCAAAGGGAACTCAAAAGCTACAGAATACTGACATGGTCTATCTGACAAGGTCCATCAGGCAGGGTGGTTTTATAATAAAAGGTCGTCTAAGTTAGAAGCTAAGAAAGAGGGAGGCAAGAGCTCTGCTAATTGAAGCCCAGAAAGACGAAAGGGCTACCGGTACTAACTTACTTAACGCTGAATCAGGAGATAAGGGCATTAAAGATACCAAGCCTAAAGTACCCAGGGGTTATCCAGGACTAGCCTATGAAATATTTGAACACCGGGAGGTCATTCAATTAAAAAATGAGTAAAACACCAGAAGCTACCCTCTGGAAGGCTAGAATCCATCCGAAAGCTCTACCGGAAGGCAAACCGAAACCCTAGAGGGGATATAGGCTATACGTATTAATCTGCCTAGCGTCGACACTGACAGTCATTCCGAAACGGCAGCTATCTACATACATCACAAGGGAAAGCTCCTCAAAGTATTCATGAGAAACCTGAAAGCCACAATCGGGAGCACAATTGTCCTCCGAAATCCATTTACATCGACAAGTTCGTATCCATCTCAAAGAACTCCAATTGACTAGGACCCTCACTCCGGAAGCTGTAATTGGCACCATAAAGGCGGCCGGAAGCCAAACATCCGAGATCAAGGAGAAAAGCTGCCGACAGAGGCTTTCGCAAGCCCAATAGCAGAAGGGCCCGAATTCTCTATAAATAAGACCCAGAGGTCACGTTTTAGGGGAAGAATTCTTCATTTCTCAATCTTGTTTCTTTTCTCTAAGGAGCAAACCCCAATTTCCAAATCGGATTGGGGATTTCTTCAACTTTTGTAATACATATAAAATTTATGAATGGAGAATTCCGAGACTTAAACATCTTGTGATTTTATAATCTTGTTGTGCCATTTATGATGAAACAGGGAGATAACACTAAAATTTCATATGAAAGAGTTGTTCATGACACCTTCATAAAGGAGGAAGGCTTTGTGGAAACCCGAAGCCTTCCCTCTTTCACCTCGAGCGTAGGCAACATGAATCAACCCTCTCATAATGAGTCTAATGCAACTCAACCTCGAAAAGAGGTAACTGATTATGAAAGGCTTTAGTTGTGCCAAACTAAATAAACCTTTCTCCAAGGAACTACAGAACTCCATAGCCCGCAAGTGTGAAATTGTCGCGACCCGAACTTCCCGGCCGGCCTAAACCGAACAACAAGGCGGGCTTCTTTGAGAACAAGACGCCTCGGAACGCAAACATAAGAACATTTCATTGCTGTTACAACAATTTACATCAGAGCACAAGAATATAACAGAGTATGAATAAATAATATACATCAAAAAAATATCAGAGATTAAAATTACATAGCAGTGGAAAAATAATACATAACACAACTGAAAGAAATATACAGATATAAAGCTTTCCGAATATAGCTCCAGCTTTAAATCCGGGAACTTGGAAAAGAAATAATCTGCAAAACCAAAACTGCTAGCTGCCATGTTGAAAATAGGGGCACCAAGAGTTTAGGTTTAAAAAAATAAACTCCATGACAGTCATGGGACTGGTGTGAGAACTCAAACAGTTATTTAAAATTTTACATTAGAAATAAAGTAAATCAAGGGACCATGCCGTATAAACGGAACGGGTTTTCTTCCAAGAATAACAGCGCATAAACAGTTATAAACAGCGCAATGCTTTTTGGAAAATGAAGCTATTATAGGACTCAGGTCCCATCACATAATGCAACGCAAGCCGGAGAATAGAGTTTTCCCTTATAATAGCCAAACATGCTTGGTACATTTTAAAACAAATCAATTTGATAATATTATAAGTGTATAGTGTCAAAATCAACTTCAAATATAAATGTGTCAATCATAGACGGCATAGTATCGGTAACAACCCGGAAATGCGAGCCAGTTTAAAATTTTTATTTTGGCAATTTTAGCGAATTTTGATTATTTAAAATGGATTATTTTAAATAATATCGACGAGAAATATATTTTGAATGGAATTCGAAAGTATATATTATATATGTCGTCGTTAGAATATAAATAATTATATATAATTATAAATAGAATTGGAAATGGCGCGGTAGTTCGATAATTCGATTTCAAACTTCAATTGAATGTACCGGGTGCAAAATAAGCTGGATTTCAGTGAAACCAAAAATAATGGGATTAAATTGAGAATATCTTTCCAACGAATCCGAAAAATCGAAATTTCATAGCGGGAATCAAAAGATATGTCCAGTTGAAAATTCTGAATAGTCGCTATGGAATTCAGGCCCTTAAAAATGGGAATTTTGCAAACGACCTCGGATTTCGACGAAACCATTTTTGTTGGATCCGTGATGTCAAATTATTTTTAGATTCCAAATTTCATAATTTTTCGAATCAATATGTGAGCGTGGCAAAGGAAAACGCGTTTGACCAGTTTTAGTTGATTTTAATCGACTGGAAAATGGCCATTTTTCCAACGGTCTCAGAATTCGACGAAACTAGTATTGTTTGGACCGTATCGTTAATACGAAGCTAGAAAATATTTTTCTGAAATTTATAGAGTTAGTATGTGATCCCGGTAAATTGAAATGTGCGTTCAAATTCAATATATAGAGTTATATGTTGATTTTAACGGAAACTGATTGTAACGATCGAATCAGCTTACGATACATATCCCATTGTGTTCGGAATGGGGGTAATTAGCTATGGACGACAGGCGTTGGGCCTCGTTTAGAGGTCGTATGTAAAAGTCAACTTTTTGGGATTAAAATAATAAAAAAAAACTCTCTCCTCTCCTTATTTTCTCTCTGCCCCCCCCCCCCCCCCCGTTCATTTCTTTCTCAAAATCGATTTTAAATAAAAAAAAAAGAAGAAAGGGGATCGACGGGGGGATCCCCCCCCATCGCCGTCGCCGCCTAAGGCGGGGTCACCGCTCCACCACCTCGCCCCTCCCTGCCGCTTCTCTCCTCCCTCTTCTTCTCCTCCTCCCCATTGAAACCCGCGAGCCACCCAAACCCGCGGGCCACCCAAATCCCGTCGCTCCCTCCTGACCCCCACCGTACCGCCGCCTGCGCCTCCTCTCCACTCCTCCCTTCTCCAATCCGAAGCCACAACTTGACTCCGACAGCGAACACCCCCACACCCTTCCCTATTTCAATGTAAGTTTTTATATATACGATTTTCATTTTTAGTTTAGTTTTTTTTGAATAAAAGGCTATGATTTTAAAACTGAAATTATATGATTTTTATTTGTTTAAAGTTTTGATTTTTATTAGGAAAGATTATATTTTTAGATTAGAAAAGCATAGAGAATAAAAAGATGATTTTGTTCATAGAAAAATGAAATCTTTATATATTGGTTAGCGATAGAAAAATATAATCTTTTATATTGTAGAAGGATAAAAATATAATCTTTTATATTATAGAAGGATAAAAGTATAATCTTTTATATTGTAGAAGGATAAAAATATGATTTTTATATAGTAGCGATATAAAAATAGAATTTTTATCTATATAGTAGTGGTGTAAAAATAGAATTTTTATCTATATAGTAGCGAGGTAAAAATAGAATTTTATCCATATGGAGTGATTATAAAAATTCGATTTTTATATATTGAATGGCGAAGTAAAAATTCGATTTTTATATATTGAATAGCGAAGTAAAAATTCGATTTTTATATATTGAATAGCGAAGTAAAAATTCGATTTTTATATATTGAATAGCGAAGTAAAAATTCGATTTTTATATATGTAGTGAATACGGGCAACGAAAGTGACAAAGGGAGAGAACGACGAAGATTTCTACATAGGAAGAGTCGAGATGATTGGATTAGCTTTGGTGAGAACTTCTCACTCTAAATTTCTTTTTCTAGTTATATATATATATACTAGGATGCAGACGGTGCTTAGCAGCACCCGACATCCGTCATCCACAAACCATGGATGGCTTGTTTGTTTGATTGATGTGTTGTGAAAATTGATTGTGTTGTGGAAGGATTGAATAATAAAATATTCTTGTGTTGAAAGGAAATAAAATATTTATATAGTTAAAAATATTTTATCGTTAAAAATATAATTTTAACGTGAAAGTGAATAAAAAATTCTGAATAGTCGCTATGGAATTCAGGCCCTTAAAAATGGGAATTTTGCAAACGACCTTGGATTTCGACGAAACCATTTTTGTTGGATCCGTGATGTCAAATTATTGTTAGATTCCAAATTTCATAATTTTTCGAATCAATATGTGAGTGTGGCAAAGGAAAACGCGTTTGACCAGTTTTAGTTGATTTTAATCGACTGGAAAATGGCCATTTTTCCAACGGTCTCAGAATTCGACGAAACTAGTATTGTTTGGACCGTATCGTCAATACGAAGCTAGAAAATATTTTTCTGAAATTTATAGAGTTAGTATGTGATCCCGGTAAATTGAAATGTGCGTTCAAATTCAATATATAGAGTTATATGTTGATTTTAACGGAAACTGATTGTAACGATCGAATCAGCTTAAGATACATATCCCATTGTGTTCGGAATGGGGGTAATTAGCTATGGACGACAGGCGTTGGGCCTCGTTTAGAGGTCGTATGTAAAAGTCAACTTTTTGGGATTAAAATAATAAAAAAAAACTCTCTCCTCTCCTTATTTTCTCTCTGCCCCCCCCCCCCCCCCCCCGTTCATTTCTTTCTCAAAATCGATTTTAAATTAAAAAAAAAGAAGAAAGGGGATCGACGGGGGGATCCCCCCCCCATCGCCGTCGCCGCCCAAGGCGGGGTCACCGCTCCACCACCTCGCCCCTCCCTGCCGCTTCTCTCCTCCCTCTTCTTCTCCTCCTCCCCATTGAAACCCGCGAGCCACCCAAACCCGCGGGCCACCCAAATCCCGTCGCTCCCTCCTGACCCCCACCGTACCGCCGCCTGCGCCTCCTCTCCACTCCTCCCTTCTCCAATCCGAAGCCACAACTTGACTCCGACAGTGAACACCCCCACCCCCTTCCCTATTTCAATGTAAGTTTTTATATATACGATTTTCGTTTTTAGTTTAGTTTTTTTTGAATAAAAGGCTATGATTTTAAAACTGAAATTATATGATTTTTATTTGTATAAAGTTTTGATTTTTATTAGGAAAGATTATATTTTTAGATTAGAAAAGCATAGAGAATAAAAAGATGATTTTGTTCATAGAAAAATGAAATCTTTATATATTGGTTAGCGATAGAAAAATATAATCTTTTATATTGTAGAAGGATAAAAATATAATCTTTTATATTATAGAAGGATAAAAGTATAATCTTTTATATTGTAGAAGGATAAAAATATGATTTTTATATAGTAGCGATATAAAAATAGAATTTTTATCTATATAGTAGCGGTGTAAAAATAGAATTTTTATCTATATAGTAGCGAGGTAAAAATAGAATTTTATCCATATGGAGTGATTATAAAAATTCGATTTTTATATATTGAATGGCGAAGTAAAAATTCGATTTTTATATATTGAATAGCGAAGTAAAAATTCGATTTTTATATATTGAATAGCGAAGTAAAAAATCGATTTTTATACATTGAATAGCGAAGTAAAAATTCGATTTTTATATATGTAGTGAATACGGGCAACGAAAGTGACAAAGGGAGAGAACGACGAAGATTTCTACATAGGAAGAGTCAAGATGATTGGATTAGCTTTGGTGAGAACTTCTCACTCTAAATTTCTTTTTCTAGTTATATATATATATACTAGGATGCAGACGGTGCTTAGCAGCACCCGACATCCGTCATCCACAAACCATGGATGGCTTGTTTGTTTGATTGATGTGTTGTGAAAATTGATTGTGTTGTGGAAGGATTGAATAATAAAATATTCTTGTGTTGAAAGGAAATAAAATATTTATGTAGTTAAAAATATTTTATCGTTAAAAATATAATTTTAACGTGAAAGTGAATAAATAAATATTTATAAACAAATCGGCCGATTTGTTTATATGCACTGAATCGACTGATATTGATTGGGTCAATAAATTTTACACATCGCCCAACTGCACAAATAAAAATCTATGTTTGTTGATTTGAAACCCCACACGGGTATTGGGATAAAATACGACATACACTAATCCCAATAATTAGTTGTATGTCGATCGATGGATCGACAGGCTGTTATAAGCGTTAGATATCTATATTTGATGCTTATACAGTGTAGTGCACTTTGGATGATGGTTGATTATTTATCGTTGCTATTATATACATGTGTTGTATGGAATCCATATAATTAACTTTATATGGTAATTGATTGGGCCTCATTCCAATTGGGAAAATAAAGAATATTTTAAAATATAGGTTCATGTGTTGACCGTACTCATTCGTTGAGATTAGTCATGTGTTGAATGAAATATTTTAACAATAAAATTTACATCTTTATCATATATAAAATTAGAAATTAACTGGAAAATAGATGAGATGAGTGGTCTCCTGGATATTGATCTGATGTTGGTTTCGGCCTTCGGGGTTAATATTCAGGGAATCGTTCGCTTACTAATTTACAGTTGGAGTCTGATTTGAAATCAAACGATATATACCATATTTTTTATAAAATATATTAAATAACAAAAATAGTCATACGTGGACAGTACTCATTCGTTGAGATTAGTCGTGTGTTGACAAAAATATAGAGTCATGTATTGAAAGAAATATAGATTCATTTGTTGAATAGAATAACGAAGTTATTGAAAATATATAAAGCCGTGTTGATTAGAGATGCGCTATTTTGACATGAACGATATTTATATCGATTATATTCTTTTTTTAGAATTGAATTGAATATATAACGAATTTGAATTGAATTGAATATATAACGAATTTGAATTGAATTGAATATATAACGAATTTGAATTGAATTGAATATATAACGAATTTGAATTGAATTGAATATATAACGAATTTGAATTGAATTGAATATATAACGAATTTGAATTGAATTGAATATATAACGAATTTGAATTGAATTGAAATGAATTTTAAAATGAATTTATAAGGAAAAATTCAATTTTGATTTGAATTGGAAATGGAAGTTGAAATTGTTTTTGAAACGAATTTAAAACTATTTATAAAATTCGTTTTAAATAGAAATCGACGAAATATATTATATATATATATATATAATATAATGGCCTGAATAGAACGCGCCGCGTCACGGCAGTTCGCGAATTTCGACCATTGACTTCGAACGGACATTACGAGAGATCCAACCGTCGGATTCTCCTAAAACCGGAACCGTTGGGTTCGTATCGAAAAGAACTTTCTAACGAATATTGGAAATTTGAAATCTAAAGGTTGGATTTGGAGATACGTCCAAATCAAATTTGGAAAAGGTCGCTGTAAGTGCAGTTCGATGGCCATTGTTGGAAATCGACTGTACGGGCCTTAATAAAATTATTAAAAATAGTAATAATTTGCGTAAAATCATAAGAAATGATTTGGGAAAAATTAGGATGAAAAACTCCATATTTGAAAAGATAAAAATAGATTTTTATCGAAATGAACTAGTTTTGAACTAAAATTAAAACCCATTTATTTTTAAATAAATAAATTGGATTTGAAATGGGTTGTAAATAGAATTGATTTGTGGGTTTATCATGAAGGGTGTTTTACATGACACTTGTTCTTTAACCCGATAAATAAATAGAATGTGATTTGGGTTTGTCGTGAACTGTGTTTTAAAGAACATTAGTTCTTTAACCCAGTAAAGGGAGTTTTAATGAATCTGCAATTAGATTGAAATGTGAATTGATAATTTAAATTATCAAAATTGGCAAATGAGCGAGAATGGAGTATTACCAGTTTTGCTCCAAAGCGATAGTTAAATCTTTAATCAGATTTGAACGTGAAATGGTAATTAATTTTACCGATAACACCGTGGTGTTAGATATGGAGTATTACCAGTTTTTCTTCATGGGATGAATAGGTTGGGATTGGGAAATAAAATAAATAATTACTTCGGAGTGGTTCGCTAATCTCGACTAGTTTGGAAAACCATATTCTGGTTTGAAATGATATCCAAAGGAAGATTAAAGGATAAATTTTAAAGAATTTATCTTGGATAAAATTAATGGGAACCTTTCCCTAAGAATATGAAATTTAGAAACTAGCTGTAGGTTAGTTATGAAGAATGGTTTCCTGGATATTGATCTGATGTTGGTTTCGGCCTTCGGGGTTAATATTTGGTAAATTGTTCTCTTGCTAATTTGCGGTTAGTGACTGCTGAATTGGAATGAGGCGTAAGTTGTGTTTGTGTAACATTTGTTTATATTATACGCGGGTTGTTCGGAAAGGCCGGGTTTATACCCATTCTGAATAACCGATTCGACGACATGTCGAAGACGAAGACGGTGGTTGAAGACCAGAAGTCTTCACATCGTTTGGGTGATTACTGATGATCTTGATTGGGCTGTACACCCAAGATGAGGGAATCAGTTGGTGGTCGTCCAGACGTACTTGGAGATCGATGGATATGCGAGGAAAGTGCCTCCGGTTTCGTTCAGACCCAGAATGGACGTGTAAATGGATTGTGTGTCTGACATTGGATTTTATTCTGTGTTGATTGATTCTGTTAACTATATATCTGTTTGGCGGCGGAGAATTTATTCTCTTGCTTAACGCCCTTCTTTGAGACGTACGAGCTTAGAGGTTATATATCGATAGATATCAATCGGATGGCATGAATTGCCTGTGTGGCATGCTGAGTTGCATGGATCAAGGCTTCTGTTGAAAAGCAAAGTCTTGTGGTTGATGATCAAAGCACAGCCTACGTGGTAGCTTTGTGTATAACGTGAATTCGCGAGCCTCACACCTCGGTATGAGTCAAAAATGGGATACGGACCGTTGGGAGAACACGACGTTTCTTTCTAGCTTTGGTGGTGTCAGTGACTTACCAGCCCTGACATTTATATACTTTTCACCTATGTGGTTTTTGGAAGGAGGCGCCTCGATTATAGGTCTGTAAGGACCGGGAAACGTGTGTTCAGGAATAACTAATCCTCAAACGTAAGAGAGGACCGGCCCAACCGATCCAAGTGGCTGCCCAGAGTGTGTAGTCCTGAGAATTTGCTAAAGTGTCTCGAAAGCGGAGAGGAGCTAGCCCCTTGACTCGACTCATGACGGAAATCCAATTTCCAATACGTGTATTTCGGCTTTATTTTTAGAGCCAAGTATGGCGACATAGTGGTATGGGGCACTTATGCCGTCTATGATTTATATTTATGATTGAAATTGTTTTGACACTATAAACTTATTATAGTATCAAATGATTTGTTTTAAACGTACCAAGCATGTTTGGCTGTTATAAGGTAAAACCCTATCCTCCGGCTTGTGTTGCATTGTGTGATGGGACCTGGGTCTTATAATAGCTTCATTTTTCGAAAAACATTGCGTTGTTTATTCTATGCACTGGTATTCTTGGGAGGAAACCCGTTCCGTGTTATACGGCGTGGTCCCTTGAATTACTCTCCTTTAAAGTAAAGTTTTAAATAACTGTTTTAGTTCTCACACCAGTCACATGACTGACCTGGAGTTTATTGTTTTAACCTAAACTCTGGGTGCCCTTATTTTCGACACGGGAAGCTAGTAGTTTTGGTTTTGCAGATTTATATTCATAGGATCCTGGTTTACAGCTGGAATGATATCCGGAAAGCTCTGTATCCGTATATCACCTTCAGTTGTGCTTTGTATTATTTTCCGCTGCTATGTAATTTATTGTAATCTCTGATATTTATCGAATGTAATTTATTCAATTATACTCTGTATATTCTTGTACTCTGATGGAATTGTTGTAATAGCAATGAAATGTTCTTCCGTCTACGTTCTAATTTGTCGTGTTCTCAAAACGATCAGGGGTTTCGAACGGTTTAGATCGGTTTAACGACTGATTCGGATCGAGCGAAATTCCAGGCCGTTACAGTTGGTATCAGAGCTTTGGTTTACAGAGCTCGAGAACAAGACACATTAGAACCGAACGAAAGAATTCATCAGATATTGGATTAGTAATATCCAATTAGAATTACTCGTTAGAGATAGGATCAGTAGTATCCTAGAACGAGTGTGAAGAGTATATCTTTCAAATGAAAACAATTTTGTTTTGAAAATTTAAGTCGCTTTATATGTATTTGAATATTTATTTATTTTGAATTTGGACAATCGAGTATATAAAGATTTCGCATATACGCGTCATGAACGTATATTCGAAATTTTAATATACTGGATAGATATAGAATCACATTCTAGACACCCCGGGATAATTCTGATGATGTGGCCACATCATCAGTATTTATGTTCGTATGACGAAGGTGTGATTTCTATATATTTCCATTAGGCTGGTGTGAGAACCAAAACTAATATAGCTAGATTTATTTGTTGTGAATTGGCATCAAAACATGATTATCTTTATATGTAGTAAAATTATGAATTTGAAACGATAATTCACTAATTGATTGATGGTTGTGTTGTTTGTTTATTTGTTTAATAATTTTGAAACATTTGGCCTAATTGAATCAAATATTGAACTGTATTGAAAATTGGTCGCATTTGCTTGCATATACATGTACTTACATTGAACAGGTCATAGCAAGGAGGCTAGAGCAAAGAATAAAATTTGTTTGCCCGACAAATAGGTACATGTTTACTATAATTTACTGTTTTGTTTGGGTGATGATGATTTTATGAGCCTATTGGCTAGCCGCTTGGCTTTTTCTTTTTCTTTTTGAGATCAGAAGGCTTGTATGGCAATTTCGGGATTTTCCCGTGGCTCCCGGTGCAGGGGAGGTTATGGCAAAAAATTTCGAAAATTTAGGGTGTTAGCCAAATTTTTGAAAATTTTGAAAAGTTCTTAGAAACTGAAAAGTTGAAGAACTTAAGCCGTAATCAAAACAAAGAAAGTTGAGTTGGTTTGTAAAACAACTTTCGGCTTCGTTCCTTTTCGGGGACGAAAAGTTTTAAGTGGGGGAGATTGTAACAACCCCGAAATGCGAGCCAGTTTAAATTTTTTTTTAGGCAATTTTAGCGAATTTTGATTATTTAAAATGGATTATTTTAAATAATATCGACGAGAAATATATTTTGAATGGAATTCGAACGTATATATTATATACGTCGTCGTTAGAATATAAATAATTATATATAATTATAAATAGAATTGAAAATGGCGCGGTAGTTCGATAATTCGATTTCAAACTTCAATTGAATGTACCGAGTGCAAAATAAACTGGATTTTAGTGAAACCAAAAATAATGGGATCAAATTGAGAATATCTTTCCAACGAATCCGAAAAATCGAAATTTCATAGCGGGAATCAAAAGATATGTCCAATTGAAAATTCTGAATAGTCGCTATGGAATTCAGGCCCTTAAAATGGGAATTTTGCAAACGACCTCGGATTTCGACGAAACCATTTTTGTTGGATCCGTGATGTCAAATTATTGTTAGATTCCAAATTTCATAATTTTTCGAATCAATATGTGAGCGTTGCAAAGGAAAACGCGTTTGACCAGGTTAAGTTGATTTTAATCGACTGGAAAATGGCCATTTTTCCAACGGTCTCAGAATTCGATGAAACTAGTTTTGTTAGGTCCGTATCGTCAATACGAAGCTAGAAAATATTTTTCTGGAATTTATAGAATTAGTATGTGACCCAGGTAAATTGAAATGCGCGTTCAAATTCAATATATAGAGTTATATGTTGATTTTAACGGAAACTGATTGTAACGATCGAATCAGCCTACGATACATATCCCATTGTGTTCGGAATGGGGGTAATTAGCTATGGACGACAGGCGGTGGGCCTCGTTTAGAGGTTGTATGTAAAAGTCAACTTTTTGGGATTAAAATAATAAAAAAAACCTCTCTCCTCTCCTTATTTTCTCTCTGCCCCCCCCCCTTCATTTCTTTCTCAAAATCGATTTTAAATAAAAAAAGAAGAAGAAGAAAGGGGATCGACGAGGGGATCCGCCCCCCCCATCGTCGTCGCCGCCCAAGGCGGGGTCACCGCTCCACCACCTCGCCCCTCCCTGCCACTTCTCTCCTCCCTCTTCTTCTCCTCCTCCCCATTGGAACCCGCGAGCCACCCAAACCCGCGGGCCACCCAAATACCGTCGCTCCCTCCTGACCCCCACCGTACCGCCGCCTGCGCCTCCTCTCCACTCCTCCCTTCTCCAATCTGAAGCCACAACTTGACTCCGACAGTGAACACCCCCACCCCCTTCCCTATTTCAATGTAAGTTTTTATATATATGATTTTCATTTTTAGTTTAGTTTTTTTTTGAATAAAAGGCTATGATTTTAATCTGAAATTATATGATTTTTATTTGTTTAAAGTTTTGATTTTTATTAGGAAAGATTATATTTTTAGATTAGAAAAGCATAGAGAATAAAAAGATGATTTTGTTCATAGAAAAATGAAATCTTTATATATTGGTTAGCGATAGAAAAATATAATCTTTTACATTGTAGAAGGATAAAAATATAATATTTTATATTGTAGAAGGATAAAAATATAATCTTTTATATTGTAGAAGGATAAAAATATGATTTTTATATAGTAGCGATGTAAAAATAGAATTTTTATCTGTATAGTAGCGGTGTAAAAATAGAATTTTTATCTATATAGTAGCGAGGTAAAAATAGAATTTTATCCATATGGAGTGATTATAAAAATTCGATTTTTATATATTGAATGGCGAAGTAAAAATTCGATTTTTATATATTGAATAGCGAAGTAAAAATTCGATTTTTATATATTGAATAGCGAAGTAAAAGTTCGATTTTTATATATTGAATAGCGAAGTAAAAATTCGATTTTTATATATGTAGTGAATACGGGCAACGAAAGTGACAAAGGGAGGGAACGACGAAGATTTCTACATAGGAAGAGTCGAGATGATTGGATTAGCTTTGGTGAGAACTTCTCACTCTAAATTTCTTTTTCTAGTTATATATATATACTAGGATGCAGACGGTGCTTAGCAGCACCCGACACCCGTCATCCACAAATCATGGATGGCTTGTTTGTTTGATTGATGTGTTGTGAAAATTGATTGTGTTGTGGAAGGATTGAATAATAAAATATTCTTGTGTTGAAAGGAAATAAAATATTTATATAGTTAAAAATATTTTATCGTTAAAAATATAATTTTAACGTGAAAGTGAATAAATAAATATTTATAAACAAATCGGCCGATTTGTTTATATGCACTGAATTGACTGATATTGATTGGGTCGATAAATTTTACACATCGCCCAACTGCACAAATAAAAATCTATGTTTGTTGATTTGAAACCCCACACGGGTATTGGGATAAAATACGGCATACACTAATCCCAATAATTAGTTGTATGTCGATCGATGGATCGACAGGCTGTTATAAGCGTTAGATATCTATATTTGATGCTTATACAGTGTAGTGCACTTTGGATGATGGTTGATTATTTATCGTTGCTATTATATACATGTGTTGTATGGAATCCATATAATTAACTTTATATGGTAATTGATTGGGCCTCATTCCAATTGGGAAAATAAAGAATATTTTAAAATATAGGTTCATGTGTTGACCGTACTCATTCGTTGAGATTAGTCATGTGTTGAATGAAATATTTTAACAATAAAATTTACATCTTTATCATATATAAAATTAGAAATTAACTGGAAAATAGATGAGATGAGTGGTCTCCTGGATATTGATCTGATGTTGGTTTCGGCCTTCTGGGTTAATATTCAGGGAATCGTTCGCTTACTAATTTACAGTTGGAGTCTGATTTGAAATCAAACGATAGATACCATAATTTTTATAAAATATATTAAATAACAAAAATAGTCACACGTGGACAGTACTCATTCGTTGAGATTAGTCGTGTGTTGACAAAAATATAGAGTCATGTATTGAAAGAAATACATATTCATTTGTTGAATAGAGTAACGAAGTTATTGAAAATATATAAAGCCGTGTTGATTAGAGATGCGCTATTTTGACGTGAACGATATTTATATCGATTATATTCGTTTTTTTAGAATTGAATTGAATATATAACGAATTTGAATTGAATTAAATATATAACGAATTTGAATTAAATTGAATATATAACGAATTTGAATTGAATTGAATGTATAACGAATTTTAATTGAATTGAATATATAACGAATTTGAATTGAATTGAATTGAAATGAATTTTAAAATGAATTTATAAGGAAAAATTCAATTTTGATTTGAATTGGAAATGGAAGTTGAAATTGTTTTTGAAACGAATTTAAAACTATTTATAAAATTCGTTTTAAATAGAAATCGACGAAATATATATTATATATATAATATAATGGCCTGAATAGAACGCGTCGCGTCGCGGCAGTTCGCGAATTTCGACCATTGACTTCGAACGGACATTACGGGAGATCCAACCGTCGGATTCTCCTAAAACCGGAACCGTTGGGTTCGTATCGAAAAGAACTTTCTAGCAAATATTGGAAATTTGAAATCTAACAGTTGGATTTGGAGATACATCCAAATCAAATTTGGAAAAGGTCGCTGTAAGTGCAGTTCGATGGCCATTGTTGGAAATCGACTGTACGGGCCTTGATAAAATTATTAAAAATAGTAATAATTTGCGTAAAATCATAAGAAATGATTTGGGAAAAATTAGGATGAAAAACTCCATATTTGAAAAGATAAAAATAGATTTTTATCGAAATGAACTAGTTTTGAACTAAATTTAAAACCCATTTATTTTTAAATAAATAAATTGGATTTGAAATGGGTTGTAAATAGAATTGATTTGTGGGTTTATCGTGAAGGGTGTTTTACATGACACTTGTTCTTTAACTCGATAAATAAATAGAATGTGATTTGGGTTTGTCGTGAACTGTGTTTTAAAGGACATTAGTTCTTTAACCTAGTAAAGGGAGTTTTAATGAATCTGTAATTAGATTGAAATGTGAATTGATAATTTAAATTATCAAAATTGGAAAATGAGCGAGAATGGAGTATTACCAGTTTTGCTCCAAAGCGATAGTTAAATCTTTAATCAGATTTGAACGTGAAATGGTAATTAATTTTACCGATAACACCGTGGTGTTAGATATGGAGTATTACCAGTTTTTCTTCATGGGATGAATAGGTTGGGATTGGGAAATAAAATAAATAATTACTTCGGAGTGGTTCGCTAATCTCGACTAGTTTGGAAAACCATAATCTGGTTTGAAATGATATCCAAAGGAAGATTAAAGGATAAATTTTAAAGAATTTATCTTGGATAAAATTAATGGGAACCTTTCCTTAAGAATATGAAATTTAGAAACTAGCTGTAGGTTAGTTATGAAGAATGGTTTCCTGGATATTGATATGATGTTGGTTTCGGCCTTCGGGGTTAATATTTGGGAAATTGTTCTCTTGCTAATTTGTGGTTAGTGACTGCTGAATTGGAATGAGGCGTATGTTGTGTTTGTGTAACATTTGTTTATAATATATGCAGGTTGTTCGGAAAGGCCGGGTTTATACCCATTTTGAATAACCGATTCGACGACATGTCGAAGACGAAGACGGTGGTTGAAGACCAGAAGTCTTCACATCGTTTGGGTGATTACTGATGATCTTGATTGGGCTGTACACCCAAGATGAGGGAATCAGTTGGTGGTCGTCCAGACATACTTGGAGATCGATGGATATGCGAGGAAAGTGCCTCCGGTTTCGTTCAGACCTAGAACGGACGTGTAAATGGATTGTGTGTCTGACATTGGATTTTATTCTGTGTTGATTGATTTCTGTTAAATATATATCTGTTTGGCGGCGGAGAATTTATTCTCTTGCTTAACGCCCTTCTCTGAGACGTACGAGCTTAGAGGTTATATATCGATAGATATCAATCGCATGGCATGAATTGCCTGTGTGGCATGCTGAGTTGCATGGATCAAGGCTTCTGTTGAAAAGCAAAGTCTTGTGGTTGATGATCTGTAATGACCCGCATTTTTAGAGATATATAATTAATTTATTCAATTATATAATTTTTGATTTAGAGAAGTTAATGATCGTTTAATTAAATAATGTTGAATATTTAATAAATAATTATAATATAATAATATATTATAAAGTCGAAATAGTCGGAAATAGTGAAATTCACAATTATCATGTGAATTGAATAGCATACGAGATTTGGTGGAGTTTCGATTCGAAATATAATAACGAATATATTCAATGGACGACGGTTTGAACGTAAAATTTTAATATAATTATAAACGAGCTCGAAATGGCGCTGCAGTTCGTAAATTGGCGATTCGAACTTCAACTGAATGTACAGGATTCATTTTAAGCCGGATTTCTGTGAAACAAGAAACGTGTGAAGCTGGTGGAGTATATCTTTCTAGTGGAAGAGAAAAATCGGGATTTCGTCGGGTAGATTTTGATTCACGTCCAAATCAAATTTCAGAAAAGTCGCTATGGATTTCCTTTATAATTTGCGACGCTTTATATACGTTATAAATGGATTTTCAGTATAAACTGAATATCGAGATAATCTGGAATCTGAAATAACAAGCTGTAAATTCTGATATGATATTCTAGAGCTGTACGATATCATATGTGAAGATATACGATAATAATTGATTTTAAATAATTAATTCAATTATATTTAAATATATTTATATATTTAAATAGGCTATTTAGAGCGTTAAAAATAGCCACTTTTGCATACGATGTCGGAATTCGACGAAACCAGTTTTGTTGGATCCGCAATGTCAAACAGTTGATAGATTCCCAGTTTCGTGATTTTTGAAGTCAGTATGTGGCCGTACGGGTTTTTAGAGTGTAAAACAATCAGTATTTCAATGGTTAAAAATACGCTGTGTGATCATACGGAGTCAGAATTCGACGAAACCAGTTTCGTTGGGACCGTAATATCGAACTGCGGCTGCATGCCAATTTTCGTGATTTTTAGGTATTGTGTGTGGTCACAGGAATTTTAGAGGACGGATGAAAGTAGCATTGGCTTAAACTAAAATATAATAATAAATATAAAAAAAAAAAATAATTTAACTTATCTATATATACCCTTAACATCTTCCTAACCCTAAAATCCAATTCATTCTTTGGTCAAATTCGCGCCGTTGTTTTTGCTCTCAGCAAAACATAGGTTCGATCCTCAAATAAATTATAGAAATCCAAACAAAATAGCATAAATTATAAAACCCACATAATTGAATTCCGGTGGGTGTTTGCTTCGATCTGATGTATGGTTCACAGTGTCCGACACTTGTTTGGGCGGTCGAAGTCTCGGCAGTGACACCTAGGGCTGAATTTTGACGTCGACTGAGGAGGAGCTGGGTTGAACGGAGGATGGCACAATGTTCGTGGATGCGAGGAGCAGCCGTTGGTCACGGTTTTGAGGGCTCCGGTGGTCTCAAGGGCGAAGCGATGACGGCGAGAAGGCTACAGGCTCGGTTCTCAGGGAGGCGTCGAACTGAAGGTAGGGGTGTCTGGTAGGTAGGGTTTTTGATGGCGAAGTCGTGGATGGTGGTTGCGACCTCGACTGGTGGACGAGCGGGCGGAGCATGGTCGGTCAAGCGTATGGTCAACGGGGAGCAAATACTGGAGATCGACGGAAATGATTTGGGGGAGAAACATTGTAGTATCGAATATGGTATATGAAGGGTATTGGGCCGCTGAATCAAAGTTAAGGCCCATGCAATAAATAAAAGTTTAGTTTAAATTTTTATTTAAATATATATATACTAACTTTGTAACATCATATCTCGGTCATATGAAATCAGGATCACAAACCGTAAGTTGCGTTGGGATCGTATGGACGGGAGCAAAACAATGAAGCTAACTGGGAGCGAATCCGAGCTCGTTACAATTTATGGCGAAATAAATTTTCCGACTGAATCAAATAACGCAAACCGTTATTTAACGGCTAACGCGCAAAAGTGAGTAAATCTCACTAACCCTGTTCAGTTTATATTTGTATAAACTGTACTTTATTTTTAATGATTGATTGTTGTGTATTGATTGTTAAATTGGACTGTTAAATTGGACTGTTAAATAGATTTGATTGAAAACGTAGATATAGTTATATATAGAAAACCGTCAATCAAATATGGATTCTGATTTTCAGTATATTTCATGTTGGGATGAAATTGATCTATATTATACTGTGTAACATCTGTGGATGCAGGGAAACAGGTTGGAGGAATCCGACTGGATTCCTCAACAGTTATTTTATTGTTTTTCATATATTGTTATATGATGTGATATAAAATCTGTGGACGATTATATGTGCTTGGACGATATTGAACATCGTGATTTGATATGATTTAATACCATGACATACCGAAATGTAGATAAAGGAGATTTTTCAAAGTGATATTGAAAAATAGAATATTTATGAAGTGGAATATTTATAAATAAGGAATATTTATAAATTGAAATATTTATAAATAGGGGATATTCAAAAAGGAAAATAAATTCGAAACATTTCTTTTTGAATGGAAAGGCCTGTGTGGCGAGTTTGGGGATTTTCCCGATGCTCCCGTTACAAAGGAGGTTATGGCGAATTTTCCCGGGAATTTAAGGAGTTAGAATATTTCAAGAATAAATTTGAAAATGAAATATTTGTAAACCATTTACAAATAGAATTGAAAAGGGAACATTATAAAAAGGAAATCATTTTTAAAGTGTAGAACTGTTATTTAAAAGTAAATCTTTTCAAATGAATAAAACGTTGTTAAAAAGGAAATCTTTATAAAGTGAATAAAGTAAATCGAATATGGTAAATCGAAAGGAGTTAATCGATGTTAGTTTCATCGAAAGGAGTTAATCGATGTTAGTTTCATCGAAAGGAGTATCGATGTTAGTTTCAATCGAAGGGAGTTAATCGATTAGAGTTAAATCAAAGGGGTTAATCGAATATAGTTTATTCGAATAGAGTAAAGGAGTTAATCGAATATAGTTTATTCGAATAGAGTTAGAGGAGTTATCGAATATAGTTTATTCGACAGGAGTTAAGTGAATAGTTAGGTTAAACTAAGTGAATTAGTTAAGTGAATTGGTTAAGTTAACCAAAGTGAATTAGTCAAGTTAATCAAAGTGATTAGTTCAGTTAATCGAGATAAGTAAATCAAGTTAGGGTAATCGAGTTGAATTAGTCAAATCGAGTAAATAAATTGAGTTAGTCAAACCAAGTAAAAACAGTTAGAGTTAAACAGTTAGAGTTAAAACAAACATAGTTATTTAGGATGAGTTGCCATTTAGCACGACCGCTAGCGTAATTCGCAGGGCTGTAAATAGCCTACGGCGGTCGGATGTTTCCTGAGGGAATCAGGCGTAACCATTGTGATCGCTGCGATCTAGAGTTGAGCGAATGGAGTTAAAGAATATAGAGTTAAGCAAAATTAGAATTTGACTAGAGATTAATAAGTTGAATGGTTTCCTGAGTATCGATCTGATGTTGGTTTCGGCCTTCGGGGTTTATACTTAGGAAGTTGTTCTCTTGTTAATTTATAGTTAGAGTCTGATAGTTGTGAAAGGATAGTGATACGTAAATAAACAATGGAAATGTTTTCCAACGTTGATAACAAATATTTTCTAAATATAGAAAATAAGGAAATATGTATAGATATACATGATGATTGATCGATTGACATTCCATTTGGAATTTAGATCGTTGTTTGCACACTTGTTTTCTTCGATAGTTAACTCACAGACTATCGAAGTTTTTGACCATTTTAACGTTGTTAATATGGAGAGACCGGTTGGATTATTATCCATAGAACCACTCTGTATTGGCCTAAGCGTTGCGAATCATATATGCCAAAGATAATTAAAGACGGAGTAAAATGCAAGGGCTATCCTGTTTACAGAATAGTGCCTTCGGTTTGTCCAGTCCTAGGACAACTTGTATGGACGAAGGTCTGACAGAGTATATCCAATGGATCGCGTAAGTTGATCTGTTCAAACGTATTCACGTTTGGTAGCGGAGGAATTCGTTTCTCTTAGCTGTATACCCGTGTTATTTTTGGACAAGTCAATTTGTGATTTGGCGGGTATGACGATGTGACATTTCTAAGTGAATGAAGATGGATGTCTGACAGAGTATTTCCAGAAAGGTCACGTACATTGATTTCTTCAACTATACCAAGAGTGGAAGCGGAGAAGGAAACTTCTTTTAGCTGACACGTAATGTATGGATGTAGACGTCAAATTAGTGATTTCGATGGATTTGACAATGTAGCATTCGAAGTGAATCTGAGGTGATGATAAAGCGTAGCTTCTAGCCTCATCATCCGCTAAATGACAGAAATCGGGCAGGCAGCATGGCTAAGTCGGTCGCACCGAAGTAGGGTGTATAATCACCTATCTAGTGAATATTCATTTGTTTCTTAAATCTATCAATGTTGTCCCATATATATACGGGAATGGTTGCTGATCCCAACCGTTGGTGATGTACATTCGATACACTCAAGCGAAATGAGTGGTCGGTCATGTGTGGCTGAGTTGCAAGATGTTCTTGTTGAACTCCAGTGTATCGTTCCTAGAGTACACTGATCGGAAGGTGATTCCATACCTTGTCATAGTTGGAAATCCATTATCCAATACGTGCTTGCGATTTTGATTGTATACTATATATGTAGAACGTGAGATGAAAGCGTTTCTGCTAGTTGATATCTATTTGTACATAGACATTATTATAATATCAAAAGGTTCTTGATATAAAGATATTTTGGATTCTCATAAGGGAAAACCCGTTCCGTTATGCGGCGTGGTCTTATGGGATATCGTTTACTTGTTCATATACCTGTTTTAAACTGTTTTACTCACACCAGTCCCATGACTGACCCGGAGTTTATTTGTTGTTTTCCCTAAACTCTTGGGTGCCTAAATTTGTACGGGCAGTCAAGTAGTCGGGTTTTACAGATATACTGGAAGAGCTTGGAGCAGGAGGCTTCAAGATCATATAGCTATAGTTATTTCCGCTGTGTTGTAAGTGTTGTGCTCTGATAAGTGCTATTGTATACAAAACTGTTATATTTCAAAGTTATGTTATCTATTATATGTTATTCGTTCCGCTGTGAGGCTCGTGTTACTCTGATGTTATGTTCTTCTTCTTCTATTCTAAGTTTCTATCTTATCTTTCCTCACCCTCTAATTTCTTTCATTAACAACCGGGATTTTTCGATGTTTTGGTTATCGACGTCGAGCTTACGTCGATAACCAAAGCCGCCGAAAATCCGGGTCGTTACAGTTGGTATCAGAGCTTATGTTTTAGTGATCGGACATAACTCTGTGGCGTGACTCGGTAGAGATAGGGTTAGTAATACCCTAGATTAAGTTTGAGTGCATATATACGAGTGAACGTATTTGTTATTCAATATAAAAATTGTTTTATATGGTGGAGATTTATTGGTTGAGTAGTTTGTGAATTCTGGTCGATCAGTCTGATCCACTGTATCGATAGGGGTTACTAAACACTCGAATACGATGAACCAACATGATATGTTTTGAAATTTACATAGTATAATTGGTTGTGTTGGTTGTTAATATAATCGAGTAAGATTATAAAGTGAAATGGTTATATATAACCAATCGGAATCATATAAGTAAAGTATATGAAATAAGATGAATTAAATATGAATTTAAATCAGATTTGGAATTAAAATAAGGAAATTTTAAGTTCCTGGGAGATTTTGAAATGTTTTCAAAATGGAAGTATTTAGTAATGGTATTGAAAATGATATAGTATTGAAATGACTTGGGTCGCTGGAAAATAATTCCGATGATGACTGCGCAGTATCATCGGTGTGATTTTCGAGTTCTAAGTGGTGGATTACTACTAGAGATTTTGATTTGAATTGTTTTGCGAAAACAAGTTTTTGGGAATTCAAATGTTTTGAATTGGTATTATGATTTCAAATTGACTTGAAATAAAAGGCCAGGAATTTAAATTCTAGAATTTAACTTTAACTTGTTAAGTTAAGTGAAAACAGGGGTGATAAGAGAATAATCTGAAATGGGATTAAGTTGATGAGTTAAGAATTTGAAATTTAGCTGGACTTAGAATTTGAAAATCAAGAATGAAACTTGAGATTGATAATGGGATTCGACTTGAGTATAAGCGAATGATTTGGTTTGACGACATAAAAGTGATTGAGTTTGATTGGGATGGCATTTGTATATGCCGAGTTGATAACAGATGGTAGGGATATAATGATATGCCCAACAAAAAGGTACAAGTTTATATTTTATATGAGTTTGGAATTTATGAGCCGAATTGGCAAGCCGTTTGGCGTTTTGATTTTCTTTTGAGTTGAAGAAGGCCCAGAGAGGCGAGTTGGAGTTTGAGATATTGACCAGTACAAAGGAGGTGCTGGCGAAATTTTTCAAAAGTTTAAAGTGTTAGAAAATTTTCAGAATTTTTGAAAATTTTTGTTAGTCGGAAGGAATTAATATTTTAATCAATATTAATTGGTTCAGTTGAAATCAGAAATAAGGGGTAAACAAATCTTAGGAATTCCAATAGATAGGGTCGTCCTCTAACTTAGCAATTTCGAGGACGAAATTATTTTAAGTGGGGAAGAATGTAATGACCCGCATTTTTAGAGATATATAATTAATTTATTTAATTATATAATTGGTGATTTAGAGAAGTTAATGATCGTTTAATTAAATAATGTTGAATAATTAATAAATAATTATAATATAATAATATATTATAAAGTCGAAATAGTCGGAAATAGTGAAATTCACAATTATCATGTGAATTGAATAGCATACGAGATTTGGTGGAGTTTCGATTCGAAATATAATAACGAATATATTCAATCGACGACGGTTTGAACGTAAAATTTTAATATAATTATAAACGAGCTCGAAATGGCGCTGCAGCTCGTAAATTGGCGATTCGAACTTCAACTGAATGTACAGGATTCATTTTAAGCCGGATTTCTGTGAAACAAGAAACGTGTGAAGCTGGTGGAGTATATCTTTCTAGTGGAAGAGAAAAATCGGGATTTCGTCGGGTAGATTTTGATTCACGTCCAAATCAAATTTCAGAAAAGTCGCTATGGATTTCCTTTATAATTTGCGACGCTTTATATACGTTATAAATGGATTTTCAGTATAAACTGAATATCGAGATAATCTGGAATCTGAAATAACAAGCTGTAAATTCTGATATGATATTCTAGAGCTGTACGATATCATATGTGAAGATATACGATAATAATTGATTTTAAATAATTAATTCAATTATATTTAAATATATTTATATATTTAAATAAGCTATTTAGAGCGTTAAAAATAGCCACTTTTGCATACGATGTCGGAATTCGACGAAACCAGTTTTGTTGGATCCGCAATGTCAAATAGTTGATAGATTCCCAGTTTCGTGATTTTTGAAGTCAGTATGTGGCCGTACGGGTTTTTAGAGTGTAAAACAATCAGTATTTCAATGGTTAAAAATACGCTGTGTGATCATACGGAGTCAGAATTCGACGAAACCAGTTTCGTTGGGACCGTAATATTGAACTGCGGCTGCATGCCAATTTTCGTGATTTTTAGGTATTGTGTGTGGTCACAGGAATTTTAGAGGACGGATGAAAGTAGCATTGGCTTAAACTAAAATATAATAATAAATATAAAAAAAAATAATTTAACTTATCTATATATACCCTTAACATCTTCCTAACCCTAAAATCCAATTCATTCTTTGGTCAAATTCGCGCCGTTGTTTTTGCTCTCAGCAAAACATAGGTTCGATCCTCAAATAAATTATAGAAATCCAAACAAAATAGCATAAATTATAAAACCCACATAATTGAATTCCCGTGGGTGTTTGCTTCGATCTGATGTATGGTTCACAGTGTCCGACACTTGTTTGGGCGGTCGAAGTCTCGGCAGTGACACCTAGGGCTGAATTTTGACGTCGATTGAGGAGGAGCTGGGTTGAACGGAGGATGGCACAATGTTCGTGGATGCGAGGAGCAGCCGTTGGTCACGGTTTTGAGGACTCCGGTGGTCTCAAGGGCGAAGCGATGACGGCGAGAAGGCTACAGGCTCGGTTCTCAGGGAGGCGTCGAACTGAAGGTAGGGGTGTCTGGTAGGTAGGGTTTTTGATGGCGAAGTCGTGGATGGTGGTTGCGACCTCGACTGGTGGACGAGCGGGCGGAGCATGGTCGGTCAAGCGTATGGTCAACGGGGAGCAAATACTGGAGATCGACGGAAATGATTTGGGGGAGAAACATTGTAGTATCGAATATGGTATATGAAGGGTATTGGGCCGCTGAATCAAAGTTAAGGCCCATGCAATAAATAAAAGTTTAGTTTAAATTTTTATTTAAATATATATACTAACTTTGTAACATCATATCTCGGTCATATGAAATCAGAATCACAAACCGTAAGTTGCGTTGGGATCGTATGGACGGGAGCAAAACAATGAAGCTAACTGGGAGCGAATCCGAGCTCGTTACAATTTATGGCGAAATAAATTGTCCGACTGAATCAAATAACGCAAACCGTTATTTAACGGCTAACGCGCAAAAGTGAGTAAATCTCACTAACCCTGTTCAGTTTATATTTGTATAAACTGTACTTTATTTTTAATGATTGATTGTTGTGTATTGATTGTTAAATTGGACTGTTAAATAGATTTGATTGAAAACGTAGATATAGTTATATATAGAAAACCGTCAATCAAATATGGATTCTGATTTTCAGTATATTTCATGTTGGGATGAAATTGATGTATATTATACTGTGTAACATCTGTGGATGCAGGGAAACAGGTTGGAGGAATCCGACTGGATTCCTCAATAGTTATTTTATTGTTTTTCATATATTGTTATATGATGTGATATAAAATCTGTGGACGATTATATGTGCTTGGACGATATTGAACATCGTGATTTGATATGATTTAATACCATGACATACCGAAATGTAGATAAAGGAGATTTTTCAAAGTGATATTGAAAAATAGAATATTTATGAAGTGGAATATTTATAAATAAGGAATATTTATAAATTGAAATATTTATTAATAGGGGATATTCAAAAAGGAAAATAAATTCAAAACATTTCTTTTTGAATGGAAAGGCCTGTGTGGCGAGTTTGGGGATTTTCCCGATGCTCCCGTTACAAAGGAGGTTATGGCGAATTTTCCCGGAAATTTAAGGAGTTAGAATATTTCAAGAATAAATTTGAAAATGAAATATTTGTAAACCATTTACAAATAGAATTGAAAAGGGAACATTATAAAAAGGAAATCATTTTTAAAGTGTAGAACCGTTATTTAAAAGTAAATCTTTTCAAATGAATAAAACGTTGTTAAAAAGGAAATCTTTATAAAGTGAATAAAGTAAATCGAATATGGTAAATCGAAAGGAGTTAATCGATGTTAGTTTCATCGAAAGGAGTTAATCGATGTTAGTTTCATCGAAAGGAGTATCGATGTTAGTTTCAATCGAAGGGAGTTAATCGATTAGAGTTAAATCAAAGGGGTTAATCGAATATAGTTTATTCGAATAGAGTAAAGGAGTTAATCGAATATAGTTTATTCGAATAGAGTTAGAGGAGTTATCGAATATAGTTTATTCGACAGGAGTTAAGTGAATAGTTAGGTTAAACTAAGTGAATTAGTTAAGTGAATTGGTTAAGTTAACCAAAGTGAATTAGTCAAGTTAATCAAAGTGATTAGTTCAGTTAATCGAGATAAGTAAATCAAGTTAGGGTAATCGAGTTGAATTAGTCAAATCGAGTAAATAAATTGAGTTAGTCAAACCAAGTAAAAACAGTTAGAGTTAAACAGTTAGAGTTAAAACAAACATAGTTATTTAGGATGAGTTGCCATTTAGCACGACTGCTAGCGTAATTCGCAGGGCTGTAAATAGCCTACGGCGGTCGGATGTTTCTTGAGGGAATCAGGCGTAACCATTGTGATCGCTGCGATCTAGAGTTGAGCGAATGGAGTTAAAGAATATAGAGTTAAGCAAAATTAGAATCTGACTAGAGATTAATAAGTTGAATGGTTTCCTGAGTATCGATCTGATGTTGGTTTCGGCCTTCGGGGTTTATACTTAGGAAGTTGTTCTCTTGTTAATTTATAGTTAGAGTCTGATAGTTGTGAAAGGATAGTGATACGTAAATAAACAATGGAAATGTTTTCCAACGTTGATAACAAATATTTTCTAAATATAGAAAATAAGGAAATATGTATAGATATACATGATGATTGATCGATTGACATTCCATTTGGAATTTAGATCGTTGTTTGCACACTTGTTTTCTTCGATAGTTAACTCACAGACTATCGAAGTTTTTGACCATTTTAACGTTGTTAATATGGAGAGACCGGTTGGATTATTATCCATAGAACCACTCTGTATTGGCCTAAGCGTTGCGAATCATATATGCCAAAGATAATTAAAGACGGAGTAAAATGCAAGGGCTATCCTGTTTACAGAATAGTGCCTTCGGTTTGTCCAGTCCTAGGACAACTTGTATGGACGAAGGTCTGACAGAGTATATCCAATGGATCGCGTAAGTTGATCTGTTCAAACGTATTCACGTTTGGTAGCGGAGGAATTCGTTTCTCTTAGCTGTATACCCGTGTTATTTTTGGACAAGTCAATTTGTGATTTGGCGGGTATGACGATGTGACATTTCTAAGTGAATGAAGATGGATGTCTGACAGAGTATTTCCAGAAAGGTCACGTACATTGATTTCTTCAACTATACCAAGAGTGGAAGCGGAGAAGGAAACTTCTTTTAGCTGACACGTAATGTATGGATGTAGACGTCAAATTAGTGATTTCGATGGATTTGACAATGTAGCATTCGAAGTGAATCTGAGGTGATGATAAAGCGTAGCTTCTAGCCTCATCATCCGCTAAATGACAGAAATCGGGCAGGCAGCATGGCTAAGTCGGTCGCACCGAAGTAGGGTGTATAATCACCTATCTAGTGAATATTCATTTGTTTCTTAAATCTATCAATGTTGTCCCATATATATACGGGAATGGTTGCTGATCCCAACCGTTGGTGATGTACATTCGATACACTCAAGCGAAATGAGTGGTCGGTCATGTGTGGCTGAGTTGCAAGATGTTCTTGTTGAACTCCAGTGTATCGTTCCTAGAGTACACTGATCGGAAGGTGATTCCATACCTTGTCATAGTTGGAAATCCATTATCCAATACGTGCTTGCGATTTTGATTGTATACTATATATGTAGAACGTGAGATGAAAGCGTTTCTGCTAGTTGATATCTATTTGTACATAGACATTATTATAATATCAAAAGGTTCTTGATATAAAGATATTTTGGATTCTCATAAGGGAAAACCCGTTCCGTTATGCGGCGTGGTCTTATGGGATATCGTTTACTTGTTCATATACCTGTTTTAAACTGTTTTACTCACACCAGTCTCATGACTGACCCGGAGTTTATTTGTTGTTTTCCCTAAACTCTTGGGTGCCTAAATTTGTACGGGCAGTCAAGTAGTCGGGTTTTACAGATATACTGGAAGAGCTTGGAGCAGGAGGCTTCAAGATCATATAGCTATAGTTATTTCCGCTGTGTTGTAAGTGTTGTGCTCTGATAAGTGCTATTGTATACATAACTGTTATATTTCAAAGTTATGTTATCTATTATATGTTATTCGTTCCGCTGTGAGGCTCGTGTTACTCTGATGTTATGTTCTTCTTCTTCTTCTTCTATTCTAAGTTTCTATCTTATCTTTCCTCACCCTCTAATTTCTTTCATTAACAACCGGGATTTTTCGATGTTTTGGTTATCGACGTCGAGCTTACGTCGATAACCAAAGCCGCCGAAAATCCGGGTCGTTACATGATCAAAGCACGGCCTACGTGGCAGCTTTGTGTATAACGTGAATTCGGGAGCCTCACACCTCGGTATGAGTCAAAAACGGGATACGGACCGTTGGGAGAACAAGACGTTTCTTTCTAGCTTTGGTGGTGTCAGTGACTTACCAGCCCTGACATTTATATACTTTTCACCTATGTGGTTGTTGGAAGGAGGCGCCTCGATTATAGGTCTGTAAGGACCGGGAAACGTGTGTTTAGGAATAACTAATCCTCAAACGTAAGAGAGGACCGGCCCAACCGATCCAAGTGGCTGCCCAGAGTGTGTAGTCCTGAGCATTTGCTAGAGTGTCTCGAAAGCAGAGAGGAGCTTGCCCCTTGCCTCGACTCATGACGGAAATCCAATTTCCAATACGTGTATTTCGGCTTTATTTGTAGAGCCTAGTATGGCGACATGGTGGTATGGGGCACTTATGCCGTCTATGATTTATATTGTTTTGACACTATAAACTTATTATAGTATCAAATGATTTGTTTTAAACGTACCAAGCATGTTTGGCTGTTATAAGGTAAAACCCTATCCTCCGGCTTGTGTTGCATTGTGTGATGGGACCTGGGTCTTATAATAGCTTCATTTTTCGAAAAGCATTGCGTTGTTTATTCTATGCACTGGTATTCTTGGGAGGAAACCCGTTCCGTGTTATACGGCGTGGTCCCTTGAATTACTCTCCTTTAAAGTAAAGTTTTAAATAACTGTTTTAGTTCTCACACCAGTCACATGACTGACCTGGAGTTTATTGTTTTAACCTAAACTCTGGGTGCCCTTATTTTCGACACGGGCAGCTAGTAGTTTTGGTTTTGCAGATTTATATTCACAGGATCCTGGTTTACAGCTGGAATGATATCCGGAAAGCTCTGTATCCGTATATCACCTTCACTTGTGTTTTGTATTATTTTCCGCTGCTATGTAATTTATTGTAATCTCTGATATTTATCGAATGTAATTTATTCAATTATACTCTGTATATTCTTGTATTCTGATGGAATTGTTGTAATAGCAATGAAATGTTCTTCCGTCTGCGTTCTAATTTGTCGTGTTCTCAAAACGATCAGGGGTTTCGAACGGTTTAGATCGGTTTAAAGACTGATTCGGATCGAGCGAAATTCCAGGCCGTCACAGTATCCCATGCTACTATGTCGCCATACTAGTTCTGCAATTAAAACTGAAATGTCACGTATTGGAAATTGGATTCCATCTATGAACCAAGGCAAGGGATCGTCCTTACCGAATTCGAGACTCTCTAGCCCGAGCCTTAGGATCAGTCACAACTGCACCTTGGATCTTCAGGGCCGGTTCTCCCTTACGTTTGAGGATTAGTAATTCCTGAACAATATGTTTCCCCACCCTATGGGGCGTAAGTCTGGTCAGTATGTCGACCATATCCATCCATCGGTCCCGTTGTGACCGATATATCCGAGGTACCTCGCTTTCTAACATCCACGTAAGTAAAAATATCTGGGCTCCATAGCATGACACCACTCCTAGCTAGAAAGAAACACATGTTCTCTCTGCAGTTCTCTCCCATTTCTGGTTCATATTGGGGTGTGAGGCTCGAGAAATAACGCTATACACAAAGCTATGCTATTTAAAGTTGTGTTTTGATCATCAACCACAAGGCCCTGCTTTTCAACAAAAGCCTCGATCATTTGCATCTTAGCATGCCACACTGACAATTCATGTCATCCAATTGTTGTCTACCAATATATAACCTCTAAGCTCGTACATCTCAGAGAAGGGTGTTAAGCAAGAGAATAAATTCTCCGCCCCCAAACAGATACATATTTAATAGAAACCAATTATACATAATGAAACCGGAGGCACCTTATTCCTCGTCCCATATGTCCAATATAGGAGAGAGGTCCTCGCATATCCCGTCGACCTCCAAGTACGTCCGGATGATCACCACTTATTACCTTGTCTTGGATGTACAGCCCAATCAAGACATCAATAATCATCCAAGCGATGTGAAGATCTCTGGTCTTCAACCACCGTCTTCATCGTTGACTTATCGTCCTATCAATTATTCAGAATGGGATAAACCCAGTCTTTCGGAATAACTCAAGTATCTTATAAACAAGTGCTATAAAAACACAACATATGCCTCATTCCAATTTAGAATATTCTTTTATTAAAATATACAATTCTTTAGGGAAAGTTTCCCATTAATTTTGTCAATGATAAATTCTTTGAAATTTATTCTTTAGTCTTCCTTTGGATATCATTTCAAAAGATTTAATTTTAACTTTTATCAATTCTAAACCAAATTAAGGTTTATCAACTAGTCGGGATTAGCAAACTTTACCAAAGTAATCATTTATTTTATTATCCCAATCCCAACCTATTCATCCCATGGAGTGAAAATGATAGTACTCTATATCTAAAACCCACGGTGTTATCGGTAAAATTAATTACCATTTCCCGTTCAAATCTAATTAAAGATTTAACTATTGCCGGGAGTAAAACTGGTGTCACCCCATACTCGATCATTTCCCAAATTTGATAATTTAAATTATCACATTCACATTTCAATCTAATTAAAGATTCATTAAAACTCCAACTTGGTTTCAATATCATAAATCATTACATTGTGATTATTCAACTTTAAGAATTTAATCTTTTCTTTAACCGGGTTAAAGAACCAATGTCATTTAAAACACGTTTCACGATAAACCCAAATCAGCTTCCATCAAAATGGAATCTTCACGGAAATCATAACAGTATACAATCGATATAAATTTCTGTATCAAATCAATACTATAAATAGAATAACAACAAAGCCTTTTAAATTCCATATATAGTAATGGTCTTCCTTTACAGAAGCTCATCTCGATTATTACCAAATTGAATTTCATTCAATCCCAAATTAATATATTAAATTGGAAAACTTTACTTTGAAAATTTTCCATTAAATCTTAATTAAAAGATTTATAACTTCCAAATCATTAATTGAGTTAAAGAACAAATGTCGTTTAAAACACAGTTCACGATAAACCAACAATCAACTTTCATTTCAATTCCAACTAAATATTAATTAATTGGTAAACTTCTCCAAATCTTAATTAAAAGATTTATTCTTTTCTCAATTGGATTTAAAAACAGTGTTATTGAAGGCACCATTCACGACAAACCCAAAATCCAATTTGATATTAAATATAAGGCTATGAATAGAAAATAATATCGGCTTATATTCAATACCAAATTCTGAAACCAACAGATATCGTATTGGAATAACGACATTTACCTATCTTCCAAATTCCTCCACAATATCAGTGGTCGCGGAATCCAATATCAGAATATTCCGGAGATGATTTCTATTCAAATCCATTCCAATTCATAGATTGGAAATTTCTGGTTATATTAGAACCCTTTTTCAAATCCAATTTATTTATTTAAAAATTATTGGATTTGAAATCTAGTTAATAACTAGTTCATTTAGACTAAAATATATTTTTATCTTTACAAATATGGAATTTTTCATCCAAATTCTTTCAACAAAATTAATTTTTATGATTTTACACAAATTATTAATATTTTTAATAATTTTATTAAGTCCATTTCTGTCGATTTCCACAAATGGTCATCGAACTGCACTTACAACGACCTTCTCCAAATTTGATTTGGACATAATTCCAAACCCTAGCATTAGATTTCAAAACTCTTATATTCTTAGAAAGCACTTTTCGATATGAACCCAACGGTTCCAGTTTTAGGAGAATCTGACGGTCGGATCTCCCGTAATGTCAATTCGCAGTCAATGGTCGAAATTCGCGTACGGTCGCGGCGCGGCGCATTTTATTCAGGCTGTTATATATATATAATATTATATATATATATATATTTCGTCAATTTCATTTAAAACGTATTTAACTAATCGTTTTTAAATTCATTTTAAAATGATTTCCACTTTCACTTCAATTTTAAAATTGAAATTGAATACTCCTTATAATTATAATATTTAAATGGTAATATTTTCAAAATATCTGATTTTGAAATCATTTCCTTTTCGATATTCATTATAAAAATGAATAAAATCGATATAAATATCGTTTGCGTTGAAATGGCGCAAATCTAAGCAACACGGCTTCACATATTTCAATATTTCTGTGTCTATTCAAAATCGGACATCAAATTCACATTTTAATCCTTTACTGAATATTATTTTTAAAATATTCCTTATTTTAAAATATTCGTTCTTTCTGAATTGGAATCAGACACAATAAATTACCATATAATGTTATTTATATGGATCTCAAGCACACATGTTCATCACAATAATGATACACAATCAATCATCATGCAGAGTGCATTACACAACAGCATAAGCATTAAGTATAAATAATTAACGCTTACAATAGTCTGTCAACTGATCGATTGACATACAGCTAAACAATTGAGATTAATGTATGTCCATTATCATCCCAATACCAAAGTGGGGTTTCAATCAACAAACACAAATTTTATTTGTGCAGTTGGGCAATGTGTAAAATTTATCATCACAATCCATTGTAGTTAAATGTGTGTACATGTAAACAAATCGTCCGATTTGTAAATGAATATTTATTTTCATTTTAGGAGAATTTTATGCTGTTCATATATACGTTAAAAATTATATTTTTAATGATAAAATATTTATTTCAACTCATGAATATATTATATAGTTCATACATTCAGTAAAAAGGATATTTTTATTGTTCAAACATTTTATTCAACACATGAATATTTTATACAGTTCATATATACATTAAAAATGAGATTTTAAATTAATAAATATTTATTTTAGAAAATTTTGGCGTAATAACGGCGTGATATTAGAACCCGAGTAATGTCGGTACACAAACCAATTTCAATCCAATTCACATCCAAACAAATAAATCAATCAATATCCAAATTTCCATAATACAATCCAAACAAACAACCATGGTTTGTACAATAAATAGTGTCGGGGGCTTCTAAGCCCTGTCTGCATCCTTGTATATATTTAACTGTACAATAATTAGAGTGAGAAAGAGTTCTCACTATTGGTTTCCACTCCGTCATTCTTTAACTGGTGATTTCAACACCGCTCGGGTTTGAATTTGCCAAAATTGTAACTAGCTCCAAATTGAACCCGGTTAGTCTTGCGAAGCTCTCGTCCTCACGATCGCAACGAATCCTGTTTCGTGCGATTTCGACCTCATATGTAAAAGTTATACATTTTAATACGTTCGATAAATAAACGAGTAACTAAATAGATTAGCCACACTTTAAAATCGTTACCGTCTTCATCTTCCTCGTTCTAAAAAACACGACCATCGCTTCCAATTTAGGGTTGGATTTCTCACGCAATTTAAGACATTGGACGAGGATCAGAGGGCACCAAGTGGAAGGTTGTCGAGCGCCACACCCCCCTGAACGACGGCCGACTCGTTTGACCACAGGCGGAGTTGTTCGCCGATGAATGGCGCAACTTTGAGCCTCGATTTCTCTTAGCATAGTGCACAAAAATTAATCACTTTGGTATAGATTCAAAGATCACATAGAGCATTTCGATTTTTGGTTTAGTGGGTTCAGATTTCATTGTAAGGATTGGGAGAAAAATTAAAGAAAGGAATCAAACTTCATTCGCCGTTTATCGCCGGTGACAGCGCACTGAAAAATTAGGGTTTTTTTTCTTCTAATTCCTAATTAGCCCGGCCTTATATAAATATTTTATTTTATTTTTAAATTCCAAAAATATTTGTTTAACCTCAAGAACTCCAAATCAAACCCCATGACTATCGTCCCTAGTGTAATACCCCCATTTCGGACATAATAGAATATATTTCGTGAGCCCATTCGACTGTTTCAGTCAGTTTTTATCAAAATTAAAATGAAAATCGATATATGTTGAATTTGAATGCACATTTTCATTTACCGGGGCCACATACTGACCCCAAAAATTCTAGAAAAATTATATCTAGCTATGTTTTGATGATACGGTCCTAACATAATTAATTTCGTTGAATTTGGAGACCGTTTGAAACGACCTTTTTCTAGTCGATTAAATTCAAACTGAAATTGCCAAACACATTTAAATTCACTGCACTCACATATTAGTTCCAAAAATTATGAAATTTGAAACCTAGCAATAATTTGACATTCTGGATCCAACAAAAGTAGTTTCGTTGAAAATGGACGTCGTTTACAAAATGGCTATTTCAAGGGGCATATATTATATTAAAATATATATAAATTCCATAGCGACTATCTTAGATTTCAAACTGGACATGACTTTCAATTTATATTATGAAATCTAAATTTTTCACATTCGTTAGAAAGATATAATTAAATAGATTTTAACATTTCTAGTTTTACTGAAATACGATTTATTTTGTACATTCAATTGAAATTTAAAATCGAATTTTCAAACTACCGCTCCATTTCAAGCTCGTTTTATAATTAAAATAAATTTATAAGTTCTAACTTCGATTAAATTAAATTTTTAGTCATTATTATTTAAAATAAATCGTTTTAAATATCCAAAATCCATTAAAATAACTAAAATAAAAAATTTAAATTGGTTCAGAAATTCTGGGTTGTTACAGATATTCACCTCTTGAGGGAAGAATAACTAATCTTCAGACTGGAGATTTTGATACTTAAGAAAGGGTAGATTTAGCTAAGGAACACTGATCCCGGATTGTCTTTCAGCAACCCTAAATCATAGCTGCATCAGTTTTCCTAATTACATGTTCTATATAACTTATTCCGGGTGTTGACGGTAAATATCGTTAACATATATATCTTCCTATATACCTCTTGTAATTGATATTTTCAATTTTAAAACCATTTATTGACTACTTATTTAGAAACTGAAATTAATAACTAAATTGTACTGTATTTAGAACTCATCAAAATTATTACTAGATTTTTGAAATTGTGATGAGTTGTGACTATAGTATATTTCACAACAAGAAGAAATTTTGTTTAAATTTTCATGATGATTGACTAGTTTTTATAATATCATTGAATTGGTGCTTATTTCATGAACATCTTCTTTTTTTAACATCAATCTGCCATCCATCATGATTTTATATTAATGTGGAGAGTTTTTTTTGAAAACCATCTTAAACTAACTACTTCAAAATTTATGATAATAATGTAACTATATTTTTTTTTCAAAAAAAGAGACAATTGTTTTTTTAAATCCTGGTACAGTTTAGCATATTTCATAATATGATTAATTTAAAAATTTATTTCATATTCATTTCTATAACTACCATATTTCTATCATCCACATTGGTTTTATACGCTGAGGAGATTTTGAAAAAGAAAATGATAAATATATAATATACATAAGTGTTTCTCTAACCTCCTTCAAAAATCCAAGATCTGGTTATGCATGTTTAAGAGATTTCTTATAATTTAAGCTGCAGCTGACTTCATTTAAAAATCCAAGATCAGAATATGCGTGGTTAGTGTGCTCATAAAAATTAAAATGAAAAGAAAAGAAAAAGGAAAATATATAAATAAAAATTTATATGAAATCATCTTTGGTGTGTAAAAACTAGCCTATCAATCCATTTTCTAACTTGTAAAATGTGTTAACACATTATGGATATTATGATTTTTTGATTGATAGTTATTGGGATTCGAGATTAATTGATTTTTTCACTTAATTCATAATCGTAGTACAAATCCATCACCGTTTTGTGCTCATTTTTAAAATTTATTTGAAAATAATTAGAATCCCTATTCTTGAAAAATTCTGTCCATTTTAAATAAATTCATCGTAAATGCATCATTCTAGAATGTGAAATTTGCTTCTAGTTCTTAGAATATAATGATTTTTGTTTGATTGATTGAGATTTATGATGAAGACTCTCTCTCGTTAACTGATTTTATATTTCTAGTCAATTTTTCATCACTATTTTAATTTCTGTATCCTTTTGATTTTAACTAAAGTGGGAGAATGGTTAAGATTTTTATTAATGAGCGAATATCTCATAAATATTTTAATATTCAAATTTCAATTGATTTATTCTTTTCACTCATGCATATATCTAGGGGGAGTTTTGTTGAAGGGGGGCATACATATATAGGGAGTTCTTCACTTCACTATCAAACACATTTATTGTATTCAAAATCCTATTATATGTTTGTCATCATTAAAAGGAGGAGATTGTTGTATATAACAATTATATGATTTTTGTTTGATGATAACAAACATATATATATATATTATTATTAATGTGTTTGTAATTGTGCTATTGTACTACATCACAGACAGAATTTAATATTTATATTTAAATAGAATACTGCTGCATAAGAATTTAAATATTCAAATGGTATTTTATTGAAATATAAATATTTATTTCAACATTTGAATAGTGCATATTTTTCTAACTCCGCTATTTGTACATTTCACTGTAATACAATTCATTCAGTTCATATACACAGCTCCTCACTACAAACTCTCAATTTCACTCAACACTCAATTACATTCCATTTACAGAATCAGTTAGATTTCTCTCTGCTTTCTCATATATTGATTCATTCCTGACACTCAGTCTTTTCCTCATCCTGCGTCAGAATCAGTCCAATCATCTACGAACCTGTCACAGAAACACACATATAGTAAACTGAAACAAAAATAATTTTAAATTCCAGCAGATACAGTTTTATTTTAAAATTTATTTGCCCCAGAATTTTTGGTGTGTTTCTCATCATATTTCCTGACTTGATCTGATATGTATATATATCCATCTGTGTCTAGATAGCTTGTGATATTCACGGTGATTCTCTGTAAATACCATAAGGTAGACAACATCTCTAGTGCTCACACGCATATATATATATATATATATACATATATATATTCTGCATACACACACAATACATATATACACATACATGTGTATGTATATATACATATATTTTAAGCAAGGGCAATATGGTCAATCATTGAAACAAAAGGGGACAAATATATCAAGTTTGATATGCTCATATAAAGCTTGACAAAACAGGTGTGCCGCAAGTATCCATGAACACGTCAAGAATGCAAATGAACAAAGCACACATGTAACAACACGTATATACGAACACATATATACACACACATTTGTATAAATACACGTACGTATAACATCAGCATATAGACCAGCATGGATAAAATCTTAAGACCACAAATAAGCTGCTTCAACAAGGAAGCCAAGGAGTATAAATGCAAGATCAAAACATGTGTACATCATGCACATGTATATGTGCACTTTCATTTGTGCCTAAAATGGAAGTTCACAAGGACTTGGATGAATTCAACACGACATACATGTACTCATAACATAACCATCATGCAAGGATGATGCATGTCGCCAAAGTGAAACAGCATGGTTCAAGAACAAGCACAATGGACAAAGAAGATAACAGTGCACAAGACCACACATGTGCAAGTGTAGAGAGGAGAAAAAGCTACAACAAAAGCATAAAGCATAGCTGCTACATACATGGTCCATAAAACAAGAAAACATGTTGATACATGCAAGTAAGAGAGTCAAATAGGATGTAAGTCAAGTTTGTAGCCAAATGATACATGCAACCCATCAAAACATGTCAAACAAATCATTTTTCAAATGTGAGCAAAATGTACACAAATGTACAAAGGAGCATGAAAAAGTGTGTGCACAAGCATATTATGTAGCAACAACATAGTACACATATGTATGTGTGCAAATTATTCTCACAACAACAAGGATTATGGTACAGGCATAGTGCAGCTTTTTTTAAGAGAAGGGCCAAAATCTTTCAACATGAAAAGGGAATGCGTACACAATTTTGACTACACACAAAACGATGATCAAATGAACTTGGCCAGTGGTACTACAAGCAAATGGATATCCAGTTTTAAATGCAACACTATGAAACTGCATCAATCCAGCATATGTAAACATGTCAAGACTGGTGGAGTTCAAGCAAACACGGATATGCAGATATAATCAAGAAAAGTCACAAGTGCCAAAGCAATGCTCAAGTAATTATAGTAAATAAGAAAAACTTTTTTCTTCACTGGTTAAATATTGGAATGGGAGAAATTACAAAAATGTTTTAGAATGACTGTAGGCAAGAAAGAACTCATGTGCATAACAAATGATGAATTCATTTTGGGCAAGAAATAGATTTATTTGTTTCCAGAAAATCTCAAAACCATTTAGGCAAGAAATCGATTAAAATTGTTTCCAAAATTGATATGTTATAATTTGCATGAGTGATTAAGGGAAAATCTCACTAAAAAATGAAGAACTAAATCTTTGCTTCCAAAAAGAGAAAGAAATCATTTTTCAATTTTGGGATCTTTAATTTTTGGGATAGAAATGGTTTTACAATTGAAATCACTCCATATGTTCATGTTTCCTAATGTTTACGAATATTCACAAAAGGAATGTTTTTACCCAAGAAAATCAAGCAAGGGATTCACGACAACAATCAAGCATCAAAGAACAATTTCCTAAACCATGATTTGAAGTCATAATTTGATTTAGGTAGAAGAAACTCTAATTTCATTCTTCGGCCCCATTGTTGAAAATTTGAAGCTGACAATTGTTTTAAGGGGTAAAGAAACAAGGGGGCCGGCTATCATTTACATAGAAAGTTTTTTTATTTTATTCGTTCTTAATTGTTTTATTTCTTTTATAACCATTTCATCGGTTTTCTAGTTTGTCTGTAAAACTAGGGATTTTCTAGTTTGTTTGTAAAACTAGGGGTTTACTAGCTATATGATTTATAGTTAGGGTTTACAAGTTACGGGTTTGTAATTTGAAAAAATCTAATCTTAGGGATAAAGAACAGTGCAGGGTTTTGAGCATTGGATTAGAATAGCAGTAGGGTTTGCAAGTTTACAGGGTTTTTAAGCGAGAGTCTATTTTAATACATTGTAGAAACCATAGGGAATGTAATAGTAGGCAGGGTTTGCCAAAGCTTGGTAAAATCTATGTCATTTACTTTTTTCATTTATTTTCTCTATTGAAATATGTGCGGTGATAATTTCATTATTTCATAAAAAGCCAATAAACCCTATTCACCCCCTCAAGGGTTAATCTTGATCCAACACTTTCCACTTAGGTGGAATGGGTCTTGAGCCATGTATTTATCATTTTCGAAAAAAAAGTCACAATAATACAAAGATAATACAAAAATGTTCAGTTCACAATCAAGTAATAGCATAATGAGTGGTCCAGATGCAGCTCAACCTGCATATGCATGTACAAGCAAGGGTGAAAGAATTGGCTCTAGCTCAAGAGGAGACTAAACTCAAGCAGGGATATACTCATGACCATTCTCAACCTTAAAGTTAGGTAGTCATAATTCAAGCATAAGAATGAACAAATCAAAAGATAAAAATGTTAGACTTAAGTCATGTGCACATTAAATCAGTTTTGATGATCTGAGTTTATCTCGGAGTTTCCATTTTAACAAAATTATTTTTAATGTCACGGCTGCTATTTAGATGAACTAAGTTTCTTAAAAGGATTATTTTAAGGTTTGTTAATATATTTAAACAAAAGAAAGCTTTTTTAATTAATGTATTAACAATAAATCCGTAAAAAAATTCTCTTTACTTCATCTTCATCTACCACAAAATTGTTATTATTATTTCAAATAAAGTTGTAGTTATTTCCATGTGATTTACTGAAAATTTTACAACTTCGAGAAGTCCAAATTGTTATTAATTATCTCACTTAGTTGTAATTCAACCATTAATTATTGTCTTAAAAAACTATTCTTTGTAACAGGTATTTACCAACAGTTCAATATAAAAGAATCATAAACTTCGCTATAATGTTTCTTCTTAATTTCCTTTAACTTAAAAATAAAATTTGACTATATCCGAGGTAAGAAAAGAGTAAATAATACATAATCTTAGGTAAAAAAATTGGTACCCTATATTATATATATACACATAAATATATATATAGATATATATATATATATTACGTCTTTAGTTGTACACTTCCAAAATAAGTGACAAAACACTCAATGTGAAAAACTCACTCATACTGAAAACTCTTACACACCAAAGACATAAAATCCAAAGGCACTATTAGGCTTAAACTTAAACCAGACCAAAAATAAGACAAATCTATATAACCCATAGAAAATAAACATAATTCTTTTTTTCTTTTTTTGGGCAAAGCTGACGGGGTTAAGTGAAACCTACCATTTTTATTAATATACCAGATTTCAGGCCTTCTCGTAGATCTTTCCATAACAATAACTTGAATTGTGCAATATTCATTCTTCTTTGTGGGTCAAATGCACATTTGTTTCTGTCTTGCCAAACCGCATGTACAAATTTCTTGAGTGCATAGTTAAAAATCCTTGCTTTACTACTCCTTAACCTTGTGCCTGATTTCCTCCCATTCAAGCGTGTAGGTTTGATGCAAATTCGTGTTACAAATGTTCAACAGTATATCTTTCCATAGTTGATTGATGAACCACATTTGGAAAAAAAATTCTTTACAGTCTCAGCTTCGATATTACAGATCACACATATGCCATTGACTGTGATTCCACGATTGAGTAGCTTGTCCTTTATAAGAATTGCACCATTCTTGACCTCCCACAAGCAAAAATATTCTTTAGCGGCATTATCATTTCTCCGTATTGCTTTATTCCATCTGTAGTTAATCATATTAGCAGTACCTATCATAATATTATACATACTATCAATGTGGAACAGCTCACCATTCATTTTCCAGTGTGCAAGTTTGCATGCACCATAGGAAATCCAAGCATTCCTGATACGTAGCAACAAATTCCGAATATTCTGATTGGAGGAGGTAGGCAGATTCAAATGATCATCATTTATCAAACTGGTACCGTTGCTATCAAGAGAAATACCAGCTTGCATTTTGTCAAGGTATATTATAGATTGAACGATAATCTTTCCATAATCATACCAAAGGTCGTACCAAAACTTGATATGCCCAAAAGCTCGGTGTGCATATTTAAAGTAAGGAAGGAAGCTTTCCTTGAGTTTGGAATGCATTTCTAGGTCCAACTCAAACTGTTTTTCATTTTTATGGTCTAAATACTTTCGTTTTTAAGGACATGCATATAATACAAGGAAACCCATAGACTATTCCTTCTATTTAGAATGTCATCGAAGTGCTTTCCAAAGGCAGATTTGTTCTATATGCACATATTGATAATGCCAAGTACCCCTTTTACTTATAGATTTTTCAAGTAAAGCAAAGGAGGTAGGCACTAACTACTTTTCATGTATGTTACCTTTCCATAAAAATTGCATAAAAGCTGTTCGAATCAGGATAAGCAACTTTTGAGGTAATATATATATATATATGTGTGTGTGTGTGTGTGTGTGTGCCCAGTATATGTGCATCCCAATAATCACAGACTTAATGAGTGTTACCCTACCAGCTTGACTAAGCATTCTAGTAGACCAACGCTCAAGTCTTTCCGTAATCTTTTGTAACACCCGGTAGTTCTATGACATTAAGCTTCACAAATTAAAGTATAATTAATTCTAAATGAAAGAATTAAGGGAAATGGGTTACGCCATTCCGTTCGTCTCGAAATTCTGCTTGAGATAGAGTCCAAGTTTGCGTAAAACGGATATCGTATGAAGAAGATATGGATGAACGAAGTTGGGCAGAAAAACCAGAAAACGGGTCAAAATGCACTGGCGCATTTGGGAAGTGCGCCAGAACAAAATTGAACTGGCGCATTTGGGAAGTGCGCCAGTACAAATTTAGCCTGGCGCACCTGCCAAGTGCGCCCAGGTCTGAAAGACCTGCTGGTCAGGCCCTGGCTGGCCTGGTCAGGGTCTGGTCGAATTCTGAGGCTTGGCTGAGTCACTAGGGCTTACATGTCACTTTTTGATTGGCTTCTCTTGAGATGGATGGTCTGGATTCACTCTAGCTTCATCGACGGCTCTAATTAGATTGAAATTCTATAAATACAACTCAAGTCTAACCCTAAACTCACACAAATAATAGAATACTAAAGCCGTCATGATGCTGGAAAGGAACTAGGAATGGCCGTCAATTAGAAAGCCTAGAGACAAGACAACACTAAAGCTTAGAGACGAATCAAATTAAGAAGAAAATAAAAGTCTAGTCTAATTTCTACGCAATGTTTTCTACTCCAAGGGAAAGCTTTGCAAATTCAGAATAACAAAAACCAAAAAACAAGTTTCAGCGCCCGTTGTAAGTATAGTGGTTTTCTGAATATGAATAGAAATTGCGATGTGATTCGATGTAAATGAAATTGGGGTTTTACTGTTGTAAAAATATTGATGTAAACTCTGTGTATTGCGTTGATTATGTCATATTTTGTATTGGGTGTTTGTGACATAAATTGGTTGATACGAGCCTATTGACATTTATATATGAAAATAAATATCACTTACAAGTTTGTAGTAAAAACTAGAATCAACATCTAAATGTTATGTCGTTAACATGGTTAGCATACATTCTTTTTAGGCCTAAGTTGAGACTCATGTAAACATGTTCCAAGTTGAAGCCTTTTATGCCTACACGACTCAAAACCTTTGTATACATTATTATGTTTAATTGCAAGTGATAATTGGGTTTATGCAAGTACCCTTTGGTTACACAAATTATACTAGTTTCATGTTGAAATAGGCTACTTGATGTAAAGTTAGTTTACACCTTTGGGATATGTCAAAAAGTGGACATTTTTATGCTAGTTTGGTGTTTGACATTATGCCTAGTTATATGTGTATAAAACCATGTTTAAAAAAGTCTAAAAGTACGCCATTTCATGTGACACCTATTATGCTATACCATGTTATACCGTGTTATATCTTTATAATAATCCAGAATTTATGATTTACATGACGCCTATCTAACTAGATCCAATATTCATGTGCAAGTTTGTGACATGTTATGCAATGTTATGATTCATGTTATGCGAGATCACCTTATTTATCTAGTTACACCTTTATGTCACACGCTAATCGATAACTATGTTTAGGCCAAATTTCATAGTATAGGCTCATTGAACCTATGCTCCCTTCTTTACTTTGTTTATGGATTGGGCCTATTAGCGGGCCCAATATCTTCATACGATTAATATGAATAATCGAGTGAGGGTAACGTTGGGACTAATTATTAAATTAAAGTATGTTAATATGTCGGCGGGACTGAAAACCATGAAATGGGTTAAGGCCATAAATGATATAAATTATGTACCATTAGTTTGGAGTAAAACATGTGACATGAAATATTTACATAAGTAAAAGTGTAAATCTAGAAAATACGAGTATGCTTAACCCGATGTTGGATTGAGTTGTGATGTAAACCTGCCCGAACCCGCCCGGCTGTCCAGTAGTCACAACAATACCTATCCAATGTGGGTGGTTAAGCATTGAGCCCAATAATGACCCGAGGTTAGACTGAGCTACGGTGTAAACCTGCCCAGAACCGACCGGCACATCCAGTAACCGTAGCAATATCTGTCTAATGTGAGTGGTCAGGTGCTCTAAGAGGCTAAGAACAGATGTTAAGGTTAAGTTAACTAAAACACTTAATCAGCTTAACATGTTAACAAGACAAGACTTGTAGGGGTTAAGTAACTAAGAAAACACTTATCCAATTTAACATGCTAGACTAGAAGGTGGGGTTAAGTAAAGTTAATATACTTAACCAATTTAACATATTAATTAGACTAGAGGGTGAGGTTAAGTAAATTCAGGACACTTAACCGTTATAACCTGATAATTAGATAAGTGGGTGAGGTTAAGTAAATTTAGAATACTTAACCATTATAACTTGTTAGCTAGATAAGTGGGTAAGGTTAATTAAATACACTTAGCCAATTTAATATGTTAGCTGGACTAGAGGGTAGGGTTAGGTAAACTTCGAACACTTAACCATCATAGTGTGATAAATTGAACAGGGTTAAGTTGAAACATGAAGGGACAATACCTAACCATTAGAACATATTAATTAAACAGATGTTACGGTTGAGTTAACTAAGGGAACACTTAACCGTTATAACATGTTAGCTAAAACAGATGGGCAAGGTTAGGTTAAAAGGGACACTTAACCAATACAAGATGAATGGGTAGGGTTAAGTAATAAGAAATACTTAACCAATATAACTTGAATTGTGATAGGGTTAAGTCAACATGAACTACTGATAACACTCGGCCAGTTTAATATGACAAAGGAATGGGTTAAGCTAACTTGAATTGACTAATGACACTTAACCAATCCAACTTGACGAGAAAGAAGGCTAAGTAATAAACCCTAGTTAAGAAAAAATTGAGAACGGGAGCTAAGTTGAAATCCCCAGTTAAAGAAACTAAGTGATAAACCTTAGTTAACAAGATTTATGGGAAAAGAAACTAAGTGGTAAACCTTAGTTGAGAACAACTAAGTAATAATTCTTAGTCAAGAAAACTGAGCCGGTCCCTAATAGATGAATAACCCGATATGGTAGATCATCGCTTAACAAGTACATGAGAAGGAGCAAACGTTTATCCGTTTTCGAAAAAGGCTCCAGCGGACTGGGTTTAGAAGCACGTAGCTTCGGGGGACGTGAGGGTACTCTTGGTATCCCTCTGTGAGGTTGCAGATGATCCGCCTGGGCTCACAGAGGTTAAGGTCTGCATCAAGAGAACCAAGGGTATGCCTTGGTTGCAATTTAAGGCAACCTAATGACTAGGATGGACCAGCGTGATTCGACAAGACCAGTAGCCCTATGATAGCGACTCGTCGTCTACCTACCATCTTCTGTCAATCGTAGTACGCATGCGGAAAGGCAGAGAACTCCCAACAGACCATATACTTGCTATCTAGTTATGGGTTAGGCTGGCCAATAGGAAAGTGGGGCATATGTGGTAGGAGTACAGTTCTCGTGCTTGATTTTCTTGGATTACCTTTCATTAGTTGAGGGAGGGGTCAGGTGGGACCATAACCACTGGTAGAAAAACAGACCTTAGCATCTGCATCGGCAGATATCTGAAAGCTCCCGACCGAGTTCCGTGTTTCTAGAATAGCCCTGCCACGGGACTCGGGTCGCACATTTCAGGACATGTGCATCTAGACAGCGAAAAACGATTCAAGACACTTACGTGGGGAAAGTCTAGGAACATATACCACTCTAGGTAGTGTGTCCTAGACTAGGGGCATCGTTCGACAGGTAGCATAATCCCTAGTGGACCGAGGTGGCATAAATCCTGAATCCGAGAAGTAGTAGACAAGTCGCATAAACCCTAGTTGAATCTAGGGAACGCTCGATAGAAAACCCTAGATTAAATCTAGGAAATAAATAAATGTGCGCCTGATGGCAACCACCGTTACGGGGACTGGGATCACGTTATCATTTTATACAGATTACTAGTTAGGATACTAGTTAGGTGGTGCAGAGATTAGTATGGGATGCGATAGTAATTTCGATTCTAAACTGCTTTGCCTTAGTTTATGGTGTTTTCCCATTTTCATTTTATTCCTATCATGTCCTTTTTCTTATTCATATACCGAAGCACCACCAGACTTACCAGGCTTTATGTCTGACTCTATGCTTTCTTTCGTCTTCTTTTCTTCCGTTCTCCCCGAGGTAGTCAGGGAGGGAATAGCTCAGATTTGTATGGACCTATTACTCTTTCCAAGCTTGAAGACTCTTTGATGTGCTGCTTTGGACTCTCTTTTCCCCTGCTATGGCTGGCTAATGTTTTATTGGGGAATATCATTGTATATTTATGCTTCTTTATTTTGTTAAACTAGATAGATACTTTGTTGTTGGAAAACAATCTTTGTACAAGCTGTTTATAAATGAAATAAAGTTTTATTCACTTTTCCGCTGCTTTATTTATCTGTCTTGTAATTTAAATGCATCTTTTACCTATAATACTTCACAGAACTTAGTGCATTCCCTTTGTGAGTGACACTAACGGATGTAGGGTGTTACACGTGGTATCAGAGCCGAAGGTTACCGGATCAGATAAAAGATTTGAAAAATTATTTTCAAAACGGGTTTAAAAGAAGCATTTTCAAAAGAAAAGTTTTGTTTTAAAGGCATATTCCCCAAAGCCATATGCACTATCTTTTGATTCTCTGTTTGAGTCCTTGTTTCCTCCTTTCTTGAGTCTCTGGGGCTCCTGGCTTTCTGGGAGGTAACCTCATCGAAGGGAGAAGTAGTGCCCGACTTCCATCTATAGCCGTAATAGTTTCACCTGCAGCTAGTTTTCTTTCAAGCTTTGTAGGGTTTTCTGTACGATGGAGGCAGCTTTCGAGAGATTTGTCAACATGATTACACAAGGAAGAGGACGAGGAGTTTGGATAAGGGGTACAACCCAAGGATGAGGAATTCATGGATATGGACTTGGCTCACGAAGGAGGAAGGAATTATAAAACCTAAGATAAGAAGAAGTAGCTTTTCTATGGTATAATAGGGCATATAATTAAGGACAAGGGAAAGGACGAAGGAAAGGATTTTCAGGAGGACGAGTGCGTGCTTTCACCACCAGAATACCTGGGAGAGAGACAGTAAAAGTCTCCATTAGAAAAGTTTAGCTTTTCATTTGATCAACCTGGTAGTACTCTTTTGATCTTAGCGCTTCGCATTCGTTTATACCTGCTTCCATAGTTGAGTCTCTGCACCTAGGTACTTGTATAGTAGAAGATCCCAACTAGTCTCAGATCCAAGTTGGTGGTTCGGCCCGTTTACCTTTGGTTTGTAGGGATTTGAGAATAGCCACATTAAGTGTTGAGTCTAAGCGTAATGTTTTGGTTCCATGGGCTATGAGTTAATCCTAGGCGTGGGTTGATTGGCCAGTAATTCTGAAAGTTATACTTTTTCACTTGCCTTGGAAATACCCTCGAGATTTCGTGATCCTAAAAAGATCGGTCAGGCTTAGCTATATAGAATCACTTAATACATTGATCGACGATTTGCAATCCGTTAGAATAGTCCATGGGTACGCAGTTGTTTTGATTAGGATAGGGGTTTATCCCTAAACGCGGGATAGACTTCCGCATATATCCAACTGACAATGCAAAGCCAGCTATTCGATCAACGACAGTTTCGGAAATGGAGGTCAAGAAACTTCGCAATCGTGAAGATTAATTAGATAAGGTACAGAATAGTGAAGCCCAAGAAGATGCGACCTAGGAGACTAAAGACTAGATACGTGCATCATACCCTTTTTCTTAAGGGTATATCCTTTCTCTAGGGGTTTTATGCCTACTTGTTTCTAGCTTTTAAGGTATATCCTCTAGAATGTATCATCGATGCTTAGGTAGAAGCAAATGGATGTAAACGTGTATTTGAAACATGTACTTGGAACATGTTATGATTGATGGTTGCAAGTGGTTTCTCGTGGATGCATATACACACCATATGCGCTAGAACGACTTAGTCACTTTCGTATTGCATTCCTATATACGTATTTACTTAACGGATTTAACTTGATATGTTATCATATGGATGTTGCATATGGATGAATGGCTATGCACACATGTAGTACATACATAACTAGGGATGCTTGCATACATGATTGGATGCATGGCACTGACATAATTTGCATTAAGGAGGTCAACTAAATCAGTAGACCGCCTGATTTTGCATTAGATAAAGACATATACACACACTATGCATATGAACATGAAAGCATTAGAAATATTTTTAAGGACAATGAATGCCTGTGATTGAATGGTTGAGTAGATGGGTGATTGGGTGGTAGGACACATTCTTCCTAACTTGAAGATTTCGGGGACGAAATCCTTTTAAGAGGGGGAGAATGTAACACCCCGTAGTTCTATAACATTAAGCTTCAAAAATTAAAGTATAATTAATTCTAAATGAAAGAATTAAGGGAAATGGGTTAAGCCATTGCGTTCGTCTCGAAATTCTGCTTGAGATAGAGTCCAAGTTTGCGTAAAACGGATATCGTATGAAGAAGATATGGACGAACGAAGTTGGGCAGAAAAACCAGAAAACGGGTCAGAATGCACTAGCGCACTTGGGAAGTGCGCCAGAACAAAATTGAACTGGCGCACTTGGAAAGTGCGCCAATACAAATTTAGCCTGGCGCACCTACCAAGTGCGCCCAGGTCTGAAAGAGCTGCTGGTCAGGCCCTGGCTGGCCTGGTCTGGGTCTGGTCGAATTCTGAGGCTTGGCTAAGTCACTAGGGCTTACATGTCACTTTCTGATTGGCTTCTCTTGAGATGGATGGTCTGGATTCACTCTAGCTTCATCGACGGCTCTAATTAGATTGAAATTCTATAAATACAACTCAAGTCTAACCCTAAACTCACACAAATAATAGAATACTAAAGCCGTCATGCTGCTGGAAAGGAACTATGAATGGCCATCAATTAGAAAGCCTAGAGACAAGCCAACACTAAAGCTTAGAGACGAATCAAATTAAGAAGAAGATAAAAGTCTAATCTAATTTCTATGCAATGTTTTCTACTCCAAGGGAAAGCTTTGCAAATTCAGAATAACAGAAACCAGAAAACAAGTTTCAGCGCCCGTTGTAAATATAGTGGTTTTCTGAATATGAAAAGAAATTGTGATGTGATTCGATGTAAATGAAATTGGGGTTTTACTACTGTAAAAATATTGATGTAAATTCTGTGTATTGCGTTGATTATGTCATATTTTGTATTGGGTGTTTGTGACATAAATTGGTTGATGCGAGCCTATTGACATTTATATATGAAAATAAATATCACTTGCAAGTTTGTAGTAAAAACTAGAATCAACATCTTTATGTTATGTCGTTAACATGGTTAGCATACATTCTTTTTAGGACTAAGTTGAGACTCATGTAAACATATTCCAAGTTGAAGTCTTTTATGCCTACACGACTCAAAACCTTTGTATACATTGTTATGTTTAATTGCAAGTGATAATTGGGTTTATGCAAGTACCCTTTGGTTACACAAATTATACTAGTTTCATGTTGAAATAGGCTACTTGATGTAAAGTTAGTTTACACCTTTGGGTTATGTCAAAAAGTGGACATTTTTATGCTAGTTTGGTGTTTGACATTATGCCTAGTTATATGTGTATAAAACCATGTTTAAACAAGTCTAAAAGTACACCACTTCATGTGACACCTATTATGCTATACCATGTTATACCATGTTATATCTTTATAATAGTCCAGAATCTATGATTTACATGACGCTTATCTAACTATATCCAATATTCATGTGCAAGTTTGTGACATGTTATGCAATGTTATGATTCATGTTATGCGAGATCACCTTATTTATCTAGTTACACCTTTATGTCACACGCTAATCGATAACTATGTTTAGGCCAAATTTCATAGTATAGGCTCATTGAACCTATGCTCCCTTCTTTACTTTGTTTATGGATTGGGCCTATTAGCGGGCCCAATATCTTCATACGATTAATATGAATAATCGAGCGAGGGTAACGTTGGGACTAGCTATTAAATTAAAGTATGTTAATATGTCGGCGAGCCTAAAAACCATGAAATGGGTTAAGGCGATAAATGATATAAATTATGTACCATTAGTTTGGAGTAAAACATGTGACATGAAATATTTACATAAGTAAAAGTGTAAATCTAGAAAATACGAGTATGTTTAACCCGAGGTTGGATTGAGTTGTGATGTAAACCTGTCCGGACCCGCCCGGCTGTCCAGTAGTCACAACAATACCTATCCAATGTGGGTGGTTAAGCATTGAGCCCAATAATGACCCGAGGTTAGACTGAGCTACGGTGTAAACCTGCCCGGAACCGACCGGCACATCCAGTAACCGTAGCAATATCTGTCTAATGTGAGTGGTCAGGTGCTCTAAGAGGCTAAGGACAGATGTTAAGGTTAAGTTAACTAAAACACTTAACCAGCTTAACATGTTAACAAGACAAGACTTGTAGGGGTTAAGTAACTAAGAAAACACTTAACCAATTTAACATGTTAACTAGACAAGAAGGTGGGGTTAAGTAAAGTTAATATACTTAACCAATTTAACATATTAATTAGACTAGAGGGTGAGGTTAAGTAAATTCATGACACTTAACCGTTATAACCTGATAATTAGATAAGTGGGTGAGGTTAAGTAAATTTAGAATACTTAACCATTATAACACGTTAGCTAGATAAGTGGGTAAGGTTAAGTAAATACACTTAGCCAATTTAATATGTTAGCTGGACTAGAGGGTAAGGTTAGGTAAACTTAGAACACTTAACCATCATAGTATGATAAATTGAACAGGGTTAAGTTGAAACATGAAGGGACAATACCTAACCATTAGAACATGTTAATTAGCAGATGTTAGGGTTGAGTTAACTAAGGGAACACTTAACCGTTATAACGTGTTAGCTAAAATAGATGGGCAAGGTTAGGTTAAAAGGGACACTTAACCAATACAAGATGAATGGGTAGGGTTAAGTAATAAGAAATACTTAACCAATATAACTTGGTTTGTGATAGGGTTAAGTCAACATGAACTATTGATAACACTTAGCCAGTTTAATATGACAAAGGAATGGGTTAAGCTAACTTGAATTGACTAATGACACTTAACCAATCCAACTTGACGAGAAAGAAGGCTAAGTAGTAAACCCTAGTTAAGAAACAATTGAGAACGGGAGCTAAGTTGAAATCCCCAGTTAAAGAAACTAAGTGATAAACCTTAGTTAACAAGATTTATGGGAAAAGAAACTAAGTGGTAAACCTTAGTTGAGAACAACTAAGTAATAATTCTTAGTCAAAAAAACTGAGCCAGTCCATAATAGATGAATAACCTGATATTGTAGATCATCGCTTAACAAGTACATGAGAAGGAGCAAACGTTTATCCGATTTCGAAAAAGGCTCCAGCGGACTGGGTTTAGAAGCACGTAGCTTCGGGGGACGTGAGGGTACTCTTGGTATCCCTCTGTGAGGTTGCAGATGATCCGCCTGGGCTCACAGAGGTTAAGGTCTGCGTCAGGAGAACCAAGGGTATGCCTTGGTTGCAATTTAAGGCAACCTAAAGACTAGGATGGACCAGCGTGATTCGACGAGACCAGTAGCCCTGTGATAGCAACTCGTCGTCTACCTACCATCTTCAGTCAATCGTAGTACGCATGCGGAAAGGCAGAGAACTCCCAACAGACCATATACTTGCTATCTAGTTATGGGTGAGGCTGGCCAATAGGAAAGTGGGGCATAGGTGGCAGGAGTACAGTTCTCGTGCTTGATTTTCTTGGATTGCCTTTCATTAGTTGAGGGAGGGGTCACGTGGGACCATAACCACTGGTAGAAAAACAGACCTTAGCATCTGCATCGGCAGATATCTGAAAGCTCCCGACCGAGTTTGTGTTTCTAGAATAGCCCTGCCACGGGACTCGGGTCGCACATTTCAGGACATGTGCATCTAGACAGCGATAAACGATTCACGACACTTACGTGGGGAAAGTATAGGAACATATACCACTCTAGGTAGTGTGTCCTAGACTAGGGGCATCGTTCGATAGGTAGCATAATCCCTAGTCGACCTAGGTGGCATAAATCCTAAATCCGATAAGTAGTAGACAAGTCGCATAAACCCTAGTTGAATCTAGGGAACGCTCGATAGAAAACCCTAGATTAAATCTAGGAAATAAATAAATGTGCGCCTGATGGCAACCACCGTTACGGGGACTGGGATCACGTTATCATTTTATACAGATTACTAGTTGAGATACTAGTTAGGTGGTGTAGAGATTAGTATGGAATGCGATAGTAATTTCGATTCTAAACTGCTTTGCCTTAGTTTATGGTATTTTCCCATTTTCATTTTATGCCTATCATGTCCTTTTTCTTATTCATATACCGAAGCACCACTAGATTTACCAGGCTTTATGTCTGACTCTATGTTTTCTTTCATCTTCTTTTCTTCCGTTTCCCCCCCCCCAGGTAGTCAGGGAGGGAATAGCTCAGATTTGTATGGACCTATTACTCTTTCCAAGCTTGAAGACCCTTTGATATGCTGCTTTGGACTCTCTTTTCCACTGCTATGGCTGGCTAATGTTTTATTGGGGAATATCATTGTATATTTATGCTTCTTTATTTTGTTAAACAAGATAGATACTTTGTTGTTGGAAAACAATCTTTGTACAAGCTGTTTATAAATGAAATAAAGTTTTATTCACTTTTCCGCTGCTTTATTTATCTGTCTTGTAATTTATCTACATTTTTTACCTATAATACTTCACAGAACTTAGTGCATTCCCTTTGTGAGTGACACTAACGGATGTGGGGTGTTACATCTTTGCAAACAATGATTGCATTGTTGAGTAGTGATTCTCGAGTAATCAATGGTAAACCAAGATAAGAATTAGTTGCATTCTCATCCCTTAATCCAGTCTGTGTGTGTATCTATGCAATGTGAGCTTCACTTATGCTAGTAGCCATAAACTCGGATTTTTTTAAGTTTACTTTCAATCCTGTCATCCTATAGAAATTGTCAAGCATATTCATGATACTGGCAAGAGTTTTACCATACAGTTTGTATAAGATGATCAAATCATCTACAAACATGAGAGTAGTAATTCTGGGATTGCCACATTTGGGAAGTATTTTAACACGATTAGTAATAACCAGATCATCAATCATAAGTGTAAGCAATTCCATCATAACAATAAAGAGGCATGTAGAGATAGGGTTTCCCTGTCTAATTACTTATTCACTTTTAATAAATCCTACAGATGAACTAATAATATCAATAGAGAAGTGCAATCTGCTTAAGCATTCGTACACCCATGCATTAAAGCATTGGGGAAAACCCATATAAATCAAAATTCTAATGATAGCTGACTATTGTATGGTGTCAAACGCTTTCCTAATGCCAAGCTGAAGCATCATACGTGGAGAAATATGTTTGTTGTTATAACCCTTGAGTAATTCATGGGCTAATAGAACATTGTCTAAAATATTCCTACCAAATAGAAATGCTGACTGATTAGTGGAAATAAGATCAGTCAAAACATGTTTTAATCTAGTAGCCAAAATCTTGGTAATACATTTATAAATTGTGTTGCATCTTGAAATAGGATGAAACGAAGAAACAATGCAAGCATTTGATACTTCAGGTATTAAGGCAATCACAGTGTTCTTAAATGATCCCATCAAATTTGCCCTCCTGAAAAAGAAATGAACAACCCTGCATTTATATCTTTTCACAACATTCCAAAAGCGCTGATAGAAAAAGGCATTAAAGCCATTAGGCTCACCGCAAGAGATCTCATTTAAGGAAAACATAGCATTCTTAATCTCATCATCAGTGATGGCTTACTTGAACTGGTAAATTGTTCGGAATTAATAAGAGGAAGTAGCATAGGGTTAATAGCATTTATATTAGGCACAAAGTTGTCAACATTTCCAAAGAGATCAGTAAAATACTTAACAAATGCGTTTTGAATGCTAATTTGAGTGGTAAAAACAACACCATTCTGATCAGTAATGGAAAGAATGTTCTCTCTATTGTGTTTGGCCTTTAATGTTGCACGAATACAGGCATAATTTTTATCCCCATCATGTACACATTTAATCCCTGCCTTTTGTTTTTTCATTAGTGATTCATGATGAAGAGAAACACTAAGATTATTGGAATATTCAGTTTCAGGGCAAGCAAGGGTCGGAGCAGTGGGGTTATCATTTATTTGTAGTCGAATGTTGACTAGCAACTGCATCTAATGTTGAGAAAAACCACCACCAAAATTTTCGTTAGACCAAATTTTTAAAGCAATATTAACATATTTTAACTTCCTATGAATGATATACATGGGATTACCATATGTAGGAACAATCCATTCTCTATCAACTATTTCAAAACATTTAGAGTCTTCAACCCAAGTGCTGAAAAATTTGAAACCAGATTTTCTAATTTTCTCATTCTCCCCTAAATGTAAAATTTGCGGGAAGTGATTAGACAAAATAGGTGGAGGAAGTTCATTATTTAAGGAAGGCCACTTATTCAAGGCAACTATGTTACAAAAGGATTAATCAATTTTCGAATAAGTCCAAATACAATCACGCTTACTATTATTCCACGTGTACTGGACTCCATAAGAGTTGATTTCAAGCAATCAGAATCATTTAAAGCAATGTTAATATGTTTGTTTCAAATAAGGAGGCAGGTGTACCTCCAATTCTATCAGATAGACGGAGAGGTCTCCACACGCTACCCAAGGGTGAATGTGCTATATAAATGTTGGAAACATTCTAAAGAGAGCTGATCTAGCATTAGCAGAATTCAAAGCATATACAACAGTGAAGTAGTATGATGTAGCAGAAGGTAAATGTAGGTTGTGACAATGTACGTGTTGACTTGATGAGGTGATTTTAGTAAAATTATGAACAGCGGGATCATAAATAATTAAGATTCTACTGTAGCTAGCTTCATGAAGGATATGTAAATAATGCCAGTTATCGTTAATGTACCTTGCAACTCTCAATATCAGTGCTTCATTAAGCTTGGTTTCTAGTATTACAAGCATACTAAGGTTATATTTCCTGATCAACGCCTTACATTAGTCTAGCTTGATGTCTCGGTGGCCCCCTCCAATATTCTAGACATATGCTGCATTGGAAGACTCCATGCTTTTAATGTTGTTTGCCATAGATCTAGTCAAGATCTAATTTAGGTCCAAAGGTTTCACCATACTACTCTAAGTGTCGTTGTTTCTACTAGTATCATAAAGATGTGATTCAAAAGGATCTTTATTCCTAAGAGGTGGTGGTAGTTTGTTTTATGGGTGGTCATTAGGCAAACCATGTTGAGGTGTTGCTGTATTGGTTTATGTTCACCATTGTTGCAAGATTGTTCTGTCAATGGTTCCTCTTGAATTGTTGATACTAAAATATCAACAGCATTACCTCCATCGGTAGTGAGTCCACCTAATATTGGCATTGTAGCAGTTAATATTTGGATTAATTCATTGATTTCTTCCTCTTGGTCATTTTCATTGGCATTCACTGTAACGGAAGTGGAGCATTGCATAGCCATAGTCTCAAGTATGTGCACCACATTACTGTCCTGAACACCTTTCATACTTTTTCCATTCTGACCATAAAATCTACCAGTCCCAATTTCCTTGGATTTGCTTGTTTTTTCAATCTGATGCTGAAATGTTTTTGGGCTTTCTTTGTCAGTTTTAGGTGGGACTATAGTGCCGCTTGCACTACCACTCTTAATATGTTCCTTTTCCTTGCTTTGTTTCTCACTGCTTTGCTTCTAATGTTCACCAAACCTATTGTGCAATGGTAAGTTTCTGTTGTTGTTATTTTTAAACTTATTCAAACTGTCAACATTAACTTACAATGTGGCTTTATCAAAAGTAAGAGTTGCCTCTTTATGTAGCAAATGATCTTCAAGGATCTCTCCATTCTCAATAGAGCTTTCCACGTGCTTTGCAACTTCCTCTTTTCTTTTCTGCCACTGAGTTTTCTTAGTTGTAGTCCAGTAATCACCAAAGGTTGCTTTACTTCTAGAGTTCTTGAAGGTGATATTTTTCTTATACCTCTCAACCCTCTACCAAGGATTGACTTTAGAGGGACCTTTCTTCTTTGTTCATGGTTAACTGTGCTCTTCACTTTGTTGTTTGGCTCTTCCATTACATTATTCGTGGTACTCACATTGTTTTTCACAGTTGTACCACTGCCTCTAGGTTGTTCACTATTTTCTTTCCTTTTATCTTCCATCACTATCTTTCCTCCACATTCACCCATTCTGTGCCTAAACACCTTACATTTAGTACATACAAGTATCTTCCAGAGATAAGTAACTTTGGTACTTTAAGTACCACCATCTGATGTTTTAACCAAGAAGTCTTATACTAATTCAGTGTCAGGATTGATTTCAATAAGACATCTTGCATACTCTAATCTCTCCAACCGTTTAATCATCTCATCCATACAAATTAGCCTCCCCAGTCTACAAGCAAGCCAGTTAATTCTTGGGAGAGACCATGAAAACAGGGATATGTTCGAGAATTGAATCCACACAGGCACAGCTATGACAGATCCACACACATTGCTTACTTGTGGGTCATATGGTTTAATTATGAACAATTTAATCTTCATTACGATGGGATCCTCCCTTAGAATCTTTTCCTTATCTTCCTCGTTAGAAAGTTGAAACAAAAATATAACACCATCAGATTTAACCTTGAGATAGCCTTTCAGATTCCAAAGGGATGAGACTTTTTGAAATATAGCAGTATATGAAAGAGGCTCATCTAAAAAGAAACCGATGAGCATATTTTTCCACACAAGGGTACCATCAATAATAATTTCTTCAGTGTGTTTCGTTGCTCTGTCATCATAGAAGGTGGGATATATATCCACTGGTTCATACTTGCCAGCATTTCTTAGTAGGTGCTGAAACATAGATGTCCGGCATTTCTTAGTGGTTGGCTCAAAAAATGCTTGTGGAAATGACAAAGAGGGAGAGGCGAATAAAAGTGGGTCAGGGGGTGCCGAAGGTGGCAGTGGGTGTGGATCTATGGGAGGAGGAGGTACGGCGGGATGATTTTTAAGGTTTGAAGCGTTTGGGGGAGGACAAATCGGATTAGAGAGCTCTGGCATGGATATAGCCATGGATATTCTCCTCCCTAGAAAGAAGCAAACACTAACAACCGGAGGAAGCATTTGAACCTAAGAAATAAAGATTTGCCACATTCTTAAACTTCTTTACCCTTTTCTTCCTCCCTTTTATGTGACAGACCAGTGAATTCCATTTGATGTTGTCAATCACTCCAGAGTCTGTGTCTACTTGAAGTTCAAAAGATGTTTCCTATATTATAATCTTACGTAGTATCTTTGGTCTTGCCCCATTATGTTCATAAGCTTTGTTGTCCATGTTATTTCCAACAGGGGTTTCCACATTATTTACGGTGGCCACTAAATCCATGTCATCAGGCTCAGTATAAGGCCTACCACATTCATTTTGCACAAAAAGCTACTTTTGGGTCTCACTAATATCCTCACGTTACATAGAAGAACAATTAAGATTTTGGCACGAAGGTCCTACAGGAGTTTAAAAACTAGTAAGCTGCAGACTACTGTCAATCTCCATTGAATCAAGAGGACAAGAATGAGAAGTCATTTGCTTGGAGATCCAAGTTTAAGTAATTTGACATACATTTTTCAATGCGCAAAATAATGACAATACGAGAATCTAGGTGGAAACCACTCAAACTCAACTTACTGCATAACTAATTAATCATCTTCTGACAGAATTGGAATATGCCTGGAATATGAAAATGACCTAGAAACTTCAACCAACACCCAAGAAAATGCAATTTTTCCAATTCCCTTCGTAAACTTATCAAGTTTAAAGGATTACTAATAACAGATGCAATATTATTTATTCCCTCTTCTGTTCAATAGTCAAGAGGCAATCGAGGAAGACAAAACTAAATAGGAATATAATGCAAATTTTCTTTATTAATCTTAATACCCACCGACCAACGCTTCATCTTCATTAATTTCATATTGTAAAAATAAAGACCTCACTGCAAAATCCTATCAAAATCCTATTTCTTGTCAAATTGGATAATACAAAACCTATCTTCTGTAGAGTAAATAGTAAAATCACAAGCTGCTTCCAAACTTTATGAATATATATGCTTTAAAGAAAGGATAATGATGTATGGAATCAACAATATAAATAACTATAGCATTATCCTATTGTTTTCTACCTTTTTGAACTAATTCTGAATACATTTTTTCACAAGACATATTTTGAATTTTTTTTAGACTCGAGAGTAAATATAGAATAATTATTACTTGAAACATCTTTTCACGCTCGGCTTGACTCCTTAGTGGATTTGAAAGAATTCTCTAAGTGGTTTGACTGTCTATTTAACTCGGAAGGTAGAAGAAAGAGAGTAGCAGCAGCAAAAGCATGTCAACAGTTGTTACGTGCTCACAATTGAACCTTATGGTTTCCATTAGCTTGCAAATTAGCCATAATCAGTTGTTTTGAGGCACAAGTTGTCTTGAAGAGGACTCAAGCTGCCCTCGTGTTGAGGAGGAGGGTGCAACATCAACGAAAGCTCTACGCGATCTCGGTGGTCTCTTGGAAATTACAAGCAAAAAACCCTTTAGGTCCAAGTCGCTGGTAGGATGCGACAAGGCGAGGTAGGGGTCTGGGGGGTCTGCATGAGGGGGCGAAAAGTCGATGTGTACGAGTTAAAGGATCTATATGGATATTACAGAAATGTGATATACTGGCTAAACAATATGCAATAATTATGCAAATAAATAAGAATTGATATGATGTATCACAAGTAAATAAAGAACAGTAAGTAAGGTGAAGTGACACTAGGAATTTTTATACTGGTTCGGACTTCCCACCCTACTTCTGGTCCTGAAGCTCCTCTTCGGAATCTCCACTAACAATGCCCTCTCTTAACCCGAAGGAATAGGTCAGTACACACGAGCCCTAACAAGGATGCCTCTTGCCTGATCACACACAGGACTTCAACAAATACAATGGTTTTGACTTCTTCTTTGTGTTCTTGAATCAACACGGATAGTCATCGGTTTAAGTACAATCTTCCTATAATCTGATCCTCGAGTATATGATTTGGATGCGTAGATTTGAGGAAGTAAAATTGCTTGTTGAGTCAAGTAATATTAATTCAATTCAAGGATTCAACAAGTATTTGAATTTGGAGAGCTTTTGTACGTAAAGAATGTATATGGAGAGAATATAATAATGATCAGTAAAATTGGTAGAATCCGTTCTTGTAAAACATGATTGAAGTTTTTTATATAGTAGTAGAAAAGTATCAATCCTTCATGAAGAGTTTATACAAAAAGTTGTGCCCATTTACCTTGATTAATGAAGAGAAATCTCTTTATGAATGAAAGTAACCCTTCTGGAAAATACTTGCTGTTTCGGATCAGTCGACCGGTCTGAAATTATCAGTCAACTGGTTAAAGAATTATAAAATGGTATATATTTAAAAACATATAGAAAATAGCCGTTACTGGAGAAAAAATGCTCGACCAGTCGACTGGTATATTTCCAGTCAGTTGACTGGTTGAGGCATTTTTTTCCCAGTCAGCCTATTTCATGCCTATATAATATATATATATATATATATATATATATATATAGATACATACTTTGTTTTATACTTGTGTTTATACTTGAGGATAGATTTTAACATATTTCTAAACACGTCACAATGTATAAAAACTTATCTCTATGATATGATCTTCATTGCAACTTCATTTGTTTGGCATCGATTAAAATCTTGTTATCAACATTCTCCCCCTTTTGATAGATGACAACACTTTGGGTTTTCTCCCCCTGAATGTTTAGCTCCCCCTGAATCTCTACAATAGTTTGTTAGTGCATATATATATATATATATATATATATATATATATATATATATATATATATACTTACCATTTAATTCCTGCACAACAAATGTTAGCACATACATTCAAAAGTAAAGTATCATGAGAGATCTAAGATATTTCTCCCCTTTTGTCATCGATTAAATAGAATAGATACTATGCTAAACAGTAGTCGATCATAAATAATTAAAGCACCTCTGGGAGATATTGGAACATGTGCATTTTGATAAAACTGAAATTTGTTTTCACAAATATTTAGAGATATCGAAAATAGCCTTCCCTTTGTTGTGGTGTACCTACAAAAAATATGATATATATATACTTTGGTGCCCACTTGTTTTGTTTGGGTCCAGAGGTTAGATGGAAGGTAACCATACCCAAGAGGGTTTAATGGAACCTTTAAAGATAAAATTTTCATTACTAACTACTGAATCAAAATAATCATCGATATATTTTTCTCTATTTCTCCAATTTACTGGAACTCTATTGACATTTCTTTTCGTACTTCAAGATTATTATAAACATCTCTAGTCATAGAAGTCTTCGAATAATAACTGGATCTAGGATGTGCATTAGTACTAGCAGTGATATTCTTATTGTACATAAAAGAAAATCTAGTACTATTTCTATGATTATATTCTAAACCACTTTTGTCATGTAAAGGTCGAGATCTAGATAAAATCGTATTTAAATCATTTTGACCTTTATTAAATTTCACGAACTTATTTGTACATTTATCAAATTTAATTCCAAAGTCGCGACTGACACAAGAAATTTTGTTATTTTGAAAATCAACAATTTCCTTATTTAATTCAGAGTTTTTCCTTTTTAAAGCATTCTCAGTTTTGAGACCACAAATTTGAGATCCTGAATTAACTAAAGAAGATTGTAATTTTTCAAAATTTTCTTTTGAGTTAGAAATTTCATTTTGCAAAATATTATTACTCACCTTTAACAACTCACATTCTTTAGATAATTCTAAATTCTTTTCAGGTAAAGCTCCATTCTCTTTTTTAAGAGATGTGACGACCCCAAACCCCGTACTGACGGTGGCAAGGGTAATCTTTGGAATATAACACATAAACAGATAATAGAAGAACAGAAATTAATAAATACACCAGATAATGAACAATAGAATATACTGGATAAACGTAATCATCAGAGTTACACAGTATACAGGATCATACTTAGTACAAATACAGTTCAGCTATACATAAATGTCTACAGCGGAAACAAACATAATATATACAATAGGAGCTGAACAGCATAAAAAGAGATAAATAACAGAATTCATCTTCAGCTCCAGCTATCCAGAGAAAGCCAGCTAAAACCTGAATACAAGGCTGCCCGTGTAGAAAAAGGGGCACCCGAGTTTGAAAGTGAAACAAACTACGAGTTAGTCATGGGACTGGTATGAGAAATCTACTCAACACATTTAAAATATGGCTAATCTCAGGACCACGCCACTTTCGTGGAACGGGTTTACTCTACTGGATTGCCAGTGCTTTAAAAACAAATCATTCTTTTAAACATCGCAATGCTTTTTATAAAAATGAAGCCATTATAAGACTTAGTTCCTATCACACAATGCAACTCAAACCGGAGGACAGAGTTTTACCTTATAATGGCCAAAATATGATTGATACGAATAAAACAAAAGCATTTGATATTATTACTAGTGTTTATATGTTTCAAATACAATTTCAAATCATAACTATCAATCATAGACGGCATTAATGCCCCATACCACTATGTCGCCATATATAGGTATACAATCAAAACCGCACAGTCACGTATTTGGAAATTGGATTTCCGTCATGAACCAAGGCAAAAGATAGTCCTTACCGACTTCGAGACTCTCTAGCCCGAGCCTCCGGAACAGCCGCAACTGCCCCTTGGAGCGACAGGGTCGGTCCACACGGAGTGGATTATAGTGCCTGAACAATACGTTTCCCCGCCCTTTGGGGTGTAAATGAGCCAACAAATGACTCCATCGGTCCCGGATCGACCGATATAACCGAGGCGCCTCGCAACAGCAACAACCACATAAGTCAATCTCGTCAGGGCGTGTAAAACCACTGACGCCACTTCTAGCTAGAAAGAAACGCATGTCCTCCCTGAGGTCCTCTCCCGTTTCTGGTTCATACCGGGGTGTGAGGCTCGCGATTTCACGTTATACACAAAGCTACGCCACACAGGCGATGCTTTGATCATCACCACAAGACTTTGTTTTTCAACCGAAGCCCTGATCACTGCATCTTAGTATGCCACACAGGCAATTCACACCGTGCAACTGATGGCTATCAATCATACAGAATAAATTCCAATGTCAGACACACTGTCCATTTGCAAGTCCGTTCTGGGTCTGAACGAAACCGGAGGCACTATATACCTCGCAAACCCATCGATCACCACGTACGTCTGGATGATCACCACTCATTATCCATATTTCGGGATGCCTCCCAATCAGGTCCTCGGTTACCATCCAAACGAGGTGAAGATCTCCGATCTTCGACCACCGTCTTCATCTTCGATTTCTTATCGTCGATTCAGTTATTCAGAATGGGATAAACCCGGTCTTTCTGAGCAACTCGCGTATATAATAAACAAGTGCTACACAAACACTACTACGCATCATTTCAATTCATTAGTCACTAACCGTCAATCAGTAAGAGAACGATTTCCCAAATATTAACCCCGAAGGCTGAAACCAACATCAGATCAAAATCCAGGAAACCATTCGACTTAGCTAGCCTTCAGTTAATTTCTAAATTTCACATCCATATCGTTTATAATATTTTATAACGATTTATCGCTATTTTTATTTATTTTAAAATAACCAATTTATTCAAACGACGCTTCGGGCCATAACGCGGCCATGGCGCTGTTTTTCTTCAGATTTGACTTACACATATCTGAAAATCTAACCGTTGGATCTTCACAAAATTTACATCATTAGAAAGATCTTTTCGAAATGAATCCAACGGTTCCAGTTTCGGGAAATTTCGACGGTCGGATCTCCTGGTATAATCGTTTGAATTTTCGATTTCAAAATACGAACTGCAGCGTCGTTATTCGATTTAATATAATTATATTTTTATATATATATATAAATATAATCGATTCTGGCGCTGTTTTTCTTCAGATTTGAATTAAACATTCCAGACAATCCAACCGTTGGATTTTTACAAAGTTGGTGCCGTTGGAAAGATATTTCCAAAGCGAACCCAACGGTTGCGATTTCGGGAAAATACGATGGTCGGATCTCCCGCACTAATCGTTTGAAATCACGGTTTCAAAATACGAACTGCAGCTTCGTTATTCGATATATTTCAATTCTATTTATATATTTATATCGATCCTTCGATTTCAAAACCATATGATTTTCATACATTTGATAAAAATGATGTTTTTATCTAACTGTCTTCTATTTCAACGCTTCACTATATTTAACAATTCATGTATATAATAAAAATGTGATTTTTTATGTAAAACAGTTTATTTCAAAACTCGACTATTTTATATAGTAAATATAAGTGATAAAAATAGGATTTTTATTATAAAACAATTTATTTCAAAACAAGATTATTTTATATAGTTCATATCGATGATAAAAATTAGATTTTTATTATAAAACAATTTCTTTCAAAATATGAATACCATTCAACACATGAATTTCAATTCAACGAATGAATTTCGATTCAACACATGAAGGTTTTCTATCGTTTATATATAGATAAAAAGGTGATTTTTATATTTAAAACACGAATACCTTTCAACACATGAATTTCTATCCAACGAATGAATATCGATTCAACACATGAAGGTTTTCTATAGTTTATATATATATAGTAAAAATGTGATTTTTATATTTAAAACACGAATACCATTCAACACATGAATTTCTATCCAATGAATGAATATCGATTCAACACATGAAGGTTTTCTATAGTTTATATATATAGAGTAAAAATGTGATTTTTATATTTAAAACACGAATACCATTCAACACATGAATTTCTGTTCAACGAATGAGTTTCAATTCAACACATGAAGGTTTTCTATTCAACGAATAAATATAGTTTCAACAAATGAAAATAATTCTAACACATGAATATTATTTAAAATTTCGGCAGCATAACGGCAGGGTAGTTAAAACCGGGACCGTCCCTAGTACGGCTACTTGCTCTACCTTAAAACCTCGCGGTTTTTGACAATGGGGAATCATGCATCTAGTTCGCACGCAGGCGGCATGTATATTTATTTCATTTCCACAAACTAATCCTATGTGGTTTCAACCAAATATTTCTCAACCACAAACGGGTATTTTTCAACCATAATCAATCAATCTCAACCACAAACAATTTCAATCAACCATTCGCTATCAATCAATTTTCACACCAATCACAACCAATAAATATCGTCCATGGTTTGTGGACGAGGGGCGTGTGTATATATATATATTTATATCTATACATAGCATTTCACTTCTATTTCAACACATATATAATTTTTACAAAGCATATACAACTTATACATCGAACGTACAATTTATACAACGCTTATACAAGAGGAGTACAATGCTTATATAACTCATACATCGATTATATAATTTATACATCGTCGTTTTCCATATCATTTATAATTTAGAAATCTCACATTGGGTTCCACTCCACCAAAAATAGTAGAAGGCTCAGAAAAATATGTGGTCTATTCTAGAATGTAGAAGACGTCCACACGGTCACGATGTTTCCAGTTTCATCGAATTTCGTCAAGAAACGAAAAAGATATGATTTTTCAAAGTTTGCAACGGTTTAAAGGTGTTAAAATCAGTTCAAAGAAAATCAGCCGTACCTTTTAGAGGAGGTTCAAAACTAGGTTTTGATTTTTCATGAAATCCGTTGCTCGATACGACGATCGGCCACTGCCACGTGGAAGGGCTTGGAGAGGCGCACGTGCGCGAGGGAGGGGGTTGAACTCGGTGGCTCCAGGTGATGGCGGCGGCGGCTTGAAGACGTCAACTTCTCGGCGTCCGTTCTCCCAAAATACACAATGAAAAAATCGAAACCAGGTATGGATTTGAAGAGCTCGGGAAGATCTTCAAAAAGTTCAACTGTGCCACGAGCTAATTCGACGTGGATTGATCGGAAAATGAGGGGGAAAGTTTGAAATGGTTTCCGCCTTCAGTCGACGTCGAGGAGAGAGAAAAATAATTTTCTGACCAATGAGGATTTTTCTTTAATTTATTTTTTTTCCAAAAATACCCTCTTTCACTCACGAACACCAATCCAAACCCTACGACTATCGTCCCTAGCGTTTTACCCCCATTCCGAACACAATGGGATATGTTTCATAGGCCCATTCGATTGTTTCAGTCAGTTTTCCTTCAAATTAAAATATAAAACATTCAATATTCGATTTGAAGGTACATTTCAATTTGCCGGGGCCACAAAATGATTCGACAAATTCCAGAAAAATAAATCTAGCTATGTTTTGACGATACGGTCCCAACAAAACTAGTTTCGTCGAATTCTGAGACCGTTTGCAAAAAGGCCCATTTCTGGCCGATCCAATTTAACTATAATTGACCAAAACACGTTTTCCTTTGCCACGCTCACATACTAGCTTCAAAAATTATGAAATTTGAAACCTAGCAATAACTTCACATCCCGGATCCAACAAAAGTTGTGACGAATTCCGAGGTCGTTTGCAAAATGGCCAATTTCAGGGCTATATAATTTCCATAGTGACCTTTCTGAAAATTCATTTGGCCGTAACTTTTGCATCCCGCTATGAAACTTCGATTTTTCAGATTCGTTAGAAAGATATTCACCAATAGATTTAAATATTTTTGGTTTCACTCAAATCCGTTTTGTTTTGCACCCGGTACAGTCTGTCGAATTTTGAATTCAAATTTTGAAACTACCGCGCCTTTTCAGGCCTTGTTTATAATTCAAAGTAATTCTATTCATTTTCAAACGTCGATTCAAACTCACTTTTCATTGCTATTATTTAAAATATTTATTTTAAATATTTAAAATCCACTATTTTAGCCAATTTAAAAAAAATTAAATTGGTTCAGATTTTTCGGGTCGTTACAAGAGATGAAATTAAAGAACTAGAATTATTTAAAGAATATTCTAATGATTTATTTCTATTTTGCAAAAGATCGATTTCCTTTAAAAGAACATTATTTTTATCTTCTAGTTACTCGTTTTCTTTTTGAAGGAAATCTTTTTGAGAAATAAGCCCTTCTAAAGTATTTTCAAAACATTTGGCTTGTTACTAAAAAATTGTTTTCTTCTTTTAATTTGGAATTTTCATGCTCACAATTTTTTAACATAGTTAAATGACTTTATAGAGTTTACCCAAAGTTTTAAAATCTTTCAGTAATTTTTCATGGTCTAACAAAAGATCTTTATATAATGAATCTATACATACCGATTGTGATCTGACTTTATCCATGAGACATTTGCCTCCTTGCTCTCTCGATTCATCTTTGTTATTCTTCCACTTTCTAATTCATTGACTATATTTCTTTATTGCCATTTGTTCTAGGATGTTGTTATGATCTCTAGAACACTAGGCTCTGATACCAATTGAAAAGTCGATGTGTACGACTTAAAGGATTTATATGGATATTGCGGAAATATATGTGATATACTATCTAAACAATATGCAATAATTATGAAAATAAATTAGAATTGATATGATGTATCACAAGTAAATCAAAAACAGTAAGTAATGTAAAGTGACGCCAGGAATTTTTTTACTGGTTCGGACTTCCCGCCCTACTTCCAGTCCCGAAGCTCCTCTTCGGAGTTTCCACTAAAAATGCCCTCTCTTAACCCGGGGGAATAGGTCAGTACACCCGACCGTCAACAATGATGCCTCTCGCCTGATCACACACAGGACTTCAACAAATACAATGGTTTTGACTTCTGCTTTGTGTTCTTGAATCAACACGGATAATCAACGATTTAAGTACAATATTCCTATAATTTGATCATCGAGTATATGATTTGAATGCGTAGATTTGAGGAAGTAAAATTGCTTGTTGAATCAAGTAATATTAAATCGATTCAAGGATTTAACAAGTATTTGAATATGGAGAGCTTTTGTATGCAAAGAATGTAGATGGAGAGAATAGAATAATGATCAGTAAAATTGGTAGAATCCATTCTTGTAAAACATGATTGAAGTTGTTCATATAGTAGTAGAAAAGTATCAATCCTTCATGAAGAGTTTCTACAAAAAGTTGTGTCCATTTCCCTTGATTAATGAGGAGAAATTCTTCATGAATGGAAGCAACCCTTCAGGAAAATACTTGTTGTTTCGGATCAGTCGATTGGTCTGAAATTATCAGTTGACTGGTTAAAGAACCATAAAATCATATATATTTAAAAACATACAGAAAATAGCTGTTACTGGAGAAAAATGCTCGACCAGTCGACTGGTATATTTCCAGTCAGTCAACTGGTTGAGGCATTTTTTGCCCAGTCAGCCTATTTAATTCATGCCTTTATAATATATATATATATATATATATATATATATATATATAGACGCACACACTTTGTTTATACTTGTGTTTATACTTGAGGATAGATTTTAACATATTTCTAAACATGACACAATGTATAAAACCTTATCTCTATGACATGATCTTCATTGCAACTTCATTTGTTTGGCATCGATCAAAATCTTGTTATCAACAGGGGGAAGCCGTCGACAGGAGAAGAGAGAACTGCGGTTCAAATGCCATCGAAGGGCTAGGTTTTGTTTCTCATGCGAGTTTTCTGGTAGTCGACATGAGGGTCGATTGTAGTTTTTTTCTTCTTCCGTCCCAGCTCATCATACTTCGAATTTTTATGCTTCCTTTTCTTATAATGTTTTACATACAGCGTTGTCACTCTAACTCTTCCACGACACAGGAGGTAACCTGCTCTAACTGTTACGCTTTGAAACTATTGAATTTTGATAAAATTTTCTATGCATTGTCGTAGCACTATGTGCTTCAAATGCTCATCATTACTGAGGCATCAACTATGTTATTTTGAAGGTTTTTATTCCAGATAACAAAAATAAATGGTGAAAAATATCACACCAACAATTCGAGGAAACGGAGAAAAATCACATTCCCGATTTCGAGAAGAAGATGTTGAATCTTCAGTTCACATACAAAAGAATGAGGACAAGCGAACCTGCTATTCTTGATGAGCAGGTTAATCAGATGATTTGAGAACGGAAGGCTGAGTCCAATGAACCTTCTTTCATATTTCAGTTTGGGTAGGATTATCTGGTGCATGAAACATGGATAACCTAATTAATATATTATAATATGTATCCATTCCACTACCAAATCTGTGTATGTGAGAACTCAATTTCTGCTCATTTGTAATTTTGCAGCATGTATGCAAGTTTGTGTTTGCTTTATGTTGACTTGATTATGTAAATACTTTATTTGACTTAGAAATGTCTTTCAAATTAAAAACCCTATACTATTTTCAGATATGCTTTTTTTTCTTTTAATTAAATCTAAGTTCTTATCTGATTTTGTATGTATGGTTACTTATATTTGTTATGTTTCCTGATAGTGGATGAGGGTGCAAATTTAATTTTTTTCGATATGATTTGGGGATTATTGATTTTCACTAAGGGATGTAAATTTCTAAGTCTATTTCATCATAAACGTAAGAGAAAAGGAGGGATGGGTTTGTATGATAGCTTATTAATGAGTCGTAGCTTAATAACACAAATGTTAGATTTCCTTTTGGGGCCAACATTAAATATTTAAACCGTAAATGCAGAGTTGTGAAAATAGAATATTGTTGGCATCAATTAATCACATAAAATATTTTTATGTGAAGAAACTAATTGGAATAACGTTCACGTAACATGAAGTTGGTAACATAGCATACCCTTTTGTTCTTATTGAATGATCACTTATCAATGTTGCACCTAAAACTAATATACCGATGAACAGGATAAAACGACAACGAAGTTTATAAACTATTTACAATGCATAAGTAAGACCAACCCACTAATTATACTTTCAAAACTTAACATGTCTCCGCAATGACTTTAAACCATCATCGATTGTACATCATAATGTATTTTTTTCTTTTTGAAAAGAAAAATAGGAAACACTTTCAATGTTACCTTATCATTGAAATTTTTCAGCAATATGCAAGAATTATACTTTAATAAGCATACATTTTTCCTAATAAACAAAACTCAATACAAGTCTCTGAATGTATGAATTAAAGTCGTAATGTTACATATGTTTGTACTTCATTCAAATAAGAAATATTAACTACATCAGTAATATATCGTATTTTTTTAAATAGAGAAGTTGAATGGTTTTCAAATTCCATGCTACAAGAAGTGTCAATTTTTATGTTCATTGCAATTCCCAAGATATTAATATAATATATGATTACTCTCTTTGCTTTATTTTATTATCTCTCCTAAAATAACGAACTCTCATTCATATCTCAACAAACAGACTCTCATTCAACAAGATAACACTATGTGTTTTAACCTTTAACTGAGACAACATCACACAATAGTAAGTTGACTGTTGATAAAAGTAATTCTTTAATTTCATATTTAATATAAGTTCAAACCAGACCAAACCAAAACGAACCATTTGAATGATTAGTATAATGGTTTATATTTTTAATCAATCATTTGATGCAGCACGGAAGCGGTTTGGACTTCAAACCGCATCAGATCGAACCTTGCGCACCCTATTTAAAATCAATCGCTTTGCTACATAAGAACTTTACGTCATAACTGTTGGAGAATGAAGTTTTGATGACAACAACCTTATTTCAATACTAATTGACTATAAAATATGCACTAACACTTTAGTGTAGAATATATATATACACACACACACATTTGCAGGATTTATATACAGGAATTATTACCGAAGACTGTACAGTTTAAAGATATTAGAGATTCAAATTTCAGAGATGATTCAAGACTCATGAGTATTATAATTTCAAGAGCTCAAGATAAATATAATTATAGAGTCTAAATTATGTAATACTCTGAATAACACTCCAGGCTCAAATTCAAAATAATTTTAAATTATGTTTCAAATTCTGTCTTCAATCTCTTTCTTCTCTATTTTACATTTTATTTAATTGTTCAGGAGGGAAACCGATCGGAGTCGTAAAACCCTCCCTAGTGCACCTTGCCTTGTCCGCGAGCACCACATAAGTGGTTGATCTTAGCGTATGCGCACTTAGCATGTCATTCCGGGTTTCGAACTCACGCCACTGTTACCATGGCGCAAAGTCCTTAACCGCTTGGCTACTGCTACGGACCTATTTTACATTCTATTTTTATTTGGTTTTAAATTTAAGTTTTGTAAGTTTATACTTTATAAGTTTTATATATTTATATTTTATATATCTTATATTTATATATTTTTAAACTCTATAATTTTATAAATATATGTATATAGTTTATATTTATGTTTTCGTATGATTTTCTAATTTATAATATTTATTTATAACACTATATTTTAATTCAAGAATTTCTATAATCATATATATATATATATATCAAAACACTTGAAAAATATTCAAATTTCAATTTTGTACATATATATGTCGACATACATATATATACATGTCGACATATAACTGTCAATTTTTCAAAATTGAAAGGAATTGTCTTTTCACTATTTGTGACGGTTTAGAAACGTTGCATCCTTTCAAATGTTATAATTAGGGGCTGATTTGGAATATTTTGTTACTTCTTCTTCTCCATCTTGATTTTTTTCATTACACCATTATTCTTTATCGTTTTTATGATTTCTACACCTATACTCTGCCAAATTCAATTCTGTTTTCATTAAACTTCTTCTCTCTAAACTCTCTACCCATTACTCCCTGAATCAAGTATTATTAAAGAGTTATAGGGCTACTTGTAATTGTTTGGGTTGTGTAAGAAATCTATGGTATCCCTTGTAGCTGTGAAATCAAGGACGGGTAATTGGTGGTATCCCTTGTAGCCGTGAAATCAAGGAGGTTGTAATTGGATATTGATATAGTAATAAAACATTGCGCAATCTAGCATTGCGTGGGACTGGACATAGGGGCAATTTCGAACCAGTATAAAATCTGATGAGTTCTTTCCTTTTCCGCACTTTACTTTTGTTTATATTTTTGTTTGTGTTTGATTCTGTGATTGTCTCTGTGGGGTTTGATTCATATAGTAGTTCACGTAAATTTTAGATTTTGTCTAAATTCTCAAAAACACTATTCACCCTACCCCCCTCTAGTGTTTGTTTTGCCTTAACGATCCATTCCGCAATCCCTAACAATTAGTATTAGAGCAAGATCTTTCAAAAAGTTCATAATCTGATTTTTTTTTTAAACTTTAGATGGCAAATTAACACTAATTTTAATTCACGTATTGCATCAGTATTAGATGAGTATGCACTCAATTTTATTGAAAAATCAAGTTATCATGATATGATTTCTTGAAAAGTTTAAATGGATATATCACATAATCTTCATGATGTTATTATTTTAAATTAAAATTAGTTATTTTGAAAAATCACTTGATTCTTTGAAAAGTTGTGTTGTTTTGCAGGAAAAGATGTGTTATATGGCTTTTGAAAATTCAAAAGTTGAAAAGATGCGTATAGTGGCTGTTGGTGATTCAAATTCCGAAATGGTGGCTATTGACAATTCAAATTCCAAAATGGTGGCTATTGATAATTCAAATTCTGAAAAGGTAACTGTTGGAAATTCAAATTCCAAATTAGTGTACATGGGCGTTGAGAATTCAAGTTCTGAAGGACAATTGAAGAAGACTAATGACGGTTGGTGAAAAGACATCAAGAGGAAGAAATAGAAATATACAAGGTAAATCAACAAAGAAATGAGTACTAGATAAGTAGAAACTTTTGATTCCCATCTACAAGTAGATTCAGTACCGTACTTTTCTTCATTTTAATTGGAATACCGCTAGTTTCATGAAAATCCGTCAAAAATTGATCAAGTAATGATCAAATGAAATTTTGGGGAATAAAGAGAGAAAGAAACCAAAATTGTCGATGGTTATCTTCAAATTGCATCCACAAGTTAGACTATTTTGTCTCAAATCCTTTCCCAGATTATATTTCTCGTTCTCGCGGTCGATTTGTTGGGTAGATCGTCAGATTCCAACCAAAATTGAGTGAGATATGACTATTTGTAGTTGGCTATGCAAAACTGAAAAATATTACGGGATTTCATACATATCTCTTACTATTTCGACTTGCTGCACCCCAATACCATCCAAATTCATCCCCAAATTGTCACTTGATCGTAGTCCTTGAATTCCTCTTTGATTTGCCGCTGATTCGTCCAATTCCATTAAGAAACGAAGAAGTTATGCCTCTTGAAGGTTTGATTGAAAGTGAAAAATGAAAAGAAGAAGACGGAGAGAAGAGATTGTGAGGAGACATGACTTTTGAGCCTATATATAGTAGTTGAAGTGTCCATTCATTCAAAATTCAAGTTCAAATTTTAGCGCCAAGTTGGTTGGGCTACTAAATCTTTGATATGTTTCTCATACGGTGTTCAAATTCAGCAATGAATATACTATCCTGATCAGAAAAACGAGCCCGTCGTAATAGAGCAGATTTCATCATCAAATTCTAGAATATGTGAATGTGTGATTCAAGACAATGGAAGAACAACAAAAAGAAGGATTGCAAAAACAAGTATGCTTTAATTAAATTTTAACTTTTTTTTGGGTGAACGAATGCTTAGATTGTCTTGCTTGTTTGCTTTGCTTTGATTTTGAAATTTAAAACTTTGAAACTCGAATTTGAAATTTGAAATTCAGATTTGAATTTTGAAATTCAAAATATCAATAAGATAATCAAATACATTTTGGATGTTTGTTAGGATTGATATTATTTCAGGAAATGGTTAAACCTGAAATATAAATTGATAATATAAAACCAAGAAGTAAAAAAAAAATCTTTTGATTTTCTACATGTATGTCGACATACAGAAATGGTCATGTCGACATAATGAAATTTAAATTTTGAATTACAAGAGTTTAAACTCTCAAACTTTCCTCCATCTTTTCAATTAGAAAATGCCAGTTCAAACTTTATTTGTCTACTTATTTTCTTATATCTTGTTTCAATATATATATATATACACACACACACACACACACACACACACACACTACAAGTATATAAATTAATAAAATCATATAGACATGTTGATATGATATAAGAGTTAAAATAATTTTTTATTGTTATAAAATATAATTTTACTTATCTTTCATATATAGTTTAAACATATATATTGTTCATATTATTTCACAAATACTATTTGTAACTTAATACTTATTTTGATTTCTTATTCAGATTTATAAAATCTTGAATATTTAACCTAATATTTTGGTATAATAATAATAATATAATTTATAAAATATAATAATTTATAAAATATAATTTTACTCAACTTTCATATATAGTTTAAGCATCTTTTCTTCGAATGCGAGTTCTCTTTCCCTATTCTTGCGGCCACTAGTGTTCATCTGCTTGGACTGGTACCTGACATATTATCAGTGTTTGATTATTGGCAATATAGTGCTATCAATAAAGATTTAGACTCCTTTTTACTAAGATACTGTTGGTGCATTTGGAAAGAAAGGAATGCAGTCATATTCAACAAATCACTGAAGAAGTTTGAAGGCTTATGCAGACTTATTATTTTCTTCTTTAACTCTTGGTTAGGTCAATCTTCTTCTGCCAGGTTCATGCTTGCTTTGCCAGTGAATAATAGTCCAGCTGAATCCGTGGGTTCGAATCATGGAGACTCGAGTCTAGACTTGCATTAGCTTGGTTATGGTTGCCCTGTTATGTCAGTTCTTATGTGGGCTTATATTTTGGTTTGTGTTTGCACTTTCTTTTCCTGTATCTAGCTCTTGGGTTGTTTTGTTGCTGCTGTAATCGTTTATTTGGGAGTACCTATGTATAATTATCACTCTTAACAACTATTAGCCACCAGTTGGGCTTGTCAACTAGGTTATATATATTAATATTATGCTTAATCGGCTGTGTAGTTCCGCGCTACACATCTGTCCTACTCAAAAAAAAAATATGAATTTTATATCTTAAAAATATAGTTTAAATATAAGAAATCATAGGTTTATTTATTACTTCATATTACCAGTTTTCATTAAAATAATTTTGTTATAACTATAGATTTCTTTTAAAATTTTAATATATAAATTGTTCTCTAGCAAATAAATATTTTAGGATTTCTAAAGTTTAAATTTAAAATCAGTTTTTATATAATACTATAAATATATGTTTATAGTCTACTTTATATAATTTTATATTCTCTCTTAAAAGATCTTCAATTCTTATTATATTTACCCTACTTATATTATTTAACTCCATAATTATTTTGAATATTTTACTACTTATCATGAATATTTTTTAATTAAACTCTTATCTTTATTATTATTTCAGTCACTTTCATTAGTATAATAAACCTAAGTCTAGAAATTAACATTATCCTTGTTTGCTTTAAATAATTTATTATATACGTAATAGTTAGATATTACTTTAAGTTCTTTTATAGAAATATATATCATCATCAAATCATTCTATATATTATTTCCATAATATCATTACACATCTTATTTCATATCATACATCATTATAGCGCATTTCAAATTAAAATCATTCACATCACAAATTGCATTTCATTCAATATATCACTTCATATAGTTTTGCATATGCCATAACACTGCATTACATGTTCACTTTAACTCCACACAAAACAAGTATACATAAAATATTTACTTTGTCTTGATTAATTTGATTGACTTATTTGACTTGATTAAAATTGATTGAATTGATTGACTTGTTTGGTTTGTTTGACTTGAATAACTTGATTGACTTACTTGACATGGTTAAATTTCATTAGAGGTTGATAAGAGCTTTATAAGTTTCAAGGTAAATAGAAGTGCAAGAAATGTCTGGTTTTATGTTTTAATTCATTAGAGGTATATACAGGTATGATATTTTATAAACTAAGGTTGTCATCATCAAAAAGGGGGAGATTGTTGGAGAATGAAATTTTGGTGACAATAACCTTATTTAAATATTAATTGATTGTAAAATATACACTAGCACTTTTTTCTACAGTGTGTGTGTGTATATATACATACATATATATATATATATATATATATATATATATATATATATATGCACCCACACACACATATATGCAAGGTTTATATACAGGAATTATTACTGAAGACTGTATACAGATTAAAGATATTAGATATTCAGAATTAAGAGATGATTCAAGACTCATTAGTATTCAAGATTCAAGATTCAAGAGTTCAAGATAAATATAGTTAAAGAGTCTATATTATGTAAGACTCTGAATATGTAACACCCCACCTCTGTTAAGGTCACTCACAAAGGGAATACCTTAACTTCGGTGGAGTGTTTAGGTAAAAGATGCTGATAAATTACAAGAAAGACAAATAAAGCAGCCAAAAATAAAAGTCATTTTATTAAACAATGTGGTTCATTCAAACTTTTACAACAATTGCCTCAATCATACTTAAAAATAATACATAGAACTTCTGTCTTGATTCAAAAACTTCCAAGTATAAAAGAAGCATAAAAATAACAATGATATTCCCCAATAAAGCATGAACCAGCCATAGCAGTGGAGGAGAGAGTCCAAAGCAATACATCGACTATCTTCGAGCTTGGAAAGAAAACTGAGCTAAGTGGTAATATTTCCTCCCTGAGAACCTGGGGGGAAATGGAAGAAAAGAGGCGAAACAAATTAGGTCAGACCTAAGTCTGGTAAGTCCAGTGAATTCCAGCATGTAAATAGGCAAAAGAATCATGACATGAATAAACTGTAACACCCCACCTCCATTAAGGTCACTCACAAGGGAATGCCTTAACTTTAGTGGAGCGTTTTTGGTAAACAGACACAGAATATCACAAGACAGATATAAAAATTTTGCAGCGTAAAATAAACAACTTTATTAAATTACCAAAATACTTTGTTACATAATACCATGAGTCAGAAAACCATTACAACAAAACACTTATGTCTTATATCATCAGAGTACATAGGTATTTAAAAGAAAAACGTCATTCCCCATGTTAAAGAGCAAGCCATATAAGAGACAGAGACTCGAGCTATACTTCAGAAGTAGCTATTAGAAGATGATATCCAAATCCTGACTAAACCTGGGTGTTTCCTCCCTGAGAACCTGGGTTGGGGGGGAATGGAAGAAAAGAGGCGAAACATACTAGGTCAGACATACGTCTGGTGAGTCCAGTAACTTTTAGCCAGTAAATAAATAAAGGTAAACATGACAGGCATACAAAGTGGATAAGAGGATTCATGGTACAGATGGCTGGTATGATAGGACAAATAAGGTAAGATTTATGCTTCACTACAAACTACTCTGCACTATTACTAGTAAAATCAAGATGGGGTGATCACTTCCGCTAATGATAACGATGGTGGTAGTTTCGTGTATTCCTAGCTGTTGTCATAGGTGTCGCCTGCTCCCATCTCGACTAGTCGTACCCACTACCTTCCTACTATAAATTGGTAGACTTAGGGCATACGTCCGGTATACCCTAACCACTACCTTAATCGATCGGCTCCCTACTCTGTAGATACCCTGTGCTGGTCCCACAACTAGAGGGTATCACTTCCCCAAAGTGGCAACCCAAGGTGTGCACAGTTATACCTACTGGTGTCACGGTCTCTTGTCCTCCTCTGCCCGGCCCATGCATGCACATATCCCCGGTCAGTTTGCGCCACCCACACCATCCGTCTCGTTTTGGATCTCTTACAATCAATCAGTAAGCGTGCCCCTTCCCCGCCTAGTACGGAGATCTTTACTTTGATACCCCTCCGGGTTACTGACTGAAATGGGTCCCACACAACATGATACAAGCTCTCCCCTATGTCTTGTATCCCCACTAGGTTTTCTACTGACTATGTATACCCTAAGGTGTCTTTAATTACATAGCCCTCAATCAGTTATGCGTACCTATAGGTGTCTTTAATACATAACCCCTATTCTACCTATCGGTTATGCGTACCTATAGGTGTCTTTGATACATAACTCTACCTATTCCCATTAGTTATGCGTACCCCTAAGGGTGTCTTTAATGCATAACTTTACTATTCTGCCCCGGTTATGTATACCATTAGGTGTCTTTAATTACATAACCCCTTTTTAATGGTTAAGTTTGTGGCCCTATATATACTAATATTACCCACCTACCCTTCAGTTGTACTTAACCCTCCCACTGATTTAATCCTATTTATTTAATGGTTAAGTTTGTGGGTCTATATATATTAATATTACCCACCTACCCATCAGTTGTACTTACCCACCCACAATCCAACTCGTTTTACTTAACCCTAACTTATGTCTATCATCATACAGTCCATATGTATTAAGTTAGGTTAAGTAGTCTTTAATCAGCGTTAATTAATTATTGAGACACCTAATCGTATTTCACATGCCACCCAAGGCACCCACTTAATTCCACATGCCACCCAAGGCACCCACTTAACCCCTCATGTCCCACTGCATGTTTATCTGGTTAAGTGTTTCTTAATTCAATAAGACTGTAACCTTATAAAGACCTCCCACATTAGACTGGCATTTGTGGCAGATGGATTTGCCGAGTGGGTCCGGGCAGTCTTACACCACAAAAGAGCCAAACCTCGTGTCTTTACAACTGTCACGCATTTAGTTTATGCCTAAGACCTCCCACATTAGACTGGCATTTGTGGCAGCTGGATTTGCCGGGCGGGTCCGGGCAGTCTTACACCACAAAAGAGCCTAACCTCGAGCCTTAGACGATTAATTACAAAATTAATTATTCCCCCAATTTGAATTAATTTCCCTATTCAAATTATCAATTAATTCCAAATTTAACTATGGCCATAATTGACTCAATTATGTCCATCTATTTATGGTATGTAAAATCATACCAATTTCATCACAAATTTATTTTATGCCTTTTAAGGCGTTTATGCCAATTCTCAATATCAAATCTTCAGACTTCAATTAAACATTCCTCTTTTGATTAATTAAGTTAACTAATTAATCCTTTCTTCTTTTTTTATAGGTGTCAATACCTATCTTATTAACAATTCGAATTTCCTATCCATAAATGGTCATATTCAAATTATACCATTTTTACCAAATTTTACCCATGTCATAATAAGTAATTATTTATATGTTTCCCTACTAGAATCATGTGTCCAATTTGCATAATCGCTATGCCTATTACAAATTCCCCTTTTCCTCGTTTCTTAACTAGTGTAACCGTTTGCGTTTTTGGCGTCATCGAGGCTACAAGGTAGCCTCGCCATAACAATAAAATAAAGGAAATGACAAGGTGATCGTTTTCAGTACAATTTTGACATAAGCATAACAACCAGGGAAATGACATGATAATTTCACATACAATTATGGTTCACCACATAATTAACAACTTGCATAGATTCATGATTTTACAACATAACAACTTGCATAGGTTCATGAATTAACAACATAATTAACACTAACATAGGTTCATGATTCACAACATAACAACTTGCATAGGTGACTTGCATAGGTTCATGAATTAACAACATAATTAACAACTCACATAGATTGATGATTTACAACATATTTAACAAATTGCATAACATAACCACTTGCATAGTTTCATGAATAATAACTTGCATAGGTTCATGAATAATAACTTGTATTGGTGACTTGCATGATCTCATAATAATTTTCATAGATTCATGATAACAACTTGCATAGATTCACAATGATAACGACTTGCATAGATTCATGAATTCATCACACAATAACTTACATAATTTATGATCAACAATAACAATAAACTTTCATAATTACAACAACAATAAACTTGCATGACTACAAACAACATATACCCAAATCATAGTCTACCACGGTACACTTTTATTTATTTAAACCTAAAAGTGACTAGAACTCACCGAAAAAGGGGTCTTGAGTTCTGGGATCTGAATTCTGTAATTGATTAGCGTTCCCTTGATGTAGGCAATTTCGTTGTTGTAGTTTTAGGCTTGATTTGATTTGAATTGAGTTGCTTTACTTTGCTTTTAGTTGGTGGCGGTTGCTCTAGGGTTTGGAGTGACAACATGACGGCCATTGATCTAATTTTGATTTGATTCTAGGGTTTGAGTCTACACATTTTTATATAGAATTTCAATTTAATTATAGCCGTCCGATGATCTTAGGGTTAATCAAAACCAGTCAGTCCAGATAAGAACTATCCAGAAACCTTAATGACTCATTAACTAGTCAGAAATGACTCGGCACTGACTCACTGTTCGAATCAGAGCCTTCGAAATCTGTACAGGTTTTTACCTCGGCCTGGGCGCACCTGCCAAGTGCGCTAGTGCAATTTTGCATGGGCGTACTTCCCAAGTGCGCCAATACAATTTTGTTCTGGCGCACTTCCCAAGTGCACCAGTGCATTCTGGCCCGTTTCTGGTTTTTCTGCCTAACTTCATTCGTCCATATCTTCTTCATACGGTATCCGTTTTACGCAAACTCGCACTCTATCTCAAGCAGAATTCCGAGATGAACGCAATGGCGTAACCCGTTTCCCTTAATTCTCACATTTGAAATTAAGTATTCTTAAATTTAGTTAATCTGATTATTCAAAAATTCGGGGTGTTACATTCTCCCCTACTTAAAGGATGTCGTCCCCGAAATCTTCGAGTTAAAAAGAATGTGTCCTACCATCCAATCACCCATCTACTCAACCATCAAACACAGGCATCCATTGTCCTTAAAATATTTCTAATGTCGTATGAACATATGCAAAAAGTGTGTGTATATATTCCTTATCTAATGCAAAATCAAGCGGTCTACTGATTCAGTTGACCTCCTTAATGCAAACCATGATAGTGTCGTGCATCCATTATGTATGCGAAAGAATCCTATCAATACATATTATTTCTACATGTGTGCTTAACCATTCATCAAAATGCTGCATCCATATGATAACACAACCATTGTTCATCCATTAACCTAAATATGCACACACATTTATATGCAATATGAAAGTGATTTGAGCTAATCTAGTGCCTAATGTGTGTGTAAATGCATCCACTAGCAACCACTAGCAAACACTTGCATCCACTTGCAACCATCAAACATAACATGTCTCAAACACATGTTTACATCCATGGATTTCCTATTTAAAGGTCGAAGATTCGGTTGATGGGATACAAACAAATGATATAACTAAAACAAAAGCTCAGTTCCCATTTGACATTGGTTAAGAGAATTATTCCCTAAGTCTCAGCCCCGAAGACCGAAATCAACATCAGACTGACCCTCAGAGAATTACCCCCATTAAACAATGTCAAAACTGGAAATCTACTTCATGCTTCGAGTAGAAACCCCTATCCTTCAGAAATATTCAGATGCTTACAGACTACTGGTACAAATCAGATTATAGAATGGTTCTCAGAATGCTAAGCATAACAGACCCTTGCGGGTCACAAGAAACTTTGGGGGTCTTCCCATGACAAGTTAGAAACTTAACGACCCTCCTTTCAAAATCTAGAACGACCCTCTACATAGAAAGCTGATCCATTTAGAACCAACCCATAGCCCATAAACTTGAGCACACAAATGTCACATTCAAATTTTTGACGCCTAACACAGATAATTTCAAACCCTTACAAATCACCAATGAATGAGCCGAACCACCAAAGCGGTTTGAAACAACTACAGGATCAGAAACAAGACTAGTATTAAAGTGCAGAGTCTCAATTACAAAATCAAAATGCCAAAATCCAAAAGAGTCTTAATCTTCATAAGGAAATTAAACCTTTTACATAAATTTTTCCTATCTCTACCCTATCCATCTGCCACGAGAGCATTCGCCTGCCCTCCAGAAGTCCCTTGCGATCCCTGCACCTTCGGGCATTCCTTGGAAAAGTGTCCGACCTCTCCGCACTTAAAGCAATTGGACTTCCTCCTTTTGCATTCTTTGACTAAGTGACCTTCTTTCCCACAATAGTGGCATTTCCTCCTATTCTTTCCCTTGTCATCCTTCTTGCCTTTCTTCTGCTGTTGTTGTTGCTGCTGTTGCTGTCCTTTCTTGGGTCCCGCCTTCTCATTTTTCAATGTCCCTTCAACTTTTTCCTCTTTTTCTTTGCTCCCTTGTCCTCTTCATGCATTAGGGCCATATCCACCAGATTTTCAAAAGTGGCCCCCATGGGAACGTGGGTCATAGCCAATCCATGTAGCGGCTCATTTAAGCCTTTAACAAATCTCAAAGCCTTCTTCTCAGGTGTGTTCACCAAGTCTAAGCCAAACCTCGCCAACTGATTGAACTTGTTGACGTACTGTTTTACTGACAGATCCCCCTGCTTCAATGCCAAGAACCTTTCCATGTATAGATTTTCTTCTTCTCGTGAGAGAAATTTCGCCTCAAACCTACGCCTGAAATCCGGCCATGTATCAACTGGACGCTCTCCATTAGTGACCTCCTACCAAAACGAGGCCTCATCCTTCATTAACCAGGCAGCTAACTGGACCTTTCTTCCATCTTCTACCTCAAAGATTCCAAACAATTCTTCCACCTCCTTTAACCAATTTTGAGCTTCAACAAACGTCTCCGACCCGTGAAAAGGTTTCCCGCCTATTGCCCGAAAGTCCTTTCATATCTTTGCAAAAGTATCAACACGAGGAGGGGGAAGAGGACGAATGGGTGCAACTGGGGAAGGAGTAACATTTGCTGGACCTGCGGCGGTGGCCATAGCTTCCAAATACCTCCTAAACCATCCTGGTGTCGATACACCTCTGGAAGGTTAAGATCCTCAGACCTGCTAAGAAGAAAAAGTGTGAGATTTTAGTAAAAGGACCGAAAGATACTACATATGGCTTTTCGGGGAATGTTTTTTTCAAAACAGGCATTCCTTTTTGAAAATACTTTCTTTTAAAACCTTTTTGAAAAATGTTTTCAAAACTTTTATCTAATCTGGTAACCTTCAGCTCTGATACCAAGTGTAACACCCACTCCATTAAGGTCACTCACAAAGGGAATGCCTTAAATTTAGTGAAGCGTTTTTGGTAAACAGACACAGAATATCACAAGACAGATATAAAAATTTTGCAGTGGAAAATAAACAACTTTATTAAATTACCAAAATACTTTGTTACATAATACCATGAGTCAGAAAACCATTACAACAAAATACTTCTATCTTATATCATCAGAGTACATAGGTATTTAAAAGAAAAACGTCATTCCCCATATTAAAGAGCAAGCCATATAAGAGACAGAGACTCGAGACATACTTCAGAAGTAGCTCCTAGAAGATGAGATCCAAATCCTGACTAAACATGGGTGTTTCCTCCCTGAGAACCTGGGTTGGGGGGAATGGAAGAAAAGAGGCGAAACATACTAGGTCAGACATACGTCTGGTGAGTCTAGTAACTTTTAGCCAGTAAATAAATAAAGGTAAACATGACAGGCATACAAATTGGATAAGAGGATTCATGGTACATATGGAAGGTATGATAGGACAAATAAGGTAAGATGTATGCTTCACTACAAACTACTCTGCACTATTACTAGTAAAATCAAGATGGGGTGATCCCTTCTGCTAATGATAACGATGGTGGTAGTTTCGTGTATTCCTAGCTGCTGTCATAGGTGTCGCCTGCCCCCATCTCAACTAGTCGTACCCACTACCCTCCTACTAATTTGGTAGGCTTAGGGCATACGTCCGGTTATACCCTAACCACTACCTTAATCGATCGACTCCCTACTCGGTAGATACCCTGTGCTGGTCCCACAACTAGGGGGTATCACTTCCCTAAAGTGGCAACCCAAGGTGTGCACAGTTATACCTACTGGTGTCACGGTCGTCCTGCCCCCCTCTGCCCGGCCCATGCACGCACATGTCCCCGGCCGGTTTGCGCCGCCTACACCATCCGTCTCGTTTTGGATCTCTTACAATCAATCAGTAAGCGTGCCCCTTCCCTGCCTAGTACGGAGATCTTTACTTTGATACCCCTCCGGGTTACTGACTAAACTGGGTCCCACACAACATGATACAAGCTCTCCCCTATGTCTTGTACCCCCACTAGGTTTTCTACTGACTATGTATACCCTAAGGTATCTTTAATTACATAGCCCTCTATCATTTATGCATACCTATAGGTGTCTTTAATGCATAACCCCTATTATACCAATCGGTTATGCGTACCTATAGGTGTCTTTAATACATAACTCTACCTATTCCCATTAGTTATGCGTATCACTAAGGGTGTCTTTAATACATAACTTTACTATTCTGTCCCGGTTATGTATACCATTAGGTGTCTTTAATTACATAACCCCTTTTTAGTGGTTAAGTTTGTGGGCCTATATATACTAATATTACCCACCTACCCTTCAGTTGTACTTAACCCTCCCACGGATTTAATCTTATTTATTTAATGGTTAAGTTTGTGGGCCTATATATATTAATACTACCCACCTACCTATCAGTTGTACTTAACCCACCCACAATCCAATTCATTTTACTTAACCCTAACTTATGACTATCATCATACAGTCCATATGTATCAAGTTAGGTTAAGTAGTCTTTAATCAGCGTTAATTAATTATTGAGACACCTAATCGTATTTCACATGCCACCCAAGGCACCCACTTAATTCCACATCTTCTTCATACGTATCCGTTTTACGCAAACTCGGACTCTATCCCAAGCAGAATTCCGAGACGAACGCAATGGTGTAACCCGTTTCCCTTAATTCTCACATTTGAAATTAAGTATTCTTAAATTTAGTTAATATGATTATTCGAAAATTCGGGGTGTTACATAAACTGAATATAAGACAATATCGTGATAACATGGACAACAAGATAACCTAAGATTTGCATAAGATATGATAAGGCAAGATAAACTGAATGTGTTCTACTCTTTCTCTGCTTCGCTACTACCTTGTTATTCTGATTTTTATATCTCTGAAGCGCTTAACTAGTGTCCTAACTATAATTTGTGTAAAATGATAATATTACAACGTGATCCCAATCCCCGCAACTGTGGTAGCCTTCAGGAGTACATATAGTATGAGGATCTTACCTCAATTAGCCTAATTGCCATGAAGATGTTAGATGTAACCTTACTACCCTATCGATCGGTTCCTTACACGTATTAATTTTCCTTGTGTCTATGTCAATCGGCCCTTTCTTGCATGTAGATACCCTGTGTTGGTCCCACCATAAGGTGTATCAATCCTTATGATAGCAACCTGACACGATTCAAGATGCACAGTGTAAAACTACAGGTACCCAGTGCCTGCTTTTTCCCACTTTGGAGTATGTGCACGCCCGTATTCCGTCAGAACCTACACTGACGTACCCCCTACCGCTACTTTGACCGCTTATAATCAGCCCAGTAATCGTGCCCCACCCTGGCTAGTTTTAGGGTACCTTGATACATCTATGTGGGTTACTGCTGAAATGGGTCTCGTTACTAGGGTTTCTTACCAGTTAAGTTTGTGGGCCTATATTTACTAATATTACCCACCAACCCGACAAGTACTTAACCCTCCCACTGATTCAAACATGTTTACTTAATGGTTAAGTTTGTGGGCCCATATTTACTAATATTACCCACCAACCCGATACGTACTTAGCCTTCCCACACATTATGTCATATTGGTTAAGTGTTGTCCATTCATGTTAACTTAACCCACCCACTCATCATGTCATGTTGGTTAAGTGTTTCTTATTAACGCTTCTCACTTGTCATGTTGGATTGGTCAAGTGTTTCCTATTAACTTAACCTCATTCATTCATCATGTTATATTGGTTAAGTATTTCCCATTAACTTAGCCACATTCGTTCATCAAGTTACATTGGTTAAGTGTCTCTTATTAACTTAACCCCGCGTGTTCATCATGCTGTATTGGTTAAGTGTCATCAATCAATTCAAGTTAACTTAACCCAACCACTTGTCGTGTTACATTGGTTAAGTGTTGTCTTTTTGTGTTAACTTAACCCTTCCATGCATCCTGTTATATTGGTTAAGTGTTGCTCTCTTGATTTAACTTAACCCTACCCATTCATCATGTCATATTGGTTAAGTGTTTCTTATTAACTTAACTTTACTCATTAATCATGTCATATTGGTTAAGTATTTCTTATTAACTTAACCCTACTCATTCATCATGTTGTACTGGTTAACTTAACCCTGCTCACTTGTCTAATTAACATGTTATAACGGTTAAGTGTTCTAAATTTACTTAACCCCACCTTCTTGTCTAATTAACATGTTATAACGGTTAATTGTTCTAAATTTTACTTAACCTTACCATTCTTAGCATGTCTGTATATTGGCATTAATTAATTTATTAATGCCCTAACCTCTCACATTAGAACTATTGTTTGCGGTCGCTGGATGTGCCGGGCGGTTCTTGGCAGACTTCTACCGCAAACTCATTCTAACCTCGAGTTTTGGGCTAAATGCGATAACCTCCCACATTATATCTGTGTTGTTTCAGTTACTGGATGTGCCGAGCGGTTCCGGGTAGTAATACACCGTAACTCAATCTAACCTCGGGTTAGGCATGTTTATCTTTTAGCATATTTACCATACATGTCCAAGTCTAGATTTTATATGCTAATCATCCCAAATTCACAAAACTAGTCATGTTCCAATTCTCAAGTTATACCCCAACAAAGCTGATCGCAGGTTATGCCCCACCAATTCAAATTCAAGTTATTACTCAAAATAGGTTACACCCAATTTTCCCAAATTTGCAATAATAGTCATGCCCCAAAAATCACAATATAACACATGCCCTAAGGTTTATTCATATTGCACCATACAAAATATTCTCCAAAACCCCCCATCATGATTCACAGTATAAACTATGCCAAATTACAGCCTTTAATTACAGTACATGCCAATTAACCAAAATCCCAATTCATGTGTGTTCACATTTAATAGTTATCCCTATCTTACTATAGGTTTCCATGCCCAGGCCATACATTACTATACACAATAATCTCCTTCTTCCAAGTCATAAACTATCATATATATATACCCTAATTTTATGTCTTAAACCATAATATGTACTATGCCTTACATGTTTACAGTTCAATTTATGCCCCAAATCCCAAGTCAAATGTCCAATATACTTTATGCCTCAAATCTCTAGCCATATGTTTGATACACTTTATGTTTTAAATACAACATGTGTTATGTCCTCAAATCAATTACAAATCAGTTATGCCCAATTATACATAATTTAATACTTTTCCCAATTTTAGCGTTGGCCATGTCCAAATCATATGTTATGCCTAATTTTTCCCAACGTACGTTCATCTCTTATGAGATTTGGCTCAGGCTCGCAGTAGCCTGGCTATAAAAACAAAAAGGGAAGAAGGAAAGAAGAGACAAAGAATGGACATATTAATATCAATGAGATAGATCCAATGGATATAGAAAGACAGATAGAAATTGGCATAATCTCAGATTCAGATTTATTACAATGTCAGAATCAAAATTAACTTTTATTTCTGAAAGTAACATGAACTTACAAATTACAGAACAGTCTTGAATTCCGGGATCTGATTTCTAAATTTGATTAGCTATTCCTTTGATGTAGACTTTGATTGTTAACTTGAAAATTCTAATTTGATTGATTAAGGTGGAGGCTAGGTCACTTCAGGTTTTAGCAGCATTTAAATGCCTATGAATTCGTGTGTAGAAAAAAATAGGTTTAGGGATCTTTTTATAGGTGTAAAGGGAGATTTAGAGCCTTCCTATCAGTCTAGAAGTCATCAGAATCGTCCAGAGCAGAATACCACGTCACACAACAAATCTGAAAGCGACACGTGGCAAAACACGTCATCGGCCAGATCTGGGCCAACAGGGGTCCACTCCCCTATAGGGGGGTCGACACCTATGTCGACTCCCCCTGGGGGGGTCGACACCTCTAGGCCTGCTTTGAACCAAATTCGAGATTTGAAACCTGTTTTAACTTCTGGAATTATTTTATATGTATAATTATATTTCCTTGGGCGTATACAAACTTATATGGCTTATAACTTCTTCATACGGTGTCCGATTTACGTAAAATCGGACTCTATCCCAAGCAGTATTCCGAGACGAAAGCAATGGCGTAACCCGTTTCCCTTAATTCCTACTTTTAAAATTAAGTATTCTTTAATTCATTACTTTAATATCCATAGGAAATACGGGGTGTTACATTCTCCCCTCCTTTAAAGGATTTCGTCGCTGAAATCTCCAAGTCAAGGAGAACGTTTATCCTACTATCCAACATCCATCAACTCAACCATTCAATCACATGCATCCATTGTCCTTAAAAGGTCTCTAATGCTTTTCATGAACATATGCATAGTGTGTGTGTATGTCCTTACCCACATGCAAAATCAGGCGGTCTACTGATTCAGTTGACCTCCTTAATGCTAATTATGTCAGTGCCATGAGTCCATCATGTATGTAATTTTTCCTAATCGTACTTTATAACTTTGACATGAGTGCACAATCATTTATACAAATGCAATATCCATATGATAACACATCAAGTTTCAATCCATATATATAAAAATTCACTCATGCAGATGCAATATGAAAGTAACTGAGCCGATCTAGCACATAATGTGTGTGTATATGTATCCACGAGCAACCACTTGCAACCATCAATCATAACATGTTTCAAACACATGTTTACATCCATTGGCTTATACCTAAGGATCGAGGATAGGATCGAGAGGATATACTTAAAAAATAAAGACTAGCAAATAAACTTTACAGAAAAGAGAGATCAAGGATATACCCTCAAAAAGGGTATGATGCGCGTATCTAGTCTTCAGTCTTCTAAGTCGCATCTTCTTGAGCTTCGTCCCATATTGCTCTGACTGTCTTAACTTCACGATTTGCGTAGCTTCTTAATTTATGTTTCCAGAATATGCGTTGGAACTCATTTCACTGTCACCTCCCGTTCCACCTTTTCTTCTTATAGTATACTTGGCACTACAACTTCTGCCGTGTCATGCTAACATTTCCCGAACTATCTCTTGAAAATAAACAGATATTAACCATGTTACCAAGTGTATATACTAAGATGATTAGATTCTTCTTCGTCAATCTAGTAAGTGGGGCCGATACCTTCATAAAGTCCTTAATTAACTTCCTATATTAGGCCGCTAGTCTAAGAAACTTCTTACTTCTATTGCATTCCTTGGGACCTTCCAGTCTTGCACAACAACTACTTTTACGGGATCTACTGCTATCCCTTCTTTGGGCGCCACATGTCCTAGAAACCATTACTTATTCTCTCCAAAAATGACATTTTTGGAGAACTTCGCCTTAAGTTGATGAGCTTGGAGGGTATCCAAGACATCCCTTAGATGCGAAGCATGTTCTTCCTCATTCCAAAATATCATCTATGCATAAGCGAAGTGAACCATCCGCCTTTGTAGTGAAAACGACTAGAGCACCCCCTTCAGAAATACTTCGCCTTATGAACCCTTTTTCAAGTAACACTTTTACTTGTTTACTGAGCCCTTCCTTTCCCTTGGATTCATGTGTCATACAGGAAATGCAACTGGCTTCGCATTGTCAACTAGATATATGCGGAAGTCTATCTCGCGTTTTAGGGGATAAACCCCTAACCTGATCAAAAACATCCGCGTACTCATGGACTACTCTAACGGATCGCAAATCGTCGATAGATGCATCAAGTGATTCTAGGTAGCCAAGACAAACTGATCCCTTAGGATCGCATGAGATCTCGAGGGTATTCCTAAGGCAAGTCGAAAGTCTAACCACCCCCCTTTCACGATTACTAGCTAACCAATCCATGCCTAGAATCAACCCATAGCCCATGAAACCCAAAAACATAAGCATTGCACTTAAACTCAATACTTAATATAGCTATTCTCAAATCCTTACAAACCAAAGATAATCGAGCCGAACCACCAATCGGATTTGAGATAATAATGGGATCTTCTATTATACAAATACTAAGGTGCAGAGACTCAACTATGGAAGCAGATATAAACGAATGTCAAGCGCTAAATTAAAAAAGAGTACTAAAAGGATGATCAAAAAGAAAAACAAAACTTTACTATCTCTCTCTTAGGTATGCTGGCGGGGAAAGCATGCACTTGCCTTCCTGAAAATCATGTCCTTTGTCCTTGTCCTTGTCCTCCGGGCAATCCTTGATAAGATGCCCTGCCCCACCATGCTGAAAATAACCACTTGTCTTTTTCTTCCTACAATTAAATGACCCACTATACCGCAGAAAAGACACTTCCTCTTGTTGCGGGATCTATTATTTCTTCCGCCTTTCTTATATTCCAATCCCTTGTTTGTGATTCTTCCCCTTTGGCCTCTTTCTCTTTACCTCCTTTGTGAACCATGTTGACAAGTCTCTCGAAGGTTGCCTCCATCGCACGGAAAACCCTACAAAGCTTGAAAGAGAATTAGCCGTAGGTGAAACTACTGCGACTATGGATGAAGGTTGGGCACTTCTTCGCCTTTTGACAGGTGTCATAGTCTCATCAAGCCTACGGAACCATGTCGCGATGAGGTAACGTCCCAGAAAGCCAGGAGCCCCGGAGACTCAGGAAAGAAGGAAACAAGGATTCAAACAGAGGATCAAATGATAGTGCATACGGCTTTGGGGAATATGCCTTTAAAACAAAAAATTTCTTTTGAAAATGCTTCTTTTAAAACCGTTTTGAAAATAATTTTCCAAATCTTTTATCTGATCCGGTAAGCTTAAGCTCTGATACAACATGTAACACCCACCTCAGTTAAGGTAACTCACAAAGGGAATGCGTTAACTTCGGTGGAGCATTTTAGGTAAAAGATGCAGACAAATAAAGCAACGGAAAATAAAGTTATTTTATTAAACAATGTGGTTCAGTCAAGCTTTTACAACAATTGTCACAATCATACTTAAAAATAATACATAGAACTTCTGTCTTGATTCAAAAACTTCCAAGTATATAAGAAGCATAAAAATAACAATGTTATTCCCCAATAAAGCATGAACCAGCCACAGCAGTGGAGGAGAGAGTCCAAAGTAATACATCGACTATCTTCGAGCTTGGAAAGAAAACAGAGCTAAGTGGTAATATTTCCTCCTTGAGAACTTGGGGGGAAAATGGAAGAAAAGAGGCGAAACAAACTAGGTCATATATAAGTCTGGTAAGTCCAGTGACTTTCAGCATGTAAATAGGAAAAAGCATCATGACATGAATAAACTGAATATAAGACAATACCGTGATAACATGGACAACAAGATAACCTAAGATTTGCATAAGATGTGATAAGGCAAGATAAACTAAATGCGCTTCTACTCTTTCTCTGCTTCGCTACTACTTTGTTATTCTGATTTTTGTATCTCTGCACCACCTAACTGGTGTCCCAACTAGTAATCTGTGTGAAATAATAATATTACAATGTGATCCCAAACCCCGCAACTGTGGTAGCCTTCAGGTGTACATCTAGTATGAGGATCTTACCTCAATCAGCCTAATTGCCATGAAGATGTTAGATATACCCTTACTACCCTATCGATCGGCTCCTTACTCGTATTAATTTTCCTTGTGTCTATGTCAATCGACCCTCTCCTGCCTGTAGATACCCTATCTCCCACCATAAGGTGTATCAATCCTTATGATAGCAACCCGACATGATTCAAGATGCACAGTGCATAACTACTGGTACCCAGTGCCTGCTTTATCCCACTCCGGAGTACGTGCACGCCCGTAATCCGTCGGAACCTACACTGACGTACCCCCTGCGGCTATTTTGACCGCTTATAATCAGCCTAGTAATCGTGCCCCACCCTGCCTAGTTTCAGGGTACCTTGATACATCTATGTGGGTTACTGCTGAAATGGGTCCCCATTACTAGGGTTTCTTACTGGTTAAGTTTGTGGGCCTATATTTACTAATATTACCTACCAACCCGACATGTACTTAACCCTACCACTGGTTCAAACATGTTTACTTAATGGTTAAGTTTGTGGGCCTATATTTACTAATTTTACCCACCAACCCGATATGTACATAACCCTCCCACACATTATGTCATATTGGTTAAGTTTTGTCCATTCATGTTAACTTAACCCACCCACTCATCATGTCATGTTTGTTAAGTGTTTCTTATTAACCCTTCTCACTCATCATGTTGGATTGGTTAAGTGTTTCCTATTAACCTAACCTCGTTCATTCATCGTGTTATATTGGTTAAGTATTTTCCATTAACTTAACCCCATTCGTTCATCAAGTTACATTAGTTAAGTGTTTCTTATTAACTTAACCCCACGCGTTCATCATGTTGTATTGGTTAAGTGTCATCAATCAATTCAAGTTAACTTAAACCACTCACTTGTCGTGTTACATTGGTTAAGTGTTATCTTCTTGTGTTAACTTTACCCTTCCACGCATCCTGTTATATTGGTTAAGTGTTGCTCTCTCGTTTTAACTTAACCCTACCCATTCATCATGTCATATTGGTTAAGTGTTTCTTATTAACTTAACCCTACTCATTCATCATGTCATATTGGTTAAGTGTTTCTTATTAACTTAACCTTACTCATTCATCATGTCATATTGGTTAAGTGTTTCTTATTAACTTAACCCTACTCATTCATCATGTTGTACTGGTTAACTTAACCCTGCTCACTTGTCTAATTAACATGTTATAACTGTTAAGTGTTCTAAATTTACTTAACCCCACTTTATTGTCTAATTAACATGTTATAACGGTTAAGTGTTCTAAATTTTACTTAATCTTACCATTCTTAGCATGTTTGTTTATTGGCATTAATTAATTTATTAATGCCCCAACCTCTCACATTAGAACTGTTGTTTGCGGTTGCTGGATGTGTCAGGCGATTCCGAGCAGACTTCTACCGCAAACTCATTCTAACCTTGGGTTTTGGGCTAGATGCGCTAACCTCCCACATTAGATCTATGTTGTTGTGGTTACTGGATGTGCCGGGTGGTTCCGGGCAGTTTTACACCGCAACTCAATCTAACCTCGAGTTAGGCATGTTTATCTTTTAGCATATTTACCATACATGTCCAAGTCTAGATTTTACATGCGAATCATCCCAAATTCACAAAATTATTCGTATTCCAATTCTCAAGTTATACCCATACAAGGCTGATTGTAGGTTATTCCCCACCAATTCATATTCAAGTTATTACTTAAAATAGATTACACCCAATTTTCCCAAATTTGCAATAATAATCATGCCCCAAAAATCACAATATAACACATGCACTAAGGTTTAGTCATATTGCGTCGTACAAAATATTCTCCAAAAAACCCCAATCATGATTCACAGTATAAACTATGCCAAATTATAGCCTTTATTTACAGTGCATGCCAATTACCCAAAATCCCAGTTTAGGGGAGTTCATTTTTAACAGTTATCCCTATCTTACTATAGGTTTCCATGCCCAGGCCATACATTACTATACACAATAATCTCCTTCTTCCAAGTCATAAACTATTATATATATACCCCAATTTTAGGTCTTAAACCACAACATGTATTATGTCTTATATGTTTACAGTTCAATTTATGCCCCAAATCCCATGTCATATGTCCAATATACTTCATGCCTTAAATCTCAAGTCATATGTACGATACACTTTATGTTTTAAATACAACATGTGTTATGTCCTCAAATCAATTACAAATCAGTTATGTAACACCCCGTATTTTCTGTGAACATAAAAATAACAAAACAAAGTGTACTTAGTTTTTAAATGAAGAATTAAGGGAAACAGGCTACGCCACTGCGTTCGTCTCGGAATTATGCTTGAGACAAAGTCCGAGTTTGCGTAAATCGGACTCCGTATGAAGAAGTTATCGACTTCAGAAGTTTCAGAAAATTTAAATTAAATAAAACAACTTAGTTATAAATTCAAAATTTGAATACAAACGCAGAACATGGTGGGCGGGATTTTTCCCGCCCAGGGGCCAGATCGACCTGGGGGTCGACCTACCCTATATAGGTCGACCATGTGGTCGACCTCCCCCTTACAGGTCGACCTGTTTCAGATCCAAGGCAGATTCGGATTTTTGTATCTGGACTTGTTTTCTGGACAGATTCTTTGGCTTCTAAGCTATTTAAACACCCCCAAACCCCAATTTCTCTCCACACCAAACCATTGTAATGCTATGCTGCCTCAATTCTAATTAAAATAAATCAATGGCATCTCTACTCTGCTGAAACCTAAGCTAGAACTAGTGCTTCTTCTTCTTCCAATCTGAATAGGATTAAAAGAAAACAACTACAACCCTTTTTCTTTTAGAATCCAACCAAGGTGAGTACAGTTATTTTCAGGTATAAAATTTAATTATCTTGATATAATTATAAATTTGAATTTGAGATTATGCATATTCTTGTTTATCAGATCTGTTTTTCTATGTAGATCTATCTTATTAATATTATAGTAACTATTCTGTATCTCTTCCTTCCTTTCGTTCCATAGCCAGGCTACCTTGAGCTTGAGCCAAATCTCATAAGATATTGACGCACGAATGCTAAATTTGGGAAAAATAGTGAATGATGCATAATTAGACATGACTGATTTGTGAATGATTTGAGAAAAGAACATATGTTGTAATTTAAGATCTGGATCTGGGCATACTATATATGATAGTCTGTGATTTGGAAGAAGGATAATTATTGTGAATATGACTTAGGCGCAAAGATCCATATTATAATAGGATAACTATTAAACGTGAATACGCCTAAATGGGAATTTTGGATATTAGGCATACGCTGAAATCAAAGGCTATAATTTGGCATAATTCGTATTGTATATCACGATTTGCGGTTTTTAGAGAATATTCTGTACTGTGTAAATTTAACTAAAATTTGGGGCATATGTTATATTGTGAATTATGACCATAATATGGGCATGTAAAATTAGGCTTAATTTTATGATTAAATTTGTTAAATTCCCTAATCTGCTAAATCTATTGAAACTGAATACAGTAAATTTGGGTTATGAAAATCTGTAGGCTCGATCTAAAATTGAGCAAAATAAGTTAATAGAACTTTGAATAATCTGCTGTAACCTGTAAAGAAGTATAATTTGTTGAATTGGCATAACTAGTCTGATATTGGCATAACCTGTGAATGAATAATTTAGCTAAAAATAAGAATGCTGAGACACGAGGTTAGACCCTGTTTGCGGTAGAAGCCTGCCTGGACCTAACTGGCTTAACTAGCAACCACAAACTATCAGTCTAATGTGGGAGGTCGTAGGCATAACTAAAAGATGCTTAGACACGAGGTTAGGTCTGGCTTGCGGTAGAAGTCTGCCCGGAACAGCCCGACACATCCAGCAGCCACAAGCTACCAACCTAATGTGAGAGGTCTGTGCATTAGTAATTAATTAATGCAAACCTCGGATAAATATGATGCCTAAACGTGTTTGGTGGATAAGGTTAAATCAACTGGGCGGATGAATCTAATAAACCCGTTTCGTAAATCTGTAAGCCCAATACAAGGTTAGGTGAAACAATCTGTAAGTCTGTTAATTTGTATATCTGATCCGTTACTCTGAAAACTTGTTAACTTGTATATCTGATCTGAGATCTAGTTAATCTGAACTTTGTACATCTGAAATCTGTAAGCAAGTTAATTTGAAATCTGTTAGTCTGGGGACACAAGGTTAGGAGGGGTAATTACTTGTGTCATCTGTTGTGTGGGACCCATATTAGTCAGTAACCCTTTTCTGGTATCAGAACTATGACCCAACACTAGGAGGGGTCCGGGCATGCTTAATGAACTAATTGTAAGAGGTTCACTCTGATAATGGCGACGGGTGTCGATGGCGCATCCCAACCGGGTCATGAGCGTGCATGGATCCGGTCTGCTCTGAGGATGTAAGACATTGACATCTGTAAATAGGTCTGTGTCTATAGGTTGCCACTTTAGGGAATGATACACCCTTCTGTGGGGCCGGCACAGGGTATTTATGTATTAGGGAGCCGATTGCTTGGGGTAGAATTTAGGGTACACCTAGTTCTGTTTGTTTCTGTTGGTGTACCGTCTGTTTCTGTTGGGGTGGTAAAGGCCCATTAGTTGGGTGGTAAAGGCCCATTATTAGGATTCTGTTCCTGTACCTTCTGCCTCTGTTGGGGTGGTAAAGGCCCCTTACTAGCATTCTGTTTCTGTAAAGATTATTCTGTTTCCATTTCTGTTTTAGTTTAGACATTAGGGTAACACCTAATCTTTTTATACTAAGTATTAGTGCAGAGAAGTAAGACATAGGTAAGAAGCATATCTTGGTCTATATCGTTATGTTTCTTCTGTTTAACTTAAGCATACCTGCTACTCCTGTTGCTGTAATCTCTCATCCAGTTTTATTTACATGTCATGATACTACTATCTGTTTATATGCTAAAAGTTACTGGACTTGCCAGACTTTATGTCTGACCTCATTTGTTTTCTCCTCTTTTTCCTCCCATCCCCCCTCAAGGTGCTCAGGGTGGAAACATAGGAGCTTGATTCATATTCTCTCTGCCTGAAGTGCTTGAAGTATTGCTTGGCTTTGACTCTACCTTCTTATGGCAGTTTATGTTGGGGATTATGGTTTTAAAATTATGCATTCTGAAGGATTTTGGTATAAGAATGATACTTGTGTACTTGGGTTTTGGTATTGTGATTTTGAAGGATGTAACCAAACTTATTTCTGTTTCTGCTGTAATAAAGATATAAATTTTTCAAGTACTACTTTACGTATCTATCTTGTAATATTCTGTTCTGTTTACTTATAATGCTTCTTGGAAGTTAATGCATTCCCTTTGTGAATGACATTAACGGACATGGGGTGTTACACTTGGTATCTGAGCTGATGGTTATCAGATTTGATAAAGAGTTTTTGAAAATTATTTTCAAAAAGGTTTTAAAAAGGAAGTATTTTCAAAAGTAAAGTTTATTTTGAAAAATATAATACTCAAAAGCCATATATCTGTCTTTCAATTCTCCGTTTTGGATCTCTTTTCTTTCGTTTTAGCATGTCTGGAGAACAAAACATCCCTTATATCCCAGAGGGAGTCACCATACCCAGATGGTTCCGTAGATATTTGGAGGCCACGGCACCCGCCGAAGGCCAAGGAAACGTTCCTCCAGCTGTACCCTTCGCTCCTCCTCCTCCTCCTCCTCCGCGCGTGAATACTTTCCCGAAGACATGTAGAGACTTTCGAGCTATGGGCAGAAAGAACTTTAATGGGACTGAATCATTCGTGGAAGCAAGAAACTGGCTCAAGGAAACAAAAGATTTGTTCGTTATCTTCGAAGTGGGTGATAGGAAGAAGATACAGTTGGTTGTATGGTTACTTAAGGACGAAGCCTCATTCTGGTGGGAGGTCACGAATGGAGAACGAGCAGTGGAGACTTGGATGGATTTCAGGCAGAGGTTCGAGATGAAATTTCTCTTACGAGCAGAAGAGAATTTATACATGGAGAGGTTCTTGGCGTTGAAGTAGGGGAATTTATCAGTGAAAGAGTACGTCAACAAGTTCAATCAGTTGGCGAGATTCAGCTTAGACTTGGTGAACACACCTGATAAGAAGGCCCTGAGATTCGTTAAAGGTTTGAATGAGCCGCTACACGGGTTGGCTATGACCCACATTCCTATGGGGACTACCTTCGATAAATTGGTTGACATGGCATTGATGCATGAAGAGGAAGCCAAAAGTGAGAAAAAAGAGGAAAAGCTTGAAGGACCACAGAATAAGAAAGCGTGGCCCAAATGGAAACACAAAAGAAGGATGAAAAGTCTGAAGATAAGAAGGAGAAAAAGTGCTTCACTTGTGGAAGCTTGACTCATCTGAACAAGGATTGAAGAAAGAGGAAGGGCACTTGCTTCAACCGTGGTGAGATAGGACACTTCACTAGGGACTGTCCGAAGAAACGAGCATAAGGGCAGAGGACAGGACCTACTTCTGAAGGGCAGGTGAATGCTCTCATGGCTGGTGGATAGGATAGAGATAGGAAAATTTCTGTAGAAGGTCTAATTTCCTTATCTGATTATTGAGTTAAAAACTCTTCTTGATTCTGGCATTTTGATTCTGTAATTGAGACTCTGCACTTTAATACTAGTCTTGTTTCTGATCCCGCTATAGTCTCAAACCCCATAAGGGTTACGACTCATCTGTTTATGATAGGTTAGGGTTTGAAGGTATCTGTGTTAGGCGTTAAGTTGACTATGATGCATACATTCTGGGTTTTGTGGGATATGGTGGGGTTTTATCATGCTTAGTTTCCTAAGAATCATTTGATAATCTGATTTGTACCAGTAGTCTGTAAGTATCTGAATATTTCTTAAAAGGATAGGGGTTTTTACTCGAAGCGTGAAGTAGATTTCCAGTTTTGACATTGTTTAATTGGAGTAATTCTCCGAGTGTCAATCTGACGTTGATTTCGGTCTTCGGGGTTGATACTTAGAGATTTATTCTCTTAACCGATGTCTAATGGGAATAGAACTTTTGTTTTAATTGGACTTGCTTCTATCACTCGGTTGTATCCTATCGATCGAGTCTTCGACCTTTAGGTAGAAACTAATGGGTGTAAAATGTTATGTTTGATGGTTGCAAGTGGATGCAAGTGGTTGCTAGTGGTTGCTTGTGGATGCATATACACACACTAGGCACTAGATCGGCTCAAAAGCACTCTCATACTGCATATGGATGTGTGTGCATTTTTCAATTTTTGTGGATGCAAAATGATTGACTCATCACATGGATGTTGCATTTGGATGAATGGTTATGCACTCATATAGAAATGATGTGTATCAAATAGGATTTCTTGCATACATAATTGGACTCATGGCACTAATATAATTCGCATTGAGGAGGTCAACTGAATCAATAGACCGTCTGATCTTTGCATTAGATAAGAGACATATACACACACTTTTGCATATGTTCGTATAACATTAGAAGTTTTCTAAGGATAATAGATGCTTCTGGATGATAGTTGAGTAGATAAGTGATTGGATGGTAGGACGCATTCTTCTTAACTTGAAGACTTCGAGGACGAAATCCTTTAAGGAGGGGAGAATGTAACACCCTGTATTTTCTGTGAACATAAAAGTAACAAAACAAAGTATACTTAATTTTTAAAAGAATAATTAAGGGAAACAGGCTACGCCATTGCGTTCATCTCGGAATTCTGCTTGATATAGAGTTCGAGTTTGCATAAATCGGACTCCGTATGAAGAAGTTATGGCCTTCAGTTGTTTCAGAAGATTTAAATTAATTAAAACAGCTCAGTTCTAAATTCAAAATTCGAATACAAACACAGAACAGAGTGGGCGGGATTTTTCTCGCCCAGGGGCCAGGTCGACCTACCCTATGCAGGTCGACCATGGGGTCGATCTCCCCCTCTACAGGTCGACTTGTTTCATATCTGAGGCAGATTCGAATTTTTGTATCTGGACTTGTTTTCTGGAAGATTCTTTGGCTCCTAAGCTATTTAAACACCCCCAAACCCCACTTTCTCTCCACACCAAACCATTGTAACGCTATGCTGCCTCAATTCTAATTAAAATAAATCAATGACATCTCTACTCTGCTGAAACCTAAGCTAGAACTAGTGCTTCTTCCTCTTCCAATCTGAATAGGATTAAAAGAAAACAACTACAACCTTTTTTCTTTTAGAATCCAACCAAGGTGAGTAAAGTTATTTTCAGATACGAAATTTAATTATGATCTTGACATGGTTATAAATCTGAATTTGAGAATATGCATATTCTTGTTTATCAGATCTGTTTTTCTATGTAGATCTATCTTATTAATATTATAGTAATTATTCTGTATCTCTTCCTTCCTTCTGTTCTATAGCCAGGCTACCACGAGCCTGAGACAAAGCTCATAAGAGATTGATGCACGAACGCTAAATTTGGGAAAAATAGTGAATGATGCATAATTAGACATGACTGATTTGTGACTGATTTGAGAAAAGAACATATGTTATAATTTAAGATCTGGATCTGGGCATACTATATATGATAGTCTGTGATTTGGAAGAAGGAGAGTTATTGTGTATATGACTTTGGCGCAAAGATCTATATTATAATAGGATAACTATTAAATGTGAATACGCCTTAATGGGAATTTTGGATATTAGGCATACGCTGAAATCAAAGGCTATAATTTGGCATAATTCATATCGTATATCATGATTTGGGGTTTTTGGAGAATATTCTATACTGTGTAAATTTAACTAAAATTTGGGGCATATGTTAGAGCATCTCCAACAAAGGAGGCAATTCATGTTACGGTATGTAATATTGGTTGTTTTTGCACCCAACAGATGTTACTTGGTGTAATATTAAGCCAAATGTTACGGTCTGAATTCAGAGTCCTGAGTGGGACGCGCGAGCCAATTTTATCGGCTCGTGAAGTCGTGAGCCGATTTTATCGGCTCGCTACTTCACGAGCCGATAAAATCGGCTCGTGGCCAATTTTTTTTTTTCAACTATTAAACCTTATTTTGTCATATACAAAAACAAAACCATTAATTTTCTTATAAAATAAACTTTGAAACGTAATAATAGATGATTAATAACCCTTACAAATACAAAAGAACGAGTTGGTACTATAGAAAAGGACAACATCTTCACTGCATACATGATCGATAAGTTCGGACAAGCATAAAGTAAAACATGAAAATAGATAATGGTTCTTCATAACTAGGTATCGCCGTAATGGTTCCATAAATGATTCATAAGATCCTTCTACAGCCAGTTATGGAGTTCTACATCTCTATACAAAACCTTACGGGTCAAATGAATGTTGAAGTCCTCTTCTGTTAGTGGTAGGTTTTGTCGGAATACTTGCGGTGGTGGCGAAGCACCCTCGTAATCGCAGTGACGTTGTTCTTCATCCATATCTCTTTCACCTTCTATAATCATGTTGTGAAGAATGATGCAAGAAAACATGATTGTAGACATCTTACTCCTAGACCACAGCCGACAAGGATTACTTATCATTACAAATCTAGATTGTAAAACACCGAAAGCACGTTCCACATCTTTCCTTTGTCCCTCCTGCATCGCCGCGAACATGACTTGTTTAGGAGTTAAAGGATTTGGACATGTTTTAACAATGGTGCTCCATTTTGGGTAAATGCCATCACCTAGGTAATAGCCATGGTTGTAAGTATTTTGGCCTAGGGTAAATGTTAAAGGAGGTACCTGGACTTGAGCAAGATCATTGAACATATGTGATCTTTCTATAACATTTAAGTCGTTATTCGAACCGGGTATTCCGAAGAAAGCGTGCCATATCCACAAATCGTACGATGCCACAGCTTCCAAAATGATGGTTGGTCGTCTTTCCTTGCTGTTGTATACACCTTGTAATCCCTTAGGACAGTTCTTCCATTCCCAGTGCATACAGTCCAGACTTCCTAACATTCCCGGCCAACCCCTGCTTTCGTGCATCTCTCTGATTCGCACTACATCTGCTTCATTCGGAGACCGTAAGTATTCTTCTCCGTAGACGTCCAAAACTGCTTGACAGAATGTTTCAAGTGTTTCTAGTGTCGTGCTCTCTGCTATGCGGTATGCATCGTCCAAAGCATCGGCTGGAGTGGCATCAGCTAACATTCTTATAGCGGCCGTCATTTTCTGTTCACCGGACAACCCCTGTGTCTTCGATGCATTTTGTTTGTACTTAAAGTAATCATTGTTACCTTGAATACCAGCCAATATCCGAAGAAATAGCTTTCTCCGCATCCTGTATCTTCTGCGAAACATATCAGGCCCGTAAGTGCAATCATCATCGAAGTAATCTTGCATCAAAGACTAGTGGTATTTAGCATGATTTCGGTGTATAAACCTCCTTCCAGGAACCGATCCCCCTCTAATTGTGGACGATGAACCATACGCTTCACGATATAGGTCCCGTATTTCTTGTATTTCTTCTTCATCCTCTTGAAGGATTTCATCTTCATCCGAATCGCTAGCAAAAACCAGCAAGCATTTTGTGAAGATGGAATCCATTTATATTTGTGAATCAGTTTTGATTTGAGATATGAAGTGGAATGTTGCTGTTATATATAAGGTATGTGGTATTGATAAGTGGGTAGCTTTATTGGGTGGAGTGTTCTCCTTTATTGGATGATGTGCTCCTTTATTGGAAAGAGGGTTCCTTTATCGTTATGGTGTTCCTTTATTGGTTTGAGTTCCTCTTTATTGGACAGAGTGTTCTTTATTTGACAAAGTCCTCCTTTATTGGGTAGAGTGTTCCTTTCTTTATTGGACAGATTTCTCCTTTACTGGTAAGAGTGTCTCTTTATTGGACCAAGTGCTACTTTATATTGGATAGAGTGTTCTTCTCTTTATTGGAAAGAGTGCTCCTTTATTGGTACGAGTGCATCTTTATTGGACAGAGTGTCCTTTATTGGACAGGGTGTCCTTTATTGGACAGAGATTTATTGCTCTTTGCATCACATACGTTTAGACCGTTGGACATTGCAGTACATAAATATTTTGCATTACATAACTTAGAAGCTTACAACAACGACAATTACAACATGAATACATGCCAAAGCATAATTGAAAGAAGTACGAAAACCGAACACATAAACATCAAATTTAAACTACAGTAATAAACGGTGCGATAGTTTCCTCCCACACCTACCACAGACGGGGGGAAAATCCAGCCTTAGCTGCGTCAGACACATTCTTGTTCAAACGTCGTATTTCGGCTTGCATTTCCAATGCATATTGAACTCCATGTTCGCACATCGGAGTGTCAATCCATTGCTTAAAGTAACAACAGTAAATTTCGTCTGGAAAAACGGTGTGCGCCTGGAAAAACGGTAGGCTGCACAACCAGAAAAACGGTGTCCCCATTTAAACGTAATGAAGTTCGGAACGTTATAAAACTAGGGTCGAGTCAATTTAAAAAGGAGGGTCGTCCACTTACCCTCCTTATTTACACATTTAAGCACCCGAAGGAGTTAAAAATGAGCTAAAAATGGAGGGTCATCCACTAACCCTCCTTATTTACACATTTAGCACCCGAAGGAGTTAAAAAGGAGCTAAAAAGGAGGGTCGTCCACTTACCCTCCTTATTTACACATTTAGCACCCGAAGGAGTTAAAAAGGAGCTAAAAAGGAGGGTCGTCCACTTACCCTCCTTATTTACACATTTAAGCACCCGAAGGAGTTAAAAATGAGCTAAAAATGGAGGGTCGTCCACTAACCCTCCTTATTTACACATTTAGCACCCGAAGGAGTTAAAAAGGAGGATCATCCACTCACCCTCCTTGTTTACACATTTAAGCACCCGAAGGAGTTAAAAATGAGCTAAAAATGGAGGGACGTCCACTAACCCTCCTTATTTACACATTCAGCACCCGAAGGAGTTAAAAAGAAGCTAAAAAGGAGGGTCGTCCACTTACCCTCCTTATTTACACATTTAGCACCTGAAGGAGTTAAAAATGAGCTAAAAAGGAGGGTCGTCCACTTACCCTCCTTATTTACACATTTAGCTTTCATTATAACTTATGAAACGACACTAAACATATGAAACGAGGAAACATTACACAGAACATAATAAACGAGCAAACATTACATGGAACATGTGAAACGGGCAAACATTACATAGAACATAATAAACGAGCAAACATTACACAGAACATATGAAACAACACTAAATATGTCATAGAACACAAATATATATCATGATAAATCTGCGGCATCATCATCAGAACCATCATCATCAGCACCATCCAAAGACATCGAATCCCCGCTATCAGAAGGGTCATAATACGGAATATCGTCGTCACTACTTCCTAGCCCGTAATTCCCTCCTACTCCATCACCCCTTCCTACTCCGTCACCCCCTCCAACTCAGTCACCCCTCCTACTTTGTCACCCCCTCCAAGTCCGTCACCCCCTACTCTGTCACCCCCTCTAAGTTCGTCACCCCCTCCTACTCCGTCACTCCATCCAAATCTGCCACCCCATCCTACTCCGTCACCCCCTCCAAGTCCGTCACCCCTCCAAGTCCGTCACCGCCTCCAAGTCCGCCTCCTGAACCTCCTACTCCTCCTCCTGAACCTCCACCAGCACATGACCCTACAATGGTACTTGATGCTGCTGTATCACCGCCCCCTGCTGCCTCTAATCTGGCCTATAAGTCATAGATCTGCTCCTGCAATCCCTGAACAATCGCCTGGTGCTCCTCATACATGGACCGAGAATGTAGCAGCGCCATCTCCTGAATAGCCGCAATATGTATCCTATGTCAGTCCAACCGGGGTGCATACTGCATATATAGAACATATAAAATCAGTTTGTACATCGTATAACATACAACGTAAATTCACAAGCGACAAATTTTACCTCATGTGGCGGATATAATCCAGCAGTAGGGACACCGTGCACCATGTATGCAGGTGGGTAAACAATAGGCAGGAATATATGTGCACCGCTAAGATCATATGTCTGAAATGTATCGGCCAGAGCGAAATCCGTAGGAGGGTCGGAGATCTGTGAAAGGGTCGGATCAAAAGTAAACGGCGGAGGGTGAACTCGACTAGTAACCAATTGGGGACCAACGTGATCGGAGTTCACACCCCACGTATAATCCGGCAACAAGTACCGTCTAGGCGCTACCCGAACCCAATAAGGACCAAACTCTGCGTCGAGTAAGTGAAAATCGGTCGTATCAACCCATCCTGTCTGTCTCAGACCATGCACATACTATCTCCCTATAGAACGCTGTCGCCCGAACATATCAAGTGGCAGAGGGGAACTTCAGGTACGGGCAACTGACCGGTAGCCTGGTAATAAGATCGATATCCCAAAAACCAAATAGGAAGGTGGGCCGGTGCGAAGAAGAGGACACGTCGAGTAGATAAGCGACATGCAATGGCTAATGGATGGACATCAGGTAGTGGGCCATCCACTGCAAGTAACAACCAATAAGAAGCCCAAGGTGCTCGTAATATGTTCCCCCTCTTCCTCATATCTAACTGGGTACGAGCCTCCATCAAGTCATGTCTCACACCAGAAGGAGCACGCCGAACTCCGTGAGTACTCTCCCATCTACGCGTGCATGGGAAAAAGGTCTCAGCAGCATGACTGACGGTGGGCTGCATGCGTGGGTGCATGTTGGCCGTGTACTCGTAGTACCAGCACGGTAACATGTACCAAAAAGCGAACATATGGCAAACCTCTCCAAAGGCATAGGAGTCAAGAGCGACGTATAGGTAACCCAATATGGAATAGCCCCAATCAATCGTATGCAGCTGCTCTAAGTCGACTAGTGCTGCTAGGTATCCTAGCCTAATCGTACTTTGTTGGTTCAAAAAGAATGTCGAACCAAGGAGGTATAAAATGGCAGCCCTGTATACTATGTCGTGGAAATCTACCACATTGAGATGCCTTGTAATATACTCAAGTAAATATGTGACGGAAACGACACCATTAGCTATACGAGCCGCTGGCAAATCTAGCAAATACTGTAGGTAGGAATCGGGTGACTCAAAAGAGGAATCAAATGGACAAGTGACTCTATCTAGACGGCCTATCTCAATCCCCGTAAGCATGTAAAAATCGGCTGGGTGATACCTAGCTCAAAATCCGGAAAGTGAAAGGTATGTGTCGTAGGCCACCATCTCTCTGCTAAGGCCTGTACCAAAGGTCGATCGAAGGACTGGGGAGGTATAATACGTAAAAAGAGTCCGAACGGACTAGCAAGTAGCCTCCCCCGAATATGCAATGGTAATATGTCAAGAGCATGTGTAACAAACTTCGCCCAACTCCCATGAAGGTAGACGTACTGAGTCTATTAAAATTATAATAGTTAAATGACTATAAAACCAACAGTTCGTAAATATTGTTAAAACGTATAACATAAATGCACTAAACTATAACGAAAAAGCAACAGGGCATACTATTTAACACTTCAGTAACTATAAATAGTAAATAAATAAAAATTAATACCTGAACGGTGGACAGCGTGGTAGAAGATCAATCAGTGAATCCCTCTGGCAGATCGCGGAGGATCCGTAAGTTGTCAATCGTCGTCCCTGCTGGTGGAGGAAGGTGAGCTGGACCAGATCCGTCGTCTGGCATAACTGGAACTGTCCATCTCCCCATCTTCGTTACGCGTGGCGGCATCCCGACGTTGTAACCAATAAAAATAAATTAAAAAGGAGGAATTAGGAGGAAAAAATGTTATACAACCACCCCGAGTCATTTATAGGCTCGGGAACATCGCGAGCCGATAAAATTGGCTCGCAGGCTCCGAGACGATTAAATTGGCTCGCGCCTATTGGGAGATATCAAAGATATCTCCCAACATGTTACGGGCCATAACGTTACAGCCCGTAACGGTGTTGGAGATGCTCTTATATTGTGAATTATGACCATAATTTGGGCATGTAAAATTAGGCTTAATTTTATGATTAAATCTGTTAAATTGCCTAATCTGCTAAATCTGTTGAAACTGAATACGGTAAATTTAGGGTATGAAAACCTGTAGGCTCGATCTAAAATTGAGCAAAACAAGTTAATAGAACTTTAAATAATCTGCTGTAACCTGTAAAGAAGTTCAATTAGCATAATTAGTCTGATATTGGCATAATCTGTGAATGAATACTTTAGCTAAAAATAAGAATGCTGAGACACGACGTTAGACTCTGTTTGCGGTAGAAGTCTGGCTGGACCCAACCGGCTTAACCAACAACTGCAAACTATCAGTCTAATGTGAGAGGTCATAGGCATAACTAAAATATGCTTAGACACGAGGTTAGGTCTGGCTTGCGGCAGAAGTCTGCCCGGAACTGCCCGGCACATCCAGCGGCCACAAGCTACCAACCTAATGTGAGAGGTCTGTGCATTAGTAATTAATTAATGCAAATCTCGGATAAATATGATGCCTAAACGTGTTGGGTGGATAAGGTTAAATCAACTGGGCGGATGAATCTAATAAACCCGTTTCGTAAATCTGTAGGTCCAATACAAGGTTAGGTGAAACAAACTATAAGTCTGTTAATCTGTATATCTGATCCATTAGTATGAAATTTTTTAACCTGTAAGTCTGATCTGAGAACTAGTTAATCTGAACTTTGTACATCTGAAATCTGTAAGCAAGTTTATCTGAAATCTGTTAGTCTACGGACACAAGGTTAGGAAGGGTAATTACTTGTATCATCTATTGTGTTGGACCCATATTAGTCAGTAACCCATTTCTGGTATCAAAACTATGACCCAACACTAGGAGGGGTACGGGCACACTTACTGAACTAATTGTAAGAGGTTCACTCTGATAATGGCGAGAGGTGTCGATGGCGCATTCCAACAGGGTCATGTGCGTGCATGGATCCGGTCTGCTCTGAGGATGTAAGACACCATGACATCTGTAAATAGGTCTGTGTCTATAGTTGCCACTTTAAGGAATGATACACCCTTTTGTGGGACCGGCACATGGTATTTATGAATTAGGGAGCCGATCGCTTGGGGTAGAATTTAGGGTACATCTAGTTTTGTTTGTTTCTATTGGTGTACCGTCCGTTTGTGTTGGGGTGGGAAAGGCCCATTAGTTGGGTGGTAAAGGCCCATTATTGGGATTCTATTTCTGTACCTTCTGTCTCTGTTGGGGTGGTAAAGGCCCATTACTAGCATTCTGTTTCTGTAAAGATTATTCTGTTTCCGTTTCTGTTTAAGTTTAGACATTAGGGTAACACCTAATCCTTTTATACTAAGTATTAGCACAGAGAAGTAAGATATAGGTAAGAAGCATATCTTGGTCTATATCATTCTATTTCTTCTGTTTAGTTTAAGCATACCTGCTACTCCTGTTACTATAATCTCTCATCCAATTTTATTTACATGTCATGATACTACTAACTGTTTATATGCTGAAAGTTACTGGACTCGCCAGACTTTATGTCTGACCTCGTTTGTTTTCTCCTCTTTTTCTTTCCGTCCCCCCCCCCCCCCCCAGGTGCTCAGGGTGGAAACGTAGGAGCTTGATTCATATTCTCTCTGCTTGAAGTACTTGAAGTATTGCTTTGCTTTGACTCTACCTTCTTATGGCAATTTATGTTAGGGATTATGTTTTTAAAATTATGCATTCTAAAGGATTTTGGTGTATGACTGATACTTGTGTACTCGGGTTTTGGTATTGTGATTTTGAAGGATGTAACCAAACTTATTTCTGTTTCTGCTGTAATAAAGATATAAAATTTTCAAGTACTACTTTACTTATCTGTCTTGTAATATTCTGTTCTGTTTACTTATAATGCTTCATGGAAGTTAATGCATTCCCTTTGTGAATGACATTAACGGACGTGGGGTGTTACAAGTTATGCCTAATTATACATAATGTAATACTTTTCCCAATTTTAGCGCTGGGCATGTCCAAATCATATATTATGCCCAATTTTTTCCAACCTACATTCATCTCTTATGAGATTTGGCTCAGGCTTGTAGTAGCCTGGCTATAAAAACAAAAAGGGAAGAAGGAAAGAAAAGACAAAGAATGAACATAATAATATCAATGAGATAGATCCAATGGATATAGAAAGACAGATGGAAATAGGTATAATCTCATATTCAGATTTATTACAATGTCATCATCAAAATTAACTTTTATTTCTGAAAATAACATGAACTTACAAATTACAGAATGGTCCTGAATTCTGGGATCTGGTTTCTGAATTTGATTAGCTATTCTTTTTATGTAGGCTTTGATTATTAACTTGAAAATTCTAATTTGATTGATTAAGGTGGAGGCTGGGTCACTTCAGGTTTTAGCAGCATATAAACGCCTATGCATTCGTGTGTAGAAAACAATAGGTTTAGGGGTCTTTTTATAGGTGTAAAGGGAGATTTAGAGCCTTCAGATCAGTCTAGAAGTCATCAGAATCGTCCAGAGCAGAATACCACGTCACACAGCGAATCTGAAAGCGACACGTGGTGAAATACGTCATTGGCCAGATCTGGGCCAACAGGGGTCGACTCCCCTATAGGGGGGTCGACACCCATGTCGACACCCCTATAGGGGGGTCAATACCTATGTCGACTCCCCTTGGAGGGGTCGACATCTCTAAGCGGGGAATTTCCCGCTCAGCCTGCTTTGACCCAAATTCGAGATTTGAACCATGTTTTGACTTCTGGAATTATTTTATATGTATATATACTTCCTTGGGCGTATACAAACTTCTAAGGCTTATAACTTCTTCATACGGTGTCTGATTTACGTAAACTCGGATTCTATCCCAAGCAGAATTCCGAGAAGAACGCAATGGCGTAACCCGTTTCCCTTAATTCCTACCTTTAAAATTGAGTATTCTTTAATTCATTACTTTAATATCCACAGGAAATACGGGGTGTTATAGAATAGCACTCCAGGTTTAAATTCAAAATAATTTTAAATTTTGTTTTCAAATTCTATCTTCAATCTCTTTCTTCTCTATTTTACTTTCTATTTTTATTTGATTTTAAATGTTTTATAAGTTTATACTTTATAAGTTTTATATATTTATATTTTATATACTTTATGTATATAGTTTTAAACTCTATAATTTTATAAATATGTTTATATAGTTTATATTTATGTTTTCATATGATTTTCTACTTTATAATATTTATTTATAACACTAATTCAAGAATTTCCAGAATTAAATAAATATATATATACATATATATATATATATATATATACATATATATATATATATATATATATCAAAACACTTCAAAAATATTCAAATTTCAATTTTCTTTATATATATATATATAAATGTCGACATACATATATATACATGTCAACATATAACTATCATTTTTTCAAAATTGAAAGAAAGTGACTTTTCACTATTTGTGATGGCTCAGAAACGTTGCAACATTTCAAATATTATAAATAGGGGCTGATTCGAATTTTTTATTACTTCTTCTCCATCTTCATTTCCTTTAACTACACCGTTATTCTTTATCATTTTTATGATTTCTACAACTATACTCTGCTGAATTCAATTCTATTTCATTAAACTTCTTGTCTTTACACTCTTTACGCACTACTCTCTGAATCAAATGTTATTGAAGAGTTATAGGGCTGTTTGTAATTGTTTTGGTTGTGTAAGAAATCGGTGGTATCCCTTGTAGCCGTAAAATCAAGAACGGGTAATCAGTGGTATCTCTTGTAGCCGTGAAATCAAGGAGGTTAGAATCGGTGGTATCCTTTGTAGCCATGAAATCATGGAGGTTGTAATTCGATATTGATATAGTAATAAAACTCTGCGCTGTTCAACGTTGCATGGGACCAGATGTAGGAGCAATTCCGAACCAGCATAAAATCCGGTGTGTTCTTTCCTTTTATGCACTTAACTTTTGTTTATATTTGTGTTTGTATTTGATTTTATGTCTTTGATTGTCTCTGTGGTGTTTGATTCATATAGTAGTTCACATAAATTTTAGATTTTGTTTAAATTCTCCAAAACACTATTTACCCTCCCCCTAGTGTTTGTTTTGCCTTAACGATCCATTCCGCAATCACTAACGATAACATGTCTGAATTATAAACTTTTGTCATTATAAAAGCTGTTATTCTTGCACGATCATATTTCAATTTAACTTAACCGTACTTAATATCTATCTTATGTTATATGACTATTCAAAATACAACCATTACTGTTTTTGCAGCATTATTTCTATCCTAAACATCATACTCTTGGCAAATTCTATTCGAACCTCCTAAAATGCTGAGATGCCCCCCACTTAAACCAAAAATCGTGATGACGAAATTACCCTTTTGCTTACTTATTTCTTTTTATAGCTTCAGCCTCTCTCGCACTGCCAGTGCGAGGTTCTTTAGCGTACCACGTAGAGCTACTGCGTGGTATGTTAACAAACCTCGCACTGACGGTGCGAGGTTCCTTATATTACCACGTAGTGTTGCTTTGTAGTACGCTAAGAAACCTCATACTCACAGTGCGAGGGAGGGTAAATTTGTCTTTTTTTTAAAAAACACGAGGGGCAACTCAGTAAAAAGGGGGGGACTTGTGCTTTTTCTCAATTTGGGGGGGGGGGGGCAACTCAGCATTTTAAGAGGTTCGAATAGAATTTGCCCATACTCTTACCTAGCCACCTCAAGCTACGTCAACTAAACTTTCTTTTACTCCATACCCATACATTACTTTTACACAAATGCTTTTGATCCTCCTACGTGGCCATTACAACACAGTTTCCTAATCTACCCGTGTGCGTAGCACGGGTTCCAACCTAGTCTTAAGTAAATTTAGTGTGAAATTTGATGTAACACATAATCTGAGGTAAACTTAAAGTTTCATTTTACTTAAATAGATAATACCATAAATTTCATTTTTCTTAAATTATGAAAAAAATACAAAGTCATAAATCTCATTGTACTTGAATAAATAATACATAATCCTATATTTCATTTTACTTAAATAAATAATCTTAAGTAAATTTTTTTTTTTTTGAGCAGATAATCTTAAGTAAACTTAAAATACAAGGTAAGAAAAATCACATCGATTTTCAAATGTGAAAGCATACCGCAGAATAACAATGAATCGATAATTTGAAACAATTAAGGGATTTACCTCATAATTCAAAAATAGAAATATACAGTCAAATTATAATACAATGAATCAAAAGAATTTACCTTAGAAGCGGCTCAAACCAAAAAGAAAACCTTAACTTGTGCTACGGAGAAGGAGAAGGAACCACTACAATAAATAGCAAAATTCTTGATGATCAAATCAAACCGAATCAACTGAAGTATAAACGAAATAAGAAATCGTGATTTTACCTAATGTTATTGACTGTCGGCGAAATCAGAACATGTTTATGGCCAAAAAATAAAGTTAGGATTTGAATGTGTTCGGTTGTAATTTGGTTTTTGAGCTTTTAAATTTGAGTTTTCTTTATTAAGCCCATGTTACATAAATAATAATTTTTTAAATTGTGTTTTTAAAATAGTAAAAAAAATACAAGTTTTTATCATTTATCAACGGTCAAAACTGAGAATAAATTGAAAACGAGAAGCCAAATGAACCATTAAAAAAATGCTTGAAATCAAGTAAAGTATAAAAGTTTGGTAGTTAGGAGTAATTAAAATAATAAGAAAACAAAATTTATTATAATTGACTTTAGACTTTTTTGATGGGCAAATGAAAAGGACCGAGGAAGGGGCAAATTTTTTTTTTTATGAAATAACGTGAAAGCGAAAGAAACGGTGAAATTGTATCTGTTCGCATCGAACGCCAAGTCGACTGCAGCGCAAGCGGATAAAATTCCACGGTTTAACGGGGTTCACATCCGACGCATCCAACATAGACTCCAACTTGAATTATCCATATTAAAAGAAATACGTTACCTACATAAACTTTTCACCAAAACCAATGTAACATTGGACATGTAGAACATAGAATCTTGTTTGCGAGTTTATCATGTTTCATTGGAAAACCCAAAAGTGCAGAAATATTTTTTACCATTCATATGCGTTGTTTTGTTCAACCATCGTGAATGCTTTTAAAAATTCTGATAGCATAATCATATATCTTCTTGATCATTGACTATTATGTAGATAGGAGTAGATGGTAAGCTTTGCATTTCTTCATTTCCCATATTGGTTTCCTACTCGCAAGTCTTTTTTATATATATGAACACACACACACAACATGCATATATGCATACGTGTATAAGAAAACCATGTGTAAACAAAAGCCATGCAATAATTGCGGAAATAGAATACAACTATAACAACGCAAAGTCGTCAAGAAGGTACAACCAATCCAAACGTAATACTAAGAGAAGCCTGTGTATTAATTCTTTCTGAACTTGAAGTTGAAAGTAGAGAAAAATATTTCCAAGCTTTTTACTGTATATGAAAATGAACAGTGAATGTTTGATATGGAATTCACTTTACAATCCAAATGTGAAGCTTGGTAATACCTTTTCTGAAGCTGAACTTCGATCTTATCTGTGCAGCATTTGACAAGGATATATTATGAACTATCAACATCCTTCAGTTTTTCCTAATGGTTTAAGTATTAGACGAGACTTCTTCCTGCACTGGCACAATCTTATAGCCATTAACCTATTAGATTTTGTGTATTAATCTAATTGGTTAACAGCTCAGCTTAACTAGAATAAGACAAGATCAATCATCCGGTAAACCTGGAATGCGAATGATTTTATTGCTCAACAGATCTTATTTAAGCAATTACTACAATGTTTGACTATACTAATCAATGATCAATTATTAAGCAACATGTATTTTATAATGGTGTACAAATTATTTGTCTGGTAAGCTGTATTACAATGTGGCAGGCCCATTGGAATAGGACACGATGCGTCATTGTAAGACACACAGATACTGCCTGATCTGCGGGGAAAATAAAACTAAAATTTGATAGTATTTTCAGTGGTTTCATGGGAATATTGCATGTGTTTTAGACCTATAAAGATCCGAACTTTGTAAACAATACCATCAAATATCCTTACTGGATTTCTCGTTTATATAAAATGAAAATTAAATTCAGAATTGTATGTAATATACGGATAAGAGAGTCATTATTTCATGCAGCAAACTTACACTACATAATTACAGCAACCACACACTTGGCTTTTGGTAGGACTGTCAACGAATAGCCGAAAAATTCGATATCCATCCGCATTCATATCCGAAAATCCGAAATATATCCGTTATCCGAGATGCGGATATGGATATCCGATATCCGAAAATCATTCTGGACACGGATATGTTTATAGTGGTATCCGTATCCGAAAAATATCTGTTCGATTTTCGGATACGTGTATGTATGCATATATATTATATAATTTTTAATTTATATTTAAGATTAAATTAATATATAAATTTCCTTAAAATAGCTTACCTAAACTCAACTATTTAATTATAAAGGAATGTTATATTTTGTATTATGCAACATTTTAAATCATGTACTCATTTTATTTTGTGGTATGGTTATAATTAAAACATAATTGTGTATGTGCTTTTATGATTTATGTTTTGTTTTATTTTAGTCTTAGGGTTGTGTATTTCATATTTTGAACACTTTATCTCTTAAAATATTTGTTGTAAGAAATCTATTTGATTGATGTCCTGCTTGTAATTTTTAATTAGATGTATTCACGTTTTCAAAAAAAAAATATTTTATGAGCCAAATTTGTATGTGAGTGATGTATTTGTAAACTTTTATTGTTTTATTTTCGGATATTTTCGGATAACCACATCCAATGTACAGTTTTAAGTTTCGGATTCAGATATTTCGGTTATTTTGGGATATCCATATTCGCTAAGACGGATACAGATATTCTTAACTGGTATCCGCAGATATCGGATATCGCATACGGATTCAGATACGGATTTTCATTTTCGGATACGGATACGGATTCGGATACGGCACTATCTGTATCCGACTGCATCCGTTTACAGCCCTAGTCTTTGGTGTTAAGACTACTACCACCTATCTCAACAGTCTATTTCACTCTTTCTGTGCTTTTGCACTGAACGATCAAGTTGTGCATTCAGATAAAGATATGCTAATTCTATACTAAATATTGACCCAAATCAGTACGATACCAAATATAACTCCAAATTAATGCAATACCAAATAAAGAAAACATATCTTTATCCTTGTCTCTAACATATTCTTAATTCTGTAGCATATTCTCTGGCATATCTCTTGGTATATTCTCTAACATCCCTCAAACTCACGATGTGGAAAATCGTAAGTTTGCCAAATAGAAGCTGCAAACTGAGTGAAAAGTAGAAAGATTGAGCAACCATTTCAATATTGTTAGAGAGTAACACCAAACTTCAAGCACCTAATACCAAATACTCAATAGCAACTCAACAATCTTCAATCTAATCGGTAAGCAAAAAATCCAAGCGCCAAACACTACCAAAAAACTTACAATTAAAGACAGGTAATTAAAAACTGAATTTTCTTAGTCTCAGATTAGGAACATATTTGTTACTGAAAATTTCAGTATTTAGTTTTCGAAATTAAAAACTGAATTGCAGTCGTTAGTCAGTCTGTGCAACTTAACTGAAGCAGAGACTGCAATCGGTATTAAAACAAACAAACATCTCAAGGTTAAGATTCTTAATTTCCCTTGGATCGTACGGTCATTGTTGGTGATCCATGTTATAGCTTCGGAGATCGTGAGAATAAAAATAAAGAGGAAAACTGAATCATTTCTTTCAGTTTTTCCACGCATGACATTACCCCACTATCTCCAGTTAAATACTAATAAATGTCTTCTTCCCATCCACTTACACCCGCAAGTCATCTTTTATTACTTTGTCTTCATATTTCCCAATTTATCCAAGCTTGGATCAAATATAGGGTTTTTAGCAAAATCTGATTGCCGCATCTTTCAGTGCCAGTCGCGGCTCATGGATATTTTGGATCCAAGCTCCTCTGAAATCAGAATAGCTCTTGCGATCGCAATAGTTCTTTTCTGCCAATCCCAAGCTTGTTCTTATGTCAAGCTCTCTCTGAACGATGCATGGAAGCTTTATTCCCTTCGAGCAACTTCATGGACATAATGGTATCGGATTTTTTAAATCAAGTGGTATTATCGATTTCATTTATTATTTATTTCAAGCTGATTTGCTAATGTAGGATAGAAATTGCGGCTTATTCTTTTCAATCCTGGTTGTTTGCATTTGATATTTACCATTGTGTTTTGGGTTTCATGGCAGCTCTCAAATGTGGATTATATTCTCAACTTAATTTTTATTAAGGTGGAGCTTGAACTGCGAGAGTCTGATTATACACAAATTCATGTTCATTTCTGTGTGATTTTCTTCTGTATGATGGAGAAATTACTCAGATGACTGGAGAACCACTCAGATAAATGAATGATGGATAATACAGTGCGTTATGGGTCTTCAAGAAAGAGTCTACTTTGTTGCGGGGCATAGGCTTGTTTAACGTGTATTTGTCTATGTAATGGGTTGTGCTTGTGTTTCTATATTTTGGATGTATAAATTTGTTAGACCTTGTCTCTCTGTTTGAGTGTTTCCATTTGTCAGCTGTATGAGTTTATGTGTTATTGCGTGGTTTATGTTTGCTTGATCTCAAGCTTAAATGTTCTGTTTATTTATTTATTCCATAACGAATTGATATGTATTGCATGATAATTTATGTTATTACTATCGGATATACATGTACATAAGCAATTTTTTTACCATATTCAAATCGATATGAGATCGAATGCAGTTTTTTTTTCTTTTCATTTTTGAATTTAAGACTGATTACAGACCTTATTTCGGTCTTTAGAATTCAGTTTAAAAGTTACTTAGGACTGAAATATCGTTTTTTATAATTTGAAACTGAAATGTCGGTCTTAACTTTATTTTAAGACTTGAGATTTAAAGACCGAGGATTTCAGTTTTTGATCGGTCTTTAGACGTTGTTTGAAGACTGGTTTGCTTTAGTAAAGACTGATTTTTTCAGTCTTTAAATCGATATTTTTTTGTAGTGAAATGACAAAACTGGTCCTGGATGTGTTTGTATGTTTGCATCCCCAAACATACAAAGAAAACAAAATAAACTAAAACGGGATACGTTTGCATATGTTTGCATCCCCTAAACATAACGAAAAAATAAAAAAAAACCAAAACAATAGGGATGAATTAGCATATGTTTGCATCCTCCAAACATACCTTACATTACCACTTATCACCTTCAATCAACGTCAATTGCCCTCCTAATAAACAGGGTTACCGATACAGACATCAAACAAACAATAAACAACTTCAAACTAATGTTACTCTCTAACAACTCAATCAACTCATCATCACCATCACTCAGCTCTTCATACAGCACAGCGTCTCCCCAACAATTCCCTGCTACAATCAAAATCACCACACCCAAAGCCGTAAATCACCACAATCGCTAGATCAAAACAACAAAACATCACCACATTCAAACCACAATAGTAACATACGCCTCTTATCTACAATTGGCAGCGCCAGCAAGAACCACTGCAAAACTCCCTCATCACAACTCCTTAACTTCCTCAAATACACGCAGTTGCATCACCAATTTACTTTCACGGCATCTCCCTTCTCTACATACACACCAGGTACACAGTCCAAGCAACTAACTTTAATAACCACATCCTCCCAAAACTGTAAACGCTCCACTTCTTCATGCTAAGAAAACAAACAATAGCAAACCAAAAACCATTACAAATCCCATCCTATCATTATTTACCTCCCACAACACTGAAACCACTTCACCAAACCATGTTCGAAACTGCACTTGAATCTAATCGTGCACTCAATCTGAACCAATTCAACTAAACAACTTCAATCTCCTACGATCTCCAACCACAACCATTTATTTTAGCAACAACAAATAACACATCTTAAAATTACCAACAATGCTCGTCTACTACAATCACTACCAAAAAACAAAGGATCTCAAAACTAACCAAGAAGAAATGGCAGAAGTAAGAAGAAGAAGAAAATAACAGATTCGCTACAGCAACCCGCTCTAATACTATGTTAACAGTAACCCTCTCTCTATCTCTCTGTATAACCAAGCTTTGATATCATGTTAGAATTTGATATAGATAAGAGAGAGATTAAACGGTCAAACATAAAAGACTATATTGTTATTGCTTTATTGATTTACTTGATTGATTATTACAATAGACGTTTGGTTGATTTACAATGCTAGACTTTGCCCCTATTTATAGATGGTTTATCCTTCCCTAAAAGAGAATTCTAGATGAGAATATTCTAAAGCATATTTTGGTCAATTATAATATGCTAATTTTATACCAAATTAATACGATACCAGATATAACCCCTAATTAATGCAATACTAAATAAAAGCAACATAACTTTATCCTTATCTCTAACATATTATTAATTCTGTAGCATATTCCCTGGCATATCTCTTGGCTTATTCTCTAACATACATACATTCATTTAAAGTTAAAGAAAGTTTTTAATATCTACAAATGAAGAAATATTTAAATTACTTAAATTTCACAGAAAAATTCATGCATGAAAAAAGTGGTGACGACAACAATTATAGTAGTAATTTTATTGTACGTCATGAGCATGAATAAAAACCTGTTCGAGGCTATTGAAAATATCAAGTAGTAGATCGAATGTCAGGGTCGGAAAGACTGCAAGGTTGCTCGAGCGGGGAAGACGCGCAGTGGAGTGAAGTAGGTTTTTGCTAAAATTGTTGATCTTATCATTTTTTGCGGTTTGAACTTCGGCGCAACGAAGATCTGAACCTTGGTGCAACGAAGGTGCTTATTGATTATCGAGTGCTTCTAGAAGTAGAAATGCATGTAAGCACATAGAAGATCTTAGCTGTGTGTAATATTTTTAGTGGCATATTTAAAGTAAATTTAAATTTATAATTATGAGTTTGTTTAACTTAAACAGTCATGGAATATTCAGTACGTCGGGTTTGCTATCTAACATTATATAACGTCCCAGATTTTTAAACGTTAGCTATGGATATTTAAATCTATTTTAAATATTGATTTGGTGATATAAATAGATTTTATATCGAATTTACTTATTAAAAATAGAGTTCAAATATATAAATTTATAATGTAATTAAATCGAGCTCGTAACGACGCGGCAGTTCATAATATTGAGTTTTGAACTTTAATTGAATATAAAGGATCCGATATAAGTCGAAATTCTTCGAAACAAGAAACGTTTGGATCTATTTGTTTATATTTTTCTAATGAAAGAGAAAAAAAATGGAGATTTCATATTATAGATTGCAAGTTATGTCTAATTAAAATTTCAAAAAGTCGCTATGGAAATTTTTTATAAATTATAATGATTTATTAAATAAATATAAGGGATTTTTATACATATGTATGAATATTGTTTAACTTGGCATTTTTTATATTGAGTATAAATGATATATTGGTTCATTCTGAAGTTGTATAAGATTCCATTTTGAGATATAATATAATAATATAATTTAGGATTAATTGTCAAGAACAATCCGAAGTTTAACGTGTCTTCCCATAATAATCCCAAGTTTGGATTATTTCTGAATAATCCAAAGTTTGGGGTTGTCTTCACATATTAATCCCATTTACTTGGTTCTTCCCATATTAAAGCAATGTTTGGGAGTGGATTCCCATATTGATCCCAAAGTTACACGTTCGGAGGTCATCGGGATCAATATAGGAAGACATCCCCCAAACTTCGGATTATTCAGAAATAATCCAAACTTAGGATTATTATGGGAAGACACATTAAACTTCAGATTATTCTTGACAATTAATCATATAATTTATTATTATTTAAATTGAATTTTTTTGGATTTAATTATATTTTATCGATATTTTGTAGGCCTTCGAAATAGCTTTCTTTTTAAATGACCTCCGTTATCGATGAAACAAATTTTTACTAAATACGTATAGCTAGTTATTGCTAGATTTCCAGTTTGGGGCCAATCAGAGTTGTTTTATCTGTGCGTGTAATTTAAAGGTGAACCGTTAATTTAAAATAATGTCATTGTGCAAACGAAGTTGGTTTTCAACGAAATTAATTTCAATTGGACCGGAATGTTGAAACATAGTGGTATGTCCATTTTTGTTGTGTTTGGGGTTCGTATGTTGTGATGCGATTATAAAACGTGCAATGACAGCTGACAGTATAATTTAATAACCAACTTACCCAAAACAGATCAAAATAAAGTAGATAAATATTTCCTATATTGTTAAGAAACGTGTGGTACAAATTATACAACTAGCCTAACACCCTAATGTTTCACACTGCTTGCATTTTCTTTTCAGTTGTCCTAGAAAATATAAAGACGCCAACCTGAAGATAGCAGACATCACTCTGCCCATGTCCTCTCACACCGCTGGCCAAATAAGATGCAGCCGAATCTACAATCATACGCTAGGCAGGAGACTTCGAACTTATCTTCTTCCACCTCCTTCTATACATACGGGGTTATCTCCACTCATTTCTTTTTCCAAAGGCCATGGCTGAAGATTCATTTGGCTCTTAAAATTTTGAAATAAAATTTAATACTCCACTTTAAATCCCAATAATTTTTTCCATTAAACTCACGAAAACATCCTAATTATGATCATATTTTTTTTTTCTAACTCGGCTAAATTTTTCGGAAGTGGAAATAAGCTATGGTGGCCTAGGATTCAAGAACGCAAGGTTTACGAGCATTGATCCAGGTTATAAATACTTTTTGTGGATTCACGTGTGGATTTCAAATTGATGAGCAAGATTTTGAGAGTTTTCATAAGAATAGGTATCGCTCGAATTCAATGAGCAACGTGTAAACTGGTTTTGACGAATCAGCGAGAACGATTTCGAATTGGATATTTCTATTATGGGGATGGAGAGTTTGGGAAAAGGAGATTTATGGCAACGGTTTCAAAGTGAATACGGGGAGTAAGGAGCGAGGACGAAGGGAAGTAAGTATCGGCTATGGGGACTTTTCTTTTCTTCTTACGGGTTTGTTTTCCTTTCCTGAAGCATGGAAAAGAAAGAGTCGGGGAGGGTTACGTGGAATGCATGTGGATGGGCCTTGATGTAATATCCCGCATTTTACGTATCAGAGGATCATAAAATATTTTTATTTTATTCCCTGAGGTTTGGACCATTCTCATATTTTATATGTTGTTTATGTGGATGTGAGACATGTCCTTAATTTTTACCAATTTTGTTTGTGACCATTTTTCCCCTATCAGTCTTGTACATGGTATAACTTTTGACTTGGATCAAATCAGGTGATGAGATTGGTCTTATTGGAAAGAAAATGTTGTTGCCAATTCCGCAGAGTGGTCACATTAAAGATTTGGTTCAGCAGTTTGCGAGGAATCGTTGTTTTTGTGTTTTACAGTTGGTTGTTCAGGTTTTTAAAACCATAATGGGATGATTTGGAGAGGCCCATTAAGGGGCTTGTGGAAGGCTATAAATATGAGGTAGGAGGCATGGAGAATAGTTACTTTCTCCATTCTCTCATTTAGTTGAGCTAGTGATTCTCCTTGGTCTAGCAAATACACATTTCCACAACTAAAATTCAAGATCTACATAAGAGAATCAAAGATCTACATAGTTTGAAGCTAGATCTGCATCAATCGAAAAGAGAGTTCGTCGAATCGAAGAATTTAGAACAAATTCTTTGTTGTCCAGGAGATTTCATCATTTTGTGTTGTTTTGGAGACTTGGTAAGTGATATGCATCTCTCACGCGGATTCAATCAAGTATATGGGTTGTATGATCATAATTTCATCATTCTAAGTCATTTTCACCTACATCTACATCATGGTAAGTCTATGGATCTAATTTTGCAACTTAAAATCGGTAACTTCCATATAATTTCATATGTTTATGCAAGTTAGATCCATTATTTTGATCATTTATTCATTTATCATGTTTTCGATGGATTTCATATAATTATTGATGAAAATTTGTTGTTTTGATGATTGATTTTGGCAAATTAGTTAGTTCAAGTGTTTTGCATAAATTTTGAATCAAATTGAAGTTGAATTGGGAAGGAAATGTATGGATCGGATCTGTTTGGGATGGATTGGATCTGTTTCAGATGGATCGGATCAGTTTTGAGTTCTGGATCGAAAGTAGTGTGACTTGGAAAACAAGACATGATGGATTGATCAGGGATGGAATGGTCATGGATCTATGAGAGATGGATCGGCTCAGATTTGCGATGGATCGGTCATGGATCTATGAGGAATGGATCGGTCATGGATCTGTGATGGATGGATCGGCTCAGATTTGTGATGGATCGGTCATGGATCTATGAAAGATGGATTGGCTCAGGTTTATGATGGATCAGTCATGGATGGACTGGCTCAAATTTATGATGGATCGGTCATGGATCTATGATGGATGGATCGGCTCAGATTCGTGATGGATCGGTCATGGTTCTATGATGGATGGATTGGCTCAGATTTGTGATGGATCGGTCATGGATCTGTGAGGGATGGATCGACTCAGATTTGTGATGGATTAGTGATGGCTCAGTGATCGATCAGTGAAAGGAACATGATAGCATTCTAGAAACGCTGTGAAAGCCATTTTTGATGTTTTACTTAGTTTTTCACACCAGATTGGTGCAGAATTGAACCGGAGACATAATAGCATTTCAGAAATGCTGCAAAAGGCTCTTTGGCATTGTGGCCAGCTTTTCATAGCGAAAAGCTGGAAATGCTATGAAATGCAGTATCGACCAAACAAAGCTTTTTTAAAGTCGACGATGGTTCTAGCTTCGACGCGAATTCAAGGAGGAATGTATGAAGGATAGTGAAGTGTTCGTTGTTCATCGTAATGCAACATATGTGAAGAAAACTCAAGGGTGTTTTTAGTTTGTTGATAATGGTTGTATGGTCGCCGTCGATGACAACTAGAGATGCCGAAGGCCGAGGATTTATCATTGTCGTAGGTTCTAGCGACTCACAGCAGGAGTTACACGATTTCGTTATATGGTCGAGTACCCTGGGCAGCTCGAACGGGCCTAGATACGTTTCGTTTATAGCATATGGAGTTTTAGCTAGAACCAGGGTTTATCATTGGCCCTTGAGAGTTGATGGCATGTCGTTATCAGTCATACGGTTAACGATGTTTTCAAAGCAAGATTGGCGGTGATAGCAGAGTCAATCATAAATATTGGGTGTTTTGTTCATACCGTCTCACGTGGACTATCCGACGTTGAATGAAATGTTTCATGTGTGCTTGTATGATATTGATTTAGGCCTCTGGTGCTTGTGCTTGAGGGATGTTGATCACAGTTATGATGGTTTACATGAGATATATAATTGGTTGTCATGATCGTTACTGTTTGGTTATTTCTGATGTCTATGAATGAATGGTTGTTCTGGTTTCCATAGATGTATGGTTGAAATGCTTGATGTAAAGGGTATCACTGTCCGATGTGGGGAAAATGGGGTTGAGTTCTTTTCTAGTATTATGGGCGGATTAGTTGGTTTATCTGCCTATTCTCATATACTTTATTGATGATGTTAGATAGTCGTTTTATCGCTCACCATGACTGTTGTCTGACTCAAGGTTTTATGTTTCCCTCTTATTACCTTGGGTTGTTCATCTGACTTTTGGATAAGCAGACTAAGTGATAGGTGACAGGTGATATCTTGGTGAGGAAGGTGTTGCATTTCGGTGGAGAGCAGGAGGCTAGCATATTATCTATTCTACTATATAGTATCTGTTTTCCCGCTGTTTATTGTTTTACTCTGAATGTTGTAGTAAGGGGAATTTGTATAGACATATATGTTGTAATCCCGGTGTTTGGATATACTTTCTAGTTTTTTCGAAAGTTTGGAGTTTTTCTGCTCAAATATGTTTCACTATTATTGTCTGTTGTATATGTTATGTTAAATTTTATCCTTGCGTTGTGAGTTATACGACATGTTCCGATTGTGTTTCATAACTAGATGATCGTCCATAGCTGCCTGACAAATCTTTCAGCGCATTATTTCTCTTGTTAAGTGCAGGAGTTATGGGCGGTCATCACATTTGGTATCAGAGCTCTGTTTATGGATTTTAACCAAAGTTCGATAGCATAATAGCGTATAAGAGACGTATTTGTAGATTTTGATGGATGTATACTATATAATACTATATAGTATAGTAGCGTTTGAACTCCATTAGCAATTTTTCTTGCAAGTGGATAATCGTTCCAATTTGCAGATTTAGAATGAGTCGACGAACATCAAAACGTATTATTAGGGAGGGGACTGCGCCTGGAGTGGGAAATGGCGGTACACCAGATTACCTAGCCAAGTTTAGGCTACGATGGAAGCATTCATGAGAAAGGTACCCGCTCTAGTGGCATCCACGATAGAAGTAAGTGTGCAGGGGCTAGGGTTGTGGATTTCACAAAGCTTTGTAAGGACTATACATCTCTGGGAGGAAAACCATTCAAAGGAGCGGAGCCGACTGAAGAGGTTCAGAGGTGGTTGGATTCTTGTATTCGTATTTTTGGAGACTTAGGTATGGTTGATGCAACTAAGAGAAATCTTGTGTCAAGGAAGCTATAGGGAAGAGCTATGGAGTGGTGAAATTTTGTCACTTTGGAAACTCCAGAAGAAGAGATAACTTGGGAACAATTCCAAGTTAATTTCGAAGTTTATCTCCACTGCTCAAAAGTCTGCTTTATTCAAGATATTTGTGGAGTTGAAACAGAATGGTAGGCCAGTGCTTGATTATGTTTCAGATTTTGAGGCATTATTCAGATATGCTCCCTCATATTTTGACAAGCGTTATCAAAAGAATGATAAGTTTGCCATGGTTTGGATACCTACATAGGAAGATCGTTGGTGGAATATCTTGAAGATTCATTTGAGAAGCTTGTGGAAAAAGCTGTGAGACATGTGTTAGATCCAAAATTGGGTCTAACACCCAAGTTGTTCTGATCTACGAAGAATTATAACTACAATATGAAGAAAAAAGTAGGAAAACACACGAAATTTATAGTGGTTTGGCGTTAACGAGCCTACGTCCACTCTATATGTAGTTGATTATATGCTGAATGCAAGTACAATCAAATGGTTTCACTCAATCTCGCTCTAACAATTATGATTCTCTCAATAATTTCAGAGTAACTCTAAGTAGAAACAATGGAGATATGATAATGGTGGAGTCAGATCTCTTAATTGCCAAAAGATCCTTCAAAATGTCAAGTTCTGGGCTATTTATAGCTGATTTCTTCAGACGGATCGCGGTCATACGTGGCACACATCCCGAGGACCTCGTACTGGTTCATATCTTGATGGAGAATTGGTCAATATGACAGTTGTGGACAGGTGTCGCGAGATCCTGTATTATCGGATCGTAGAAGAGTTGGTCATAGCCTTCATTTTCTGGTTCCTGGAGCTCGGATCGAGCTAGCAAGTATGGATCGGATCGAGTAGGCGCGAGGCGACCCAATAGGGCGCTGCGATCCGATAGGATGAAATGACCACGATCTGGGTTTCATGGACTAGAGGCGTGAAGCTTCATACTTTCTTCTTGTGTGTGAACCTTGGTGGCTTGGTCAAAAAGCTAGCCAACATTTTGCCCCCTCGAAGTATGTTTTATCGAGGATGGAACATGCTTCGAAACTGCTAAGTTGTATTTTCATAGGGAGATGCAAATCAGTGGTTGCGTCTATCTGAAATGTTGTGTTATTTCGGAAAGTTGCATCTTTTGATTAGTATAAATATCTAACAAAATCTTCCATCATTTCTTTGTTTATTGAATTATTTTCGTTTCTGGAATCTTTGGAGACCTCATTATCAAATTTGCCAAGTAAACTTCTGAATTTTCCCTTCGGTACGTGGTTTGTCGGTTCGGATCGCTTCAGCTCACCACGGTCTGCGTGGTGAAACGCTGGACTCGGTCAAACGAGGGTATTCGGGCTTTGGATCGTGATGGGCTTTTCCACGAGGCATGTTGGGCTTTGGCTCGCGGTCCACCATTTCCGCGATTCGAGTAAGACAAAAAGGGGGAGACTAACGGTCGCGGTTTTATCTATATAAACCCGAACCTCCCTCTTTATTTTCCTTTCTTCTTCTCCTTGCTGGCCGTCGCCCCCTTCACGTTTCCAAGCCGAAACCCTAATTTTTAATACTCCAACTACCCAATTGTTTCATCCTTTTCAAAAAGGTAATTATAAAAAAGAATATCTTCACGTAATTCTGCCCTTGTTTGTTTTGAGTTTTTGACCATTCTGGGAGGAAAAAGTGGTGCAATTCGTAGTTTGAGGTTTTGGGGGTTGGTGAGGCGACATGGCTGATGGGTTCGACTGCTCGCGTTCCGCGATGGAGAAGAGGAGGAGAGGGAGGAGAAGAAGAAAGGAAGGAAAGGGTTGACCAAGTCGGATCGTGAGTGAGGAGGGATGAGGACGGATATGAAGGAGAATGGCGAGGCAGTGGGTCGTGGGAATGGCAAGGGAGCGGATCGTGAGGATGAAGGAGAGTCGGTTCGTGGGGGTGGGAAGTAGAGCGGATTGTTGGGAGTTTGTCACGATCCGTTCCGTAATGGGTCAAGTACTTCAGCCTTTCACGGTCCGATGCTCCTCCACGATCCGGAGCCTCTAAGCGATCTGAGTCTCTCCCACTAACCAGTGTTTTTGCTGTGAATCCATACCCGTTTCGCGATCCAGAGATATCCCACGATACGGATCGCGTCACGGTCCAGATGATGAACGATTCGATGAACCTTAAATGCAACTTAACTCGGGTATATCAATGGACAGTTAGGTTAGAGCCCTTAAGACGAACTTTCTGGACTGATCAACAACATAACTTAACAGCGGACAACTACTAATATCTTGATGATCTTGTTAACCTTTATGCTTTCTTCCTATGCATGCACAAACACACACTTGCACTTGCACACACGGGGGACGGGTAATTATATTCTAATTTCTCATGTTTACTCGCCTAAACAGTAATGTCGGATAATCGTTCCCCTTCAAGATCTGATACAGAGATGGATCCCGAGACGTCTGAGCACCATAACCCCGAGGTTCTTCCAATTAACCCAGAGGGTGAGGATTCTGAATCCGAATATGAGGCAGAAACGGAATCGGATTCATCTGAGAGTACCTCGCTTGATGAGGAGTCTGAAGTAGACGAACGAGCTCCCGACGAGATTCCTGGTGCACTTGAAATAGAGAAATTCACTGACTCTTTAGCTTCCAAATTAGATGACATAAAGCTTAAGAAAATCTGCTTGAAACACGGGATCCCCTGGGATGATGTGAGAACATCTGGAAGCGAAGATAGACCTCATCTGGCTCCAGAGTGGTATATGACAGTCAACCGACTCATGTGCTAGGTAGGCGCTATTCCTCCATTCCCTCCAATCGTCATTGAAACCTTAAAACGATTGGGTATTGCTCTAATGCAGCTTCATCCCAATGCCTACGCAGCCCTATACACTCTATACATCGCATATGCGGAAATCCTGCAAACAGTGCTCACGTTTAAAGACTTGAAATTCTATTACCTTTTCAAGCATCGTCTACAGCAACCCCAAATTTTTCTTTCTTCGAGTCGGTAGTAAATAGTAAGGTCTTGTCTGATGGTTACAGCAACATAGGGGATCCCAAGGCTGATTGGTTCTATATAAAGAGACAGGCTGGGTGTGCGAGAAGACGGCTTAAATCAAGTAAATTTTAAACCTTTGAATGAATAACCTGTTTAAGAAATCGAAGAGCTAACATACTTCTTTCCTCTATGCAGACCATACATTTCCAAAGACGGAGGGCTCGGTGTATAGTAATCGACTATCCCTCCTTCTGAAAAGCAAATCCGACTTCCTAAAGATCAAGAAATGTATTACTGACGAGAATCTTCACAAGCACCGCATTCTGGATATAAGATTTGGATTTGGCGCGGGTGGCAAACCCTACAAATATGTGCCCCGACGGAGGGAGAAGGAACGTCACAGGCAGCAGAGACAACTGATCTTCGTAAGATTCCTTCGCCGATAATTAACCAGGACGATGAAGATTTAAATGTATATAGAGGAGATGAGGCCCGTGCTGATGAGTCTAAGGAAATACCAGCCTCTCCGAGGGGTTCCCCCTCAAGGGCCTCTCTACCGGTTGAGCCTGCCGCTCCCGATGATTTAACAGAGGAGTAGTTATTTAAAGAATTGAGCAATATCCCTATACCCGACGATGTATATACACAGGAATACTTCGAAGGGGAGCCATTTTTTCCTATCTTCGAGGAAACAACTGTTCCAGTTGAAGAACGAGAGACTACCCAAACGAGCCTAACTTCGGGCCCTGGTCTGTTAGGGGGAATTATATGGGATGCACAAATCACACGCACTGTCTGACCCCACACTTTTATACCAACAGTATTCAAGATTTTAATACGTACTTGTTTCTTTTGCAGGAAAGGTGTCTCGCAAACGATCTTATTCTTATCGCTCTCTTCGTGAAGGCACACCTAGTCTTCATCCAAATCCTGCTCGCAGCGATAGTCGGGGGAGGGACGGTTATCGGCCTCGCGACCCTCCTCAAGCTTATCCTACACGATCTCGATCTCCTTCCAGGTATGGTCCCAGGAAACCTCACAGTCATCCCGGGAAATCTCACAGTCGTCCATGTTTGTACCGGATCTTGAGCCGGTTCCCAGGGACTGGGATACCGAGGTGATAGGATATGTGTGCCATGTAGCCAAACAGTATGAGGTAATGAAAAAGCACGCTGTTCACCTTTCGGGTGCCATCCGTCAGCTAGAAACGAATGCGGCCAGATCCAAAGTGAGAATTGAGAATAATGAAAGAGACAGGAGCAAAATGGAAAAGGAACTGGAGGATGCACATGCTCAACTGGCTTTAGCTCAGCGAGACGCAGAGAAATACAAGACAGAATTGGAGGAAGCCAGGAAGCGTTTTCGTAGTAAGCTGGATTCTAAAAGCCAAGAACGATTATCTTTGAAAAAGGAAATAGAGGATCTTAGAATGGCCAATGCCGATTTGAGGACAGCGCAGAGTCATTTTGATGCTGAGAAGGTTGCTTGGGAGAAGGAGAGAGTGGACTTGAAAAACAGTCTTGCGGCTGCCAAGAAAGAAAAAGAGGTCTTGAGTGACCAACTTGTTCAGGCTGAGGGGCGAGCGGTTCTTGCCGTGACTAATGCTAACAGCATTCTTGAATCAGCTTCCACCACTGCTGACAAGCTTGCTGAAGCCGAAAAAGAAATAGAAGGTTTCGGGGAATTGATATTCGACTTCTTAGGCCAAGTCATCAAAACTCGAGACATTTCTTGGATCCCAGACTATCACGTTACTCTCTCAACATATGGGATGAAATTGTTGAGGATGAGAAGCAGCGATTGAAGGTCAGTGAGATTGATGAAGGCCAGCTAATGCAGAGGCTCCTCAAAGGAAAAGAACCCGAGGATTTGGAGGAGGGGAGATGCCTAATCCGAGAAGAGGTGGAAAGGGAGAAGACTGAGGCCAAAGGCAAGAGCAAACTTGACGAGGGCTCAAGCTCAGCGGCGGAACTCAAGGCCCCCGAAGTCGAGGAATATAATCCTGATGATCCGTTAATTCCCTTATGCCCAACTCCTCCGGCTGTCGAAGTTTCTGCTGTAAATTTAGATGAAATATCAGCTGAAGGTATATCCATATTTTCCCCGCAATTTGGCAAAGCAGTTATGACTTTTTGCCGTTCTGCGGAGCAGCCCATTGAGTTACTAACATGTGCCTCTTGTAACACAGGTGATACATTGACCGAAAAAAGGGTAAAAAAGAAAGCAGAGGCAGAGAAACTTGAAATCCCCTTAGGCACTGATGCTGAAATTTCTGAGACTTCAAAGCGAACTGAAGGTGGTGAAAAAGTAACCATGGCATCTGTGGTACCCAACACTGATGTTCCTGCAGATGCCGAGGTCATTGCTGCTTTGAAGGACATGGAAGGTGGTCACGGGGATGAAGAGGATGATGTTGTTATTACAGACGAAATCAAGGGTGGTGGTGAAACCTTGGCTGATCAACGGGCTGAGGTGGAGAGGCAATTGCTCCTTATGAAAGGGGAACATGACCCAGTATATGTGCCCCCTATTTCTGAAATCGATCCCAAAATTGGGTTGGTCATAAGATTTTCCTCTCGATCAATAACTTCACAACTAGCCTCTCAATCCTCTAGTTCTTCGCCAGAGCCTCTTGTTGATAAGAGGAAGAGGAAAAAAGGTGATCGTTCGGATGTTGACAAGGAGGAGTCGGGGAAGCAAAAGAAGAGCAAGAAGCCAAAATAACCCCCAAGCATGAGTAGGATGCAGATTTTAGTTCATATTTTGTTCTTAGGATTTTTAGACTTTCCACTGGCCAGAAAATGTAGTTGTGAGAATGGCCCTGACTTTTGTTTAGCTATCTTATGTCATATCCCTGCATCTTAGTAAATAAAAAATTTATTTTTGTTGCCTTTAACTTAATATGCAATGCAGTGATTCCAAGTTCCTTGCATCTCTGTGCAACTTCCCGAGTAGCCGACATAACGGCATGGGGGATGATTCGTCTTGGTCGACCTTGACTTTCATCCTTGTCGTGATACGAACAAGAGTTTCCCTTCAAGACAAATTAGCCACATAAAAAGGAGAACTAAACCTGCACACCTACAATTTTAATTTATTGCATTAGCCACAAATATTTAAACCATAACTAATCGAAAATTAATTCATGAATCGCATTAGCAAAATTTTAAAATTTCTTTGCAGAGATGTGATGTGCGTGTACATGCCCCCAATCAATCATTTAACATGATGCTTGGCCAGGGCTTATTAATGATTGATTGGAGTCATGTGTGTTGCCCCCTGTGAAAGGTGGGGGGTAAAGATTCTTTTAGCGCTAAATTTCTAACAATTTTACACTCTCCCGATCCTTCAAAGGGTTAGAGTTCGAGCTCGTTCTAGGTCTGCTCTCCGATCCTTCAGCGGCGCAGAAATTCTGGGGGCGCTAAATCTCTGGCACCTTTAGACTCTCCCGATCCTTCAGCGGGTTAGAGTGGTGGCAAGGCAGTTTTATCATGGTGCACCTTCACGCCTTGCGGACGTCATCTTCGCGTCCTTTATACTCTCTCCTGATTCTGAGGAGTTAGAGTTTGATCATGGGATGATTTACTTTACCGCACCTTGTGGTCCTCGATTATGGTTCCTCTTCCACCTCGTGGCAAAAATGCATTGGGTGTTCCAATGTTGCTGCATAATCTGTGACAGACTGAGAAAACAACAATAATTTATATTAATCAAGATATAGCAAATAGGTAATGATGCAGTAAAGGTAAATGACACACGATATTTTATAGTGGTTCGGTCGAATCATGACCTATGTCCACTTTATAATCTTTTTCTCAAGTAACCAAACTATTCTAGGCAAGTCATGCCTTTTTACATGGTCCTAAAATCAAAAGAATGAAACTGACGATTTTACGTCAGGTAAGGCCGCAAATGCTGGGCATTCCACACTCTGGGGATTTCGTCTCCATCTATGGTTTCTAGCTTGAAGGTTCCATTATCAAGTCTTCGTAGGATGGAATATGGTCCTTCCCATTTCGAACCCATATGCTCTGAGCATGGGAAGATACGTTTTAGAACCAAGTCTCCGGGTTCAAAGGTTCGTGCTCGGACTTTCTTGTTGTAATATTAAGCTATCTGCTGCTTATGCCTTAAGGCACGTAAATCGGCTTCGTCCCTCTTCTCTTCGATCATATCCAAGGATTCAAGGAGCAACTCATTGTTGGTCATCGGGTCATAATAGGTGACTCGGTGAGAAGGTACTTCCAACTCGACCGGGATGACCGCTTCAGTTCCAAAGGCGAGGGAAAACGGTGTATGGCCCGTTGCCGATTTATAGGTCGTTCTATAAGCCCATAGTGCCAAAGGCAATTCATCGACCCACATGGCCTTGGCCCACTTCAATCTCTTCTTCAGGATAGATTTAATCATTTTATTTGCGGCCTCCACTTGGCCGTTTGCCTGCGGATATGCTACGGAGGTGTACCTTTTCTCGATGTGGTATTTCTGGCAAAAATCTCTGAACTCAATGCTGTCAAACTGAGTTCCATTATCCGTTATGATGATTCTAGGATTCCAAATCGGCATATAATGTTTCTAACAATGAAGCTGATTACTTGCTTGGTTGTTATTGTGGTTAATGGTTCTGCTTCTACCCATTTGGTAAAATAATCCACGGCTATGATAGCGAATTTTGCTCCGCCCTTCGCTATGGGGAGGCTTCCAATGATATTGATTCCCCACATAGCGAAAGGACAAGGACTCGTCACCGTCTTCAGCTGGCTTGATGGGGCCCTATGGATCTTAAAAAATCTCTGGCAGGCGTCACAACGCCGCGCGTATTTGGTCGCATCCTTATTTACGGTTGGCCAGAAATAGCCATGTCGTATTATTTTCTTTGTCAATGTTTGGCCTCCCGTGTGATCTCCACAATCGCCCTCATGTACTTCTTGCAAGATGCGTTGAATATCGTTGTGGGCGATACACCGGAGGAGAGGCATCGAAAATTCTTGTCTATACGGGACTCCCTCTTGCAACACATACCGAGAGGCCTTCCGAATTATTGCACGCCTCTCACTTTTCTTCGCAGGGAGCGTTCCATACATTAGGGAATTCTTCAAAGGGGTCATCCACGACTCCCTTTCAGGTTCAACATCTAGTACCAGATCAACTTCCATCTGATCTATACTAGGTGACTGTAAGACTTCCATCGGCACCACTTCTGTATTTTTAGGACTATCAGAACTGGCTATTTTAGCCAATTTATCTGCTTTTTGGTTCTCTGTTCGAGGAATGTGGGATATGGTGTGATGGTCAAAACCACCCAGCAACTTTTTCACTTTTTCTAAATATGACATCAGCCAAGGACTTTTGGCCTGGAATTTTCCTATGACCTGGTTCACAACTATTTTGGAGTCGCAAAAGATGTCTAAATTCGTAATCTTCAACTCCTTTGCTAGTTTCAAACCAGCAATCAGGGCTTCTATTATGAATCGTTGTTAGTGGCGTGGAACTCCAATCTGAGAGCATAGTATATCGGCCGTTGTTCTGGAGTTTCGAGCACCACTCCGGCACCAGATCGTCTATCGTTCTTTGCTCCGTCAGTGAACAACTTCCAGGCACTAGGGTCGAGGAGTAGCCTTAACGGATCGACTTCTTCGCTTATTGTGTCATCTTCTGGGATGGTAAACTCTGCTATGAAGTCTGCCAGCACTTGCCCCCTTACTGATCGCCGGGGTTGAAAATTCAAATCGAACTGACTTAGTTCAATGATCCACTTAAGTAATCGTCCCGAAGTTTCTGTCCTTTGAAGAACTTGTCTTAACGGGTGATCAGTGTATATAGTTATCGGGTGAGCTTGAAAATAGTGGCGAAGCTTCCTCGATGTAATCAACAAACTGTACGCAAGCTTTTCTATCCTTGGATAATTTCGTTCAGCGCCCGCCAACTTCTTACTAAAATAATATACTGGTCTTTGCACCTTATCCTCTTCTCTAACCAGAGCCGAACTGACCTCATTGGATGACACCGCCTTGGATGACACCACCAAATATACGAATAATTCTTCATGATCTATAGGTTTAGACAAAATTAGGGGTTTTTCTAATTTATTCTAGAGATTCTGGAATGCTTCAACACAATCAGGGTTCCATTCGAAGTTGCGCTTTCCTCGCTTTATTAATTCAAAAAATGGGATACATTTATCTGTGGCTTTGGAGATAAATCTGCTCAATGCCGCAACTTTCCCTGTGAGGCTTTGCACATCTTTAATCTGTCCAGGTTTCTGAATATTCCGGATTGCTGCGATCTGATCTGGGTTAATCTCGATCCCACGCGAATTGACGATAAACCCTAAAAAATTTCCCGATGCTACCCCAAATGAACATTTCAAAGGGCTCAATTTCATTCCATACTTACGGAGAATTTCAAACATTTCTGCTAAATCGGTAGTATGGTCGGATGATTGTTTGGATTTCACTAACATGTCATCGACATACACCTCCATCATCTTCCCAATCTGGTTATAAAACATCCTATTAACCAATCGCTGATATGTAGCACCGGCGTTTTTCAAGCCAAATGGCATCACGACATAGCAATACAATCCTAAATCTGTAATGAAGCTTGTATGTTCTTGATCGGCGACGTGCATAGTGATCTGATTGTACCCCGAATAAGCATCCATGAAAGAGAGGAGTTCATGGCCAGCTGTCGAATCCACCAGCTGGTCAATTCTTGGCAACGGAAAACTGTCCTTTAGGCAAGCTTTATTCAGGTCCGAGAAATCAATACAGGTACGCCACTTTCCATTAGCCTTTTTTTACCAAGACTGGATTGGAAATCCAATCTGGATATGTTGAGTCTCTGATGAAGCCATTACTTCTCAATTTCTCAACTTCCTCTTTCAAAGCAGCCGACCTCTCCGGGACAAGCATTCGCCTTTTCTGTTTGACATGAGGATGCTTCGGGTTGATGCTCAGCGAATGACTCATGATCGAAGGAGATATCCCACACACGTCCGAGTGGGTCCAAGCGAATACATCTAAATTGGTTTTCAAAAAATCCGTTAACTCTCCGGCTCGAATAGGATCTAACTGAGATCCAATCTTCAGGACCTTCTCTGGGTCTCCATGATCGATTGGAATATCCACAGTTGTCACATTGGGAGTCACCATTCTGCCCCCAGGCTCTTCGTCCTCTCTGGGATCTATGTCCTCGGGCAGTTCTCTGGGCGACTCTCCCATGGTTATTTTCTTTATTTGCTATAACATTTCCTTCGTTGCCGGGGAGGAAGCACCTTTGGTTTCTACATCTTTTCCTTTGCAGAGCATCTTCAACTCTGCAATGTAGCATGCTCGAGCCACAACTTGATCTCCTCTTATTGTACCTATACCAGCTTCAGTTGGGAACTTCATTAATAAACACCAAGGGGCTATACAAGCTCTGAACTTTGCTAAGGCTGGTCGGCCTAGAAATGCGTTATATGGGGATTCGACGTGTAGAACCACAAAAGGGAGGATTCTTACTCTCTGGCGTTCCCCTTCCCCAAGGGTTACCGACAACTCTATATATCCCATTGGAGCAGTGGATGCTCCATTGAATCCACGTATCCACCCTTCGCATGGTTTTAAGTCCTTCGGCTCAAGTTTCATTTGGTCGAACGTTTTCTTGAACAAAACGTTGACCGAGCTTCCGTTATCTACCAGAACTTTATGGACTATGGCCGGACCAATTGCGGCTGTAATTACTAATGGATCTTCGGTTGGGGAGTGGATGCCAACGCTATCCCTGTCATGAAATATGATGTCATCGGTCATTGTCTTCTGTTGTTTGGCTGTAGTAATTTCCTCAGGGTTACTGCCCTCTCCTGCCATGAGGGGTTGTTTAGCTGCGTTGACATACTGGTCCATTGCCCTAAAGCTATGCCCGGCCAGATGAAGCCCTCCTACTATGGTATTAATGACGATGTTCTTCCCCTTTTGCTGAGCAGTCAGCCGGGGAGTAGGCTGGCTCTGATTTTGGTTTTGATTTTGGTTTGGGGAAGATGCGGCTTGCCCCCCTATCTCTGGGTGTGACCCTGTACTCGTCGAGTTTTCCTTCTCGGAGAAGCCTCTCGACCAGGTCTCTCAGATGACGGCATTCATTTGTGGAATGACCGTGGATTTGGTGAAATAGACAGAACTTTCCGGTTTCACGCTCTTTGTCTGTCGACTCTCTCGGGGGAGGCCTTTTATATGGAAGGACATTATAGGTATCCAGGAAGATATTTTCCAATGTATCATTTAATGGTGTGAAACTCTCAAATGTCCTGAGTCGAGATCTTCTCTGGGAATCATTTCCTCGGTTTCTCTTTCGGTTATTGCTATTATTGTTTCCCGGTTGGCGACCATTTCCTTGATTTTTGTTCCCACCACTGACTTCAACCTTTCTTGAGTTGTCTCCTGTCTGCTTGATGGCCACATTGCTCTGAATATCTTCCTTATCAGTAGCCTTCCTCTTTCGATTAGCATATATCTCTTCCTGTCGTAAACGGACATTAGCTTTTTCATTAAATATTTCTCTGGTCGGAGGTGGTTTGCCATCTAAATATCTTCCAAACATGGTATCCTTATCGACACCGTCAATTAAGCTCATTAACACAGTTTTCTCATGCGGATTTTTAACTTCCGTAACTGCTAAATTAAAACGATCCAAGTACGATCTCAAGCTTTCGTCTGGCCGTTGCTTAATAAGAGACAGCTCAATTACATTCTTAGATCTCTGAGCATGAAGGCGGAATTGGTTTATGAACTTCTCACTCAATTCCCTGAAACTGGATATTGACCGGGCTGGCAAGCGGGTAAACCACACTAATGCCATATCTTCCAGAAATATAGGGAATGCCTTACACTTTATCTCGTCTGTTGCTGCGGCGGCGTTCATGGACCCGGAGTATCGCATCAGATGCTGGATTGGGTCAGATTTGCCCGCATAGCGATTCATTGTCGGCATATTAAAACGTCTCGGGAATGTGACCTCTAATATATCATTAGTAAAAGGCGTATGACTGCGATCTATGCCCCAATCTTCCTCCCTATACCCTCGGCTAGCTATTATGTTTTCCCTGATCATTGCTTCAACATCTGCCCGGGTCAAGGTGGACTCAGGATCGACACTTCTTGCCCAATGGGCTTCTTCAGCATTTCTTTGACGTGCAGCTACAAAGTCCGGGATTCGGGAGGAGCTTCCTTGCCCCCTGTTGCCGAGGTCAACTACGCGTCGAGCGGGGGGATTGGGTCGATTCTGAGCCGGGTCACCCACGTTTCCATTCCTCAACGGTAAAGCAGGTTCATTCAAGTTACGATTGCTAGTTCCCTGGTTAAGCACTTCTTCTCCCCGGGATCGAAGTTGCTCTATGTTCTCAGCTCTTTCTAGTGGAGGCCAACGTCGGTTTCTCCGGGGCTCCTCAGATGAGGATGTGTGTTCTGGGGAAGGAAGACGGGTTGGTGAGGAAACCCTTTGCCGTATGATGTTGTCAATTCGCATGTCCATAGCAGTCAGATTCTGTCGCAATACTGAACTCTCTTGCCGTTGAGCAGCTAACTCGTCAAATAATCTCTCCCACATGTCAATAATGCGAGAGATATCCCCTTCAGTAGCCGGGGCAGAAGGGTCGAATTGGTCGTCAACATTCTCTCTTATACGTAAAGAGCTTGTGCCAGGTCGAGCAGAGCGGGACATAGGTTCCTTCCCGGGTCGAGTGGTGGTTCGCTTATCGGATCGGTTCGCCCCCTGCTATCGATGGCTCGTTGCGCCCCCTTGGGATCGTGTCATGGTGATACGTGCTGGTGGGTTCGTGGCGAGGTCACGCGATCTAGTGGTCACCCCTTCAGTGGATTAGTTCGTGGCTCCTCCATCGATCGCGATCGCCCCCTGCGCAACGCGATCCGTGGGCTCTTCCTCGAACTGCTCGTGCACACTCTCTTCAATCGCCTCGTTTGTAGCCTCTTCGGCGTGCGATGCTCATGCATCTTTAGACTTCTTTCCAGCCATGATATCTAAATTTCACTGAAATCTTCAAAAACTGAAATAGTGGGGTTTTGGACTGTCTTCTTCGGACTTGAGTATCCAAACAACGGAACAACAATCCAATGTGCTAAAAATTCGTTCTCAGTGAAAGCACCAAAATGTTAGATCCAAAATTGGGTCTAACACCCAAGCTGTTCTGATCTACGAAGAATTATAACTACAATATGAAGAAAAAAGCAGGAAAACACACGAAATTTATAGTGGTTCGGCGTTAACGAGCCTACCTCCACTTTATATGTAGTTGATTATATGCTGAATGAAAGTACAATCAAATGGTTTCACTCAATCTCGCTCTAACAATTATGATTCTCTCAATAATTTCAGAGTAACTCTAAGTAGAAACAATGGAGATATGATAAAGGTGGAGTCAGATCTCTTAATTGCCAAAAGATCCTTCAAAATGTCAAGTTCTTGGCTATTTATAGCTGATTTCTTCAGACGGACCGCGGTCATACGTGGCACACATCCCGAGGACCTCGTACTGGTTCATATCTTGATGGAGAATTAGTCAATATGACAGTTGTGGACAGGTGTCACGAGATCCTGTATTATCGGATCGTGGAAGAGTTGGTCATAGCCTTCATTTTCTGGTTCCTGGAGCTCGGATCGGATCGAGCTAGCAAGTATGGATCGGATCGAGTAGGCGCGAGGCGACCCGATAGGGCACTGCGATCCGATAGGATGAAATGACCATGATTTGGTTTTCATGGACTTGAGGCGTGAAGTTTCATACTTTCTTCTTGTGTGTGAACCTTGGTGGCTTGGTCAAAAAGCTAGCCAACAACATGAAAGCTTGTTTCCATAGGAGGTAGTTGTTGTTGTTGTTGCAATAAAGGAGGCTTCAAAACCACAAATAAATGGTAATAATAATAGCAAGAAGAGGAAGCAACAACAGCAGAAAGGAAAAAATGGCCGAAAGAGACAGAAAGGTGAAGTGATTTGCTACCACTACTGGTAGAAGTGCCATTATTCCAAGGATTGTAAGAATCTAAAAGCTAAGAAGAAGTGCTTCAAGTATGGAAAACCTGGGCATGAGAAGAAATATTGTCCAGAATTAGCTAAGGGTAAGCATATTGTGAAGGCTTATGCTTTGGAAGATGTGCTATCTTCTTCAAGAGCTCCTACTGCAGAAGAGAAGGAAAATGGTGTCATCGTCCAAGGTACTCTTTCACTTTGAGATGTTTCAGTTTGAGTGTTGTTTGATATTGGAGCATTGCATTCTCTCATTTGTAATGAGCTTGTGTGCCGTTTGGGTCTAAAGCCCGAGATTTGTGATAGACCTTTGATTGTGACTAATCCGGTCGGGGGTTCGTCTAGGCTTTCTATGCTTTGTCGTGGTCTTATATTGTCGAGACATGATTGCTCATTTGTATGTAATTGCTTTATTCTTAACTTCGCTGGGTTTGGGATTATCTTGGGTATGGATTGGCTCAAGAGGTATGCGACAAGAGTGAATTGCGAGAAGCTAGAGGTGAGGCTCAGGGATGTGGAAAGGCGAAAGGTTTTGATTCGATGTATACCCGAAGATGGTGTCTTCGAGAGCAATTTATATTCGCTTGGGATTCCACATGAAGACTTGCCATATGTGCTTGAGTTTAAGGATGTCTTTGAGGAAGTCAAAGGTTTGTCGCTGCATTGTGATATTGAGTTTAGGACTGATTTGGTCGAGGGTGCCAGACCTATCGTTATGCCTCTTAGGCGTATGGCGCCTAAGGAACAGCGAGAGTTAGAGGTGCAAGTTCATGACCTTTTGAAAAAATGATTCATTCAAAGTGTATCTGAATGGGGCGCACCAATTGCATTTGCAACCAAGGCAGATGGATCGTTGAGATTGCGTGTGGATTATCATGAACTAAAGAAGGTGACCAAGAAGAACAGGTATTTGTTGTCGTTGATTGATGACTTGTTCGATCAACTTCACAAGGCCAAAGTGTTTTCTCAAATGAATTTGGCAATGAGATTTCACCAGTTGAGAGTGGCGAAGGATAGTGTTTCGAAGACTACTTTTAGGACACCATCCGGTTGCTTCAAATGGTTGGTGATGCCATTTGGGTTGACTAATGCACCAACGTATTTCGTGGATCTTATGAATATGGTTTTCAGATATCAGTTAAACAAGTTCGTGCTTGTATTTGTGGATGATATTCTAGTTTACTCTCGGAATGAGGAAGAGCACAAGACGCACTTGAGAGTTGTTTTGAAAATCTTGCGAAAGCACCCGCTGAAGGCTAAGTTTTCGAAATGTCACTTATGGAAGAATGAAGTGAGATATTGGGCCATGTAGTTTGTGGAAATGGTATAGCGGTTGACCTCGCTAAGGTGGTAGCAATCCAGGACTGGGATAGACCTAAGAATGCAATGGACGTGAGAAGTTTCCATGGATTGACAGGTTACTACCGACAGTTTGTTAAGGATTTCTCCAAGATAGTTGCACCGTTGACAGGATTGACGAAGAAGAACCAGGTGTTTACATGGGATGCGAAGTATGAGAAGGCTTTTGGAATCATGAAAGAGAGACTGACTAGTGCTCCTGTTTTGACGATTCCAAGTGGGAATGAAGAAATGGTGGTATGTACCAATCCCTGTAGTACTGGACTTGGAGCAGAGCTAATGTAGAAGGATAAGTTGTGGCCTACGCAAGTTGAAGCCGCATGAAAGGAATTATCCAACTCATGATTTAGAGTTGGCAATGATTGTGTTTGCTCTGAAGATATGGAGGCATTAACTGTTGGGAGTTCAGTTTGAGCTATTTACAGATCACAAGTCATTGACGTATCTTTTCTCCCAAAATGATTTGAATCTTCGGCAACAACGATGGTTATAGTTTCTGGCATCATATGATTTTGGTATAACCTATACTCCTAGTAAAGGTAACGTAGTGGCAGATGCGTTGAGTCGAAGACACACAAGTTTGGGAGCGACATTTTCAGAATGGAAATGCCTTGAGTATTTGGCTGGATTCGATTTTAGACCAAGGTGTGAGTTGGTACCTGAAATGTTGGCAAGCTTATTGATAACACCTACTCTCATCGAAAGGATTGGCAAGAGCCAAAAGCGAGATGCAAAGCTTGTCGAGTTTACCTAGAAGCTGGAACCAAAGAACAAAGAGTTCGGGGTCGATCGAGAGGGATGACTTTGAAAGCAAGGACGACTGGTTGTTCCTAATATCGACGGATTAAGAGATGGGTTCTGGGGGAATGTCATCACTCGAAGTTGATGATTCATTCCAGTGGTAGTAAGATGTATCAAGACATGAAGCGACTTACTACTGGCAAGGGATGAAAATGGATATTGGAAAGTTCATTTCCAAGTGTATGAACAGTCAGTTTGTGAAAGCAGAACAAAAGAAGCCGAGTAGGTTGTTTCAGCCATTGGAAGTTGCTACGTGAAAGTGGGAGCAGATATCAATGTATTTTACTGATGGACTACCTAGAACCAGGGCAGGAAAAAGGAATTTGGATTATTGTGGATCGCTTGACCAAAAGTGCAAGGTTTATTCCTGCCAAATCGACTAGGACAGCATCGAAGTTGGCTGAGCTTTATATAAAATGGATACTTCTATTCCATGGTCTTCTGAAGAGCATCGTGAGTGATAAAGATCCGTTGTTCACGTATGGATTTTTGAAGAGTTTGCAAGAAGCTTCGGGAATCGAGTTGTGTTTGAGTACGACTTATCATCCCCAAATCGATGGTCATACCGAAAGGGTTAACCGAGTTTTGGAAGATCTCCTAAGAGCTTGTGTATTGGACTTCGGGGGATCACGGGAAAACCTCCTACATCTAGTTGAATTTGAGTATAATAATACCTATCAGTCGAGCATTGGGATGACACTATATGAGGCGTTGTATGGTAGACCTTGTAATTCTCTAGCATGTTTGTTAGAAACTAGAGATAAGTTTATACTTGGGCCAGAGATGACCAGGGAGACGTTGGATTGTATCGAGATCGTTCGGCAATGAATGAAGGCAGCCCAAGATCGTCATAAGAATTATGTCAATAAGCATTGAAAAGATTTGGAATTTGATGTTGGTGACATGGTTTCCGTGAAGATTCCACCGTTGAAGCATGTTGTTCGATTCGGAAATAAAGAAAAGTTAGCTCCTAGGTTCATTGGACCGTTACTAATAATTGAGCCAATTAGAAAGCTCGCATATAGACTGGAGTTACCAGAGAAGATGTTGGGAGTGCATAATGTTTTCCATGTGTCTTTTCTTCACAAGTGCATGCATGATTTGAATGCAGTACGAAGACCTAGAAGTCGAGTCCATAGTTATGAAACCTCTTAGGCCGCTTCATGTATTGGGAAATGACACGAAACAGATTAGGATGAAGACGATTAAGTTGGTCAAGGTACAATGGAGTGAAGATGATGACAATTGTACATGGGAGATGGAAGAGAGTATGAAGATGACATATCCATAACTATTCGTTGGTACGACCCATTAGTATCATGTCACCTTACAACATTGTAACATGTACTATTGTGTTTGTTTCTAGAATTCCGCATGCAACAATAAGGCTATGGATGCATGGTTTGATGGCTGCTAGTTTGGGTGGCAGAATTGGATGCTCGTGAGCGATAGGCATGCAGAATTGTTTTGGTTGCTTGTGTTTACTGGGGATTTCGGGGGTGAAATTCCCAAAAGGGGGGAGAATGTAATAGCCCGCATTTTAGGTATCGAAGGATCATAAATTATTTTTATTTTATTCCCCGAGAGCCGGATCATTCTCATATTTTAATATATTGTTTATAGGGATGTGATACACGTCCATAATTTTTACCAATTTTGTTTGTGACCATTTTACCTCTGTCAGTCTTGTACATGACATAACTTTTGACAGGGATCGAAACAGGTGATGAGATCGATCTCATTTAAAAGGAAATGGTGTTGCCGATTCCGTAGAGTGGTCACATTAAAGATTTGGTTCAGTGGTTTGGTAGGAATCATTGTTTTTGTGTTTTACAATTGGATGTTCAGGTTTTTAAAGCCAAAATGGGCTGATTTGGAGAGGCCCATTAGAGGGCTACTGGAAGGCTATAAATAGGGGGTAGGAGGCAAGGAGAATAGTTTACTTTCTCCATTCTCTCATTTGGTTGACCAAGTGATTCTCCTTCCTTAAGCAAATACACCTTTCCACAATTAAAATTCGAGATCCACGTAAGAGAATCAAAGATCTACATCGTTTGAAGCTAGATCTACATCAATCCAAAAGAGATTTCATCGAATCGAAGAGTTTAGAGAAAGTTCTTCGTTGCCCAGGAGATTTCAACATTTTGTGTTGTTTTGGAGAATTGGTGAGTGATATGCATCTCTCACGCGGATTCAATCAAGTATATGTGTTGTATGATCATAATTTCATCATTTTGAGTCATTTTCGCCTAGATCTACATCATGGTAAGTCTATTTTCATATGAATCGCCATAGGATCTAATTTAGCAACTTAAAATCGATAATTTCCATATAGTTTCATATGTTTATACAAGTTAGATCCATTGTTTTGATTGATCATTTATTCGTTTATCATGATTTCGATGGATTTCATACGGTTATTGATGAAAATTTGTTGTTTTGATGATTGATTTTGGCGAATTAGTTAGTTCAAGTGTTTTGCATAAATTTTGAATCAAGTTGAAGTTGAATTGGGTGGAAAATCGTATGGATCGGATCTATTTGGGATGGATCAGATCGGTTTCGAGTTCTGGATCGGGTGTAGTGTGACTTGGAAAACAAGACATGATGGATTGGTCAGGGATGGATCCGTAATGGATCTGTGCGAGATGGATCGGCTCAGATTTGTGATGGATCGGTCATAAATCTGTGAGGGATGGATCAATCAAGGATCTGTGATGGATGGATCGGCTCAGATTTGTGATGGATCAGTCATGGATCTGTAAGAGATGGATCGCCTCTAGTTTGTGATGGACCGATTATGGATCTATGGGGGATGGATCAGCTCAAATTTGTGATGGATCGGTCATGGATCTTGTAACAACCCAAATTTTAATAACACGTTATAACAAGAAATCAAGGTATAATTAATTTTTAAAATGAGAATCATGGGAAACGGGTTGCGTCATTGCGTTCATCTCGGAATTCTGCATGAAATAGAGTCCGAGTTTTCGAAAATCGGGGTCCGGATGAAGAAGTTATGGCCTATAGAATATTCAGCAAATTTCAGGCAGCACAGAACTAGGCAGGTCGACCTGGAGGTCGACCTGGGGGTCAGGTCGACCAGGGGGTCGACCTGGGGGTCAACCTACCCTCCCAGGTCGACCATGGTGTCGACCTCCCCCCTTACAGGTTGACCTGGTCGGCCGATTTTGGCCCAGAACCTATTTTTGAAGCCCAGGACGTGTTTTGATGGTCCGGATTGATTCTAGGGTTGATCTAAAGGCCCTAAATAGTTCCTACACCTATAAATACACCCTAAGACCTAACCTAATTCACAACAAATCATTCTTACACCAAAATGCTGCTGAAATCCCTCTTGATCATGGCCTCTGCCTCTAATCGATTTCCTAAGCTTTCATACACAATCCAATTCGAAGATTAAGGCTTCTACAAAGATTCAAGACAATAAATCAACAACGCCACAATATTTCTACTACAAATTCAGTTCTTAGTTCATTAGCCACGATCTGTAAGTTCTAGTTACTTTTAGATTTAAATATTTAATTATAATATGGACATGAAATAAAGTGGAATTGGATTTACGTATGTTTATCGATTCAGATCTATTTCTGTTGCTTCTTGAATCTTGAGTTTTGAGACTTGTCTATCTTTATTCTCATGTCAATTTCATGATCTATTCAGCCCGTCGTAAATCAGTTTTCTTGATTCATGTTGGTATTATTATCAAGTTGTAATCCTCATGCCTGTGATGTTGTTTTTCTCTCTGATCTTATTTTTTTTATGCAAAATTCTACCTTCCCCTATTTCTTTTCTTCTGATGAACCTTGGTCAATTTTGGACCTAGGCCTAAACTACGATATACGTGCGATTTGTATATGGGGAAATATTGGGATATTGCCTATTTGGATATATACGTTTGGTGGAATTGATGGCATAAAATAAAAATTGGATATTTGGGTATTACTACCATTAACATGAAATTGGATATTTTGATATTGTCATTATAATGGTAATTGCAAGAATGGGGATTGGCATATGTAATTTGACATGGATCTTGATATATGTAATTTGGCTAGAACTTGATATGTGTAAATTGGCATAAAATTAGCATACATGTAAAACAGCAGGAATTGAACATATGTAAATTTGGTAAAAATTGGGCATATGTAAAACTGACATGTAATCTAGAACTTGGGCATATGTTAATTATGTAAAATTTGGAGTTGAAACGTATATGATAATTTATGACTTGGTAGAGGTTTAATATGAACGCGCCTAAGTTGGGTTTTGGGTAGTTGGCATGTATTGTAAATAAAAGGCTATAACTTGGCATAACTTTATAATGAATTGTGATAATACTTTGGGAATACGTTTTGGGGTAAAAACGTGAATTATGAACTTGGTAATTGGCATATAACTGGAAATATGAACGTGGTTGAAACATGATCATGAATATGAATATGAACACGAACGTGAACATGGCTAACTCGAGGTTGGGTTGAGTTTGCAGTATAATTCTTCCCGGAACCACCCGGCATATCCAGTGACTGCAAATAATAAGATCCAATGTGAGAAGTTAGTCATATCATGCTAAAACCCGAGGTTAGACTGAGTTGTGGTGTAATTCTGCCCGGAACCGCCCGGCATATCCAGTGACTGCAACAACAGGTGTAATGTGAGTGGTTGATGCATTAATAATTAATTAATTCTAATAAACAGACATGCTAAGAATGGAAAGGTTAAGTAATATGACTAGACTAATGACACTTAACCGATATGACATGAATGGATGGGTTAAGTAAACCTGAACTTGATTGCTTGAGGACACTTAACCAATATAACATGTTAATTAGACAAGTGGGTAGGATTAAGTTAAGAACACTTAACCGTTATAACATGACTAGTGGATGGGTTGAGTCAACTTGAATGGGTTGATAATACTCAACCAATATAACATGACGCGTGGCAGGGTTAAGTCAACTTGAACATATAGATAACACTTAACCAACTTGACATGATACATGGGCGGGTTAAGTCATGAATTGCTTGAAAACACTTAACCAATTTGATATGCTAAAATAGCGGGGTTAAGTTATGAATCGCTAGACAACACTTAACCAACTTGACACGATACGTGGGCGGGTTAAGTCACGAATTACTTGAAAACACTTAACCAATGCAATATGACGAATGGGTGGGTTAAGTTAACTTAGATGGGTTAGCGATGCCAAACCAATATGACATGCTGTGTGGTAGGGTTAAGTAAACACGAGAAGGCAACACTTAACCGATATAATAAGACATGCGGTAGGGTTAAGTAAAACAAGAGAAAACACTTAGCCAACTTAACGTGATGGACGGAGAGGGTTTAGTACATATCAGGTTGGTGGGTAATATTAGTATATATAGGCCTACGAACTTAACCATTAAATAAACATACTTGAATCAGTGAGAGGGTTAAGTACATATCGGGTTGGTGGGTAATATTAGTAAATATAGGCCCACAAACTTAACCATTAATAAACATGCTTGAATCAGTGGGTTAAGTACATCACGGGTAGGTGGGTAATATCCGTGTATATAGGCCCACAAACTTAACCAGTAGGAAACCTTAGTAACGGGGACCCATTTCAGCAGTAACCCACATAGGTGTATCATGGTACCCTGAAACTAGGCAGGGTGGGGCACGATTACTGGGCTGATTGTAAGCGGTCAAAGCGACGACGAGTGGTGCAGCAGTGTAGGTTCTAACGGAGTGCGGGCGTGCACTTCGGAGTAGAAAAAGCAGGCACTGGGCACCAGTAGTATACACTATGCATTCTAGAATTGTGTCGGGCCGCCACCATGGGACTTGATACACCCCATGGTGGGACCAGCTTAGGTATCTACAATCATTGGGGGCCGTATGACACACGCGGGTAGCATAATCCCTAGTTGGACCTAGGTCGCATAAACCTGAATCCGATAAGGGTTCAATAGGTTGCATAAACCCTAGTTGGACCTAGGTCGCGTAAACCCTGGTTGAATCTAGGAAGCGCCCGATAGAATACCCTAGATTAGATCTAGGTGATAAATAATAGATGTACACCTGAAAGCAAACACAATTTCGGGGATTGGGATCACGTTATCATATGATCATTTTTTTAGATCACTAATTGGGACACTAGTCAGGTGGTGCAGAGCAAATAGATATTACCGAAATATTTTAATGACGAAGCTTAGAAATCTTGCGATGTTATACTTGATAGAAACCTTGTGATGTGATACTTGGTAGGAAACCTGTGATGCTACTCTTAATAGGAATTATAGGATGTTATACTTGATTCATTGTGCCTGTAGTTTAACTTGTCATCATGCTTATGTTTATTTTCAGTTTATTCATGCCATGTTATCTTTACCTTTTTTTATGTTGAAAGTCACTAGGACTTACTTAGTCTTTATGACTGACCCGTTCTGTTTCGCCTCCTTTTCTTCTGTTCCCCCCCTCCAGGTTCGCAGGGTGGGAATACAGCTTAGTTCGGATCTTACCAAGCTCCAAGGCTCTTTCATGTACGGCTTGGATTTCTCTTGGCTATGGCTTGCCTTGCTTTATTGGGGAATATCAGAATTTATTTTTATGCCTCTTTGTTTTTGAGCAAGACGGATATTTTAGCTATGTAATTGGGTATTGGAAGTTGGTGGGCTTTTATTGTAAACAATTATATTTAATAAATGATTTGAAGTACTCCTACTTTACTTACCGCTGTTTTATATATGTCTGTCTTGTATTATTTTTGTTCCAGTACCCATAATGCTCCATTGAAGTTAAGGCATTCCCTTTGTGAGTGACCTTAACGGATGTGGGGTGTTACATTTGGTATCAGAGTAGAAGGTTATCAGATTGGGGCAAAAGCTTTTTTTTAAAAAAAAATCTTCTGAAATTATTTTCAAAACATTTACAAAGAAGCATTTTTCTAAAGAAAAGTTTTGTTTTACGAAAGGCATATTCCCCAAAGCCATAAGCACTATCTTTTGATTCTCTCTTTGAATCTCTTCTTTCTTTCTTTTTCGCCATAATTTTGTAGGTGTACGACACAATTCGGAGGGCAAAGAAGTGCCCAACCTCCATCGGTAGCCGCAGTAGTTCCATCTGCGACTAATCTTATTTCAAGCTTTGTTAGGTTGTAGTGTGATGGAGGTAACTCTCGAGAAACCAGCCAACAAGCTATACAAGGATAGTAAGAACGAGGATAAAGAACGCAAGCCTAAGGATGAGAAACTTGTTGATATGGCTTAATCCACGAAGGAGGAAAAGGTGAAAGGGAAGAGGCCAAAGTGAAAGAATAATAAAACCCATGACAATAGAGAGTATCTTTAGTATGGTAAAAAGGGACATGTAGTTAAGTATTATAGGACAAGGGCAAAGAACAAGATCGGCGGACAATCTTTTATTTTATATATTTGGTGGAAGGCTCTCGTCGAGAGGGAAATTGTATGCTCTCACTACTAGCGCACCTAAGAGAGGTGGTAATGTTTCTGTTAAAGGTTTAGCTTCTCTTTTCTATCATCCCATTAGAACTTCGTTTTTGTACATCGCATCCTTTTAATTCTGCTTTGATAGTAGTAGAGGATCCCATTTTTGTCTCAAATCCTATTGGGGAATCGGCTCATTTATTCATGACTTGTTTGGATTTGAGAATGTCTATGCTAAATGTTGAGTTTAGAATTAATGCTTATGTTTTTGGGCTATGGGTTGATTCTAGGGATAAAGTAGTTATCCAGAAATGATACCATTCTCGAGTATGAAAAAAGGGTAGTTAGACTCTTGACTTTCCTCGGTAATACCCTCGAAGTCTAGTGTAACCCTTAGGGTTCTGCCATGCTTAGTTACCTATAATCTTTTAATATATTTATTGATCCGCTCGAGTAGTGTTCGCCACTAAGGCGGATGGTTCATTTCGCTTATGCATGAGTTATAGAAAATCACCTTAGTAAGTACATTTGGCAACATGGTTGGCATTTGTTTGTTTTCAAGAGATAGTTCCTCTGCATGGAATACCTTATTATAAGTAAACGAGATCCAGGATTCACTAGTGAATTTTGAAGAGCTTGCATGAAACCATGAGCACGCAGTTATGTTTAAGCCAAGTATACTAGAGAAAGAATAAGTGAAAGTGGAACGAGAGGCAACGGTGAAATGAGTTCCAACTCATATTTTGGAAAAAAGAATTAAGAAGCTACGAAATTGTGAAGTTAAAGACGGTCAAAGCACAATGGAGTTAAGCTCAAGGAAATGCGGCTTAGAAGATTGAATACTAGATATGCACATCATATCTCTTTTTAAGAGTATATCCTTGATCCTTCTTTTCCTATAGAGCTTACTTGCATGTTATCTTTTAAGTATATCCTCTATGTCCAATTCTCAATCCTATTTCTGTTTCAAACCCTATAGGGAGTATGACTCATCTGTTAGTAATACATGTTGGGGCTTGAGGGTGTCCGTTGGGTTGGCTAAACTTTTTGGGTTTTATAGGATACGGGTTGGTTTTAGGAAGGGATTTCCTTGTGACCTAAAAGGAGTCCATCATGCTTAGTTTCCTAGAATCAAATATATTGGTTGGGTTGAGTAATTCTTTGGGTGTCAACCTGATGTTGATTTCGGTCTTCGGGGCTGGTGCTTAGGGAGTTCTTCTCCTAATCACTGTATATGTGACGTAGATTTCCAGTTTTGACATTGCCTAATGGGCACAAAGTTTTTACTTGCTTCTATCATTCGACTATATCTTTAGGTAGGAACAATTGGGTGTAAACATGTGTTTGAGACATGTTATGATTGATGGTTGCAAGCGGTTGCTAGTGGTTGCTCGTGGATGCATATACACGCACATTAGACACTAGATCGGCTCAGTCATCTTTCATATTGCATATGCATGAGTGTTTATACTTGTTTATGGATGAATTTGAATGTGTTATCATGTGGATGTTGCATATGGATGGATGTTTGTGCACACATATAGTGTTTATGTGACTAGGACTATTTGCATACATGCTGGACTCATGGCACTAAACATATTTTGCATTAAGAAGATCAATCACGCCTGATCGTTTGCATTAGATAAGGAACATATACACACACTTCTTGCATATGTTCATGCAACAATTGAAACAATGAATGCCTGTGATTGATGATTGAGTAGATGGATGATTGGATGGTAGGACACATTCTTCTTAACTTGATGATTTCGGGGACGAAATCCTTTAAGGAGGGGAGAATGTAACAATCCGAATTTTAATAACATGTTACAACAAGAAATCAAGGTATAATTAATTTTTAAAATGATAATCATGGGAAACGGGTTACGCCATTGCGTTCGTCTCGGAATTCTGCATGAAATAGATCCGAGTTTTTGAAAATCGAAGTCCGGATGAAGAAGTTATGGCATGTAGAAGATTCAGCAAATTTCAAGCAGCACAGAACCAGGCAGGTCGACCTGGGGGTCAGGTCGACCAGGGGGTCGACCTGGGGGTCAGGTCGACCAGGGGGTCGACCTACCCCCCCCACCCCCTAGGCCGACCAGGGGGTCGACCTCCCTCCTTACAAGTCGACCTGGTCGGCCTGTTTTGGCCCAGAACCCATTTTTGAAGCCCGGGACATGTTTTGATGGTACGGATTGATTCTAAAGTTGATCTAAATGCCCTAAATAGTTCCTACACCTATAAATACACCCTAAGACCTAACCTAATTCACAAAAAAATCATTCTTACACCAAAATGCTGCTGAAGTCCCTCTTGATCATGGCCGCCGCCTCTAATCGATTTCCTAAGCTTTCATACACAATCCAATTCGAAGATTAAGGCTTCTACAATGATTCAAGACAATAAATCAACAACGCCGCAACATTTCTACAACAAATTCAGTTCTTAATACATTAGCCATGATCTATAAGTTCTAGTTACTTTTAGATTCAAATATTTAATTATAATATGGACATGAAATAAAGTGGAATTGGATTTAAGTATGTTTATCGATTCAGATCTATTTCTGTTGCTTCTTGAATCTTGAGTTTTGAGACTTGTCTATCTTTATTCTCATGTCAATTTCATGATCTATTCAGCCCGTCGTAAACCAGTTTTCTTGATTCATGTTGATATTATTATCAAGTTGTAATCCTCATGCCTATGATGATGTTTTTCTCTCTGATCTTATTTTTTTAATGCAAAATTCTACCTTCCCCTATTATTATTTTTTGATGAACCTTGGTCAATTTTGGACCTAGGCCTAAACTATGATATACATGTGATTTGTATATGAGGAAATATTGGGATATTGCCTATTTGGATATATATACGTTTGGTGGAATTGATGGCATAACATAAAAATTGGATATTTGGGTATTACTACCATTAACATGAAATTGGATATTTGGGTATTGTCATTATAATGGTAATTGCAAGAATGGGGATTGGCATATGTAATTTGACATGGATCTTGATATATGTAATTTGGCTAGAACTTGATATGTGTAAATTGGCATAAAATTGGCATACATGTATAATGGCAGGAATTGAACATATGTAAATTTGGTATGAATTGGGCATATGTAAAACTGACATGTAATCTAGAACTTGGGCATATGTTAATTATGTAAAATTTGGAGTTGAAATGTATATGATAATTTATGACTTGGTAGAGGTTTAATATGAATGCGCCTAAGTTTGGTTTTGGGTAGTTGGCATGTATTGTAAATAAAAGGCTATAACTTGGCATAACTTTATAGTGAATTATGATAATAATTTGGGAATACGTTTTGGGGGCAAAAACGTGAATTATGAACTTGGTAATTGGCATATAACTGGAAATATGAACGTGGTTGAAACATGAATATGAACATGAACGTGAACATGGCTAACTCGAGGTTGGGTTGAGTTTGCAGTGTAATTCAGCCCGGAACCGCCCGGCATATCCAATGACTGCAAATAATAAGATCCAATGTGAGAAGTTAGTCATATCATGCTCAAAACCCGAGGTTAGACTGAGTTGTGGTGTAATTCTTCCCGGAATCGCCCGGCATATCCAGTGACCACAACGACAGGTCTAATGTGAGTGGTTGATGCATTAATAATTAATTAATGCCAATAAACAAATATGCTAAGAATGGAAAGGTTAAGTAATATGACTAAACTAATGACACTTAACCGATATGACATGAATGGATGGGTTAAGTAAACCTGAACTTGATTGCTTGAGGACACTTAATCAATATAACATGTTAATTAGACAAGTGGGTAAGATTAAGTTAAAAACACTTAACCGTTATAACATGACTAGTAGATGGGTTGAGTCAACTTGAATGGGTTGATAACACTCAACCAATAAAACATGACGCGTGGCAAGGTTAAGTCAACTTGAACATATAGATAACACTTAACCAACTTGACATGATACATGGGCGGGTTAAGTCACGAATTACTTGAAAACACTTAACCAATTTGATATGCTAGAATAGCGGGGTTAAGTTATGAATCGCTAGACAACACTTAAGCAACTTGACACGATACGTGGGCGGGTTAAGTCACGAATTACTTGAAAACACTTAACCAATGAAATCTGACGAATGGGTGGGTTAAATTAACTTGGATGGGTTGGCGATGCCTAACCAATATGACATGGTGTGTGGTAGGGTTAAGTAAACACGCGAAGGCAACACTTAACCGATATAACAAGACATGCGGTAGGGTTAAGTAAAACAAGAGAAAACACTTAGCCAACTTAACGTGATGGACGGAGAGGGTTAAGTACATTTCAGTTTGGTGGGTAATATTTGTATATATAGGCCACGAACTTAACCGTTAAATAAACATACTTGAATCAGTGAGAGGCTTAAGTACATATCGGGTTGGTGGGTAATATTAGTAAATATAGGCCCACAAACTTAACCATTAATAAACATGCTTGAATCAGTGGGTTAAGTACATCAAGGGTAGGTGGGTAATATCTGTATATATAGTTCCACAAACTTAACCAGTAGGAAACCCTAGTAACGGGGACCCATTTCAGTAGTAACCCACATAGGTGTATCATGGTACCCTGAAACTAGGCAGGGTGGGGCACGATTACTGGGCTGATTGTAAGCAGTCAAAGCGACGGCGAGTGGTGCAGCAGTGTAGGTTCTAACTGAGTGTGGGCGTGCACGCACTTCGGAGCAGAAAAAGCAGGCACTGGGCACCAGTAGTATACACTATGCATTCTTGAATTGTGTCGGGTCGCCACCATGGGACTTGATACACCCCATGGTGGGACCAACATAGGTATCTACAATCATTGGGGGTCATATGACACATGCGGGTAGCATAATCCCTAGTTGGACCTATGTCGCATAAACCCTGAATCCGAGAAGCGTTCAATAGGTAGCATAAACCCTAGTTGGACCTAGGTCACGTAAACCCTGGTTGAATCTAGGAAGCACCCGATAGAAAACCCTAGATTAGATCTAGGTGATAAATAATAGATGTACACCTGAAAGCAACCACAATTTCAGGGATTAGGATCCCGTTATCATATGATCATTTTATATAGATCACTAGTTGGGACACTATTCAGGTGGTGCAGAGCAAATAGATATCACTGAAATATTTTAATGACGAAGCTTAGAAATCTTGCGATGTTATACTTGATAAAAACCTTGCGATGTGATACTTGGTAGGAACCTTATGATGCTACTCTTGATAGGAATTATGGGATGTTATACTTGATTCATCGTGCCTGTAGCTTAACTTGTCATCATGCTTATGTTTATTTTCAGTTTATTCATGCCATGTTATCTTCACCTGTTTTTATGCTGAAAGTCACTAGGACTTACTCAGTCTTTATGACTGGCCCGTTTTGTTTTGCCTCTTTTTCTTCCGTTCCCCCCCCCCCAGGTTTGCAGGGTGGGAATACAGCTTAGTTCAGATCTTACCAAGCTCCAAGGCTCTTTCATGTACGGCTTGGATTTCTCTTAGCTATGGCTTGCCTTGCTTTATTGGGGAATATCAGAATTTATTTTTATGCTTCTTTGTTTTTGAGCAAGACAGATATTTTAGCTATGTAATTGGGTATTGGAAGTTGATGGGCTTTTGTTGTAAACAATTATATTTAGTAAATGATTTGAAGTACTCCTACTTTACTTTCCGTTGTTTTATATATGTCTGTCTTGTAATATTTCTGTTCCAGTACCCATAATGCTCCATTGAAGTTAAGGCGTTCCCTTTGTGAGTGAACTTAACGGATGTGGGGTGTTACAGATCTGTGATGGATGGATCGGCTCAGACTTGTGATGGATTGGTCATGGATGGATCGGCTCAGATTTGTGATGGATCGGTGATGGACGGATCAGTGACGGATCAATGATGGATCGATGAAAGGAGATATAACAGCATTCTAGAAATGCTGTGAGAGCCAGTTTTGATGTTTTACTTAGTTTCTCACCCCAGTTTGGTGCAGAATTGAATTACGAGATATAATAGCATTTCAGAAACGCTACATAGGCTGTTTTGGGATTGAGGCTGGTTTTTCATAGTGAAAAATCTGGAAATGCCATAAAATGCAGTATCGACCAAACGAGGCTTGTTTTTGAGTCGATGATAATTCTGGCTTCGTCGTGAATTCAAGGAGGAATGTCTGAAGCATAGTGAAGTGTTCGTTGTTCGTCGTAATGCAATGCATGTGAAGACAACTCAAGGGTGTTTTGAGTTCGTTGATAATGGTTGGATGGTCGCCGTCGATGACGACTAGAGATACCGAAGGCCGAGGAATTATCGTTGTCGTAGGTTCTCGCGGACTCAAAGTAGGGGTTACACGATTTCGTCATATGGTCGAGTACAATGGACAGCTCAAATAGGCCTAGATACATTTCATTGTTTGGCATATGGAGTTTTATCTCGAACCAGGGTTTACCATTATCCCTTGATAGTTGATGGCATGTCGTTGTCAGTTATATGATTAACGATGTTTTTAAAGTAGGATTGGCGGTGATAGCCAGAGTCAATCATGAATGTTGGATGTTTTGTTTGTACTGTCTCACGTAGATTGTTTGATGTTGAATAAGATGTTTCTTGGGTGCTTGTCTGATATTGTTTAGGCCTCTGGGGCTTGTGCTTGAGGGATGTTGAGCTTGATTATGATGGTTTACGTGAGATATATAATTGGTTGTCATGATTGTTATTGTCTGGTTACTTCTGATTGCTATGAATGAATGGTTGTTCTGGTTTCCATGGATGTATGGTTGAAATTATTGATGTAAAGGCTATCACTGTCCGATGTGGGGAAGATAGGGTTGAGTTCTTCTCTGGTGTTATGGATGTATTAGTTGGTTTATCTGCCTATTTTCATGTACTTTATTGATGATGTTAGATAGTTGTTTTATCGCTCACTAAGACTGTTGCCTGATTCAAGGTTTTATGTTTCCCTCTTATTACCTTGGGTTGTTCATCCGATTTTTGGATGGGCAGACTAAGTGACAGGTGATATCTTGGTGAGGACGATGTTGCAGTTCGGTGGCGAGCAGAAGGCTGGCGTATTATCTTTTCTACTATATAGTATCTATTTTTCCGCTATTTGTTGCTTTACTATGAGTGTTGTTGTGAGAAAAAATTGTAAAGACATATATGATGTAATCCTAGTGTTTGGATATACTTTTTAACTGTTATGAAAGTTTAAAGTTTTTTACTGTGTTCTATTTTATTTTATACTTGCGTTGTGAGTTATATGACAGGTTCTGATTGTGTTTCATACCTTGATGATCGTCCATAGCTGCCTGGCACATCTTTAAGCGCATTATTTCTCTTGTTAAGTGCAGGAGTTATGGCGGTCGTCACACTTGGGCGTTATATATATATAATATACGAAAACAGTGAGGAGTTTGTATGTTAATAGCTGGATGTCCTCATAGGGAGAAAAGGTTATAGTGGCGAAGAAGAACAGAAGAAAGGTGGCCTGTGTTTTTGAGTGGTCCTGACCGAATATAAAAAAAAGAAATAACTAAGTGGAAATAAAAAAATAAAAAATAAAAACTTATGTGAAATAGGAGAAAGGGGGAAAAGCAGTGGAGTTGGGCAAATGAAAGGTAGAAGTTGGTAAAGTTTTATTTTCGTACAGCAGAAGGAGAATTGGTTCGTGGGTTTTAAAATGTACATGGGCCGACATTACACAATAGTTAGAAATGCGCCCGGTTGGTCATGTTGGAACCGTGGAGACGGAGGCTTTGGGATAGACCAGGTTTGGTCAGCATAGGAAGGAACCAGAATTTTTAACTAAATTAAACGCCAGTTTAATTTTGTTAAGAACAAGCGTCTTTATCGTCGAATTAAATCAAGGTAAGTTAAACTCACTAAGTTTTCCCACTTATAATTATTATAAGTCGGGTTTAATGTTTGTAAGCTATGTTTGCTAGTTGTTGGTTGATTTGATGATTGTTTGGATGTTCGTTGAACAATTTTATATCTATTATTTAAATTAAATGTTTGTTTAATTTAAATGAAAGGATAATCATTATTTTTAATGATTATTTCCAAACGAGGTAGCTTACCTTGTTGGTTACGTTTATAATAATATAAATGTATTAAATTTAATTGTATGTTTGAATTGTTATTAGTTGAATTAATTATCCATGATTAAAATATATTATCGAAATTAATTGATTGTTTTATTTGAGGTAACCTATTTGGATGTAGGTAAAAACAGTTTGGAGGGATCCAGCTGGATTCCTCAAATTTATTGTTATCATTATATGAACTGTTTAACGGATGTGATAGGATTATTGATTTGGCTACCGATTGTTGAATCCAAATTCAACGTTGTTTAATATTAACCAATGTGTAGCATTGGTTGAAGAATTAATAGCAGATGACCCAAATATACAATGTTTTATGAAGCTTGATTTATCGTTAGGTAGATCGATGTAGATGAAGTTATTATTTTATAACTGAAGATTGATTTTAAAAATATATTATTTAGAATGGAAGTTATAAAAAGAATTTAATATCTAATATTTATTTATTTAAGTGTATAAGTGATTATGAAATTATTTTATAAAGTAAATTCTTATATAAAGAAGATTGATAAGCAAATAAGCAGGAAATAACGTAGCGATCAATAATCTAAATTAATTGTTTTAGGAAACGATTAAAATGGGATTGTATTGGGATTGATTATTATTAATTTAACAATAATCGAAGTAAATGGAATATTTTAATTAATTATATTATTAATTAATTTAAAATGGAAAGGGCTAAGTGGAATTGATTAACGAATAAATCATGTTTAGAGACTGCTTTAACAGTAATTGTTCTATTAAATTAGTTTATTAATTTAATGGGAGTAGTTAATGGTGAAGTAAACTAGTTTCATTTTGATAAATATTGAAACTTGATTATTAGTTATTTAATAATAACCGAAGTGGTAATCTGGGAATGTAAAATTTAGTAATGGAATTGTGTGAAATTGTAAAGCCATATTTATAGTTAAATGAATATTGAAACAATTCCAGGTTTATAATAATATAAGTTATGATTAAATCGAAGTTTTAATTTAATTCTTATTCAACTATATTTAATTGGATTGTATAGAACCGAAGATTTGACGAAGTAATAAAACCCAAGTTTTATTATTGGAACGAGTTATTAAAAATGGCTTATGAATGAAATAATAGCCCATGATATGAAATTAAGAAAGTGGAACCTAACTGGAGATCGTTTGAGTTAAATGATTTTCTGAGTATTGTTCTGATGTTGGTTTTAGCCTTCGGGGTTGATAATTAGGGAATTATTTTCGTACTAATTTACGGTTAGGGACCGATAAAGGTTTGAAATGGGAAAACAAACGAAAATCCGTTTTTGAATTAAAATTATTGAACAAGTTAAGTTATGAAGATGCGATATAAATTCGCTATATTAAATAAGAGATGAGGTTCCATCAACATATAACTAAAATGGAATTTGTTTTGATATTGGGTGTAACACCCCACCTCCGCTAGGGTCACTCACAAAGGGAATGCAATAGTTTTGGTGGAGTATTATCTAGCTAAACATACACAAAGATATCACAAGGCAGAACATAAATAAAGCAGCGGTAGAAATTAAAAACCAAATTTTTATTACTTTCAAGAAAAGTGTCAAAACCTCATATATCCAAGGTACAAATTATTCCATTACATCAAGTTCCAAATAAAGAAGCATAAACTTAAGATAACAAAAGTAAATTATTCCCCATTAATAGCAGAAGCAGCCATAGCATAGCTCAAGACCAAACCGTACATGAGCTGTCAGAAAGCAAGCTAAATCCAAGCTAAGAGCTAGTGTTTCCTCCTTGAGAACCTGGGGGGAAACGAAAGAAAAAGAGGCGAAAGAAAAAGGGTCAGTCATAAGACTGGTAAGCCCTAGTGACTTTCAGTATAAAAACTAGTAAAGGTAACATGACATGCGAAAATTGGAATTAGACATAAGGATGATAACAGGACTGATATGATAAACAAGATAAGTCAAGTCTAGTATCGCATATTCAAGATTCGCTGCAGCATCTGTACTAGTGTTCTAACCCATGTCAATTATTAATCATGAAATGATCCCTTGGCCCGGTATCATGAAGTGACCCATTACGGGGTCCTACGGTACGATCTACTAATCGATCGGCTCCCTACAAGTTCTAGCTCGTCATGTGTCTATGTCATACGGCCCTATCCTGAAATATTGTTACCTGTCCACCATAGGGTGTATCAAGTCCTATGGTGCCAACCATCGACACAAATCAAGCACGCACAGTGTAAACCTACGGGTGCCCAATGCCTGCTTTTTCAACTCCGGACTACGTGCACGACCATAGTCCGCCTGAACCTACAATGGCGCACCTACTCGGCCGTCGTTCTGGTCGCTTACAATCAGCCCAGTAATCGTGCCCCACCATGCCTAGTCCCAGGGTATCGTGATACATCTAAGTGGGTTACTGCTGAAAAGGACCGCGTAACCAGGGTTTCTAATGGGTTAAGTGTTGTCATTCAAATTCGTGACTTAACCCTATCCAAATCATGTATCAAGTTGGTTAAGTGTGTTCAAGCGGTTCATGACTTAACCTTATCAAATCATCGTGTCAAGTTGGTTAAGTATATTCAAGTGGTCCATGACTTAACCCTATCATGTGGCATTAATTCATTAATGCACCTCAACCTCTCACATTAGACTAACTGTTGTGGTCACTGGATTTGCCGGGCGGTTCCAGGCAGATTTACACCACAACATAGTCTAACCTCGGGTTTTACGTGCGATATGACCAACTACCCACATTGGATCCTATTGTTTGCAGCCACTGGATTTGCCGGGCGGTTCCGGACAGATTTACACTGCAAACTCAACCCAACCTCGAGTTGGCCATTTTCAAGTTTATCTAATTGTCATGCCCACGTTCAAGTTTTCATGTCAAAATTCATGTCGAGTTTTCATGTCATGTTTCATGTCAAATCGTGTCAAGTTCATGTCCATATCCTGGTTCAAGTTATTATTACGTTCACGTTCAAGTTCAAAGCCAATTCATGTTTTACCTAGTCTACCCAAATCGTATTCCCATCGCATGTAAGCTCGAATCAATACGAATAAATCTAATTAGGGAATAACATAAAAAGGGACGGGTATAAGGTGGCAGAAGTGATTACTAGCATAGCATGGTATGACTTGAGATAAATGATTATAACATGACTGGCATATGGAATATTGGCCTCAAACATAAAGATTCCAAATCTAGCAAAATAAGGTACTAGTCAAGATAACAGTTGTCATAAGGTGATAGTATAGTCATGGTAACGATTGACATAAGGTGATAGTATAGTCATGGTAACGATTGACATAAGGTGATAGTATAGTCATGGTAATGATTGACATAAGGTAATAGTCATAAACTTGTGACTAATAGCAGATTCAACATGATAATATGAGGGGTTTTTCTTTTTGATTTACAACCTGAATAGGCCCCAAATCAATGTCATAGTAATATACCAAAAGTCAAGATCCAAGATGAACAAGAATGGATGTAAAACAGTCATCATACACAGGTCCAATTTCAATTTACAACATATTCATATTACATTTACAGTTTAAATCTAAAAATAACTGGGGCTTACAGATCGTGGTTCGAGAAATAGAAAAAGAGACTCGATGTTGAATCTTTATATGCTTAGTCAAGTCCTAACAGAAATCCCTAAATCAGCAACGTAGTTTCAACGTAGAAGAATTAGTCCCTTTCTCTAACTTTTCAACCAGAATTAGAGCAGCATAAGGTCAGAAAGAATCTTGTGTAGAGAGACTAGTGTTAAGGGCTGTATATATAGGGTCAAGTCAACAAATGTAGACAGAAACGAGGCCAGAAACATCAAAGTGAATCCAGCTTCAAAAGTGGGCTCGGCCACCAGGTCGACCCCCAGGTCGACACTATGGTCGACCTGGTCCAGGGTAGGTCGACTACATAGTCGACCCCCAGGTCGACCTGGTCCTAGGCGGGAAATTTCCCGCCCAGTCCATTCTGAGGTTTGAATTTCGAAATTTGAATTCGAATTCTGCTATTTTGAACTTGAAAACTTCGAAAGGTCATAACTTGGTCATACGGACTCCGATTTTCGAAAACTCGGACTCGTTTCAAAGCAGAATTTCGAGACGAACGCAATGGCGCAACCTATTTCCCTTTATTTTTATTTTAAAATTTAATTCTGCCTTGACTTATGGTTATTGCACGTTATAAAAACACGGGTTGTTACATTCTCCCCCCTAAAGGATTTCGTCCCCGAAATCTCTAAGTTAGGGGGGATGTGTCCTACCATCCATCATCCATCTACTCAAAGCATCATCCACATGCAACCATTGTCCTTAAAAGATTTCTAGTGTTGTATGAACATATGCATAAAGTGTGTGTATATGTACTTATCTAATGCAAAAGATCAGGCGGTTACTGATTCAGTAAACCTCCTTAATGAAGAATATGTTAGTGTAATGAATCCAACATGTATGCAAATTCCTAACATAGTTTATAATCTTTACATGAGTGCACAAACATTCATTCATATGCAACATCCAAGTGATAGCATAACAAGTTCCATCCATGTACAAGTATAAGCACTCATGCATATGCAACATGAAAATGTGACTGAGCCGATCTAGTGCCTAATGTGTGTCATGCATCCACTGGCAACCACTTGCAACCATTTGCAAACATCAACCATAACATGTTTCAATCACATGTTTACATCCATATGGTTCTACCTAAGGTTCTCAAGATAAGATCGAGAAGATAACAAGACAAACGTAGGTAGTAGAAGCATGATACGAAAAGGTTTTCAAGTTTATAGGAAAAAGAGATCGAGAATGTACCCTCAAAAAGAAATGGGTAAAGCGCGCATATCTTCTCTTCGGTTTCCCAAGTTGCGTCTTCTTGGGCTTCACTCCACTGCACTTTAACTAGCTTGACTTCTCGATTCCTTAGCTTTTTAATCTCCGTCCCCAAGATACGAATTGGAACTCGCCTCAATGTTGCCTCTTTTTCCACTTCTACGTCTTCAAGGATGCTTGGCTCAACTACTTCGGCCGACTCATGCAAGCACTTTTGGAGATGCGAGACGTGAAAGACATTGTGTACTCCAGATAACTTCTCAGGTAAGTCTAGCTTATAGGACATCCGTCCAATCCTCTCAATGATGGGGAATGGTCCTACGAACCTTGGTGTTAGCTTTCCAACTGCTCCAAAATGAACTACACTGCGTAACGGAGAAACTTTTATAAAGACCATATCCTCGACTTCGAATTCTAGGTTTGTCCTTCTTTGGTCCGCATAATATTTCTGTCTATCTTGGGCCGTTTTCATCAGTCTTCGTATCAACTCAATCTTCTCAGAAGTGTCCCTTATCATGTCGGATCCAAGTATAAGTCTGTCTGTCGTCTCCCACCAACAAGTTGGCAACTTGCACGGTTTTCCATACAGGGCTTCGAACGGTGCCATTCCGATGCTAGCTTGGTAACTATTATTATATGCAAACTCCACGAGAGGAAGTTGGTCTTCCCAAGTACCACCAAAGTCAAGAATGCATAGCCTCAGGAGATCTTCTAGTACCCTATTTACCCTTTCGGTTTGTCCATCCGTCTGTGGGTGATAGGCCGTGCTTAAACTCAGTCGTGTACCCATTGCTTCTTGCAGACTATTCCAAAACTGGCTAGTGAAAATTGGGTCACGATCACTAACTATACTAGAAGGAACCCCATGCAACCGTACTATCTCTCGAAGGTAAATAGACGCTAGCCATGATGCGGTCCTCTTGCTTTTCACCGGAATGAAATGAGCACTTTTCGTGAGTCTATCAACTATGACCCATATGCTAGTATTTCCCTTCCTTGACCTAGGCAGTCCATCCACGAAATCCATCGAGATACTCTCCCATTTCCATTGCGGAACCTCCAAAGGATGTAATAGCCCACCGGGCTTCTTCGACTCGGCCTTTACTTGCTGGCACACCATGCACTTCGAAACGAACTCTGCCACGTCCTTTTTCATTCCAGCCCAAAAGAAAATGCGTTTCATATCTCTGTACATCTTATCCCCTCCAGGATGTATGGTCATCTTCGAGTGATGCGCTTCTTCGAGATTTTTCCTCACTAGGTCTCCCACTTGTGGGACACATAGCCTTCCATCACGCCTTAGTCATCCCTTGTCATCTATGGCATACCTACTGAGGTGACTTAACGTCTCACTACTAATCAGCTTGTCCATGATTTCGACTATCTGTGGGTCTTCCTTCTGTGAAGTCCCTACTTGATCTAGAAGTGTAGGTCTTAACCTCAAGCGATGCTAATGTAGCAGTCAATGACTCAACAGCAGGTGTAAAATCAAAGGTTGCTATAAACTCAAGGCTTTTCCTCTCAACAAACAAGGGGCTCAAGGTCAACCTTTTTCTACTTAGCGCGTCCGCCACCACGTTACCCTTTCCAGGGGTATAAGCTATATCGAAGTCATATGATGCCAAGAATTCCATCCACCGCTGTTGTCTCAGATTCAAATCTTTCTGTGAGAAGAGGTACTTGAGCGATTTATGGTCGGTATACAGCTCGAACCTCTCCCCTAGAAGATAATGGCGCCAAGCTTTAAGTGCAAAAACAATTGCGGCCAACTCCAAGTCATGCATGGGATAGTTTTTCTCATGAACTTTAAGTTGTCTGCCCCCGTAGCATATTACTCTTCCTTCTTGCATTAGGACGGCGCCTAATCCCGTGCCGCACGCATCTGTGTACAGGGTAAACATCTTACCTCCATCGGGTAATGCCAAAACTGGAGCTGTGGTGAGGGCTCTCTTAAGTCTCTGAAAAGCAGCGTCACACTCTATGTCCCATGCAAAAGCTAGGTTCTTCTTTGTTAACTTAGTAAGAGGGGCTGAAATCTTAGCGAAGTCCTTAATGAACTTCCTGTAGTAGCCCGCCAAACCTAGAAAGCTCCTCACCTCCGTTGCATTCTTAGGAATTTTCCAGTCCTGTACCGCAACTACCTTTGCGGGGTCCATGGCTATGCCTTGCTTAGAAACTACATGTCCAAGGAACCGAACTTCCTTCCTCCAAAAAATGGCATTTGGAGAACTTAGCCTTTAACTGGTGTGCTCTAAGCGTTTCCATGACCTCCTTGAGATGTCTAGGATGCTCTTCTTCCTCTTTTGAGAAGATCAAAATATCATCCACGAAAACTACCACAAACTTGTTAAGGAACTCCCGAAACACCCTACTCATCAAATCTACAAAGTACGCGGGTGCATTCATTAACCCAAACGGCATGACGAGCCATTCGAAGAACCCATCTGGAGTCCTAAACGCAGTTTTGTCAATGCTATCCTCAGCCACCCTAAGCTGATGAAATCCTGTGGCTAGATCGAGTTGAGAGAAAACAGATGCTCCCACAAGCTGGTCAAACAAATCGTCGATTCTTGGTAATGGGTGCCTATTCTTCTTTGTCAGCTTGTTTAATTCACGATAATCTACGCACAGACGAAGCGATCCATCCGCCTTAGTAGCGAATACCACTGGAGCACCCCATTCAGAAATGCTTCGTCTTATGAAATTTTTCTCAAGCAACTCGTTAATTTGTTTACTGAGCTCTCTTCTTTCTCGCGGGGCCATTTGCCTAATTGGCAATGAAACTGGCTTGGCATTATCAACAAGATAAATTCGGAAGTCTATCTCGCGTTTAGGAGGTAACCGCCTCACCTCATCAAAGATATATGGATATTCTCGGACCACTCTTACAGATTGCAAATTATCGAGGGACGAGTCAAGAGATTCAAGATAGCACAACATGACCGGACCCTTAGGGTTACAAGAAATTTCAAGGGTATTACCAAGGCGAGTCATGAGCTTCACTACACTTTGTTCACAATCAAGAATGGCTCCATAATCGGACAACCAATCCATACCTAGGATCAAACCGTATCCCATAAATCCGAGAACATAAGCATTACACGTGAATTCTACGATTAAGATAGAGATCCTCAAATCCATACACATCATAGATAAATGGGCGGAGCCCCCAATTGGATTTGAAACTATAACGGGATCCTCAACCAGACTAGTACTTAGGTGCAGATTTTCAACAATATCAGAAGAAATAAAAGTATGCGATGCGCCAGAGTCAAATAAGGTTCGAACAGGAAAGTCAGAAATGTAAACAAGGCTTTCTACGGAAATATTACTACCTCGGTCAAGAGTTGGAGTGGTGTTGAGAGCATGCAACTGCCCTCCAGAAGGTCCTGCTCGCTGGGTCTGCCCTTGCCCCCGCCCTTGCTTCTTAGGGCAATCCTTGCTGATGTGTCTAGTATCTCCACAATGAAAGCATTCATCCAACTTCCTCTTCTTCTTTCTACAGTCTTTAGCTAGATGTCCCGTAATACCACAAAAGTTGCACTTCCTCGTCTCACGTGGTTTGTTGTTGCTCTTGTTATTCTTGTTGCCCCCCTTCTTGAAGTCAGCTTTCTTATTCGGAGTATCATTAGGCTTAACCTCCTTCTTGCTATTCTTGTCTTCCTCATGAAGTAGAGCCATATCCACCAAGCTTTCAAAGGTCGCCCCCATGGGTATATGAGTTATGGACAAGCTGTGTAGTGGCTCGTTCAATCCTCGAGCAAAGCGTACAGCCTTTTTCTGGGCTGTGTTGACCAAATCCAAACCGAACCGAGCAAGCTGATTAAACTTATTCACGTACTCCATCACAGACATGTCCCCTTGCTTGAGTGCAAGGAACCTCTCCATCTGAAGGTTCTCTTCTGCTGACGATAAGAATTTAAGCCCAAGCCTCTCTCTAAAGTCTGCCCAAGTTTCAACTGGCCTGGTAGCATTGGTGACTTCCCACCAAAATGCAGCTGTAACGACCCGGATTTTGAGCGGCTTTGGTTATCGACATAAGCCCGACGTCGATAACCAAAACATCGAAAAATCCCGGTTGTTAGTGAAAGAAATTAGAGGGTGAGAATAGATAAGATAGAAATTTAGAATAGAAGAAGAAAAGAAGAACTTACATCATCAGAGTAACACGAATCTCACAGCGGAACGAATAACATATAATATATAACATAACTTTGAAATATAACAGTTATGTATACAATAGCACTTATCAGGGTACAGCACTTACAACACAGCGGAAATAACTATAGCTATATGATCTTGAAGCCTCCTGCTCCAAGCTCTTCCAGTATATCTGTAAAACCCGACTACTTGACTGCCCATACAAATTTAGGCACCCAAGAGTTTAGGGAAAACAACAAATAAACTCCGGGTCAGTCATGTGACTGGTGTGAATAAACTCAAATCATTTAAAACAGGTATATGATATCTCATAAGACCACGCCGTGAATACGGAACGGGTTTTTCCCTTATGAGAATCCAAACATTTTTGCAAAGCAATATCATTCTGATATTATAATAATGTCTAAGTACAAATAAATATCAGTCTAGTAGAAACGCTTGCATCTCACGTTCTACATACATAGTATACAATCACAACCGCAAGCACGTATTGGGTAATGGATTTCCAACTATGACAAGGTATGGAATCACCTTCCGATCAGTGTACTCTAGGAACGATACACTGGAGTTCAACAAGAACATCTTGCAACTCAGCCACACATGACCGACCACTCATTTCGCTTGAGTGTATCGAATGTACATCACCAACGGTTGGGATCAGCAACCGTTCCCGTATATATATATGGGACAGCATTGATAGATTTAAGAAACAAATGAATATTCACTAGATAGGTGATTATACACCCTACTTCGGTGCGACCGACTTAGCCATGCTGCCTGCCCGATTTCTGTCATTTACCGGATGATGAGGCTAGAAGCTACGCTTTATCATCACATCAGATTCACTTCGAATGCCACATTGTCAGATCCATCAGAATCACTAATTGACATCTACAACCATACATTACGTGTCAGCTAAAAGAAGTTTCCTTCTCCGCTTCCACTCTTGGTATAGTTGAAGAAATCAATGTACGTGACCGTCTGGAAATACTATGTCAGACATCCATCTTCATTCACTTAGAAATGTCACATCGTCATACCCGCCAAATCACAAATTGACTTATCCAAAAATAACACGGGTATACAGCTAAGAGAAACGAATTCCTCCGCCACGAACGTGAATATGTTTGAACAGATAATCTTACGCGATCCATTGGATATACTCTGTCAGACCTTCGTCCATACTAGTTGTCCTGGGACTGGACAAACCGAAGGCACTATTCTGTAAACAGGATAGCCCTTGCATTTTACTGCGTCTTCAATTATCTTTGGCATATATGATTCGCGACGCTTATGCCAATACAGAGTGGTTCTTTGGATAATAATCCAACCGGTCTCTCCATATTAACAACGTTAAAATGGTCAAAACTTCAATAGTCGGTGAGTTAACTATCAAAGAAAAACAAGTGTGCAAACAACGATATTATTTCCAAATGGAAATTATATCGAACAAACATCATTTAACATAAATCTATTTAGTTCATTTATTTACTTATCTCCTGTTTCCCTATATTCTAAATTCTTATTTTTCTTTTATCAGAAAACATTTCTGATTCTCGTTTGGAAAACATTTCCAACACTCCTTTACGATCAAACCTTACCATTTCTTGGTTAAGAAGGAAGTCACTCAAGTTGGGGTATAATTACCTCTCAGACCTTGACTGAACAACGTTATAACTTCGAAATGGTCAAAGTTTATCTTTTAATCTTTAACAACTTCTTTACTCCTTCCTCGGATTCAATTTTACTAGTACACTTCTATATTTAAAACATTGGTTATAACGATAACGTTATAATCCTTACTTTTGAATTATCTAACTTTAATTATAACTTCTATTCTTATTAGTGAATAATTAACCTAACACTTATTTATTTATAAATAAATAAATCTCTATTTAAACACTGGAAAGTATAAGTACTTTCCCGAATTCGATATAATCGAATTTGCCGATTAACTCTCTTCGAGAAATCTCTATTTGATTAACTCTTCTTCGAATAAATGATATTCGATAATCTCTCTTCGAATAACTAATATTCGATAACTCTTCCTTTTCAAATATCTCATATTTGAAAATCTCACTTCGATTAAACTATAATCGATAACTCCCTTCGATGAAACTAACATCGATAACTCCTTTCGATGAAACTAACATCGATAACTCCCTTCGATGAAACTAACATCGATTTATTTAACTCAACTTGATTTACTCCTATCGAATAACTAATATTCGATTTAACTCCATTTAACTCTATTCGAATAACTACTATTCGATTAACTCTATTCAACTCTATTCGAATAAACTATATTCGACTCACTCTATTTAACTCCATTCGAACAACTACTATTTGACAACTCTATTTAACTCCATTTGCTTGACTCTAGATCGCAGCGATCACAATGGTTATGCCTGATTCCTTCAGGAAACATCCGACCGCCTTAGGCTATTTGCAGCCCTGCGAATTACGCTAGCAGTCGTGCTAAATGGCATATTATTTGGATTAACTCTAACTGATTAACTCTATTGGTTTAACTCTAACTGATTACTCAAATTGGTTAACTCTAACTGATTAACTCTAACTGGTTAACTCAAATCGATTAATTCTAACTGATTAACTCTATTTGACTAACTCGACTCGACTAACCCCTTTCGAATAACATATTCGATTAACTAACTTCGAATACCATATTCGATTAACTTCTTCGAATGTCTATATTCGATTAACTTCTTCGAATACCATATTCGATTAACTTCTTCGAATGTCTATATTCGATTAACTAACTTTGAATACCATATTCGATTTCTCTAACTTTGAATACCATATTCGATTAACTAACTTCGAATACCATATTCGATTTCTCCTTTCGAATGTCTATATTCGATTAACTAACTTCGAATACCATATTCGATTTCTCCTTTCGAATGTCTATATTCGATTAACTAACTTCGAATACCATATTCGATTTACTTTATTCACTTTATAAAGATTTCCTTTTTAACAACGTGTTATTCATTGGAAAAGATTTACTTTTAAATAACGGTTCTACACTTTAAAAAAATGATTTCCTTTTTATAATGTTTCCTTTCCAATTCTATTTGTAAATGGTTTACAAATATTATCCTTTCAAATTTATTCTTGAAATATTCTAACTCCTTAAATTCCCGGGAAAATTCGCCATAACCTCCTTTGTATCGGGAGCATCGGGAAAATCCCCAAACTCGCCACACAGGCCTTTCCATTCAAAAAGAAAAATGTTTTGAATTTATTTTCTTTTTTGAAATATCTCCTATTTATAAATATCCCAAGTTATAAATATCCCTTATTTATAAATATTCCACTTTATAAATATCGCTTATTTATAAATATCCCATTTTATAAACATGCTATTTTCAATATCACTTTGAAAATTCCCTTATCAACATTTCGATATGTTATGGTATTAAATCATATCAAATCACGCTGTTCAATATCGTTCAACCACATATAATCGCCCACAGATTTTACATCACATCATATAACAATATATGAAAAATATTGAAATAACTGTTGAGGAATCCAGTCGGATTCCTCCAACCTGTTTCCCTGCATCCACAGATGTTACGCAGTATAATATACATCAATTTCATCCCAACATGAAATATACTGATAATCAGAATCCATATTTGATTTACGGTTTTCTATATATAACCATATCTACGTTTTCAATCAAATCTATTTAACAGTCCAATTTAACAGTCCAATTTAACAATCAATATACAGCAATCAATCATTAAAAATAAAGTACAGTTTATACAAGTATAAACTGAACAAAGTTAGTGAGATTTACTCACATTTGCGCGTTAACCGATAAATGTCGGTTTGCGTTATCTGATTTAGTCGAACAATTTATTTTGCCATAAATTGTAACGAGCTCCGATGGACTTGCGGTCAGTCCCATTGTGTAGTGTCCGTCCATACGGTCCCAACGCAACTTACGGTTCTTGATTCTGACCTCGTATGATCAAGTTATCGAGTTACAAAGTTAATATACTTTTAAATATAAACAAAACTTGAATTAAATTAATAATTGGGCTTAACTTTGATCCATGGCCCATTCACCATCGTACAAGCCCATACCCGCTCTCCTTTATAAACCCGATACTCCTCCTTTCTTTCCCAAATCGTCAGCTGCAGGAAATTACAGTGGCCATTATCCCCCCGTTCGATCCCCTTTCCCTCTATCGATACTCCATGAATCTCCACAAACGAACTTGCGTCCAACTCCTCTCATCACTCTTCATCGCTCCATACCCTAAACGAAGAGCTCGCCGGTCATCCCAGTGCTGCGACGTCGACTGCTCCAGTACGCCCACCGAACTCTAATGCCACTGAACCTCTTCAAAAACCACTCGCAAGTCAAAAATCAAACACTGAATCTATATACGAACTCGCTTTTGAGCATTGATGCTTCATTCGGCAGATTTTGTGAACCCTAGCTTTCATTGGGAAAATACAGTGAGCAGAAATGGGTGTCGCACCCTTCTATCGGTATACCAGAACGAAGAGGATCTTGATACGAATCCATTCATGGTTGTTTTGGGATTTATAGGAATTCATGTGAATTTCTACTGATTTTTGAAAGAGGAAATTTCTCATTTGCTGTTTATAAGTGACGGCGCATTTTACTTGAGTTTACAGAGAAGTGAATTAGGTTTATATGAAGTATGTGCTGTATTTATAGGACAAACAAATATCTAGATATTTTGTAGAAGGAATATTCCCGGGTATATTCTCATATATATATTCATTTCAGTCTTCTAAAAATCACTGCGAACACATACGATGCCTAAAAATCATGAAACTTGACATGTAGCTAGAGTTCGTCATTACGGTCCCAACGAAACTGGTTTCGTCGAATTCCGACTCCGTATGCTCACACAGCGTATTTTTAACCATCGAAAAACTGACTGTTTCTCACTCTAAAAATCCGTACGACCACACAGTACCTCTAAAAATCACGAAAACTGGACCCTAGCATAAATTCACTATTCCGGATCCAACAAAATTGGTTTCGTCGAATTCCGACTTCGTATGCAAAAGCGACTATTTTTTTAAAGCTCTAAATAGCCTATTTAAATATATAAATATATTTAAATATAATTAAATTAAATATTTAAAATTAAATATTATCGTATATCTTCACATATGATATCGTACAGCCCCAGAATATCATATCAGAATTTACAGCTTGATATTTCAGATTCCAGATTATCTCGATATTCAGTTTATACTGAAAATCCATTTATAACGTACATAAAGCATCGCAAATTATAAAGGAATTCCACAGCGACTTTTCTGAAATTTGATTTGGACGTACATCAAAATCTACACGACGAAATCCCGATTTTTCTCTTCCACTAGAAAGATATACTCCACCAGCTCCACACGTTTCTTGTTTCACAGAGATCCGATTTAAAACGAATCCTGTACATTCAGTTGAAGTTCAAATCACCCAATAGCGAACTGCCGCGCCATTTCAAGCTCTATTATAATTATACGTTCAAACCGTCGTCGATTGGATATATTCGTTATTATATTTCGAATCGAAACTCCACAAAATCTCGTATGCTATTCAATTCACATGATATTGTGAATTTCACTATTTCCGACTATTTCGACATTATAATATATTATTATATTATAATTATTAATTAAATATTCAATATTATTTAATTAAACGATCATTAACTTCTCTAAATCACAAATTTTATAATTAAATAAATTAATTATATATCTCTAAAAATGCGGGTCATTACATTCTTCCCCACTTAAAATAATTTCGTCCTCGAAATTGCTAAGGTAGAGGACGACCCTATCTATTGGAATTCCTAAGATTTGTTTACCCCTTATTTCTGATTTTAACTAAACCAATTAATATCGACTAAAATATTAATTTATTCCGACTAACTAAATTTTCAAAAATTCTGAAAATTTTCTACCACTTTAAACTTTCGAATTTTTTTGCCAGCACCTCCTTTGTACTGGTCAATAGCTCAAACTCCAACTCGCCTCTCTGGGCCTTCTTCAACCCAAAAGAAAATCAAACAGCCAAACGGCTTGCCAATTCGGCTCATAAATCACCAAACTCATATGAAATATAAACTTGTACCTTTTTGTCGGGCATATCATTATATCCCAACCATTCGTCACCACTTCTGCATATAACAATGCATTACCAACTTGATCTCAAATTAGTTCATTCTCAAAACCAAATCATTCGCTTATACCTAAGTCGAATTCTATTTCCACTCGAGTTCCATTCTCGATTTCAAACTCTTAACTTATTTATTCAAGTTAATTCCAGATTATTTTTAATTCGATTTATACCATCTCAATCTATTTAACTTCATTAGTTAAATTTTAATTCCAGAACTGAAATTCCTGGGAAATTTCAAATCAATTTGAAATCATAATGCCAATTCAAAACCTTTGAATTTCTAAACAACTTGTTTTCTCAAAACAATTCAAAAACAAGATCTTTGGAAGTAATCCGTCACTTAGAACTCGAAAATGAACACTGATGATGTCTAGATTCATCATCAGAATCTATTTTCCAGCAAATCAAAGTGAGTTCAATACTATATCATTTCAAAACCCTTACTAAATACATCCATTTTGAAAACATCTCAAAATCTCCCAGGAACTTAAAATTTCCTTATTTTAATTCCAAATCTGATTTAAATTCATATTTAATTCATCTCATAATACTTATATGAATTCTCATTGGTTATTTATAACCATTTCACTTTTTAAAATCTTATTCGATTATAATATCAATCAACACATCCATTATATATTCTAATATAACTTGGGGTAAAATTATTTCATTTACCCTCTTTTCAAAACATACAATGACGGTTCATCGTATTCGAGTGTTTAGTAACCCTTATCGATACAGTGGATCAGATTGATCGACCAGAATTCATAAGCCACTCAACCAATAAATCTCCACAATATAAAACCAGTTTTATATAAAATACAAATACGCACTCATATATATACACTCATACTCAATCTAGGGTATTACTAACCCTATCTCTACCGAGTCACGCCACAGAGCCAAGTAATTCTTAACTTAAGCTCTGATACCAACTGTAACGACCCGGATTTTGAGCGGCTTTGGTTATCGACATAAGCCCGACGTCGATAACCAAAACATCGAAAAATCCCGGTTGTTAGTGAAAGAAATTAGAGGGTGAGAATAGATAAGATAGAAATTTAGAATAGAAGAAGAAAAGAAGAACTTACATCATCAGAGTAACACGAATCTCACAGCGGAACGAATAACATATAATATATAACATAACTTTGAAATATAACAGTTATGTATACAATAGCACTTATCAGGGTACAACACTTACAACACAGCGGAAATAACTATAGCTATATGATCTTGAAGCCTCCTGCTCCAAGCTCTTCCAGTATATCTGTAAAACCCGACTACTTGACTGCCCATACAAATTTAGGCACCCAAGAGTTTAGGGAAAACAACAAATAAACTCCGGGTCAGTCATGTGACTGGTGTGAATAAACTCAAATCATTTAAAACAGGTATATGATATCTCATAAGACCACGCCGTGAATACGGAACGGGTTTTTCCCTTATGAGAATCCAAACATTTTTGCAAAGCAATATCATTCTGATATTATAATAATGTCTAAGTACAAATAAATATCAGTCTAGTAGAAACGCTTGCATCTCACGTTCTACATACATAGTATACAATCACAACCGCAAGCACGTATTGGGTAATGGATTTCCAACTATGACAAGGTATGGAATCACCTTCCGATCAGTGTACTCTAGGAACGATACACTAGAGTTCAACAAGAACATCTTGCAACTCAGCCACACATGACCGACCACTCATTTCGCTTGAGTGTATCGAATGTACATCACCAACGGTTGGGATCAGCAACCGTTCCCGTATATATATATGGGACAGCATTGATAGATTTAAGAAACAAATGAATATTCACTAGATAGGTGATTATACACCCTACTTCGGTGCGACCGACTTAGCCATGCTGCCTGCCCGATTTCTGTCATTTACCGGATGATGAGGCTAGAAGCTACGCTTTATCATCACATCAGATTCACTTCGAATGCCACATTGTCAGATCCATCAGAATCACTAATTGACATCTACAACCATACATTACGTGTCAGCTAAAAGAAGTTTCCTTCTCCGCTTCCACTCTTGGTATAGTTGAAGAAATCAATGTACGTGACCGTCTGGAAATACTATGTCAGACATCCATCTTCATTCACTTAGAAATGTCACATCGTCATACCCGCCAAATCACAAATTGACTTATCCAAAAATAACACGGGTATACAGCTAAGAGAAACGAATTCCTCCGCCACCAAACGTGAATATGTTTGAACAGATCAACTTACGCGATCCATTGGATATACTCTGTCAGACCTTCGTCCATACTAGTTGTCCTGGGACTGGACAAACCGAAGGCACTATTCTGTAAACAGGATAGCCCTTGCATTTTACTGCGTCTTCAATTATCTTTGGCATATATGATTCGCGACGCTTATGCCAATACAGAGTGGTTCTTTGGATAATAATCCAACCGGTCTCTCCATATTAACAACGTTAAAATGGTCAAAACTTCGATAGTCGGTGAGTTAACTATCAAAGAAAAACAAGTGTGCAAACAACGATATTATTTCCAAATGGAAATTATATCGAACAAACATCATTTAACATAAATCTATTTAGTTCATTTATTTACTTATCTCCTGTTTCCCTATATTCTAAATTCTTATTTTTCTTTTATCAGAAAACATTTCTGATTCTCGTTTGGAAAACATTTCCAACACTCCTTTACGATCAAACCTTACCATTTCTTGGTTAAGAAGGAAGTCACTCAAGTTGGGGTATAATTACCTCTCAGACCTTGACTGAACAACGTTATAACTTCGAAATGGTCAAAGTTTATCTTTTAATCTTTAACAACTTCTTTACTCCTTCCTCGGATTCAATTTTACTAGTACACTTCTATATTTAAAACATTGGTTATAACGATAACGTTATAATCCTTACTTTTGAATTATCTAACTTTAATTATAACTTCTATTCTTATTAGTGAATAATTAACCTAACACTTATTTATTTATAAATAAATAAATCTCTATTTAAACACTGGAAAGTATAAGTACTTTCCCGAATTCGATATAATCGAATTTGCCGATTAACTCTCTTCGAGAAATCTCTATTTGATTAACTCTTCTTCGAATAAATGATATTCGATAATCTCTCTTCGAATAACTAATATTCGATAACTCTTCCTTTTCAAATATCTCATATTTGAAAATCTCACTTCGATTAAACTATAATCGATAACTCCCTTCGATGAAACTAACATCGATAACTCCTTTCGATGAAACTAACATCGATAACTCCCTTCGATGAAACTAACATCGATTTATTTAACTCAACTTGATTTACTCCTATCGAATAACTAATATTCGATTTAACTCCATTTAACTCTATTCGAATAACTACTATTCGATTAACTCTATTCAACTCTATTCGAATAAACTATATTCGACTCACTCTATTTAACTCCATTCGAACAACTACTATTTGACAACTCTATTTAACTCCATTCGCTTGACTCTAGATCGCAGCGATCACAATGGTTACGCCTGATTCCTTCAGGAAACATCCGACCGCCTTAGGCTATTTGCAGCCCTGCGAATTACGCTAGCAGTCGTGCTAAATGGCATATTATTTGGATTAACTCTAACTGATTAACTCTATTGGTTTAACTCTAACTGATTACTCAAATTGGTTAACTCTAACTGATTAACTCTAACTGGTTAACTCAAATCGATTAATTCTAACTGATTAACTCTATTTGACTAACTCGACTCGACTAACCCCTTTCGAATAACATATTCGATTAACTAACTTCGAATACCATATTCGATTAACTTCTTCGAATTTCTATATTCGATTAACTTCTTCGAATACCATATTCGATTAACTTCTTCGAATGTCTATATTCGATTAACTAACTTCGAATACCATATTCGATTTCTCTAACTTTGAATACCATATTCGATTAACTAACTTCGAATACCATATTCGATTTCTCCTTTCGAATGTCTATATTCGATTAACTAACTTCGAATACCATATTCGATTTCTCCTTTCGAATGTCTATATTCGATTAACTAACTTCGAATACCATATTCGATTTACTTTATTCACTTTATAAAGATTTCCTTTTTAACAACGTTTTATTCATTGGAAAAGATTTACTTTTAAATAACGGTTCTACACTTTAAAAAAATGATTTCCTTTTTATAATGTTTCCTTTCCAATTCTATTTGTAAATGGTTTACAAATATTATCCTTTCAAATTTATTCTTGAAATATTCTAACTCCTTAAATTCCCGGGAAAATTCGCCATAACCTCCTTTGTATCGGGAGCATCGGGAAAATCCCCAAACTCGCCACACAGGCCTTTCCATTCAAAAAGAAAAATGTTTTGAATTTATTTTCTTTTTTGAAATATCTCCTATTTATAAATATCCCAATTTATAAATATCCCTTATTTATAAATATTCCACTTTATAAATATCGCTTATTTATAAATATCCCATTTTATAAACATGCTATTTTCAATATCACTTTGAAAATTCCCTTATCAACATTTCGATATGTTATGGTATTAAATCATATCAAATCACGCTGTTCAATATCGTTCAACCACATATAATCGCCCACAGATTTTACATCACATCATATAACAATATATGAAAAATATTGAAATAACTGTTGAGGAATCCAGTCGGATTCCTCCAACCTGTTTCCCTGCATCCACAGATGTTACGCAGTATAATATACATCAATTTCATCCCAACATGAAATATACTGATAATCAGAATCCATATTTGATTTACGGTTTTCTATATATAACCATATCTACGTTTTCAATCAAATCTATTTAACAGTCCAATTTAACAGTCCAATTTAACAATCAATATACAGCAATCAATCATTAAAAATAAAGTACAGTTTATACAAATATAAACTGAACAAAGTTAGTGAGATTTACTCACATTTGCGCGTTAACCGATAAATGTCGGTTTGCGTTATCTGATTCAGTCGAACAATTTATTTTGCCATAAATTGTAACGAGCTCCGATGGACTTGCGGTCAGTCCCATTGTGTAGTGTCCGTCCATACGGTCCCAACGCAACTTACGGTTCTTGATTCTGACCTCGTATGATCAAGTTATCGAGTTACAAAGTTAATATACTTTTAAATATAAACAAAACTTGAATTAAATTAATAATTGGGCTTAACTTTGATCCATGGCCCATTCACCATCGTACAAGCCCATACCCGCTCTCCTTTATAAACCCGATACTCCTCCTTTCTTTCCCAAATCGTCAGCTGCAGGAAATTACAGTGGCCATTATCCCCCCGTTCGATCCCCTTTCCCTCTATCGATACTCCATGAATCTCCACAAACGAACTTGCATCCAACTCCTCTCATCACTCTTCATCGCTCCATACCCTAAACGAAGAGCTCGCCGGTCATCCCAGTGCTGCGACGTCGACTGCTCCAGTACGCCCACCGAACTCTAATGCCACTGAACCTCTTCAAAAACCACTCGCAAGTCAAAAATCAAACACTGAATCTATATACGAACTCGCTTTTGAGCATTGATGCTTCATTCGGCAGATTTTGTGAACCCTAGCTTTCATTGGGAAAATACAGTAAGCAGAAATGGGTGTCGCACCCTTCTATCGGTATACCAGAACGAAGAGGATCTTGATACGAATCCATTCATGGTTGTTTTGGGATTTATAGGAATTCATGTGAATTTCTACTGATTTTTGAAAGAGGAAATTTCTCATTTGCTGTTTATAAGTGACGACGCATTTTACTTGAGTTTACAGGGAAGTGAATTAGGTTTATATGAAGTATGTGCTGTATTTATAGGACAAACAAATATCTAGATATTTTGTAGAAGGAATATTCCCGGGTATATTCTCATATATATATTCATTTCAGTCTTCTAAAAATCACTGCGAACACATACGATGCCTAAAAATCATGAAACTTGACATGTAGCTAGAGTTCGTCATTACGGTCCCAACGAAACTGGTTTCGTCGAATTCCGACTCCGTATGCTCACACAGCGTATTTTTAACCATCGAAAAACTGACTGTTTCTCACTCTAAAAATCCGTACGACCACACAGTACCTCTAAAAATCACGAAAACTGGACCCTAGCATAAATTCACTATTCCAGATCCAACAAAATTGGTTTCGTCGAATTCCGACTTCGTATGCAAAAGCGACTATTTTTTTAAAGCTCTAAATAGCCTATTTAAATATATAAATATATTTAAATATAATTAAATTAAATATTTAAAATTAAATATTATCGTATATCTTCACATATGATATCGTACAGCCCCAGAATATCATATCAGAATTTACAGCTTGATATTTCAGATTCCAGATTATCTCGATATTCAGTTTATACTGAAAATCCATTTATAACGTATATAAAGCATCGCAAATTATAAAGGAATTCCACAGCGACTTTTCTGAAATTTGATTTGGACGTACATCAAAATCTACACGACGAAATCCTGATTTTTCTCTTCCACTAGAAAGATATACTCCACCAGCTCCACACGTTTCTTGTTTCACAGAGATCCAATTTAAAACGAATCCTGTACATTCAGTTGAAGTTCAAATCACCCAATAGCGAACTGCCGCGCCATTTCAAGCTCTATTATAATTATACGTTCAAACCGTCGTCGATTGGATATATTCGTTATTATATTTCGAATCGAAACTCCACAAAATCTCGTATGCTATTCAATTCACATGATATTGTGAATTTCACTATTTCTGACTATTTCGACATTATAATATATTATTATATTATAATTATTAATTAAATATTCAATATTATTTAATTAAACGATCATTAACTTCTCTAAATCACAAATTTTATAATTAAATAAATTAATTATATATCTCTAAAAATGCGGGTCATTACAGCAGCTTCCTCTTTCAACAACCATGTTGCCAACTGAACTTTCCTATGGTCCTCCATATCAAAGATAATGAACAAGTCTTCAGTCTCCTTTAGCCAGTTTCGTGCCTCAACGAAGGTTTCAGTTCCAACGAAGTTCTTGTCGCCCATTGCTTTAAAGTCTTCGCATATTTTGGCAAAGGCGATACCAGGAGGAGGAGGAACCGCGACCACTGGGGGAGGAGGAGGAGGGATGTCTGCCGGGCCCACGCCGTTGGCCCTGGCTTCTAAGTACCTTCGGAACCATCTAGGCACGGGTATTCCCTCAGGCAGGTTAAGATCATCCATCCTGAAAAACAAAAAGAAAAAGATTCAAACGTGGAAACGAAGGAAAGTGCTAATGGCTTTTTGGGGAATAGCCTTTTTAAACATAAAACTTTTCTTGAAAAATGCTTCTTTATAAATGGTTTTGAAAATAGTTTCAGAAGGTTTTCAAAACTTTTTGCCCAATCTGGTAACCTTCTGCTCTGATACCAAATGTAACACCCCACCTCAGCTAGGGTCACTCACAAAGGGAATGCACTAGTTTTGGTGGAGTATTATCTAGGTAAACATACACAGAGATATCACAAGGCAGAACATAAATAAAGCAGCGGTAGAAATTAAAAACCAAATTTTTATTACTTTCACGAAAAGTGTTAAAAACTCATATATCCAAGGTACAAATTATTCCATTACATCAAGTTCCAAATAAAGAAGCATAAACTTAAGATAACAAAAGTAAATTATCCCCCATAAATAGCAGAAGCAGCCATAGCATAGCTCAAGACCAAACCGTACATGAGCTGTCAGAAAGCAAGCTAAATCCAAGCAAAGAGCTAGTGTTTCCTCCCTGAGAACCTGGGGGGAACGAAAGAAAAAGAGGCGAAAGAAAAAGGGTCAGTCATAAGACTGGTAAGCCCTAGTGACTTTCAGTATAAAAACTAGTAAAGGTAACATGACATGCGAAAATTGGAATTAAACATAAGGATGATAACAGGACTGATATGATAAACAAGATAAGTCAAGTCTAGTATCGCATATTCAAGATTCGCTGCACCATCTGTACTAGTGTTCTAACCCATGTCAAGTATTAATCATGAAATGATCCCTTGGCCCAGTATCATGAAGTGACCCATTACGGGGTCCTACGGTACGATCTACTAATCGATCGGCTCCCTACAAGTTCTAGCTCGTTATGTGTCTGTGTCATACGGCCCTATCCTGAAATGTAGTTACCTGTGCTTGGTCCACCATAGGGTGTATCAAGTCCTATGGTGCCAACCACCGACACGAATCAAGCACGCACAGTGTAAACCTACGGGTGCCCAATGCCTTCTTTTTCAACTTCAGACTACGTGCACGACCATAGTCCGCCTGAACTTACAATGGCACACCTACTCAGCCGTCGTTCTGGTCACTTACAATCAGCCCAGTAAACGTGCCCCACCCTGCCTAGTCCCAGGGTATCGTGATACATCTAAGTGGGTTACTGCTGAAAAGGACCGCGTAACCAGGGTTTCTAATGGGTTAAGTGTTGTCATTCAAATTCGTGACTTAACCCTATCCAAATCATGTATCAAGTTGGTTAAGTGTACTCAAGCGGTTCATGACTTAACCTTATCAAATCATCGTGTCAAGTTGGTTAAGTATATTCAAGTGGTCCATGACTTAACCCTATCAAGTGGCATTAATTCATTAATGCACCTCAACCTCTCACATTAGACTAACTGTTGTGGTCACTGGATTTGACGGGCGGTTCCAGGCAGATTTACACCACAACATAGTCTAACCACGGGTTTTACGTGCGATATGACCAACTACCCACATTAGATCCTATTGTTTGCAACCACTGGATTTGCCGGGCGGTTCCGGGCAGATTTACACTGCATACTCAACCCAACCTCGAGTTGGCCATTTTCAAGTTTATCTAATTGTCATGCCCACGTTCAAGTTTTCATGTCAAAATTCATGTCGAGTTTTCATGTCATGTTTCATGTCAAATCGTGTCAAGTTCATGTCCATATCCAGGTTCAAGTTATTATAACGTTCACGCTCAAGTTCAAAGCCAATTCATGTTTTATTCTACCCAAATCGTATTCCCATCGCACGTAAGCTCGAATCGATACGAATAAATCTAATTAGGGAATAACATAAAAAGGGACGGGTATAAGGTGGCAGAAGTGATTACTAGCATAGCATGGTATGACTTGAGATAAATGATTATAACATGACTGGCATATGGAATATTGGCCTCAAACATAAAGATTCCAAATCTAGCAAAATAAGGTACTAGTCAAGATAACAGTTGTCATAAGGTGATAGTATAGTCATGGTAACGATTGACATAAGGTGATAGTATAGTCATGGTAACGATTGACATAAGGTGATAGTCATAAACTTGTGACTAATAGCAGATTCAACATGATAATATGAGGGGGTTTTCTTTTTGATTTACAACACGAATAGGCCCCAAATCAATGTCATAGTAATATACCAAAAGTCAAGAGCCAAGATGAACAAGAATGGATGCAAAACCGTCATCATACACAGGTCCAATTTCAATTTACAACATATTCATATTACATTTACAGTTTAAATCTAAAAATAACTGGGGCTTACAGATTGTGGTTCGAGAAATAGAAAAAGAGAGTCGATGTTGATTCTTTATATGCTTAGTCAAGTCCTAACAGAAATCCCCAAATCAGCAACGTAGTTTCGACATAGAAGAAGTAGTCCCTTTCTCTAACTTTTCAACCAGAATTTGAGCAGCATAAGGTCAAAAAGAATTTTGTGTAGAGAGACTAGTGTTAGGGGCTGTATATATAGGGTCAGGTCAACGAATGTAGACAGAAACGAGGCCAGAAACATCAAAGTGAATCCAGCTTCAAAAGTGGGCTCGGCCACCAGGTCGACCCCCAGGTCGACACTATGGTCGACCTGGTCCTGGGTAGGTCGACTACATAGTCGGCCCCCTGGTTGACCTGGTCCTAGGCGGGAAATTTCCCGCCCAGTCCATTCTGAGGTTTGAATTTCGAAATTTGAATTCGAATTCTGCTGTTTTGAACTTGAAAACTTCGAAAGGTCATAACTTGGTCATACGAACTCCGATTTTCGAAAACTCGGACTCGTTTCCAAGTAGAATTTCGAGATGAACGCAATGGCGCAACCTGTTTCCCTTGATTCTTATTTTAAAAATTAATTCTGCCTTGATTTATGGTTATTACACGTTATAAAAACACGGGTTGTTACATTGGGAATGAATATTGGTTTTGTATTACAAATGATATTTATCTTAAGATAAGAACGTTGTTGATAAAGGTCTGGGAGGTAAGTAAAATGGCCCAACTGGAAAGACTTTAGTATTATCGGAGGATGATATTAGTTGTAATGGTGCAGATGTTAGAAGTAATTTATTTTAAGAAATAATAACATAATGTCATTTGAAGAATTTGAAAATATATAATGAGATCCCAAAATTAAAGGAATTAGAGAGGGGCTTAAGAATATGAAATGATATTTCCATAATAAAAGAAACAAAAGGAGATTGGTGAAAATATAACGATATTTTCAAAGTAATGAGATGAGATTTAGAATGAATTTATTCTAAAAAGAATAGTTACGATTATAGTGCTCAAATAACAAAACAAAAGGAGTATCATAACGATTATTTTACGAATGATAAGTTGAATCGATTTCCCAGTTATAGATAATAAGAAATATTATAGCAAACATTTTGAAATGTTAGTTAATGGGAAAACGGGATATGATCTTAAGATTTTTTTTCTGAGTATGTAAATAAAAGGATTTGAGAATATTAACATATTAAACTGAGATATTATTTTTGGTATTACAACTGATATGTTATTTTTAAAGGCCAAGTGACGTGTACTAAACCAATGGATTTATTTTATTTTTATGATTGTTTATTTTGATAGTTAAATAACCGACTATCAAAATCTAACCTAATGCGTATTGGTACGGAAAGACCGAGATTAAGTTTATATTGGAGAATCATTCTTAATCAATAAATACGTAAACGAAGAAGATATCAAATGACGACCGAGATGGAGCATTTGAAGACCATAGATCTTCATAAAACGGAAGAACCACTTAAAATCTCTGAATCGACCCATACTAGGGTTCTGTCGTGGTTGGAATCTATGGATTGCAAGGGCTACTCGCTGCTGATCTACATGGTTATACCTAGATGTGGTAGAAGGGTACCTTTGAGTCATCCTGTTCATGGATGACTTGTATGGACGAATTCTGACAGAGTATTTCCTAAAAACCACGTACATTGATTTTCACAAATATACCGAGTTAGTGGCCAAGAAGGGCACTTCTTTTATACCTAGAATATATTTGTGGATGTCAATTAGTGATTTGATGGATCTGACAGTGTACAAAGTAAATGGTGATATGTTGTTCTAAGTTAATGTTAACCTTAATCTTTTTCAATCGGGAAATGACAAAAAATGGTTAGGAAGCATGACTAAGTGGGTCGATCCCAATTAGGGTGTATAATCACCTATCTAGAGAAAATCCATTTCCTTCTTTAATTTATTTCGATGTTGTCCCTTTTCGGGAAACAGTGGGTAGCTGCCAACCATTGGTGATATACATTCGATACAATTAAGCAAAATGAGTGGTCGGTCATGTGTGGCCGGGTTGCAAGATGTTCTTGTTGAACTTAATATATTCCCCTCTAGATATACACTATCAGAAGGTGGTTCCATACCTTATCATAGTCGAAATTCAGTCTCCAATAAGTGCATGTGGTTTGATTTTATATATGTAGAGCGTGAGATGCAAGCGTTCTGCTAGATGGTTATTTATTTGATTTAGACACTATTATAATATCAGAATAGATATGATTTCAAAGATTGTTTTGGGTTATCGTAAGGTAAAAACCATCCGCGTTTATGTATGGATCGGTCTCATGATTATTCTTTCCTTTCAGAAAAGATTTTTTACTATAAAATCTAGTTGGTTGTTATTTATAAACTTAGTGGGTTTCTCACTCTGGTTCACCAGACTAATCCAGCGTTTGCAATGCTCGGGTTAGACCGAGTTTTACAAGTTCATGTTATCGGGTTCTGTGATGTTCAGAGATGGGCTGAAGGTGTTCAGACATATGATATCTAGTATTTATTCCACTGTGTATTGTATATGAGGACATATTATTATAACCGTCGAGATGTATTTATGTACTCTAATGATTGTAGGTTTTATTTCAAAGCTCTTAATAAAGTTTTATTTTTATATTATATTTTGTTACGCCGTGATGTGAGACTCTGATTCTGTTGTTAGTTTGGTTCTTTCTCTTCTTCTATTCTAATATTTCTATCTTTCTTATCTCACTCTCTAATTTCTTTTTATTAACTATCTAGTATTTTGATACTTGAGTTTTGATAAGTAATACAAGTTTATGTATTATTTTTGGAATTCGAACGTCGAATTTGTTGGGTCACCTTCCTCGTGTTTAGCACTTCTAAACGAGCTTGGATTCCTTCATTTCCTATATGATTTAATAAATCATTTGCATTAAATAAACTCATTAATTTATTATAGTTAAATTTATCTTGTTATATAATTCAAAATTTTTGACATCACTAAGGTTATTAGAACAGATGTGCAATCACATGTTGTTATTGCTATAAGGTGGTATAAATCACACTTACATTTTATTTTCTTGTGGTGAGTTAGAAATTACACGGTTAGATTATTCTATGTTTACAGGTATCATTACATGAGTGATTGGTTTTTTGTTGATCGCATATGACGATCGGTGGCTTGATCTCGCGCTTGTTTAGGATATATTTCCACATTTCGACACTTCGCCTACATTGTATTGAACCGCTTTGTTTATTAGAGTTAGTGTGATTACTACTGCTATGGAAAAAAATATTGAGGGAGTATTTTGCAGAGCATGATTTGGAGCATGCTAGATTATTTGTTTCATACCATATGATGAACTCGTGTTTTAGTACCATCAACAGTGGTTTAGGCTGTTTAGCGATTGACCTTATTAAGGTCATATCTAATTTGATTTTTGATAGTGTTGTTATATACGATGAAGTACTCATATTCTTGCATATATATACAAACGACTAGATGCACAGTGCATCGGATCGAAGTTATAGGTTTCTTTGTATGGATTTTATTACACTGCAAATACTTGTAGTATTCCAAGAACTTCCATCTCGCCACACTAACTACAGATGCATCTAGCTTCTCCCCTTGCTTTTCATTTTGGTATGTGAAAAATAAAAGCCATAAGGATAATAAATCTCACAACATATATTATGTTGCTCACAAGTAAATTGACTTGAGCATGTATGAATGATCGAGAGGCGCTTGAGGCTGGAGTCACAAGTGACGCCGGAAAAAAGAAAGTGAAAAACAAGAAGGATGATTCGAAGAGAAACAAGATAGTGCTGAAGTACCCTTCCTACACAAAACTGAATGCATCTCTGGAAAGAATCTAATTGGATACGCTGGAGCATCTCCCGTATTGGAAACCGGATCCTCGAGAGCCTTGTGAAAATGAGGGAAGTATGGAAGACATTGCCTATTCCATGATCAAGATGGGCATAATACGTCGGACTATAGGCACCTCCGAGACCTAGTTGAGGAGCATGTTAGGAACAAGAATCTTTGAGGCTATGTTGACACTGAAGAGTCGGTGCCCGAACGCAGGCAACCGTATGCAACTTAAAACCGAGAAGGACCTCGTCCCAGAACGCAAATCATCATCTCATGATGGAGGTGGCGATAATGGAATGAATCTCGAAGACGTTTTATCCCATTTGATTTCTCTTTGTTTTTGCTTATGTTTTTGCTTAAAATCGCCCTGTATGGAGAATGAAACGAATGGTGTCCTTGCTTCATCTGGAGAGATGGAGTTAAATACCTAAACCATAAGCTCTTGTCTCTAAGAGGCGATTGGATGATCTCATGTGATTTTCCTGTTAATCTTAATCGCCAAATAACAACTGGGTGGATTTGCAGGAGTGGATCTTGAATTCCTTTCACCGGATGTGAATTGATGAATTCATATGAATGATCTAAGAACTCTGTTATCGGAGAGTGGTACGATGGGTTCGTATAAATGAGTTCCATCACCGGAGCATGATTGGATGAACACATGAACTATGAGCTCGCTGCTGGAGGGCGGTAGAATGAGCTCATATCAATGAACTATGAGTTCTTCTACTGGAGAGAAGTAGGATGAACTCATATCGATGAAATATGAGTTATGCCGCCGTAGAACGGTAGGATGAATAGGGGTGTAAATCAGTAAGATCTTACAAAGGTATGTTTAGTGTCTGTCCTAAATAAAATCGGACTGGACACGGACCAAACGAAAAAAAATTCTTGTACAAATTTTGTTGTCCTAACTCGTGTCCTAATCGAAATTGGTTGGACACGGACATGTGTTTTTCGAACATGGACACGAACGGACCCGGTCAGACATGGATATTTATATTAAATTTTATATATTTTACTAGATTTTCTTTTAGCTAGACACCGAATTACATGAAATTCGGACGAATTCGAATGAACACAGACCGGACGTGATTTTTTCTCATATAAATTTTGTTGTCCTAACTCATACCCTAAATGAAAATTGAACGAGCATATTTTGGTCACGGACACGAACGGACAACGGACATCCAAACAAAATTTACAGCCCTAAGGATGAGCTCATATCGATGAACTATGAGCTCCACCATCGAAAATTGGTAGGTTGACCTTATAACGATGAACTATGAGCTCTGCCACCAGAGAGCGGTGGGATGAGCTCATATTGATGAACCATGAGCTTCGTCGTTGAAGAGCGATAGATTAGACTCATGAAGATGCGCTACATATTCCATAGGCGAAGTGCGATTGGGTGAATCCGTATCGGATTGCAGCTCAAGTAAAAATTTTTCTATTTGGCTGCCCTCGTCGTCTTTTTAGCTCATGGTAAGGCCACCTTGATTTGTAATGGATAAGGTCTTTACTCGTTTGGACTTTGGGATGTTCTGTTGGTTTATTGCAGGAAACTCACCTTATTAAACTCGAGTGGTCTAGCTAGTGACATGGCAAGGTCTCTCGCTCCTGGCTTATTCTTGGTCCTCTTGTCAGGATTTGACAAGGACATGTTGGACTCATTTGGTTATTTTCTATTTTGGTTTCCTGGATTCCAGGTTACCACGGTTTCCTAACTCTCAGTTATTGTGTTTATCCTTCGTAATTCAATTCAGAGCGGTTGTCAAGTCTCTTTGGGTTTTGTTTTCTGGCTAATACGATCCGAAGCAATCGTCGGCTTCCTTTGGTGTTTTGGATTTCTAGTTTTCCATTAATATGATCTAACATGATCGTTGCCTTTGATTTTCTGGTTCTTGGCAGTTGGATTTCTATGCCAACTTCTTTGGGTTCGCGACTTCTAGATTCTTGGAGGTCTGGATTATCGTAAAACACATATCCCTTTTCTCAAAGAAGATATGTTTTGGAGGGCTATTTGGACTTTTAGTTGTCCATTCGCAGCACGTGAAAGACTTCTTCTTGCAGCATTTTAATGGCTTCTTTCATAGTTTTCATGGATTTAAAAGGTGTTTTGGACCTCTAAACTTCACATTGAAGTTTACTCTTAACACTTGGAAATTTAGATTGGCACTTAGCTCGCTTCTGGACATATTTGGACTTAGAAGCACATTTCACACATTTTGGCTTAAGGAAGATAGTTATCGTCTAATAGAGAATTAACAAGGACTTTGTTATTCTCCATTACAACTTTGTAGACACAAAGTGTTCAAACTTGAATAATTCTTGTAATTGTAACAATAATGATGAATAATTACATGAAAGTGGATGTAGACGTTAGTCCTGAACCACTATAAAACGTTTTATGTCCCTTTACATTTCTTGCATTTGGCTATTGGATTAAACTCAACCCTTTGGGTGTTGCCGTGTGCGAGTTGGCCAATTCCCCATGTCAACACCATGATTTGGTTATAATTTAAGTGAAGCTTTCATATTGAAGATCCATAATATTTCCAAGTCGAGAGAACTATGTAAATTAGTAACATTGGTATTTTTTGTTTGACTTTGTTATACTAACCAATAGAAAACTATCAAGTGAGTCGTTCCCCAGCTATCCAAAAACTAACAGTATGTAACCTCTAAATGTCCCCAAAAGTCATGAGCAATACATTGCTCGAAATTTGGAGAGTGTTACGTACTCTAATCTCAACGGATACATCGACATTTAATCTTAGTGTATCTTGACTAGAAACATTTAAAATGTTACATTTATATCCGTTGTGATATTTATACCTGATTGCAGCACTTTGTAATTACTATCATAAAATATATCATTTAAGGATTATCATTTAAATATATTTTAAACTAAATAATTAATAAATAAAACATATTATATCTAGCAAATTGTAGAAAAGAAAAAATCTTTTATTTTGGATAAGATTAGTCAACGAGTTAGATATAAGTACCAAATTATATAATTGTCCCTAAGGCGTACTCCCAACTCTATAAGAAACCCCATAAAATTATTGAGATATAAAGTCATTACCTAATAGGACTTGAACCGACCCGACTTGATCAGACCCAAAGCTTAGTAAGGTCTGGTTGTCACCCTAGTAGGGTTGGTTACTGTGAATGTTTGAATATGACGTATATAGTTATATTCATGTTATGGTAGAAGTGTTTGTTGTCGGTTTGGTGGTCGAAGATCGAGAAAACTGATAAAAGGGCATGTAAAGACAGATTTTCTGCTCTACCTTTTTTCCCGGTGTTTGGATGTGAAAGACATTGTGTAGCGCGCATGTGTGTGTGTGATAGAAGAAAGAAATGAAAAAGTTGGAAAGAGGAAAAAGAGGGGAGTGGTCTATAGGGGTAGAATTAACCATTGATGTGCCTATGGGTAAATGTTATAACATTAAACTCTTTGCCATTATAACAGTCAGTCTTCATTTTGCTTCACTAGCTAGTCACAGGGCACACTTGGTTGTGCAATGGTTTATTTTTCAACTGACCAAACAGTTGTCGGTTGTGCTTTAAAAGTTAAAATGCAGTACTCTCCCTGTGATCACAGTTTTAACCAGTAATTTCGTTTCGTACACATATATAAAATGGATTATGCAAATTTGTGCTATCCATACGGTATTTTTGATATAATGCTTTTTAAAATAATTAAATTATTGGGTATTTTCACTCAAAGGCTTATTAGTCTAAGGTAATATTTTTTCTGAAGGACTAACGCTTTTGAAAAATTAATTTTAAAGAAGTTTTATAGAAAAATAATAAATAAATTTATCATTTTCAGTTATACAGGAATAATGACAAGTGAATTTATCCTTCTTTGTATAACTTTAAAAAAAATTAATAAATTCAAAATTTTTCTGTAAATTGTTCTAAAATCTAATTAATAAGAAGTGATATTTTTTAAAATTATTATTTTAAATGAGATGTCTTTCAACCTATTTTTTACTAAATTATTATTTTGATATTATACAATGGTGATTTTAAGTTAAACTAAAATAAATGTACTATGTAATCCTCTGATAGGTGTATTTTTAAAGGAATAAGCTAGGAAAAGAGAAATGTTCTTTTATATTTTGAAAGATCCAGGACAAAATTAATATTATAATTACTGAAAAGAAATTAGTCATCAACGTCAAATGCATTGTGAATGTCTCATGTTTGTCTAAAAATGTCCACTGTGCTCAGCAGTGATAATCCCACTTGCCATGTACGATATGTATGCCCGGAAACTGAATAACAGTTATGTCCTTTTTTTTTTTCCATTAAGTAATACTGCTTAGCTGGGTAGAAGGGCTGGATATCCTATTTAGACACAGTAAAAAATCCTTTAAAAAGATGTCATTGTAGGATGACAACATCGTCGGTTTTTGAATTCATAAAACTACATCTTATTTTTTACACAAACTGCATGAAGTGAAATCCAGTTAATATGTAGTATGAGTACTGTGTGTAGCATGGATCAACCAAGCAGATGGACTCCAGAATATGCAAAGTACTCATGTTATGGGTACAAAGAAAGTGGGAAGATAGCAGATACTATATCACATAACTGAATCAACATTGAGATTAGTGATTATGAAACCTTGAGATGAGACTAATCCAAAGTTGATTAGCAGCAAAATACATAAATAAATGGAAGCCACTTGCTGCAAATTCAGTCTTATCTTCTGCAAGTTCCAACTACTCAGTTATTAACATTGGACAGATGGATGTGCCATTATTTATTGTTTCTTCCTCCCTATTTTATATCCAAGGCTACACTGAAACATGTTTGCACATGTTTGTTATAAGCACATGACAGCAATTGCTCAACCTTAATAATGTCCGCAAATACATTAATTTTAATAAGATGACCATAGTTCAAAAACAAAACGAAATATAAGCAAGAAATAGGTAAAGCATCATATATACCAGAATAGGTCTTACCTCCTAAAATGATTTAAAATTTGCTGCATCTATGTTAAACTAATGTTAATTGAAAACTAATGGAAACTAAGTGTGTTTTAAGCTCATGTAGTTTATTTAAAAGGAAAAAAAAAAAAAAAAAAAAAACATATTTTATGTAAAACGTCTATTACTTTTGTATGAAGTATACATATATATCTAATAATCAAACTTTAATATTCAGTTGTAAAGATGGGGAGAATGAAATATTTCAGATTACATAGCATGCGTTCGATTACAATTCCAAATGTTGTCTTTCAATTTTTTTACCACTTATAATCTTAGAAAATTCAGCAAAAAGAATAGTAAATTTGTACACATTGTTGAAAGTTTATTTAACAATCTCATGACATGAAGGTATCAATTTACTACGTTAAATAAACATTGGAACGATACAAATAAAAACCGAGGATTGAGACACCATTGTTGTGATTCCATATGTATACGGTTACAATTATTTACGCTCCCAATGTGCGTATGATGTAGCACCTGGCGGATTTTTAGCTGGTGTGTATCATCTTATGAAAATACGGTATTGTAATAGCTTCCGATTAACATGCACCTCAATATTGGCAGCTTTTAAAAATGTGCCAAGTTTAATTTCAGCTCGATCCTTCTACTTTGATTTTCAGTGTTCTCATGTGTCCTATTCATTCTGAATATTATATCATATGATCTACTTGCTGATTGAGTTTCAGTATAAGGGTGCGTTCTTAACGAACGAGAACGGGATATTTAAGCGTGACATTTGAGCGTGGTACTGTAGCGAACGAGGAATATGTTTTTAGCTACGAACGGGGTATTTTAGTATGGTATTTGAGCGTGATATTTAATTGTTAAATTAATTATTTTGAATTAATTAAATACTAATTGCATAAAACAAAACGACTACATTTTTCATCAAATAATCAGAAATGCAAACATAAAGAACACAACAACACTGAAATTAAGACAAATATATGAAAATCTAAAATAAACGACGATGAGGTAAAGCGCTCAACTCCGCTAAAATAAAACCACGTATACCCTCATCGGTAAGCTCCTGAACAATCTCCACATTCCGCGCATCATTACGGAAAATCGTCAGAATCTCCCAAAGCTCGACACGCGTCGATACCTGAACAATCTCCAAGCAACGAGTAACAGCAAGCCATCTCACATGGTCGGTCATAAACGAGCTGACACGCTCTACCTGTCTGCGCCTAGAGGGCTGACCAAATGCGGGATCGTCCGAAGCCATCCAACCAGTATAGTAACCCGCTTCGGCAGGGAAGAAAGAAGTAGCTGGCACATGGGCTGGTGGAGGTGGAGGTGCAGGTGCAGTAGGAGGCGCAACATCAGGAATCGGGTACGCACAAGTATCTTTGCGCAAACAACCCTCGAACGTAATGTCCTTCTCTCGGAACTTCAACGGCGAGTTCTTCCTGAATCGTCTGTAAGGTCTGCCACTTTCGGTACCCCAAAAATCATCAGAACCGTCAGGATAATCGAACTCTGCATTCCATACACCGCCAGGTGTTCTTAGCAGTCTGTCACAATCACGAAAAGAGCGCTTCATGTTATCCCATTTATTTTTAATCTGGGTTTCTGTGAAATCCAGATTAAAACGGTCGTTCATTACTGTCGCGATTGTTGAGTAGAAGTGGCTGACGTCAGTATCGCGCTCGGCTATAAACTCTATGCAAATATCTATAAACGCGGACTCCCGGTCTTCCATCCAATATGCAAATGGCTGCGGAGTAGCAGAGGTGGAAGAGGTAGACATCTGCATGGTCCAAAAAAAAAAATTCAGAAAAAATCGGAAAAAACATATGTTACAGAAAATTGAAAAATAAACATAACGGTATTAAAAAAACCTTTTTTGCAGCTTGAAAAGCTCGAAAAAAAATCAGTTTTTAGAGGTGAAGAGGGTTGATTTCGGGTTTGATGGAGGAGAATGGGGGGTAGAGGTGATTTTATAGCTGCTGAAAGGGTACGTTGGAAAATCAACCGTTGACATCGGACGCGTCGGATGCCAACGGTTACTTTTCCAACGTTCATGAATCGTCTCATCTGGAGAGGCAAAAGTTATTGACGTCCCACGCGTCGGATGCCACAAAAAGTTTGAACGTGCCTAATTTTGTCTGCGAACACACTCTAACACTAATTGATGAGTTGATACAAAATGAAAGACTGATGAATTTAAAACAGAGAACATGTGAAATGGAGACAGAAAAATATAATTGAACCAGTTCAACTTTTGTTGAGAAAACTGAATGATTGGACTTGCACTACATCTACAACAAAATACCGATTACGAACTACAAACCTCTAATTAAAACTACAACTGTAATCATAAATTCACATGGTAATACGCTAATCTGGTAGCCTGTTTAAGGTGTATGTGTAACTAATTCTCACCATTTAAATTACATTAAAGAAACATAAGTTTAATATTATTTGTTAAGTTATTTAGGAAAATAGTATGAAGAACAAAATTCATCAATTTTTTAAATTTAAGGACGTGTTTTATTTTTTTAATGAGAACGACAAACTTTTCAACTGTATACACTGCATATACAAAAAATAGATGAGAAGAACAACGTGTGGTATCAATTTTTCATGATCTTTTCATATGATGGCACTACATAGTTTCATTTTTATCTGTTTTAGTTATGACTAAATTTTGAAGAGACAATCCTTGAAGCAAGATGAGTTATTAACTTGTCCTTTAAAATAAATTTTCCTAGATTATTTTTAAGATAACAACCTGTAATTAATAGTTAATAGCCAATGTTAGGCTAAGAGTGCATTTCTGTATTAGTATAGTTGTTGTTGGCAACAAATTATTTTTAAAAAAAATTGAGGGAGTTGGAGCGATCCGCTACCTATGCATATATTGTATAGGCATAGTCTAAGTTAAGTGACAATTCCAAATGCAAATAAAGTCAGATACACATTACCATTCGAATTTATTTTCAAATAATGGATATCTATAGGCATTAATACAAACGAATATCAAAATATTTATCATATCTACGAAACAACTCATAAATTAAGATTTTTTTTTAAAGCTTAACGTAACATTTTTCTTTTTGAATTTGACCGATGTTGAAATTGGTGATACGCAAATCACAATTTTAGGCAAAAAAATCTTTCATATTTTGTGGAGAGATTTTTTGCAAGATTTTATAGAGAGATTTGATGAAGAGATTTTGTGCTAGATTTGATAAAGAGATTTGATGTTAGATTTTAAGGAGATATATTGGTTGCTATATTTGTGGACATTTATTGCAAGGATATTTGGTGCTTATCCAAATAGTTTTATAACGTATATGAAGATAATTTGGATGCCAAGTTTTCATGGGTATGAAGCAATTCTCTTTATAAAAAGGGTCAGCTAACATCTTCATTAGGTGGGTGAGAGCCACCAAGAGTGATGATTCTAGCTATTCCAATTTGAGTGTTCTTCAAATTTTTTACTCATTAGATATCTCTACCTATTTCTCATTAAGATTATTGGTTCAAGTTGTAATTGTTTGTAACGATAGTTGAGATCGATTGTAAACAATTTTTTATTAGTGAATCAATAAAGAGGATGGTAGGGTGGAATAATTTGTGTTCATATTTCCGATATTTTTGTGGTGTTGTTTATTTTTTCAATCACATTCATCTTCAAGTGAGTGGGTGATAAAAATCCTATTTTTCTTGGTGTTTTGTTAAACGACCGCTGTGCACAAAACCCCAACAGCTTGGTATCAGAGCAATTTTTGCATAACAGATTGGTATCGGAGCTCAGTTCATTGCATACCTTGGAGTGATTTTGGATTGAAGATTGTAGATGTCGGAGATGATGTTGCTTCCATAGATGGCTATTGTGGGGGTAGGAGATTTTGAGAATTTGGAACGAAGAACCTAGTCCGTAGTAAGATGGAGAGCTTGGTTTTGATCACTGCTGAGGATCCGTTGAGGATCTCATGTTATCGATTGTTGTCTTCACGTTGATAATTCTCGAGGATCCATGTAGATGAAGAGGGATCAAGTGGTAGGCATATATAAATAAAGAGGAGGTGTTGATTGAGCCCAGAAATCAATTAGGTAATCTTGTAACAACCCGTATTTTCAATAACCTGTTATAACGTAAATCGAGGCAGAATTTAATTTATAAATCTGAATAAAGGGAAACGGGCTATGCCATTGCGTTCGTCTCGGAAAAATACGCGAAATAGAGTCCGAGTTTTCGAAAATCGGAGTCCGTATGACCCGATTAAGGCCCAACGAAGTTTTCAGAAAAATTCAAAGTAAAAACAGATTTCAAATTCAAGTTTGAATTTGGAAATTAGGGCAGTTGGGCGCAGGCGGGAAATTTCCCGCCAGACCACCCATGTCGACAGCCCTGTCGACTGGGCAGTCGACATGGTTAGGCCCAAGTCGACAGCCCTGTCGACTTGGGTGTCGACTTGGCTCAGCCGGGCAGTTTTGCCTGGTGCACCATTTTGGGAGTTGTGTTGAGTTTGGGGGCCAGATTCGGTTTTGAGGGCTGAGATTGGAACTAGGGTTTAATCCTAAGGCTAAAACTAATCCGAATCTCTATAAATAAGCCCCTAACCTAACCCTAAATCATCATTATTCATTCAAGTAACTAAACTATGGCAAAATCATTCCTCTCATGGCCTCCACTCTCTTCATAAAATTCCTAAGTTATTTCTATGAGAGATTTTCCATGCATACAAGTGTTTTCAAGCTTGTATGAGTGTCATTAGCTTGCATTCAAGTCAAGTTTCCATATTTACATCATAAAGCAAGGGTTTTGATCATTTTTGCTCAAGGGTTTTTCTATTGGAGCTTGCATTTTGGGTTTATTTGATTGCATAAGGGCTTTGTCTCAATCTATATATATTTTTGTGTCTTCATAAGCATTGTAAGCCCTTTTCTACTTTCATATTTAAACTCTAAAGTTAAATGAATGATGCAAGTTTGGTTGATCATTATGATATGCAAGTTTGCCATGTTATGATATGCAAGTTTATCATGTTATGTTATGCAAGTTTGCCATGTTATGATATGCAAGTTTATCATGTTATGTTATGCAAGTTTTATATGCAAGTTTGTTATATGATATGCAAGTTATGTTATGCAAGTTTGGGTTGATCATTTTGTTCATGTTATCATGTTATGCAAGCTTACCTTGAGTATATGAACATAACGCTTCAAGCTTTATGCTAAAGGTTGCATTTTTGCAACATGTAAATTATCATATCTCTTATGATAACTTGCATGTGAGGCTAAATGCGAACTTATGGCCATTTCTACATGTCATTTATCACCATGTATCACCAATATGCTAAGTTTGGTTTTATGCATGCTTTTGAGGCCTAAAAATGTAATATGCAAGTATATGAACATATGTACATTTCATATGCCACCATGTTAAACTTGTGGCTTCAACACCTATATGTCATGATTATGCCAAGTTCCCTCTTTCTATCCTTTATGCGCTATTGCGATATGTAAGCGATGGGATTGCGTTTGGGGTGGGGTAAACTTAAAAGACATAAAAACATAAGATTGAGAATTTACCTATTAAGTTAGGTCTACCCATTGGGAATTTACCTATTAAGTTAGGTCTACCCAAATGCTTGAAAACTTGTAATATGTTTTGGAAACATAATGGACATGACACTTAGAAAATATAAGTGTGACCAACTCGAGGTTGGGTTGAGTTTGTAGCCTAAACCTACCCGGAACCGACCGGCTTAACTAGTTGCTACAAACAATAGGACCCAATGTGAGAAGTTGGTCATGTTGTACCTTGAACCCGAGGTTAGACCAAGTTGTGGTGTAAAGCTACCCGGAACCGACCGGCTTAACTAGTAACCGCAACAAAGCCTAATGTGAGAGGTTAAGGCACATTAATTAATTAATGCCTCATGATTAGGGTTAAGTCATGGTCCACTTAATACTTAACCAATTTGGGCTTGGTAGATTAATCAGGGTTAAGTCGTGAACTCATCGTTACACTTAACCAAGTTAATCCATGATTAGCAAGAGGGTTAAACCGTACTTAACCCACTAGAAAATCCTAGCAATGGGGGTCCACTCCAGCAGTAATCCCAAGTTTGTATCATTAAGACCCTAGGGACTAGGCTAGGGTGGGGCACGATTACTGGACTTGAGGTAAGTGACCAAAAACGACGGCAGAGTGGTACGCCGATGTAGTTCCGGACGGACTATGGTCGTGCACATAGTCCGTATTTGGAGAAGTCAAGCATGGGTACCAGTAGATCTAGACTGTGCACTTATGTTTATGGTGTCCAGGGGTTGACACCCTAGGGCTTGATACACCCGACGGGAGACCCAGCACAGTCTGACTACAATTATGTTTGGGCTGTATTGACACCAACACGTGACGAGTTAGGCTTATAGGGAGCCGATCGACTAGACCGTTTGGTGGGACCTCGTATTAGGGTCACTTCATGTTATTGGACCTCATATTAGGGTCACTTCATGTTATTGGACCTCGTATTAGGGTCACTTCATGTTATTGGACCTCGTATTAGGGTCACTTCATATTATTGGACCTCGTATTAGGGTCATTTCATGTTATTGAGTCAAAGCTTGGGCCAAGGGATCAATACTTGTTTATTCAAGTCATGTTAGTTTGCTAGTACACCTGTGGTGCAAAACCTTAATCCTGATTATGCGATGACACCTTTATCTACCTTGTTAGTTAATCATCATGCTAGTATGTTGTTTGTGACGGCCCGCCTCGCACCAACCTGCATTTCCTCCAAAAGTGCGCTGTACACATGCCCGACTAGCACAAGACGGTCGTCAGAAGAAAGGAAAGAAGGGAACGAACTAATCAAAGAACCTGTAGAATGTCTCACAGCGCATGGAATAAAATATAATAATAACATACTTGACATAAAACAGGAGAGACAGTGCATAAGCTGATAACTAAAACCAACATCAATCTCAAAGCAGCGGAAATCCAAATACAACTTATTACAATTTTCCAAATTTACTGTCTCTAAATAAAAGAAAGCTGAAGTAGAAGATACACCAACAATGCCCAAGCAGTGATCTTCAACAACACAGGGAGAATACTATATATGTATATTACGTGGAAGCCTCCTGCTCGTCTCCGGATCATCTACCCGTGCATCACCAGCTAACCTGTCTCTAGTCTGCTCGTGTGAGCACCCAGAGTAATAAGAGGAGACATAAAACTCTGGGTCAGACATAAAGCCTGGTATGAGCGATAAGCATCTAAACAGAATAATAACAGGTATACTAAACCATACCTGAACCTGGACCTGCAACCAAAGAGTTAGTACCACATACCGTACAATACTCCAAGGTGCCATAATAAATAGTGTAAGAATACGGGGGTGGGGTGTACATGTCACAATGATAGCAAACAAATAATCCATAGCAACCATCCTCACATCTCTCACTCAGTGCGTAAAGCGTACGACATCTACCCCTTTGGAACACTAGACAAACTGAGGTAACGACGAATTCCGACTTGTAGAAACCCTGCTGTGACCAAGCCAAACACTGGGAGTCATGACCAAACATTTCAATGACCCACTTCATTGGTCGTAGCCCTTGGTTCTACCGATGCCATAATGGCCCTGAATCCGCCTCCGTACCTCCTACCATAGTGGTCCAAAGCTATAGACGTCGATAACCCCTTAACACGCGTCCCGCAGCAAAGCCCAACCATGAAGTGAACTCGTTGATTCCCATCTGAATCTTAAGCTCTAACTTCTCATTTGGACTTCCTTTGCATCTCGGGTTTGGTCGAATTGGAGTGGGTCTTCAGAAGAGTTGTCGCGCATTAACAGTCCTAGAATTCTGTTCGGTTCGGTAGTCATCACCATCATCGGGTCGGGTCGGTAGTCCACTTCGGGTCGGGTCGGTGTCTCCCTCCGGGTCGGGTCGGTTCAGTGATTCTCCCCCTTCAGATATCGGTTCGGTTCGGGTGCCTCTGCTTGAGTTCGGTTCGGAGGTAGTTCATCCGATCTGATTCTTCCTGTTTGACTTGTTTGCCTGCTCCGATCCGTCCTGTTCTCTTCCTCCGATCCGGTCTGCTCCCTTACTCCGATCCAATCTGCTCCATCGCTCCGATCCGATCTTCTGTCCAACTCCAACTCTAAGCAATGGCTTTCCTTCCTGCCAAACTTCTTCCAGTGGCAAGTCCCCATCTAGTTCGGATTCCCTTGGTCAGTTCCCTAGTCCGATCCGACCCCTTTCTCCGATCCGAACCGGTTCGGAACCTGCACACTTCTGCAACTTTCCAGCGAGCTTTCTATGCCATTCGACGACGTTTTCGAGCAATTTAACTATTCTAATCAGTCATGGAACATACCATAGAGTCATAGCAACATGTAATAGCAACCACAAACAGCAAACAACAATTTAAATGAATCAAAATGAATCAAAAGAGGCTAAATCCTCACATTTGCCTATAATCCCTCTTAATCATGTTTAAGCATACGATTAGCAAAACACATCGAAATTAACCCAAATTTCTAACAGAGCCTTAAAACATTATTTTAGAATTTTAAGAATTTTTCCAGAATTTATTTACGTATAAATTCGCTAATCTTCACTAATTACCCTTAATCACCGTAATTAGTGCAAAAACTATGCAAATCACTCACCTTGGCCACAAACAAAATTCTCAGAACTGAAACTCCTCTGATTTGGGCGAGTACTGATGTCCAACAGCAGCTCTAACCTTGCTTTGGTGCTCTTCTTCTTAATTTGATACCTCTAAGCCTTAATCCTTGATTAGTGAGTGATTTTTGGGTGTTTTAGAGAGATTTAGAGAGTGGAGGCCATGGCTAGGTCAAGAGAAATGAAAGTGGCGGCTGGAAAATGTCTAAAGAAATGTTTTCTAACCCTAATCAGCCTCCATATACCCCTAAACCCGAAATTCCCCTTGGGCCTAGCTGCTAATCACCCGGTTAAGCCCAATTAAGCTGTTTTAACCATCTGAAACTTGTTTCAGCCATATCTCCCAAACGGTAAGTCCGTTTGGCTAATGTGACCACTCTACGGAAAGAGAAACCATCATCCGAAGCCAATGGAAGTGGTTTCAGGTCAAAACTCCTATCCAGTCAAAAGTTATGGCCAAAACAGTGCCAACTAGGGGTAAAATGGTCATTTAAAAATCGAGAAAAATCATGAACATGGGAAATGACCCTAATAGTCGTCTCCCAAAGTTACATGACCATACGACTTCGTATGTGAAAGAAATAAATATTCTACGATCCTATGATGCGTAGAATGCGGGTCGTTACACTCTCCCCCCCTTAAGAAATTTCGTCCCCGAAATTCCTTAACCCAAAACATACAAAGGATCCCGCATGCCTAACAACCACATATAACAATCAAACATGCAAAACAAGCAAACAAGCCTATCCTAGCATGCGGAAAAACTAAATCGAAGTCAAAATCTTACCAGACAAAGAGTTCTGGATACTTCTTCCTTATGTCCTCCTCTGTCTCCCAAGTACAATCACTCTCGTCCTCGCTCCACTGAACCTTGACTAGCTTCACCGCCTTTCTTCGAAGTTGCTTCATGTCGTACTCGACAATACGGGCCTGCTTGCGGTTCCCAACCGCCTCGGGTTCTACTTCGAAGTCCTCTAACTGATCAGGTGAAATAGTCATATTTGAGTCGTGAACGAACTTCCTTAGTTGGGAAACATGAAATACGTTATGAACTCCCGCCATCTTCTCTGGTAAGTCAATTCTATATGCCAAATTCCCGACTAGTTCAAGAATAGGGAATGGGCCAACAAATCTTGGTGCCAACTTGCCTCTCCTACCAAATCGTATTACGCTCTTTAACGGAGAAATCTTGACAAACACCAAGTCGCCAACGGAGAATTTTAAGTCTCTTCTTCTCTTATCAGCATAACTTTTCTGCCTATCTTGGGCTGCCTTCATTCGTTGTTGAATGATCCTGATCTTATCTGAAGTTTCCCTCACCACATCTGGTCCAAGCATAAACTTCTCGCCAGTCTCTATCCAACATGATGGTGAGTTACACGGCCTTCCGTACAAAGCTTCAAACGGAGCCATACCGATACTGGATTGGTAGCTATTATTATATGCAAACTCTACTAGATGCAAATGGTCATCCCATGATCCTCCAAAATCCAATATACATGCTCTCAAGAGATCTTCCAAAATACGATTCACCCTTTCCGTCTGACCGTCGGTCTGAGGATGATATGAGGTACTGAGATGTAACTCTGACCCTAGAGCCTCTTGTAAGCTCTTCCAAAACCCACTAGTGAACAACGGGTCTCGGTCGCTCACAATGCTTTTAGGTACTCCATGAAATCTCACTACCCACTTCATATACAATTCTGCTAACTTAGCTGCCGTTCTGTTCGATTTGACTGGTATAAACCTTGCACTTTTAGTCAGTCGATCTACAATTACCCAAATGCTGTCATATCCCGATCTAGTCCTTGGTAAACCATCGATAAAATCCATCGAGACTTGCTCCCATTTCCATTCGGGAATTTCTAATGGTTGCAACAACCCACTAGGCTTCTTTTGCTCGGCTTTAACTAGCTGGCAATTCATGCATTTGGATATAAACTTCCCAACGTCTCTTTTCATCCCTTCCCAGTAGTAAGTCTGCTTCATATTTCGATACATCTTGTTACCACCGGGGTGTATAGTCAGCTTTGAGTGATGACATTCTCTAAGCACTTCATCCCTCAATCCATTGACATTGGGTACAACAAGCTTTCCATTCTTCCTAAGCCATCCATCTCGATCAAGCCCATACTTGTTCATCTCCTCATCGATACCCATCTCTAACTTGGAGATGATTTCCAATAGGTTAGGATCGTCCCTCTGACTAGAGCCGACCCGTTCAACCAAAGTGGGTCTGATCGTCAAACTTGCTAACATTTCTGGATCCAATTCGCACTTTGGTCTGAAATCAAACCCCGCGATAAACTCCAGTTGCTTCCATTCAAGGAACATAGCCCCTAAGCTGGCATGTCTTCTGCTCAATGCATCAGCCACCGCATTGCCCTTTCCTGGTGTGTATGCGATGTCAAAATCATAGGAAGCTAAGAACTCTAACCATCTCTGCTGACGGAGATTTAAATCCTTCTGGGAGAATAGATACTTTAACGACTTATGATCTGTAAATAGCTCAAATCTTTCTCCCAAGAGATAGTGTCTCCACATCTTTAACGCGAACACGATCGCTGTCAATTCTAAATCATGGGTAGGGTATCTTCTCTCGTGCGGTTTCAATTGCCGACTTGCATAAGCTACAACCCTACCGCCTTGCATCAATACAGCACCCAGTCCGGTACCACAGGCATCCGTGTATACCGTCATCTCTTCATCCCCCTTAGGAATGACTAACACTGGTGCGCTTGTCAACTTGTCCTTTAGGCTTTTAAATGCATTCTCGCACCTTTCATCCCAAACAAAAGCTTGATTCTTCTTGGTCAACTGGGTCAATGGTGCTGCTATCTTGGAGAAACCTTGGATAAACTTACGATAATATCCAGCTAATCCCAAGAAACTTCTTACATCTGTTGCATTCTTGGGCGTAGGCCAATCTTGTACCGTAGCCACCTTTGTTGGGTCCACGGCAATACCACTCTCTGATACAACATGGCCCAAGAACCTCACTTCCCTCTTCCAGAAGTGACACTTAGAAAACTTTGCTTTCAATTGGTGTTTTCTCAACACCTCCATCGCTACTCTTAAATGTTCCTTGTGTTCTTCCTCTGTCCTCGAATAGACCAAAATATCATCAACGAACACAAGGACAAACTTATTCAACTGATCTCTGAATACCCTATTCATAAGATCCACAAAATATGCTGGGGCATTGGTCAGCACGAATGGCATGACCAACCACTCATAGAACCCAGACGGCGTCCGAAATGCCGTTTTAGCTATACTCTCAGGTTCCACTCTAAGCTGATGAAAACCTGTCGCGAGATCCAACTGAGAAAATACTCTCGCGCCACTCAACTGATCAAACAAATCATCTATCCGCGGTAGAGGATACTTGTTCTTCCTCGTCACTTTATTCAACTCGCGGTAGTCTACACACAAACGAAGGGAACCATCCGCCTTGGTAGCAAACACAACTGGTGCTCCCCATTCAGAAACACTCCTTCTGATAAATCCCTTCTTCAAAAGATCGCTGACTTGCACCTCGAGCTCTCGCTGCTCCCTTGGTGCCATACGACGAAGTGGCATCACTATAGGTCTGGCATCCTTTACCAAATCAATACGAAACTCAATCTCTCGGTGTGGTGGAAGTCCGGTCACTTCTTCGAAAACATCCGGATACTGGCCAACCACGGGCAAACCTGACAACTCACTATGCGGAATGTCGAGGGAGTTTAGAAAACTAGCCAATACCCCCTTACTGGGTAGACCACCAAACACTATCCTCCGCCCATCATCCGCTCTAGCTGTCACCAACAAGCCCTCACAGTCTACCACCACCCCGTATCTTTGGAGCCAATCTACTCCCAAAATAATGCCAAACCCAGTAAATCCCAAAACAAAGCAATCACAAACAAACATGCATCCATGACTCGATAAGACCACATTGCGACAAATCATGCTAAGGCTAGTCGAACCACCAATCGGGTTCGTCACTACTAAAGGTCTATCGACAATCTCGGGCTCCAATCCCAACCTACCTACCAGGTCACTAGATATGAAAGAACTGGAAGCTCCGGTATCAAACAAAACTCTAACAGGAACATCATAAACAGAAAGCATACCTTGAATGACGACATTCTTTCCCTTCTCCGCCGCAGTTGGGGCATTCGACGAAGAAGGAATAGCATTAAGAGCGTAGGCTTTCACCATTTGCTTTTCCTTAGGGGGCTGTGGACACTTGTCCTTGTGATGTCCCAATTGGCCACAATTGAAGCACTTCCTATCCGCTGGCTTGGCCCGACAATTACTAGCATAATGGCCCTTCTTACCACAGCTGAAGCACTCCACATCTTGCTTATTCTTTTTCTTCTGGCCATCCTTAGTTTGATTCTGTTTTCTCTTATTCTGGGAACCACCTTTGCCTCCACCACTAGCTTGTGGCTTTGGCTCATCTGCGGATGCAACCTCAGTCTTCGACTTAGGGTAGAGACTTTCCGATCTTAACGCTTTCCCCACAATCGATTCAAACGTCTCATCGATGTGGTTAATAAGTTTTTCCCCCAAGTATTGATCCAAACCAGTTATGAATTTCTCATTCTTTTTCTCGGCAGTATCAATAAGAGATAACCCATATTTTGACAAAGTGTCAAATTCAGCAATATACTCCGAGACAGCTCTGCCATTCTGCTTGAGCTCCAAGAACTTCTTAAACAACATTGACTTCTGAGCAGCTGGAATGAACTTCTCACTAAAGCGAGCCTTAAACTGCTCCCAAGTAATCTGATCTTCGGGAGTAGCTGCCTTTATAGCATTCCACCAATTCATTGCCCGCCCTTGCAGCTGACGGGACGCTAGCTTTCTCTTCATCGCATCCTCGATACCCAAATCCTCGAAGATACGTTCGCAACTATCCAACCAATCCTGAACATCCGTAGCCGACTCCGTTCCGTGGAACGGCTTCCCACCAAGGCTAGTATAATCCTTATTCAGCTTGGCGAAGTCGACTCTTGGCGCCTGCACTATTGGACCACCATCATTTCCACCATTGGGAGCTGCCCTCTGTACATCTCTAAGCATCTCTCTCATGAGGTCAGTAAACATCGTCCTCATGTCAGCAGCATTCCCATTATTGGCTCCCCTACCAGCGCCTCTAGTATCTCGGCTCATCGTCAATCTGAAAAAGGAAACGATTAACGACTCCATAGTGGTGCTAGTGCAGTACGACTTCATCCTTATACTACTAATAGTATATATATATATAGCTTTTAAAAACCAAAGTAATCACAAATACGCTCTCTCGTATACGTATCTTATCTCTCCCTGATAACTTCCCTAGGTTAACTACGCAACCTAGAGCTCTGATACCAAGTGTGACGGCCCGCCTCGCACCAACCTGCATTTCCTCCAAAAGTGCGCTGTACACATGCCCGACTAGCACAAGACGGTCGTCAGAAGAAAGGAAAGAAGGGAACGAACTAATCAAAGAACCTGTAGAATGTCTCACAGCGCATGGAATAAAATATAATAATAACATACTTGACATAAAACAGGCGAGACAGTGCATAAGCTGATAACTAAAACCAACATCAATCTCAAAGCAGCGGAAATCCAAATACAGCTTATTACAATTTTCCAAATTTACTGTCTCTAAATAAAAGAAAGCTGAAGTAGAAGATACACCAACAATGCCCAAGCAGTGATCTTCAACAACACAGGGAGAATACTATATATGTATATTACGTGGAAGCCTCCTGCTCGTCTCCGGATCATCTACCCGTGCATCACCAGCTAACCTGTCTCTAGTCTGCTCGTGTGAGCACCCAGAGTAATAAGAGGAGACATAAAACTCTGGGTCAGACATAAAGCCTGGTATGAGCGATAAGCATCTAAACAGAATAATAACAGGTATACTAAACCATACCTGAACCTGGACCTGCAACCAAAGAGTTAGTACCACATACCGTACAATACTCCAAGGTGCCATAATAAATAGTGTAAGAATACGGGGGTGGGGTGTACATGTCACAATGATAGCAAACAAATAATCCATAGCAACCATCCTCACATCTCTCACTCAGTGCGTAAAGCGTACGACATCTACCCCTTTGGAACACTAGACAAACTGAGGTAACGACGAATTCCGACTTGTAGAAACCCTGCTGTGACCAAGCCAAACACTGGGAGTCATGACCAAACATTTCAATGACCCACTTCATTGGTCGTAGCCCTTGGTTCTACCGATGCCATAATGGCCCTGAATCCGCCTCCGTACCTCCTACCATAGTGGTCCAAAGCTATAGACGTCGATAACCCCTTAACACGCGTCCCGCAGCAAAGCCCAACCATGAAGTGAACTCGTTGATTCCCATCTGAATCTTAAGCTCTAACTTCTCATTTGGACTTCCTTTGCATCTCGGGTTTGGTCGAATTGGAGTGGGTCTTCAGAAGAGTTGTCGCGCATTAACAGTCCTAGAATTCTGTTCGGTTCGGTAGTCATCACCATCATCGGGTCGGGTCGGTAGTCCACTTCGGGTCGGGTCGGTGTCTCCCTCCGGGTCGGGTCGGTTCAGTGATTCTCCCCCTTCAGATATCGGTTCGGTTCGGGTGCCTCTGCTTGAGTTCGGTTCGGAGGTAGTTCATCCGATCTGATTCTTCCTGTTTGACTTGTTTGCCTGCTCCGATCCGTCCTGTTCTCTTCCTCCGATCCGGTCTGCTCCCTTACTCCGATCCAATCTGCTCCATCGCTCCGATCCGATCTTCTGTCCAACTCCAACTCTAAGCAATGGCTTTCCTTCCTGCCAAACTTCTTCCAGTGGCAAGTCCCCATCTAGTTCGGATTCCCTTGGTCAGTTCCCTAGTCCGATCCGACCCCTTTCTCCGATCCGAACCGGTTCGGAACCTGCACACTTCTGCAACTTTCCAGCGAGCTTTCTATGCCATTCGACGACGTTTTCGAGCAATTTAACTATTCTAATCAGTCATGGAACATACCATAGAGTCATAGCAACATGTAATAGCAACCACAAACAGCAAACAACAATTTAAATGAATCAAAAGAGGCTAAATCCCCACATTTGCCTATAATCCCTCTTAATCATGTTTAAGCATACGATTAGCAAAACACATCGAAATTAACCCAAATTTCTAACAGAGCCTTAAAACATTATTTTAGAATTTTAAGAATTTTTCCAGAATTTATTTACGTATAAATTCGCTAATCTTCACTAATTACCCTTAATCACCGTAATTAGTGCAAAAACTATGCAAATCACTCACCTTGGCCACAAACAAAATTCTCAGAACTGAAACTCCTCTGATTTGGGCGAGTACTGATGTCCAACAGCAGCTCTAACCTTGCTTTGGTGCTCTTCTTCTTAATTTGATACCTCTAAGCCTTAATCCTTGATTAGTGAGTGATTTTTGGGTGTTTTAGAGAGATTTAGAGAGTGGAGGCCATGGCTAGGTCAAGAGAAATGAAAGTGGCGGCTGGAAAATGTCTAAAGAAATGTTTTCTAACCCTAATCAGCCTCCATATACCCCTAAACCCGAAATTCCCCTTGGGCCTAGCTGCTAATCACCCGGTTAAGCCCAATTAAGCTGTTTTAACCATCTGAAACTTGTTTCAGCCTTATCTCCCAAACGGTAAGTCCGTTTGGCTAATGTGACCACTCTACGGAAAGAGAAACCATCATCCGAAGCCAATGGAAGTGGTTTCAGGTCAAAACTCCTATCCAGTCAAAAGTTATGGCCAAAACAGTGCCAACTAGGGGTAAAATGGTCATTTAAAAATCGAGAAAAATCATGAACATGGGAAATGACCCTAATAGTCGTCTCCCAAAGTTACATGACCATACGACTTCGTATGTGAAAGAAATAAATATTCTACGATCCTATGATGCGTAGAATGCGGGTCGTTACATTGTTATCCTTATGTTCATCCCTGCTTCTCATGTCAGTTAACTTTATCAGTTTACATTGATTGTAGTAGGGCTTACTCAGTCTTTTTGACTGACCTGTTTTCTTTCGCCCCTTTTCTTCCGTCCCCCCCCCCCCCCCCCCCCCCAGGTTCTCAGGGTGGGAATATTGGAGCTTAGCTTGGATTTCTGATCGCTTGCTTGTGGGATTTAGCTCATGTACGGTTTGACATGAAGCTAGCTATGGTTATCACTTATTTTGGGGATAGTACTTATGTATTTCAGTTTTTCAGTGATGTTGTTTTTATCTAGACTTGTGTATTTGGAAAGTTGACATTATGTTGTACCAGACTTGTTTTGAAATAGTTTGAAATCTTCCGCTGTTTTATTTATCTTATTTACTCTGTTTACATATATACATATGTTCTTGTTCTGCCTTGATATATCATTATGCATGTTTACCCGGTACAAACGCCCCTCCAAAGTCAGAGTGCTTGCAAGAGCCACCCTGGCGGAGGTGGGGTGTTACATTTGGTATCAGAGCGTATGGTTTACGAGAAGGAACAAAAAGGTTTTTAGAAAACTTTTGGAAAACTATTTTCAAAACCAAGTATAAAGTATTTTCCAAAGAAAAGACTAGTTTATTTTAAAGGCTATTCCCCAAAAAGCCATTAGCAAAAATTCCTTCGTTTTTCTCCATTCTAAATCTATCTTTTTCTTCGTTTTCAGTATGGCCGATAACTTTGCCATTCCGGAGGGAGTACACGTTCCTGTGTGGTATAGGAGACTTTTGGAGGCTAGGGCGACCGAAGCCGGCCCCGCCGATGTTCCTCCTCCTCCTCTGGTAGTTAATGTTCCTCCTCCTCCTGTCGCTGAGGTTCCTCTTCCTCCTCCCCCTCAGCATCCACAAGCGGATTTTGCGGAGATTTGCAAAGACTTTAAGGCGATGGGTTGCAAGGATTTTGTTGGGATGGAGACTTCTGTTGAGGAAAGAAACTGGTTAAAGGAAACTGAAGACCTCTTTGCTATCTTAGATGTAGAAGATCGTAGGAAAGTTCTGTTGGCGGTATGGTTATTGAAAGGGGAAGCTGCTTATTGGTGGGTAGTCACCACCACTACTAGACCAATTGAGACTTGGGATGACTTTCGGGGAAAGTTTGGACTAAGGTTCCTATCACCGAAGCAAGGGGACATGACTATTAGGGAATACATAGATAAGTTTAATCAACTGGCTCGGGTCGGTTTAGACTTGGTTAACACAGCTTAAAAGAAGGCCCTATACTTTGCTCTAGGATTAAACGAGCCATTACATGGTTTAGCCATGACTCATATACCCTTGGGGGCAACTTTCGAGAGTTTGGTGAATATGGCGTTACTTCAGGGAGATGTCAAGAAAGAGATCAAGATGAATGATACTCAAGCCATGAAGACTGATTCCCAGTGGAAAGGAAATCAGGGTAATCCAAGTGGTCAGAGCAGTCAAGGCAATCAGAACAAGAACAGGAATAAGAGCATGTGGGTCATAGTAGGTAGACTCACGAAGAGTGCTCATTTCACTCTGGTAAAGAGCGAAAGGACTGCATCATAGCTAGTGACAGTTTACTTTCAAGAAATAAAGCGGTTGCACGAGGTTCCCTAAAGTATAGTTAGTAACCTTGACTCAATCTTCACTAGCCAGTTTTGGGATAGTCTACGGGAAGTCATGGGCAAGCAACTGAATCTAAGTACGGCCTATCATTCGCAGGCGGATGGTTCATTTCGTTCAAGCATGAGTTATAGAAAATCACGTTGGTAAGAGCAATTGGCAACGTGGATTGGTATTTCCAAGAAAAGTTCTGCTGCGTGGAATACTTTATAGTAAGTAAACGAGATCCAGGATTCACTAGTGAATTTTGGAGAGCTTGCATGAAACCATGAGGTCATAGTTATGTTTAAGCCAAGAATGATAGAAGAGTAAGTGAAAAAGGAAGACGAGAGGCGACAATGAAATGGGTTCCAACTCATATTTGGAAATAAGAGTTAAGAAGCCAAGAAATCATGTGGTAAAAGATGGTCAAAGCACAGTGGAGTTAAGCTCATGGAAATGTGACTTAGAAGACTGAAGGCTAGATACGCGCATCATATCTCTTTTTAAGAGCATATCCTTGATCCTTGTTTTCCTGTGGAACTTACTCGCATGTTATCTTTTTACGTATATCCTCTCGGTCCCATACTCGATCCCATTTCTGTTGTAAACTCCATAAGGGGGGTATGACTCGTCGGTTAGTAATGCATGTCAGGGTTTGAAGGGGTCCGTTAGGTTGACTAAACCTTTTGGGCTTTTATAGGATTGGGGTTGGGTTAGGAAGGGATTTCTTGTAATCCGAAAGGAGTATATCCTGCTTATCTTCCCGATCTCTTTGTAGCATATCTTTCTTTTGCTATCTATATCGTGTTAATCTTGTCATGAGAACCTTAGGTAGAAACCCTTTGGATGAAACATGTGTTTGAAACATGTTATGCTTGATGGTTGCAAGTGGTTGCAAGTGTTTGCAAGTGGTTACTCGTGGATGCATTATACACATTAGGCACTAGATCGGCTCACACACTCCTCATATTGCATATGCATGAGTGTTTATGCTTATTCATGGATGAAAATTTTTGTGTTATCACATGGATGTTGCATATGGATGTATGTTATGTGCACACATATAGATGTTATACATTATGTTAGGAATTGCATACATATGGATTCATTTCACTAACATAATTTGCATTGATAATATTTGCATTAGATAAGTACATATACACACACCTTTGCATATGTTCATACAACATTTAGAATCTTGTAAGGACAATGATTGCTCGTGGATGATGTTGTGAGTAGATGGATGTTGGATGGTAGGATACGTTCTTCCTAACTTGAAGATTTCAGGGACGAAATCCTTTAAGGAGGGGAGAATGTAACAACCCGTATTTTCAATAACCTGTTATAACGTAAATCGAGGCAGAATTTAATTTATAAATCTGAATCAAGGGAAACGGGCTATGCCATTGCGTTCGTCTCGGAAAAATACGCGAAATAGAGTCCGAGTTTTCGAAAATCGGAGTCCGTATGACCCGATTAAGGCCCAACGAAGTTTTGAGAAAAATTCAAAGTAAAAACAGATTTCAAATTCAAGTTTGAATTTGGAAATTAGGGCAGTTGGGCGCAGGCGGGAAATTTCCCGCCAAACCACCCATGTCGACAGCCCTGTCGACTGGGCAGTCGACATGGTTAGGCCCAAGTCGACAGCCCTGTCGACTTGGGTGTCGACTTGGCTCAGCCGGGCAGTTTTGCCTGGTGCACCATTTTGGGAGTTGTGTTGAGTTTGGGGGCCAGATTCGGTTTTGAGGGCTGAGATTGGAATTAGGGTTTAATCCTAAGGCTAAAACTAATCCTAATCTCTATAAATAAGCCCCTAACCTAACCCTAAATCATCATTATTCATTCAAGTAACTAAACTATGGCAAAATCATTCCTCTCATGGCCTCCACTCTCTTCATAAAATTCCTAAGTTATTTCTATGAGAGATTTTCCATGCATACAAGTGTTTTCAAGCTTGTATGAGTGTCATTAGCTTGCATTCAAGCAAGTTTCCATATTTACATCATAAAGCAAGGGTTTTGATCATTTTTGCTCAAGGGTTTTTCTATTGGAGCTTGCATTTTGGGTTTATTTGATTGCATAAGAGCTTTGTCTCAATCTATATATATTTTTGTGTCTTCATAAGCATTGTAAGCCTTTTTCTACTTTCATATTTAAACTCTAAAGTTAAATGAATGATGCAAGTTTGGTTGATCATTATGATATGCAAGTTTGCCATGTTATGATATGCAAGTTTATCATGTTATGTTATGCAAGTTTGCCATGTTATGATATGCAAGTTTATCATGTTATGTTATGCAAGTTTGATATGCAAGTTTGCCATATGATATGCAAGTTATGTTATGCAAGTTATGTTATGCAAGTTTGGGTTGATCATTTTGTTCATGTTATCATGTTATGCAACATTACCTTGAGTATATGAACATAAAGCTTCAAGCTTTATGCTAAAGGTTGCATTTTGGCAACATGTAAGTGATCATATCTCTTATGATAACTTGCATGTGAGGCTAAATGCGAACTTATGGCCATTTCTACATGTCATTTATCACCATGTATCACCAATATGCTAAGTTTGGTTTTATGCATGCTTTTGAGGCCTAAAATGTAATATGCAAGTATATGAACATATGTACATTTCATATGTCACCATGTTAAACTTGTGGCTTCAACACCTATATGTCATGATTATGCCAAGTTCCCTCTTTCTATCCTTTATGCGCTATTGCGATATGTAAGCGATGGGATTGCGTTTGGGGTGGGGTAAACTTAAAAGACATAAAAACATAAGATTGGGAATTTACCTATTAAGTTAGGTCTACCCATTGGGAATTTACCTATTAAGTTAGGTCTACCCAAATGCTTGAAAACTTGTAATATGTTTTGGAAACATAATGGACATGACACTTAGAAAATATAAGTGTGACCAACTCGAGGTTGGGTTGAGTTTGTAGCGTAAACCTACCCGGAACCGACCGGCTTAACTAGTTGCTACAAACAATACGACCCAATGTGAGAAGTTGGTCATGTTGTACCCTGAACCCGAGGTTAGACCAAGTTGTGGTGTAAAGCTACCCGGAACCGACCGGCTTAACTAGTAACCGCAACAAAGCCTAATGTGAGAGGTTAAGGCACATTAATTAATTAATGCCTCATGATTAGGGTTAAGTCATGGTCCACTTAATACTTAACCAATTTGGGCTTGGTAGATTAATCAGGGTTAAGTCGTGAACTCATCGTTACACTTAACCAAGTTAATCCATGATTAGCAAGAGGGTTAAACCGTACTTAACCCACTAGAAAATCCTAGCAATGGGGGTCCACTCCAGCAGTAATCCCAAGTTTGTATCATTAAGACCCTAGGGACTAGGCTAGGGTGGGGGCACGATTACTGGACTTGAGGTAAGTGACCAAAAACGACGGCAGAGTGGTACGCCGATGTAGTTCCGGACGGACTATGGTCGTGCACGTAGTCCGTATTTGGAGAAGTCAAGCATGGGTACCAGTAGATCTAGACTGTGCACTTATGTTTATGGTGTCCAGGGGTTGACACCCTAGGGCTTGATACACCCGACGGGAGACCCAGCACAGTCTGACTACAATTATGTTTGGGCCGTATTGACACCAACACGTGACGAGTTAGGCTTATAGGGAGCCGATCGACTAGACCGTTTGGTGGGACCTCGTATTAGGGTCACTTCATGTTATTGGACCTCGTATTAGGGTCACTTCATGTTATTGGACCTCGTATTAGGGTCACTTCATGTTATTGGACCTCGTATTAGGGTCACTTCATGTTATTGGACCTCGTATTAGGGTCATTTCATGTTATTGGGTCAAAGCTTGGGCCAAGGGATCAATACTTGTTTATTCAAGTCATGTTAGTTTGCTAGTACACCTGTGGTGCAAAACCTTAATCCTGATTATGCGATGACACCTTTATCTACCTTGTTAGTTAATCATCATGCTAGTATGTTGTTATCCTTATGTTCATCCCTGCTTCTCATGTCAGTTAACTTTATCAGTTTACATTGATTGTAGTAGGGCTTACTCAGTCTTTTTGACTGACCTGTTTTCTTTCGCCCCTTTTCTTCCGTTCCCCCCCCCAAGGTTCTCAGGGTGGGAATATTGGAGCTTAGCTTGGATTTCTGATCGCTTGCTTGTGGGATTTAGCTCATGTACGGTTTGACATGAAGCTAGCTATGGTTATCACTTATTTTGGGGATAGTACTTATGTATTTCAGTTTTTCAGTGATGTTGTTTTTATCTAGACTTGTGTATTTGGAAAGTTGACATTATGTTGTAACAGACTTGTTTTGAAATAGTTTGAAATCTTATCTTATTTACTCTGTTTACATATATACATATGTTCTTGTTCTGCCTTGATATATCATTATGCATGTTTACCCGGTACAAACGCCCCTCCAAAGTCAGAGTGCTTGCAAGAGCCACCCTGGCGGAGGTGGGGTGTTACAAATCTTGTGGTCTGATGAAATCAAGAAGGCGTGATTGAGACTGTAAATCAATTGAGCCTGGACTTGAAGAGAAGACACGATTGTTTTATCTTGTAGCCGTTAAAATCGAGATGGTGTTAATTGAGAAAGAAGAGGTTGAAAGTGAGAGCCAAGGGGCTATTGTTTGAATGGAGGAGATGTTGTGATTTGGTATCAAGGTGGAGTGTTGAAATTGGTGATACGCAAATCACTATTCTGGGCAACAAATAATCTTACATATTTTGTGGAGAGATTTGTTGCTAGATTTTATGAAGAGATTTGGTGCTAGATTTGATGAAAAGATTTGGTGCTAGATTTGATGAAGAGATTTGGTGCTAGATTTGATGGAGAGATATTAGTTGCTATATTTGTGGACATTTATTGCAAGGATATTTGGTGCTTATCCAAATAGTTTTATAACATATATGAATATAATTTAGATGTCAATTTTTCTTGAGCATGAAACAATTCTCTCTATAAAAAGGGCCAGCTAACATCTTTATTAGGTGTGCGTAAAAGCCACTAAGAGTGATCATTCTAGGTATTCCAAATTGAGTGTTGTCCTTCAAATTTTTTAGCCATTAGATATTATTTACCTATTTCTCAATAAGGTTATTGGTTCAAGTTGTAATTGCTTGTAACAATAGTTAAGATCGATTGTAAACAATTTTTTATTAGTGAATCAATAAAGAGCGTGGTAGGGTGGAATATTTTGTGTTCATATTTCCAATATTATTTGTGCTGTTTTTTTGTTTTTCAATCAAATTCATCTTCAAGTGATTGGGTGATAAAGATCATATTTTTATTGGCGTTTTATCAATCTTCCGCTACGCACAAAAACCCAACAGTTTGATATCAGAGTAAATTTTGCACAACAACCGATAATAAAAGTATGCAAAATTAACGATTTGATGATATCAAATGATTTTGAGCAATGAATATACATCACATGCATATAATATAAGTCGTTAACTTAATAAAATAATAAAAACGTCCATTATCGTATTAGAATACACATAATATAAATTATAATCTTAAAGAAAAAAAATTGTAAGGATGATTTTCGAACACAGATTTGTATTTGTTTTCCGAATATTTAGTATTCATCCAGCGTTTTGAATAATGATTGTGAATTTCTAGATTATCATTTAAAAGACTTACGATGTTTGAATGATGCTCTTGTAACATTTGATTGCTATACCCGCAATTGTGGAATTTATTTTATTGATTCTATTACGGTTTTCGTGACATATCAACTTGTTTGTTCATGATTGCCATTGATAGTAGTATATTTTACCACAACAATCAACTGTCTTAATCAATTAGTCATGATGTTACAAGTGAAATAATTTCGGTTAAATAGTCAATAATTAAAATCAGTAAAACTGACTTATTTAACCGAGATGGGAGTCCACGATATCAAAGTCTGCAGCCTCCGTTTGCACAGTAAACACTACCGTTCACATCTACCCAAATGACCAACGTTTTAAAATAAAATAAAAAATTCTTAGATATTAAAATGTAAAAGCGTAAATTAGTTGGGCAAAAAAAGCTATAAAGCCACTAAGCAAGTCTTCTTCTCCTCGATCACTAATCTTCTTCCGCAGTTTTTGGAGAAGCACGATTTTAAGGTATATATTTTTCGAGTATTAACACTGCGTAAACCTATTTTGATCACTTATAAATCTTATTTAGTTAAGCTGCGAATATGTCTTACTTCAATTAATTACTTTTCGTTTTCAAAAATCTTCAGATTTTCTAATTTGTTGGATTATATTGTGGAATTTGTACTAATCATTTCGTCATGCGCTTTTCAGAATAAATCTCTATGGATTCAACACTATCGGCTTGTTGGTTTTCCGACCCTGTAAGTTTCCATAACTAATTGAATTCGATTATGATCTTCAAAAACTATAACTAAACCCCAGTTTTGTGATTAATTTAGGAAATAATAGATGGTCGCAGCTTTCCAGATTGGGAGTTAAGTTCAATAGACAATTTCTCAACGAGGAATACATGGGCAGATATTCATCAAACTGTTTCCTTAGAAAGTTTCAACTCACTCACCAACAATAATCAAAATGGGAACATTGCGTTAACCAGTCCATTAAGTGGATCTTCAACCGAATTCTCCTCATATAATGAAAAGAGAGCTACTAAAATTACAAAGACGTCTTCTTCTGGCATCCTTAGTTTTGGGAGCCCCAATTCATTTGAAGATGATCATATTTATACCAATCTTCTCGGTATCAAAGTAGAAAATGGAGCTAAAAGAAGTTATGATTCCATGATTGGGAATGACATGAAGAAATCCGTGAATGCTAGGCCTTCTAGCAATCAAGACCATGTTATTGCAGAAAGGAAGAGAAGGGAAAAACTTAGCCAGAAGTTTATTGCCCTATCAGCTATTGTGCCTGGTTTAAAGAAGGTACTGTGAATCAGAACGTCTTTTTCAAGCAGTTTTGTTTTATATTTCAAGTAGTTTTCATGTATAGTAAATAGTAGAAATGTTAGATAAATATAGTTGTTGGAGACGCAAACTGAAATTAGCACGTATGTTCTACTTATGACTTGAGTTATCCGCAACTTATATGTCAAAGATTTAAGTAGTTTTCGAACATATAAAGTTACTTAAACAACTTACCTCTGATTTACAACTCCCTGTTATTTTTTTCATGAAACTTTAATGATGGCCATGGCAACTAAATTTATGCTTTTGAATTAGATGGACAAGAGTTCTGTTCTTGGAGATGCAATTGATTATGTGAAAAGACTTCAGGAAAAAGTGAAAATGCTTGAAGAAAAATCAATGCAGAAACCAGTAGAAACTGCAGTTATGGGCAAGAAAGTGCAAGTGTTAGAGGATGATGAAATTTCTTCCTGCGATGAGGAGATATCAGATAGTCGACCGAATATTGAGGTGAAGATATCAGAGAAGACTGTGCTTCTGAAGATTCATTGCAAGAATTATAGAGGTGTACTTGTGAAGAGTTTGTCTGAGATTGAGAGCTGCAATCTTTCCGTTTTGAACACTAGTGCTGTTTCCTTTTCCGCTACCATGCTTGATATCACTATCACAGCTCAGGTAATTTCTCTCAACTCCTCTTTTTATATACTTGTGAGTATTTTAGAGATACCAGTAACAACATGTATATCTGTTGGGAATGGTAAAAGAAAAATCCCATAAACTGCCGATGACTACTGATAATAGTGATAAAAAAGACTAATTTGAGTTGTTAAAAAGAACCCATGGAGCAACAACATGTTCAGATTCTTTTAAAGTTGGCAGTGGTAACAAAATACCTATAATTGAAGGAAAATAACGTGAAATCATGTTTCGAAATTAATCTCTATATTAGTAGGTCGTGCGGTGTATTTTCTCCACACTCCTAATGAGGAGTTTGAATGTATTCTTGCTCGAATTCATATAATTAAACATAACTTGTAAATCCTCTACATGAATATATATTGTACTAATAAATTTACAACATGTATTTTTGCCATTAGATTAATGAAGGATTTTCCATGAAGGCAAGTGAACTCTTAAAGAAGCTAAGTGTGGCGTTCAAGCAATTCAAGTGAAGAATAAGGAAGAGCGTTTTGCTAAAATGTTTTTTTTTTTTTTTTTCCCCCTCTTCCATATTTTTCTTTTCTTTTTCACATTAATCTTTATGTCCTTAGGAGACCAAGACTAATGGTTGTTTTAGTAGGTGCTGTTTAGTGCTTTAAAAGACAAAACTTCTTCCTTCAAGTGAAAACAAGGGCATCCTTTTTCAAACTATCTAAAAAGTAAAGAAAAACCTCCTTTTTTCTCCCATATTTTTTGCATGGTTTGAATCTACCATGTTAGTTTGGAGAAGAAGGTACACAACTATTTTTGTGGCTTAACTTGTCTAATGTTTTGACACACAAACCCTTTTTCCTTTTTTCTTAAAAAGCAGTGACTTTTAAGCTCTTTTTGGTTTTTAATGATTAAAAAGTGGCCTTTTTTCTTCAACTTTGGTGTGCGGATTGCCTTGGTTTATCACAAAGCTTGATTGTTTTTGTTGTGTCTTGTAGCTGCTACATTTTTCTTCTTTTCCCCTGCTGCTTGGATGTAAAATGTTGGCACTTGTCGATTGTATATTCCGTTCATGTGTACAAATAAAGAGCTTTTTTAAAATCCATGTAAGATATTTTAGCATGTTTATAATGGTTATAAGTCGAATTCGTATGATGGCATGAGCGTGACCTGTATATTTGTATATAGATGTGATGTTGATAGCGGAACATATACAAATCAATATGAAAAGCATACGACAGCAACATAAAATGCAAGAGTGAGAACTCCACCTAAATTCAGCATCAATGTTAAACATGTCTTCATCAAAAAGATATTAGCATGAGATCATGACGATTTCATTTTGTCATGAACTAAAAGTTATGCTATAAATGGTTAGCTTGATACCTTTGCCTCTTATCAAATTGAAAAAATATATACCTATACGCTAGAGATCGTATAGCATAGATTATATTGATTTTATTACTCCAATGCATCGTGATAGATGAACTACTCACTAATGATGATATAAACTAACTTAATATTAATAATGCAGTTCTCTGTTTGGTACAACTAGTATAAAACATTGATCCTTTTAATAATATTTTGAATCAACTTGTTTATTTATTAGTATACACATAATTATTTACGGCATAAGATTATAAACATGACAGATATGGAACAGAAAATGCAGACCGTCTACCAGCTAAACATACTTCTATCTAACAAGTATGGTACAAAGAAAATAAATTTTTGGCAACTGCTCTTTGAATAATAAAACTAGCGTGTTACAAAGAAAGTAAATTTTTGGCAACTGCTCTTTGAATAGAAAAAACTAGTGCACATACACACTTTGGGGGAAGCTCTAGCTAGGATCAACAGATTAACATCTGAACAAACCAAAATACTAAAAAAAAAGTGTCCTATCTTTGCAGGGAAGAGTTTTTGATACTCTTTCGTTATCCAGTGGACTACTTACCAAAACAAACCCACTTGTGTATCTACCTAGCAAATAGTTGTTTGTTTGTCTTCTTAAACTTGGACACTGCACACCCTTACTAACCTTTGACCTCTTAATCAATTTTTTATCTTGCATCTAAGCTGTGCACCTTCTAAGCCGAGAAGACACCTCATCGCGCTTATATATAGGCAGACGGAAAACGAAATTAATCATTATGTTTTTTCCGATCTATTTCTTCTTGAAGAATGATTGCTCAATGACTTTTTGATCAAATAACTTTTTGCGTTCATGGTCGCTCAGTGATTGTTTCGCAACATCACAGAGAATGTCTGTTTCATCCTTGAAGAATGATTGCTCAATGCCCTAAAACAAACAATATCGTTTCAAGGAAACAATACTCGTTGGACTCGGACATTTCAATCGGTAAGTCTTCTAATTTATTCTTTTTGCACTGCACATTGATATGTATAATGAATTTGCTACGAATGTGTAACGGTTTGTAGTTGCTGTTGTTGAAATAACTAATCGAAACATAAATAATTGATAAAGAATAAAAAAATAAATCAGAAAGAACTGAGAAGAAGAGAAAATGAATATAAATTAACAGGGAAATAGTGTGAAGGACAAAAAGTAGGCAAAATTTGCCCAAAAGGACAAGGCACAAATTTTTTTCTCAAAAGGACAATTTGTAGTGTAAAGTGGGAAAACATGGGACCCCCTGAATTCCACCATTTGCACTAAAAGTTGTCCTTTTGGACAAGTTTTTTGTTGATCGTCCTTTTGGGCAAATTTTTAGTTGACTTTGTCCTTATTGGAAAAAACCCCATAAATTAAAGGGCTGCATCTTTATTGAATTTTGAATTAATATATTGTACAAAAGATACAAAAGATTACAGTATTGAACCCTATATTTAAATGGTTATTTATATTATAGTATATTCTTTATTCTCTAGCATATTCCTTATTATTCAGCATATTCTCTAGCCAACATATTCTAATATTCTTTCAGCATCAAATGCTTATTCTTTGGCATATTCGTTGGCATATTCCTTACACTACTACAAAAGTGGACATATTCGACACTAGTTTTATATGGTCGTAGATCAAAAAAAAAAGTTGTCATATGCCATTTTTTCAAATAGGCAACACCAGATGGAAGTGACATCTGCGGCCGTTGCCTTAGCCTTCTAAGGTAACGCTTTTATCCATCTACTGTTACGGAAAGAAAATGTTGCATTATAATCCTATTGCAACAATATATGCAAGTAATGCAACAATATACAGTATTGCCTTAAGCAGAAACCAGAGTCTGACTTGCAGGTCATGGTAGTGGGGCCCACATGAACTTTCCACGTCAGCTGCCCATGTGTTACATGCCACGTCAATTATCCACGTGGCACCACGTAAGCTGCGGGCCCTATGTGCAGTATCATAGTGTAATTAATAATATTGTACTTAATGCAATACCACAACACTGTAATGCAACACCAGAAAAAATCAACTGTAATAATAAAAAATTCAACTGCAGCACCAGAAAAAAAATCCACTACAACTGTAATACAACCCTGTATTTACAAATTCTGCTGTATATATATATACAATCCAAAATATTGTACCTCATTCATACATATATACCAAAATATTCATACAATAAATCCACCTAAATCATTCATCACCATAATCAGACCAACCAATTATACATATCAAACCACAAGTGTCATCACCAACATATACCACAAGTGTCATCACCAAAACATAACACAAGTGTCATTACGAACACATACCACAAGTGTCATAATTTAAAAGTACAATTCAAATATACCACAAGTGCTAACACATACCATCCAAATATTTCATTTAGTTGTCGGGATTGCAGGAGTACCAATGTCATCTTCATCACTTGTTGTGGTGACATAAAAGTCTCCGACAACTAAATTAAGATTTGGATTAGCTTCACCTACCTTTTTCAGCACCCATGACACGTTCTCTTTCACTTTTATGTTCACCTTTTCTTCCATATCAGCCTCAAGCTCTTGCCTTATTTTTTTGGTCAGCTCTTGCACATAACTGTTTGAAGAACCAGGATTTGTTGGAGACTTTTCAACCATTTTACCTCACCTTCCTGCAAGCCAGTTCTGTGTGTGGCTCTTACTACCAGAGACAAGTGCATATGCCTCAGCAATATTTTCTGTATCCACCATTGCTTGAATCTTCGCCTACAAAATGAAAACCAAGCAAGCATATAAAAAGGCAGCTGGTAAGAATGAATTTATTAACAGAACTGGTTATCTTTCAAACTAACTATGTGTTCGATTTAATAAGCAGCTCCAACAAACGTACAAAGTATCAATTATATCGTCACAAGTATTGATTCATAATTGATCTTGGGTCAAATACTTTATATAAACTACTCAATAAAATTTATTAACAGAAGTGGTTATCGTTAAAACATATAAATTGAAATGTGGAAGTTTCAGCTACAATGTGGTCATCTTTCAAACTAACTATTAAATTGCTATTTCAATATCTAATGTACTTACTTATCTGGCCTTTAGTTCATCCATGTTAGTCTTGTAAGTTCTCCCCGGTTCTCGTTTATACGTTTCCAAATAAACCAAGGCAGCAGATGGGGTGGCTTTTTACGGGTCCTTCTTTCTCTGTCAAGTATTAGAATTATCAAAAATTAAACAGAATTTTTTACATTTAATGTTAAGAATTTAAAAATCTAGCTGTTGCCTATGAACGTTGTGACAATGATATAAAATATAATTCAATGATATAACAAATTAAAATTATTACGTGACCAGTTCAACTCAATCAAAAAAAATTAACTTAAGTTCAAAAAAACACGTAATATATGTTCTTTGGCTACTGCATGAGTTTTGGGACCCATGGTATGTGTCTCACTTAATGAATTACGATGCGCAGAATTAGTCTCAGCTAAGGACTAGAAATCCAAAAAAAAATAATAATAATAACACTAAACAAGGATAATGCGAACTACTAAAGAAAGGATTAGCACTAAACAAGATAATGAGAACTACGAAAGAAAAGATTAGAACTAAACAAGATAATGTGAACTACTAAACATTATACCAATGTGAATATCATTATTTTATTTTATTTATTTTTTCCATCTGTTGCATGATTATTAAATTAGCACTAAACATGAAAATATTAGCACTAAACAAGAAAATGTGAATATCATTAATTTATTTTGTTTATTTTTTCCAGTTGTTGCATGATTATTTAATTAGCATTATACAAATTAGTTTTCTTTTGTGGTCAGATTAAAGCTGTACCTGAACTACTTCATCCCCTAGTATTCCAAGAGCAATTTAAAATCCTCTAACGGAATTGTACTGGGCGTATCCGCAAGCCTTTCCTCATCAATTGATTTTTTCTTTTATAATACCTTGCTTTAATATGAGACTTGTACTACCTCCAAGAGTCATTAAGCGTGTTCAAGACCCACTTGAGCCCTTCTTCCGGAATGACATTTTACTACATGTAGGCTTTAGAACTGGCGGATGAGACATTGTAGGTTTTAAAACTCATGAATGAGACAATGCAGGTTTCATCAATTTCTTTAATGTTTTTGAAATTTTCTCCCGGTTACTGAGTTTTTTTTGGAGTGGGAGTGTGTGTTATCACTTCCTTGTTGGAGCCAGCTTTCTTTGGAGGGGGATGCAGGTCATTGCTTCCTTCTCAATTTTAATGGTTGCGTTGGTTCGTGATCTCGGTCCAGTTAAAGGGTCCATTGACTTAACAACTTTGATTCTCTATAGTTAATTCGAAATTCAAGATTTTTTTATGTTCATAAAGGCAAAGACAAAAAGTAGTAAACAAATAACTTTTTTATACCTCTGAATTCAATGAAGCATCACTAACATCTTCACCATCATTTTCTAGGATGTATTCATCACATCCATCAATATCTTTACTTTTTTCTTTTCTATTTCGTACGACAGCCTCTTGCATACTACTAACCAATGAAGACACCATAAGTGATCTACTAACTGCATCATTTTCTTGCACTCGCGCGATTCGCTCTTGTTCATACTTCGTCAAATCTGGTGATTGTGAGAATTGCAAGCAGATTAGAATTATTACTCACCATCAATGAAAATTTAAGTTAGTTAATCAAATATAATCGACGTATAAATAGTTCTTGCATTTTCGACGGAATACAGGCACAAAGAACCAAAAATTGAATTAGGTGCAGCCTTAATGGTTGGAATAGGAAATCGACATAGTAATAGAAAACACTAAAACGCAGCTCTTACTTTTACGTGCAAGAATTTTAATAAAAAGTAATTTTAAATAAAAGATTTCATCCTGATTAGTAATATATAAAATGAAAACTGAAAATACCTGAACATCAGTTTCATTCTCTTGGGTATCATCATCATTATCTGTTTTATTTTCTACATTTAATTTCCTCTTGGTTTTTTTGTCCGTCACAGTAACATCTGCTTCACCATTATTCATATCAAGCCCCGGTGATAGTTTCTTCTGACCCACTTGAGTTGGATTGTTTTTCGTCATTTTGCGTTGTTGTTGAAGTCTATGTGTAGTAATATACTTGTGTTTTGCTACCGGTTTCATAGCAGAACCTATAACAATAAAAATAATAACGATGGCCTCCTTCATAGTTTTTTACACACACACACACACACACACACACACACACATATATATATATACACACACACACACAAGAATGTATCTATATTAAATATACATATACACCATGAATTATGTTTTTCCCTTGGCTATATGATTACACGTGGCTGTAGTTGAATCAATGGCTCACTGTCTTTGTCAACGGTGTTGTCAATATAAAAAACCACTTCTTCTTCCTTATTGCAGCCCTGTAGTATTCATTTACGTCCTTTTCATTCAATATCAGCTGCCAGCCACCCCTCTTTCCTTTGTTGACATAATCTCCTCCTATTTCAGTGTAATGGAGGCAATCTTTAACAAAGTCCATAAGCATACTGTAAGAAAAGCGGTCTACATCATATTTTGTTACTAAGAAGGATTTTCCACCCACGTAACATGTCCTTCGAAACTCTCCGTCGTGGTGCAGCCGGATATTTATAAGTTCATCCATCATGTACAAACTGAATACCTTTAGAACAAGGTAGATTGCATTATGAGAAAGACATTAAAGAAAGAAAGACATTAAATCATAAATTATAAAACATGTGAAGAGTGTAAATTACAAAATGAAAGCATTTTGTTCCCGAATCCATTATATTTATAACTTTATCCATCCTGGACTATAAAAAATTTAGATGATAGTAAATAATGACATTAAATCATAAAACATGTGAACAATGTAGATTGCATTATGAGAAAAGAGTGCCAAATACATTCATCGAAGATAATAATTTACAGCTAAAACAAAACGTGCCAAATATATTATAAATTATACAACAGATTAGACCAAAATAAAGCAATAAGAAAGAGGATTTTTTTGTCCTAACGAGACGGAACAGGATCAGGAACTTTTGCTTCTACTTGTGTTTCTAGTTGTATTATGGGGACATCATCCTTAATCCAACCCCCATCAACAACTTCTGGTTCTAGTTCACCGCCTATGCCAATATCATGTGAATGCAGATTGCTCATGTCTTCTTCCATTGCATTCTGATTTTCAGTATCACACTAATCTCTTGAATTTTTTTTAATAACGTAATGCCTATTCTTTTCAACTGCATCTTCCACTGCTGCACTTGCGAAGATATGACATAAGGATCAGTTTTATGGCACTTACTAAAATTTACTCGAGTAAGACCATACAAATCTTTTTCCTCTTGGTACCAACAACACTTAAAAAGGACCACCGTTAAAGCTTCCTAATAATCAAGCTCAAAAATTTCTTTGATTGATCCGTAGTAATTGACATCACCCACTATTGGGTTTTGGTCTTTCTAACTTGCAAAGCCGGTGGTTTTGGCATAAAAAATACACCACTATTTTGTGTGCTACATCGAGAATCTCTAAATGTATGGAATCTATATCCATTTAATATATAACCGCTAAACTTTCTAGCTACTCGATTATGACCTAATGCAAACACCTCTAAATCTCTTGAAATATTGTCCTTTTTTCTTTTAGCCAATTCTAAAACTCTTCGAAATGTTCTCGTTCCCTCTTGGAACTTCTTGGATTTGCAAGACCATCCACAAAAGCTCAATAAACCCTAAATAATAATTGAGGTAAAAAATTACGGAATGCAGATATTAATTTATAGTTAAGGAAAATGATATAGAACTTAAGAACTTACTCGATCAAACTCTCAATTTCTTTATTACCGAAATTGAATAGAATATGGCAATGCGTTGCCTTCCAATCTGCATCTTTCAAATTGAACATCTTTCCATCTTTATTCTTCTTTATTCCAATATGATATTCCAAATCTATTGGACATCTTCCAAAATCAATCGACGTGTTTTCTGTTCCTCCATCAACGCTTAAAATCTTGAACAGAAGGTCATACACTCTTCTGCCAAGTAATCTTCTGCAACTGAACCTTCCGGTCTGTTTCTATTTCGCACATAAGATTTCAACTTTCCTAGATGTCGCTCAATTAAATACATGCAAATAAGGTGTTCAGGCCCACCGTATTCGATTTCTCTTCATAAATGAACAGACAAGTGCACCATTATATCGAAAAAGCCCGTGGAAAAATCATTTAAAAATGGTAAAGTATCTCGACAAATTATTTTTGCAGCATTTTGATAACGCAACCTCGGGTATTGACGCTTTCTTCACGATAAATTATAACAAATATTGGAGTATGAAATGAGCATTATGGCTCTTATATCCCACAACCGTTCTCTCTTTTGTGTGTACGTACCGACTAACATTCGAGGCACAACTGTGGGGCAGTTTGGCGTTCTTCAATACAGAGCAAAAGATTTCTTTTTCTTTATTTGTCATACCGAATATTGCAACTTTAATTTCATCATGCTTTCAATCACCACATTCAACAGGATGAAGGGCCTTCCTTAAGCCCAATTCCTGTAAATCCAAACGAGCGTTTAGATGATCCTTTGACATTCGACCTATATTAAGTAGAGTACCTAATATTTTGTCGCATATGTTCTTCTCTATGTGCATGACATGCAGGTTATGTTGAAGGGGATTATGACACCAATATGGTAAGTCAACCAATATTGGTTTTTTTTCTAAAAGGGCCATCACTTTTACCTGGTTTCTTAGTCTTATCCCCAAACTGATTTTTGAACCCCCGCAATAAATCTTCAATATCTGTTCCTGATAATATTTTTGGAATGCTCCCCATTTCAGTTTCGCTATTAAATCTCCTCTTATCCAGCCCTCACTTATGTATCGGATCAAGAAACTTTCTATGGTGCATATAACACCTTTTTTTACTATGCTTCAAATAATTTGAAGAAGTTTCTTAATGGCATACTGAACACGCTAGTTTCCCCTTCGTGCTCCAACCCGACAATATGGCATATCCCGGAAAATCACTAATAGTCCATAAGACGCTTGCACGTAAATTAAAATTCCCATCAATCAAGGAATCATAAGTTTCGACGCCAGCATTCCATAAGCTCTCAATTCCACAATCAAAGGTTGCATATATATGTCAATACTGTTCTTTGGATAATCTGGACCAGATATTAATGTTGAAAGAATCAAATTCTCTTGTTTCATACATAACCAAGGAGGAAGATTTTAGTTTACCAACATAATTGGCCATGTATAACTCGAATTCATTGAACGATATGGATTAAATCCGTTAGATGTTATACCCAATCTAGCAATACTATTTTCTGATGAAAAAGCAGGATAACGAGCATCCATCATCTTTCCTTTGAAGCTGGTCGTTAAGTCTACTAATGTTAGTTCGAAAACCTATAAATCAATTTTGCAGCATTGTAAGTTGATGTTGTAATTCATTTGCATAATCAGCGGTTCGACTTGGAAATTGATGGCCAATCCACTGCTAAAAGGTACACCCTGTGGCATAAACACAACATCTAAAATAACGACGACCAACGTTAAATCGAAGCGAAATAATATCTTCTACAACGGTATACCCACACTCACACATTATGATTGGTGAGTCAATTTGTTGTTCGTTAACCACTTGGTTGTTTTGATGCTGATGACACAAGGCAACACGACTATGCCGTCACATTGCCCTTTCTTCACGTTGTTCTTGTTCTTGCCTTTGTCTTCGGAGTTATTCTTGCTCTAGTTCATACTCACAAAAATCATCGTAGTGCCTTTCTTGCATCTCTTTATAAAAGTCAATAGGAGTTTCTGGTGATGATGGGTTTGACAGTCCTAGATCACCAACGCCCAGGGTATATTCAAAGTCATATGATGTAGGAAGATAAATAGGCATTATTTAACTACAAACAAAAATAGACATTTAAACATTTAAATTGGATTTCTTTTGTCCTTTAAATTTTATTTTCACTTTTCGAAATAGGTATTATTTACCAATACATCAATGATTTGGCAAACTTACAAATACATCACTTGCACAATTTCAACACATGCAAACATATAAATACAACATTTCAAGTATAAAAAAACCCAAAAACCCCAAACATATAAATATTCAAATAAAAATGAGCAGCAAAACCCTAATTAAGGCAATCGGTATAACCAAATCACACAGTTACTTTGAATGTAGACCAAAATAAGTTAGAGATGAAATCACCTAAATAAAACCGAAATGATGAAGCCCTAACTACCTGTAATTGTCCTAAATGATCCAAATCGGAGGTGTAAAGTTTGTAAAATAGGAGCGATCGGAGATTTATAGTTTGTAATCGGAGGTAGAGTAGAAACCGGAGGTGTTTGTGGACGGATTTCGTGGAGAGAGAAGAGTACAGGGGGAAGAGTTGTTTTGGGGGGAAGTATTTCGTGATTGGGGAAAACATCGCCCCAAATTTTCACATAACTGAAGCAGGGATCGGTTTGAACCGTTGGATTAATCAACATCTACAGTTATTTATTTGTTTAAACTAGTAACGCGGATCACTAACCTGACTTCTATTGATGTAAAGGTATGTTTTGAACTGGTGTTGCACGTCACAGTACAAGAACTCCAACCACAACAGTGCATTCACGTCTAATGCAACAACATATGAATATTGTTGTAGAAGATCAAAGAAAACATAACTTTCGCCACACTTCTCATGCAACGGACACAAATTAGTGTCAAATATGCCCACTTTTGTAGTAGTGTTATTCTTCAGCATGTTCTCTAACAAGCATATTCTAATATTTCTCAACATCGATCCCTCCTCAAACTCAGAATGCGACAAATCGTGAGTTTGCCAAATAGAACCTACAAACTGAAGAGTAGCAAGATCGAACAACCATTTCAATATTTTTAGAGAGTAACATCAAACACCAAACATCAAACACCAAACATCAAACATTCAACTACAACTCCAAACAAGTCAACAACTCAACCTGAAATTCCAAAACAACTCAACTATCTTCAATCTGATCGGTAAGCAAAAGATCTAAGCGACCAAATGACAAAATTGGTCCCGGATGTATTTGTATATTTGCTTCTCCCAAACATACAAGGAAAAAAAAATAAACTAAAATGAGATGTGTTTGTATATGTTTGCATCCCCCAAAAATATCAAATAAAAACCAAATTCATAGGGATGATCAGCATATGTTTGCATCCTCCAAACATACCTTACAATACCATCTACCACCTTCAATCAATGTAAATTGCCCTTCTAATAAATAGGGTAATCGATGCAGACATCAAATGAACAAGAAACAACTTCAATATAATGTTACTCTCTAACGAATCAATCCATCTATCACCTTTACCTCAAAAGAAAGAAAAAAAAAATCCCTTTTTCTTTTCTTTCAGAATTTTTTTATGACATAACTCTAATACGAATTTTTTTTTGATCCAATCAAACACCTATTGCTTGAAGCAAATCTTCTCTTTTGCGTTCCATAACCAGATTCCAGAATGATCAAGTATCAGATCTCAAAATCATCAATCAACAAGTAACAAAACTCAAATTTGCTACAACAACCTGCTCTAATACCATGTTGAAATAACTAATCGAAACATTAAAAATTGATGAAGAACAAAAAAATAAATCAGAAAGAGGTGAGAAGAAGAAAAGATGAATATAAATTAAGGGGCTAAATTTTTATTGAATTTTGAATTAATATATTGTATAAAGATACAAAAAATTACAGTACTGAACCCTATATTTAAAGGGTTATTTGTTCTCTAGCATATTCCTTATTCTCTAGCATATTCCTAATTATTCACCATATTCTCTAACCAGCATATTCTAATATTCTTTCATCATCAAATGCTTATTCTTTAGCATATTCTTTGACATATTCCTTATTCTTCAGCATGTTCTCTAACAAGCATATTCTAATATTTCTCAACAACTGTAAGTACCAACATAATTACACCAGTATTAGTAAGGCTTTAAAGTGCTTCTGTTTACTACAACATTATTTGTAACTGTTTTCTGACGTTTGTGTTGCAATTTGGTTAACAAAAAAAAAATGAAATGAATCTGAACTTAAAAGCATGCTTCGAATGATAAGACTAAGTACACTAAGAGTTTGAAGTCAAATAATGAAGTCTATTATGTTCGGTGCTAACGTGTTGGTTTCAAAGTAGGACTCACCTACGAGCTTGAAAGCATGGAAAATTACACAAGTATGGGATAACTCGATCTACCAACCAACACCCATTGTTCTACTGGTTAGACGCTTCAAATGTTATAAATTCGAAACTTACATATCGTGGTTTGAACCATTGGACGTATATTGACATGTTGAATATTGTATATTTCTTAAAACTCGTAGTACCAATATGTGATACCCTCTGGCCGACCAATTTCTAGAAAAGTAAAGACAAATAGATAAATAACTTGCATTGCTTTGAGTGCAGTCATGCTCAATGCCGACCATATTTGATTATTGTCGATATGATTTTATTTTAATTTTGACTTGTTCTTTGTAACAACCTGAACTTTAATAAATTTAAAATTGATGATTTGATTAAAATTGAAATTGAATTTTTTTATTTTTAAAATTCAATTTATTCTAAATTATAAAATTAAATGAATTTGATTTTGTATATAAATGAAAATAAGTACCAATTGGACAAATAAGCAAACCAATTATCAAATCAACATTTAACTGTTGAACATAACTTAATTTGTGTTATTTGAATTTAAGTCAATTCATAAAACTTAAATTTAAATAACATATTTGAATTATTAAGTATTTTAATTTATCAAATCTATTAAAATATAAAACTTTACGAAAAAGTCGGTTCTTGTAAAAATTGATTAAAATTTATATTCGAGTCGAAAATTTGAAAGTTTCAAAATTCAATTTTTTTTAATGAATCTACATTGATTCTAAGTGTCTAGCATTTTTTGTTTTGTTAAAATTTGATTTCATTTGTCCGCAACTCGTGTTTTAACCGTATAAATGCGCAAAACGAGGGATGCTTGTTATGTGTATTTTGTTTGTATCTCATCTATATCTTCTTTTACATTTTCACTAGTATTAATACCGGTATTGAATTTGAATGGATGTATTGAATTTGTGGGGACACATTAATTAAATTGACATTTAATATTTGGTAACTTAGTTCTCGTGTAAATAAAAATTTACGTATCTTTATCTTCCCCTTTCAATCTATTTCTCAGAGCTTCTATATTCTATTTCTCAGTCCTTTCTAGATTTGCATCTCGAATTCTAAAGGAAAGAAAAAGATACTTCTCAAATCCATTGCAAACGAAAGGAATTGAAAACAAAAAACCAAATCCATGAAATCAAATCTATTCCTTATTTCTCTCTCCCCTCAATTACACAATAATAGTTCTTCACCAGGTGAAAACCCATACATTTCTCCTCCCCATGTCACATTCTCCATCACATGGCGCACCACTCCACCGCTCTCTACCTCTAGAATTATTGGTCGTCAACCACCATGCTCATCACCTCAGTTTCCCTGGACCCCCATGAAACCCTATGGCAAAAAAAGTCGAACCCTCTAAAAAACACGTTCTTCTTCCTACCAATGCTAGTCCCTACTGCATCCACCTGCCTCCGGTCAATGCTGACCACTACCGACCTGACGTTTACCTCCACCCCTTTGAACCCGTGCCACCGCCTATACCCAGCAAACCCAAACCCGATTCAAAAAACACAAAAAGCTAAACTTTAGAACTTCTGTCGTAATTTCCTATGTGCACTCAACAGAGATTCCACCTGACACCTCCGTCAATTACCGATCCCTGCTGTGCTGGTGGTGCATTTTGGTGAAGGTGTTGTGTTGAGTGCCCATGTATATTTATGTTGAATTTGAGATTAAGAAAGGTTGTAGTGAAGTGGTAGTACATGGAGATGATGAGTGAGAGGTCTAATGTTTAATCCAGGTACCTGCTAGCTGGATATACATTCTATAAAATAAGAGGAATTATTGATTTGGAATTGTTGTTAGAGTTTGGGTTGATTTTCTTGGTTTGTCGTAGAGGAATTTTGATTCAAGTTAGTGGTTTGATTTGCTTGATTCAGTCATGCTTGCTTGTGTCGTGTTTGCTTTCATGCCCGTGTTTGTTTCATCTAGGGGTGGGCATAAACCCCACCACAATGCGGAAACCGTCCAGACCGAACTGCAAAAACAATGAACCGCACCGGATTCTCTCACTAAAGCAAGCAGCCCAAACTGAACCGACTCGCAACGATACGGTTCGGCTGCGGTTTGAACTTTTACCAAACCATATTAAATCGAACTGAACCACATTGCTACACCGACAATGTTATGATAAAAAACTAACAAATTCATATTTAACTTTTAATTTACGATATATATTCTATTTTTAATGTATGTTGTAATTATACTAATTAGAGATAACACTATGTGTTTTAACCTTCAGGTGACACAACATCATACAATCGTAAATTGATTGTTGATTGAAGTAAATTTTTTTGTTTCATATTTAATACGGGTTCAAACCAGACCGAACAAAAACCGGACCGTAATACATCAAAACCGAACCTAAACCGAACCATTTAAACGGTTAGTATAATGGTTTGTACTTTTGACCAACCATTTGATGTGGTGCGGAAGCGGTTTGAGCTTCAAACGCACTGAACCGAACCGCTCCCACCCCTAGTTTCATCCTATGTCATCCCTTTCTATTTCCACGCAAGGTGAGAATTCCTCACTTATGATTAGCTTTTTTAGTAAGTGAATTGACACATATTAAAATGACATATGAAATATTAGGACTGCTCTAGAAAACCTCATCCCCGTTACAAATTTTCGCATATGTGACACACACACTTTTGATACGTATCACTCAAATTATTTATAAGTGATATTTGACTGTTGTGGTATATTATGATGCATGCATGATATCTATAGTGTAATATTTGTTCTAACACCGCAAGTTCCCTATAGATTTGTAATATCACTATGGGTTGAAACGACATATAAGTGAACCACTTTATAGATTTAGGAATTTAAACAAAACTATTGGGAAACGACTTGAAATGAAATATACCTGAAAATTTAAATAAACGGATTGAAATGATATATATCCGTATTACTTGGCTTAGGTAGAAAATTATGTATGGACCCCATTGGTCTATTTAGAAAAATATTTCTAAATTTATAAAAATATTCCGATTTGACAAAAGTGTTTTAAAAATCTAGATTCAAACTTTATTTAAACTTATATTTTGATAAGTTAATAAGCTTTAAATTTAGATTATATGTTATAAAAAATTAATTTATAAATTAATATATGTTTTCAAAATATAAATTTAAGAATTTAAATTATAATATTATTTAATTTTAAAATTTAAATAATTTAATTTATTTTATAAGTAAATACATAAATCTTTTAATATACTTTAATTATTATTTAAATTTCAAGATTATATATAAATATAAATTGTATAATATAATATATACGTATATAAAGGTTATAATGACAAGTTAGAAATTAATGATAACTTGATTGGCTAAATAATATAACTGAAATGAGATTTATCAAGTTAAGATAAACTAATTTTAAGATATAAAGTTAAATTAATAATTGGTTTTATATGAATTTTTTAAGATTGTAAATATTAATAAATTGATCTGATAATAATTTATGAAGTAAATATTTTGAATCTAAATATAATTGAAGTTAAAATATGTATAATCGATAAAATTGGAAACTTAGATTTAATTGATATGAACTCTATAAGATGTTATTTAAAGATAATGTAAAAATAAGAATAAAATTAGATAACTCAACTTAGATGCTATTTTTGTAATAAACCGAACTTAAGAATATATTATTTAAAGTTAAATTGATTGAATTGAACTTTGAAAATCTAAATCGATGATAAGTTGAACTTTGAAAATGCGGATGAGTGGTTTGGAATGGACAATTTTGAATTATTTGGAATTTGTATTATCTTATATATTTGTATTATCTTGTATTAAGCTAATTTAAATTATACGGTGTCGTGATGGATAGTTTTCGTTGGCTTTTGTTTTGGTTTGTGTTGAAGGTCTATAGGCTATGGAGTTTTAGGATTGTTCTTCTGGATTTGGAGATTGTTCTTCTGGATTTGGAGATTGTTTCTACTACTTGGAAGTTAGTCCTGGGGTGGGATGTGTTTGTGTTGGTGTGCTGGTTCATTGCCCATCATATATTCCCTACAAGTTAATTTGTAGGGCTTCGTCGGTGGTTATCTTAGCCATCCTTCCTCATGTCTCTACCCATTGAAAATGGCCTTATTTTCATGTCAGAATACTGTGTGATACTGATTTGCTGTCATGGTGCAGCTATGTCAAAGTCCTTGGTAATATTGTGCTTCATGTCATACCTTTCTAGGGTGATGTTCTTGGTTTTTTGATGTATTGTGTGCTTTTCGACACTGTTGGAATTGTTATGTATTGCTGGCGTGCAGTATTGATGGTAAGTGACTCTGTCTCTTTATCTATTGTTACATGTAGCGTTGTGTGGCTCAAGACTTGTACTTCATTTCATTTCAGGATGTATATACTTGTTTTGTATGAAATTTACTGTCCCGCCTCCCTACGTGGTGTGCTTAGACTAGGTTCACCTTTAGTTTAGATATGTTTTGTCTTAGACCTTGTACTGTAAGCTTGTTTAGCTAGTGGCCCGTCCACTTTATAAACTGTCAACGGTGGACGGTCCACCTCAAAAACCGATAGTAGTAGGTCAGCAAGCTGCCAAACTCATGTAATAATGTAATATTATTTGTTATAATAAGAAGTGTTTGCGATCACTTTAAAAATCGGTCAGCTCAGCTAAAAAAATAATTATTTAAAGTTAAATTTATTTTATAACCATTTTAATGTAATTATTTTATATTTAGCTTAATTATTATATTTTCTAGAACTACTTTAATTATACTACTTTATCTTAAATTTATCTATTATATACTTAATTATTTTAAATCAAATTATTTTGTATAAATATAAGTATTTTATATTATATTAACTATTTTAAATAAAAGTATATGTCTAATCTGAGCAATTTAGCCTAAAATGTTAAATATAAAGATTTTAGATAAAGATAATTGAGATACAAAAATTTGAAATTAAAATGTAATTTCATTGATAAACCATTTTCTAAAGATGAAATCTAAATCTTGAACTTAATTAAATAATGAATTGATTTAATATGGTTTACAACATTGAAATATTTAGACTTAGATGTTTAAATATGAAATTCTATAGTGTTATTATTTGTTTTATGATATTTTAAATATGATTTCAAATATGAATGATCACGTCGTGAAATAAGCGTTTGGTTGTTAGGAGAACGGGGTCGGTATTAACATGGTATCATTCAATCTTGATACTACTTTAACAACTGTGCATGCGGTGGTGAATCCAAAAATGAAGTGGGTTGGTTTGGCGAAAATTACCAGAATAAAGTAAGTGAACGATGATAGATAGCCTTAACCTTCAGGTGATAATTACAATGACTAAAACAGAAGTCATAACTAGGACAACTGAGTTAGATTCTCTTGGTGGACATGCTTCTTCGATACCATCTATTTCTTTTTGATTTGATTGGGACCCTTTGATTATGGAAGTATTGTTCGAGGTGGGCTATAGTTGCAGATATGCGTTACCATCAATCTGAGTCTGTAATTCGATAGAATCCTACCATTGGGTATAGCCTCAGTGTATTGTCATATTATCCTGATCGAACCCCCTACGATCTTGATTTGTACTATACCTATAGAGTTTCCTCTGATAGCCACTAGTTTTTGATAGACCTCACGGTATCGGTGTAGACTACGATATTATAAACATTGTAAGGGTAAACATGTAATCCCGCTTATGCTATTTTAATACTTTATTAAATTGACACTATAGCTTATTGTATTATATGATATCTACTTTAAAGGATTATTGAAGAATGGAATCCAAATATCTTTAAGTTATTTGTGCATTTCGTTTGGGCATTTTAGTTGAGTTGATTTACTATCGAGAATGTTAATACTGACTCAAGTGTTTTGTTTTTGACTTCATGCTCGAGTCAAACCGACGAGTTCGGCTTTGGTGATTCATCTGTTCGGAGCCTATTATCTATTTGCTACAACTATCTTGGTGATCATTTCTTTATATACAGGTTAGTTATATATCTGAGATTTTCCAATGTATTAAATTATGATTCTGATATTATGTATTTTGTTTTTGAGATTTTGTGTTTAGTCGCTTCATGAACTACCAAGTAACTTATTCCCTACGAGTTATTATATTCTGCTATTTTGTATATATGATCTATATGTGTTCTGTGATTGAATTTTATTGAACCCTATAGTTAAAATAATATGTTATTTCTAATGATTTGAGTTGGTTTTATTATCAACCGAAATGGTACGAAAAAGGCAGGTCGTTGCATTCTTCCTCCTAGCTTCATGGATTGAGACGACCCGAACTTCCCCGGTAAGGAAAGCCCGTATTATCTTGAGAAAAACACACATCAGAACGCAAATAGAAGAACATTTCATTGTTAATTACAACAATTCCATCAGATACAAGAATATACAGAGTATGAATAAATATACATTCGATAAATATCAGAGATTACAATAAATTACATAGCAGCAGAAAAATAATACAACACACAACTGAAAGTAATACACGGATACAGAGCTTTCCGAGTATCGTTCCAGCTGTAAACCAGGATCCTGTGAATATAAATCTGCAAAACCCAAAACTACTAGCTGCCCGTATGGAAAATAGGGGCACCCAGAGTTTAGGTTAAAACAATAAACTCCAGGTCAATCTAGTGACTGGTGTGAGAACTAAAACAGTTATTTAAAACTTTACTTTAAAAGAGTGTAATTCAAGGGACCACGCCGTATAACAATGAACGGGTTTCCTCCCAAGAACACTAGTGCATATAACAAAACAGCGCAATGCTTTTTGAAAAAAAATGAAGCTATTATATAACCCAGGTCCTATCACACAATGCAACACAAGCCGGAGGATAGGGTTTTCCCTTATAATAGCCAAACATGCTTGGTACGTTTAAAACAAATCATTTGATATTATTATAAGTGTATAGTGTCAAAACATTTCAAATCATAAATATCAATCATAGGCGGCATGGGTACCATCTATCATGTCGCCATACTAGGCTCTACAAATAAAACCGCAATATCACGTATTGGAAATTGGATTTCCGTCATGAGTCGAGGCAAGGGGCAAGCTCCTCTCCGTTCAAGACACTCTAGCAAATGTCTCAGGACCCCACTATGATCCTTGGAATCGGTTGGGCCGGTCCTCTCTTACTTTTGAGAATTGGCAATTCCTAAACACACGTTTCCCGGTCCTAACATACCTATATCTGAGGCGTCTCGCATTCCAACAACCACAAAGGTGAAAAGTATATATAAATGTCAGCCAGTTTAAGCACTGACACCACCACTAGCTAGAAAGAAACGTCATGTTCTCCCAACGGTCCGTATCCTGTTTTTGACTCATACCGAGGTGTGAGGCTCGCGAATTCACGCTATACACAAAGCTATTCCACACAGGCTGTGCTTTGATCATCAACCACAAGACTTCGCTTTTCAACAGAAGCCTTGATCATTTTCCACTTACGCGTGCCACTCAAGCAATTCACTCCATGCGACTGATGTCCATCGATATACAACATCTGAGCTCGTACGTCTCAGAGAAGGGCGTTAAGAAAGAGAATAAATTCTCCGCCGCCAAACAGATGTATATTTAATAGAGATCAATCAACACAAAATAAAATCCAATGTCAGACACACAGTCCATTTACATGTTCGTTCTGGGTCTAAACAAAACCGGAGGCACTTTCCTCGCATATCCATCGATCTCCAAGTACGTCTGGACGATCACCAACTGATTCCCTCATCTTGGGTGTACAGCCCAATCAAGATCATCAGTAATCACCCAAACGATGTGAAGACTTCCGATCTTCAACCACCATCTTCATCTTCGACTTATCGTCGAATCGGTTATTAAGAATGGGTATAAACCCGGCCTTTCCGAATAACCCACGTATATAATAAACAAATGTTACACAAACCCAACATACGCCTCATTCCAATTCAGAATATTCTTTTATTCAAATTTTCACATTCTTAGGGAAAGGTTCCCATTAAATTTATCAAAGATAAATTCTTCTAAATTTATTCTTTAATCTTTCTTTGGATATCATTTCAAACAATATTATGGTTTTCCGAACTAGTCAGGATTAGCGAACCACACCGAAGTAATTATTTATTTTATTTCTCAATCCCAACCTATTTATCCCATGGAGCGAAACTGGTAATACTCCAAATCTAACACCACTGTGTTATCGGTAAAATTAATTACCATTTCACGTTCAAATCTAATTAAAGATTTTACTATCGCTTTGGAGCAAAACTGGTGATACTCCATCTTCGATCACTTTTCAGATTTTATAATTTAAATTATCAATTCACATTTCAATCTAATTAAAGATTCATTAAAACTCCACTTAGTTTTAATTTTCCCAAAAATCAATATCATGTCTTTAACTGGGTAAAAGGAACAATGTCATCTAAAACACGATTCAGGATAAACCCAAAATCACATTCAAATTCAATTCCAATTAAATATTATTTAATTGGTACACCTCATTAAATCGAAATAGAAAGATTTAATCTTTTCTACACTGGGTCCAAGAACAGTGTTATTCAAGACACCATTCACGACGTATCCAAAATCCCATTTGATATTAAATACAAGGCTCTGAATAGAAAATATATCGGCTTATATTCAATATCAAATTCTGGAACCAACAAATATCGTATTGGAAATAACGGTATAAATATATCTTTCAAATTACCACAACCATATCTGTATAATCACGAAATCCAACATCGAAATATTCCGAAGATAATTTTGATTCAAATCCATTCCAATTCGTATATTGGAAATTCTGACTATTTTCAAAACCACTTTCAAATTCAATTTATTTATTTCAAAAATAAATTGATTTTAATTCTAGTTCAAAACTAGTTCATTTCGATTAAAATATATTTTTATCCTTTCTAATATGGAGTTTTTCATCCCAGTTCTTTCCAATTCACATATTATGCTTTTACACAAATTATTAATATTTTTAATAATTTTATCAAGGCCCGTACAGTCGATTTCCACCAACAGTCATCGAACCGCACTTACAGCGACCTTTTCAAAATTTGATTTGGACATAATTCCAAATCCAACCGTTAGATTTCAAATTTCTAATATTCATTGGAAAGCTCTTCTTGATACGAACCCAACGGTTCCAGTTTTAGGAGAATCTGACAGTCGGATCTCCCGCAACGTCAATTCGAAGTCAATGGTCGAAATTCAAGAACTGCCGCGGCACGACGCGTTCTATTCAAGCCATTATATATACAATATATATATATATATATATTATATTTCATCGATTTCCTTTTGAAACGTATTTTATAAATCGTTTTAAATTCGTTTTCAAAACCATTTCAACTCTATATTCAATTTCAAATCAAAATTGAATATTTCATATCATTACTTTATAAATGATAATATTTTCAAAACGTTATATTTTGAAATCACTACCTTTTTATAATTATTATAAAAACGAATATAATCGATATAAATATCGTTCGCGTCAAAATAGCACATCTCTAATCAACACGGCTTTATATATTTCAATAAATTCGTTATTCTATTCAACAAATGAGTATTTATTCTATTCAACACATGAATCTATATTTCTTTCAACACATGATTAATCTCAACACATGAGTACTGTCAACACATGACTATTTTTGTTATGTAGTATATTTTATAAAATTATGGTATCTATCGTTTAATTTTTAATCAGACTCCAACCGTAAAGTAGTTTCTAATCTTAAATATGATAAAGATGTAAATTTTATTGTTAAAATATTTTACTTAACACATGAATAGTTTCAACACATGAATATTCTCAACACATGAGCATCGTCAACACATGACTATATATTATATTCTAATATTCTTTATTTTCCCAATTGGAATGAGGCCCAATCAATTACCATATAATGTTAATTATATGGATTCCACCCAACACATGTATATAATGGCACTGACAAATAATCAACCATCATCCAAAGTGCACTACTCTGTATAAGCATCAAATATAGATATCTAACGCTTATAACATCCTGTCAATCAATCGATCGACATACAACTAATTATTGGGATTATTGTATGCCGTATTTTTTTCTCAATACCCGTGTGGGGTTTCAAATCAACAAACACAGATTTTTATTTATTCACGTACCCGTTAAAAATTATATTTTTAACGATAAAATATTTCTAACTATATAAATATTTTATTTCATTTCACATCACACAATCAATTTTCACCACAACAAACAATCAAACATACAAGCCATCCGTGGTCTGTGGACGACTGGTGTCGGGTGCTACTAAGCACCGTCTACATCATAGTATATAATTTAAACTAGAAAAGAAAATTTAAAGTGAGAAATTCTCACTTTGGGGTTCCACTCCGCCATTTCATTCCTGAACTTCTGAACCGTTTGAATCCCTTTTTGATTTCAATCCGTTCCATCTCAATTCTTTTCACGCTGTTCACATTAAAAATCAAATTTTTATTTCACTTTCTTTTATATTAAAATCGAATTTTATCTTCACTACACATGTAAAATTATATTTTTATCCTTTTTCTAATATAAAAATTATATTTTTATTCTTTCTCTAATATAAAAATTATATTTTTATTCTTCTACTATTATAAAAATTATATTTTTAACCTCTTTCTCTTTGCTTTCATATGATATACAATGTCATATATATATCGTTTTCATTTTCAATATATACGATATTTTCACTCTTCATTATATATAATATTTTCACTTTCAATGTATATAATATTTTCACTTTTCAATATATACAATATTTTCACTTTCCAATATATATAATATTTTCACTTTTCAATATATATAATATTTTCACTTTTCAATATATATATAATATATATTTATTTCATTTCACATCACGATCAATTTTCACACAGAATACAATCAAACAAGTCGTCCATGGTCTGTGGACGACGGGAGCAGTTCATATATGCAGTTACAAAATAAATAACTGTACAGAAAATTTAAAGTGAGAGAATTCTCACCTTGAGCGGATAGAAAATCGTTTAGATAACAATTGTTTTCTCATTAAATTAAACCGAATGTTTAATTTAACCAAAATTTGAACTGCTTTGAATCCTGTCCAAATTGGCTTCACTGTGTAGATCTTGTCTTCACGGTTACAAAGAGCTCAGTTTCATCAGATTCTGTTTAGAATTGGAGGAGTTATGGCATTTTATCTTTGATTACATTAATAATTATACATAGAAAATTAAAATAAATTAATTATTATTTTCCTAATCCCCCACTTAAACGTTCTTCTTCCTCCTGGTATTCACGGTAGAAAAGAACCCAACGCTCCCTTGAAGAAACGGCTACCGCACTTCGCTCAAGACCACTGGAGTCCGATCCAATTGCACCATGCTGTAGTGCCGGACATCGCCTACCCAAGCCCCTACCTCATCGAACTCGGAGCTCCAGGTTGCCCCAGAAATCACGGCGATTGCTGCGCCTTTGCGGTGAAATTCCAGCCGCCTTAACAGCCTAGGTTCGATCATACCCATACAGGATTGAAGCTCGTTGAAATCTCTTCAAAATCCGTTTTGAACTTGGGTTTAATTCGAATAATAGTTGGAGATTTTGGAGAATTTTCTCTGGAGCTTCACAGCCCATCGAATGATTCTGTGGCGGCTGCGTTACGATGGACTAGGGTTTCGTTTGACTAGTTTGACCTTATATAGATATTTTAATAATTTAATATTTAATTCCTTTTAAAGTTCCAAATCGTCACGAACTCCAAACAGAACCTAACGACTATCGTTCCTAGCTAAATACCCCCATTCCGAACACAATAGGATATGTTTTGTAGGCCCATTCGACTGTTTCAGTCAGTTTTCCTTCAAATTAAAATATATAACATTCAATATTTACTTTGAACGTACATTTCAATTTGCCGGAGCCACATATTGATTCTAAAAATTCCCAAAAAATAAATCTAGCTATGTTTGATGATGCGGTCCCAACAAAACTAGTTTCGTTGAATTCTGAGACCGTTTGAAAAATGGCCAATTTCTAGTCGATTAAAATCAACTAAAACTGGTCAAACGCGTTTTCCTTTGCCATGCTCACATATTGATTCGAAAAATTACGAATTTTGAAAGCTAGCAATAATTTGACATCACGGAACCAACAAAAGTGGTTTCGTCGAAAACCGAGGTCGTTTGAAAAATGGCTATTTTCAAGGGTCGAAATTCCATAGCGACTGTTCTGAATTTTCAACTGGACGTTTCTTTTTATCCCCCGATGAAATTTTGATTTTTCGGATTCATTGGAAAGATATTCTTGATTAGATTCAAATATTTTTGGTTTCGCTAAAATCTGGTTTATTTTGCACCCAGTACATTCATTTGAAGTTTGAAATCGAATTATCGAACTACCGCGCCATTTTCAATTCCTTTTATAATTATATATAATTATTTATATTCTAACGACGACGTATATAAATATATACGTTCTAATTCTATTCAAAATAAATTTCTCGTCGATATTATTTAAAATAATCATTTTAAATATTCAAAGTTCGCTAAAATTGACAAAATAAAAATTTTAAATTGGCTCAGAATTTCCGGGTTATTACAATCTCCCCCACTTAAAACTTTTCGTCCCCGAAAAGGAACGAAGCCAAAAGTTGTTTTACAAACCAACTCAACTTTCATTATTTTCATTACGGCTTAAGTTCTTCAACTTTTCAGTTTCTAAGAACTTTTCAAAATTTTCAAAAATTTGGCTAACACCCTAAATTTTCGAAAAATTTCGCCATAACCTCCCCTGCACCGGGGACTTCGGGATATTTCATATAGCCTCCCATGGCCTTCTTCAATCAAAAAGAAAAAGAAAAAGCCAATTGGCTCATAAAATCATCATCACCCAAACAAAACAGTAAATTTTGGTAAACATGTACCTATTTGTCGGGCAAACAATTTTATTCCTCTACTCTAGCCTCCTTGCTATGACATGTTCAATGTAAGTACTCGTATATGCATGCATTTTCAAACAATTTTCAATACAGTTCAATATTTGATTCAATTAGGCTAAACGGTTCAAAATTTCAAACAAATAACCAAACAACACAATCAACAATCAATTAGTGAATTAGAATTTCAAATTCATAATTTTGATACATATACAGAAAATCATGTTTTGATGCCAAATCACAACAATAAATCTATCTAATTTTGGTTCTCACACCAGCCTAATGGAAATATATAGATATTACACCTTCGAAACTCGAACACACACTACTGATGCTATATAGTCATCAGTAGAATCATCTTCGGGCCACTAGAGTATGATTCTATATCTATCCAGTATATTAAAACTTCGAATATATGTTCATGACGCGTATATGCAAAATCTTTATATACTAGATTGTCCAAATTCAATACAAATAAAATATTCAAATACGAATAAAATGGTTTAAATTTTCAAAACAATATTGTTTTCACTTTAAAAATATACTCTTCACACTCGTTCTAGGATACTACTGATCCCATCTCTTACGAGTTATTCTAATTGGATATTACTAATCCAATATCTGATGAATTCTTTCGTTTGGTTCTAATGTGTCTTATTCTCGAGCTCTATAAACCAAAGCTCGGATACCAAACTGAGACGACCCGAACTTCCCCGGTAAGGAAAGCCCGGATTATCTTGGGAACAATACACATCGGAATGCAAACAGAAGAACATTTCATTGTTAATTACAACAATTCCATCAGATACAAGAATATACAGAGTATGAATAAATATACATTCGATAAATATCAGAGATTACAATAAATTACATAGCAGTGGAAAAATAATACAACACACAACTGAAAGTAATACACGGATACAGAGCTTTCCGAATATCGTCCCAGCTGTAAACTAGGATCTTGTGAATATAAATCTGCAAAACCCAAAACTACTAACTGTCCGTGTGGAAAATAGGGGCACCCAGAGTTTAGGTTAAAACAATAAACTCCAGGTCAATCATGTGACTGGTGCGAGAACTAAAACAGTTATTTAAAACTATACTTTAAAAGAGAGTAATTCAAGGGACCACGCCATATAACACGGAACGAGTTTCCTCCCAAGAACACTAGTGCATATAACAAAACAGCGCAATGCTTTTTGGAAAAAAATGAAGCTATTATAAGACCCAGGTCCCATCACACAATGCAACGCAAGCCGGAGGATAGGGTTTTCCCTTATAATAGCCAAACATGCTTGGTACGTTTAAAACAAATCATTTGATACTATTATAAGTGTATAGTGTCAAAACATTTCAAATCATAAATATCAATCATAGGCGGCATGGGTACCATCTATCATGTCGCCATACTAGGCTCTACAAATAAAACCGCAATATCACGTATTGGAAATTGGATTTCCATCATGAGTCGAGGCAAGGGGCAAGCTCCTCTCCGTTCAAGACACTCTAGCAAATGTCTCAGGACCCCACTATGATCCTTGGAATCGGTTGGGCCGGTCCTCTCTTACTTTTGAGGATTGGCAATTCCTGAACACACATTTCCCGGTCCTAACAGACCTATATCCGAGGCGCCTCGCATTCCAACAACCACACAGGTGAAAAGTACATATAAATGTCAGCCAGTTTAAGCACTAACACCACCACTAGCTAGAAAGAAACGTCGTGTTCTCCCAACGGACCGTATCCCGTTTTTGACTCATACCGAGGTGTGAGGCTTGCGAATTCACGCTATACACAAAGCTATGCCACACAGGCTGTGCTTTGATCATCAACCACAAGACTTCGCTTTTCAACAGAAGCCTTGATCATTTGCCACATAGGCGTGCCACACAGGCAATTCACTCCATGCGACTGATGTCCCTCGATATACAACCTCTGAGCTCGTACGTCTCGGAGAAGGGCATTAAGCAAGAGAATAAATTCTCTGCCGCCAAAAAGATGTATATTTAATAGAGATCAATCAACACAGAATAAAATCCAATGTCAGACACACAGTCCATTTACAAGTTCGTTCTGGGTCTGAACGAAACCGGAGGCACTTTCCTCACATATCCATCGATCTCCAAGTACGTCTGGACGATCACCAACTGATTCCCTCATCTTGGGTGTACAGCCCAATCAAGATCATCAGTACTCACCCAAACGATGTGAACACTTCCGGTCTTCAACCACCGTCTTCATCTTCGAATTATCGTCGAATCGGTTATTCAAAATGGGTATAAACCCGGCCTTTCCTAATAACCCACGTATATAATAAACAAATGTTACACAAACCCAACATACGCCTCATTCCAATTCAGAATATTCTTTTATTCAAATTTTTACATTCTTAGGGAAAGGTTCCCATTAATTTTATCAAAGATAAATTCTTCTAAATTTATTCTTTAATCTTCCTTTGGATATCATTTCAAACCATATTATGGTTTTCCAAACTAGTCGGGATTAGCGAACCACACCGAAGTAATTATTTATTTTATTTCCCAATCCCAACCTATTCATCCCATGGAGCGAAACTGGTAATACTCCATATTTAACACCACTGTGTTATCGGTAAAATTAATTACCATTTCGCGTTCAAATCTAATTAAAGATTTTACTATCGCTTTGGAGCAAAACTGGTGATACTCCATCCGCGATCACTTTTCAGATTTTATAATTTAAATTATCAATTCACATTTCAATCTAATTAAAGATTCATTAAAACTCCACTTAGTTATAATTTTCCCAAAAATCAATATCCTGTCATTAACTGGATTAAAGAACCAATGTCATCTAAAACACGATACACGATAAACCCAAAATCACATTCAAATTCAATTCCAATTAAATATTATTTAATTGGTACACCTCATTAAATCTAAATAGAAAGATTTAATCTTTTCTACACTGGGTCTAAGAACATTGTTATTCAAGACACCATTCACGACGAACACAAAATCCCATTTGATATTAAATACAAGGCTCTAAATAGAAAATATATCGGTTTATATTCAATATCAAATTCTGGAACCAACAAATATCGTATTGGAAATAACGATATAAATATATCTTTCAAATTTCCACAACCATATCTGTATAATCACGAAATCCAACATCGAAATATTCCGAAGATAATTTCGATTCAAATCCATTCCAGTTCGTATATTGGAAATTCTGACTATTTTCAAAACCACTTTCAAATTCAATTTATTTATTTCAAAAATAAATTGATTTTAATTCTAGTTCAAAACTAGTTCATTTCGATAAAAATATATTTTTATCCTTTCGAATATGGAGTTTTTCATCCTAGTACTTTCCAACTCACATATTATGCTTTTACACAAATTATTAATATTTTGAATAATTTAATCAAGGCCCGTACAGTCGATTTCCATCAACAGTCATCGAACTGCACTTACAACGACCTTTTCCAAATTTGATTTGGACATAATTCCAAATCCAACCGTTAGATTTCAAATTTCTAACATTCATTGGAAAGCTCTTCTCGATACGAACGCAACGATTCCGGTTTTAGGAGAATCCGACGGTCGGATCTCCCGCAACGTCAATTCGAAGTCAATGGTTGAAATTCATGAACTGCCGCGGCGCGGCGCATTGTATTCAGGCCGTTATATATATAATATATATTATATTTCGCCGATTTCCTTTTAAAACGTATATTATAAATCGTTTTAAATTCGTTTTCAAAACCATTTCAACTCTATATTCAATTTCAAATCAAAATTGAATATTTCATATCATTACTTTATAAATGATAATATTTTCAAAACGTTATATTTTGAAATCACTACCTTTTCTATAATTATTATAAAAACAAATATAATCGATATAAATATCGTTCGCGTCAAAATAGCGCATCTCTAATCAACACGGCTTTATATATTTCAATAAATTCGTTATTCTATTCAACAAATGAATATTTATTCTATTCAACACATGAATCTATATTTCTTTCAACACGTGACTAATCTCAACACATGAATACTGTCAACACATGACTATTTTTGTTATGTAATATATTTTATAAAATTATGGTATCTATCGTTTGATTTCTAATCAAACTCCAACCGTAAAGTAGTTTCTAATCTTAAATATGGTAAAGATGTAAATTTTATTGTTAAAATATTTTACTTAACACATGAATAGTTTCAACACATGAATATTCTCAACACATGAGCATCGTCAACACATGACTATATATTAAATTCTAATATTCTTTATTTTCCCAATTGGAATGAGGCCCAATCAATTACCATATAATGTTAATTATATGGATTCCACCCAACACATGTATATAATGGAACTGACAAATAATCAACCATCATCCGAAGTGCACTACTCTGTATAAGCATCAAATATAGATATCTAACGCTTATAACAGCCTGTCAATCAATCAATTGACATACAACTAATTATTGGGATTTGTGTATGCCGTATTTTTTTCCCAACACACGTGTGGGGTTTCAAATCAAAAAACACAGATTTTTATTTATTCACATACCCGTTAAAATTTATATTTTTAACTATATAAATATTTTATTTCATTTCACATCACACAATCAATTTTTGCCACAACAAACAATCAAACATACAACCCATCCATGGTCTGTGGACGAAGGGTGTCGGGTGCTACTAAGCACCATCTGCATCCTAGTATATAATATAAACTAGAAAAGAAAATTTAAAGTGAGAAATTCTCACCTTGGGGTTCCACTCCGCCATTTCATTCCTGAACTTCTGAACCGTTTGAATCCCTTTTTTATTTCAAATCGTTCCATCTCAATTCTTTTCATGTTGTTCACATTAAAAATCAAATTTTTATTTCACTTTCATATATATAAAAATCGAATTTTTATCTTCACTACACATATAAAAATTATATTTTTATCCTTTCTCTAATATAAAATTTATATTTTTATTCTTTCTCTAATATAAAAATTATATTTTTATTCTTCTACTAATATAAAAATTATATTTTTAACCTCTTTCTCTTCGCTTTCATATGATATACAATGTCTTATATATATCGTTTTCATTTTCAATAAATATGATATTTTCACTCTTCAATATATATAATATTTTCACTTTCAATATATACAATATTTTCACTTTTCAATATATACAATATTTTCACTTTCTAATATATATAATATTTTCACTTTTCAATATATATAATATTTTCACTTTTCAATATATATAATATATATTTATTTCATTTCACATCACGATCAATTTTCACATAGAATACAATCAAACAAGTCGTCCATGGTCTGTGGACGACGGGGAGCAGTTCATATATGCAGTTACAAAATAAATAACTGTACAGAAAATTTAAAGTGAGAGAATTCTCACCTTGAGCGGATAGAAAATCGTTTAGATAACGATTGTTTTCTCATTAAATTAAACCGAATGTTTAATTTAACCAAAATTTGAACTGCTTTGAATCCTGTCCAAATTGGCTTCACTGTGTAGATCTTGTCTTCACGGTTACAAAGAGCTCAGTTTCATCAAATTCTGTTTAGAATTGAAGGAGTTATGGCATTTTATCTTTGATTACATTAATAATTATACGTAGAAAATTAAAATAAATTAATTACTTTATTATTTTCCTAATCCTCCACTTAAACGTTCTTCCTCCTGGTATTCACGGTTGAAAAGAACCCAACGCTCCCTTGAAGAAATGGCTACCACACTTCGCTCGAGACCACTGGAGTCCGATCCAATTGCACCATGTTGTAGCGCCGGACATCACCTACCCAAGCCCCCTACCTCATCGAACTCGGAGCTCCAGGTTGCCCCAGAAATCACGGCGATTGCTGCGCCTTTGAGGTGAAATTCCGGCCGCCTTGACAGCCTAGGTTCGATCATACCCATACAGGATTGAAGCTCGTTGAAATCTCTTCAAAATCCGTTTTGAACTTGGGTTTAATTCGAATAATAGTTGGAGATTTTGAAGAATTTTCTCTGGAGCTTCACAACCCTTCGAATGATTCTGTGGCGGCTGCGTTATGATGGACTAGGGTTTCGTTTGACTAGTTTGACCTTATATAGATATATTAATAATTTAATATTTAATTCCTTTTAAAGTTCCAAATCGTCACGAACTCCAAACCGAACCCAACGACTGTCGTTCCTAGCTAAATACCCCCATTCCGAACACAACAGGATATGTTTCGTAGGCCCATTCGACTGTTTCAGTCAGTTTTCCTTCAAATTAAAATATATAACATTCAATATTTATTTTGAACTTACATTTCAATTTGCCCGGGCCACATACTGATTCTGAAAATTCCCGAAAAATAAATCTAGCTATGTTTTGATGATACGGTCCCAACAAAACTAGTTTCGTTGAATTCTGAGACCGTTTGAAAAATGGCCATTTTCCAGTTGATTAAAATCAACTAAAACTGGTCAAACGCGTTTTCCTTTGCCACGCTCACATATTGATTCGAAAAATTACGAATTTTGAAAGCTAGCAATAATTTGACATAACGGATTGAACAAAAGTGGTTTCGTCGAAAACCGAGGTCGTTTGTGAGACAACCCGAACTTCCCCGTGAAGGAAAGCACGGATATAATTGAGGACAAGATAAAGTAGAGCGCATACGGAAGAACATTTCATTGTTATTACAACAATTCCATCAGATACAAGAATATACAGAGTATAATTGAATAAATTACATTCAATAAATATCAGAGATTACAATAAATTACATAGCAGCGGGAAAATATACAAAAAAACAACTAGAAGCGATACACGGATACAGAGCTTTCCGAGCACCGTTCCAGCTGTAAATCAGGACCCTGTGAATATAAATCTGCAAAACCAAAACTACTAGCTGCCCGTGCGGAAAATAGGGGCACCCAGAGTTTAGGTTAAAACAATAAACTCCAGGTCAGTCATGTGACTGGTGTGAGAACTAAAACAGTTATTTAAAACTTTGCTTTAAAAGATAGTAATTCAAGGGACCACGCCGTATAACACGGAACGGGTTTCCTCCCAAGAATACTAGTGCATATAACAAAACAACGCAATGCTTTTTGGAAAAATGAAGCTACTATAAGACCCAGGTCCCATCACACAATGCAACGCAAGCCGGAGGATAGGGTTTTCCCTTATAATAGCCAAACATGCTTGGTACGTTTAAAACAAATCACTTGATACTATAATAGGTGTATAGTGTCAAAACAATTTCAATTATAAATATAAATCATAGACGGCATGGGTACCATATATCATGTCGCCATACTAGTTCTACAATTAAAACCGCAATATCACGTATTGGAAATTGGATTTCCGTCATGAGCCGAGGCAAGGGGCAAGCTCCTCTCCGCGTTCGAGACACTCTAGCAAATGTCTCAGGACCCCACTATGATCCTTGGATCTTCAGGGCCGGTCCTCTCTTACTTTTGAGGATTGGCAATTCCTGAACACACGTTTCCCGGTCCTTACAGACCTATATCCGAGGCGCCTCGTATCCAACAACCACACAGGTGAAAAGTATATAAATGTCAGGGCTGGTAGGTCACTGACACCACCTTAGCTAGAAAGAAACGTCGTGCTCTCCCTGCAGTCACTATCCCATTTTTGACTCATACCGAGGTGTGAGGCTCGCGAATTCACGCTATACACAAAGCTACGCCACACAGGCCGTGCTTTGATCATCAACCACAAGACTTTGCTTTTCAACAGAAGCCTTGATCTATTGCCACTTACGCATGCCACATTGGCAATTCACTCCATGCGACTGATGTCCATCGATATACAACCTCTGAGCTCGTACGTCTCAGAGAAGGGCGTTAAGCAAGAGAATAAATTCTCCGCCGCCAAACAGATGTATATTTAATAGAGATCAATCAACACACAATAAAATCCAGTGTCAGACACACAATCCATTTACAAGTTCGTTCTGGGTCTGAACGAAACCGGAGGCACTTTCCTCGCATATCCATCCATCTCCAAGTACGTCTGGACGATCACCAACTGATTCCCTCATCCTGGGTGTACAGCCCAATCAAGGTCATCAGTAATCACCCAAACGATGTGAAGACTTCCGGTCTTCAACCACCGTCTTCATCTTCGACAACTCGTCGAATCGGTTATTCAGAATGGGTATAAACCCGGCCTTTCTGAATAACCCACGTATATGATAAACAAATGTTACACAAACACAACAAACGCCTCATTCCAATTCAGAATATTCTTTTATTCACAAAATCACATTCTTAGGGAAATGTTCCCATTAATTTTATCCAAGATAAATTCTTCTAAATTTATTCTTTAATCTTCCTTTGGATATCATTTCAAACTAGTCGGGATTAGCGAACCACACCGAAGTAATTATTTATTTTATTTCCCAATCCCAACCTATATATCCAATGGAGAAAACTGGCAACACTCCACATCTAACACCACGGTGTTATCGGTAAAATTAATTACCATTTCACGTTCAAATCTAATTAAAGATTTAACTATCGCTTTGGAGCAAAACTGGTGGTACTCCATTCTCGATCACCTTTCAGATTTGATAGTTTAAATTATCAATTCACATTTTTAATCTAATTAAAGATTCATTAAAACTCCACTTAGTTTTAATCTTTTCAAAAATCAACGTCCTGTCTTTAACTGGATTAAAGAACCAATGTCATCTAAAACACGATTCACGATAAACCCAAATCACATTTGATATTAAATACAAGGCTCTGAATAGAAAATATATCGGCTTATATTCAATACCAAATTCTGAAACCAATAAATATCGTATTGGAAATAACGATATAAAATATATCTTTCAAATTCCCATAACAATATCTGTATAGTCACGAAATCCAACATCGAAATATTCCGAAGATAATTTCGATCCAACTCCAGTCCAATTCACATATTGGGAATATTGGTTATTTTTAAAATCACTTTCAAATTCAATTTATTTATTTCAAAAATAAATTGATTTTAATTTTAGTTCAAAACTAGTTCATTTCGATAAAAATCTCCTTTTATCTTTTCAAATGTTGAGTTTTTCATCCCAGTTCTTTCCAATTCACATATTATGATTTTACACAAATTATCAATATTTTTAATAATTTTATCAAGGCCCGTACAGTCGACTTCCATCAACGGCCATCGAACTGCATTTACAACGACCTTTTTCAAATTTGATTTGGACATAATTCCAAATCCAACCGTTAGATTCCAAATTCCTAATATTCATTGGAAAGCTCTTTTCGATACGAACCCAACGGTTCCGGTTTTAGGAGAATCCGACGGTCGGATCTCCCGCAACGTCAATTCGAAGTCAATGGTCGAAATTTACGAACTGCCGCGGAGCGGCGCGTTCTATTCAGGCCATTATATATATAATATATATATTATATATATTTCGTCAATTTCCTTTTAAAACGTATTTTATAAATCATTTTAATTTCGTTTCAAAACCATTTCAACACTATTTCAATTTCTAATCAAAACTGAATATTTTATATCATTACTATATAAATGATAATATTTTCAAAACGTTATATTTTGAAATCACTTCCTTTCTATATTCATTATAAAAACAAATATAGTCGATATAAATATCGTTCACGTCAAAATAGCGCAACTCTAATCAACACGGCTTTATATATTTCAATAAATCTGTTATTCTATTCAACAAATGAATATTTATTCCATTCAATACATGAATCTATATTTCTTCCAACACCTGACTAATCTCAACACATGAGTACTGTCAACACATCACTATTTTTGTTATGTAAAATATTTTATAAAACTATGGTATCTATCGTTTGATTTTTAATTAGACTTCTACTGGGAAGTAGTTCTAATTTTAAATATGATAAAGATGTAAATTTCATTGTATAAAATATTTCACTCAACACATGAACATCGTCAACACATGACTATTTTTATATTCAACACATGAATTTTCTTTTAAAATATTCATTGTTGTCCCGATTGGAATGAGGCCCAATCAATCACCATATAACGTTAATTATATGGATTCCATACAACACATGTATATAATAGCATTGATAAACAATCAACCATCATCCAAAGTGCACCACACAACTGCATAAGCATCAAATATAAATAATCGACGCTTACACAGTCTGTCGACCAATCGATCGACAATAATTAAATAATTGGGATTAGTGTACGCCAAATATCATCCCAACACCCGTGTGGGGTTTCAAATCAACAAACACATATTTTTGTTTGTGCAGTTGGGCGATGTGTAAAATTTATCAACCCAATCAATATCAGTCAAATCAGTGTATATAAACAAATCGGTCGATTTGTTTATAAATATTTATTTATTCACATTCACGTTGAAATTTATATTTTTAATGATAAAATATTTTATTTCAACACATGAATTCCTATTCAGTTCATTTACACAATAAAAATGATATTTTCATTTTTCTAACATATTTTAGAAAATTTCGGCGGCATAACGGCACGATACTAGAAACGGGACGAGGCCTAGCCTTATCCCCAGTCTAGTGAAGGCCCACGCCATTCACACATCAATCAAATCCATTCCATTTCACCAAACAATTCAATTCAAACCAATTAGACTAACCAACTACACAACCAAACAATTTAACAAACAAGCCATCCATGGTCTGTGGATGACGGGTGTCGGGTGCTACTAAGCACCGTCTGCATCCTAGCATATATATATATATATATACACACATATATATATCTAGAAAAAGAAATTTAGAGTGAGAAGTTCTCACCAATAGCTATCCAACTTCACGACACTTCATTTAGAGAAGTCCTCGTCGTTATCGCATCTTCGTTGCCCGTAGCCACTACATATATAAAAATCACACATTTTTATATTCAGATGTCTTTAAAATAAAATTCACATCTTTATTTGTTTACTTTCAATTTTAAAAAAATCATATTTTTATAATCACTTCATATATTAAAAAATCGCATTTTTTTACTATGCTATTCAATATATAAAAATCGAATTTTTACTACTATGTTATATAGATAAAAATTATATTTTTATCACACTATTTTCCATATAAAGATTTCGCCTTTATAAAAACATAGACTTCGCCTTTTCAAATTTAAAGATTTCATCTTTATAAAAATCTCATTTTTATTTTTCTACACATATAAAGATGATATTTTTAATATTCCTATCATGTAAAAATTATATTTTTAATTCTCTACCTAATCAAAAATCATATTTTTACATCTTCTATATAGTGAAGATTATATTTTTAATATTCTAAAAATATAAAAATCATATTTTTATTACTTTAAAAATATTAAAATCATATTTTGATTATCCTCCTTATATAAAAATTATATCTTTATACTTTCTATATAATAAAAATTATATCTTTATTTCGTTAATCCCTTTTTTATCATTTTAAAGGCCTAACCCTTTTATTTTAAAATAAAACCAGGTTTGCATAACCATATATAAAAGAAATAAATAAATAAAATTAAAACAAATAATAAAACTTACTTTTCCATTCGGTGGGGGGGGGGGGGGGGGTTTCACTGCCTGAGGTGGTCGGAGGTGCTGCGGCATTCGATTCAGCTAGAGGAGGGGAGAGAAGAGGAGCAGGCGGTGGTGGGTTTCGGGTGGCTCGCGGGTTTGGGTGCTTGCGTCGATTGAAGGAGGGGAGGGGGGTTTTATTTGGGAAGGAGGAGGAAGGACAGGGGGGGTCCGGCCGTGGGTGGTGGTGGCGCCGTCGTGCGCGGCGGCTCAGTCGAAGGGGGTCGATGCGGCTGCGGCTCCCCCCCGTCGCTCTCGTCTCCTTTTCCTTTTTTTTTCTTTTCTGTAATTCGATTTGAAAAATAGAGAGGGGGGGGGGGGCAGCGTATAAAAGGGAAGAGGTTTAATTTTTTTAATTATTTTAATTATTTTATTTTCACCGAAAAGCAACTTTTATTTTCGACCTCAAAACGAGGCCCACCGCCTGTCGTCCATAGCGTTTTACCCCCATTCCGAACACAATGGGATATGTATCATTGGCTGATTCGATCGTTTGAATCAGTTTCCGTTGAATTTACATTTAAATCGCTATATTGAATTTTAAACGTACATTTCAAATTACCGGGGTCACATACTAACTCTAAAAATTCTCGAAAAATATTTTCTAGCTTCGTATTGACGATACGGTCCTAACAAAACTAGTTTCGTCGAATTCTGAAACCGTTAGAAAAATGGCCAATTTCCAATCGATTAAAATCAACTAAAACTGGTCAAACGCGTTTTCCTTTGCCACGCTCACATATTGATTCGAAAAATTATGAAATTTGAAACCTAGCAATAATTCGACATCACGGACCCAACAAAAGTGGTTTCGTCGAAATCCGAGGTCATTTGCAAAATTTCCATTTTTAAGGGCCTGAATTCCATAGCGACTATTCAGAATTTTCAACTGGACATATCTTTTGATTCCCGCTATGAAATTTCAATTCTTCAGATTTGTTGGAAAGATATCATCAATTAGATCCTAATGTTTTTGGTTTCACTAAAATTCGGATTGTTTTGCACCCGGTACATTCAATTGAAGTTTGAAATCAAATTATCGAACTACCGCGCCATTTTCAATTCCTTTTTATAAATATAAATAATTATTTATATTCAAACGACAACGCGTATAAATATATACGTTCGAATTATATTCAAAATAAATTTCTCGTCGATATTTATTTAAAATAGTTCATTTTAAATATAGAAAATCCGCCATAATTGCCAAAATAAAATTTTTAAACTGGCCCAGATTTTCGGGTTGTTACAGTCTCCCCCACTTAAAACTTTTCGTCACCGAAAAGGAACAAAGTCGAAAGTGGTTTGATTAATCAACTCTACGTTCGATCTGGCTTTCATTCTCCAACTTTTCAGTTTCTGAGAATTTTCAAAAATTTGGCTAACACCCTAAATTTTTGAAAAATTTCGCCATAACCTCCCCTGCAATGGGAGCATCGGGGAATTTCAAATAGCTTCCCCGGTCCTTCAGATCTCAAAAAGAAAAAGAAAAAGCCAAGCGGCTAGCCAATAGGCTCATAAAATCATCATCACCCAAACAAAACAGTAAATTATGTAGTAAACATGTACCTATTTGTCGGGCAAACAAATTTTATTCTTCGGCTCTAGCCTCCTTGCTATGACCTGTTCAATATAAGTATATGTATATGCAAGCAAATGCGACCAATTTTCAATACAATTCAATATTTGTTTCAATTAGGCATAATGGTTCAAAATTATCAAACAAATAAACAAACAACACAAACATCAATCAATTAGTGAATTTAACGTTTCAAATTGATAATTTTGATATATATAAAGAAAATCATGTTTTGATGCAAAATCACAACAATGTATTCTAGCTATATTAGTTTTGGTTCTCACACCAGTCTAATGGAAATATATAGATATCACACCTTCGAAACTCGAACATAAATGTTGATGATGCGATCGCTATCATCAATAATATCTCCGGGCGACTAGAGTGTGATGCTATATCTATCCAATATATTAAAACTTTGAATATACGTTTGCAAGGCGTATATGCAAATTCTTTATATACTGAATTGTCCAAAATCAATATAAACAAATAATCAAATACGAATAGTTGATTTAAATTTGCAAAACAAAATTTGTTTTCATTAGAAAAATATACTCTTCACACTCGTTCTAGGATACTACTGATCCCATCTCTAACGAGTCATTCCCATTGGATATTACTAATCCAATATCTGATGAATTCTTTCGTATGGTTCTAATGTGTCTTGTTCTCTAAGCTTTGTAAACCAAAGCTCTGATACCAAACTGAGACGACCCGAACTTCCCCGTGAAGGAAAGCACGGATAGAATTGAGGACAAGACAAAATAGAGCGCATACGGAAGAACATTTCATTGTTATTACAACAATCCCATCAGATACAAGAATATACAGAGTATAACTGAATAAATTACATTTAATAAATATCAGAGATTACAATAAATTACATAGCAGCGGGAAAATATACAAAAACACAACTAGAAGCGATACACGGATACAGAGCTTTCCGAGCACCGTTCCAGCTGTAAATCAGGACCCTGTGAATATAAATCTGCAAAACCAAAACTACTAGCTGCCCGTGCGGAAAATAGGGGCACCCAGAGTTTAGGTTAAAACAATAAACTCCAGGTCAGTCATGTGACTGGTGTGAGAACTAAAACAGTTATTTAAAACTTTGCTTTAAAAGATAGTAATTCAAGGGACCACGCCGTATAACACGGAACGGGTTTCCTCCCAAGAATACTAGTGCATATAACAAAACAACGCAATGCTTTTTGGAAAAATGAAGCTACTATAAGACCCAGGTCCCATCACACAATGCAACGCAAGCCGGAGGATAGGGTTTTCCCTTATAATAGCCAAACATGCTTGGTACGTTTAAAACAAATCACTTGATACTATAATAGGTGTATAGTGTCAAAACAATTTCAATCATAAATATAAATCATAGACGACATGGGTACCATATATCATGTCGCCATACTAGTTCTACAATTAAAACCGCAATATCACGTATTGGAAATTGGATTTCCGTCATGAGCCGAGGCAAGGGGCAAGCTCCTCTCCGCGTTCGAGACACTCTAGCAAATGTCTCAGGACCCCACTATGATCCTTGGATCTTCAGGGCCGGTCCTCTCTTACTTTTGAGGATTGGCAATTCCTGAACACACGTTTCCCGGTCCTTACAGACCTATATCCGAGGCGCCTCGTATCGAACAACCACACAGGTGAAAAGTATATAAATGTCAGGGCTGGTAGGTCACTGACACCACCTTAGCTAGAAAGAAACGTCGTGCTCTCCCTGCAGTCACTATCCCTTTTTTGACTCATACCGAGGTGTGAGGCTCGCGAATTCACGCTATACACAAAGCTACGCCACACAGGCCGTGCTTTGATCATCAACCACAAGACTTTGCTTTTCAACAGAAGCCTTGATCTATTGCCACTTACGCATGCCACATTGGCAATTCACTCCATGCGACTGATGTCCATCGATATACAACCTCTGAGCTCGTACGTCTCAGAGAAGGGCGTTAAGCAAGAGAATAAATTCTCCGCCGCCAAACAGATGTATATTTAATAGAGATCAATCAACACACAATAAAATCCAATGTCAGACACACAATCCATTTACAAGTTCGTTCTGGGTCTGAACGAAACCGGAGGCACTTTCCTCGCATATCCATCCATCTCCAAGTACGTCTGGACGATCACCAACTGATTCCCTCATCCTGGGTGTACAGCCCAATCAAGATCATCAGTAATCACCCAAACGATGTGAAGACTTCCGGTCTTCAACCACCGTCTTCATCTTCGACAACTCGTCGAATCGGTTATTCAGAATGGGTATAAACCCGGCCTTTCTGAATAACCCACGTATATGATAAACAAATGTTACACAAACACAACAAACGCCTCATTCCAATTCAGAATATTCTTTTATTCACAAAATCACATTCTTAGGGAAATGTTCCCATTAATTTTATCCAAGATAAATTCTTCTAAATTTATTCTTTAATCTTCCTTTGGATATCATTTCAAACTAGTCGGGATTAGCGAACCACACCGAAGTAATTATTTATTTTATTTCCCAATCCCAACCTATATATCCCATGGAGAAAACTGGCAACACTCCACATCTAACACCACGGTGTTATCGGTAAAATTAATTACCATTTCACGTTCAAATCTAATTAAAGATTTAACTATCGCTTTGGAGCAAAACTGGTGGTACTCCATTCTCGATCACCTTTCAGATTTGATAGTTTAAATTATCAATTCACATTTTTAATCTAATTAAATATTCATTAAAACTCCACTTAGTTTTAATCTTTTCAAAAATCAACATCCTGTCTTTAACTGAATTAAAGAACCAATGTCATCTAAAACACGATTCACGATAAACCCAAATCACATTTGATATTAAATACAAGGCTCTGAATAGAAAATATATCGGCTTATATTCAATACCAAATTCTGAAACCAATAAATATCGTATTGGAAATAACGATATAAAATATATCTTTCAAATTCCCATAACAATATCTGTATAGTCACGAAATCCAACATCGAAATATTCCGAAGATAATTTCGATCCAACTCCAGTCCAATTCACATATTGGGAATATTGGTTATTTTTAAAATCACTTTCAAATTCAATTTATTTATTTCAAAAATAAATTGATTTTAATTTTAGTTCAAAACTAGTTCATTTCGATAAAAATCTCCTTTTATCTTTTCAAATGTGGAGTTTTTCATCCCAGTTCTTTCCAATTCACATATTATGATTTTACACAAATTATCAATATTTTTAATAATTTTATCAAGGCCCGTACAGTCGACTTCCATCAACGGCCATCGAACTGCATTTACAACGACCTTTTTCAAATTTGATTTGGACATAATTCCAAATCCAACCGTTAGATTCCAAATTCCTAATATTCATTGGAAAGCTCTTTTCGATACGAACCCAACGGTTCCGGTTTTAGGAGAATCCGACGGTCGGATCTCCCGCAACGTCAATTCGAAGTCAATGGTCGAAATTTACGAACTGCCGCGGAGCGGCGCGTTCTATTCAGGCCATTATATATATATTATATATATTTCGTCAATTTCCTTTTAAAACGTATTTTATAAATCGTTTTAATTTCGTTTCAAAACCATTTCAACACTATTTCAATTTCTAATCAAAACTGAATATTTTATATCATTACTATATAAATGATAATATTTTCAAAACGTTATATTTTGAAATCACTTCTTTTCTATATTCATTATAAAAACGAACATAGTCGATATAAATATCGTTCACGTCAAAATAGCGCAACTCTAATCAACATGGCTTTATATATTTCAATAAATCCGTTATTCTATTCAACAAATGAATATTTATTCCATTCAATACATGAATCTATATTTCTTCCAACACCTGACTAATCTCAACACATGAGTACTGTCAACACATCACTATTTTTGTTATGTAAAATATTTTATAAAACTATGGTATCTATCGTTTGATTTTTAATTAGACTTCTACTGGGAAGTAGTTCTAATTTTATATATGATAAAGATGTAAATTTCATTGTATAAAATATTTCACTCAACACATGAACATCGTCAACACATGACTATTTTTATATTCAACACATGAATTTTCTTTTATAATATTCATTGTTGTCCCGATTGGAATGAGGCCCAATCAATCACCATATAACGTTAATTATATGGATTCCATACAACACATGTATATAATAGCATTGATAAACAATCAACCATCATCCAAAGTGCACCACACAACTGCATAAGCATCAAATATAAATAATCGACGCTTACACAGTCTGTCGACCGATCGATCGACAATAATTAAATAATTGGGATTAGTGTACGCCAAATATCATCCCAACACCCATGTGGGGTTTCAAATCAACAAACACATATTTTTGTTTGTGCAGTTGGGCGATGTGTAAAATTTATCGACCCAAACAATATCAGTCAAATCAGTGTATATAAACAAATCGGTCGATTTGTTTATAAATATTTATTTATTCACATTCACGTTGAAATTTATATTTTTAACGATAAAATATTTTATTTCAACACATGAATTCCTATTCAGTTCATTTACACAATAAAAATGATATTTTCATTTTTCTAACATATTTTAGAAAATTTCGGCGGCATAACGGCACGATACTAGAAACGGGACGAGGCCTAGCCTTATCCCCGGTCTAGTGAAGGCCCACGGCATTCACACATCAATCAAATCCATTCCATTTCACCAAACAATTCAATTCAAACCAATTAGACTAACCAACTACACAACCAAACAATTTTACAAACAAGCCATCCATGGTCTGTGGATGACGGGTGTCGGGTGCTACTAAGCACCGTCTGCATCCTAGCATATATATATATATATATATATATATATATATAGAAAAAGAAATTTAGAGTGAGAAGTTCTCAACAATAGCTATCCAACTTCACGACACTTCATTTAGAGAAGTCCTCGTCGTTATCGCATCTTCATCATCTTCGTTGCCCGTAGCCACTACATATATAAAAATCACACATTTTTATATTCAGATGTCTTTAAAATAAAAATAACATCTTTATTTGTTTACTTTCAATTTTAAAAAATCATATTTTTATAATCACTTCATATATTAAAAAATCACATTTTTTTTACTATGCTATTCAATATATAAAAATCGAATTTTTACTACTATGTTATATAGATAAAAATTATATTTTTATCACGCTATTTTCCATATAAAGATTTCGCCTTTATAAAAACATAGACTTCACCTTTTCAAATTTAAAGATTTCAACTTTATAAAAATCTCATTTTTATTTTTCTACACATATAAAGATGATATTTTTAATATTCCTATCATGTAAAAATTATATTTTTAATTCTCTACCTAACCAAAAATCATATTTTTACATCTTCTATATAGTGAAGATTATATTTTTAATATTCTAAAAATATAAAAATCATATTTTTATTACTTTAAAAATATAAAAATCATATTTTGATTATCCTCCTTATATAAAAATTATATCTTTATACTTTCTATATAATAAAAATTATATCTTTATTTCGCTAATCCTTTTTTTATCATTTTAAAGGCCTAACCCTTTTATTTTAAAATAAAATCAGGTTTGCATAACCATATATAAAAGAAATAAATAAATAAAATTAAAACAAATAATAAAACTTACTTTTCCATTCGGCGGGTGGGGGGGGGGTGGGGGGGGGGGTTTCACTGCCTGAGGTGGTCGGAGGTGCTGCGGCATTAGATTCAGCTAGAGGAGGGGAGAGAAGAGGAGCAGGCGGTGGTGGGTTTCGGGTGGCTCGCGGGTTTGGGTGCTTGCGTCGATCGAAGGAGGGGAGGGGGGTTTTATTTGGGAAGGAGGAGGAAGGACAGGGGGGGTCCGGCCGTGGGTGGTGGTGGCACCGTCGAGCGCGGCGGCTCAGTCGAGGGGGGGGGGGGGGAGGGCGATGCGGCGGCGGCTCCCTCCCGTCGCTCTCGTCTCCTTTTCCTTTTTTTTTTCTGTAATTCGATCTGAAAAATAGAGAGGGGGGGCTAGCGTATAAAAGGGAAGAGGTTTAACTTTTTTAATTAATTTAATTATTTTATTTTCACCGAAAAGCAACTTTTATTTTCGACCTCAAAACGAGGCCCACCGCCTGTCGTCCATAGCGTTTTACCCCCATTCCGAACACAATGGGATATGTATCTTTGGCTGATTCGATCGTTTGAATCAGTTTCCGTTGAATTTACATTTAAATCGCTATATTGAATTTTAAACGTACATTTCAAATTACCGGGGTCACATACTAACTCTAAAAATTCTCAAAAAATATTTTCTAGCTTCGTATTGACGATACGGTCCTAACAAAACTAGTTTCGTCGAATTCTGAAACCGTTAGAAAAATGGCCAATTTCCAATCGATTAAAATCAACTGAAACTGGTCAAACGCGTTTTCCTTTGCCACGCTCACATACTGATTCGAAAAATTATGAAATTTGAAACCTAGCAATAATTCGACATCACGGACCCAACAAAAGTGGTTTCGTCGAAATCCGAGGTCATTTGCAAAATTTCCATTTTTAAGGGCCTGAATTCCATAGCGACTATTCAGAATTTTCAACTGGACATATCTTTTGATTCCCGTTATGAAATTTCAATTCTTCAGATTTGTTGGAAAGATATCATCAATTAGATCCTAATGTTTTTGGTTTCACTAAAATCCGGATTGTTTTGCACCCGGTACATTCAATTGAAGTTTGAAATCAAATTATCGAACTACCGCACCATTTTCAATTCCTTTTTATAAATATAAATAATTATTTATATTCAAACGACAACGCGTATAAATATATACGTTCGAATTATATTCAAAATAAATTTCTCGTCGATATTTATTTAAAATAGTTCATTTTAAATATAGAAAATCCGCCATAATTGCCAAAATAAAAATTTTAAACTGGCCCAGATTTTCGGGTTGTTACAGTTTGCAAAATGGCTATTTTCAAGGGCCGAAATTCCATAGCGACTATTCTGAATTTTCAACTGGACGTATCTTTTTTTCCCCGCTATGAAATTTTGATTTTTCGGATTCATTGGAAATATATTCTCGATTAGATTCAAATATTTTTGGTTTCGCTGAAATCCGATTTATTTTGCACCCGGTACATTCATTTGAAGTTTGAAATCAAATTATCGAACTACCGCGCCATTTTCAATTCCTTTTATAATTATATATAATTATTTATATTCTAACGACGACGTATATAAATATATACGTTCTAATTCTATTCAAAATAAATTTCTCATCGATATTATTTAAAATAATCATTTTAAATATTCAAAATTCGCTAAAATTGACAAAATAAAAAATTTAAATTGGCTCAGAATTTCCGGGTTATTACATCTAAACTCTTACATTGTCTTATGTGATCTAGCAACTATGGCGGAAGGTTTCGTTGATAGATATAGAAGTTAGAGCATCGTGAAAATTACTTGTAAACTTTTAACACTCTTGAATCTTAGGATGCTCCCCTCCACAAGAACATCTTTGCCACAAATTGTTATCAAACTGTATATTATCTATTAGGAATGCAGATTATGGATCTTAAAACCAACTTAATAGTAGATAAAATAATGTCTAATGAAAAATATTTTTTCTTAAATCTTTTTGAATATAACAGAATCAAATGCAAATCAAAGATATGAAACCATCCCAAAATCAAACACAAATGCAAATAATAAGAAAAAATGGTAAAGGGAAAAATGTACCAAAATTTTATACTAGTTCGAAGTTGCATTGCATCTAACCCAACACAAGTGCTTGTGCAAATTTATTTTTAAATAAATGTCAATATTACAATTTTCGATTTCAAAACCATGAGATACATCCCTTCTGCTTTCGAGTACAGAGAACTCTCCTGATTTAACTGGGCTATAAGATCACCTAATTGATTTACGAGCTACAAGTTCACCCAGTTGATTTAAACATGCCACATCCACACCCTTTTAGTAACAATTTGATAGCACTTTGGATCTTTGATTACAAATGCTCCGATAACTCTGGATAACATTTAAATTTCTAAGAGAAAGTGAGAGAGAATTGATCTGGAGATGATCTGGTTTGGTTCACTTTGAATTTCGATAGAGTTGGTTAAGGATTCTTGAAATTTAGAAAGGAAATGAAGTAGAGAAGAAGGAGTGAAATATAATAAATAAAATTGTAAAAGAAATTGTTTTGGGTTCAGTATTTATAAGGAAGCAATAACCACGTCCATTCACGAAGAGATTCGAATGAATAAATGCTTCTTTTGAAAATCAAATTAAATTTTGAAATTAACGGACACAATGTTGACATGGGGTATCCTATGGTGTCGACATCCCGATTAAAGAATTAAATATTGAATTTTGGAAAAACAATGAAAATGTTGTACAAATAGATTGAAGCAATTCTGAAGTTTAAAAAAAAAAATTATTTTCCGAGATTATAAAATAGTATAATGTAGTAAGAATGTAGATTGAAGTAATTATAAAATTTAAACAAACTATTTTCCTCAAGTTTATGCAAATTAAACGGTTAACTTTTAATGTAGTTGAACAAAGCTCCTTATAAAATAAACTAAGTTCCATTATAACCTTCCAAACTTTTGCAGGCAACAATTCTTTGAAAGCGATTGGTAACAAATTTTCTATCATTACATGACAATCATATATTTTCATCTCATTTAGTCTTTATCTTATATAGTCGACATATCTACGAAGATTAGACGGAATTTCATCAGGAAATGCAATCTTTCCACCCATTTTAATAGTTTTTTTAATTTGATTGTTGTCTAGTTCATAGCATGCTTTGAGTTTTTCTTTTGAAAGGCAAGGCAAATTTATTAACAATCGAAAAAACAAGTACAAAATTACAACTCGGAATTATACCACCATAACTAACTACATGCACAACCCAACTACATATATACACCACCTATAGATGTTGCTAAGTGATACCCAAACAACAATTACACAAAAATAGCAGCAACAAAATGACTAAACCAAAAGGTGATTAAGGACATCTGTTACCCAAATTAATAGCCTTGAGTATACTTTTGTGTATAGAAACATATATATAGTTCATAACATGCTTTGGGTTTTTTTACTATCATTTGGCTTCATATGAAGCTCAGGATGATTACCATTTCTTATATATCACATCTTGATTTTAGATCATCCTTAGTCTTGCCCTTAACATTCAAAATTCTATTAAACACGTTATTAGATACGCTTTTCTCGTTATGCATTATGTCAATATTGTGACGGCCCGCCCCGCACCAGCCTACATTTCCTCCGGAAGTGCGCTGTACACATGCCCGACTAGCACGGGACGGTCGTCAGAAGAAAAGAAAGAAGGGAATGAACTAATCAAAGAACCTGTAGAATGTCTCACAGCGCGTGGAATAAAATATAATAATAACATACTTGACATAAAAACAGGTGAGACAGTGCATAAGCTGATAACTAAAATCAACATCCATCATCAGAGCAGCGGAAATTCAAATACAGCTTATTACAATTTTCCAAATTTACTGTCTCTAAACAAAAGAAAGCTAAAGTAGAAGATGCACCACCAATGCCCAAGCAGTGATCTTCAACAACACAGGGAGAATATTATGTATATAGTACGTGGAAGCCTCCTGCTCGTCTCCGGATCATCTACCCGTGCATCACCAGCTAACCTGTCTCTAGTCTGCTCGTGTGAGCACCCAGAGTAATAAGAGGAGACATAAAACTCTATGTCAGACATAAAGCCTGGTATGAGCGATAAGCATCTAAACAGAACAATAACAGGTATACTAAACCATACCTGAACCTGGACCTGCAACCAAAGAGTTAGTACCACATACCGTACAATGCTCTAAGGTGCCATAATAAATAGTGTAAGAATACGGGGGTGGGGGTGTGCATGTCACAATGATAGCAAACAAATCATCCATAGCAACCATCCTCACATCTCTCACTCAGTGCGTAAAGCGTACGACATCTACCACTTTGGAACACTAGACAAACTGAGGTAACGACGAATCCCGACTTGTAGAAACCCTGCTGTGATCAAGCCAAACATTTGGAGTCATGACCAAACATTTCAATGACCCACTTCATTGGTCGTAGCCCTTGGTTCTACCGATGCCATAATGGCCCTGAATCCGCCTTCGTACCTCCTACCATAGTGGTCCAAAGCTATAGACGTCGATAACTCCTTGGCACGCGTCCCGCAGCAAAGCCCAACCATGAAGCGAACTCATTGATTCCCATCCAAATCTTAAGCTCTAACTTCTCATCTGGACTTCCTTTGCATCTCGGGTTTTGATCGAATTGGAGTGGGTCTTCAGAAAAGTTGACATGCAGTAACAGTCCTAGAACTTGGTTCGGTTCGGTAGCGTCGGATCGGGTCGGTCCTCCTTCCTTGTCATCTTCCATTCGATTCGGGTCGGGTGCTTCACTCCGGGTCGGGTCGGTGTCCTCCTCCGGGTCGGGTCGGGGTGCTGTCCTCCTCCAGCTCATGCTCCTTCTCCAATCAGCTCCCTCGTTTCCATCTACTCCGATCCGATCCGATCACTTCGCCTTACTCTAGCCGTAGCCTTCCATTCTTGAGCCGATCCGATCTGACTTCCATTACCCTTCCGATCCGATCCCCTTGTCCACTCCAACTCTAAGGAAACGGCCTTCCTTTTTGCCAAGTCTTCTATGTGCCAAACTCTGGTTCGGGTCGGGTTTCTTGCCCAGTTCACATATCCGATCCGAGCCCCCCATCCGATCCGATCCAAAGCCCTGCACAACTTTCTGCAACTTTTCCAGCAACTTGTTTACGCCGTTCGACGACGTTTTTGACAAATCTAACTATTCTAATCAATCACAATTCATGTCAAATAGTCATAACAACATAGCAAACTAACCACAAACACCAAAACAATGAATTCATATGTCAAAATGGATCAAATGTGCCCAAAACCCCTTATTTTCCCTTAAGCATGTTTAAGTAAAGCTAATCATAGGGTTAACAAAACTTAATCAAATCGAACCAAATTTCTAACAGAGGCACAAAATATTATTTACGAATTTCTAAACATTTTTCCAGAATTTATTAGTGTATAAATTCGCTAATCCTCACTAATTATCCTTAATTAACCGTAATTAGTGTCAAAATGATGCTATCACTCACCTTTGCCACAACTAGAACCCCAAAACTGAAATATTCTCTGATTTGGCGCTGTTCCCAATCTTATACAGCAGCTCCAACCTTGCTTTGGTGCTTTTTCTTCTTAATTTAATGTTTGCTAAGCCTAATCTTCAATTAGAAGGTGATTTCTGGGTGTTTTAGAGAGATTTAGAGAGTGGAGGCCATGGCTAGGTTAAGAGGAATGAAAGTGGCGGCTGGAAAATGTCTAAAGAAATGTTTTCTAACCCTAATCAGCACCTATATCTCCCTAAACCCGAAATTCCCCTTGGGCCTAGCTGCTAATCACCCGTTTAAGCCCAATTAAGCTGTTTTTAACCATCTGAAACTTGTTTCAGCCATATCTCCCAAACGGTGAGTCCGTTTGGCTAATATGACCACTCTACGGAAAGAGAAACCATCATCCGGAGCCATTGGAAGTGGTTTCAGGTCAAAATTCCTTTCCAGTCAAAAGTTATGGCCAAAACAGTGATAACTAGGGGTAAAATGGTCATTTAAAAATCAGGAAAAATCATGCTCATGGGAAATGACCCCAATAGTCGTCCCCCAAAGTCACATGACCATACGACTTCGTATGTGACAGAAATAAATATTCTACGATTCTATGATGCGTAGAATGCGGGTCGTTACACTCTCCCCCCCTTAAGAAATTTCGCCCCCGAAATTCCTTAACCCAAAACATACAAAAGATCCCGCATGCCTAACAACCACATACAACAATCAATCATGCAAAACAAGCAAAACAAACCTATCCTAGCATGCGGAAAACTAAATCGAAGTCAAAATCTTACCAGGCAAAGAGTTCTGGGTGTGACTTCCTAATGTTCTCCTCTGTCTCCCAAGTACAATCATTCTCGTTCTCGCTCCACTGTACCTTGACTAGCTTCACCGCCTTCCTTCGAAGTTGCTTCATGTCGTGCTCGATAATACGGACCGGCTTGCGGTTCCCAACCGCCTCGGGTTCTACTTCGAAGTCCTGTAACTGATCAGGTGAAATAGTCATATCTGAGTCGTGAACGAACTTCCTTAGTTGGGAAACATGAAATACGTTGTGAACTCCCGCCATCTTCTCCGGTAAGTCAATTCTATATGCCAAATTCCCGACTAGCTCAAGAACAGGGAATGGGCCAACAAATCTTGGTGCCAACTTGCCTCTCCTGCCAAATCGTATTACGCTCTTCAACGGAGAGATCTTGACAAACACCAAGTCACCAACGGAGAATTTTAAGTCTCTTCTCCTCTTATCAGCATAACTCTTCTGCCTATCTTGGGCAGCCTTCATTCGTTGTTGAATGATCTTAATCTTATCTGAAGTTTCCCTCACCACATCAGGTCCAAGCATAAACTTCTCGCCAGTCTCTATCCAACATGATGGTGAGTTGCACGGTCTTCCGTACAAAGCTTCATATGGAGCCATACCGATACTGGATTGGTAGCTATTATTATATGCAAACTCTACTAGGTGCAAATGGTCATCCCATGATCCACCAAAATCCAATATACATGCTCTCAAGAGATCTTCCAAAATACGGTTCACCCTCTCCGTCTGACCGTCGGTCTGAGGATGATATGCGGTACTGAGATGTAACTCTGACCCTAGAGCCTCTTGTAAGCTCCTCCAAAACCCACTAGTGAACAACGGGTCTCGGTCGCTCACAATGCCTTTAGGTACTCCATGAAGTCTCACTACCCACTTCATATACAATTCTGCTAACTTAGCTGCCGTTCTGGTCGATTTGACTGGTATAAACCTTGCACTCTTAGTCAATCGGTCTACAATCACCCAAATGCTATCATGTCCCGATCTAGTCCTTGGTAAACCATCGATGAAATCCATTGAGACTTGCTCCCATTTCCATTCGGGAATTTCTAAGGGCTGTAACAAACCACTAGGCTTCTTTTGCACGGCTTTAACTAGCTGGCAATTCATGCATTTGGATATAAACTTCCCAACGTCTCTTTTCATTCCTTCCCAGTAGTAAGTCTGTTTCATGTCTCTATACATCTTATTACCACCGGGGTGTATAGTCAGCTTTGAGTGATGACATTCTCTAAGCACTTCATCCCTCAATCCATTCACGTTGGGTACAACAAGCTTTCCATTCTTTCTAAGCCATCTATCTCGATCAAGCCCATACTTGTTCATCTCCTCATCGATACCCATCTCTAACTTGGAGATGATTTCCAATAGGTTAGGATCGTCCCTCTGACTAGAGCTGATCCGCTCAATCAAAGTGGGTCTGATCGTCAAACTTGCTAACATTTCTGGATCCAATTTGCACTTTGGTCTGAAATCAAACCCCGCGATAAAATCCAGTTGCTTCCATCCAAGGAACATAGCCCCTAAGCTGGCATGTCTTCTACTCAATGCATCAGCCACCGCATTGCCCTTTCCTGGTGTGTATGCGATGTCAAAATCATAGGAAGCTAAGAACTCTAACCATCTCTGCTGACGGAGATTCAGATCTTTCTGAGAGAAGAGATACTTTAACGACTTATGATCTGTAAACAGCTCAAATCTTTCTCCCAAGAGATAGTGTCTCCACATCTTTAACGCGAACACGATTGCTGCCAATTCTAAATCATGGGTAGGGTATCTTCTCTCGTGCGGTTTCAATTGCCGACTTGCGTAAGCTACAACCCTACCGCCTTGCATCAATACAGCACCCAGTCCGGTACCACAGGCATCCGTGTATACCGTCATCTCTTCATCCCCCTTAGGAATGACTAACACTGGTGCGCTTGTCAACTTGTCCTTTAGACTTCTGAATGCATTCTCGCACCTTCCATCCTAAACAAAAGCTTGATTCTTCTTGGTCAACTGGGTCAATGATGCTGCTATCTTGGAGAAACTTTGGATAAACTTACGATAATATCCCGCTAACCCCAAGAAACTTCTTACATCTGTTGCATTCTTGGGCGTAGGCCAATCCTGTACCGTAGCCACCTTTGCCGGGTCCACGGCAATACCATTCTCTGATACAACATGGCCCAAGAACCTCACTTCCCTCTTCCAGAAGTGACACTTAGAAAACTTTGCTTTCAATTGGTGTTTTCTCAACACCTCCATCACTACTCTTAAATGTTCCTTGTGTTCTTCCTCTGTCCTCGAATAGACCAAAATATCATCAACGAACACAAGGACAAACTTATTCAACTGTTCTCTGAATACCCTATTCATAAGGTCCACAAAATATGCTGGGGCATTGGTCAGCCCGAATGGCATGACCAACCACTCATAAAACCCAGACGGCGTCCAAAATGCCGTTTTAGCTATACTCTCAGCTTCCACTCTAAGCTGATGAAAACCTGTCGCGAGGTCCAACTGAGAAAATACTCTCGCGCCACTCAACTGATCAAACAAATCATCTATCCGCGGTAGAGGATACTTGTTCTTCCTCGTCACTTTATTCAACTCGCGGTAGTCTACACACAAACGAAGGGAACCATCCGCCTTGGTAGCAAACACAACTGGTGCTCCCCATTCAGAAACACTCCTTCTGATAAATCCCTTCTTCAAAAGATCGCTGACTTGCACCTCGAGCTCTCGCTGCTCTCTTGGTGCCATACGACGAAGTGGCATCACTATAGGCCTGGCATCTCTTACCAAATCAATGCGAAACTCAATCTCTCGGCGTGGTGGAAGTCCGGTCACTTCTTCGAAAACATCCGGATACTGGCTAACCACGGGCAAACCTGACAACTCACTATGCGGAATGTCGAGGGAGTTTAGAAAACTAGCCAATACCCCCTCACTGGGTAGACCACCAAACACTATCCTCCGCCCATCATCCGCTCTAGCTGTCACCAACAAGCCCTCACAGTCTACCACCACCCCGTATCTTTGGAGCTAATCTACTCCCAAAATAATGCCAAACCCAGTAAAGCCCAAAACAAAGCAATCACAAACAAACATGCATCCATGACTCGATAAGACCACATTACGACAAATCATGCTAAGGCTCGTCGAACCGCCAATCGGGTTCGTCACTACTAAAGGTCTATCGACAATCTCGGGCTCCAATCCCAACCTATCTACCAGGTCACTAGATATGAAAGAACTGGAAGCTCCGGTATCAAACAAAACTCTAACAGGAACATCATAAACAGAAAGCATACCTTGAATGACGACATTCTTTCCCTACTCCGCCGCTGTTGGGGCATTCGACGAAGAAGGAATAGCATCAAGAGCATATGCTTTCACCATTTGCTTTTCCTTAGGGGGCTGTGGACACTTGTCCTTGTGATGTCCCAACTGGCCACAATTGAAGCACTTCCTATCCGCTGGCTTGGCCCGACAATTACTAGCATAATGGCCCTTCTTACCACAGCTGAAGCACTCCACATCCTGCTTATTCTTTTTCTTCTGGCCATCCTTAGCCTGATTCTGCTTTCTCTTATTCTGGGAACCACCTTTGCCTCCACCACTAGCTTGTGGCTTTGGGTCATCTGCGGATGCAACCTCAGTCTTCGACTTAGGGTAGAGACTTTCCGATCTTAACGCTTTCCCCACAATCGATTCAAACGTCTCATCGATGTGGTTAATAAGTTTTTCCCCCAAGTACTGATCCAAACCAGTTATGAATTTCTCATTCTTTTTCTCGGCAGTATCAATAAGAGATAACCCATATTTTGACAAAGTGTCGAATTCAGCAATGTACTCCGAGACAGCTCTGCCATTCTGCTTTAGCTCCAAGAACTTCTTAAACAGCATTGACTTCTGAGCAGCTGGAATGAACTTCTCGCTAAAGCGAGCTTTAAACTGCTCCCAAGTAATCTGATCTTCGGGAGTCTCTGCTTTTATAGCATTCCACCAATTCATTGCCCGCCCTTGCAGCTGACGGGACGCTAGCTTTCTCTTCATCGCATCCTCGATACCCAGATCCTCGAAGATACGTTCGCAACTATCCAACCAATCCTGGACATCCGTGGCCGACTCCGTTCCATGGAACGGCTTTCCACCAAGGCTAGTATAATCCTTATTCAACTTGGCGAAGTCGACTCTTGGCGCCTGCACTATTGGACCACCACCATTTCCACCATTGGGAGCTGCCCTCTGCACATCTCTAAGCATCTCTCTCATGAGGTCAGTAAACATCGTCCTCATGTCAGCAGCATTCCCATTATTGGCTCCCCTACCGGTACCTCTAACATATCGGCTCATCGTCAATCTGAAAAAGGAAATGATTAACAACTCCATAGTGGTGCTAGTGCAGTACGACTTCATCCTTATACTACTAATAGTATATATATATATATAGCCTTTAAAAACCAAAGTAATCACAAATACGCTCTCTCGTATACGTATATTATCTCTCCCTGATAACTTCCCCAGGTTAACTACGCAACCTAGAGCTCTGATACGAAGTGTGACGGCCCGCCCCGCACCAGCCTACATTTCCTCCGGAAGTGCGCTGTACACATGCCCGACTAGCACGGGACGGTCGTCAGAAGAAAAGAAAGAAGGGAATGAACTAATCAAAGAACCTGTAGAATGTATCACAGCGCGTGGAATAAAATATAATAATAACATACTTGACATAAAAACAGGTGAGACAGTGCATAAGCTGATAACTAAAATCAACATCCATCATCAGAGCAGCGGAAATTCAAATACAGCTTATTACAATTTTCCAAATTTACTGTCTCTAAACAAAAGAAAGCTAAAGTAGAAGATGCACCACCAATGCCCAAGCAGTGATCTTCAACAACACAGGGAGAATATTATGTATATAGTACGTGGAAGCCTCCTGCTCGTCTCCGGATCATCTATCCGTGCATCACCAGCTAACCTGTCTCTAGTCTGCTCGTGTGAGCACCCAGAGTAGTAAGAGGAGACATAAAACTCTGGGTCAGACATAAAGCCTGGTATGAGCGATAAGCATCTAAACAGAACAATAACAGGTATACTAAACCATACCTGAACCTGGACCTGCAACCAAAGAGTTAGTACCACATACCGTACAATGCTCTAAGGTGCCATAATAAATAGTGTAAGAATACGGGGGTGGGGGTGTGCATGTCACAATGATAGCAAACAAATCATCCATAGCAACCATCCTCACATCTCTCACTCAGTGCGTAAAGCGTACGACATCTACCACTTTGGAACACTAGACAAACTGAGGTAACGACGAATCCCGACTTGTAGAAACCCTGCTGTGACCAAGCCAAACATTTGGAGTCATGACCAAACATTTCAATGACCCACTTCATTGGTCGTAGCCCTTGGTTCTACCGATGCCATAATGGCCCTGAATCTGCCTTCGTACCTCCTACCATAGTGGTCCAAAGCTATAGACGTCGATAACTCCTTGGCACGCGTCCCGCAGCAAAGCCCAACCATGAAGCGAACTCATTGATTCCCATCTAAATCTTGAGCTCTAACTTCTCATCTGGACTTCCTTTGCATCTCGGGTTTTGATCGAATTGGAGTGGGTCTTCAGAAAAGTTGACATGCAGTAACAGTCCTAGAACTTGGTTCGGTTCGGTAGCGTCGGATCGGGTCGGTCCTCCTTCCTTGTCATCTTCCATTCGATTCGGGTCGGGTGCTTCACTCCGGGTCGGGTCGGTGTCCTCCTCCGGGTCGGGTCGGGGTGCTGTCCTCCTCCAGCTCATGCTCCTTCTCCAATCAGCTCCCTCGTTTCCATCTACTCCGATCCGATCCGATCACTTCGCCTTACTCTAGCCGTAGCCTTCCATTCTTGAGCCGATCCGATCTGACTTCCATTACCCTTCCGATCCGATCCCCTTGTCCACTCCAACTCTAAGGAAACGGCCTTCCTTTTTGCCAAGTCTTCTATGTGCCAAACTCTGGTTCGGGTCGGGTTTCTTGCCCAGTTCACATATCCGATCCGAGCCCCCCATCCGATCCGATCCGAAGCCCTGCACAACTTTCTGCAACTTTTCCAGCAACTTGTTTACGCCGTTCGACGACGTTTTTGACGAATCTAACTATTATAATCAATCACAATTCATGTCAAATAGTCATAACAACATAGCAAACTAACCACAAACACCAAAACAATGAATTCATATGTCAAAATGGATCAAATGTGCCCAAAACCCCTTATTTTCCCTTAAGCATGTTTAAGTAAAGCTAATCATAGGGTTAACAAAACTTAATCAAATCGAACCAAATTTCTAACAGAGGCACAAAATATTATTTACGAATTTCTAAACATTTTTCCAGAATTTATTAGTGTATAAATTCGCTAATCCTCACTAATTACCCTTAATTAACCGTAATTAGTGTCAAAATGATGCTATCACTCACCTTTGCCACAACTAGAACCCCAAAACTGAAATATTCTCTGATTTGGCGCTGTTCCCAATCTTATACAGCAGCTCCAACCTTGCTTTGGTGCTTTTTCTTCTTAATTTAATGTTTGCTAAGCCTAATCTTCAATTAGAAGGTGATTTCTGGGTGTTTTAGAGAGATTTAGAGAGTGGAGGCCATGGCTAGGTTAAGAGGAATGAAAGTGGCGGCTGGAAAATGTCTAAAGAAATGTTTTCTAACCCTAATCAGCACCTATATCTCCCTAAACCCGAAATTCCCCTTGGGCCTAGCTGCTAATCACCCGTTTAAGCCCAATTAAGCTGTTTTTAACCATCTGAAACTTGTTTCAGCCATATCTCCCAAACGGTGAGTCCGTTTGGCTAATATGACCACTCTACGGAAAGAGAAACCATCATCCGGAGCCATTGGAAGTGGTTTCAGGTCAAAATTCCTTTCCAGTCAAAAGTTATGGCCAAAACAGTGATAACTAGGGGTAAAATGGTCATTTAAAAATCAGGAAAAATCATGCTCATGGGAAATGACCCCAATAGTCGTCCCCCAAAGTCACATGACCATACGACTTCGTATGTGACAAAAATAAATATTCTACGATTCTATGATGCGTAGAATGCGGGTCGTTACAAATATTATGACCGATTAATAGATATTTCCAATAAGGCAACTCCCGGAATATGCTTTGTTTGCACCAATTATGAACCATCGATTTACCTTGGATTTTAGTTGTCCGATTTCATGTATCTTTTGATAATCTTTTACAAGTTCATATATATCCTCACTTGACCAAATCGTTGGTACTCGTAAAGTCTCATGTCTATTAACCATGAAGTTTTTTTGGTCTCTTCTAAAAGGATGATTAATATAGAGAACACATCGATGACTATCAACCGTAAAATTTTCTTCCAATGCAGTAAAGAAAATGCTTGTGTTTCTTCCATACAATAAGGACAAGCAAAACGAGAAGCCGTACTTTAACCCAAAAGCATTGTATATGCAGGAAAATCACAAATAGTCCATGATAAAGAAGAAAACATCCGAGTTTATTTATTTATTTTGTTATGTCATATGTTTCAACTCCTCAGTACCACAATATTTTCCCTTTTCGATCAACGGTTACAAGTAAACATCGATGCCTTGTGTTAGATCATCAGGGCCAGGGACGACAATTGTGAGAAAAATTTATGGAGTTTTCATATGCGTCTGCGGAGGTAGATTGTAAGGTGTAATGATTATAAGTCAAGATGAATATTTAGACCCAAATTAAGATAACGATGAGAATCTATCCATACGTAAACCTAGTCTAATGTTACGACTCACCGCTGCGAAACAAAAATATTTCTTCAGATGGATGTGTTGATGTACATTCTTTAGGTGTTCTCACACCATGTCGTCTCATATAATGTGCTGTTACAGATGATGCATAAACCTTTAAGGGCTAAGAGTAATAGATAAATAATGCATACTTTCTTGTATGGAACTTCTTTTCCTTTCTTTTTTCTTGGTTTGTATCTTTCTTGATTACATATTTTACAATTTTAAGATTGATGTCTTCTTTCCAAAGAAACATGCAATCATTTAAACATGTATCTATTTTTTGATATGACAAATCGAAAGATGACAACAAAATTTTCTCTTTATAATAATTTTCGTACATTAAATTATCGGATGGAATATAACGTTTATCAGCTTGAACAACAACGATAAATCTAATGTCCATAAGGTTCTATTTCGATTTTATTGCAGTGTACTCTGCGGTGACTGATAATTGAGTGTTGCTCTTACATTCATATCCAAATGTGTTTCTTAGCAGCATCTAGTAAATCATATATTTTATTCGCTCTAATATATGGTTCCTCTTTGACGTTAACATCGTCATTATCAATTTCAACAGTAGTGATCGTGTTGCATCTTCGACCATGTGTTCTATGAGTTTCTTCATACTAACTTCATTACCAACAACCTCAACTGACTGTTTTTGATTAAGGGCTATAATTTTTCATGATGACCTCACACCAATTAATCGAAAGGTATGAAACCGTATTGGTGGAAGTGGGATTGTAACCATATCCGATATTAAATACCTCAGCAATTTTCACTTACTACATAGACAACAAATTTATACATCATTTCCAATATTACTTAAAGAAAGTTCGATAAACACATTCACCTCATTAAGAAAATGTTCACTTATTGAGCCTTCCATTTCCCTTCTTTGATACATCCAGCTTCGACCAATAAAATAATTGACTATTTTTCCTACTTTAGAATCTACGATAAATAGTAAAAAAAAGTTAATTGTTCATTTTTTTATTTTACGGTTTTCGTAAACATATACTAAATTATGTATGATTTTTATAACTTCGTAAATTATCTAATAAATAAACGACTAAGGATTGATTGGCATTTTTGTACCCTCTGTAATGGTCGGTCATCCTACTTGCTATTACAAACATACTTGTAATTATATTCATTAAATCATATCATTTTAAACTATTTCCCAAAATTACGGCGGCACTTCCCCCATTTTCCTTGTATTATACACAAATGCGTGTACACAAGGAACGAAAAGAAATATCATCGAAATTTTATGAATCATTTAAAATGACATGATTTATGAAATGTAATTACTTTATAGTGTTCGTAACTTGTCCAATACAAGGACAAATTCGAAAAATGTTGTATCAGATGAATAAGGATGTCTGTTTTGTAAAAAAGGAATATTCATATAATGATTATATACAACACTTGTTAGACGAAGCCAAATAATATGTATGGGTTTGATATTTATTTGTATTAAATTTAAATATATAATTTGTTTATATTTTATTTTTCTATTATATATGTGCTAAATTATTATTTTTTACTATTTTGCATAATATATAACTCGTTTTTGCTTATATATTACATTATATACTAAATTAAATATATTATTTATTTATATACTAAATTATACTATTTAAGGAATTCTAACTATGATGATCTCATCCAAAACTTATTATAAACCAAATCAATTTTTGTGTTCACATAAATGTATGGTTCGTGTTCACCTAAATTATCAAAGTCTATGATCAATCCTAACATAATATATACTTCGTATTCACATAAATTATATTATTTGCAAAACTTATCATACATCTATGATCAATCCTAACTAAATCATCCTATATATATACAATAAGCTAAATTAGAAAATTTAGCTACTATTAATAATTTGAACATTTTGATGATAAAAATTGCAATTAGCATGCAATATAATGTAATAAACATTCACTAACTATTAGGAACAAACATAATGCAAAATTAAGCCCAAATTTAAATACCTAATTAATTAGGGTTTAGGTATAAACAAACATTGTAACACCCCGTATTTTCTGAGAATATTAAAATAACAAATTAAAGAATAATTAATTTGAGAAAAAGGTATGAGAAAAGAATAATGTTTAGCATTGTTCTAAGGTTTGTAAGCAAAAGACTTAGTAGCTCATTTGGTTAGAACATGTGACTTGCATACAAGAGGTAAAGAGTTTGATCCCCGCCAGTGCCATATTTTTGTTTTAGGGGAATGGCTAAAAAGTGGCTTAGTGTGAACGCAGTTCAAAAAAGTGGTTTAGTGTGAAAATGGTTAATTATGAAGAAGTTATTAAGCCTTGAAGTTTGTATGCATATGAGAGAAATATATATAGAGAGAGATATATAAATAAATAAATATGCTAAAAAGTTCAAAACAGCGAATTGGGAGTGGGAATAACCGAACCGGCCCATTTTTGAGGTCGACCCGAGCCTTGCTGGGTCGACTAGGGGTTAATCCAGGGTGATTGGCTGTCAACCCGTGGGCCGATTCGCTCAAATGCAGATTTTGCATCTGATTGGTTCTCATGGTTCAGGGTTAATCTAATGGTCCTAAATAACTTCCTACACCTATATATACATCCCTAACCTAAACCTAAATCTCTTACACAATTCTCTAGCCTCCATTGCTCTCTTCTTCTCTAAAAAATAAATCAATGGCGTTTCTACTCTGCTGAAACCTAAGCTAGGACTTGTGCTTCTTCTTCCTCCAATTCTGATTAGGATTAAAAGAGAACAACTACAACACCTTTTTCTTTTAGAATCCAACTAAGGCAAGTACAGTTATTTTCCGATATGAAATTTAATTATGATCCTAGCATGATAATGAATCTGAATCTGAGGTTATGTCCTTTTCTGTTTGTCAGATCTGTTCTTCTGCTTTATTGCTATTATTCTGTTTGTTATGTATTTCTTCCTTCTTTCTTTTTGTTTGATAACCAGGCTACCACGAGCCTGAGCCAAATCTCATAAGAGATGAACATATAAACGCTAAATTTTGGGAAGAATATTGAATGAGGCATATTTGGGCATAATTGATTTGTAACTAATTTGAGGACACAACGCATGTTGTAATTCTGGACATAAATTTGAGGCATATTGCATAAGAAGACCTATGACTTGGAAGAAGAGGATTATTGTGACTTAAAACATAAAATAGGTTGCAACTTAGAAACATAAATCTGAGGTATATAATTGAACATAGTTTTGAGGTATAAAGAATATTGGACATATGACATGGGATTTAGGGCATAAAATTTAACTGTGAACATGTAACTGATTTGGATGCATAGTACAAGTTGTAATTCAAGATCTAGATCTAGACATACTATACATATTATAGTCTGTAATTTGAAAAAAAAGAGAATTAATTTGCATATGACTTAAGTGTAAAAATATATATTAAGATTTGATAACTATTAAGTGTGAATACACCTAAATGGGGATTTTTGGATATGTGGCATGCATTGTAATTAATGGTTATATTTGGCATAATTTATGTGTGAATCACGATTGGGATTTTTGAGCGTATTCTGTACTATGCAAATTTAATTAAAATTTGGGTATATGTCATATTATGAATCATGACCATGATTTAGGCATATGAATTTAGGCTTAATTTATAATTAGGCAAGAATTGTCAATGAAACCTTAAGGAATGTTTTAGATCTGCTAAATCTGTTGAATTGTCGAATCTGTTATCTGTTTAATCTGTTGAATTGCCTTAACTGCTAAATATGTTGAAACGCCAAATCTGCTAATTATGTTAAATTGCCTAATCTGCTAAATCTGTTGTGTCGCCTAATCCGTTAAATCTGTTGAAAACTGAATAATTGTAATTTGTAGGCAACCTAAGATTGAGTAAAACATGATAATTTGATTGATCTGCTGCGACTTGAGAAGAAGTTAAATTTGTTAAATGAACTTAATTAGTCTGAAATTTTCTGTAAGGGAATAAAGTGGCTATGACACGAGGTTAGACTCCGTTTGCGGTGGAAGCCTGCCCGGAACCAACCGCCTTAACCAGCAACCGCAAACTGTTAGTCTAATGTGAGAGGTTGTAGGCTTAACTAAAATATGCTTAGACACGAGGTTAGGTCTGGCTTGTGGTAGAAGTCTGCCCGGAACCGCCCGACACATCCAACGGCCACAAGCTAGCGACCTAATGTGAGAGGTATGCGCATTAATAATTAATTAATGTAAATCTAAGATAAATATGATGTCTAAAACATGTTGGGTGGATAGGGTTAAACCAACTGGACTCATGAGTTTAACAAACCCGTTTCGTGCATCTGTAGGCCCAATACAAAGTTAGACAAATCTGTAAATCTGTTAAATCCGTATATCTGATCCGTTAGTCTGAAAACTTGTTAACTTAGTTGTCTGATCTGTGAACTAGTTGATCTGAACTCTGTATGTCTGAACTTGTAAACAAGTTAACCTGAAATCTGTTAGTCTGGGGACACAAGGTTAGGAGGGAAATTACTTGTGTCATCTATTGTGTGGGACCCATATTAGTCAGTAACCCTTTCTGGTATCAAAAACTATGACCCAACAGTAGGTTAGGTCCGGGCATGCTTACTGAACTAATTATAAGCGGTTCATTCTGATAACGGCGAGGGGTGTTGATGGTGCGTTCCAACCGGGTCATGTGCGTGCACGGATCCCGGTCTGCCTCTGAGGATGTAAGACGCCGTGATATCTGTAAATAGGTCTGTGTCATTCAAAGATTTCCACTTTAGGGAGTGATACACCCTTCTGTGGGGATGGCATAGGGTATTTATGTATTAGGGAGCCGATCGCAGGGGATAGGACTTAGGGTACACTTAGCTCTGTCTGTTTCTGTGGGATACCATCTGTTTTCTGTTGGGTGGTAACACCTGTCTGTTTCTGCGTGGTACTGTCTGTTGGGGTGGTAAATGCCCATTTACTAATGTACACCTAATTCTACATTCTGTTTCCATAGGGATTAATCTGTTTCTATTTCTGTACCTTCTATTCGGGTGGTAAAGGCCCATTACTAGCATTCTGTTTCTGTACTTTCTGTTGGGGTGGTAAAGGCCCATTACTAGCATTCTCTTATGTGGAAATTATTCTGTTCCCGTTTCTGTTTCAGTTTAGACATTGGGGTGACACCTAATCCTGTTATACTAGTATTAGTGCAGTGAAGCGAAAAGTAATAGCTTATATCATCCTGTTTCTTCTGTCTAGTTTAAGTATATATGTTACTCTTGTTGCTGTCATCTCTTATCCAGCTTTATTTTCATGTTATGATTATTATTATCTGTTCATATGCTGAAAGTCACTGGACTTGCCAGACTTTTATGTGTGACCCTTGTTGTTTCGCCTCTTTTCTTCCATCCCCCCCCCCCCCCCCCCAGGTTTCCAAGGAGGGAATACTCTAGCTTGATCCGGATTCCTTCTGCTTGAAGTGTTCAAAGTATTGCTTGGCTCTTTATAACTTCTATTCTGTGGGGATTATGATTTTAAAGTTTTGTACTCTGATGGTTTTGAACAAGGCTGATATATATGTACTTGAGTTTTTGGTAAAGTTGTAACCAAACCGATTTCTGTATTTTTTCCGCTGCAATAAAGTTATAAAGTTTTTCAAGTACTATTTTATATCTGTCTTGTAACATTTTGTTCTGTCTACCAAAACGCTCCAACAAAGTTAAGGCATTCCCTTTGTGAGTGACCTTAACGGAGGTGGGGTGTTACAAACATGATTTTAGGATGATTAGAGGGTGAAGAGGAGCCACTGGTGCAAGTTGTCCCCGTAGGTGGTTTGCGTTGGAGATGCGGATTAAGGATCTTAAGGAAAGCTAAGCACTAGTAGGGGAGGGTGAATAGTTTTTTATGAATTTTATTAATTTCTTTTTGGATTAAACAAAACAATATACATATCATAATATTAACAAACACAGAATCAATCACAAAATGCAGAAAGTAAAACTAAAGGCAATAAAAGGAAAGTGCACGCTAGGATTTTAAACTGGTTCGGGACTCCCTACATCCAGTCCCAATTAAGTTGGATGGATGCAGATTTTTATTCAACAATATCCAATTACAATCCTTGATTTAAGGGCAAAAAGGGCACAACCCAACTGATTTCAAGTACAGTGAGACTTAGCTGATTACGGGCCACAACTTTACATCCAATCGATTTTCGAAACACAATCACACCTAGTCACCTTAAAAGGGACAGGACAATAACTTTCTCTTGTCATTGTTTGTAGTATTGACTTAACATGACTTGATCTTGAGATCTTTGATTACAGACTGCCTATAACTTTAGAGTAGCACTTGAATTCTGAGAGATTTGATTTAGAATTGAAAGAGAAGAAGAATGATATGATTTCTATTGAAATCAGCAAAGTCTAAGTGCAAAAGTTAAGAAATTAAGTAAATAATGGTGGAATGTTAAGAGAGAAAAAAGGAGAAGAAAAGTAAGTAAAAAAAATTCAAATTCTGGAAGGTATTTATAAGTTTTAAACAGTCATAGTCTTTTAGAAAAAATTTAAAGTTCAAAAGACACTTCTTTTCAAAATTTAAAAAAACGACTAATGCCTGGTATGTCGACATTGCATTTTTCATATGTCAGCATATGCTAGTACAAAATCAAAAATGAATTTTAAACAAAGTAAATAGTGTTTAAATAAATTATGGTGAATCTAGAGTTAAAACATACTATATTCCTATATATTAAAACATTTTTTCAAAGTAAAATATATTTTAAAAACTCACATGAAGATGTAATAATTTTTTTTATGAAACTAAATATAAGATAATATAAAAGTATAAATTCAAAACTATGAATATATTTGACTTAAGATAAAAAAGAAAGTTAAAAAACAGAAGTAATTACAATACCATTAATAAACTTTTAAATTAAAATTCTTTTAAACATAATTTGGAAATAAAATAAATTTCAGGAGTAAAAATATTTCTTAAAATAAATAAGTATATATTTAAAAATAAGGAAGTAAATTTGAAATCATTTGAAAATTAGATTATAAAATCAAGAAAATAAATTTGAAATTATTTTGAAAGGAAGTTCGAAATCATGATTAAATTAAAATCAGAATTTAAATTTGAAATTAGAATCAAGTGCTGACCAGAGTTGTAACGTAATTTCTATACACATTTATTATATAATTCTTGAACTCTCGATTTCTTGATACTCATTAGTCTTGAAACTAGAACTATTTTTCTTTGAAATCTTGATTCTCTGAACGGTACATTCTTCAATGATAAATACATGCATAGATGCAAAGTAGAAACAAGGTTGTTGCCATCAAACCATCGTCAACAATGTCTCAGTCTTTAACAATCTCCCTTTTTATATGATGGCAACCTTGGTTATAAATATTTATACCTGATGTCTCGATTCTTCAGTTACTCCCCCTTTCTCTATTAACTCGCCTGAAACTACTAACTCCCCCTTAATCTAAACCCTATTTTATATTTCTCCCATTTTGTCATCAACAAAAGTTATAGTTTTGACTAAACTACAATACTCCCCCTAAAACTAAGGTATAATTCAAATGTCTAAAAGATATTATTCTAACTAAATTTAATAACTAAACTAAATTACCATAATATTCTAAGTATTATAATTTGAATGATTATAAACAACATTGCAAATCACACCAAGCCAATTATACACACACATACGCGCGCGCGCACACATCCAAGCAAACAAAAACTATAATTAAAGTAGTTTATATACAAGTTTTTAATTTTGAAATAATTCAAACAAACCACACAAATTATAAAAAATTCATAGATTTCAAGGAATCTCAACCTAACCATCTCCATCGAAGATTGGATCAGCTTTTATAGCATCCCAGTCTTCAATGTCTTTTTTGAGAGGTGCTCCAGTGATGTTGTTGTATTCATCTTTTGGAAGAGAGGCATTCATCCATTGAATTGCATCAAAATATTTATCTTTTTCTTTGATCATCTGTATTTGACTTAATTCTAAGTGATGTTGATTACGAAGTATGATAGAGAGGATATCCTTGAATGAATTATGGTTTTCTTCAAGATTTTCACTAAGGTTCTGAATTTAAGTAGCTATATTTTTTGATTTTATTAAGAAATAATGAAGGGAAGTATAGAGGAACAAATGGATAAATTTTTCTGGAAGAGAAGGGTGTAAATAAGCTCTTAAATTCTTTTGGATTAAATAGACATGAGTTAGTTATAGCAGTTTCAAATTCAAATAATTTTGGAAGTTATACATTTGTATGTCGACATACACAATATTTATGTCAACATATTAATGTACATTTTCAATTTTCGAAGAAATTTGTTATTTTCTGATACATTTTGATTTATATAAACTTATTTTTAATCTTTTTAATAGCTATTCCAAAGATGTTTATGTAAGAATTGGAAGAAATAAATGACTTCATTTTAATCTGATGATAGCGATGCATGAAACAAGTACATAACTTAAAATAAAAATGCAGAAATTGAAATACAAGCTAGTACAAAACAATATTAAACTTAGAATTCAATGAAGGAGGAGGATGAAGAGGATGACAAGCAAATTTTTCTATTAAGTTTACCGAGTAACATAGAAATATGTTTATTTAATGCTCTTATACTTTATCTTTTATAAATAAATAAATGATACTTTGGGTATTTTTATGTGTATTTACAGATTGTCAAGTGATGCCTCTTTCATTTCAAATTAAAGGCCAACTACAAAGAAAAAGCTACTTCCTTATGTCAACACTTTCTCAGTCCAAAAGAAGTTGTAGCTCACTGGTAAATGCATAGATATTTGTACTGAGAGACCTGAGTTCGATCCCCGTCAAGCTCACTTTTTGCCAAAGAATGGAACATTCACACTGCCCCTTTGCTATGAAGAATATATGGAATAGTGATGTGTTATATGTATATATTCTTATGTATGTATATAATGCATGCACTTAATAAGGATTTTTGAATTTTAGGATAATCCCCTCAAGAATTCAAATCCAATTAATCGTATTTAATTGCCATGCAAAAAGAAGGGAATGTTTTAATCACACATCTTCAATTAAACACATCCTTATCTTCTCACTGACTGTGCAATGCATCAAAAGGGAGGACATTAATTACAATTCTTCAATCAAGCAAGGAATAATCCTTCATTCTGGAAAGGATATTTTCATGTATTTATTCTGTGGGCCTTGTATTCAAATAAGGGAGAAGGCTACATCCTGTATAAAAAGACCACTGTATCATTGTAAAGGAATGCCATTTTTATAATGCAATTATTCTGTATTCTGTACTGTCATTTAGTTTTAATAAAGTTCTCCTTTGTTCTAGTTTATTTACTTTTCTTATATAACAAATTGTGTATCCACTCAATTAGTTTTGGGTAGAACACGAATTGTTAGTGTTATTTCTATTGCTTATTAGGATTGACCGTTGATTAGATTCAACGGCAATACTAATTTAATTTCTGTTGTTTTTTTTGTTTATTGTTCATTTCTAGTATTTGTTCTTCGTTTTTGTGGTTGAATTTGGTATTGATCTGATTAGATTCAGGTCCATAGTAAATTCAATAGCTTTGTTTTCAAAACCAACCCCCAACTATTGTCTAACTCGCCCAAGAATAAATAGATAATAATTTTTAATTACACCTCCCTGTGTTCGACCTGTATGCTACGCACCTGTATGCTTGTAGAATTTAATTTAAATATCGCACTTTTCTAATTCATAGATTAGCGACGACCAAGTTTTTGGCGCCGTTGCCGGGGAGGTAACTTTTAATTTTATTATTTATTTAATTCTGATTCGTGTTAGTTTTTTTTTCTTCTTGTTTTTGTTTTGTTTTGTTTAGTAGAAAAAAAAAACTCTTGATTGGTAGATTGGATATTATTTATTGATATTTCAATCTCCAAAAACAAGAAAAAAAAATCTTGCTAGTTTTTTTTTCCCTCAGTCTATTCCTTTTTTTACAAGTTCCTCTCTCTCTTCATTAAAAAAAAAACTTGCCAATTCTTTCTCATTTTGTTTCACGGCTTTCTTTCCTGTTTTTCAATACATTTGATTCCCTATCATCTTTTCCAAACTTTCAAAAAAAAAAAAAATCTCATTTTGTTGATTTGGTATTGATAGTTGTAGCCATAATCTTCTAAATAAATAAATAAAAAACTTGTTTTTTTTCTTATCCTCTGATTTCTTTCCCGTTTTTGAATTCCATTCCAATTCGAAAAAATATCTGGTTTAGTAATTTGGTTTATCAATTTGATTGGTACTGCCATCAACTAAACAGAGAAAAAAAAGACTTGCCCATTTTTATTCAGTTTCTTTTTTTTTCTGTCTTCATTTCTTTCCTTCTTACCTTTCCATTACAACCTGATTTCTTTCTCGAAAAAAAAAGATCTTTTCATTAAATTTTCCCTTATTTCCCTCTCTGGTTTTAATTCTCTCCCTTTTCTCACATTTCTTTCCCTTATTTTCTTCTCTGTAGATCCACGCCATTCAAAATTCACACCCATCCTCTACTACAAAGCCACTGTCTTCTTCCATTTTCTAACCCTACACCAACTCGCTGAAACCATACCGTCCACTCCCAACATCCAACCCTCCTCACGTCCAACACCAACAACACCTCCCCCTTCATTGCCTCCGCAACTGCAAAGTCACCTTGCAAACACCACTTCACCCCAACATTCATCCACCGCCCATACATCTTCCTGCGCCAGCAAAAATCTCCCGGTCCTCCAAATCGCAACTCCTAAATTCGATTAAAAACCTAATTCGATTAGAATCAAGCTGAGTTGATTCGAGACCAGAAGAGCGAAAAAAAAAACAAAAAAAAAAAAAACAAAGGAAGGTCTGAGTTGATTTTTTGTTTTGTGCGTGATTTATCCGGGTTGAAACATAAAAGAGAAGGGGTATCAAAGAAGGAAGGGATTTTCATTGTTGACTGTTTCTTTTCGGTCCCACTGTTCGCTGTTCTGTGTGTGACTTGCTGAAGCTTGTGTGTGGCACTTTTTTATAGTCATTTCTTTTGTGGTTGATTTGAAGAAATAAATTTCATACTTGTCATTTGCTTCCTGAAAAGTAAAGGAAGTGCGTTTGGGAAATCAAAGAAATAGGGGGCGTGATTGTCTCATAATTGGACTAGCGTGATTTTTTTTATATATTACAATAATTGGATAGTCAAGCCTGGTTCGTTCTTAGGGTTGTGTACGCTCATTTTGTGACCGGCTGAGTGCGTGTGATCTGCCAATTGGGTGCGTGAGTGTTGTCGCTTTGTTCTTGTCTCTTTGTCAGGTTTTATCGCTTTGTTTTGTTGGAGTCTACTTTAGCTTGTTTCTTTTGTTTTGTGTTTGGTTAGTCTAGTTTATTTTTTTTATTTTATTTTCTTCTCAAACAAACCAAAAAAAAAGTGTTTTAATAGATTGAGCGAGTGTCGGATTTTGTTTTAGAGTAAATTGTTTTTGTTTAGTTTAGTTTTTAATTTTATTTCTTCCTTCCAATTTAGTTCTTAATTTTGTTGTCTCTCTACCTTGTCTTATCTTCAAAAAAAAGAAAAAGAAAAAAAAGAGAGTTAGAAGCGAAAAAAGGCCTACACAACAAACAAAGAGATTCAAAAATCAGTCAACTTGCAAACAAAATTCGAATTGTTGGAGCGGTTGCACACCAAGTGGGGTGTGAACGCGCTAGAGCTTCCCCAATTCACTGGAGGACTGCCGATCAAGGTAAGAATTTTTAAAACTCTACAGGTGCTCTGGTGCAAAAAGAAAAAATATAGACAATTGTTGTAAAAATTTCTGCAAGGGCAGCGGCTTGCAATGTACAATTTTTAATTTCTGCAATTATTTTGTCTGATTGTTGTTATTTCTGCATTTTTTTCATTCTGTTAAGGGCAATACCCCAATTCACATAAGGTGAGGGATTTTATCACCCTTTCCTTAGCCTACAAATTGCATTTCATCATAGAATCTGACTAATAATAACGGTTAGACGTTGGACTTAAGGGAGTCACGGGCTCATCTAGGGCTTAATTGTATTGTGATAGTTGATTCATTTGGAACGTATCATTTCTCGGTGTCTAGACTACGGCAGAGAAATAACCATTTATAAATATTACGGTGATTCGTAAATATTATATCGGTTGTTACTCTGAAGGTACTTAAACCTTCGGCTGCATTGCTAGGGTGATTCCTGGTGCACTGATAACTCCTGTCCGTTAACTGGCTGAGAAATCTTTTGATCTAAGTAATCAAATGTGTCACTTTATAATTTTGGGTTAGGAGCCATTAAGGACAGAAAATTTCATTGTAGCTAATTTCCGTGCGTGCATCTAACAACAATGAGTGAAAAAAGTGTTAGCCAAAATAATTCTCCTAGGGGTTCTCAAATAAATCAAAAATTTGATACTAGGATGGATCAAAATCAAACAAATCAAAACTTGCATAATCTCAATATGGATAGACCCTTATCTCTTCGTGACCGATGTTATCCAACTAGGACCGTTCAACCCTCTGTCATCGTATTCCCACCAGCTGAAGGAAACAATTTTGAACTTAAACATTCTTTCATTCAAGGGGTACCAAAATTTACTGGGTCTGAAAATGCTTATGAATTTCTAAGTGAATTTGAATTGTATGCATCCACAACAAAAATGCAACAATTGTCTAACGAATCGATCAAGCTAAGGCTAATTCCATTTGCATTACTTGAAAGCGCTAAAAGATGGCTAAATTCTATTCCAAAACATTCCATAAGAAGTTGGGATGAATTTGTCACTATATTCTTGAAAAAGTTTTTCCCTTTCCATAAAACTCTCAAAATTCGAACCGAAATAAATCAGTTTTGTCAGAATGAGGGGGAAACTTTTTCAAAATATTTTGAGAGATTCAACCAACTATTGTATAGTTGCCCTCATCATGGAATTCTAAAAGATCACTTATGTCAAATTGCATATGAAGGGCTAAACTATCAGTCTAGAACTCAACTAGAATCAATGTGTGGAGGAGACTTTATGTCTAAGACGGCTGATGAAGCTTGGCAATTCTTAGAAGATTATTCTGAAAAGGACATGCAATGGGAATCAATTCGTGTTCCTGTTCGTACTTCTACTAAAGGAGTGCATGTCGTGGACCCAAATCAAATTTCCTTAGAAAATCAAACTCCTCAAGTCGGAGAAGGGCTACCCTACTATTACCCTCAAGACCAAGCCAATGCTATAGCTCAAAATAATCCTTACTCATCCACGTACAATCCTGGTTGGAGAAACCACCCAAATTTTTCTTGGTCAAACAATAATAATTCGGCAAACCCATCTCATGTGCAACCCTTTATCCCCAACCCGAATTACCAAGCTTCATCTCCCAAGTCTCAAACCTCTCAAGCTGCACCCCTATCCAAACAACCTTATAGGCACTCCAATTTTCAATCATCAAACCAATCTTCTCAACCGTCACAAGATATTGTTCGATTAGAAAAACAAATAAATAATCAAGATGTTAAACTCGAACAAATGATGAATATGATGAAGGAACTAATGAAAAGTAATGAGAAAGGAAAGTTACCTAGTCAATCCGAGGTGAATCCAAAATATAACTCTCGTACTATGAATTCTTGTGAGGATGGAAATAATTCGGTTAACGTTGTCACCACCCTGAGGTTTAGAAAAATGATTGACAATCATGTTGGCAATCCCGACAACCATTCGATTTCAACCCCAATTGAAAAGCTTGACACTCTTGCGATGGCAACAAATGCCAACTCCTTGGAACCTTATGAAACCCCATCTTCTTCGAATGTTGGCAATCCCAACATCTCTTCTTCTAATGTCGGCAACCCCGACAATATCTCCTCCTCTAATGTTGGCAATCCCATCATCTCACCTTCTATTCCTGTACCTTAATCACTTTCCACATCGAAACCTTCTTCTTCGAACGATCAAAATTCTGAAAGAGTCTATAAACCAATAGCCCCTTATCCTCATAGACTTAACAATAAGAAGAAGGATGCGAATTTTGAAAAAATTCTTGAAATCTTCAAACAAGTTCGTGTCAATATTCCACTCTTAGACACCATCGAAAAAATTCCTCAATATGCCAAGTGTCTCAAAGAGCTATGCACCCGAAAACGGGCCACTAATGTTCCCAAAATTGCCTTTCTGACTGCGAATACAAGCTCCATTCTTTCGAATCCTACCCCAGTCAAGTACAAAGACCCTGGTTGCCCTACAATTGATTGCAAAATAGGAAACATTCACATATCTCGTGCCCTACTTGATCTTGGTGCCAGTATAAATCTTCTTCCTTACACTGTTTATCGTCAACTTGGATTAGGGGAGATTAAACCAACAAACATCACTCTTTAGTTAGCTGATCGATCTTTTAAAAAACCATTGGGTATAATTGAAGACGTTTTGATTCAAATTGAACAATTTTACTTCCCTGTCGATTTCATAGTTCTAGAAACCGAGCCTGTTTTGAGTCATGGTAGTTAAATTCCATTGATTTTGGGACGTCCCTTCTTAGCCATCTCAAACGCTATCATAAATTATAGGAGCGGCCAACTTCGACTATCGTTTGGGCACTTAACCATTGAATTGAATATTTTTCATCAACCCAAATATTCTGAAATAGGAGAAGTTGACGTGATTGAAACAGTTGAAGAAGACACATCAGATTTAGCCCTTCAAGAAATTTCTCTTGCCTCAATAAACATATCCACTAAGTCTTTTGAAGAAATTTTTGAAGGCGGACTTAAACTTTTAAATGACGAGGAAGAATATATGGAACATCTCAAAGATAATCGTAATTCCATATCATCAAAAGAAATTGTGGTTAAACGCTCAAATTTATGGGATTTTGATAATCTTCTGCTGAATAACACAAATCATTGTCACAACAAACTTTTCATAGGGAAGATTTTGATTTCAGAATCTATTGACATGCCTATGATAGCTTACGAATTTGGAGGTAATAAACCATCACTTAACATTTTCGATAAGAACAAGTGTGGGGGGAAAGGAAATTTCATTCTTCACAAACCATTTATCATCTTCATAGATTTCATCTTGCATATGATTTTCACACGCATATAGTTGCTAAATTGCATTTTATTTTACAAATCATTTTGCATTTAATCCATCTTTGGATTCTATCTTTCACATTTAGGAAACGTGTTTACAGTGTGGACACTGTTTAGTCCAAGTGTGGGGGGAATCTGCATTGCATCCTTTTCATTTTTCTTTAATTTCTTTTCCTTTTCGTTTTCATGCATTTAGATTAGACAATCATGCATTTTAGGTCATAGTAACATGCCAATTTTTTTTTTCCTTTTAAAAAAAAAACATGACTCATTTTAGATTGATACAGCTAAATAAGTTTACAATTTTTAGTCAGTTGATAGTATTTTTTTCTCTCAACTTTGATCGAATAAGAAATATAATGAAAAGTTTAATTTTGAGGAATAATAGTGTAATCAGTACATAGGGAGATTCTTTGGTGATGGCCATGAAATCTATTCTATATTGTAGTCTTTGTTTAAATAAGTGGAGGACTTAAAATACTTATATTGGCTTTTCGAATCTTTAAAACTAAGTTATGTTAAGTTTAATTCGTGTAACTCTCTTTTGTGCTTATATTTTCAATAATAATAATAATAATAGTAATCCAAGGGTATCCAACATTGCTTGTATATCTAGCATTGGTGTGCAAACCCGCCAAGCTCTATCCGACCTGTTGTTGACAAAGTCAGCGTTGGAATATCTTGGTCTCATTTTATGAGATTGGACGCCTAAGGATTACCGACATGTTGTTGACAAAGTCAGCGTCGGTCTGCACAATCCGCCAAGCTCTGTCCCAACTCTCCGTCAGTCCGCAAGGCAGTGTATGGGTGGTATACCTTGGTCTTTTAAGTTAGGTGTATGTAATTAATCATAAATTTTAACTTTTATATATAGAGAATAAGCGATGATGCCCAAACATTTCTTGACCTTATTGATTCGACTAGCCATACACAAGGAAATTAGAATACCACTTTACAAACTGTGACAAGCAAACTAAGAATTTATTTCATGGCTGCACTATGTTGTCGACCGAACCAACTGGCCAAACTGGAATTTAACATTTGAAAACTTGATTTATGTTGAAAATTTATGACAAGTTAAGGTGTCTAAAATAAAATCAACTGATTAGAAATTGTCAACTTAATTTGTTGTACCACTTTCCTAAAAAAAAGTCGTGTTTTCATTTTTATTTGCATATGTCTGCTTCATTCATGTAGTTACATTAGAGCCATAGCATACTGCATTTGGATTTTGTGGGTAGTATCCGCTGAAAACCCTCATGAGACATCACTCGTCCTACTAGGGACACCTAGAGGTTTAACGGCTTGTTGCATATGCTCAGTGCAATCGTGTTTCCTACGAAAGTGTGACCTATCTAGTTAGTTTTTAATTTTTGTTTTACTCGAGGACAAGTAAAAGATAAGTGTGGGGGTATTTGATTAACATAGAAATATGTTTATTTAATGCTCTTATACTTTATCTTTTATAAATAAATAAATGATACTTTGGGTATTTTTATGTGTATTTACAGATTGTCAAGTGATGCCTCTTTCATTTCAAATTAAAGGCCAACTACAAAGAAAAAGCTACTTCCTTATATCAACACTTTCTCAGTCCCAAAAGAAGTTGTAGCTCACTGGTAAATGCATAGAGATTTGTACTGAGAGACCTGAGTTCGATCCCCGTCAAGCTCACTTTTTGCCAAAGAACGGAACATTCACACTGCCCCTTTGCTATGAAGAATATATGGAATAGTGATGTGTTATATGTATATATTCTTATGTATGTATATAATGCATGCACTTAATAAGGATTTTTGAATTTTAGCATAATCCCCTCAAGAATTCAAATCCAATTAATCGTATTTAATTGCCATGCAAAAAGAAGGGAATGTTTTAATCACACATCTTCAATTAAACACATCCTTATCTTCTCACTGACTGTGCAATGCATCAAAAGTAAGGACATTAATTACAATTCTTCAATCAAGCAAGGAATATTCCTTCATTCTGGAAAGGATATTTTCATGTATTTATTCTGTGGGCCTTGTATTCAAATAAGGGAGAAGGCTACATCCTGTATAAAAAGACCACTGTATCATTGTAAAGGAATGCCATTTTTTTATGCAATTATTCTGTATTCTGTACTGTCATTTAGTTTTAATAAAGTTCTCCTTTGTTCTAGTTTATTTACTTTTCTTATATAACAAATTGTGTGTGACGACCCGAAATCCCGTACAGACGGAGACAAGGGTTATCTTTGGAATATAACATAGAAACAGATGATAGCAGAACAGAATTAAATAAATACACCAGATAATGAACAATAGAATATACTGGATAAAAGTAATCATTAGAGTTACACAGTATACAGGATCTTACTTAGTACAAATACAGTTCAGCTATACATAAATGTCTACAGCGGAAAACAAACAAAATATGTACAATAGGAGCTGAACAGCATAAAAAGAGATAAATGATAAAATCCATCTTCAGCTCCAGCTATCCAGAAATAACCAGCTAAACCTGAATACAAGGCTGCCCGTGTAGAAAAAGGGGCACCCGAGTTTGAAAGTGAAACAAACTACGAGTCAGTCGTGGGACTGGTATGAGAAATCTACTCAACACATATATAATTTGGCTAATCACAGGACCACGCCACTTTCGTGGAACGGGTTTTCTCCATTGGATTGCCAGCGCTTTAAAACAAATATTTCTTTTAAACATCGCTATGCTTTTTATAAAAATGAAGCCGTTATAAGACTCAGTTCCCTTCACACAATGCAACGCAAACCGGAGGATAGAGTTTTTACCTTATAACGGCCAAAATATGCTTGATACGAATAAAACAAAGGCATTTGATATTATTGCTAGTGTCCATATGTTTTGAAACCAATTTCAAATCATAACTATCAATCATAGACGACATGAGCGTCCCATGCCACTATGTCGCCAAATATATATACAATCGAAACCGCACAGTCACGTATTGGGAAATTGGATTTCCGTCATGAACCAAGGCAAGGGATAGTCCTTACCGACTTCGAGACAATCTAGCCCATGTCTCCGGAATAGCCGCAACTGCCCCTTGGATCGTCAGGGCTGGTCCACCGATGTGGATTATTATGCCTGAACACTACGTCTCCCCGCCCTTTGGGGCGTAAACGAGCCAACGAATGACTCCATCGGACCCGGATCGTCCGATCAAACCGAGGCGCCTCGCAACAGCAACAACCACACAGGTGAAAAGTATATAAATGTCAGGGCTGGTAGGTCACTGACACTACCCTAGCTAGAAAGAAATGCAGGCCATCCCTGATGTCCTCTCCCGTTTCTGGTTCATACCGGGGTGTGAGACTCGCGAATTCACATTATACACAAAGCTACGCCACACAGGCGGTGCTTTTATCATCACCACAAGACTTTGCTTTTCAACAGAAGCCTTGATCATTTGCCACTTAGGCATGTGTAACAACCCGTAAAATCTGGGCCAGTTTAAAATTTTTATTTTGGCAATTTTAGCGAATTCTGATTATTTAATATGAATTATTTTAAATAATATCGACGAGAATTTATTTTGAATATAATTCGAACGTATATATTATACGCGTCGTCGTTAGAATATAAATATTTATATATAATTATAAATAGAATTGAAAATGGCGCGGTAGTTCGATAATTCGATTTCAAACTTCAATTGAATGTACCGGGTGCAAAACAATCCGGATTTTAGTGAAACCAAAAATAATGGAATCTAATAGTGAATATCTTTCCAACGAATCCGAGAAATCAAGATTTCATATCGGGAATCAAAAGATATGTCCAGTTGAAAATTCTGAATAGTCGCTATGGAATTCAGGCCCTTAAAAATGGACATTTTGCAAACGACCTCGGATTTCGACGAAACCAGTTTTGTTGGATCCGCAGTGTCAAGTTATTGCTAGGTTTCAAATTTCATAATTTTTCGAATCAATATGTGAGCGTGGTAAAGGAAAACGTGTTTTGACCATTTCAGTTGATTTTAATCGACTGGAAATTGGCCATTTTTCAAACGGTCTCAGAATTCGACGAAACTAGTTTTGTTAGGACCGTATCGCCAATACGAAGCTAGAAAATATTTTTCGGGAATTTTTCTAGTTAGTATGTGACCCCGGTAATTTGAAATGTACGTTTAAAATTCAATATAAGGATTTAAATGTAAATTCAACGGAAACTGATTGCAACGATCAAACCGGCTTACGATACATATCCCATTGTGTTCGGAATGAGGGTAAAACGCTATGGACGACAGGCGGTGGGCCTCGTTTCGAGGTCGGATATGAAAGTCAACCCTTTGGCAAAATTTAATAATAAAATAATAAAATAAAAATAAAAAAATATAGAATTCCCCCCTTTTTCTCTTCTGTTTGGCCCCCCCCCCCGTTTCATTATACCAGAAAGAAATAAAAAAAAAAAAATATATAGAAAACCCTAAGTTCATCGAATCGCGCCGCCCCTGACCTCGACCCGCCGACGAACTCTTCACCGAACACCACCTTCGACGCATCGAAGCAGCGCCTCCTCCCTCCAGACATCCGCGACGCAATCGGAGCCTCCACCTCGAACACCACCTCGCGACACCTCCGAACGCCACCAGAGCCGCCAACTCTCCTCCTCCCATTCGAAATCTCGGTGAGTGTTTAAGTTATTTTGTTTTGTTTTTATTTTTGTTTTAACAGTGAATTGAAAACTGTATTTTTCTTTTAGATTTAAAAACAGGATTTTTAAAAGAAAAGGAAAACAGAATTTTTAAAAGATAGGAAGACAGAATTTTTAAAAAATATGAAAACAGAATTTTTAAAAGATTTAAAAACAGATTTTTTAGAAAAAGATTTAAAAACAGGATTTTTAAAAGAAAAGAAAAACAGAATTTTTAAAAGATATGAAAACAGAATTTTTAAAAGATAGGAAAACAGAATTTTAAAAAAAATTTGAAAACAGAATTTTTGAAAGAAATAAAAACAGAATTTTTGAAAAGAAATAAAAACTGATTTGATAAAGTTTAAAAACTGTTTTGAAAAGAATTTTGAAGACTGATTTTTAAAGAAAATAAAAACGGAGTTTATTTTAAGGTTAGGAAAAAAGGGGTTTAAACTTTGAAATTAAAAAGGTTGAATCTTTTAAAAGAAAAAGATTTGAACTTGCAAAAATAAAGATCATATTTTTAAAAAGAGAAAAGTCGGAATTTTTGATTAGTAGAAGAAGTAAGATATGATTCTTATATTTTTAAAGCAATAAAAATATAATTTTTACATCATAAGAATATTAAAAATATAATCTTTGTTTTTAAAATATGATCTTTATATATTGAATAACATAGTAAAAATGCGATTTTTATCTATGTAGAGAATACGGGAAACGAAAGCGACAAGAAGACGAAATAGGCGAAGAGTTCCACATAGGAAGAGTTGTGTTATTGGATAGCTACTGGTGAGGATTTCTCACTCTTCAATTTCTTTTTAAAATTTTATATATATGTGTTGAAAGTGGAAGTGAATTGCTATATATAAATATCTATATAGATATATATACGCCCCTCGTCCACAAACCATGGACGATATTTATTGGTTGAAATTGTTGTGAAAATTGATTGATAGCGAAGTGAAATAACATATATATGAAAAGTGAAATTTATATATATAGCGAAGTGAAATAACATATATATGAAGAGTGAAGTTTATATATATAGCGAAGTGAATATCGAATATATTGAAAGTGAAAATATCGAATATATTGAAAGTGAAAATATTGAATATATTGAAAGTGAAAATATCGAATATATTGAAAGTGAAAATATTGAATATATTGAAAGTGAAAGTATCGAATATATTGAAAATGAATATATCGTATATATTGAAAAATGAATATATCGTATGTATTGAAAATGAAAATATCGTATATAGTGAAAGGTGAATATATATATATATATATATATATATGAATTGAAAACAATGTATATGAAATATTCGAATTGAAAACGATATATATATATATATGAAGTGAAAACGATATATATATTGAAAGTGAAAATATCGAATATATCGAAAGTGAAAATATTGAATATATTGAAAGTGAAAATATTGAATATATTGAAAGTGAAAATATCGAATATATTGAAAGTGAAAGTATCGAATATATTGAAAATGAATATATCGTATGTATTGAAAATGAATATATCGTATATATTGAAAAATGAATATATCGTATGTATTGAAAATGAAAATATCGTATATAGTGAAAGGTGAATATATATATATATATATATATATATATATGAATTGAAAACGATGTATATGAAATATTCGAATTGAAAACGATATATATATATGTATGAAATGAAAACGATGTATATGAAATATTCGAATTGAAAACGATGTATATGAAATATATATATGAATTGAAAACGATGTATATGAAATATTCGAATTGAAAACGATGTATATGAAATATTCGAATTGAATTGAATAGAAAACGAATTCGAATTGAATTGAATAGAAAACGAATTCGAATTGAATTGAATAGAAAACGAATTCGAATTGAATTGAATTGAAAATTGAATTGAATAGAAAACGAATTCGAATTGAATTGAATAGAAAACGAATTCGAATTGAATAGAAAACGAATTCGAATTGAATTGAATAGAAAACGAATTCGAATTGAATTGAATAGAAAACGAATTCGAATTGAATTGAATTGAAAATTGAATTGAATAGAAAACGAATTCAAATTGAATTGAATAGAAAACGAATTCGAATTGAATTGAATAGAAAACGAATTCGAATTGAATTGAAAACGAATTCGAATTGAATTGAATAGAAAACGAATTCGAAATGAATTGAATTGAAAACGAATTCGAATTGAATTGAAATTTGAATTGAATAGAAATGAATTTTAAAACGAATCTATAAAGAAGAATTCAATTGTGATTTGAATTGAAAAGGAAGTTGAAAATGTTTTTGAAACGAATTCAAAACTATTTATATAATTCGTTTTAAATAGAAATCGACGAAATATATATTATATATATTATATATATAATAAATGGCCTGAATAGAACGCGCCGCGCTGCGGCAGTTCGCGAATTTCGACCATTGACTTCGAACGGACATTACGGGAGATCCGACCGTCGGATTCTCCTGAAATCAGAACCGTTGGGTTCGTATCGAAAAGAGCTTTCTAAGGAATATTAGAAATTTGAAATCTAACGGTTGGATTTGGAGATACGTCCAAATCAAATTCGGAAAAGGTCGCTGTAAGTGCAGTTCGATGGCCATTGATGGAAATCGACCGTACAGGCCTTGATAAAATTATTAAAAATAGTAATAATTTGTGTAAAATCATAAGAAATGATTTAGAAAGAATTGGGATGAAAAACTCCATATTTGAAAAGATAAAAATAGATTTTTATCGAAATGAACTAGTTTTGAACTAGAATTATAATTCTATTTATTTTTAAATAAATAAATTGAATTCGAAAAGGGATTTAAAAATAACCAAAATTTCCAATGATTGCATTGGAGTGGATTTGAATCGAAATTGTCTTCGGAATATTTCGATGTTGGAATTCGTGATTATACAGGTGTTGTTATGGAAATTTGAAAGATATATATATATCGTTATTTCCCATACGACATCTGTTAGTCGTAGAACTCGATATTGAATATAAGCCGATATATTTTCTATTCAGAGCCTTGTATTGAATATCGAATGTGATTTGGGTTTGTCGTGAATGGTGTCTTCACTAACACTGTTCTTGAACCCAGTTGAGAAAAGATTAAATCTTTTTATTTAGATTTAATGAAGTGTACCAATTAAATAATATTTAATTGGAATTGAATTGATATTGATTTTTGGGTTTATCGTGAACAGTGTTTTAAATAACACTCGTTCTTTAACCCGATAATTAATGGAATGTGACTTTGGGTTTATCGCGAACCGTGTTTTTAGATGACACTGATTCTTTAACCCAGTCACAGATTAAAACTAAGTGGAGTTTTAATGAATCTTTAATTAGATTGAAAAGATCGAGAATGGAGTATCACCAGTTTTGCTCCAGGCGATAGTTAAATCTTTAATTAGATTTGAACGTGAAATTTAGAAACTAACTGTCGGTTAGCCAAGCAGAATGGTTTTCTGGATATTGATCTGATGTTGGTTTCGGCCTTCGGGGTTAATATTTGGGGAATTATTCTCTTGATTAATTTACGGTTAGTGACTAATGAATTGGAATGAGGCGTATGTTAAATTTGATTGATTGATGGTTTGGATTGTGCTCGACCAGTTTAGGAGCAGAATATGCTTTTGCATTTAGCATTGGGTTGGGTTGAAAATATCTGTGTGCTAACGCCTTGTGAAACACTTCACGATTTGACGATAAGGTGTTTAGCGATGTTGTGTTCATTTCAAATTTAACGAATGATTGTGAAATGATATTTTTCTTAAGTGAAAAGAAATGTATTCCCGATTTTGGACAGGGAATGTTTTATAAAAATGTTTTATAAAACAGAAAGGATTTCGAGGCCCAAAACCCGATGATTTCTAAAGTGATTTAGAAATGTATTATATGTTACATTGTGATTATTATGTTGTGAAATGATTTTCCCTACTTCGGGATATGAAATGATTTAGTATGTGACTAAAGATTCGGGTAACCCTGAGACTAAAAGTATGGGTGAGAGGGCGGTGTATGCTCTCCTGAGTGGGAGGTGCATCGTCGGTGTAGCCTACTCCTATGTGGGGTAGGTGCACATATATATATCGAGTTGCGAGGTGCGTACCCTTTGCCTTGTCGATGGGGAGCACGATATTTGGTTGCATACTTGTTTGTATGCATTGTTATGTTTTGGAATTCATATTTCCAAATGATTTGATTTGAGATCCCGAAGTGAAATCTACTTTGATATAGAAAGTTAGATATGTATTTCAAATGATTTGAAATAAGAAATCGGGAATAAAATCCAAAGGAATAATTTCTGTAAATTGAATTGGATTTGGAAAATCTAAGAGTGGTGATTAATCTAAATGGGTAGATAGGGATATTGCATGTTGATTGATGCATAGTAGATCCATATATCTATATTGATTGTTGTTTATACACTGGCTTTCATGGGGGTAAACCCGTTCCGCGAAAGTGGCGTGGTCCCGTGATTTGCCTTATTTTTGAACAAAGTTAACAACTGTTTTTGAGTTCTCACACCAGTCCCATGACTGACTCGTAGTTTGCTTTTCCCTTGCGAACTCGGGTGCCCCTATTTTCCACACGGGCAGTCGAGTAGTTTTATTTTGCAGATGTGTTGAGCAGGATTCTGGATTGAAGCTTTAAGCTGTGTCCAGGCATTTACAGTCTTCCGCTGTGTAGTTTATACTTCCGCTGTGTAGTTTATATTTCCGCTGTGCACTGTTTTACATTTATGTAAATTTATCTTCCGCTGTGTATTATCTTCGATATACTCTGATATTCTGTACTCTGATGTAACATTATTATGATGTTTATTGAAGTCTTCTGTTATTTGTTCTGATGTGTTGTATACCCAAAGTTAGCGTATGCGGGATTCGAACGGTCTTGGTCGGTTTAACGATCGATTAGGTCCGGGCGAAATCCGTGTCGTTACAACGTGGTATCAGAGCTTTGGTTAAACTCAAATCTTTGGGGTACAACTCATTAGAACTGAACAAAAGACTCATCAGAGGTAGGATTAGTAATGTCCTATAAAAGAATCCTCATTAGAGATAGAATCAGTAGCATTCTAGGATGAGTGACTCGTTAGAGATGGGGTTAGAAATGCCCCAGAATGAGTCGAGAGTTATTTGTTTATAAATAACGTATTTGTGATTATATATATAATCTGATTTTAGAAAATATGATTTTTAAATATATAAAATTATATATTTGAAAATATAATCAATTAATTGATTGATGTTTGTGTTGTTTGTTTACTTGTTTGATAATTTTTAACCATTTAGCCAATTGAACCAAATAGTAAACTGTATTGAAATTTGGTTGCAAATGCATGCATATACTTGCACTTACATTGAACAGGTCATAGCAAGGAGGCTAGAGCAGAGAATAAAATTTGTTTGCCCGACAAATAGGTACATGTTTACTACATAATTTCCTGTTTTGTTTGGGTGATGATGATTTTGTGAGCCTATTGGCTAGCCGCTTGGCTTTTTCTTTTTTCTTTTTGAGATCTGAAGGACCGGGAACGCTATTTGCAATTTCCCGATGCTCCCATTGCAGGGGAGGTTATGGCGAAATTTTTCGAAAATTTAGGGTGTTAGCCAAATTTTTGAAATTTTGAAAATTCTCAGAAACTGAAAAGTTGGAGAATGGAAGCCAGGTCGAGCGTAGAGTTGAATTATCAAACCACTTTCGACTTTGTTTCTTTTCGGGGACGAAAAGTTTTAAGTGGGGGAGATTGTAACAACCCGTAAAATCTGGGCCAGTTTAAAATTTTTATTTTGGCAATTTTAGCGAATTCTGATTATTTAATATGAATTATTTTAAATAATATCGACGAGAATTTATTTTGAATATAATTCGAACGTATATATTATACGCGTCGTCGTTAGAATATAAATATTTATATATAATTATAAATAGAATTGAAAATGGCGCGGTAGTTCGATAATTCGATTTCAAACTTCAATTGAATGTACCGGGTGCAAAACAATCCGGATTTTAGTGAAACCAAAAATAATGGAATCTAATAGTGAATATCTTTCCAACGAATCCGAGAAATCAAGATTTCATATCGGGAATCAAAAGATATGTCCAGTTGAAAATTCTGAATAGTCGCTATGGAATTCAGGCCCTTAAAAATGGACATTTTGCAAACGACCTCGGATTTCGACGAAACCAGTTTTGTTGGATCCGCAGTGTCAAGTTATTGCTAGGTTTCAAATTTCATAATTTTTCGAATCAATATGTGAGCGTGGTAAAGGAAAACGTGTTTTGACCATTTCAGTTGATTTTAATCGACTGGAAATTGGCCATTTTTCAAACGGTCTCAGAATTCGACGAAACTAGTTTTGTTAGGACCGTATCGCCAATACGAAGCTAGAAAATATTTTTCGGGAATTTTTCTAGTTAGTATGTGACCCCGGTAATTTGAAATGTACGTTTAAAATTCAATATAAGGATTTAAATGTAAATTCAACGGAAACTGATTGCAACGATCAAACCGGCTTACGATACATATCCCATTGTGTTCGGAATGAGGGTAAAACGCTATGGACGACAGGCGGTGGGCCTCGTTTCGAGGTCGGATATGAAAGTCAACCCTTTGGCAAAATTTAATAATAAAATAATAAAATAAAAATAAAAAAATATAGAATTCCCCCCTTTTTCTCTTCTGTTTGGCCCCCCCCCCGTTTCATTATACCAGAAAGAAATAAAAAAAAAAAAATATATAGAAAACCCTAAGTTCATCGAATCGCGCCGCCCCTGACCTCGACCCGCCGACGAACTCTTCACCGAACACCACCTTCGACGCATCGAAGCAGCGCCTCCTCCCTCCAGACATCCGCGACGCAATCGGAGCCTCCACCTCGAACACCACCTCGCGACACCTCCGAACGCCACCAGAGCCGCCAACTCTCCTCCTCCCATTCGAAATCTCGGTGAGTGTTTAAGTTATTTTGTTTTGTTTTTATTTTTGTTTTAACAGTGAATTGAAAACTGTATTTTTCTTTTAGATTTAAAAACAGGATTTTTAAAAGAAAAGGAAAACAGAATTTTTAAAAGATAGGAAGACAGAATTTTTAAAAAATATGAAAACAGAATTTTTAAAAGATTTAAAAACAGATTTTTTAGAAAAAGATTTAAAAACAGGATTTTTAAAAGAAAAGAAAAACAGAATTTTTAAAAGATATGAAAACAGAATTTTTAAAAGATAGGAAAACAGAATTTTAAAAAAAATTTGAAAACAGAATTTTTGAAAGAAATAAAAACAGAATTTTTGAAAAGAAATAAAAACTGATTTGATAAAGTTTAAAAACTGTTTTGAAAAGAATTTTGAAGACTGATTTTTAAAGAAAATAAAAACGGAGTTTATTTTAAGGTTAGGAAAAAAGGGGTTTAAACTTTGAAATTAAAAAGGTTGAATCTTTTAAAAGAAAAAGATTTGAACTTGCAAAAATAAAGATCATATTTTTAAAAAGAGAAAAGTCGGAATTTTTGATTAGTAGAAGAAGTAAGATATGATTCTTATATTTTTAAAGCAATAAAAATATAATTTTTACATCATAAGAATATTAAAAATATAATCTTTGTTTTTAAAATATGATCTTTATATATTGAATAACATAGTAAAAATGCGATTTTTATCTATGTAGAGAATACGGGAAACGAAAGCGACAAGAAGACGAAATAGGCGAAGAGTTCCACATAGGAAGAGTTGTGTTATTGGATAGCTACTGGTGAGGATTTCTCACTCTTCAATTTCTTTTTAAAATTTTATATATATGTGTTGAAAGTGGAAGTGAATTGCTATATATAAATATCTATATAGATATATATACGCCCCTCGTCCACAAACCATGGACGATATTTATTGGTTGAAATTGTTGTGAAAATTGATTGATAGCGAAGTGAAATAACATATATATGAAAAGTGAAATTTATATATATAGCGAAGTGAAATAACATATATATGAAGAGTGAAGTTTATATATATAGCGAAGTGAATATCGAATATATTGAAAGTGAAAATATCGAATATATTGAAAGTGAAAATATTGAATATATTGAAAGTGAAAATATCGAATATATTGAAAGTGAAAATATTGAATATATTGAAAGTGAAAGTATCGAATATATTGAAAATGAATATATCGTATATATTGAAAAATGAATATATCGTATGTATTGAAAATGAAAATATCGTATATAGTGAAAGGTGAATATATATATATATATATATATATGAATTGAAAACAATGTATATGAAATATTCGAATTGAAAACGATATATATATATATATGAAGTGAAAACGATATATATATTGAAAGTGAAAATATCGAATATATCGAAAGTGAAAATATTGAATATATTGAAAGTGAAAATATTGAATATATTGAAAGTGAAAATATCGAATATATTGAAAGTGAAAGTATCGAATATATTGAAAATGAATATATCGTATGTATTGAAAATGAATATATCGTATATATTGAAAAATGAATATATCGTATGTATTGAAAATGAAAATATCGTATATAGTGAAAGGTGAATATATATATATATATATATATATATATATATGAATTGAAAACGATGTATATGAAATATTCGAATTGAAAACGATATATATATATGTATGAAATGAAAACGATGTATATGAAATATTCGAATTGAAAACGATGTATATGAAATATATATATGAATTGAAAACGATGTATATGAAATATTCGAATTGAAAACGATGTATATGAAATATTCGAATTGAATTGAATAGAAAACGAATTCGAATTGAATTGAATAGAAAACGAATTCGAATTGAATTGAATAGAAAACGAATTCGAATTGAATTGAATTGAAAATTGAATTGAATAGAAAACGAATTCGAATTGAATTGAATAGAAAACGAATTCGAATTGAATAGAAAACGAATTCGAATTGAATTGAATAGAAAACGAATTCGAATTGAATTGAATAGAAAACGAATTCGAATTGAATTGAATTGAAAATTGAATTGAATAGAAAACGAATTCAAATTGAATTGAATAGAAAACGAATTCGAATTGAATTGAATAGAAAACGAATTCGAATTGAATTGAAAACGAATTCGAATTGAATTGAATAGAAAACGAATTCGAAATGAATTGAATTGAAAACGAATTCGAATTGAATTGAAATTTGAATTGAATAGAAATGAATTTTAAAACGAATCTATAAAGAAGAATTCAATTGTGATTTGAATTGAAAAGGAAGTTGAAAATGTTTTTGAAACGAATTCAAAACTATTTATATAATTCGTTTTAAATAGAAATCGACGAAATATATATTATATATATTATATATATAATAAATGGCCTGAATAGAACGCGCCGCGCTGCGGCAGTTCGCGAATTTCGACCATTGACTTCGAACGGACATTACGGGAGATCCGACCGTCGGATTCTCCTGAAATCAGAACCGTTGGGTTCGTATCGAAAAGAGCTTTCTAAGGAATATTAGAAATTTGAAATCTAACGGTTGGATTTGGAGATACGTCCAAATCAAATTCGGAAAAGGTCGCTGTAAGTGCAGTTCGATGGCCATTGATGGAAATCGACCGTACAGGCCTTGATAAAATTATTAAAAATAGTAATAATTTGTGTAAAATCATAAGAAATGATTTAGAAAGAATTGGGATGAAAAACTCCATATTTGAAAAGATAAAAATAGATTTTTATCGAAATGAACTAGTTTTGAACTAGAATTATAATTCTATTTATTTTTAAATAAATAAATTGAATTCGAAAAGGGATTTAAAAATAACCAAAATTTCCAATGATTGCATTGGAGTGGATTTGAATCGAAATTGTCTTCGGAATATTTCGATGTTGGAATTCGTGATTATACAGGTGTTGTTATGGAAATTTGAAAGATATATATATATCGTTATTTCCCATACGACATCTGTTAGTCGTAGAACTCGATATTGAATATAAGCCGATATATTTTCTATTCAGAGCCTTGTATTGAATATCGAATGTGATTTGGGTTTGTCGTGAATGGTGTCTTCACTAACACTGTTCTTGAACCCAGTTGAGAAAAGATTAAATCTTTTTATTTAGATTTAATGAAGTGTACCAATTAAATAATATTTAATTGGAATTGAATTGATATTGATTTTTGGGTTTATCGTGAACAGTGTTTTAAATAACACTCGTTCTTTAACCCGATAATTAATGGAATGTGACTTTGGGTTTATCGCGAACCGTGTTTTTAGATGACACTGATTCTTTAACCCAGTCACAGATTAAAACTAAGTGGAGTTTTAATGAATCTTTAATTAGATTGAAAAGATCGAGAATGGAGTATCACCAGTTTTGCTCCAGGCGATAGTTAAATCTTTAATTAGATTTGAACGTGAAATTTAGAAACTAACTGTCGGTTAGCCAAGCAGAATGGTTTTCTGGATATTGATCTGATGTTGGTTTCGGCCTTCGGGGTTAATATTTGGGGAATTATTCTCTTGATTAATTTACGGTTAGTGACTAATGAATTGGAATGAGGCGTATGTTAAATTTGATTGATTGATGGTTTGGATTGTGCTCGACCAGTTTAGGAGCAGAATATGCTTTTGCATTTAGCATTGGGTTGGGTTGAAAATATCTGTGTGCTAACGCCTTGTGAAACACTTCACGATTTGACGATAAGGTGTTTAGCGATGTTGTGTTCATTTCAAATTTAACGAATGATTGTGAAATGATATTTTTCTTAAGTGAAAAGAAATGTATTCCCGATTTTGGACAGGGAATGTTTTATAAAAATGTTTTATAAAACAGAAAGGATTTCGAGGCCCAAAACCCGATGATTTCTAAAGTGATTTAGAAATGTATTATATGTTACATTGTGATTATTATGTTGTGAAATGATTTTCCCTACTTCGGGATATGAAATGATTTAGTATGTGACTAAAGATTCGGGTAACCCTGAGACTAAAAGTATGGGTGAGAGGGCGGTGTATGCTCTCCTGAGTGGGAGGTGCATCGTCGGTGTAGCCTACTCCTATGTGGGGTAGGTGCACATATATATATCGAGTTGCGAGGTGCGTACCCTTTGCCTTGTCGATGGGGAGCACGATATTTGGTTGCATACTTGTTTGTATGCATTGTTATGTTTTGGAATTCATATTTCCAAATGATTTGATTTGAGATCCCGAAGTGAAATCTACTTTGATATAGAAAGTTAGATATGTATTTCAAATGATTTGAAATAAGAAATCGGGAATAAAATCCAAAGGAATAATTTCTGTAAATTGAATTGGATTTGGAAAATCTAAGAGTGGTGATTAATCTAAATGGGTAGATAGGGATATTGCATGTTGATTGATGCATAGTAGATCCATATATCTATATTGATTGTTGTTTATACACTGGCTTTCATGGGGGTAAACCCGTTCCGCGAAAGTGGCGTGGTCCCGTGATTTGCCTTATTTTTGAACAAAGTTAACAACTGTTTTTGAGTTCTCACACCAGTCCCATGACTGACTCGTAGTTTGCTTTTCCCTTGCGAACTCGGGTGCCCCTATTTTCCACACGGGCAGTCGAGTAGTTTTATTTTGCAGATGTGTTGAGCAGGATTCTGGATTGAAGCTTTAAGCTGTGTCCAGGCATTTACAGTCTTCCGCTGTGTAGTTTATACTTCCGCTGTGTAGTTTATATTTCCGCTGTGCACTGTTTTACATTTATGTAAATTTATCTTCCGCTGTGTATTATCTTCGATATACTCTGATATTCTGTACTCTGATGTAACATTATTATGATGTTTATTGAAGTCTTCTGTTATTTGTTCTGATGTGTTGTATACCCAAAGTTAGCGTATGCGGGATTCGAACGGTCTTGGTCGGTTTAACGATCGATTAGGTCCGGGCGAAATCCGTGTCGTTACAGCATGCCACACTAGCAGTTCATGCCATGCGACTGATGTCCATCGATATACAACCTCTGAGCTCGTGCGTTTCAGAGAAGGGCGTTAAGCAAAAGAATAAATTCTCCGCCGCCAAACAGATGTATATTTAATAGAGATCAATCAACACAGAATAAAACCCAATGTCAGACACACAGTCCATTTATAAGTCCATTCTGGGTCTGAACGAAACCGGAGGCACTAAATACCTCGGAAACCCATCGATCACCACGTACGTCTGGACGATCACCACTCATTATCCATATTTCGGGATGCCTCCCAATCAGGACCTCGGTTACCATCCAAACGAGGTGAAGATCTCTGGTCTTCGACCACCGTCTTCATCTTCGACTTTCAATCGTCGGTCAATTATTTGAAATGAGAATTAACTCGGCCTTTTCAAATAATTCACGCATATTTAGAATTTCAAATCAATTTATTTCAATGGTTAAATCATTCGACAACACCAATTTCGTGCTTTAATGTAATTTTCACACAAAACACATTCAACCATCAAATACCACATAAATTGAGCAAATTCAGTTTATTTCTGTTCCATATCGTTTATGATATTTTATAACGATTTACCGCTATTTTTATTTATTTAAAAATAGCCAATTTATTTAAAACGACGCTTCGGGCCATAACGCGGCCGTGGCGCTGTTTTTCTTTAGATTTGATTTACACATATCTGAAAATCTAACCGTTGGATCTTCACAAAATTTACATCATTAGAAAGGTCTTTTCAAAACGAATCCAACGGTTCCCGTTTCGGGAAAATTCGATGGTCGGATCTCCCGGTATAATCGTTTGAAATCACGGTTTCAAAATGCGAACTGCACGGTCACGTTTCGTTTTAATTTTATTTATATTTATATATTTATATAAATATAGTTCATTCAAAAATTCCTATATCGTTTTCACTTCAAATATTTCACTAACGCCTTTAAATTTTGGAAAATTTCGCCATAACCTCATTTGTACGGGAGGGGCTGGGAAAATTCCCAAATAGCCACACGGGCGTCTCATGTCAAAAAAAAAAGAAAAAGCCAAGCGGCTAGCCAACAGGCTCATAAAATCATCACCCAAACAAAACAGTAAATGTGTACCTATTTGTCAGGCACAAAATTTTATTCCTCTTCTCTAGCCCCTTTGCTATAACCTGTTCAATAAATATGCATGTACATATATACAGTTCTTATCATTTATCATTTTCTATTCAACTTCATATTTGATTCCATTTGGTTTAAAAACACCATTCATTCTAATGTTACATGTATAGGCAAAAATCATATCATTAGCTAATTAATGAATATTTCAACTCATATATATTTATTTGAACGAGTGGCTATTTTTAACACTTCACATTTCAACAATTCGTGTATATAATAAAAATGTGATTTTTATTGTGAAACTATTCATTTCAAAACATTATTATTTTATATAGTTTATATAGGTGATAAAATAGGATTTTTATTATAAAACAATTTCTTTTAAAACGAGATTATTTTACATAGTCCATATAGATGATAAAAAGGTGATTTTTATTATAAAACAATTTATTTCAAAATATGAATATCATTCAACACATGAATTTCTAATTAACGAATGAATATCGATTCAACACATGAAGGTTTTCTATAGTTTCTATATATAGATAAAAATGTGATTTTTATATTTAAAACACGAATACCTTTCAACACATGAATTTCTAATCAACAAATGAATATCAATTCAACACATGAAGGTTTTCTATTCAATGAATAAATATAGTTTCAGCAAATGAAAATAATTCAAACACATGAATATTATTCAAAATTTCGGCAGCATAACGGCAAGGTAATTAAAACCGGGACCGTCCCTAGTACGGCTCCTCGCTCTACCTTAAAACCTCGCGGTTTTTGACAATGGGGATCATGCATCTAGCTCGCGCGCAGGCGGCATGTATATATTTATTTCATTTCCACAAACTAATCCTATGTGGTTTCAACCAAATATTCCTCAACCACAAATGGGTATTTTTCAACCACAATCAATCAATATCACCCACAAACAATCCCAAACAACCATTCGCTATCAATCAATTTTCACACCAATCATAATCAATAAATATCGTCCATGGTTTGTGGACGAGGGGCGTATATATATATATATATATTTATATAGAAATTCACTTCTATTTCAACACATATATAATTTTTACAACGCATATACAACTTATACATCGAACGTACAACTTATACAACGCTTATACAAGAGGTGTACAACGCTTATATAACTCATACATCGACTATATAATTTATACATCGTCGTTTTCCATATTGTTTATAAATTAGAAATCTCACCTTGGGTTCCACTCCACCAAAAATAGCAGAAGGCTCAGAAAAATATGCGGTCTCTTCTAAAATGTAGAAGACGTCCACACGATCACGATGTTTCCTGTTTCATCGAATTTCGTTAACGAACGAAAAAGATATGATTTTTACAGGGTTTGCAATGCTTTTAGAAATTGAAAACAGTTTAATTCATACAGGCCGATACCTTTCAGTAATGTTCAAATCTAGGTCTTCAATTTTCTTTGAATTCGAAGCACTTGAACGCAATCGGCTTGTGACTCGTTGACGGGCTAGGAGAGGCGCACCACCCCATGGAAGCGCGGCCAACTCGGATCCACGGTGGTGGAGAATCGGTGGCTTGAACGACGAAACTTCAGGAGGGCGATTCTCGCGGGATACGAAACCAGAAGGGGCGAGACTGGTGCGGATTTGAAGAGTGGAGGATCCTCTTCAAAAAGTTCAACTAGGGGTGGAGCTGAAAATGAGCGTGGCGGCCAGAAATTGCTTGGGAAGTGGCGAAAACGGCTTCGGTCGATATCAGGAGGGCGGCGAGGGTTTTTCGATTTTATTTTTATTTTTAATTTATGAAGAAATAATTCTATTGGCCGATGGTTTATATATAAAAAAGGGTTTTCTTACACGACCCCCAATCCAAACCCAACGATTGTCGTCCCCAGCGTTTTACCCCCATTCCGAACACAATGGGATATGTCTCGAAGGCCTATTCGAATGTTTCAGTCAGTTTTCCTTCAAATTAAAATATAAAACATTCAATATTTGATTTGAACGTACATTTCAATTTGCCAGGGCCACAAACTGATTCGAAAAATTCCAGAAAAATTAATCTAGCTATGTTTTGATGATACGGTCCCAACAAAACTAGTTTCATCGAATTCTGAGACCGTTTGCAAAAAGGCCCTTTTCTGGTCGATCCAATTTAAATGTAATTGACCAAAACACATTTTCCTTTGCCACGCTCACATATTAGCTTCAAAAATTATGAAATTTGAAACCTAGCAATAACTTCACATCTTGAATCCAACAAAAGTGGTTTCGTCGAATTTCGAGGTCGTATGCAAAATGGCCAATTTCACGGGCTATATAAATTCCATAGCGACCTTTCTGAAAATTCATTTGGCCATAACTTTTGCTTTCCGCTATGAAAATTCGATTTTTCAGATTCGTTAGAAAGGTACTCACTAACAGATTTAAATATTTTTGGTTCCACTAAACTCCGTTTTGTTTTGCACCCGGTACAGTCCGACAAAGTTTGAATTCAATTTTTGAAACTACAGCGCCTTTTCATGCCTTATTTATAATTATAATTAATTATATTCGTTTTCAATTGTCGATTCCAACTCACCTTTCATCGCTATTATTTAAAATATTTATTTTAAATATTTAAAATCCATTAGTTTAGCCAATTTAAAAATTTTAAATTGGTTCAGATTTTCTGGGTCGTTACATTGTGTATCCACTCAATTAGTTTTGGGTAGAACACGAATTGTTAGTGTTATTTCTATTGCTTATTAGGATTGACCGTTGATTAGATTCAACGGCAATACTAATTTAATTTCTGTTGTTTTTTTTTGTTTATTGTTCATTTCTAGTATTTGTTCTTCGTTTTTATGGTTGAATTTGGTATTGATCTGATTAGATTCAGGTCCATAGTAAATTCAATAGCTTTGTTTTCAAAACCAACCCCCAACTATTGTCTAACTCGCCCAAGAATAAATAGATAATAATTTTTAATTACACCTCCCTGTGTTCGACCTGTATGCTACGCACCTGTATGCTTGCAGAATTTAATTTAAATATCGCGCTTTTCTAATTCATAGATTAGCGATGACCATTTACCAAAAAATTTACTCATTTTAATTGAAATCTTTTCAAATTTCTTACTAAATGATCTCTTAAGTATCATTTGGTTCTTGGCTAAAATCTTTTGATTTTGGAGATGGTTTTCTTAGAGGGGTTGGTAGGAACTTCAATGCTTTCTAAAGATGGGTCTTCTTTCTCTTCTTCAATATCCATTTGAAATGTTTCTTCTTTTATTCTATTCTTGCTCACTTTTCATGTTTCATATGGATGAAACACAAGTGAAATCTTCATAAGAGAAATATTTCCGGCATTGAAAACTTTCTAGAAATGAACTCTTCACCTTTGAAATTAACTCCAAAAATTCGAAAATACATGTAAGGTAAATTCCATGATATAATGTATTTTCTTTTATTGACATTTTCTTCGGTTGAAACTCACTTAAAATTACTTTTACCCAATTGATTTCATAATTTCCAAAAATAGAAAAAATAGCTTTGTTAACTTTCATAGTAGGGTTGTTGAGATTTATGGACCGAGGAATGATGGTATGTTGAAGAAGTAAATTGACAATCCTTGCTTTGGGATGATAAAAACGATTTTAGAATCCCAAATTTTCATCATTTTCAGAAATATAATGGAAATTTTCTAAATCAATTTCATTAATATTAAAATTCGAAAGATCTATCCTCGTATTCTTGCAACCCAAAATGGTACTTAAAACAATACTATCTAAAAAAATTTGCTTTCCTTTAACACTACTCTAAATTTCATCTTCACTTCCTTGATAAATTATGATTCAAGTTTGCATAAAACATTTTCACAAGACTGGGATAAAAAACTTCATCATTATCCCGAGAATCAATAAGAATTAAAAAAAATTGATAAAAGAGATACCCGAATTCATAAGAAGCAACATAACTAAATATAGCAAATTTTCCTGTGTTGACTTTTCCAAAGTATACATAACTGACATTGTCTTTCGTAGCATCTAGGTTGTTAAAGAGGAAGCCTTTAATAGTCTTGGTTAGTCTCATGGTTTTTGGAGTGCTTGAGGAAGCCTCTAGAATTGTCATGAAGAGTATAGGAATATGAAGAGTAGTTTTGAATTTTGAAATAAAGTTAGAAAAATGATGATAGGAATAGGTAATAAATATAGAGAGTCAAAGGACATTTCGCTGGTTTAAGGGAAACCTTTTCAATCACATTGAAGTTGGTCAAAAGATGGAAGGAATTTCAAATTTTAAATTTCAAAATCCAACTTTCTGGTATATGTCGACATGTACAAATGCCTATGTTGACATACGCCTTTATATTTCTAAAGTGACTTTTGAATTTTGACTATTTGAATTATTTATAACTCTATATTCTTATTTAATTATTTCCTAGAATAATATTTATTATAAGAAAACTAATTTGTTTATTATTATATTATTAAATAATTATTATTTTAAATTTTAAATTCCAAAAGTTTAATTTTGAAATGAAAATTAAACTTTTAAACAAGGCAAATAATCAAACACACACGCAAGCAATCAAATAACCATTTAAGCAATTAAATAATTATTGTGGTGTACTATTTTAGAATTGATCTTCTATTTCTTTTTATTCTCGAATTATTGTGAAACACATATTCGGATTATTTATTTCTTGTTCTTCATCACTTGATGAGGAGTCTGAATCATCTAGAGTTGCTGCATACGCTCTTTTCCTTTTCTTTGATAAATGGCCATTAGTAGGTTCATTTTGTTTCTCCGGATACGAATAGAATTTTTTCAGATGACCTAATTTGTCGCAATTATAACAACTGACATCATTTAGAGTCTCATTATTTTTCATTGGATTTCTTTGCTCATTTCTTTTGAAATCATTTCTTTTTCTATATCTCAGGAATTTTCTAAAATTCTTTAGTATTAGTCTTGTCTCTTCATCATCATCCCTATCTAAGTCTGAATCTTCAGTTAATGCTTTAAATGTTATCGATTTCTTCTCTGACGACTTACTTTTTCTCTCTCTTGCATTTGAAAATCTAACGACATTAAATGTAATAACCCGAAAATCTGAGCCAATTTAAAAGTTTTATTTTGGCAATTTTAATGAATTTTCGATATTTAAAATGAATTATTTTAAATAATAACGACGAGAAATTTATTTTGAATAGAATTAGAATGAATATATTTATTAGAATCGACGTTAGAATATAAATATTTTATTTTAATTATAAAAGGAATTGAAAATGGCGCAGTAGTTCGAAAATTCAACTTCAAAGTTCAAATGAATGTACAGGATTCAAAATAAACCGGATTTTAGCGAAACCAAAAATATTAGAATCATTTTGAAAATATCTTTCCAACGAATCCGAAAAATTGAAATTTCATAGCGGGAATAAAAAGTTATGCCTAGTTGAAAATTTAGAATTGTCGCTATGGAATTTTGGCCCTTAAAAATAGCCATTTTGCAAACGACCTGCGTTTTTGACAAAACCACTTTTGTTGGATCCGGGATGTCAAATTATTGCTAGATTCCAAAATTCATAATTTTCTGATTCAATATGTGAGCGTGGCAAAAGAAAACGTGTTCTAACAGTTTCAGTCAATTTTGATCGACCACAAAATGACCATTTTTCAAACGGTCTCAGAATTCGACGAAATTAGTTTTGTTAGGACCATATCGTCAATACGAAGCTAGAAATATTTTTTTCGAGAATTTTTAAAGTTAGTATGTGGTCTTGGTAAATTAAAATGTACGTTCAAATTGAATACATATAGATTTATATTTTAATTTTGATGAAGACCTATCGTAACAGCCGAATTGGATTACGAAACAGATTCCATTGCATTCGAAGTGAGGGTAATTAGCTAGGGGCGACAGTCATTGGGCTGGAATTGGCGTTCGTAGCGATAAACAAATATATTGTGAATTAAAAATTAGTTTAAATATATATATATATATATATATAAGTGGCAAAACAGTCAAACCTAAGTATTATCTTTCCAAGCGGTCAAACACCAGAAAAACCACCGTCTTCTTTTCGATGGCCCAAATCGACGGGAAAAACAAGCTCTAAATCCAAATCGACGATAAAAACAAGCTCTAAATCCGCCCCAACCACTTCGAATTAGAAGAACAAATCAAAGCGAAGATTGAAGAGCATATCATGCTCTTTCAATCCATACATGAGTGATCCAATTTCGTGCTGTGGTTGGTGTGACTCAGTAGCTCAAAGTCGCACCGGTTGAACAAAGATTGCAGCCTCCAGGGTGCTGCGAGTTGGCCAGTGTTGCCAGCGTAGGGGGAGGCGGTGATGCTTTCCAATGGGGCGGTGTTCGATCTTCCACCGGTCGACCGTAGTGCAAGCGGCGACGAACCCTAACAGACCGGTGATGGGTTCTTCCTCCTGGAGCACGCGTCAACAGATAGGAGAAAGATTTTATTTTTTATTTTTTTATTTTAGATATTTAAAGTTTTAATTAGTTAGTGATGTATCTAAATTATTTAAACGTTTAAACATTGATCTAAAAAAAATATAGCATGATTTAAACATTGGATTTGTATGTAAATAGAATCATTTAAAATAAATAAAACTATACTTTGTTTTAAAAATAATAATATAAAATAATAAAAGTACCATTGTTTTGAAATATAAAAAGAGTTGATTTTAGAAATAAAAAGAAATAACATTGTAACGAAAGAATAATTTTTATAATGAAACGATTTGAATTTTTATAATGAAAAGATTTGAATTTTTATAATGAAAGAATAAGTTTTATAATGAAAAGGATTTGAACTCTGGTAATGAAAAATAAGATTTTTAGTGAGGTAAAAAATTCGATCTTTAGTTGTATAAAAATATAATTTTTATAACGAAGTAGCGATGTAAAAATATGATTTTTAAATATAAAACTAAATAATAAAAATGTGATTTTTATTATGAACAACATGGAGAAGATTACGTTGGATGTATGGCAAATCCAGACTGTTCTGAATTTCAGAAATGACATGGAGGAGTGGAACCCTCGGTGAGAACTTCTCACTTTTAATTTATTTTCTAGTTGAAATATATACTAAGATGCAGACGGTGCTTAGCAGCACCCGACACCCATCGTCCACAGACCATGGATGACTTGTTTGTTTGATTGGTGTGTTGTGGAAATTGATTGTGTGATGTGGATTGAATAAATATTTTATAGTTAAAAATATAATTTTTAACGTGTATATAAAATAAATATTTATAAACAAATCGGATGGTTTGTTTATGTACACCCATTTGAAGGATATTGACGGGGATGATAAATTTTACACATCGCCCAACTGCACAAATAAAAATCTGTGTTTGTTGACTGAAACCCCACACGGGTATTGGGATGATATTTGACGTACACTTATCCCGATTGTTTAGTTGTATGTCAATCGATGGGCTGATAGACTGTGTAAGCGTTAATTATTTATAACTAATGCTTATGCAGTTGTTGGTGCACTTTGGATGATGGTTGATTATTTATCATTGCTATTATATACATGTGTTGTATAGAATCCATATAAATAACATTATATGGTAATTGATTTGGCCTCATTCCAATTTGGAAAATAAAAGAAAATTCATGTATTGAATAAAATATATATTCATGTGTTGAATAAAATATATATTCACGTGTTGAATAAAAGAAAATTCATGTGTTGAATAAAATATATATTCATGTGTTGAATAAAAGAAAATTCATGTGTTGAAGAAAATATTCATTTGTTGAATAGAATAACGAAGTTATTGAAATATATAAAGCCGTGTTGATTAGATTGAGCCATTTTGAAGTGAACGATATTTATATCAATTTTACTCATTTTTATAATGAAAATCGAAAAGGAATTGATTTCAAAATATAATATTTTGAAAATACTATCATTTATATATCGATGATGTGGAATATTCAATTTTGATTTGAAATTGAATATGAAGTTGAAATCGTTTTGAAAACGAATTTAAAACGATTTATAAAATACTTTTTAAAAGGAAATCGATGAAATATATATATTATATATATAATGGCCTGAATAGAACGTACCGCGCTGCGGTAGTTCGCGAATTTCGACCATTGACTTCGAATGGACGTTACGGGAGATCCGACCGTCGGATTCTCCTAAAACCGGAACCGTTGGGTTCGTATCGAAAAGAGCTTTCTAACAAATATTAGAGATTTGAAATCTAATGGTTGGATTTGAAATTATGTCCAAATCAAATTTGGAAAAGGTCGTTGTAAGTGCAGTTCAATGGCCGTTGATGGAAATCGACTGTACGGGCCTTGATAAAATTATTAAAAATAGTAATAATTTGTGTAAAATCATAAGAAGTGATTTGGAAAGAATTGGGATGAAAAATTCCATATTTGAAAAGATAAAAATAGATTTTTATCGAAATGAACTAGTTTTAAACTAGAATTATAATACATTTATTTTTGAAATAAATAAATTGGATTTGAAAGGGTTTTAAAAGTAGCCAGAATTTCCAATAATTGAATTGGAATGGATTTGAATCGAAATTGTCTTTGGAATATTTCAATGTTGGATTTCGTGATTATACATATATTGTTATGGAAATTTGAAAGATATATTTATATCGTTATTTCCAATACGATATTTGTTGGTCGTAGAATTTGATATTGAATATAAGTCGATATATTTTCTATTCAGAGCCTTGTATTTAATATCAAATGGGATTTGGGTTTGTCGTGAATGGTATCTTTATTAACACTGTTCTTAAACCCAGTTGAAAAAAAGAATAAATCTTTTATTTAGGTTTAATGAAGTATACCAATTAAATGGTATTTAATTGGAATTGAATTTGAATTGATTTTTGAGTTTATCGTGAACGGTGTTTTAAATAACACTCGTTCTTTAACCCGATAATTAATGGAATGTGATTTGGGTTGTCGTGAATGGTATCTTTAATAATACTGTTCTTAGACCCAACGGAGTTAAGAAAATCAGAAACTAACTGGAGATTAGTTAAGTTGAATGTTTCTTGGGTATTGATCTGATGTTGGTTTCGGCCTTCGAGGTTAACACTTAGGGATTTATTCACTTGCTAATTTACGGTTAAAGGTTAATGGAATAGAATGCGATTTTGGATTTATTGTGAACTGTGTTTAACTAACATTGGTTCTTTAACCCAGTCAAAGACAGGATATGATTTCCCAAGTTAAACAATCATTAATATTGATTTTTGGGAAGATTAAAACCAAGTGGAGTTTTAATGAATCTTTAATTAGATTGAAATGATCGAGAATGGAGTATCACCAGTTTTGCTCCAGGCGATAGTTTAATCTTTAATTAGATTTGAACGTGAAATGGTAATTGAATTTACCGATAACACCGTGGTGTTAGATATGAAGTATTACCAGTTTTACTTCATGGGATGAAAAGGTTGGGGTTAGGAAATTTAACAAGTGATTACTTCGGTAAGGTTCGCTAATCCCGACTAGTTTGGACAAACCATAATTTGGTTGGAATTGATATTCAAAGGAAGATTAAAGTATAAATTTAAAGAATTTATCTTTGATAAAATTAATGGGAACCTTTCCCAAAGAATAAGAATATTTGAATAAAATAATATTCTGAATTGGAATGAGGCGTATGTTGTGTTTGTGTAACACTTGTTTATTATATACGCGAGTTATTCAGAAAGACCGGGTTTATCCCATTCTGAATAACTGATTCGACGATGTGTCGAGGATGAAGACGGTGGTCGAAGACCGGAGGTCTTCACATCGTTTAGATAATTACTGATGATCTTGATTTGGCTGTACACCCAAGAGGAGGGAATCAGTTGGTGATCGTCCAGACGTACTTGGAGATCGATGGACATGCGAGGTACAAGGTGCCTCCGGTTTCGTTCAGTCCTAGAACGGGCTTGTAAATGGACTATGTGTCTGACATTGGATATCATTCTGTGTGATTGATGGATATCGGTTGCATGGAGTGGTTTGCCTGTGTGGCATGCTAAGATGCAAATAGTCAAGGCTTTTGTTGAAAAGCAAAGTCTTGTGGTTGATGATCAAAGCACCGCCTGTGTGGCATAGCTTTGTGTAGCGTTAATTCGCGAGCCTCACACCCCGGTTGTGAACCAGAAACGGGAGAGGACATCAGGGAGGGCAAGCGTTTCCTTCTAGCTCGGGTGGTGATAGTGACCTACCAGCCCTGACATTTATAGTATTTTCACCTGTGTGGTTGTTGGATTGCGAGGCGCCTCAGATATATCGGTGACTATGTGGAGCCGATGGAGTCATTTGGCTCATTGACGCCCCCAAAGGGCGGGGAAACGCAGTGTTCAGGCATTATAATCCACATCGGTGGACCGACCCTAACGATCCAAGGGGCAGTTGCGGCTGCTCCTGAGGGGCGGGCTAGAGTGTCTCGAATTCGATGAGGACGATCCCTTGCCTCGGTTCACAGATGGAAATCCAATTTCCAATACATGATTTTGCAGTTTTGATTGTAGAACCTATATATGGCGACATAGTGGTATGGGGCACTTATGTCGTCTATGATCGATACGTATGATTGAAATTGTTTTGACACTATACACTTATAGTAATAATAAAACATGAAATTTCACGTACCAAGCATTCTTGGCTATTATAAGGTAAAAACCCTATCCTCCGGCTTGTGTTGCATTGTGTGATGGGACCTGGGTCTTATAATAGCTTCATTTTTCTTTATTTAGCATTGCGCTGTTGTTATATGCACTGTTATTCTTGGGGTAAAAACCCGTTCCGTGTTATACGGCGTGATCCTTTGATTTAACTAACTTTAAAATAAAGATTAATAACTGTTTTAGTTCTCACACCAGTCACATGACCGACCTGGAGTTTATTGTTTTAACCTAAACTCTAGGTGCCCCTATTTTCCACACGGGCAACTAGTAGTTTTGGTTTTTCAGATTTATATTCATAAGAACCTGGTTTACAGCTGGAATGATATCCGAAAAGCTTTGTATCCGTATATCTCTTTCAGTTGTGTATTGTATTGTTTTTCCGCTGCATTAATGTATTAAAATCTCTGATATTTCTCTGATGTATAATATCTATTCATACTCTGTATATTCTTGTATTCTGATGGAATTGTTGTAATTAACAATGAAATATTCTTCTTTTTGCGTTCCAATTTGTCATGTTCTTAAAACAATCAGGGGTTTCGAACAGTCTTGGTCGGTTTAGCGACCGATTCAGATCGAGCAGAATTCCTTATCATTTCATTAAATTAACGATTAATTCCTCAATTTTCATTTTACTGATATCATTGGCTTCTTCAATTGCAAATATCTTTTAATCGCAATCAAAAGTTAAAGAATTCAAAACTTTTCTGACTTGATCTTCCTCAAAATATGATTTTACCAAAGCCATTAGTGAATGCATGATTTCTTGGAACCTGCAGTACATATCGAAGACAAACCCATTCTGATTCATTTTAAATAATTCAAACTGATTGGTTAACAAGGATATTTTGGTCTGTCTAACTTTGCTTATTCCTTCATGAGTTACTTGCAAAATTTCTTAGATTTCATATGCAAATTTACAAACAAACACCTTATTAAATTCATTCCTATCAAATGAAAAGAATAAAATATTCATAGCCTTAGAATTATTTTGTGCAGTGGCTTTCTAATCATTAGCCCATTATGCAAAATCAACATTGGGCTTAATATATACGGTTTGTGCGATATTCCAACTGTCTAAACCCATAGATTGTAAATAAATTTTGATTCTACATACCCAATATGCATAGTTACTGCCATTAAAAAGCAGTAGTCTAACAGTGGATTGACCCTTTACGAATGAACTACCATTATTGACAATTCCAGTGTTGGTTGCCATTTAAACTAATCAAAATCCATATTATGAAATCTTTAAAAATAAATGCTCTGATACCAATTATTGGAGATGCAAATTAAGGATCTTAAGGCTTGTTAAACGCTAAAGGGGGGTGAATAGAGTTTTATGGAACTTATCAATTTTCTTGATTTCATTTTGGATTAAAAAAATAGTATAAAGATCAAAGATATTAACAAACAAAGAATCAATCATAGAATGCCGAAAGTAAAAGTAAAAGCAGTAAAAGGAAAGTACACACTAGGATTTGGTACTGGTTCAGGACTCCACCACATCCCGCCCCACACAACGCTGAGTTGATGCAGATTTTATTCAACAATACCCAATTACAATCCTTGATTTCAGGGAAACAAGGGCACACCCCAACTGATTCCACGTACATTGAGACTTAATAGATTTATGGGCCACATCTTTATAGCCAATCGATTTCCGAGATACAATCGCACCAAGTCACTTTAAACCGGATAGGACCATAACCTTCTCTTTTTTTTTTTTGTAGCATTGATTCAATAGATTTGATCTTGCGATCTTTGATTACAAATAGCCTATAGCTCTTGAATAGCCTTGAATTCCAAAAGATTTTGATTTAAGATTGAAAGAGAAGATGAATGATATGATTTCCATTGACATCTATAGAGTATAAGTCAGAAATTTAAGAAATTTAGTATAATAATGGTGGAATGTTAAGTGAGGAAGATGGAGAAGAAAAGTTAGTTAAAAATACGAATTCTGGATGGTATTTATAGGTTTCCAACAGTCATTACCTTTCAGAAAAGGTTTGAATCCAAAAGACACTTCTTTTCAAAATTTTAAAAATCAACTAACGACTAGTATATCGACATCACATTTTTCATGTGTCGACATATACTAGTACAAAATCAAAAACTGAATTTTAAAACAAAGGAAATAATGTTTATTAAATTATGGTGAATCTATAGTTAAAACAAACTATATTCCTATGTATTAAATCATTCTATTCAATGTAAAACACATTTTAAAAACTCATATGAATATGTAATAAAATATTTAAGAAATAATATAAAATTATAAATATAAAACTAATAAAATATTAAAACTTAATATAAATAAGAAAGTTGGAAAACATGAGTAATTACAAAACTAGTAATAAGTTTGTAAGTTAAACTCAAGTTAAAAATCTATTAAACATAAGTTTGAAAATAAAATAAATTTCAAGAGTTAAAATATGTATTCAAATAAAGAAGTATATATTTATAAATAAGGAAATAATTTTGAAATCATCTTGATTTTAAAATCAAGTAAATAATTTTGAAATTGTTTTAAAAGGAAGTTTGAAATCATGATTTAAATTTGAAATTAGAATCAAGTGCTGATTAGAGTTTTAACATAACTTCTATACACATTTACTATATAGTTCTTGAACTCTTAAATACTCGATTTCTTGATACTCATGAGTCTTGAAACTAGAACTCTTCTACTTTGGAAATTTGATTCTCTGAAGTGTATAGCCATCAATAATTAATACCTGCATAGATTTCCTATAAACACGCACACATACATATATTCTAAAAAATAGTGTTAGTATATATTTTATAACAATAGTAATTGAAACAAATTAGAAACAAGGTTGTTGTCATCGAAACCATTATCATCAATGTCTCAGCCTCTAGTAGTTTGGAGGTGGGTTGGAGTGGTGGTAGTGTTTAGGAAGGAACGAATAATGAGGTTTTTGTGTTTTAGAGGTGAGGGAGAAGGTAACGATTTTGTCGCGGGTTTCTAGAAATATATAAAAACGATTTGCAATAGCTACCCATGGTTGCAAATGACATATATAGCTGCGACTCTCAACGGACATATTATTAAAATAACAATTCTACCACGATAACAATGGGACATTGCACACCGTTGGTTCTGCAGTTGGCGGCCATAAGAAATGATGCATGGTTATGTACAATAATTCTAGTATTGTAAAGGCATAACTATTTGGATGTATTTCGGGCCACAACAACCTTCATAAATTTAGAATATTGTATTAACGAAGTGATTAAAAGGCAAAACATATCCATCCATACACATATATCGGTTGCAGGCAGTATACACTTTAGGCAAATCATGTGTACGTTGAAAGTGTATAGGCGCCAAGACATATTTGAAAGGAATTTTATACCTTTCACATATTTTTCTGGGAGGTGAACCATCTACTTTTGAAGCTAGAGTGTTCCGAGGGTTTGCTAAGTCAACAATATCAACATTGCCGACATCGTAAGAACCCTAACAACATCTCCTTTGGTCGACAACAAAGAAACCATTTCTAAAGGCTAGTTCATATAATGACTTGGTGGTTGAGGTTAAGAAGGCGATGAAGCAAATCTAGTGAATGGTAATGTCGAAGAAGTGGATTATATGTTAGAGTCGATGTATTTTGAAGTTGGTGGACCTGCTGCTATTACAAAAAGACATTGAGAACACGATCCATTTCTACTAGAAAATGTCATACAAGTTAATGGTCAGGCAGGATAAAAGCATTAACCTTTGTGTTGGTAGGTAGCCCTACTTAGAAAATGTATGCTTCCTAATGAACATAGACGTGTATTGACCAACCATATCTTATACATTGACCGGGGACTATGATGTGAAATTTGTTATATGTATTGTGTTTATATGGTGCCAATGATGCTATATATCCATGTAGATAGCATGTTCATGCTAATAAACGTGAACCATCGAATGTTGAAACCGTATGCCAAGCTTTACCTGCTACCGTACGATTTACAATAACAAAGTTGTTCCCTAAAGAGACAATGGACTTTTCTTATAAAGGAAGGGAGTAAAGTGATTATTCGAGGAAAATTAATAAATACCCCATTTGGATGCCAGAGCATGTTTGATGTGACAGTTATCTGAAATCATCCAAACGAGTGCAGCCGTTGATCTTGGCTCGACCCCAAATCGCTTGAATGCTCTACTTCCCTAAAACAAAAAATTTAGATTTTTTTTTGTTTAGACTTCAGATATACTTAGGATATTTTGGGTTTTTTTCCTCTGGTAAAACATTACTACTCAAAAAACCCAAGCTCAAATTGAGCATGATCCAAACCAAAGTTGAAGCAGATCACACAAATGAATGGCTCAAGTCATCCTTAGGATACTCTTGTGTTTGCTCTAAGTTAACCCAAGCTTTCTTAAAATAAAATTAACTTAGAAAAATCCCAAAAAAAATCCACAGTTATGGCTCAATGTACTACTGAGGGTAAGAAGATAAGGTTATCGTTATGAACGTACTTGGACAACATCAAAATCACCTGTGATCCATGTGATATTAGGTCACCATCTATCTATAATGATTCGAAGAGGATGTACTGGAAATTCTAAAGTTCAAGTCGAAAACTTAGTTTGGTTATTGTGGTTCAGATCTAAATGCTTTAAATTTGCAACAGTGGTGGCGGAGATGATTGGCGAAGATGATGCTAGGTGATGGATTGAAATCAAATGCGAATTTAGGAGCAAAGTTCGAAAATGATAGATTGAAGTTAAAAAGTCCTAAAGTAGAAGAAATGAGTAAGTGAGAATATTGTAATGTTTGTTCGCTTATATAGAGGCCAAACCAGAAAATAGGCCAAACATAAAGTACTCCAGACCTCTTAGTTCGGTGCCATGCTGAGAAGAAATCCTATCTACACAATTCAATAAAGGATTTCCGGAGACCCTCTTGATTTAGAATTACGAATTCAAATGATGTGTATCAATTCGTACATTAACTAAAAAAAATGAATTCTAAAACGCTCAAAGTAGCATAATAATTCCAAAAAGATGAACTACTTTGTGAAAGCAATTCAAAATAATAAGACAATGTCAGTTCAAGAATAAGTTCGAAGTAGAGTCTTTCTTAAACCAAAATGTAATTTGTTAAAATGAGATTTACTTTAAAGTGCAAGTATTATTAGTTTTGTAGTCTAGGTATATATGGAAAAGTTAAAACGATTGAGTGGACAGATAACAGATGAGAAATCTAAAACGATAATGCAGAATTCCAACTCCAAATGAAGCTTAGACATATGTCCACGAGCTTGTCAAATATTAAAGCTAATCATCTATCCTTCAAAGTGGTTTACTTGTTCAAAGATGATATTCCATGATCGAACACAAGTTTTTGAATTTGTATCGAACTGAGCTCCTCATATGGATATTTATTTATCTTACTTCATCTAGTTGAAGTGTGATGCTTTCCAAGCAAGGTCCAAAGACAAATAAAGAAAAACATGAATAAAAAATGAATCATGATCCTAAATTTCAATAGACAAACGCAAGCTTCATAAAGAATGAGTGAAGTGTTCTTAGTTCACCAGCGATCCGTGCCACTCGAATTGATGTCCATTCCAAGTTACTTGAAGTCTAAAGAGAGATTCAAAGCCTAGTAACCTAGATTCATAGACATTTATGGGACCATTAAGCCACTTCGAGAGATAAACCAAAATTTAGCGAACCATTGGTATTGGTTGTTGCCGGTCTATGAACCTTTAGTTCGTTATCGATACATGAAGAAATGGTCGATTGGACAATGACATATTTTTAGAAAATTGGTACTTTATTATTATATATATAATTATATAATTTATATATATATATATATATATATGTATGTATGTATTACATCCTTATTTGTGTAATTTCAAAAAAAGTGACAAAATACTCACTTTGAAAACTCACTTGTACTGAATACAATGCATTAACTAAAGATGTAAAATCTAAAGACATGTATTATCTAAAACAATGACCATAAAAAGACTAGAACTATAAGACTTAGGGTATGGCAAACATAAGTCTCTTCTCTACTATTGAGTGTTCATCAAGTTACCGATGAAGCTCTCTGACCATAAAAAGACAAGACCTCCAATTTCTTGAACTTCTTCACCTTCTTCTTTTTCTTGTCCTTTATCTTAATGATAATTGAGTTCCATTCCGGATTATCAATTACCCAGGAATCTGAAATCGCCTGAAACTCAAAAGGTTCTTCATCGGATCTGACCTTTCGTACTGCTTTATTTCTAGAAGAACGTTGTTCTAAGGTAGATTTTTCCAAATTAATGCCATCATGAATTTCTATCACGTCCTCTGTGACCTCCTCGTTATCATCAATAGCCATAAAACTAATATCATTGGGAGTCTGGGCATATTAGAATCCTATAGTGCAGGCAATTAATCTTGCTGCTCTTTATATTTTCCCTGAGATGAAGACTTTTCAGCAAAGCCTTGCTGATTCTTGTCCTTAGTTTCCATTGAGTGAACTCCTACTTCATGCCTTCTTAAATTTGTTCTCGTCTTCCTTTAGAGCATCCTTGAGCCTGTAAAGAGATATCATCTTGATCTTGACATCTGGATGATTGGAATCCTAGGTCAGCATCTATGGGCTGTTTAGATAAATTAAGAGCATCCGTTTGTTTGGGAATTCAGACCTTTGAGAATTGACGCACGCTATTTGTATTTCCAAAGCTCGGTTGTTCGAACACACTGGCAGTCTCCACTCTATTCTACATCTTGTTATTAATTGAACATCTTCATATAATATTGGAATCCGACTAGGAAAAGAAGACGAGCTGGAAATTTCAACAAGTATTCTAGAAAAAGCAATTTTCCTGGTTCCATCAGTCAATTTATCAAGCTTAATAGGATTATCAATAACGTACATTGTACAACTGACCTTTTTTTATCCAATATTCTAGGGGCAATCCAGGTAATATAATCCACACTTGAATTGAACTCAAAAGATGATTATTATGTTATGTGCCTATTGACAAACATTTCATCATCACAAATTTCTTATTATAGAAGTAAGGTCCCCTTCTAGAATTCTATCATTGACATCTTTTTAATCAAATTTAATGACATAAAACCACTCCTTAGAATAAATGATGAAATCACCAATTGGATGCCACACTCTATGAATATAAGTTTTGAAAAATGGGTAATGTGGTCTAGCGCCTATAGTGTAAATAATGATGGCATTCTTCCATTGTTGTCTTACTTTTTTGACCATTTCATGAAACATATTTGCACATTTCATATTTTGATATTCTTTAGGGTGATAAAACTTAATAAGGATAGATACCAGAAATTGATTGCCTACGACAACCTCATTCCAAGCACGAATGGCAGTTGTTGGGGAATCACGTCAAGTAGTATGTCGTTCTATAACTTACATAGCAGGTGGTAGCAAAAACAACGGTGTTTCATGTGAGGGAGGCTTCTCCTTTTATCTCTTTGAACAACAATATAACTCAAGTTAACCCTTTCACAACAAAGATTTGGAAGAGTTGGCCATTCCGTGTATACTCAAGAGTTGGCACCTTGGCTGAAGTGACATTAGTATGGTAGTGTTTAGCCGAACCATTCTAAGATGTTATGCATGATTCATCTTCATTTTTTAATTTCTTCGTTTTATTCACTTCTTCAAACAACTTGGACATTTGCCCAACTCTTGATGTAATTATAAAATAAATAAATAAAGTGTTTGGTTAATGTTAATTATAATATAATGGCATTTAGGTTGTTCCTGAAGTTGTAGAGGCCCAACGCATAAATCATTATCCAGAAAACATAGGGAAAACTTCCAAAACTTAACATATTACAAACAAGGGGTGGTGGGAATTGGGTTATGGTTCCTTCACCATCAAGGCTTAGCCTAAACCACTCAATCACAAAAGCCTTTGGTCATTTTGTTGCAATTTATATTATATAAAGTGAAACTGAAAAAGTTTGAGGCTCCAGAAAATCCAAGGTCCTAAGCTACCGCTTTGGTCATCTGGGGTCAGGGCTTGTCTTGAATGACATATGTAAAGAATGCAAGTAATTAGTTAAAAGATTAAAAAATTATTTTGAATACCTATTTTGTTTACATATAATTTATGAAGAAAAGTTTACCTACTCCAAAAATTAAATATTGAATAGTTCAAAAGATGAAATGCTGTTGATTAGTGTTGATGTAAGAACAATGTGAGGAGAGAAATTTGCAATTGATATTGTAAACATAAAGCTAACAAAATACAATGTATTATTGGGTTCATAGGTTTATATATACATTAGCTAGAGTTTGGGCTAAGCCCAATACCAGTACCTCGTATCCAATATTGTAATAAACGTAGCAGCAACCACAATATCTTATTTACTTTAACTCCCCCCTTAAACCCTATTAGGGTTGGGGTATGCGGACGAATATGAAAATTGGCGTAGGAATATGACAGATCTATCACATTGACGATGATTTGGTGCAAAATCACTCTTAATGTGGAACATAGATTATTCTTCGAGATTATTTGCTTGGATCTGCATCATGAACGCACAGCTCCTCTTTCAATCCGATGGACCTTGGCCTTGATAATGGTTTAGTAATATATCTACCTTTTGGTACTGAGATGGTATGCATCCGACCCTCAATTTATCTTTGATGACTTGTTCTCTGATAAAGTGGAGATCTAGTTCGATATGCTTTGCTTCTGAGTGAAGAATTGGATTAGATGATAGGGAAATTTTGCTGACATTGTCATACCAAATTGTTGTCTTTTTATTTTTTGCTTGTTTCCACCTTGAGTTCACTTAGAAGTGACTCAATCCATATTACTTCTGCTGTAGTACTTACAATACATCTGAATTTAGCCTCTGTGTTGGATCTTGATACAGTCTTTTATTTTCTGGCAATCCACGACACTGGATTTTTTTTCTTGAAAAATACAATATCCTAAGGTTGATTTTCTTTCATCAATGTCTGTCCCTTAGTCAGCATCAGCATAGGCAATGATATTAAGTGAGTCGCTTGACTTTAGAATATGACCATGATTTATAGTTCCTTTCAGATATCTGAGTATTCTTTAAACTGGCATCCAATGACTATTAAAAGGTGCTTGCATGTATTGACTAACTTTGTTGACACTGTATGATATATTTGGCCTTGTAACAGTTGCATACTAAAGAGCACCTACAATGCTCATATATTGTTTTCCATTTTGAATATATTTACCATTACGCTTAGATAATTGATTGTTAGTGGTCATAGGAGTTGGTAGAAGATTTTCTTTGTCCATTTTAACTCTTGACTAAATTTATGAAATATATTTTCTTTGATTTCTGTTTTAGATGTTCTTTTACTTCAATTCCTTGGAAGAAACTTATATCTTCTAAATCCTTGATTGAGAATTCTAAGTTAAGCATTTCACTGATATTTTTTATTTTTGAACCACAGCTTCCTGTAACAATAAGACCATCAACATAAATTAGAATATAAGAGGTAGCTAGGTTATTGTTTTTAGTGAAAATCAAATCGTCAGATTTTGTGGATTTATATTCATATTTGACAAGTGTTGACTTCATCTTGTCAAACCAGACTCTTGATGCCTGCTTTAACCCATAAACAGTCTTATTGAGCTCGCATACAAGCTTATATTATGTATTCTGATTGGATCCTTCAGGTTGGTCCACAAACAATTCCTCCTACGAAACACCATTAAGGAAGGCATTATTAACATCTAATTGTCTGATGTTCCAATTTATACACAAGGCAATGGTTAATATTATTTTGATTGAGGTTGGTTTCACAATAGGTGAAAAGGTTGCAGAGAAATCAAAATCATACTTTTGTGAATACCCCTATGCTACCGGCCATGCCTTGTATTGAGAAATTGAACCATTAATATTTCTCTTTATTTATAAGCCCATCTACACCTAATTATGTTTTTGTTGTATGAGTTTTCAACCAGTGTCCAGGTTCCTTTCTTGATCAATGCACTATATTCCTCTTGCGTTGTTGTTCTTCATTTGTCACATTGTGTAGCTTCTATGTATGAACCAGACTCTTCTAGCATAGTAATTGTGTGGATGAACTTTGGCTTGAACACTCAACACTTAGCTCTTGTCAGCATGGGATGTTTATTAAGATTGCCCTTTGTTATGCTCTGATTGTTTCTGTCTGTGTCAGGTGCCTGATCATGACTTGCACTCCTACCAGCTTGAATCTGATCTTTCTGATTATTACTGCTATCACTCTGGCCTTGCTCTTGACCTGGCCTTCTTATAGGCACTGTATTTAGAGAGTTTGTGGTGGTGTCATCTTCCATTTCAGTGGGTTTTATATCCATTTGTTGTATGTGTATGCCTGCTCATTGAATCTAACATCTCTAAATAGTGTATTTTACCCTTGCTATCTATGCACTTGTATCCTTTATGAATGCTACAGTAACCCCAGAAAAGTACATGAAATAGATCTAAAGTCTAGTTTATGAGCAATCTAAACACCTTTATGTGTTTATAAGCCGGCTTAACTTTAGTTAACACCTTCTGTGGACATTTGAATCTTAGAATTTTTATTGAAAGTAAGTTTATCAAATGCACAACAATGTTGAATTCCCCAAGCCAAAAATTTTGAGGCATTGATGCTTGTGCAAGTGAAGTTAAGTTAGTTTCCATAATGTGTCTATACTTTCTTTCAGTGATATCATTTTGTTTTGATGTATGAGGACGGGTAGTTCTGTGATTAACACCCTTTTTCTCAAAAAAATTGTTTTTAGTGGTAAAAATTCTCTACGACCATTTGTCTACGTGGTACATACATGATGACCAATCATGTTTTCAACTTTGTTAATGAATTGCATGACTACATTACTTGTCTCAGATTTAGATTTCAACATGTATATCCAAATAAACCTTGAGTATGCATCTATATAAGATATGTAATACTTATAGCCATAGTCTGACCAAATTGGGGATGAATCTGACAGATCCGTGGCAACTAATTCAAAGGTTTTGGGTAATTTAAGTGTGAGTCTGGAAATGTAAGTTTATGACTCTTTCCCAATTTACAAGAGGTGCACATATATGAATCAGGAATGTTGTTAATTGAAATATTATTATTGCTCGTGTATGCTTCACAGTTTTTACACTGGAGCGTCCCAATTTATAGTGTCATAGGTCAAACTCTTTACGAAAATTAGAATCATTCATAACGGCCATCATACAAGCATTTTCTTTATTTCCAGAAGTATTGGAACTACTAATATCAAATCTGCATAATCCCTGGTTTTCTTTACCCTGCAAGATGATTTCCTGAGTCAGTTTATCAGTAACTTGTATGCATTTAGGTAAAATTCAAACTAAACATTGTTGTGTTTGGAAAATTGGGAAACACACATCAAATTCTTTTTATTGATGGGACCGAATAATTGCTTGTGTACATCTATACTTGCATTTCCAGTGTGTGTAATATGCACAGTTATTCCGTTTACATTTAGTAAATTATGCATACCTTTGTATTCTTTATTCCCCAAGTGTATATTGTCAAGATTGTTGGTCACGTGTTTGCTGGCTCTTGAGTCAGAGTACCGACAATCATCACTAACATCATTAGCTATAGCAGTTTCAGCATTCAGAATTTCTACATATCCCTTGTTGTTGTCTTTAGTGTAATAGCCCGTAACTCCCCCGGTAAGGAAAGCCCGGATTATCATGAGAACATGACAAAATAGAACTCAAACAGAAGAACATTTCATTGTTTATTATAACAATTCCATCAGATTACAAGAATATACAGAGTATGAATAAATATTATACAACAAAGAATATTAGAGGTTTAAATTACATAGCAGCGGAAAAACAGTATAAAACACAACTAAAAGTAATACACGAATACAGAGCTTTCCGAGTATCGTTCCAGCTGTAAATCAGGATCCTGTGAATATAAATCTGCAAAACCAAAACTACTAGCTGCCCGTGTCAAAATTAAGGGCACCCAGAGTTTAGGTTAAAACAATAAACTCCAGGTCAGTCATGTGACTGGTGTGAGAACTAAAACAGTTATTTATCTTTAGTTTAAATTTTGGTAAATCAAGGGACCACGCCGTATAACACAAAACGGGTTTCCTCCCAAAAATACTAGTGCATATAACAAAACAGCGCAATGCTCTTTGGAAAAATGAAGCTATTATAAGACCCAGGTTCCATCACACAATGCAACGCAAGCCGGAGGATAGGGTTTTCCCTTATAATAGCCAAACATGCTTGGTACGTTTAAAACAAATCACTTGATACTATTATAGGTGTATAGTGTCAAAACAATTTCAATCATAAATATCAATCATAGACGGCATGGGTACCATATATCATGTCGCCATACTAGGCTCTACAAATAAAACCGCAATATCACGTATTGAAAATTAGATTTCCGTCATGAGTCGAGGCAAGGGGCAAGCTCCTCTCCGATTCGAGACACTCTAGCAAATGTCTCAGGAACCCACTATGATCCTTGGATCGGTTGGGCCGGTCCTCTCTTACTTTTGAGGATTAGTTATTCCTGAACACACGTTTCCCGGTCCTAACAGACCTATATCTGAGGCGTCTCGCATTCCAACAACCAAACAGGTGAAAAGTACATATAAATGTCAGCCAGTCTAAGCACTGACACCACCACTAGCTAGAAAGAAACGTCGTGTTCTCCCAACGGTCCGTATCCCTTTTTGACTCATACCGAGGTGTGAGGCTCGCGAATTCATGCTATACACAAAGCTATGCCACACAGGCTGTGCTTTGATCATCAACCACAAGACTTTGCTTTTCAACAGAAGCCTTGATCATTTGCCACTTAGGCGTGCCACACAGGCAATTCACTCCATGCGACTGATGTCCATCGATGTACAACCTATGAGCTCGTACGTCTCAGAGAAGGGCGTTAAGCAAGAGAATAAATTATCTGCCGCCAAACAGATGTATATTTAATAGAGATCAATCAACATAGAATAAAATCCAATGTCAAACACACAGTCCATTTACAAGTTCGTTCTGGGTCTAAACGAAACCGGAGGCACTTTCCTCGCATATCCATCGTTCTCCAAGTACGTCTAGATGATCACCAACTGATTCCCTAATCTTGGGTGTACAGCCCAATCAAGATCATCAGTAATCACCCAAACGATGTGAAGACTTCCGGTCTTCAACCACCGTCTTCATCTTTGACATATCGTCGAATCGGTTATTCAGAATGGGTACAAACCCGGCCTTTCCGAATAACCCGCGTATATAATAAACACGTGTTACACAAACACAACATACGCCTCATTCCAATTCAGAATATTTTTTTTTCAAATTTTCACAATCTTAGGGAAAGGTTCCCATTAATTTTATCAAAGATAAATTCTTCTAAATTTATTCTTTAATCTTCCTTCAGATGTCATTTCAAACCGTGTTATGGTTTTCCAAACTAGTCGGGATTAGCGAACCACACCGAAGTAATTATTTATTTTATTTCCCAATCCTAACCTATTCATCCCATGGAGAAAAACTATTAATACTCCATATCTAACACCATTGTGTTATCGGTAAAATTAATTACCATTTCACATTCAAATCTAATTAAAGATTTTACTATCGCTTTGGAGCAAAACTGGTGATACTCCATCCTCGATCACTTTTCAGATTTTATAATTTAAATTATCAATTCACATTTCAATATAATTAAAGATTCATTAGAACTCCACTTAGTTTTAATTTTCCCAAAAATCAATATCCTGTCTTTAGCTGGGTTAAAGAACCAATGTCATCTAAAAAACGGTTCACGATAAACCAAAAATCACATTCAAATTCAGTTCCAATTAAATATTATTTAATTGGTACACCTCATTAAATCTAAATAGAAAGATTTAATCTTTTCTGCACCGGGTCCAAGAACAGTGTTATTCAAGACACCATTCACGACGAACCCAAAATCCCATTTGATATTAAATACAAGGCTCTGAATAGAAAATATATCAACTTATATTCAATATCAAATTCTGGAACCAACAAATATCATATTGGAAATAACGATATAAATATATCTTTCAAATTTCCACAACCATATCTGTATAATCACGAAATCCAACATCGAAATATTCCGAAGATAATTTCGATTCAAATCCATTCCAATTCGTATATTGGAAATTCTGATTATTTTTAAAACTACTTCCAAATTCAATTTATTTATTTCAAAAATAAATTGATTTTAATTCTAATTCAAAACTAGTTCATTTCGATAAAAATATATTCTTTTCCTTTCAAATGTAGAAATTTTCACCCCAGCTCTTTCCAATTCATTTCTTATGATTTTACACAAATTATTAATATTTTTAATAATTTTATCTAGGCCCGCACAGTCGATTTCCATCAACGGCCATCGAACTGCACTTACAGCGACTTTTCCAAATTTAATTTGGACATAATTCCAAATCCAACCGTTAGATTTCAAATTTCTAATATTCATTGGAAAGCTCTTTTTGATACAAACCCAACGGTTCCGGTTTCAGGAGAATCCGACGGTCGAATCTCCCGTAATGTCCATTCAAAGTCAATGGTCGAAATTCACGAACTGCCGCGGCGCGACGCGTTCTATTCAGGCCATTATACATATATAATATATATATATATCTATATATATGTTATATATTTCGTAGATTTCCATTTAAAATGTATTTTATAAATCGTTTTAAATTCGTTTTCAAAACGATTTCAAATCTATATTTCAGTTTCAAATCAAAATTGAATATTTCATATCATTACTATATAAATGATAATATTTTCAAAACGTTATATTTTGAAATCACTACCTTTTCCATATTCATTATAAAAACGAATATAATCGATATAAATATCGTTCATGTCAAAATAGCGCAACTCTAATCAACACGGCTTTATATATTTTAATAACTTTGTTATTCTATTCAACAAATGAGTATTTATTCTGTTCAACACACGAATCTTTATTTCTTTCAACGCATGAATATTCTCAACACATGAGCGTCGTCAACACATGACTATTTTTATTATTTAATATATTTTATAAAATTATGATAAAGATGTAAATTTTATTGTTAAAATATTTCGTTCAACACATGAATCTATATTTTATTCAACACATGATTAATCTCAACAAATGAGTACTGTCAGCACGTGAATCTTTATTTTATAATATTCTTCATTTTCCCAATTGGAATGAGGCCTAATCAATTACCATATAATGTTAATTATATGGATTCCATACAACACATGTATATAATAGCAACGATAAATAATCAACCATCATCCAAAGTGCACCACACAACTGCATAAGCATTAAATATAAATAATTAACGCTCACACAGTCTGTCGACCAATCAATCGACATACAACTAAATAATTGGGATTAGGGTACGCCAAATATCATCCCAACACCCGTGTGGGGGTTTCAAATCAACAAACACTGAATATTATTTGTGCAGTTGGGCGACGTGTGAAATTTATCGTCCCAATCAATGTCCTTCAAATAGGTATTCATAAACAAACCGTTCGGTTGTAAATGAATATTTATTTATTCACATTCACGTTAAAAATTATATTTTTAACGATGAAATATTTTTAACTATATAAATGTTTTATTTTATTTCACATCACACAATCAATTTTCATCACAACAAACAATCAAACATACAAGCCATCCATGGTCTGTGGACGACGGGTGTCGGGTGCTACTAAACACCGTGTGCATCCTAGTATATATTTTTAACTAGAAAAGAAGATTTAAAGTGAGAAGTTCTCACCAACTAGCTAAACCAACACCACGACTCTTCTTATGTAGGAAATCTTCGCCATGCTCGCCTTTTGTCAATTTCGTTGCCCGTAGCCACTACATATATAAAAATCACATTTTTAATTCGTTACTATATAGATAAAATTTCTATTTTTATAAATCTAACTTCATAATAAAAATTCCATTTTTATTTCGAAGCTATTCAACTAAAAATCACTTTTTTTATTTCAACGCTATTCGAATAAAAATCACATTTTTATTCGGCTCTTTATATAAAAATTCTATTTTCCTTCGCTATAAGAATGTATAAAAATCGAATTTTTACTTCGCTAATGAATATATAAAAATCATTTCTTTATCTCTTTTATAAATTAAAAATCGAATTTTTATTCTTTACTTCATATAGAAAATTCGATTTTTAAACCTCATATAAAAATCCAATCTTTATCGTGATGTCATACATATAAAGATCAATTCTTTTTGCACTTAAAAATCAAATTTTCATAGACTAAAAATCAGTTCTCTTCCGTTTTAAAAACCCATTCTTACATAAGAAAATTACTGAAATAAAATAAACAAAAGGAAGAAACTTACAGTGTTTTTTTTATAGAAGGAGAGGTGGTCGGAGTTGTCGAGGCGATGGCGGGTGGATGCGGCAGGGGTGGCGCGGGGGGGTTTGGGCTCGGGGGAACTCGCGGTTTCAAGCATCGCGATGGGGGGGGGGGTTTAGGGTTCTTCACGTTGGCGGAGAGAGGCTCGGGGAGGGCGAGGGTGTGCAAGAGGAGGAGGAGGAGGGGTGCGACGAGGCTGGGGGGATATCTGGTGGGGGCGCAGCACCTGGAGGCGGCGGTGGTGACGATAGGGGGGAGGCGACATCGATCTGCTGAGCGGATTTTTTTCCTTTTTTTTTTTCGATTTCGATTTTGAAGATAACGGGGGGGGGGGCTGAACGGTATAAGGGCAAGAGGGTTTTTTATTTTTTTTATTTAATTATTTAATTTCAAAAAGGTAATTTTTATTTCGACCTCGAAACGAGACCCACCGCCTGTCGTCCATAGCTAATTACCCCCATTTCGAACACAATGGGATATATATCGCAGGCTGATTCGACTATTTCGATCAGTTTTCGTCAAAATCAAAATATAACTCTATATATTGAATTTGAACGCGCATTTCAATTTACCGGGCCCACATACAGCCTCTAAAAATTCCTGAAAAATATTTTTTAGCTTATTGACCATACGGTCCTAACAAAACTAGTTTCGTCGAATTCTGAGATCGACTGAAAAATGGCCATTTTCCAGTCGATTAAAATCAACTAAAACTGGTCAAACACATTTTCCTTTGCCACGCTCACATATTGAATCGAAAAATTACGAATTTTGAAACCTAACAAACATTAGACAACCCGGATCCAACAAAAGTGGTTTCGTCGAAAACCGAGGTCGTTTGCAAAATGGCTATTTTCAAGGGCCTGAATTCCATAGCGACTATTCTGAATTTTCAACTGGACGTAACTTTTGATTCCCACTATGAAATTTCGATTTCTCGGATTAGTTGGAAAGATATTCTCGATTAAATTCTAATATTTTTGGTTTCGCTAAAATCCGGTTTATTTTGAATCTTGTACATTCCTTTGAACTTTGAAAATGAATTATCGAACTACCGCGCCATTTTCAATTCCTTTTACAATTTAAAATAAATATTTATATTCTAACGACGATCTATATAAATATATACGTTCGAATTTTATTCAAATTAAATTTCTCGTCGTTATTATTTAAAATAATTCATTTTAAATAATCAAAATTCGCTAAAATTGCCAAAATAAAAATTTTAAATTCGCTCGCATTTCCGGGTTATTACAATCTTCCCCACTTAAAACTTTTCGTCTCCGAAAAGGAACGAAGCTGAATGTTGTTTAACTAATCAACTCAACTTCCATGTTTTCACTACAGCTTAAGTTCTTCAACTTTTCAGTTTCTAAGAACTTTTTTTAAAAAAATTCAAAAATTTGGCTAACACCCTAAATTTCCAAAAAATTTCGCTATAACCTCCCCTGCACCAGGGACTTCGGGATATTTCATATAGCCTCCCATGGCCTTCTTCAATCCAAAAGAAAAAGAAAAAGCCAAGCAGCTCATAATATCATCATCACCCAAACAAAACAGTAAATTATGGTAAACATGTACCTATTTGTCGGGCAAACAATTTTATTCTTCTGCTCTAGCCTCTTTGCAATGACCTGTTCAATGTAAGTACATGTATATGCATGCATTTTCAAACAATTTTCCATACAGTTCAATATTAGGTTCAATTAGGCTAAATGGTTCAAAATTATCAAACAAATAAGCCAACAACACAACCATCAATCAATTAGTTGATTATCGTTTCAAATTCATAATTTGACATATATACAGAAAATCATGTTTTTGATGCCAATTCACAACAATGTATTCTAGCTATATTTTGGTTCTCACACCAGTCTAATGGAAATATATAGAAATCACACCTTCGAAACACGAACATAAATACTGATGATGTCCGGACATCACCAGAATTATCCCCGAGCGACTAGAGTGTGATTCTATATCTATTCAGTATATTAAAACTTCAAATATACGTTCATGACACGTATATGAAAAACCTTTATATCCTCGATTGTCCAAATTCAATACAAATAAAATATCCAAATACGAATAAAACGATTTAACCTTCAAAACAAAATTTGTCTTCATTTTAAAAATATACTCTTCACACTCGTTCTAGGAGACTACTGATCCCATCTCTAATGAGTCATTCTAATTGGATATCACTAATCCAATATCTGATGAATTCTTTCGTTTGGTCCTAATGTGTCTTGTTCTCGAGCTCTGTAAACCAAAGCTCTGGTACCAACTGTGATAGCCCGTAATTCCCCCGGTAAGGAAAGCCCGGATTATCTTGATAACATGACAAAATAGAACTCAAACAGAAGAACATTTCATTGTTTATTATAATAATTCCATCAGATTACAAGAATATACAGAGTATGAATAAATATTATACAACAAAGAATATCAGAGGTTTAAATTACATAGCAGCGGAAAAACAGTATAAAACACAAATGAAAGTAATACACGAATACAGAGCTTTCCGAGTATCGTTCCAGCTGTAAATCAGGATCCTGTGAATATAAATATGCAAAACCAAAACTACTAGCTGCCCGTGTCAAAATAAGGGCACCCAGAGTTTAGGTTAAAACAATAAACTCCAGGTCAGTCATGTGACTGGTGTGAGAACTAAAACAGTTATTTATCTTTAGTTTAAAGTTGGGTAAATCAAGGGACCACGCCGTATAACACAGAACGGGTTTCCTCCCAAGAATACTAGTGCATATAACAAAATAGTGCATTGCTATTTGGAAAAATGAAGCTATTATAAGACCTATGTCCCATCACACAATGCAACGCAAGCCGGAGGATAGGGTTTTCCCTTATAATAGCCAAACATGCTTGGTACGTTTAAAACAAATCACTTGATACTATTATAGGTGTATAGTGTCAAAACAATTTCAGTCATAAATATCAATCATAGACGGCATGGGTACCATATATCATGTCACCATACTAGGCTCTATAAATAAAACCGCAATATCACGTATTGGAAATTGGTTTTCCGTCATGAGTCGAGGCAAGGGGCAAGCTCCTCTCCGATTCGAGACACTCTAGCAAATGTCTCAGGACCCCACTATGATCCTTGGATCAGTTGGGCCGGTCCTCTCTTACTTTTGAGGATTAGTTATTCCTGAACACACGTTTCCCGGTCCTAACAGACCTATATCTGAGGCGCCTCGCATTCCAACAACCACACAAGTGAAAAGTACATATAAATGTCAGCCAGTCTAAGCACTGACACCACCACTAGCTAGAAAGAAACGTCGTGCTCTCCCGACGGTCCGTATCCTGTTTTTGACTCATACCGAGGTGTGAGGCTCGCGAATTCACGCTATACACAAATCTATGTCGCACAGGCTGTGCTTTTATCATCAACCACAAGACTTTTCTTTTCAACAGAAGCCTTGATCATTTGCCACTTAGGCGTGCCACACAGGCAATTCACTCCATGCGACTGATGTCCATCGATATACAACCTCTGAGCTTGTACGTCTCAGAGAAAGGCGTTAAGCAGGAGAATAAATTCTCCGCCGCCAAACAGATGTATATTTAATAGGGATCAATCAACACCGAATAAAATTCAATGTCAAACACACAGTCCATTTACAAGTTCGTTCAGGGTCTGAACGAAACCGGAGGCACTTTCCTCGCATATCCATTGTAACACCCCACGTCCATTAATGTCACTCACAAAGGGAATGCATTAATTTCTATGGAGGTTTTAGGTGAATATAGAACAGTAAAATTTCAACAAGACAGATATAAAATTGTACTTGGAAATTTAAAAACTTTATTTCAATTGCAGCAGAAGTCAAAACATGTTTGATTACATCATAACACCATAATCAAAGTCAAGTACAATATCTATCTTGATAAAACAAGTACATAATCCCATTACATAAATAGCCATTAAAAAGAAAGATAACAAGCTGGACTTTACTTCAGCAGTCCAAGCTTTCCAAGAGATAAGTAATCCAATCAGACTCCACTGGAACTTGGCCCAACCTGAGGACCTGAAGGGAGAAAAAGATGAAAAAGAGGGGGGGGGGGTCAGACATAAAGTCTGGCGAGTATGATAATTCTACAATACTATTATCAAAATAACTGGACTAAGGCATAAGCTGGAAAACAAGGAAATGTCTATGAAAGAGCAGATTAAGGACATAGACAATCGCTAAAGGAAACGTTATAGGCGCTCCTAAATACTAAAGGATAAACACTATACTGCACCACACCAGTCACCCTAAATATTGATTCCACCTAGCTTCACTTAGAAACTTTCTTAATGGCTTTACGTACTCCTAGCTGACTACATAGGTGCCGCCTGCCCCTATCTCCACTAGGTGTACCCCACTTTCCATTTTTCGATCGGCTCCCTACTCGTAGATACCCGTGCTGGCCCCATAGTGGGGTGTATCATTCCCCTAAAGTGGCAACCCGATATAACGGAGATGCACGGCTTATACCTACACGATGCAACAACGCCTTACCTACCAGCCTGGGTCCACACACGCATATGAAACCGTTGGACTTGCGTTGCCACCGCTCCCCGTTTTGGCCTCTTATAATCAAACCCAGTATGCGTGTCCCGTCCTCGACTTGGGTCGACCCCACAAAGATACGTTTTGGGATACTGGTTGAAATGGGCCCCCATTATTTCCCACAAGCATTCCACCTAAGCTTGTCCCATTAGTCCATCCACTTAACCCACTTAGTCATGTTCATTTACATGTGTATTTGGTTAAATTTAATCGTATTTCAAATGCCTCTAAAGGCAACCACTAGATTCCTCATGCCACCCAAGGGACCTACTTAACCCCCATGTCCCACCTTACATGATTATCTGGCTAAGTATTTCTTAATTCATTAAGGCCATAACCTCATAAAGACCTCTCACATTAGACTGGCATTTATGGAAGCTTGATTTGCCGGGCGGGTCCGGGCAGTCTTACACCATAAAAGAGTCTAACCTCGTGTCTTTACAACTGTTATGCTTTAGTTAAGGCCTAGGACCCCTCACATTGGGCCGACATTTGTGACTACTGGATTTGCCGGGCGGGTCCGGGCAGGTTTACGTCACAAACGGGTCCAACCTCGTGTCCTAAGCATTGATTATTATTAATAATCCACTTTCCCCAATTTTAATAATTCCCTACTTGAATTATTAATTAATTCCAAATTTAACAATGTCCATAATTGACTCAATTATGGACATCCATTTATGGCATGCAAAATTATATCAGTTGCACCCCAATTTATTAATTTCCTAATATTACCCCTACCCCACGTTTGAACATTTATTCGCAAAATGTATGCTAGACCCGATTAGTCTAACTCATAGCATAAAAGAAAATATTCACAACAACAACATATATATGTGACTAAATAAATCATAACAAGGGGTAAAACATGCATACATTACAACTTGCATAAGGTTATACATGTCATGGATCTAAGGGTGTCAACTTATTCATAATTCACATAATATGATTTTGATCAAATTTCATAAACTTGTATAGGACATGTGTGAATCAACATCATTAACAATATGGTTTTATATGGGTACACCTAACTCAATAGGAAAATTCCCAAAAATCAAAATTCATTTAATCATAGATTCATGTATATGGATACACCTAACTTAATAGGCAAATTCCCATATTCAAGATCCAATTAATTTGTAGATTCATGTATATGGGTACACCTAACCCAATAGGCAAATTCCCATAATCAAGATCTATTATAAAAAAAACATAAACTTTAAACATGATCCAATTCGCATAAATACTAACATCATGATTTTACAACTTGTATGATTCAACACAACTTAACATGACATCATTATCATATAACATAAGTATTTCAACATATGTGATAATATGAGATCTACAACATATATAAGATTTACAACACAGCATATCATAATTTGCAACATAGCATGATATGATTTACAACATAGCATAGCATGATTAATCACATATGACATAGCATAGGATTATTTACAACATAATCACTACAACATAACAACATATATATGATAACATAATAGCATAACAAGAGATCCACAACATAATTTACAAATACATAACAATTCATATCACTTTCTTGTGATCCATTCATAACTTAATCAAATTATTTTATAATAATATTGTGAGATTCATCATACTCACAATTTTAAAGAAGAGAAATAGAAAGAGAGAGAGCTTTTGATTTGAGTAGATTTAGTTTGTAGATTAGGCCTTCTTCTTCTTTAGTTTGTGACGGCTATGCTGAACTCCATGGCAACGGCATGTCGGTAGCTCTCCAATTTTTCAAGTGATTTAGGGTTAGAGTCTACCCACTTATTTATAGATGTTAGGGTTCATTTAGGCCATTAGATTTAACCTAGAAATAACCGCAACCATTCAGACCAGATGGGGTTTATCTTATTGACTCAGCAATGAGTCAGAAGTGACTCAGCAAACACTCAGCAAATTAATAAACTTCTATTTATGTTTACATTAACTGCCCATATATATAAATATATATATATATATACACACACACGCACCTATTCATGAATTCAAATTAATCCATAATTAACTTATGACCATTTCTACACATTAATTTTCCAATTAATGTCTTAATTCCATTTTTCGCTTTTTAAGGCAATTCACATATCTCAAATTTGTTATATGCCTTTTTAAGGCTATTTCGTGCAAATTCTCAATATTAATTCTTTTAATTTGTGAATATTAGTATTAATAGAAATACGGGGTGTTACATTCTCCCCTCCTTAAGGGATTTCGACCCCGAAATCTTCAAGTTTATATCCTATCATCAACCATCTACTCAATCAACAAACACTGGCATCCATTGTCCTTATAGACTTCTAATGCTTTCATGTTTAAATGCACAATGTGTGTCTATGTCCGTATCTAATGCAAAATCAGGCGGTCCACTGATTCAGTTGACCTCCTTGATGCAATTCATGACAGTGCCATGCATCCATTATGTATGCAAAAGATCCTAATTGCTTACAAACTACTTCTATATGCGTGCACATCCATTCAACCGAATGTAGCATCTATATGATGGTACAACCATTATACATCCATTATACTAAATACATTCATTTATGCAATATGCAATATGTAGTGACTGAGCCGATCTAGTGCCTAAAGTGTGTGTATATATGCATCCACGAGCAACCACTAGCAACCACTTGCATCCATTTTGCATCCATCATACATAACATGTCTCAAACACATGTTTCAACCATAGGATTATCCTAACTAAAGGTCAAAGATACTAATGAGAGGACATACTAAAGATAAGATAAAATAAGCTAAGCGATAAAGGAGAAATTAAAAGACATACCCTCAAAAAGAAAAGGGTATAGCAAACGCATCTTTCCTTTTGTCTCCCAAGCGTTGCTCTCATCATCTCCCCATTGCACTTTAACTAGTCTGACCTCTCGATTTCTCAACTTTTTGATCTCCGACCCAAGAATGCATGTAGGAGCTCGTCTAATTGTTGCATCACGCTCTATTTCCAACTCTTTAAGCAAGCTCGGCTCTACCACCTCCGCGGTCTTGTGCAAACACTTCCTCAAATGTGATACATGGAATACGTCGTTTACTCCACTAAGTTTCTCAGGCAACTCCACCCTATACGCCATCTTCCCAATCCTGTCTTTTATAGGAAATGGCCCTACAAACCTTGGCGCTAATTTCCCAACGGACCCAAAGCGAACAACATTCCGTAACGGAGACACTTTGATAAAAACCATGTCCCCAATGTCAAACTCAAGATCTGTCCTCCTCTTATCAGCATACAATTTCTGCCTATCTTGTGCTGCTTTCATCCTCCTTCGAATCAAATCAATCTCCTCTGAGGTTTCCCTAACCATATCGGGCCCAAGTAGGATTTTATCGGTAGATTCCCACCAACATGTAGGCGAACGGCAAGGCCTTCCATAAAGAGCTTCGAAAGGTGCCATGCCAATACTAGACTGAAAGCTATTATTATATGCGAATTCTACCAACGGAAGGTGCTCTTCCCATGTACCCCCAAAGTCTAGGATACAAAGCCTTAAAAGATCCTCTAGAATACGATTCACCCTCTCGGTCTGGCCGTCCGTCTGAGGATGATATGCGGTGCTCAAACATAGCTGAGTCCCTACCGCCTCTTGTAAACTCCTCCAAAATTCGCTAGTGAAGATGGGATCACGGTCGCTTACTATACTAGAAGGAATACCGTGCAAACGAACTATCTCTTTAATGTATACAGAAGCCAACCACGGAGCAGTCCTCTTACTTTTCACGGGAATAAAATGGGCGCTCTTAGTAAGTCTATCTACTATAACCCAAATCCCCGTATTTCCCTTCCTTGATCTTGGTAATCCATCCACAAAATCCATTGAGACGCTTTCCCATTTCCATAGTGGAACTTCCAATGGGTGAAGCAACCCACCGGGTTTCTTTTGTTCCGCTTTTACTCGTTGGCACACCAAGCATCTAGCGACGTACTCGGCCACATCCTTTTTCATACCGGCCCAAAAGAAAACCCGCTTCATATCTTTGTACATCTTGTCTCCGCTGGGATGAATGGTCATCTTTGAGCGATGAGCATCATCAAGAATGGCCTTCCTTAAGTCTTCGTCTTGTCGTACACAAAGTCTATTATCCCTTCGTAACCAACCCTTATCGTCTAGGGTATACCTACGAAGATGGCTAGACGACTCCCCTCCTTTGAGCTTTTCTACTATCTCAACCAACTGGGGGTCGTCTTGCTGTGCCTCACCAACTCGTCCTAGAAGTGTAGGTCTAACCTCCAAGGATGCTAACAAACCAGGTACTAGGTCAACGGAGGGTCTAAAATCAAACATGGAGATGAATTCTAAGCTTTGTCGTTCAACAAACAACGGACTCAAGGACAACCTTTTCCTACTTAAGGCGTCTGCTACCACGTTACCCTTGCCCGGGGTATATGCTATTTCAAAATCGTAGGAGGCTAGGAATTCCATCCACCGTTGCTGCCTTAAATTCAAATCCTTCTGAGAGAATAAGTATTTTAATGATTTGTGGTCAGTGAACAGTTCGAATTTCTCACCAAGAAGATAATGACGCCAAGACTTAAGCGCGTAAACAATTGCGGCTAACTCAAGGTCATGCGTAGGGTAATTCTTTTCATGAACCCTCAAGTGCCTTCCACCATAGGCTATTACTCTTCCCTCTTGCATGAGGACCGCGCCAAGTCCCGTCCCACAAGCATCAATATAGACGGTAAACGGTTTATTCCCGTCTGGCAGCACTAAGACTGGGGCTGAAGTTAAGGCTCTCTTTAAACGTTGGAACGCATCATCACAATCTTCGTCCCACGTAAAAACCAGGTTCTTCTTCGTTAACCGTGTTAATAGAGCTGATATTTTTGCGAAGTCTTTGATAAACTTCCTATAATAGCCAGCCAACCCCAAGAAACTTCTTACTTCGGTTACATTTTTAGGGACCTTCCAATCTTGGATGGCCACCACCTTTGCGGGATCCACTGTTATCCCTTCCTTGGAAACCACGTGCCCTAAGAACCGTACTTCTTTCCTCCAGAAGTGACACTTAGAAAATTTTGCCTTAAGGTTATGCGCTCGAAGGGTTTCCAACACTTCCCTAAGATGTAGGGCATGCTCTTCTTCATTCTTAGAAAAGACTAAGATGTCATCCACAAAGACTACCACAAATTTGTTAAGGTACTCCCTAAACACCCTACTCATCAAATCAACAAAATATGCGGGGGCGTTTGTCAAACCAAAGGGCATCACTAGCCATTCATAGAATCCGTCAGGAGTCCTAAAAGCAGTCTTATCTATACTATCCTCAGCCACTCTCAGTTGATGAAAGCCAGTGGCTAAGTCCAACTGCGAAAACACTGAGGCGCCAATTAACTGATCAAAGAGATCGTCAATCCTCGGCAGTGGGTGTCGGTTCTTTTTAGTAAGCTTGTTTAATTCTCTATAGTCCACACAAAGTCTAAGGGACCCATCCGCCTTTGTAGCAAATACTACTGGAGCACCCCACTCTGATATACTACGTCTTATGAACCCCTTCTCAAGCAACTCCTTCACTTGCTTATTGAGTTCCCTCCTTTCACGAGGAGCCATGTGGCGCACTGGCAAAGATACGGGTTTAGCATTATCCACAAGATAAATTCGAAAGTCTATCTCCCGCTTTGGAGGTAAGCCCTTCACCTCCTCAAACACATCCGGGTATTCCCGGACCACCTCTACCGTCGCAGATTCTCTACAGACGCGTCAAGCGATTCAAGATAACTTAGCATAACGGAATTTATGGGACTACAAAAGATGTCGAGAGCATTACCAAGGCGAGTCACAAGCCTAACAACTCTCCTTTCACAATCAAGAATGGCCCCATTTCTAGATAACCAATCCATTCCTAAAATTAGCCCATAGCCCGTGAAGCCCAATACATAAGCATCACATCTAAATTCAACGCTAAGTATAGAGATTTTCAAATCCAAACATATCATGGTCAAATGAGCCGAACCCCCAATTGGATTTGAAACGACCAAGGGATCCTCTACTAAAAGTGTAGTAATTCAACTAATGATGCAGAGATAAACGAATGAGATGCGCCAGAATCGAATAAGGTACGGACAGGATGATCAAACAGAAAAACTAAGCTTTCAACAGAAATTGTTCTACCTCTTTCTTGCAGCGGTGGGGCCGCAATAGCCTGAACTTGCCCCCTTGCCTGCCCTGGTGCCATAAGAGCCTGCACCTGTCCTCCCGAGGTAGACCCTGCCCTCTGCCCCTTCTTTGGGCAGTCCTTCACCAAATGTCCCGCATCTCCACAATGAAAACAACCAGTCTTCTTTTTCTTTCTACAATCTTTGCTGAGATGGCCAGGCGTCCCACAATTGAAGCATCTCTTCTTCCCTTTGCCATTATTGTTTTTACCACCTTTCTTATTTTGCTGTTGGGGTTTCTTCTGATCCCCTTTCTTTTCAACTGCCTTATCCTCATGCATAAGTGCTATTTCTACTAGCCTTTCAAAGGTGTCTCCCATAGGGATGTGGGTCATAGCCAACCCTTGCAATGGTTCATTCAAGCCTCTAACGAACCTCAAAGCTTTCTTCTCTGGCGTGTTCACCAACTCCAAGCCAAACCTTGCTAACTGATTAAATTTATTGACACACTCCTTCACTGATAAGCTCCCTTGCTTTAATGTCAGGAATTTTTCCATATTTAAATTCTCCTCTGCCCTTGAAAGAAACTTTGCCTCAAACCTTCGTCTGAAATCCGCCCATGAATCAACTGGACGTTCCCCGTTAGTGACCTCCCACCAAAACGAGGCCTCTCCCTTCATTAACCAAGTAGCTAAACGGACTTTCCTCCCATCTTCCACTTCAAAGATATCCAACAATTCCTCAGTCTCCTTAAGCCAGTCTCTGGCCTCCACAAACGTCTCAGTCCCTTGAAAAGTTTTTCCTCCCATAGCCTTAAATTCCTTGCACGTCTTTGCAAAAGTGTCAACACGAGGAGGAGGAGGAGGAATGGGTGCAACTGGTGGTGGAGGAACATCTGCTGGGCCTGTAGTAGTGGCCCTAGCCTCCAAATATCTCCTAAACCACCTTGGAACCGTCACACCTTCTGGGAGATTAAGATCTTCAGCCATGCTGAAACGAAAAAGGAAAGATTCAAAATGGAGAATTCGAAAGATAAGGATATGGCTATTTGGGATTATGTTTTTCATAAAAACTTTCTCTAAATAACATGTTTTTGAAAGCACTTCTTCAAAAAATACTTTAGAAAAATATTTTTCTAAAAATTTTATCTGTTCTGGTAACCTTATGCTCTGATACCACGTGTAACACCCCACGTCCATTAATGTCACTCACAAAGGGAATGCATTAATTTCTATGGAGGTTTTAGGTGAATATAGAACAGTAAAATTTCAACAAGACAGATATAAAATAGTACTTGGAAATTTAAAAACTTTATTTCAATTGCAGCAGAAGTCAAAACATGTTTGATTACATCATAACACCATAATCAAAGTCAAGTACAATATCTATCTTGATAAAACAAGTACATAATCCCATTACATAAATAGCCATTAAAAAGAAAGATAACAAGCTGGACTTTACTTCAGCAGTCCAAGCTTTCCAAGAGATAAGCAATCCAATCAGACTCCACTGGAACTTGGCCCAACCTGAGGACCTGAAGGGAGAAAAAGATGAAAAAGAGGGGTGGGGGGGGGGGGGGGTCAGACATAAAGTCTGGCGAGTATGATAATTCTACAATACTATTATCAAAATAACTGGACTAAGGCATAAGCTGGAAAACAAGGAAATGTCTATGAAAGAGCAGATTAAGGACATAGACAATCGCTAAAGGAAACGTTATAGGCGCTCCTAAATACTAAAGGATAAACACTATACTGCACCACACCAGTCACCCTAAAGATTGATTCCACCTAGCTTCACTTAGAAACTTTCTTAATGGCTTTACGTACTCCTAGCTGACTACATAGGTGCCGCCTGCCCCTATCTCCACTAGGTGTACCCCACTTTCCATTTTTCGATCGGTTCCCTACTCGTAGATACCCGTGCTGGCCCCACAATGGGGTGTATCATTCCCCTAAAGTGGCAACCCGATATAACGGAGATGCACGACTTATACCTACACGATGCAACAACGTCTTACCTACCAGCTCGGGTCCACACACGCATATGAAACCCGTTGGACTTGCGTTGCCACCGCTCCCTGTTTTGGCCTCTTATAGTCAAACCCAGTATGCGTGTCCCGTCCTCGACTTGGGTCGAGCCCACAAAGATACGTTTTGGGATACTGGTTGAAATGGGCCCCCATTATTTCCCACAAGCATTCCACCTAAGCTTGTCCCATTAGTCCATCCACTTAACTCACTTAGTCATGTTCATTTACATGTGTATTTGGTTAAGTCTAATCGTATTTCAAATGCCTCTAAAGGCAACCACTAGATTCCTCATGCCACCCAAGGCACCTACTTAACCCCCATGTCCCACCTTATATGATTATCTAGCTAAGTATTTCTTAATTCATTAAGGCCATAACCTCATAAAGACCTCTCACATTAGACTGGCATTTATGACAGCTGGATTTGTCGGGCGGGTCCGGGCAGTCTTACACCATAAAAGAGTCTAACTTCGTGTCTTTACAACTGTTATGCTTTAGTTTGGGCCTAGGACCTCTCACATTGGGCCGACATTTGTGACTACTGGATTTGCCGGGCGGGTCCGGGCAGGTTTACGTCACAAACGGGTCCAACCTCGTGTCCTAAGCATTGATTATTATTAATAATCCACTTTCCCCAATTTTAATAATTCCCTACTTGAATTATTAATTAATTCCAAATTTAACAATGTCCATAATTGACTCAATTATGGACATCCATTTAAGGCATGCAAAATTATATCAATTGCACCCCAATTTATTAATTTCCTAATATTACCCCTTCCCCACGTTTGAATGTTTATTCGCAAAATGTATGCTAGACCCGATTAGTCTAACTCATAGCATAAAAGAAAATATTCTCAACAACAACATATATATGTGACTAAATAAATCATAACAAGGGGTAAAACTTGCATACATTACAACTTGCATAAGGTTATACATGTCATGGGTCTAAGGGTGTCAACTTATTCATAATTCACATAATATGATTTTGATCAAATTTCATAAACTTGTATAGGACATGTGTGAATCAACATCATTAACAATATGGTTTTATATGGGTACACCTAACTCAATAGGAAAATTCCAAAAATCAAAATTCATTTAATCATAGATTCATGTATATGGGTACACCTAACTTAATAGGCAAATTCCCATATTCAAGATCCAATTAATTTGTAGATTCATGTATATGGGTACACCTAACCCAATAGGCAAATTCCCATAATCAAGATCTATTATAAAAAAAACATAAACTTTAAAAATGATCCAATTCGCATAAATACTAACAACATGATTTTACAACTTGTATGATTCAACACAAATTAACATGACATCATTATCATATAACATAAGTATTTCAACATATGTGATAATATGAGATCTACAACATATATAAGATTTACAACATAGCATATCATAATTTTCAACATAGCATGATATGATTTACAACATAGCATAGCATGATTAATCACATATGACATAGCATAGTATTATTTACAACATAATCACTACAACATAACAACATATATATGATAACATAATAGCATAACAAGAGATCCACAACATAATTTACAAATACATAACAATTCATATCACTTTCTTGTGATCCATTCATAACTTAATCAAATTATTTAATAATAATATTATGAGATTCATCATACTCACAATTTTAAAGAAGAGAAATAGAAAGAGAGAGAGCTTTTGATTTGATTTGAGTAGATTTAGTTTGTAGATTAGGCCTTCTTCTTCTTTAGTTTGTGACGGCTATGCTGAACTCCATGGCAACGACATGTCGGTAGCTCTCCAATTTTTCAAGTGATTTAGGGTTAGAGTCTACCCACTTATTTATAGATGTTAGGATTCATTTAGGCCATTAGATTTAACCTAGAAATAACCGCAGCCATTCAGACCAGATGGGGTTTATCTTATTGACTCAGCAATGAGTCAGAAGTGACTCAGCAAACACTCAGCAAATTAATAAACTTCTATTTATGTTTACATTAACTGCCCATATATATATATAAATATATATATATATACACACACACACCTATTCATGAATTCAAATTAATCCAAAATTAACTTATGACCATTTCTACACATTAATTTTCCAATTAATGTCTTAATTCCATTTTTCGCCTTTTAAGGCAATTCACATATCTCAAATTTTTTATATGCCTTTTTAAGGCTATTTCATGCAAAATCTCAATATTAATTCTTTTAATTTGTGAATATTAGTATTAACAGAAATACGGGGTGTTACATCCATCGATCTCCAAGTACGTCTGGACGATCACCAACTGATTCCCTCATCTTGGGTGTACAGCCCAATCAAGATCATCAGTAATCACCCAAACGATGTGATGACTTCCGGTCTTCAACCACCATCTTCATCTTCGATATATCGTCGAATCGGTTATTCAGAATGTGTAGAAACCCGGCCTTTCTAAATAACCCGCGTATATAATAAACACGTGTTACACAAACACAACATACGCCTCATTCCAATTTAGAATATTTTTTTTCTTCAAATTTTCACATTCTTAGGGAAAGGTTCCCATTAATTTTATCAAAGATAAATTCTTCTAAATTTATTCTTTAATCTTCCTTGGGATATCATTTCAAACCGTATTATGGTTTTCCAAACTAGTCGGGATTAGCGAACCACACCGAAATAGTTATTTATTTTATTTCCCAATCCCAACCTATTCATCCCATGGAGCAAAACTGGTAATACTCCACATCTAACACCACTGTGATATCAGTAAAATTAATTACCATTTCGCATTCAAATCTAATTAAAGATTTTACTATCGCTTTGGAGAAAAACTGGTGATACTCCATCCTCGATCACTTTTCAGATTTTATAATTTAAATTATCAATTCACATTTCAATCTAATTAAAGGTTCATTAAAACTCCACTTAGTTTTAATTTTCCTAAAAATCAATATCCTGTCTTTAGCTAGGTTAAAGAACCAATGTCATCTAAAAAACGGTTCACGATAAATCCAAAATCACATTCAAATTCAGTTCCAATTAAATATTATTTAATTGGTACACCTCATTAAATCTAAATAGAAAGATTTAATCTTTTCTGCACCGGGTCCAAGAACAGTGTTATTCAAGACACCATTCACGACGAACCCAAAATCCCATTTGATATTAAATACAAGGCTCTAAATAGAAAATATATCAACTTATATTCAATATCAAATTCTGGAACCAACAAATATCATATTGGAAATAACGATATAAATATATCTTTCAAATTTCCACAACCATATCTGTATAATCACGAAATCCAACATCGAAATATTCCGAAGATAATTTCGATTCAAATCCATTCCAATTCGTATATTGGAAATTCTGATTATTTTAAAACTACTTCCAAATTCAATTTATTTATTTAAAAAATAAATTGATTTTAATTCTAGTTCAAAACTAGTTCATTTCGATTAAAATATATTCTTATCATTTCATATGTAGAAATTTTCACCTCAGTTCTTTCCAATTCATTTCTTATGATTTTAAACAAATTATTAATATTTTTAATAATTTTATCAAGGCCCGCACAGTCGATTTCCATCAACGACCATCGAACTGCACTTACAGCGACCTTTTCCAAATTTGATTTGGACATAATTCCAAATCCAACCGTTAGATTTCAAATTTCTAATATTCATTCGAAAGCTCTTTTCGATACGAACCCAACGGTTCCGTTTTCAGGAGAATCCGACGGTCGAATCTCCCGTAATGTCCATTCGAAGTCAATGGTCGGAATTCACGAACTACTGCGGCGCGGCGCGTTCTATTCAGGCCATTATATATATATAATATATATATATATATATTATATATTTCATCGATTTCCTTTTAAAACGTATTTTATAAATCGTTTTAAATTCGTTTTCGAAATGACTTCAACTCTATTTTTCAGTTTCAAATCAAAATTGAATATTTCATATCATTACTATATAAATGATAATATTTTCAAAACGTTATATTTTGAAATCACTACCTTTTCCATATTCATTATAAAAACGAATATACTTGATATAAATATCATTCACGTCAAAATAGTGCAACTCTAATCAACAAAATAGCGCAACTCTAATCAACACGGCTTTATATATTTTAATAACTTTGTTATTCTATTCAACAAATGAGTATTTATTCTGTTCAACATACGAATCTATATTTCTTTCAACGCATGCATATTCTCAACATATGAGCATCGTCAACACATGACTATTTTTATTATTTAATATATTTTATAAAATTATGATAAAGATGTAAATTTTATTGTTAAAATATTTCGTTCAACACATGAATCTATATTTTATTCAACACATGACAAATCTCAACAAATGAGTATTGTCAACACGTGAATCTTTATTTTATAATATTCTTCATTTTCTCAATTGGAATGAGGCCCAATAAATTACCATATAATATTAATTATATGGATTCCATACAACACATGTATATAATAGCAACGATAAATAATCAACCATCATCCAAAGTGCACCACACAACTGCATAAGCATTAAATATAAATAATTAACGCTCACACAGTCTATCGACCAATCGATCCACATACAACTAAATAATTGGGATTACGGTACGCCAAATATCATCCCAACACCCGTGTGGGGTTTCAAATCAACAAACACTGAATATTATTTGTGCAGTTGGGCGACGTGTAAAATTTATCGTTCCAATCAATGTCCTTCAAATAGGTGTTCATAAACAAACCATTCGGTTGTAAATGAATATTTATTTATTCACATTCACGTTAAAAATTATATTTTTAACGATGAAATATTTTTAACTATATAAATGTTTTATTTTATTTCACATCACACAATCAATTTTCATCACAATAAACAATCAAACATACAAGTCATCCATCGTCTGTGGACGACGGGTGTTGGGTGCTACTAAACACCGTCTGCATCCTAGTATATATTTTTAACTAGAAAAGAAGATTTAAAGTGAGAAGTTCTCACCGACTAGCTAAACCAACACCACGACTCTTCTTATGTTCGAAATCTTCGCCGTGCTCGCCATTTGTCAATTTCGTTGCCCGTAGCCACTACATATATAAAAATCACATTTTTAATTCGTTACTATATAGATAAAAATTCTATTTTTATAAATCTAACTTCATAATAAAAATTCCATTTTTATTTCTATGCTATTTTACTAAAATTCACTTTTTTTTTATTTCAACGCTATTCGAATAAAAATCACATTTTTATTTGGCTCTTTTGTATATAAAAATTCTATTTTCCTTCGCTATAAGAATGTATAAAAATCAAATTTTTACTTCGCTAATGAATATATAAAAATCATTTCTTTATCTCTTTTATAAATTAAAAATCGAATTTTTATTCTTTACTTCATATAGAAAATTCGATTTTTAAACCTGATATAAAAATCCAATCTTTATCGTGATGTCATACATATAAAGATCAATTCTTTTTGCACTTAAAAATCAAATTTTCATAGACTAAAAATCAATTCTCTTCCGTTCTAAAAACCCATTCTTACATAAGAAAATTACTGAAATAAAATAAATAAAAGGAAAAAACTTACAGTGTTTTTTTTATAGAAGGAGAGGTGGTCGGAGTTGTCGAGGCGATGGTGGGTGGATGCGGCAGGGGTGGCGCAGGGGGGGGTTTGGGCTCGGGGGAACTCGCGTTTTCAAGAATCGCGATGGGGGGGTTTGGGGTTCTTCACGTCGGCGGAGAGAGGCTCTGGGAGGGCGAGGGTGTGCGAGAGGAGGAGGAGGGGTGGCGACGAGGCTGGGGGGGGGGGGGAGGAATCTGGTGGGGGCGCAGCACCTGGAGGCGGCGGCGGTGACGATAGTGGGGCGACATCGATCTGCTGAGCGGATTTTTTTTTCCTCTCTTTTTTTTTTTGATTTCGATTTTGAAGATCAAGGGGGGGGGGGATGAACGGTATAAGGGCAAGACGGTTTTTAATTTTTTTTATTTAATTATTTAATTATTTAATTTCAAAAAGGTACTTTTTATTTCGACCTCGAAACGAGACCCACCGTCTGTCGTCCATAGCTAATTACCCCTATTTCGAACGCAATGGGATATGTATTGTAGGCTGATTCGACTGTTTCGATCAGTTTTCGTCAAAATAAAAATATAACTCTATATATTGAATTTGAACGCGCAATTCAATTTATCGGGCCCACACACAACCTCTAAAAATTCCCAAAAAATATTTTCAAGCTTCGTATTGACGATATAGTCCTAACAAAACTAGTTTCGTCGAATTCTGAAACCGTTTGAAAAATGGTCATTTTCCAGTCGATTAAAATCAACTGAAACTGGTCAAACGCGTTTTTCTTTGCCACGCTCGCATATTGAATCGAAAAATTATGAATTTTGAAAACTAGCAAAAATTAGACATCCCGGATCCAACAAAAGTGGTTTCGTCGAAAACCGAGGTCGTTTGCAAAATGACCATTTTCAAGGGCCTGAATTCCATAGCGACTATTCTGAATTTTCAACTGGACGTAACTTTTGATTCCCGCTATGAAATTTCGATTTCTCAAATTCATTGGAAAGATATTCTCGATTAGATTCTAATATTTTTGGTTTCGCTTAAATCCGGTTTATTTTGAATCCTGTACATTTCTTTGAACTTTGAAATCGAATTATTGAACTACCGCGCCATTTTCAATTTCTTTTATAATTTAAAATAAATATTTATATTCTAATGACGATCTATATAAATATATACGTTCGAATTTTATTCAAATTAAATTTCTCGTCGTTATTAATTAAAATAATTTATTTTAAATAATCAAAATTCGCTAAAATTGCCAAAATAAAAATTTTAAATTGGCTTGCATTTCCGGGTTATTACATTTAGACACATTAACAAGATTGACATTGTTGCTTTGTTGTGAGTAATGTAATTCGAATTATATCTAAAATAACATTTGTTTGCACTATGTCCAAACTTTTCACATATATAGCATCTTATTCTATTGTTATTGTTGTAGCTTCTTCCACCCCTTCTGCCTCTGTTAGATGCACCCCCCCCCCCCTCTTTGATAGTTGTTTGTTTAACCTCTAGATCCTTGATATTTACCTTGCTATTTACCTTTGTTGTAGGTGTAATTCATAGATATATCTGAATTTTTGGTCTTGTTGTGCTTTATTCTATCTTCGTACGAAAGAAGTGTAGAATGGAAAAACTGTAGAGAGGGGGTTGGTTCCATGTGGAAATAATTGCCACAACTGCTTCATACTCCTGATCTAAACCACTAATTAGATACAACATGTGTTCTGATTCAGGAACTTTGTGTCCTGCTGATCATGCCAGTGATCACACAGATTCTTGACTTTAACTATATATTCATAGTCATATCATTTGTCCTAATGCTTTGTAGTTGTCTTCTATGGTGCACAATTCTTGTTGATGATTGTGAAGCGAACTTTCTTTTAACAGCTGTCCATACTTCTTGGGTTATCTTGCTATTTACCTTTGTTGTAGGTCCATCAACCGAGGCAGTATGATTGCACTAATGGATGACATCATCCATGCGCACCTGAGGTTGTCCTGCTTCTGATGTGTTATATTTTCTTGATTTGGGACAAGTTTTTCCTTATTATCTTTAATGAATTTGGATGGAATAATTTTTGTATCAAGAACATAATCTTCTAATCCATAACCTTTGATGGACGTTGTTTATACTTGCAGTTTCCAAAGCAAGAAATTTGTCTCATTGAGTTGAATGGATATTAGTTGGCTATGGGGTTTGATGACTGCCTTCATAAAATCATTCACTTGATTTGACTAATATTGACCTTGAGATGCCCTATTGCTCGACATTTGAGGGTCGTGATGTCTCCTTGATTCAACATGATGAATTACATAAAGAGATCAATGATTTGCACCAAATTTGGTACACAATTCTAAAGTCAACAACTTTGAATTGAGGATTAAAGAAGAATATACAGTTGGGTCAGATGACAGTCTTAAAATAAACTTAGGTGATGGAGATTTTATTACTTTTCTTTAGAAAAGGTACTGCACTAATTTCTGTTGAGTTTTCTTGAGTGCACTTGTTCCAACTATGAATTTTTCTTGATATTCTCTTGATCGATTATGGTTGAGTTTTGGAATTTCTGTATCAACAAGCCTTCTTTGGTAAACAATTGTAGTCAGACATATGATTGGCGAGGCACTATTTATCAGAGATGGCCACAACTCTCAAATTGACAGGATTCAGAATCTTGGATGAGAGGAGTCCAAGTGGCGAAACTTTATTTGATGGACACTTGATCGTTGATCAACTAACTCGGTTGGAAGATGAGATGCTGTTAAGCACTTTGTATTGCTCCAATACCAAGTTAGAAATAACGATGATTTCAAAAGATAATATGTTGTTGATTAATGTTGATGTAAAAACAATGTATGGAGAGAAATCTGTAATTGATATTGTAAAAAGAAGGCAAAAAAATTACAATGTACTCTCGGGTGGGGTTTATATATACATCTGCTAGAGTTTGTGCTGATCCCAGTACCATGAAGGGGCAGAGCTACATATGCTCCACCTAGGGCCAAGGCCCTATCTAATTTTTTTCTTTTTTTCTTCTATAATATCGCTTTCTTTGCTGTTTGCCCCATCTAAACTAATCATCGTGCCCTACCTCCTTCATAGCTCTGGCTCCGTCACTGATACCATGTACCCTGTATCCTAGAATTAATAGGATTGTTTTTTCAGCTTGCTTTTTTTATTGCTCAAGAGATATATACCCAGTTGCCGAACAAATATCGCTTGATATAAGTAACTAATGTAAGAGAACAAAGCTGAGAAAGGTCCAAAAGTGTAGGTATCCTCTGGGTCCAGATTGGATGTAGACATGTCAGATAGAAACTAAACTTGGCCTAAGATAACTCCTTCCATTTATCATTGCAACACGTTGGGTAATTCATTCAACAACAAGCCAACTTAACCAATTAAGAGAGGGAAAAAGTAATGCTAATAACAATAATTACATCTCATATCGTACGCGATGAACAGGGTAGAGCAACTCGGAGGAATAATAAATATATAGATAGATGCTGGCAGAACAGAAATGAACTATATAGCAGTCGTACTCAACATGTGCATACGTCTCTTTCTGATAACAACAATAATCTATATAAAAAGCATAGTAGGGGAGCGATGTAAATCAGCATAAATTTGGAATCATGCATAACAGCAAGGGTGGGTGCCATGGCCTAGGTTCACTGAATCCATCGAGCCTTGCATTAAATTTGAAGTATGGGAGGGAGCGTACCTTGTAATTAATTTTGTCCCATGCATCAGCTTATTACACATACTTAAGCTCGGTGTTGCATTTAATAACAACAATAGCAGTCCTCTAGTGTGCCCATATCTTGGTATTGCGTCTGCATTATCAGTGGCCTGGTTTGTTTGATTCACAGTATTAATTATGTGGGTGCCTCGTCCTTGCTTCACTTCTCCCTTCTCTCTACTCTTACAATGAACCTCTAACAGATTTCTTTTTATGGACTAATGAAATTTAAGCTACGGGCAATAAAGGGTTCAAACATGATTAGTTGGCACCCGTCGTGATCACTCAAGCAAATAAAGTCTTCTGCCCTGGGACCAAGATAATCAATCAAGTTTATTGATCACAACCTACATCAGATCAGATGTATTACCAATTAGAACGTACAGGGTGGCTTCCTAATCAGTGTACTTAGTCAGCGACCGAAGACTTCATCGGATGTTACAGGCCGTAAGTCGCCGTAACTACTCTATAGTTCAACCGCGACGTCTTGCCAAATTTAGTTCCCACCATGTTAGAAGTCGGGATGTCTGGCCTGATCTGTCTTCCATCTAAATCCCTGTTGGATCTGTTCCTTTTTGCAACATGGTAGAGACAAAATAATTAAAGATCCAGCTTTGCTAGGTTTAAATATAATTAAACTTTACTGTATCAATAATGTATGCTATATTGTTAAACAAGTGTTAATTTTCACATGCAATAAGATAACGGTATCTATGCTACTACGTTAAAGCTGACTTTAGCTTCCTTGGATCTCTGTGTATCTGACATTCCTTTCAATTCTACTTGGGACATATATTATTCAAAAGAGAAAAATATGATCATTCTACCATGTAAACTCATTTCATCTTTTTGATGCATGATATATTTCTCATCCCCTTCCTACCTATCCCTAATTCAACATTAATCTAGTTGTAACAACCCGAATTTTGGATATTTAAGTAAACAAATTTTAATGTGATTTGTAACTTTTTTAAAAAGAAAAAGAAAAAAGAGATACGAATTTGAAGGAAGATAATTCATTACAATTAATTAAGAGTATAAACACAGAAGATTTGAGAATATGCAAGTCACCATGTGAATTAAGAATGAGTTGGATTTAAATGATCTAATACAAAAACTAAATCCGACATGTGTTTGTTGTTTAAACATAAATTTGAAGAAGATGAAGTTTGTAAATCTTGTAATATATTTTTAAAGAATTCTTTTATCAAATGCAATAATCGATGTAAATTATTGCTAAACCATGGTTATGTTGTTAAAAGCAAATATTAAGAATATGGAATATCGATTGGAAATCAATATTTAAGCATAACATGTTTTTAATATAAGTTATTACGTTGGTTAAAACAAAACAATGAGTGTGTGGTTGGTTTTATATTTAAAGTGTAAAATGTTAAGTAATTGAAAACTATAACATGAGAAGTATCATCCATTATTAAAAACCATGGTTGAAAAATTTATTAAGTAACAAGGTAATATTTAGTTGTTGTTGGATCTAGATTAACCCTAGAGGTGAGTGAATGAGGTTTATTAGATTTTTACAGAATATTAAAAATATCGAAACACAAGTTGCAGTAGAGAAAGTAAATAATACATATTTTACCCATCTTCGGCAAACCCTGCCTACTGCTGCATTCCCCAAGGTTTTTACTACGTATTAAAACAGATCCCGCTTAAAAAACTATGTAAACTCACAAATCCTGCTCATGTTCTAATCCTACGCACAAAACCCTGTACTGATTTCTGTCCCCGAAACTAGATTTTCCCTTAGCTAGTAAACCCTAACTATAAGATCTATAGCTAGTAAACCCTAGTTTTACAGACAAGCCCCTATATACTTAAAAATAAAGCCGACCTCCCTTATTTCCTTCTATATGCTTTGTCTTAAAAAATGTCGGTCGACTCATTGAAAAATAGGGTTTTGCAAAATCCCAAATCTCTATTTCGATTGCTGAAAAAAGATTATTCTCTGATGATCTTCGACGTTGTTCTTGGTCGATGATTTGGCTGAGGTTGCGATCGAAAACACAGTGAGTAATTCGAATTGATTTTACTTGTTGCTCTTCGAATTTGTTGTTTGATTTTTCTGCCTGAATTTCGATCCTTGCCTGTGATGATTTGCGTGTGCTTATATAGGGTTAAACAGACCCTTATACCTCTCTGATTTCAACAAGTGACTTGCTTCGATTTTGTTTGTTGTGTGATTGATAAAATTAGCTGTGAATCCCCTGTTTGATTGATCAAATTTCTGGAAACAAAATAAGTAGTTTCCTTAGCCCCTTGCGTGACTGTTGCCACCGTCTGCGTTGATTTCCATCAGCTTTGAAAAATTGTGAAATTCTAGTTACACTCCCATTGTTGTCGTGAGTGAAAGATTGTCGTGACTTGTAGCCTTGGCTTGAAATACGCAATTGATTCTTGATTAAAATGGTCGCGTATCCTTTGTTGATTTCTGGAAAGTTTTTTCTACCTAATATTGAGTTTGCTAAAATCCTAGAAACAAATCATTGTGATTTCTGCAAATGATTTTCTGCCCAAAAATGACTTGCTCAATTCTGGAAACATACATACCCCATTATTCTTCACTGTTGAAATCTGAACATACGTGAGTGTCCACACTTGATTTCAGGAAAAATGTTGAACACTTGCCAGAAATGTTACTGTGATTTCTATACATATATTTTGGCAACTCGAATTGATTTGTTGTCTTCGCACCCTGATTTGCAAAAGTAATTTCTTGCCAAAATGTTTGCAAAAATCTGAAATAAGAAAATTCTTTCTTGTCGAAAACAATCTTCTGGAATTCATTTGCAAGATCCTATTTTTCGAGATTAACTTAAGCCAGCAATGCATAAATGAATACATGCCATATATTAGAATTAGAGAAATTAAAAGAAAGAACAACCCTTTCTTTCTTATTGAATTTGCTTGACCATGTCTAACCCAGTTGCACTGAATTTTGTATGCATATGCATGCATTTCTTTTTGGCACTTGAGTCATGATTTTCTTTGACCATTCTTGAATGTTGCTGCTAAACAAAACTTGCATACTCCTTCATGTATTTGGAGCTTGGAAAATGCAGATCGTGTTGTTTTGTTTCAGCTGCTCGAGCTTTATTGTACACATGCATTTGAAACTGCCATGTATATATTTATATACATATACATATACATACATATATATACATATATTTGTGTGTGTATATATATATATATCAATATATATTATGTGTGACTCATTTTCTTGAACTGTTGAGGCTTCACTTTGGCTTGAACTGCTTGTGCATGCAGGACTGTTGTTATACCAAAACCTTGCTAAGCATGTCTAACCCATGCTTGCAACAGTCTTTGGTGTCTGGGCTTGTATTAGTGATCAATAAAGTTTAACACTGTCTTGTTTGGATTGAGCATAAAAATGTGCTCATGTACACACACCTCTTGGCATCAGCAGTTTCCCGTAAATTTGTGCAGTGCATATGTTTGTGCACTTGTACATGTATGTTGCTGCAGCCACTACAACAAAACTATATTTTAACGACGCAAAATGATGTGTCTTTTACGCCGCTTATGTGACACTATTTTTAATAGCGTCGCATAAACGTCATAAAAGACACACCCTTTTGCGTCATTAAACAACAATTTTGTTGTCACTTTGTTTCTTGGTTCTGTGTTTGAGCTTGTATTGTTCTTGCCCCATTCACCATGTCCGTTGAATCTGAACTACTCTTGTACACTGTTTTGACCAAGATTGTGCCATTTCGATTTGCATTGCTCTGTCCATATCTTGGCAAACCTGAAGCTTCACTTGTACATGATTTTGTATCTTTGTGTCTAGTTTGGTGTTCCATGTGTATGCTGCATGTATACTTTGTGCCACTTGAATATTTTGAGCTTATTGTTTTGTTGCACTCTGTAGCCATTTTGATTTCGCTGAACCGTTGTTCCTACTATGCGTGTGTATGTGTGTGTGTGTGTGTATATATATATATTTGAAAATGAAATATATATATATATATATATATATATATATATATATATGTGTGTGTGTGTGTGTGTGTGTATGTGTGTGTGTGTTTGTGTCTGCATTCGTACTGGATTTCTTGGTTCTCGTCCATTTACGATGTTTTACCGTATTGTCCCTGCACAGAAATATGTGTATATACATACACATGTATGTGTATATATGTGTAGTGCACGTGCAGAATATATATGTGAGCACTAAAGATGATGTCTACCTTGTGGTACTTACAGTGAATCACTGTGAATATCACAAGTTGTCTAGACACAGATAGATGGATATATAAATCAGATCAAGTCATGAAATATGATAAGAAACACACCAAAACTCTTAGGCAAATAAATTTTTAAAATGAAAATTATACCTGCTAGAATATGAAAATATTTTTGTTCTAGTTTACTATGTGTGTTTCTATGACAGGTAAGCAGGAGGTGACTGGACTGACTAAAGAAGGCAGAAGACAAGTGACAGTGTCAGTATATGTACTGATCAATGTATATGAGTGACTGAGAGATATTAATGTATATATACAACTGAGTGATGTAAATGAGTGATAGAGCGTTGTAGTGAGGAACTGATGTAACAAGTGAAACTAAATGTAAAAATGAATTGTAATATATCAGTGGAATATACAAATAATGGAGTTGTAAGATTGTACTATTTAGATGTTGAAATGAAATATTATATTCAAATAAAGTACTGTTTGAATATTTAAATTCTTGTGCAATAGTATTCTATTTAAATATAAATATTTGATTCTGTATGTGATGTAGTAGAATAGTACAATTGTAAACACATTTATAATAATAAATATGTGTTTGTTATCATCAAACAAAAATTATAGAATTGTTAGATACAACAATCTCCTCCTTTTAATGATGGCAAACATATGATAAGATTTTGAATATAATAAATGTGTTTAACAGTGAATGTTCAAACTCGTCCTATATGTATGCTCCCCTACAACAAAACTGCCCCTAGATATGTGCATAAGTGAAAAGAATAAATCAAATGAAATTTCAATATTAAAATATCTATAAAATATTCACTCATAAATTGAAACCTTAAACCATTCTCCCCCTTTTGTTATCATCAAAAGAATACAAAAAATTAAACAATGATGAAAAATTATCTAAAAATATAACATCAGCTTAAGAGGAAGAACGATCATCATAAATCTCAATCAATCAAACAAAATCATAATATTTTAAGAACTAGTGGCAAATTTCATATTGTAGAATGATGGATTTATGATGAAATTTATAAAAATGGAGAGAGATTTTAATATATATGATATCCAATTATTTTCCAGTTAAATTTTTATAAAAAATGAGCACAAAACTGTGATGGATTTGGACTACGATTATAAATTCAATTTAAGTGACGCAATCAAATAATTTCAAATTCCAATAGTTATCAATCAACAAATCATAATATATCATAAAAATTAACTCATTTCACATATTAGAAAATGGATCGATATGATGGTTTTTACACACGAAGGAGGGATTCATATAAATTTTTATTTATTTCCTTTATCTTTTTCATTTCTTTTTATTTAAGAGCAAACTGACCACGCATAACCAGATATTGGATTGTTAAATGAGGTCAGTTGCAGCTTAAATTAACCATGCATGACCAGAGCTTGGATTTTTAAATGAGGTTAGAGAAACACTTATGTATATTATACTTTTATCATTTTCTTTTTCAAAAAACTCGTTAGTATATAAAATCAATATGGATGATAAAAATATGGTAGGTACAAAAATGATTGTGAAATAAATTTCTAAATTAATCATATTATGAAATATGCTCAACTGTACCAGGATTTTTGATTTTTTTTAATTGTCTCTATTTCTGAGAAATAATACAGTCACATTTTGATCACAAATTTTTACATTGTATATTCAAGATGAATTTTTGAAAAATAAACTCTCCACATTAATATAAAATCATAATGGATGACAGAAGGATGATAGTAAAAGAAGATGTCGTGAAATTAGCGCCAATTCAAAGATATTATTTATAACAACTATTCAATTATCATGAAAAACTAAATAAAATCTCCTCTTATTGTGAAGTATACTGTAGTCACAACTCATCACAATTTCAAACATCCGATAATAATTTTGATGAATTTTAAATACAATTCAGTTTTGGTTATTGATTTCAATTTCTCAATAAATGATTTTAAAATTGAAAAATCAATTACAAAAGGGATTGGAAAGATCTATATAATTTTTAAATAAAATCAAGCAATTGAATGAGAAAAATATAAGACACAAAGACTGATACCACTCGTTATCTTCGTTAACGAGAATTTTAATACCACCCTGGTAGCTAACAAAGGTATCTCAGACAACAATATCTAATTACCAAGCCCAAGCAGTTAAATCTAACAAATGAATTCCATCAATCAGAGCAGCAAACAATATTTACCAAAACAAGAAGTCATTAAAAAAAGCATTTGCAAACCAATTCCTTTTATCAGAGCAGGACAACAATCAATTTCAAAGCAGACTTGTCAAGATAATTTTTCACATAAATTTCTGATAGTCATAAAAGATGATTCATGATCCAAGGTTAAAAATACAGTTTATTTGAAATTATTTGAAGGAATATGAAAATCTCATGATTCAATGAATCGATCACACCAGATTATAAATTTCCAATTCAAGATGTGTGTGAGATTCAAGAAATCAACAATTATAAATGATTTCAAATAATCAAATATTCAAGCCAAAAGATCATGAAATAACAGTAAATTTCAAGACCAAGTTTTCAAAGAATTTTCACAATTATTTCTGACAAGCACAAGAGAAATTTTCAGAATATTTACATCAAGCTTGAGGGATATTAATGATCCAAAAATAGTTTATTTGAAATTACTGGAAGAAATGTGTAAATTTTGAGATCCAATGAATCCATCACATAAGACTATTAATTTCAAATCTAAGAAGTGTGTGAGATTCAAAGTATCAAAAATTTCAAATGATTTCAAAAAAATCAGATATCGAAACTGAATGATCATGAATTATAATGAATTTCAAGATGCAACACAATGATTTAAGCCAAATGTTTATCAATTCAGAAATATTCAAGCCAATCCAAAAACCAATGAAATTATCACCACTGAAAAAGTAGTGTGCTGCAATGAGTATGAATTTTTAAGTCTTTCCAAAATAAATTAGAAGAAACTCGAAATAGCAAGGTGTGTGAAATTTTATAAGTTTTTCAGATCTTCAAAAATTTAGAATTCAAATTAAGTGTTCAAGGTATGATAAGAATGCTTCAACACTGTTAGGAATTCAGAAGTAAGTAAACAAAAATAAACTTCAAAATAATTGCAGAAAGTTACAATTTTGAATTCAAAATCTGGAAATTATTAAAACATGAGAGTTTTATACAAATAAAGCAAATTTCTAGAAAATCATGAATTCTGCAATTTGAAGTTAAGAGAGCTCAAGAAGAAAAAATATATATATGGCAGTGTCAAATCAAATCAGAATAATCAAAAGAAAAAAAACAGAAGGGGTAAAAAGAGGAATAAACAAAGAAGAATAGACAGAGAATATTTAATAGAGACGAGTTTAGAGATGATACCTGTAAGAAATGTGAACCAATGAATCTCTAACTCAACAAACTTGGCTAGGGAACTCTGAATAAATCAAAGATGCGGAACAAATTGTATCTAATTTCTCTTTCCCAAAGCAGTTCCTCAGCCTCCTCCGGTACCTAATAGTTTATGGAATTGAGTGGTTTAACAAAATTAGTAAAACCACTCACAGTTTTGTTCACGTTTTTGTGTACCCGAACCCGTTTGTATAACAATCCATTTGAATCTATCTTTGTACCCGTAGGAACTAGAAACTGTTTGAATTTAGACGAAATCACTTTATTTCTTTTTGGGGTCCAAATTGGATTAAATGGTTTGTTATCAAACAAATTTTCATTTCATTTATGATTCAAAAGACATTTGAAATTATCAGAGTTTAAATTTTCATAACGATTGTTTCCAAAACAAATTGAAGGATTTTTAAAACCATTTGGATTCAGTGGTCCAAAACTGAGACCATTCTTATTTCCAGGAGAAAATTGGGTTTTCACCTACATATTCAAAGATTTTTCTTCGGTTGAAAAACGATTCAAACTCAACTCAAGATCATTTATTTTGGATTTTAAAAATCATTCTCGATTATTGACTTTGAACAATGCTTGATCTCGAAATCTCTTTTCCTAGAATCCCATTGCTTCAAAATCAAGTTTTCATCTTCAAGCATTTTGATTTTAGTTTTGGATTTAGAAATTTCAGATTCAAATTGATTTTGCTTTTCAAATTAAAGTTTCTCAGAACTCTTGAATTTTTCAAGCTCTTTTTCAAGCTCTTTTAAGATTGATTCAGTTTTCAACAAGCTTTCTTTTTCAGTAGATTCATGTTTGGAATTTGTGATAGCCTTAAAAAAATTTGATTCCATTTGCAAAAAATTGTTTGTAATTTTAGCTCATTCTCGTTATCTTTTAAAATCATAATTTCCTCTTCAAGCTTTTGAATGTTTTTATTGAGACGAGCGAGATCGGTTTTCAATTTCAAACAATTTTTACAATTAGAATTTTCAAATTTCCTAAAGTTTTCAAGCTTCAATTCCAAACCATGATCTTTGTTGGTCAACTCAAGATTTTTAGATTTCAAAGTTTTATTTTTCCGTTGGAGTTTATCAACAGATTTAGTTAAATCGGTGAGCATATAAACTAAATTTTCATATGAGAAATTTCCTATCTCATCGTCTGTTGAATCTCCGTTATCTGATCTATCCGAATTTTCATCAGTTTCTCCATTCAGACATATTTCTGAATCTGAATTGATCTTCTGGGGTTTTGAGCAGTTTTCATCTTTTCCATATATCCTGCACAGTTAAACAATGAGAGATAAAATTTAATTGATCATCGTTAAGATAAGAACAGATAATATGCATAAAATGAGCATTGAAAACCTCTCTTATCTAGCATATCTCCCATATTTTAAATAATATTCCAATATTCAAAATTAACAGATTTTAAATATAATTCGATTTTCGATTTCCAAATTAAAAAATATGTCCCTTTGAAAATAACTGGAATATCACTGGACCGCCTCTTGCTATACTGACAACTAGGGAACATCCTTATTCTAGAGGTAATGAAAAAAACTAAGCTTTGATACCACTTTTTGGATCTAGATTAACCCTAGAGAGGGGTAAATAAGGTTTATTGGATTTTTATAGAATATTAAAAATATCAAAACACAGATTGCAACAGAGAAAATAAATGAAAAAAGTAAATAACACAGATTTTACCCAGCTTCAGCAAACCCTGCCTACTGCTGCATTCCCTAAGGTTTTTGCTAGGTATTAAAACAAATCCTGCTTACAAAACCCTATAAATTCGCAAACCCTGCTCCTGTTCTAATCCTACGCTCAAAACCCAGCACTAATTTCTGTCCCCGAAAACAAATTTTCCCTTAGCTACAAACCCGTAGCTAGTAAACCCTAACTATAAGACTTATAGCTAGTAAACCCTAGTTTTACAGACAAACTAGTAAACTCCTCGTTTTACAGACAAACTAGAAAACACTGATGGTCGACTACAAAACAAAGTTAAAAAAAAAACCTAAAAACCCTATATAATTAAAATAAGGTCGGCCTCCCTTATTTCCTTCTATATGCTTTGTATTAAAATAATGTTGGTCGACTCCCTGAAAAATAGGGTTTTGCAAAATCTCAAATCTTGATTTGATTGCTAAAAAAAATATGGTTCTCTGGCTGAGGTTGCGATCGAAAACACGGTGAATAATTCAAATTGATTTTGCTTGTTGCTCTTCGAATTTGTTGTTTGATTTTTCTGCTTGAATTTCGATCCTTGCCTATGATGATTTGTGTGCGCTTGTATAGGGTTAAACAAACCCTTATACCTCTCTGATTTCAACTAGTGACTTGCTTTGATTTTGTTTGTTGCATGATTGATAAAATTGGTTGTGAATCCTCTGTTTGATTGATCGAAATTCTGGAAACAAAATAATTAGTTTTCTTAGCCCCTTGCGTGATTGTTGCCACAGTTTGGATTGATTTCCTTTGGCTTTGAAAAATTGTGAAATCCTAGAAACACTCCCATTGTTGCCGTGAGTGAAAGATTGTCATGACTTGTAGCCTTGGTTTGAAATACGTGATTGATTCTTGATTAAAATGGCCTCGTATCCTTGGTTGATTTCTAGAAATGTTTTTCTACCCAATATTGAGTTTGCTAAAATACTGGAAACGAATCAATGTGATTTCTGGAAATGATTTTCTAACCAAAAATGACTTGCTCAATTATAGAAACATACATGCCCCATTATTCTTCACTGTTGAAAGCTGAACATATTTGAAATGATTTTTTCTGTGAGTGTCCACACTTGATTTCAGGAAAAATGTTGAACACTGCCAAAATGTTACTGTGATTTCTTTAATATATTTTGACAACTCGAATTGATTTATTGTCTTCGCACCCTGATTTGCAAAAGTAATTTCTTGCCAAAATGTTTGCAAAAATCTAAAATAAGAAAATCCTTTCTTGCTGAAAACAATCTTCTGGAATTCATTTGCAAGATCCGATTTTTCGAGATTAACTTAAGCGAGCAATTCTTAAATGAATACATGCCATATATTAGAATTAGAGAAATTGAAAGAAAGAACAACCGTTTCTTTCTTACTGAATTAGCTTGACCATGTCTAACCCAGTTGCACGGAATTTTGTATGCATATGCATGCATTTGTTTTGGCACTTGAGTCGTGCTTTTCTTTGACCATTCTTGAGTGCTGCTGCTCAACGAAACTTGCATACTCCTTCATGTATTTGGAGCTTGAAAAATGTAGATCGTGTTGTTTTGTTTCAACTGCTCGAACTTCATTGTACACGTGCATTTGAAACTTCCATGTATATATTTATATACATATATATACACATATTTGTTTGTATATTTATATGAATATATGTACTCTGTGTGGCTCATTTTCTTGAATTGTTGAGGCTTCACTTTGGCTTGAACTGCTTGTACATGTAGGATTGTTGTTATACCAAAACCTTGCTAAACATGTCTAATCCATGCTTGCAACAAGCTTTTGTGTCTGGGCCTGTACTAGTGATCAGTAAAGTTTCGCACTGTCTTGTTTTGATTGGACATAAAAATGTGCTCACACGCACACCTCTTGGCAGCAACAGTTTCCCATGCATTTGTGCATTGCATATGTTTGTGCACTTGTACATGCATGTTGCTGCAGCACTTTTTTTCTTGATTCCATGTTTGAGCTTGTATTGTTCTTGCCCCATTCACCTTGTCCATTGAATCTGAACTACTCTTGTACATGGTTTTGACCAATACTGTGCCATTTCGATTTGCATTGCTCCGTCCATATCTTGGCAGACCTGAAGCTTCACTTGTACATGGTTTTGTATCTTTGTGTTTGGCTTGGTGTTCCATGTATATGCTGCACGTATACTTTGTGCCACTTGAATATTTTGAGTTTGCTGTTTTGTTGCACTCTGCAGCCGTTTTGATCTCACCGAACCATTGTTCCTACTATGCACACACACACACACACACATATATATATATATATACACACACACATAGATGTGTGTGTGTGTGTGTATGTGTGTGTGTGTGTTTGTCTGCATTTGTATTGGATTTCTTGTTTCTCCTCCATTCACGATGTTTGACCGTATTGTCCCTGCACAGAAATATGTGTATATACATACACATGTATGTGTATACATGTATAGTGCATGTGCAGAATATATACATGTAAGCATTGCAGACGATGTTTACCTTGTGGTATATACATGTAGTAGAATAGTCCAATTGTAAACACATTTATAATAATAAATATATGTTTGTTATCATCAAACAAAAATCATAGAATTGTTAGATATAACAGTTGTGTCAAGATATGGTAGTTCAGTAAATTAGTGGTCGAAAGTGAATCTCTAGTAATAAAAGCAGTGTTTGTAAAATTTATTGTGTTGTAATTAATATAAAAGGAGAAATATTGATTGAGAATCAATACTTGGGTATTAATTTTTTTTAATTTGATTGTATATTTATTTTGGTACAGTCAATGTGTTATGTGTAAAATAATATTAAATTTTTAGGTTTGAACAAAAAAAATGTAAAAATAATAATAATGTAAAATATACCAAATCATCTAAAAATGCACAACGGTCAACTTAACGGCCTCCTCCTCAAACGCGCAAGCCCCTCCCTCCGACCATTCAACCAACTTCGTCCCACCGCCAACCACATATCCACCTTTGCTACCATCCCCAGCACCTCCTGACCCCTCCTTTCCAGATCTACCTCACACTTCTTTAGCCAAGACAACCACTATAGCATAGCAATTCCTCAAGCAAATATTGTGCTTCTCAATCAAAAGCGTCGGACATCTATTTTTCAATGTTTACCACAAAATGCTGGGAAGTATGAGCCAGTCGACATGATTCCCTCCATTTCTGATGGAGCTATGGAATACACTGATAATATAATACAAGCTAGATCTCTAGTATTAAGTGAATCACTGGTCGGTTTCTTCCTAGATGAGCCTTTATCTTACATGGTTGTTGTAAAGAAAGTCAATTTAACTTGGAGGGTGAAAGGATCAATGAGAGTAAAATCTGATGGTACTCTATTCCCTTTTCAGTTTACAAATGATGAGGGCAGACAAAACATTCTAATGGGAGATCCCATCATCATCAGAAATAAGTTGTTCATAATTAAACTGTATGACTCCCAAGTGAGTAATGTTTATAGATCCATCAAGGCGGTTCCAGTGTGGGTTCAATTCTCGAATATCTCGCTGTTTACCTGGTCACACAGTAGTATCAATTGGTTAGCTTGTAGACATGGTAGACTTATTTGCCTTGACGAAATGACAGAGAAAATTGAGCATTTAGAATATGCCAATTGTTTAATTGAAGTGAAACCAGATCAAGAGCTAGTCGATGACTTCTTAGTTAAAACTCCAGATGGTGGAACTCAACGAATATATGTTAACCACCTCTAGAAACCTTTAGTATGCACAAATTTTAAGGTGTTTGGGAATTGTATAGATAATTGTAAAGGGATTGAAGTGAGAAAAGTGAAACAAGTAGAAATAGAAAGGAAGAAAACATACAATCCTGGAAATATCAAGCAAATTTTCAAGCTACAACATCCAATGCAAACATCAAGGTTGCTTCTGTTTCAAGGAATCAAGAAGTTAGTAATGATCCACCAAAATAGAAGAAAGTTGAGGAATTCAAACCACAACCATGACGAAGAGTAGAAAGGAATAAGAAATCTATCACCTTCAAACATATTAGAAACAAATCTACTTTTGGTGATTTCTGGAGAACAACGAAGAAAGCGCAATGGCAGACAAGAAAGGAGGTGGTAACAAGTCAAACATAGGGAAATTTGGAAGAAGAGGAAATACACAATGAAAATCATGCAGATTAGCAAACATTTCAAACAGGTGATAACAATTTGGGAACTAATGGTAATAGACAGGAAGTTGTCCATGGAGCCAATGTTAAGTGCCTGCACATACACAATAGTTTTGGTAGTGTTCAAGAACAAGTAACCGAGAGTCAGTCAAATTTGTTAGAAGAAAAAGAAAAGAACAGTAAAGAAAAGAGCGTGCAAGTGAATGATGATGTCGAAGTAATCATAGAGAAAGGAAAAGCAGAGGAAGCAAATAAAGAAGTGAGGAATAGTGAAGGTGCATGAGAAATGAATAATACTAATGGAATTCTAACTAGAAGCAATGCAAATATCAACATATTAGTGTCAGAAGTCAATAACAATGACTTTGTAGACAATGCACAGAATGATTTGCATCCTTCATTGCTTGAAATCATGCATTCAGTTAGAGGAGTGTGCTCTAATTGAGTTAACACATTCGAAAAGCTGAAACCAGTAATATACAACACTCAAATGCAACAAACATAAAAGGTAGATGATTCGAATACCCTGTTGTTTGAAGATAGAAATGTTGAAGCTAATTCTGTAGTAATCAAAGAAAAAACCAAGAACAACTTGTTGTCTAAAGATAAAAGTGTTGAATTGATCACACAAGAAATCAAGGATATAACCAAAGCTTCACCTAAATATCCTTATGACAATTTGGTGCCAACAAAAGCTTATCTAAGTGACAACGAGATTGAAGAATTTTCTAAAAGTTTCTCCTCAAATTCTGAAGGCATGTATTCCTCTAGCAAGAAAGACAAACAAAAGAAGTCACACACATCAACTAACACACACAGAAGCTCAAGCCTATGACTAGGCTTATAAAAAAGAAGGCAGAAGAATAGAACTTTACCCAATGTTACAAAATATAGCTTTATGGAATATGAGAGGAACTCATCAAGATTTTAAGCTTGATGCATGCAAAAATCTGATTCTCAAACATAATCTCACCATTTTCGCTATTTTGGAAACAAAATTAAATTCTTCCCTTATTGAAAGGGCAGCAAGGTATATCAACTTCTCATGGTCCTTAATCCATAACTTGAATGATGCTGCATATGGTAGAACATGTATTCTTTATGATCCAAACATTCACAAACTCACAAAATCACATCCTCTGATCAGTTGATTCATTGCCACAATGTGCACCTGTGAACCAAAATTTCTTACTATATCACCTTTATTTATGCTAGAAATTCTTTGAATGCTAGAGATGATATGTATAATTGATGCTCAACTTTAGGCAGAACTCTCACCCCCTGGATTGTCAGTGAAGACTTTAACTCACGTTTAAAATTAACTGATAGGGTTGGTGGCACTCCTGTCTTTTTGAATGAAATTAACCCTTTAAATATTGTCATCCATGATAATGATCTAATTGAAGTTAAAGCCTCTGGTGTTGATTTTACTTGGATAAAAAATAAAAGAGATGGTCCAAGAACTTTCTCTAAAATCGATCACTCCTTTTGCACTTATTATGTTCTGATCACTTGGCCATCTATCCACAATAACATGCCACTTCCTTATCTCTCTGATCACTCTCCACAAATATTATCTTTAGGTGAACAAAGAATTATTAGAAAGACATGTTTTAAAATTTTCAATTCATGATTCAAGGAGGAGGATTTTAATAGTATTGTGGTGTCAACTTGGAATCAAACTTGCTATGGAAATCCAATGTTTGTACTTCACAAGAAACATATACTTTTAAAACACACCTTAAAGACCTGGGCTAAAGAAAGATTTGGAAGGGGATCTAAGTTATCAGGTGTGTTGGCTAATCAGTTAGCAGCAATTCAAATTGCTATGCTCAATGATATTAGCAATCCTTATCTTACTTCTCAAGAAAGTGTATGTACTCAAAATTTGAAAAATGCAATGTACACTGAGGCCTTAATTAAGAAGAAAAAAGCCAGACTGCACTGGATTCAAGATGGGGATAGAAACACTGCCTTCTTTCAAAGCATTCTCAAAGAAAAACAAACAAGAGAAACTATCTTTTCCATCATTGATGATGATAAAAAGTTGTGGACCATGCAAGAAGTTATTCAGGTTGCTTTCATTAGGCACTTTTCTTCTTTGTTTGGTAATGTCAACCAATCCTTGCCATGCTTCACTGAACTTAGTCCTAATATATTGCCTAAACTTAATCAAACAAATCATGACACCTCAGATCTTTGATGACTCATGAAGAAATAAAAACTGCTATATTTTCCTTGAACAAAGCTTCTTATAGTGGTCCGGATGGCTACAATGCTACTTTTTATACTAATTGTTGAAAAATTGTAGAAGAAGATGTGTGCAAAGCAGTTTCTAACTTCTTTAAAAATCCTAAGTTCATGGACTCTTACAACACAACTGTCCCGGCTCTGATACCTAAAACCAAGAATGCTGGACATGTTAATTCATATAGACCTATTGCATGTCGTAATACTAGTTACAAATGCATAACTAAGATAATTACTAATAGGCTTAAAAGTGTTTTACCTAAACTTATTTCTCCCAATCAATCTGCTTTTCTATCTAAGAGAAATATTCTGGATAATGTGCTTACGGCACATGAACTATTAAAAGGTTATAACAGGAAAAAATATAACTCCATGGGTTGTGCTAAAATTAGACATTAAAAAAGCCTTTGATACTTTTCATCGGTATTCTATAGCTAGAATTTTATCCTACATGAATTTCCTTACCAATATGATAACGTGGATTAATGAATGCTTGTCCACTGTTAATTTTTCTATCAATATCAATGGATCTACGGTTGGGTACTTTAAAAGTAAGATATGAATAAGACAGGGAGACCTCATGTCGGCATACATATTCATCATTGTGATGGAGCTTCTAACTAGGTTTTTTGATGAAGCGGTTAGTAATAATAAATTCAAGTTCCATCAATAATGCAGTAATCCCCAAATTACAACTCTTCTTTTTGTTGATGATCTTTTAGTTTTTTGTTCACCTGACAAAGATAACATGATCAATATCATGAGTATATTAAACAAGTTTTATAAGATTACAGGGTTGCAAATTAATCTTTCAAAATCAGAACTAAACATTGCTGGGATCTCTCCTGAAGCTGCAGCTGAATTGCAAATGATCACTGGGCTAAGTATCAATTGCACCAGTACAAACTACCTTGGGTTGCTTCTTACAACATCTCGAATTACTACTGCTTAGTGTCTATCCCTTTACAATCGGATCACTAACAGAATGGATTGTAGGTCCAATGGCAAGCTCAATCAAGCAGGTAAACAAATTTTAATTAAATATATAATTATTTCAATGCACTTTTATTGGATCAGAACTTACTTACTTCCGCATAAACTACTGAAAATGCTTAGAACTTTATTTATGAGATTTTTTTTGGAAAGGTAGCATACACATTAGAAATTCAACTCCTATATCCTTTAAATATACTGAAAAGCCTCTAAGCAAGGGTGGCCTTGGCATTATTAACAATTTGGTGTGGAACAAACTTGCCTTTGTGAAACATGTCGACTACTTCCTCAATAATAGTGACAGCATATAGGTTGCATTATCCAAAAAACACATCTTGTATGATCTTAACTTCTGGAATATGGACCCATCACCTAATCTTAGTTGGACTTGGATTTGTATTTTCAAAATTAGAACTAATATTTTACCATTCTGCAAATATAATCCATTTTCTTATACTATTATTGTAAGTTTCTGGAATGATCAATGGCTTAATCATGATATCATTCTTAATAATGTCATCCCTTATGAAGAAGAAAAATTCTATCTAGTGTGCATGAACAAGCTACTGTTGGAAGTCTTATTTTTGATGATAGATTCATATTGCCAAGAACTGCTACCCCAAGTTGCACTGCACTATGAAATAAGATCGCTGCTTTACCTCCTATGGTGCTGAGTAATGTCTATACATCATGGTTATGGATAGGTGAGCAGTTCTCTATTAAACATATGTACAATTCATTGATAGGAGTTAAAGTTATGCCATGTTGTAGGTAGCAGAAAATAATCTGGAAAGGTCACAATGAAGCAAAGGAAAATTTCTTTTTATGGAAGGTCATACATAATGCCATTTTCACAAGAGTCAAGCTACTGTCAAGGGGAATTATGATGCCTATCTATTATACTTTTTGTAATGCAGAGCCGGAAATTGTTGAACATCTATTCTTTAAATGCACTAATATTTTAGCAATATAGAAGGAAGCAATGTGTAAAGCTGGACGCAATGATGCGGTTCAGTAAAGTGTTGACGAATGGAAACTCCCTCATTATTATATTTCGAAGGGACATACCAAAGCTTTTTTGATCTCTTACATTATGAAGAAATCTATTTTACTTATATGGAAAATAAGAAATTGAAGGATCTTCATGCCATAGAGCTCCATTGACAACTCGCAAATGAACTCTCATGTCTTTCTGCATATCAGCAATGGAATTTAGTCGATGATTTACGTGTTCGGCCTTGGTATATGAAACTGAAGAAGGAATGCCAAAATTGGCTATCTTCTTTGTTTTGTGTTATGTTTTGTTGTCTTCATCATGATTGATAATCTTGTAACTATGTTTTCTTTCTTTCTATGTTGCTATGTATCTTCCATGATTATCAATAAAGTGGCAGGGGCCCAATCAACCCCGTCGGCCTTGCCAAAAAATATATGTAAAATATGTGTTTTTAATAAGAATGTAAATTTAACGTATGTTATGATGAAAATAATGTTTCCAAGAAAGGGTTACGCATATTTATTATCATTTTATGAATTTAAATAATGAAGATTTGCGAATTTATGATGGTGGACTAACCTAAAAACACTCAAACATGTGTTAAAATGTGTTAGTAGTAGCATATTGGCCTAATTAAGTTAATGCTACAACATATAAGCCTAATTGAACTTTAATTAAGCTCAAATTGAAGTTAATTAATAAAAAGGGAATTTTGGAAAAGGGGAAGGTATGTATTCTCCTCATAAACTATTTCTTCTTCTTTCTGGCTTTTCTTTATTGAGAAAATAGAAATGGCTCCTTCCTCCTTAAAATCTCTAAATAAACCAAGCTTTCGCAACGAAATCAAAAGTTGTGTTACAGCCCGCCTTTTCGAATGATTTTAGATTGGCAATAAACCATACATGTCAGACTCAAACCATTAAAAATGGTTAATTGTTAATGGGGTTTTAATATAAGAAATAAAGAAGACGAGAAAGAAACATAACACAAAATCTCACAGCGGAAGGAAAAATATAAAAAGAACATAAATAAAACATTTATCAATTTACAATGCATTTCAATATCAGAATTAAATAATTATCAAACATACCAATTAATTACAGCAGAATAATACTTGATAAATGCGTTCGTCAAGCTCTATCTTCATCTTCACAACAAGATTTTCCCTAAACTGCTGACCCAAGCACAAAGAAAAACAATACATTCGAGTCATGAAAAAAGTATCTCATGTAAGTCAAATCAAATAAATGAAATATGAGTGTAGTAGCGTAAGAGATGCTTGCGGGATTTTCCATCACCTATCAGTGTATAACGTGAGTGCAATAACTTAAGAGGTGTTACTGGAATTTGAATCTTTTAAGGATACGTTAAACTATATGTTATATAACATAGTGTGCTAATATAATAATTATAATAATCTAAATCCCTATTGGTACCTGTAGGATCTATTCCATTTTGCAACTTTAATGATAGGGAAAAAATAATTATAAATCCAGCTTTGCTAGGTTTATACAAATAATAATATTATTACATGCAATTCAATGTTTAAAAATATTATTTTATATCAATATTGTATGTTATGTTTTTCAACAAATGTTAATTTTCACATGTAATAAGATAATGATATCTATGCTATTATGTTAAAGCTGGTTATAGCTTCCTTAGCTCCCTGTTCGTCTTACGTTCCTTTCAATTCTAAGTTGACAACTATATTAAAAAGGCAAAACTCTGTTCGTTCTACCATACAAACTCATTTCATCTTTTGATGCATGATATATTTCTCATCCTCTTCCTACCTAGCCCAAATTCAACATTAACTTAGTTGTAACAACCCGATTTTTTGGATATCTAGATAAGTAGATTCCAATGTGATATGTAACTTTAAAGAAAAAAAATAAGTACAAATTCAAAGGAGGATAATTCATATAATTAACAATATAAATAGAGAAGATTCTCGAATTATAGTGACTATGTGAATTAAAAATAAGTTGAATTTGAATGATGTAATACGAAAATTGAATTTGTTGACAGATTAATCTCAGCATTTTGACCAAATTTTTCAAAAAAAGAAAATAGAAAAGTCATATTCTTGTTCTGGCGTGATAAATAATGATTCAAATATATGAACCTATTTTATAGCATTCATAAATCTATATATAGCTATTTGGTTCAGAAAGAATAACGAAAAAAGAAAGTAATAAAAGAAGAGTTGTTTTCCTCCTGTGTTTGTTTTCCTTCAATGTTTGTTTTATATCACTGTGAGACTGTTCAGTTGTTCAAATGGTTAACAAATTGGTATTAGAGACGATGGCAAGTTTTGGGGTCACATCGTTGGGGCATATGCCGTTGCCTCACCTTACTAGGACAAATTATGATAACTGGAGTATACAAATGTGAGCATTGCTTGGTGCACAAGATGCATGAGAGGTAGTTGATAATGGCTACACAAAACCAGGGAATACCAGTAACTACATAGCAGCCCAGCTAACGGCGCTGAAAGAGTCATGTAGAAAGATTAAAAAAACTCTTTATCTCATGTATCCAGTAGTGTACGAGTCAGGTTTTGAAAAGATTGATGGTGCAAAGACGTCGAAGGAAGCATAAGAGACTTTGCAAAAGACCTACAAGGGTGCCGATCATGTTAAAAAAAATTAGAATTCAAACTTTATGATGATAATCGGAAACTTTGAGGATGAAGGTGTCTGAAGCAGTATCCGATTACATCACCCAGGTTCAAACAGTGGTAAATCAACTCAAACGTAATGGAGAGACTATGACCGATGCCCGAGTTGTGGAAAAGATCTTGTGGTCGTTAACCGAGAATTTTGAGAACGTCATCTGCGTTATTAAGTACTCGAAAAATTTAGGAGAGTTAACCATCGATTAACTCATAGGTTCACTTAAGACACATGAGCAATGTAAAAAGAAGAAAAACGAGTCACTTGAGGAAGCTTTACAGGCCAATGTGATAGTCAAAGATGATGAGTCATTACTTTCACAGCATAACCGAGGAAGGGAACAAGACCGTGTGAGGATGCAGTTTTGGTTACAGGAGAGGCCACAGACATGGAGACAACAATTCCAAAGAAAAGGGACACACGAGCAAACAAAGTTTGCGTAATCGAGGATGCGGACGTCAAAAAGGTGGTTGGTCGGATCGATCAAATATTGAATGCTACAATTGCGGAAAGTATGGACATTATGCTAAAGAGTGCTGGTCAGACAAGAAGGTTAAAGAAAATGCGAATCTAGTCGAGAAAGAAGAGATAATAGAAGATGGCATTCTAATGTGGCCTATAAAGATACCGACTTATTCAGCGACACAGTTTAGTATCTTGACACCGGAGCGAGCAATCACATGCGCAGACACAAAAATCTATTTATGGAGATGCAAGACATAGAGTACGGACTAGTATCTTTCGGAGATGCTTCAAAGGTCCAAGTAGAAGGCTGAGGTAAAATTCGTTTTTTGCAAGAAGACTAAGTTGGATTGATCAATGATGTATATTATGTTCTGGACCTAAAGAACAATATTATTAGCATGGGGCAACTACATGAAAAAGGATACCTGGTTATCATGAAAGACAAGTTTATGTACTTGAAGGACAAGAAAGATCGATTGATCGCGCATGTAGAAATCACCAATAATCGTATGTTCAAACTCAACTTGAGAAGCATACGAGGAAAGTGCCTACAAGTCGACCTAGATGACAAATATTTGCTATGGCATTTGCGGTATGGACAATTACACTTTGGCGGACTAAGAGAATTAGTCAAGAAGGACATGGTTCATGGACTGCCTATCATGGATTATGCTGGAAAATTTTGTGAAGGTCGTGTGCTTGGCAAGCATGCGAGGAATACTTTCCAAAGGAAGGCTGGATATCAGGCATGAATGCCTCTTGAGACAATACATACCGACATATGTGGTCCAATCATGCCTAAGTCATTTAGCAAGAAGAGATACTTTATCACATTCATAGATGACTACACAATGAAGGCATGGGTTTATTTTCTAAAAGAAAAATCTGAGGCTTTGGAGGCATTCAAGAAGTTCAAGTTGTTGATAGAGAAGGAAATTGGATGTTATATAAAGGCTTTATGGTCGGATAGAGGAGGAGAATACATGTCACCACTATTCACAAGGTTCTACACGAAGTAAGGCATAAAGTGGTTCTTGACCGCAACCTACTCACCTTAGCAAAACAGTGTGGCTGAAAGGAAGAATCGAACTATTCGTGATATGGTTCGGTCAATGTTGAAAACTAAATACATGCTGAAGGAATTTTGGGTCGAGGCGGTACAGTGTTTTGTGTATGTACAAAATCTCTACCCATATGCAGTTGGTGAATCGAACACTAAAGGAAGCCTGGAGTGGACAGAATCCAACTGTGTCGCGTCTAAAGATATTTGGCAGTATGGTTTATGCGCATGTTCCGGATCAGAAGAGAACTAAGCTAGATGATAAAAGAAAGAAGTTTGTGTTTATCGGTATGACACAAAGACAAAGCTTTTAAGTTATTTGATCTAATTGAGAATAAAGTAGTAGTGAGTAGAGATGTACAGTTAATGAAGAAAATGCTGGGATTGGAATAATAAAAAGGAAATAATGCGCAAGGAAGAAAAAGTTATAGCTTCTGTTCCTATGCCAACATTTACACCTACTAGTCCATCTACATCAGCTGACGAGGATCAGCAAAGACAACCAAGAATGCGTTTTTTGCAAGATCTGTATGAATCAGCGCCGAAGGTTCACTTATTATGCCTTTTGGCAGATGTAGAAAATATTACATTTGAAGAGGCAGTGCAGAACAAGAAATGGTAGGCTGCGATGGATGAGGAGATCAAATCCATTAAGAAAAATGAAACTTGAACTTGGTTGAGTTACTGGAAGGACATAGGCCGATCGGAGTAAAATGGGTATATAAGAAGAAGATGAATGCTCAAGATGATATAGAATGATACAAGATGCGACTTGTTGCTAAAGGCTATAGACAAAAGGCGAGGATCGATTATGATGAGGTTTTTGCTCTAGTATCAAGACAATTCGACTTCTTATATCTCAAGCAACACAGTTCCAATGGCCGATCTATCAGATGGATGTGAAATCTGCATTTTTGAACGGTATGCTCGAGAAGAAGTATATGTAAAGCCACCACCCAGTTACATGAAAGCCAGAGAGAGAAAAGTTTTGAAGTTGATGAAGGCGCTATATGGACTGAAGCAAGTACCACGAGCATGGAATACTCGGATTGACACTTACTTCAAAGAGAATGGATTTATGTAATGCCTTTATGAGCATGCACTGTACGTGAAAAAGAAAAAAAAAAGTAATTTGTTGTTTATTGCTCTCTATATTGATGATCTCATTTTCATGGGAAATAATGAGGAGATAGTCAAAAAATTTAAATGCGCCATGACTCGTGAGTTTGAGATAACAGACTTGGGGCTAATGAAGCATCTCCTTGGTCTTGAAATCAAGCAAGGAAAATCAGGAATTTTTGTGTCATAGGAAGCTTATGCAAATGATATTTTAAGGAGATTCAAAATGGAGAATTGCAACCCGGTTGCAATTCCAATGGAACCAGGTACAAACCTCTCTAAATTTGAGGGAGGAGAAAAAGTCGATGCAAGCAGATATTGAAGTTTATTCGAAAGTCTACGGTATCTCGTGTGTACAAGATCAGACATAGCATATAGTGTTGGCATTGTAAGTTGATTTATGGAAGACTTGTGCTACTCGCATTGAAAAGCTATCAAGTGGATTCTTCGATACATTTAAGGAACAAAGTCACTTGTGTTATTTTACTCCAAAACAAATGAGTACAGTCTAGTTGGTTATTCAGATAGTGATTGGCGTGGTGATATTAATGATCGGAAAAGCACATTCGGATATGTGTTTTACATGGGCGACACAACTTTTACATGGCTCTCAAAGGAGCAGTCAATAGTGGCATTATCAACATGCGAGGCAGAGTATATTGTAGCTTCTTTCTGTGTGTGCCATGCAATACGGCTAAGAAAATTGCTATCCAAGTTATAGCTTCCACAACATGAGCCCATTGAGATACGGGTCGATAATAAGACTTCGGTCGAGTTAACAAAGAATCCAGTTCATCATGAAAGGAGCAAGCATAGAGATGTTTGTTTTCACTTCATCCGGGGGCATGTCAAGGAAAAGGATGTGCAAATGAATCATGGTACAAGTCGTGATCAGTTAGCAGATATCTTCACTAAGCCATTGACAAAGCCGGTGCTCGAAAATTGCAAGAAGATGATTGGAATAAAGGGTGGTAAATGCTTGAGTTTTAAGGAGGGATTTTTTGACAGATTAATCTCAGCATTTTGACCAAGTTTTCAGAAATAGAGAAAATAGAAAGATTCAAAATCATGTTCTAGCGTGATAAATAATGATTCAAATATATGATCCTATTTTATAACATTCATAAATCTCTTGTAATAACCCGGAAAATCTGGGCCAGTTTAAAATTTTTATTTTGGCAATTTTAGCGAATTTTGATTATTTAAAATAGATTATTTTAAATAAAATCGACGAGAAATTTATTTTTAATATAATTCGACGTATATATTATACGCGTCGTCGTTAGAATATAAATAATTATATATATAATTATAAATAGAATTGAAAAGGGCGCGGTAGTTCGATAATTCGATTTCAAACTTCAATTGAATGTACCGGGTGAAAAACAATCCGGATTTTAGTGAAACCAAAAATAATGGAATCTAATAGTGAATATCTTTCCAACGAATCCGAAAAATCAAAAGTTCGTAGCGGGGATCAAAAGATATGTCCAGTTGAAAATTCTGAATAGTCGCTATGGAATTCAGGCCCTTAAAAATGGACATTTTGCAAATGACCTCGGATTTCGACGAAACCACTTTTGTTGGATCCGCGATGTCAAGTTATTGCTAGATTCCAAATTTCATAATTTTTCGAATCAGTATGTGAGCATGGCAAAGGAAAACGCGTTTGGCCAGTTTCAGTTGATTTTAATCGACTGAAAAATGACCATTTTTCAAATGGTCTCAGAATTCGACGAAATTAGTTTCATTAGGACCGTATCATCGATACGAAGCTAGAAATAATTTTTCTGGAATTTTTCGAGTTAGTATGTGACCCCGGTAATTTGAAATGTACGTTTAAAATTCAATATAGTGATTTAAATGTAAATTCAAAGGAAACTGATTGTAACGATCGAATCAGCTTACGATATATATCCCATTGTGTTCGGAATAGGGGTAAAACGCTATGGACGACAGGCGGTGGGCCTCGTTTAGAGGTCGTATGTAAAAGTCAACTTTTTGCAAATTAAATAAAATAAAATAATAATAATAATAATATTTTCCCTCTTCCCTTAAATCCTCCTGCCCCCCCCCCCATATTCTTCAACCCAAATCGACAGAAAAAAAAAGAGAAAACCCACGGAGCTGAAGCCGTCGCCTCCCCATCGCAACCGCACCGAAGTCCGGCCACCGCTCTCCAGCCTCCGCTCCTCCTTCCTATCGACGAGCCGCTCCCAATCCCCAAACCCCCGAGCCACCTCGCGACGCAAACCCTAGAACCCGTCGAACCCTCCCATGCGCCACCGGGCAGACCGCCACCGCCTCCATAGCCGCCTCCCCCCTCGCCCTTCCTCTCTCCTTCTACCAAAACCGCACCCAATCCGTACCCTTGGCCGATGGAGCACCCCCACAGCCTCGCGCCATCCTCAAAACAGACCCCCCCTCGTTCGTGCTGAAGAAACAAAGTAAGTTTTGATTTAGGTTTTTTATTTATTTTTAATATTTAAATTCAGTTTAAATTCAGTTTTAAAATCTGTTTAAAATTATTTAGAAAATATAGTCGTTGTTTTGAAAATATAGATGTCATTGTTATGAAAATATAGGATTAACTTCGAAGAAAAATATGATTTTTATATTTTTAAAGTATTAAAAATATAATCTTTATTATGTAGAAGTATTAAAAATATAATCTTTATAATGTAGAGAAAGTAAAAATGTGATTTTTATATAATGTATAGCATAGTAAAAATGTGATTTTTATATACATAGCAACGAAATAAAAATAGGATTTTTATGTATTGAACTTCGAAAGAAAAATATGGTTTTTATATGTTCAACTTCGAAAGAAAAATATGGTTTTTATATGTTGAACTTCGAAAGAAAAATATGATTTTTATATATTGAATAGCGAAGTAAAAATATGATTTTTACATATGTAGTGGCTACGGGCAAAGAAGATGACGAAGATATTGGTTAGCTATCAGTGAGAATTTCTCACCTTTCAATTTCATTTCTATTTATATATATATATACTAGGATGCAGACGGTGCTTAGTAGCACCCGACACAATCGTCCACAGACTATGGACTTGTTTGTTTGGTTGCATAGATTAGTTATATGATTTGATTTGAATTTGGTTGTTTGGTGATTTGATTGATGTGTGAATGGCGTGGGCCTTCACTAGACCGGGGATAAGGCTAGGCCTCGTCCCATTTCTAGTATCGTGCCGTTATGCCGCCGAAATTTTCTAAAATAAGTTAGAAAAATAAAAATATCATTTTATTTAAAGAATGAACTGGATAGAAATTCAAGTGTTGAAATATAATATTTTATCGTTAAAAATATAATTTTTAACGTGAAGTGAATAAAATAAAATATTCATTTATAAACCAGACGGTTTGTTTATGTACACCTATTTGAATGACATTGATTGGGACGATAAATTTTACACATCGCCCAACAGCACAAATAAAATATGTGTTTGATTGTTTGAAACCCCACACGGGTGTTGGGATGAAATTTGAAGTTCACTCATCCTGATTGATTAAATATGTCGATCGATCGATTGACAGGCTTTTATAAGCGTTAGATATCTATATTTGATGCTTATACAGTGTAGTGCACTTTGGTTGATGGTTGATTATTTTTCAATGATATTATATACATGTGTTGTATGGAATCCATATAATTAACTTTATATGGTGATTGATTGGGCCTCATTCCAATCGTGAAAATAAAGAATATTTTGATAATAACAAATATTTTGATAATAGGAAATATTTGAAATAGAATATTTGGAAATAGAAATATGTGAAGCCGTGATGATTTGATTGACGCCATTTAGACGTGAACGATATTTATATCGATTTTAAACGATTTCGAAATGAATTGAATTGAAAACGATTTCGAAATGAATTGAATTGAAAACGATTTCGAAATGAATTGAATTGAAAACGATTTCGAAATGAATTGAATTGAAAACGATTTCGAAATGAATTGAATTGAAAACGATTTCGAAATGAATTGAATTGAAAACGATTTCGAAATGAATTGAATTGAAAACGATTTCGAAATGAAATGAATTGAATTGAAAACGATTTCGAAATGAATTGAATTGAAAACGATTTCGAAATGAATTGAATTGAAAACGATTTCGAAATGAATTGAATTGAAAACGATTTCGAAATGAATTGAATTGAAAACGATTTCGAAATGAATTGAATTGAAAACGATTTCGAAATGAATTGAATTGAAAACGATTTCGAAATGAATTGAATTGAAAACGAATTCGAATGGAATTGAAAGCGAATTGAAATAAATTCAAATTGAATTGAAATTTGAATTGAATAGAAATGAATTTTAAAACGAATTTATAGAGAAGAATTCAATTTTGATTTGAATTGAAATGAAAGTTGAAATTGCTTTTGAAACGAATTTTAAAACTATTTATATAATTCGTTTTAAATAGAAATCGACGAAGTATATGTTATATATATTATATATATAATATAATGGCCTGAATAGAACGCGCCGCGCCGCGGCAGTTCGTGAATTTCGACCATTTATTTCAAACGGACATTACGGGAGATCCGACTGTCGGATTCTCCTAAAACCGGAACCGTTGGGTTCGTATCGAAAAGAGCTTTCTAACGAATATTAGAAATTAGAAATCTAACGGTTGGATTTGGAATAATGTCCAAATCAAATTTGAAAAAGGTCGCTGTAAGTGCAGTTCGATGGCCATTGATGGAAATCGACTGTACGGGCCTTGATAAAATTATTAAAAATAATAATAATTTGTGTAAAATCATAAGAAATGATTTAGAAAGAATTGGGATGAAAAACTTCATGTTTGAAAAGATAAAAATAGATTTTTATCGAAATGAACTAGTTTTGAACTAGAAATATAATTCTATTTATTTTTAAATAAATAAATTGAATTTGAAAAGGGTTTTAAAAATAACCAAAATTTCCAATGATTGCATTGGAGTGGATTTGAATCGAAATTGTCGTCGGAATATTTCGATGTTGGAATTCGTGATTATACAGATGTTGTTATGGAAATTTGAAAGATATATATTTATATCGTTATTTCCAATACGACATTTGTTAGTCGTAGGATTTGATATTGAATATAAGCCGATATATTTTCTATTCAGAGCCTTGTATTGAATATCAAATGTGATTTGGGTTTGTCGTGAATGGTGTCTTCACTAACACTGTTCTTGAACCCCGTTGAGAAAAGATTAAATCTTTTTATTTAGATTTAATGAAGTGTACCAATTAAATAATATTTAATTGGGATTGAATTGATATTGATTTTTGGGTTTATCGTGAACAGTGTTTTAAATAACACTTGTTCTTTAACCCGATAATTAATGGAATGTGAGTTTGGGTTTATCGTGAACTGTGTTTTAAATGACACTGATTCTTTAACCCAGTCGAAGATTAAAACTAAGTGGAGTTTTAATGAATCTTTAATTAGATTGAAAAGATCGAGAATGGAGTATCACCAGTTTTACTCCAGGCGATAGTTAAATCTTTAATTAGATTTGAACGTGAAATGGTAATTGAATTTACCGATAACACTGTGGTGTTAGATATGAAGTATTACCAGTTTTACTTCATGGGATGAATAGGTTGGGATTGGGAAATAAAATAAATGATTACTTCGGTGTGGTTCGCTAATCCCGACTAGTTTGAATTGATATTCAAAGGAGATTAAAGGATAAATTTAAAGAATTTATCTTGGATAAAATTAATGGGAACTTTTTCCCAAAGTATAGGAATATTTGAATAAAAGAATATTCTGAATCGGAATGAGGCGTATGTTGTGTTTGTGTAACACTTTTATAATATATACGCGAGTTATTCAGAAAGACCGGGTTTATCCCATTCTGAATAACTAATTCGACGTGGTGTCGAAGATGAAGACGGTGGTCGAAGACCAGAAGTCTTCACGTCGTTTGGGTGATTACTGATGATCTTGATTGGGCTGTACACCCAAGAAGATGGAAACAGTTGGTGATCGTCCAGACGTACTTGGAGATCGATGGATATGCGGGGTACTAGGTGCCTCCGGTTTCGTTCAGACCTAGAACGGACTTGTAAATGGACTGTGTGTCTGACATTGGATTTTAGTCTGTGTGATTGATCTCTATTAAATATATATCTGTTTGGCGGCGGAGAATTTATTCTCTTGCTTAACGCCCTTCTCTGAGACGTACGAGCTCAGGGGTTATATATTAATGGATATCAAACGCATGGAGTGAATTTCCTGTGTGGCATGCCTAAGTGGCAATTGATCGAGGCTTCTGTTGAAAAGCAAAGTCTTGTGGTGATGATCAAAGCAAGGCCTTTGTGGCGTAGATTTGTGTAACGTTTACTTCGCGTGTTTCACACCCGGTATGAACCAAAAACGGGAGACGGACCTCAGGGAGGGCATGCGTTTCCTTCTAGCTAAAAAGTGGCGTCAGTGGTTTTACACGCCCTGACGAGTTTGACTTATGTGGTTGTTGCTGTTGCGAGGCGCCTCGGATTGATCGGTCGTTCTCGAACCGATGGAGTCATTTAGTTGGCTCATTTACGCCCCAAAGGGCGGGGAAACGTAGTGTTCAGGCATTTTAATCCACATCGGTGGACCGGCCCTGACGATCCAAGGGCCCACCTGAGTCTGGGTCCTGAGGGGCGGGCTAGAGCGTCTCGAATCGGTTGAGGACTATCTTTTGCCTCGGTTCATAGATGGAAACCCAATTTCCAAATACGTGATTCTGCGGTTTTATTTGTAGAGCCTAGTATGGCGACATAGTGGGATGGGGCGCTTATGCCGTCTATGATTGATACTTATGATTTGAAGTTGTTTTATACACTATGCACTTATAATAGTATCAAACGATTTGTTTTAACCGTATCAAGCATTCTTTGGTTGTTATAAGGGAAAACCCTATCCTCGGCTGCGTTGCATTGTGTGATGGGACCTGGGTCTTATAACAGCTTCATTTTTATTTATTTAGCATTGCGCTGTTTGTTTTATGCACTGGTATTCTTGGGAGGAAACCCGTTCCGTGTTATACGGCGTGGTCCCTTGATTTACCTAACTTTAAAATAAAGATTAACTGTTTTAGTTCTCACACCAGTCCCATGACCGACCTGGAGTTTATTGTTTTAACCTAAACTCTGGGTGCCCTTATTTTGACACGGGCAGCTAGTAGTTTTGGTTTTGCAGATTTATATTCACAGGATCCTGGTTTACAGCTGGAACGATATCCGGAAAGCTTTGTATCCGTATATCTCCTTCTAGTTGTGTATTGTTTTATTTTTCCGCTGATATGTATTTAAATGTAATTTAAATCTCTGATATTTCTGTGTAATATTCGTTTATACTCTGTATATTCTTGTAATCTGATGCGTTGTTGTAATATACAATGAAATGTTCTTCTGTTTGTGTTCTGTTTTGTCCTGTTCTCAAACGATAGGGCGTTTCGAACGGCCTGGATCGGTTTAGCGACTGGTTCGGATCGAGCGAAATTCCTTTTCGTTACATCTCTACATATAGCTATTTTGTTCAGAAAGAGATAACGAAAAAAGAAAGTAATAAAAGCAGATTATTTTCCTTCTATGTTTGTTTTCCTTCTATGTTATTTTATATCACTGTGAGACTGTTCAGTTGTTCATATAGTTATTAAATCCAACATGTATTTATTGTATAAACATAAACATGAAGAAAATGAGGTTTGAAAATCTTGTAATATATGTTTAATGATTTGATTTACCAAATGCAATAATTTGGGTAAATTATTACTAAACCACGGTTTGGTTGTTAAAAGCGAATATTAAAAACATGGAATATCAATTGGAAATCAATATTTAAGCATAACATATTTTTAATATAATTTATTAAGTTGGTTAAAACAAAACAATGAGTGTATGGTTGGTTTTGTAATTAAAGTGTAAAATGTTAAGTAATTGAAAATTGTAAGATGAGAAGTTGCGTTCTTTATTAAAAACCATGGTTGAAAATAGTTAAATAAATTTATTAAGTAACAATGTAGTATTTAGTTGTGAGGCTTTGCCAAAAAATGTAACGACCCAAATTTTTAGTCAATTTAAATTTTGAATTTTTATTTAATTTTAATGGATTTTTTTCTATTCTTCCGCTATGTATTTCTATATATTCCGCTGCATTGTAATTTATTATTCTATGATATTGTTCCACTGTGAATCAAATATCTGTACTCTTATATTCTTGGACTCTGTTGTAAATCGTTGTAATAACAATGAGTAGTTGTTTTGTTTCTTTCTGATGTGTAGTATGCCCAAAGTAACGGTTCGAGAATTTCTACCATTTCGGATCGGACCTGTGCGGTTTACGGTCAATTCGAACGGCGGGGATTTTCTAGTCAATACAAATGGTGTTAGAGCTTTGGTTAATTCAAAAGCTTTGGGGTATAACACGTTAGAACAGAAAGAAAGAATCATCAGAGATAGGATTAGTAACATCCTATAAGAATATCTCATTAGAGATAGGATCAGCAGTAGTATTTTAGAATAAGTGACTCATTAGAAATGGGGTTGGTAATGCCCTAGAATGAGTTGAGAGAGTTATGTGTATATGAGAGACGTATTATTGATTATTATACATTTATATATAATCTAATTTTTAAAATATACTTTGGGTATGTAAAGATATATGTTTCGACAACATATGAATTTGAAAAGTTAATCAATCAATTAATTGCTGGCTGTGATGTGTGATAATTAGTTTAACTAATAAAATAAAAGAATTTGGAATGATAAAACCAATAGGAAAATGAAAGTTAAATTGAACCAAGTCAAATCTAATGTTGAACTGAACTGGAAATTAGTTGGGATTGGGTATATATACATGTTGAATAATTTACTGAGTGGAAGATAAGAAGAGGAATAAAATCGTATGCTCGACAAAAAAGTACATATTTACTGTATTGATTGGGTTTGATGATTTTATGAACCGACTGGCAATTCGCTTGGCTTTTGGATTTTATTTTTTGATTGTTGAGAGCTTAGAGAGGCAAGTTGTAGTTGTACTGATTGACCAGTACAAAGGATGTTATGGCAAAAATTTAAGGCATAAGGAAATTTTCAAGAAACTAGGAGGTTCTTAGAAAACTGAAAAGTTTAAGAACTTGAGTTAGAGCAAAGGGTGAGTTGGCTAAGTAAACGACCTTCAGTTTCGTCTTCCTTTTCGGAGATGAAAAGTTTTTAAGTGGGAAAGAATGTAACGACCCAAATTTTTAGTCAATTTAAAATATGATTTTTTAATTGATTTTAATGGATTATTTTCTAGTCTTCCGCTATGTATTTTAATGTATTCGCTTCATTGTAATTTATTATTCTATGATATTTTCCGCTGTAAATCAAATATCTATACTCTGATATTCTTGGACTCTGATGTAAATTTTTGTAATAATAGTGAATAGTTCTTTTGTTTTTGTCTAATGTGTTGTATGCCCAAAGTTAACGGTTAGAGAATTTCTGCCGTTTCTGGTCGGATCTGTGCGGTTTACGTTCGATTCGAAAGGCGGAGATTTTCAAATCGTTAAAAAATATATTTACTTGTGTCAAGATATAGTAGTTCAGGAAATTGGTGGTCAAAAGTGAATCTCTGATAATAAAAGTAGTGTTTACAAAATTTATTGTGTTGTAATTAATATTATAGGAGAAATATTGATTGAGAATCAATACTTGAGTATTAAAAAAAAATTTGGTTGCGTATTTATTTTGCTTGAATTAATGTGTTATGTGTGAAATTAATACTAATTTGTAAGTTTAAACAAAAAATTGTAAAATATGTATTTTTTTAATAAGAATGTAAATTTAACGTATTTTATGATGAAAATAATGTTTTCAAGAAATGATTACACATATTTATTATCATTTTATGAATAGAAATAATGAAGTGTTGTGAATTTATGATGGACTAATCTAAAAACACTCAACCATGTGTTAAAATGTGTTAATAGTAGCATAATGGCCTAATTAAGTTAATCCTATGACACATAAGCCTAATTGGACTTTAATTAAGCTCAAATTGAAGTTAATTAATAAAAGGCAATTCTGGAAAAGGGAAAGGTACGTATTCTCCTCAGAACTCTGTCTTCTTCTTTTTGGTTTTTCTCTACTGAGAAAATAGAAATGACTCCTTTATCCTTAAAATCACCAAATAAACCAAGCTTTCGTAATGAAATCAAAAAGTGTGACAACAAACATTTTCGAATGATTTTAGATCGACAATAAACCATACATGTAATACCCAAACCGTTGAAAATGGTGAATTGTTAATGGGGTTATAATATAAGAAATAAAGAAGGAGAAAAAGAAACAAAACACAGAATCTCACAGCGGAGGGAAAAATATAATATACATTTCAATATCAGAATTAAACAATTATCAAACATTCCAGTTAGTTGCAACAGAATAATAATAGATAAATACGTCTGTCAAGCTCCATCTTCATCTTCATAACGAGATTTTCGCTAAACTGCTGACCCGAGCATAAAGAAAAACAATACACTCGAGCCATGACCAAGATATCTCATGTAAGTCAAATTAAACAAATGAAATATAAGTATAGTAGCACCAGAGATGTTTGCGGGATTTTCCATCACATATCAGTGTATAATGTGAGTGCAATAACTTAAGAGATGCTACTTAATTTCCATCTCCTAAGGATCTGTTAAACTAGATATAATATAACATAGTGCGCTATTATAATAGTGTATATTCAGTAAAGTAAAACATTAATATAGCATAAGTATGATTGCCGTTTTTATCCTTACACCGTTTACAATACCACAATCTATATAGATACAGTAAAACCACCGTAAGCTAGTGGCTATCAGAAAGCACTCCATACATAAGGTACAAAACGAAACCGTAGCGAGCGCAATGAGGATAACATGACAAGGCACAAGAGGGAATATGCAACGTAGGAATCTACCAGTTGCACTCCCAGACTAGTGGTAACGCATAGCTGCAACTACTGCCCACCTTGAACAACATTCCCAAAATTACAGATATGCATCAAATCAAATCTAACCGAGGAACTATAATAATCAAGGAAGAAGTGTTGCTGGAAAAGGGTAGCTAACCCACGTGGTCACAATATGGCTCCTGCTGTAGTCATTTTAATTATGAAGCGAAGGTCAAGGATATTCATCATCGTTCTCTTACTTCATTTCAGCGGTGTTCACCAACCATCCTACTTCATTCTGGATTCATCCACTATGTACACTGTTGTTAAAGTGGTTCCCGTATTTGTAGAGAGTATGACAATATCCAACTCCGGTCTCTTTAACAACCAAACGTTTACATTTTTCACACCGTGGTCATTTATATTTTAAATCATATTTTAATGTCATAAATATATTCACTTTATTTATTGATTTATTCATTATTTAATTCAAATCAATTCAATATCTGATACTCTTTCACACTTTCCAATCTCATATTTCAAAATGGTAAATATTAACAACTCGAATATTGTTAATCAAAGGAATCTTTATAATCAAAATCTGGATTATTTAATCGGATTCAAAATATACTATTAATTTGAAATTTCTAAATCTAGTGCAATAAAGTTAGCTTAAAAGAATTATAAAATATAATAACTACATTACTATAGAGTAGTCTAATCAAAACAGTTATTAACATGATAGGTTATTTAAATAGTTATAAAATAAAAAATTGAAGAAATAAAAAATTATTTTATAAAATAGTCATAAATATAATAGTTAGTCTAAATAATTATAAAACAAATTGTTAAATTAATATAAAATAGTTTTATTAGGATAGTTATAATTAATATAATTAAATTTAATATACAATAAATTTATTTAATATAGTTATAAAATAGTATATTCTGAATTAAAATATTTAAATTAATATAATTTTTTTATCTAAAATAATTATAGATATAATAGTTAAACTAATATAAAAAAATTTATTTAACATAGTTATAAAAGTAAAATAGTTAAATTCATATAAAATAGTTTAATTAATATAAAATATTTCTCTTGACCACGGTGTTCGTATCTAATTTTACCTATGGCCAAGTGATCATTTAGTTTAAATTTCAATTTCACGAGTTTATATCATTTCAGCTCATATCAAAATCATACGTATATAACATTTCAATCTATTTCTTAATTCAAGTATTCGATTCCCAAATATGAAAATTATCAGTTTATCCTGTTTTAATGACATAAGGTGACAAGTATACATCATAATCAATAGTAATTAAATCAATCATCACGACAACAATTAAACATAATGTGAAATCACCATCAATACAATCAAATATATGTCACAATAGTGTCGGTTATCAAATATCAATGTATAACTAGCAATTTAGTTTCACCATTATTTAAATATCATTCAAATAAATGGAAATTAACTGACAATTCAAATTTAGTTCTATTTAAACATACATCCAATTTGCAAATAATCAATCAGATAATATTTTTCATACATATCAATTTAGCATGTGTCAAATGTCAATTAATAGTTATAATCAGTTTCGATGTCAAATTTTATTCTCGAATGTTAGTTAAACGAATTATATAGATTTAACTTAGCTTTTATAAATATCTTAGTACTTCGTGAGTGGTTCAGAACACTCACCTTTGATTTTTGCATCAAACCTGAAATCCAAACGAACGCCAAAAATTCGCCAGTCTTTAAATTTAACCAATCCGACTTTATGTTATTCGAAATTTCAGTACGAACTCAACGGAGAAAACTGGCATAGTACATGTGTTATGGCAATGAAGGACAACATTTGTGTCCATCTTTGTCATCTTTCATTGTTATCTGTTGACATGCTTTTTGGTAAAGTTGTCACACGTCAAGATTTTGTTTAGGGACGCGATCAAGTGTCGGGAACATCATCAAAAAATACAAAGCGATTTGGTTAAACTCGCAACATGTTCGAAAAAGGATCAGAAATGGCATCGATTCATAAAATCACCGTCGATGGACTTGGAAAAACTAGAGTAGTAAAAATAAGTGATCGATTCGGTCCGATCAGCTCAAAATGCTTGAGCGTGTCGGTCCAATCACGTGGCAAAGCTCGTCGTGGAAAAATATACGAATTTCAGCAAAATCGCGTTTTGCACACCTATGAACAGCTGATCGGGATGGCATGATCACGAAAAATTGCCTGCGCGACTCACGGCGTCAAAATCTGATAAGTTGGCAAAAAGAAGATCTGGCACATCAAAAATGTCTGATCAACATGGAAAAACATGAAAACCATGTATAAATCATGGTCAAATCATTGTAGAAATCTAGCACATTTTGTACTTTAGAAAATGATGGATCAGCACGAGAAAATTGGGGAAGACCCCGTGTGCATGCTTGCCTCGGCACTGTTCGGATATGGTAAATTTGGAAATTTGGGCATGGGATTTTGTTTCCCTCAGATTTCGAATCCCTCAGGGATTCGAAATCCCTGAGTCACATCCTTGCCCAAGCAAGGTTTTCTTCGTATCCGACATAGGATACGAAATTTGGAAAACATAGAGGGAGTCAAAGTTTGGCATTTGAAATATGGCTGAGCAACACGCAGGTTTCGAAATTTTACCATGACCGCACCATGGATTTTGGATTCGAAAATTGATAGATCAGGCTCGGATTTGAAATAGGAATCAAGCATTTTTCCTTGATTAACACGTGTTTGACATGTTAATTTGGGATTCGACATTTGCAAGGCCAAGAAAGTGGAAAATCAAGTTTATACGAGCAGATCAGCTGTTTTCTCCTGATCAACACGGGTTTAGCAATGTTTTTCGGGATTCGAAATTTGTGAACAATAGGATAAAGAAATTTCAACTCTACCTTGGTTTTTCGACTCTGATTTTGGGATGTGAATTTCGTACCCCTCAGGGATACAAAATTTGTACTTACACACCCAAAACTCACTTATATATATCCTCTTGCTTGACATTCATAGGGGTTGGTTCTCATTTGGTGTTTTGGACTTCTTGGAGCTCTCAAGCATCATTAATGGCAGTTGCCTTCTTCTCAATGACTATTGGACATAGCTCGGACCTCTAAAACATTGCACACACATTTTCCTTTAACTTTTGGACATTCAATTGGACATTTGGCATGCTTTTGGACATATTTTCACAATTTTGGACATTGGGGCTATTTCTTAGACATTGACGCTACTTTTTGGACATTATTGACCAAATCAACATATTTTTCATCCAATGAAGAAGAAGAAGGGAATTTTGGTCAGAGTTTAGAATTAACAAGCATTTTGTTGTTCTATTGTAACAATTTGTACACAAATATTGTTTGAATTTGTACGACAATTATAATCAACAATTATACGATGAATGATTACTATAAAGTGGGCGTAGCCATTAGCGTTGAACCACTATAAAAAGTTATTTTCTCCCTGCATTTCATTACTTCTGATTTGGATTATTGTTTTTCTACAAAACATACACTCGAGCGTTGGAATGTGCGAATATTATTGGAACTAGTACCAGTGTTCCTTAAGTTTCGACTCGGGACTTCGGGGCAACACCGCAAATCGACACAAATCCTCAGAACTGTGTCGGTCCAGCTACACTCGGGGGCACCCCTAACCCCGACATCGCTCCAGCCCGTGACGCTTTGGTTGGTCAAGTTGCGAGCTCTGTTGTTGGTAATATTGTTCAAGTGTAGGTGGCACAGCTTTGGATGGTTGTGCTTCCATGGTTCTGGGAGTCAGAATTGTTCCTGATCCTCATGTTGGAATTTATCCGGATATTCTCCTCGCTAATCAGTCGATTCCTAATTTGGACTTGAACACTGGGGTATCAGTGTTGCTTTGGATAATCTGAATCCCTTGCTTGATTTTGGAAATGGTTGTCAAATCGCGGATGTTATTCGTCAATTCACATGAGACGGAGCCTCTTCTTTGGACTTGGATTGTCTTGCTCGTAGTCCGTTCTCTTTGGATATAAGGTATTATCGCAACCCACCGAATTTCAAACTACCGGATTTCAAACTAACGGTGTTGGAAGCTTATGATGGTTGGAAGGATCTGAGCGCTCACTTGATGCGATATATTTAGCATATGAAAGTTCTCTCCGTGTTAGAAAGTGTCATGACAAAGTGTTTTCCGCTTTACTTAATAGATATTATTGTTATGTGGTTCAAGCAATTGGAGACAGACTTGATTACTTCTTGGAATGCTTTGGTTGGCATGTTTGTGGAACAGTTCAAAGGCAACATCGCTCATCCAAAAAGCGTGATGACTATAAATGGCATTAAGCAGAAGCCTTGCGAGACTGTATGTAAATTCTTGAAATGGTTTAATGCTACGGTGGCTTCATTTGACAGACCTAACCCATCTATTGTTTTGATGGTCGCGTTTTCTGGTGTTTTGGATAAATCTGACTTCAAGAGTTCATTGCATTGGGACCCGTTAAAGGATCTTGGCGAGTTCTATTTTAAAGCCGAAAAATTCCTTCGGGAAGAGAATGCGATGACGGATAAAAATGTTCATGTAATATGGTTAATGGCGGGAAACTATCCGACTCTTGTAAAGCAAAGGATTATGTTACTAGTAAATCTTCTTCAAGGAATGATCGCAACAAAGCTTGGAAACAACCTAAGTTTCCATCTTATTCAAAGCTTATTCACACCCTCGAGGATATTTACCTGGAAGTTCATCTCGTTGCTCCTTTTGAAAAGCCTCCCACAAGGGAGTCGACTCAAGGAGAAAACGAGATTGGTCGGCATTGCTTGTTTCACGACCTCGATGGTCATGACACAAGCAATTGTCGACATCTCAAGGAAATGATTGAAGTGCGTGTCAGGTGTAGAGAGTTGGCATAGTTTGTTCAGAACCGGGCTGTGGTGCGAGGACATGTATAACCCCCTTATGGGACTCGGGATAGGCCCAGATCAGCACTCGTCCTGACGGCATTGTTATCAACTGAACCCCTTACTGGCTCTGACTTCTTGGATGTAAGTCTCCCTGACATCAGTATCTTTCGGCTTGCGACTTTTGGTCTTCTGGCTTTGTGGATATTTTGGTTACTTGATCTTGGTTCTTCTTGATCTTCTGGATATTGGCCTTGGCTTTTTGGTATCTTGGATTTGGTTCTTGTGGATTCTCTAGTTTCTTGAATTTTGGTTTTCTAAGCCTTCGATTTTTTAGCTTTGGATGTTGGGTTCTTTAGTTTCTTGGTTTCTGGATTCATGGCTCTTAGATGATGGGCTTCTCACTTAAGGCTCTCTTATTTTTGGTTTTCTTTCTTTTGGATCTCTTGGATTTCTTGAGCCTATGGCATTGTCTCTCTTAGCATTTCCTAGATTTGGTTACTCGGTTCATGGCCCGTGGTTTTGGTTTTAAGGACTTCGGTCCTCTGGATGTATCCTTTCTTTTTGGTTATTTTGGTTATTTAGGCTGTAAGATGGTTGAATCAGCATACCCATGTACGGGAACAGGCATCCTTAGGCACGCCCTTTGTTTGACAATATACCATCACCCTCTCTAGTTATTAATGAAAAGTTTACTTTTCACAGTTTTGGATTTTGAACGACTAAGTTTGGCTACCCATGTGACGGGAATAGAGAAGTTCCCAGGCATGCTCTTTGTAAATCATAAACCGTTCGCTTTCCCTTACAAATGAATTTGGAATCAAAAGACGACCAAGTCCGCCTACCCATTCATGGGGGCATGCTAGCCCCCTAGGTATGCTATTTACAGGAGACGAACCGTTGTGCTTTACTTTTGTCTTTACTAAAAATCCCTAACTTTAATAAAATTACTTTTCCAAGTAAGGATGCTTGCTTGTGGAGTATGAAATCGACAATAGGATCGCAAACTTTATTAAGCTTCTGGCTGTCTTGGCTGCTTGTCCTACTTTGACAAGATTGCCTTGATTTATAGTGGGTTTAGATCTTGAACATCTGGTCGGTGGATCCTGCTCGTTTGTCTATGGGGTCAACCTGTCAAGAGATCCCGAATTACATTGAGTGGGCTTTTTAGTGACATGACAAGATTATTCACTCGCGGTTATCCTGGCCTCTTGTTGAACTTCGACGGCCTTCATCGGGTTACAGGTTTTCTGGTTTATTGGCTTTGAATTTCTAGCTAATACGATCCAACGCGATCGTGGCTCTTCAGTTTTTTGGTTATAAGAGTTCACTTCAGACTTCTCCCGGCTTTAGTTTTTGGATTTCTAGATTTTTGATTTTCTCGCAAAACACATCTTCCTTCGATCAAGCAAGACATGTTTTGGGGGACAATGAAGGACAACATTCGTGTTCATTTTTATCATCTTTCATTGTCATCCTTAGCCTTGTTCCTTAACCTTTGAGTTTTCAAAGAGAATAATGAGCTTGGAATACGTCTATAAATATTTCATTCTGTTATATTCCGTTCATTATATCCTATTATTAATTTTTCATCCTTGGGAAAAACTTTCTTTCGACCGAACCCTCTTTGGTGTATGATACCTTGGGTTGTAAATTTAGAGGAACCTTATATCATGTCCCTTTGTGTGTATTTTCCTGTTGGATTAAATAATTCAAATGAGATAGAACGTGAATCAAAATCTAACAGGATAATTTGGAACTTATATTGCGAAAATAAATATAATGATTTAAATTAATCAGAGTTACATAGCAGAAATTAGTGGACTATTTCAGCTGAGCACATAGACTAATATATATAAGAGGGATTAAATAGATGGAGTATAAATGATTACATTATTGCTAAGAAATAAAGCGAAGTGTATAAATAAATGGTTGATTGGTTGTGGTAAATTAAATTGTAGGTTTATATTTATTTGAAATATAATAGGTATATTTGGGATAAGAAAATAAATACAACCATGAGTAAACTAAAACATGGGATTACTTGTTGTGTTGAATTGTCCATTGAGTTCTTTAAGGGTTTTGGTCAGTACGTCTCATTAACTTCATCGATAAAAATTTCTTAAATACTTGTACGAGACGTTCGAACTTAAAGTTAGGCAATAAAATAATTAATTAAAGAAGAATGATATAAAAATATTCATGTTCAATTAGTATTAAACTATTAAATAAGATGAGAAAAATAGAAGGGATAGCGAGGCAATGTCGATACTAAATCGACTTTGCAACTAAGTAAAGAGGTGAATCGTTATATATTTCATGGTTTAATATTACTTTGGAGATGATATAAAGAGTTATCACAAGTAAAACTGTGTTTTGAAAAAGTTAAAGAAATAAATATGGGAGTACAAGAGTATAAAGAGTTACCTAAAAGTGTAATTATCTTAAACATAAGCAATATTTTAGGGATACACTCTCATGTTAAGTAAAAGACATATGCATCAATTGAGTTATTAATAATGAACCGAAAAATGGAAAGGCTATTTTGATTCTATAATCAAAACAACGGCTATTTTTTGGGGAATTGATGAAAACCAATGGTGAGCCATCGTCACTAGGTAGTGTGCGATTGGATATATGCTATGTGAAGGATGGGATGTAATGCTTAATCTATTATGTATTATTGATGGATAAATGACGAAATTTTATATACTGTGTATTTAAACCAAGAACTATATTTTGCTAAAAGAAGAAATTTTTTGAAGAGTTAATTAGAAACAAATAATATATATTTGTAATCATTAGGAAAATTGAGATGATGCAACTTGTTTACTGAAGGAGTCAGTAACAACCCGGGATTTTGGATACCTGCGTAAACTGATTTAATATGATTTGTAACTTTAAAGCAAAAAAAAAAAAAAAAAAGAATTCAAAGGAGGATAATTAATATAACTAATTAAGAGTACAAACATAGAAAATTTAGGTATTTACAAGTGACTATGGTAATAAAGATTGAGTTGAATTTAAATGTAATATGAAAACTAATTCCAACCATTGTGTAAATATAAATTTAAAAAAGATGAAGTTTGGAAATTTTGTAATATGTGTTTAAAGAATTGTTTTTTCAAATGAAATAGTTGTGTAAATTATTATTAAACCACCGTTTAGTTATTAAAGCGAATATTAAAAATATGGAATACTAATTGGAAATCAATATTTAAGCATAAAGTATTTTAGTATAATTTATTAAGTTGGTTAAAACCAAATAATGAGTTTTTGTTGTTTTATAGTTAAAATGTGAAATGCTAAGTGGTTGAAAATTGTAAGACGGGAAGGCATATTCATAATTTAAAACCATGGTTGAAAATGGTTAAATAAATTTATTAAGTAACAATGTAATATTTTGTTGTGTCAAGACACGATACTTTTGTAAATTAGCGTTTAAAAGTGAATTTTTGGCAATCAAAGTAGTGTTTGTAAATTTTATTGTGTTGCAATTAATGCAAAAAGAGAAATATTAATTGAGAACCAATATTTGAGTATAAAATAATTTTAATTTGGTTGTTTATTTATTTTGTTAAAAATAATATGTTTTGTGTGAAAATAATATTAATTTTTTAAGTTTGAATACGGAAGTGTAAAATATGTGTTTTTAAATAAGAATTAAATTTAATGTATGTTATGATGAAATTTATGTTTAGAATATATCAAGAATGGGTTGTACATATTTATACCATTTTATGAATTGAAATAATTAAGGGTTGTGGATTTTGATGGAGTAATCTAAAAAACTTAAACATGTGTTAGAATGTGCTAACAGTAGCACAATGGCCTAGTTAAGTTAATCCTATGATACATAAGCCTAATTGGACTTTAATTAAGCAAGAATTAAAGTTAATTAATAAAAAGAGAACTCTGCAAATGGGGAAGGTAATATTCTCCTCAAAAACTCTTTCTTCTTCTTTTTGGTTTTCATTCACCGAGAAAATAAAAATGGCTCCCTCCTCCTCATAATCTCTGCATAAACCAAGCTTTTTTAATGAAATCAAAAGGACAAACTTGCAAGCCCATGTATACTTCAGCAAATCAACCTATATAAATAAATAGAGTAATCAATTTATGGAAATTGGAGAGAAAGTTACTATAAGCTCTCTATAGGTTTTGCATGTCAGTTTTCAACCATTTGCAGACATTGGAAGGTTGAAGTTCCCTCCTTGTGAACTAAATCATGGACAATTTCTTTAGAGTCCAAGCAAGAGTGAAGATCAACTCACATTATCTAGCTGAATATCATTGCATGTTTTAGATTTGTTGTTTTTGTCAGTTTAGAGATAAAAATCACAGTAAAAGCAATTCCTATACTGATCTTTGTAGCTTTAGATCTTCCTCAATCCCTATTTAATTTTTATGATTACTTTTCCAATTCATAATCCTCATGTTGTACTTAATGCGTGTAAATTTTTAGGTTAATTTGGGTTAGGTGACTTAGGGAAACTAGTGCTCGAGGATTGAATCGGGCAAGACTGGGCACAGGGAAAATTTGTCGTGCATAGGTCGACCATACCCATGCTAGGTTGACCCAGGAACAATAAGAGTCGATCGACCCTTGTTTTTCCTCTTGGGTGTGTGATATTTGATGAAGTTTTCTGTACCTTCCTAGCTTGTTTCCAGTGATTTATAAGAATTTTTCCTAGCTATTTTTGATGATTTTTGATAATGTGTTTATGATTAAGTATAAATTGATTTTATATGCTAAAACATAATCCAGCATCAGAGTAAATTTTTAATATAGATTGAAGTGTTTTATGTTAATATTTGAGTGTTATTTCTTGTTTCTGCAAGCACATTGCACACATTTTATGAACTATTTCAAAAGGAGTTTCATATATATATATATATAAATATCTTTTTAAAATAAATATTTAAAAGTATTACTTATATTTTTCTAAGTTATAAATATACAAATAGTTTTCCAAATTATTTTGAAAACCCGACTTTCAAAAGTATATTTTCTTGTAAAAATCTATATGTTTTGGCATTCTTCAAGAGAACGAGGAAGCGAATTAAATGACGTAGTAAACCTATGGTATGGGACATGAAGGTGTATTAAATTAGTCAAGTTCTGACTTGTTCGATTGAAGTTACCTTGTGAAATCGGCTGACTTGGAGTAAACCGATAAGTGAGAACTCATGGTATAGGACATATCATTACCAGTATTTTGGTTAATCTTAGGAAGTCAATGACACATACACAGAGTACTGTGTGGGACCCTTGGGTCAATTATTGATGTTTTCATGTTTACTAGTACTATTCTAAGAGGGTCAATCATGTTAGGCATATGAGTCTAACATGTGTAGACTGGGTCTATTTATATGGAGTAATTGTGTGGAGTGCCAAAATTGTGTGAGTAGGACTAGTTGGCTTCAGCCTAATGTGTAGCGCACTTGCTGGCATAACTGGTTCCCGCCATTTTAGATGCGAACTATGTGGTTTGATGTTTTATAAATTCCCCGAGATTATGTGGTAAGATGACTACGTGTTTTTAGATTTTGAGTATAATTTGATCTCCAGAAGTATTATGATTTTTTTGATGTTTCAACATCTTATGTATACATAGTCTTCTACATGTTGTTAGGCTATTTGATGTTTATACATGGTGATTATACCACTATAAGGAGAACTCTTAATCAAGTTTTACATGTTGTATTTACTTGATTTCCATCATATGCTTTGACTTGATTGAGATTTCTTTAGACCATTATAGCCTTATCTTTGGTCATTTAGACGATGGAAATAGTTGTATTGTGTTGTTGTCTATTACCTTACATGAGATCCTTGATTATGAGCTAGTGAATCTATCTTATATATTATATGTCGTATATCGTATTCCTCCTTTATTGTAAGGAATTACTCCTTATATAATATTATCTTCCCTTTATAATGTTCTAACTGATATATTTAAGCTAGAATGACCTATCTATTTAATTCTTAGGTTAGGCCGAGTTGTTTCAGGTTAATAGCTCACTGTTGATTCGTTTTTAGTTGCTTTCGCCTTGGATTATCTCTTTTGAAACTATTGCCTAAGTTGTGAAACTGAGTACATGTCTGTGTATATTTATTCTTTTGAGAAAATACCGTATTAGTATATGGTTCCTAAGATCCAATTGTGTATGTAGCATATGTATATGTTGTGTTCTGCTATTGTATCTATATATGTATTTTGTTCTATGATCTACTATCTGTGATGTGATGTAGATTGATCCGAATAAGATCCTTAGCCAACGTTGTTTTATATTAAATGAATTGAGTACGTCAATCCACTTAAGATAATGTAGAAAAATTTCTACACCCAGTCGACGTACTCAATACTCATTTAATGTAAACCTTATGGATGGTTCCTCATATCCAATCCTATTTTCCGCACTAATTAATGGTATTACATAGTAATGCTCTTTATTAGCATGGATCTCCAAGTGGGGAGTTAATTATAATGGCCGTCATTTTCTTCTCCTCTTTGTTATCTAATTCAAATTGGAATTTAATCTACTATTTGGTATTCGTCTTATATCTCAGACATAAATATTTAATACATTCGTGAAGGCCATATTAAATTCCTTTAACCATCGACTGCATTATCTTTTTAAATGCCACCAAGATTAGTAAGCTCTAGTCTAATATTTTCATATAACCTTATTTATATTGTCTTCCTAAAATTCTAGTTTTATATGCAATTTTTCCTTTATTCCAAATATGATTATTTTCCAATGGTATTGGTAAGTTTTCATGTTTCTTCCATTATTCGTAATGGTTTCTATAAAGCATGTTATTAGCTAAAGAAAAGTGAACCAATTTAGATATAAGATTTTGAAGAATGAATATGCTCATCCTTCTTTTTAATTTATAAGATGATTCAATTTATTCTTTTGAAAGTTAGAGAAAGAAATGTCAGTTGAGATACGACATTTTTATAGTGAAAATAGTGACATATCTGATGATTCCCTACCTCGAGACCCATATTAACAAAGGGCATTAATGAGTAATCCCATCTGCTAATACAGAGAATAGAGCTGGCTAGGAGCGACCATATGTAATCTTGTATTAAATAAGTATCAAACATGTCGGTAAAGTGCTCAATTTTTTCCCATGTGGACCGACACACTTAATTCTTGCCAATACAATACAATGTTTTTACAGGATTAAGTCAAAATAAAACATAGCAATGATAAATATCACAGATCATGTAATAGCAAACATAGTCATATATATACATACATCAAATACAATACAAAACGACGTACATAACAATCATGCAAACCACACTATATACAACATCAAGTCTTCCAAAAGAATTTGTACACATTTACAAGAGTGAGAAGCAACTATAAGGTAACTACATAAAAACTATGCATAATGGGTCCAAAAAGTCGATATGGATGTCCAGAATAAGATAGCTAAGTAATGTCTAAAATGATCCTAACCTGACTCGGCCTAACCTACGCACATAAAATATGTTGGTCAATCTAACTTGAATAAGATGATTAGTAAGTAACAAGTAAGTTATAATGTCACAAGGGAATAATTCCTTTGATAATTAAAGTAATCATATAAACTTTGATTTCCATATAAATATGTGAAAAATCCACTGAATCAACACATAAGCAACTCATGCAAGTAAAATACACAACTCAGATATTTCCATCAATTTAGATTCCTCTAGTTATAATACTATGATTTATAATATTTAAAATTATATAAACCGAAGGATAGAAACCACAAAAATCATAGAAAGAAATCTCAGAAATCTCAAATTCCATGGAACTCGAGAGCTCGATAAAGAGTTCAAAACACAGAAATGAAATCCCTATATATAAATAAGTCTTTATACAGACCCTGGCTATATATATAATGATAATCTCATAATAGTGGAATTATAAAGAAATCTTAAAACCTACAAATCATAAATAGTGAAATCTAGAAAATAACTCACAATGGATCCAATGCTGTAAATTGCAGGTGCATAAAAATATAGCTTCCCGAGCTTTGTCTAGTATCAGACGTATTCAAGTGTACGACACTACGACCCTCTGCCGAGTGTAAGTTAACCCTTGGCCAAGTGAATACGTATAAAGACCCAATGGGCCTGGCTTTCCTCAAAAATACTGGCACAACTAACCTCTAGGAATGTGGCACCAACTTCCGAACAATAAATAAAAAAGTGAAAATATTACATCTCATACCATAAGTTTCACTAATTGATTCACTGCAAGTTAGCCTACTCCATACTAAGAAATAGAAATAGCTTCAATCAAATCTCAGTGCAATACTCTCGATTGTTCAAGTCTGGAATTAACTGATATAATAAACCCATGTTTCCCATACCTTACAGCTTACTACATCGTTTAATTAACAACCTCGCCTTCTTGAAGAATGCAAAATCGTGTGGTTTTATATGATGGAAATACCCGGTTTGGCAAAACTAGTTTACAAAACGATTTTGAAATCATTTGATTTGTCTCTTTGAAAATATTTATATATTGGAAAATATCGTATATAATATACCCTTGAGACTATTTTATTTTTCTAAAACAAATATAAAAAATCCTTTGTCTCAAAGCGATATATATATATACATATAAATTCATTATGAAACAGTTTCATAAAACACGAACAATGTCAGAAATCTCATGAAATCAACAATAAAAACAACATAAACCGCACCAACTTGGTGTACAAATTAGCGAAGATATCAGCTCATCTATATAAGATTAAGCCTAAGAAATCATCACCCGACTGCACTACAAAATTCATTAAATTAATCCGCAACTAAACTAAGAAATGTACATGAATTGAGTTCAGGAATCTACAAAAAAAATGTACAGTAAAATGTTCTTCGCACCACAAACTACTGGGGTTGACCCTGATGTTACCCAAGTCGACCCCCATGTTGATCCTTATATGCCTAAGCCGACCTATAGGTCAACCCTAAGAAATGTATAGGTCGACCTGGGTACAGATTTTTACCTAGGTCGGAATTCTCTTTCGGATACAACTTTTAGACATGATTTGAATGACTTTATAACCTCGGAATGGTCTAAAAATTAATATAAATAAACTAAAATAACATATCCATCAACCGAAAATACTTTCACATGACTCCGACATAAAAGACAAAAGAAATATAGCTATAAACATGGACTCAGGCTCAATTTGACTCACCTAGAAACAAAGATAAACAAGTTACAAACAATACGATTTCTCATAAATTGTCTTAAATAAAATACTTTCTATGCTTGAACAAGTTAAAAGTGTGAGATAATTTACCCTTAGGATGAATTCTAGTGCTTGCAGCAAAGGATAGAGGCAAAAATTGCAAATTCAGGCCTATAGAGAAGAATCAGTACTTGTAAATAACATGATAGAGAAATGCAAGACACAACCAACATAATTTCACAAAATAGATACAATTTTCAGAGATCAATGATAAAATACCAATGGATTTGTAGAGATCTACCTATAACAAATGAATAGCAAGTACTCTCTTATGTTTCACTTGAGATTTAGGTTAAAATTTGGATTTGGAGGAGGTGTTTAAAATGTTCTACTATGCATTGTTTCATTTAGATGGAAGAAGAAAGATTTCTTCTGTGTTGTGAAAATGTACATACTAGAAATTAGCTTATAGTTTTTCTCTTCAACTAAACAAGGTTTTGAGCTAGTGATAACTTAGTTTAGGCCTAAATATTAGTTAATTAGGCTATGTTATTTTATATAGGATTTTAGTCATCCTAACTACCTAATTAACATCATATTTCACCCTTCATACATTTAAACACATACTTAATATCGTTTGAAGCTTATTAAAGAATGTACAACACGTTCAAAAATCTTTTTAACAGGATTTAACTTAGTTAACACTAAAAATTCACATTTTCAATTTAAATTATATATTTTTCTCTTTTATATGCAAAACACACATTTTATATTCCAAAATTGTATAAAGTTCATTATTTGACACAAATAATTTGTACAATCGTAGTAAAATTTGTTCTGAAATATTGATTTCACATCAATATTTTCGTTTTCCATTTCATTTCATTTTCCATACAAAATGTTTATAACACAGAATCTTACACCAAATTCATTGTACACACATGTATATTGCGATTTGTTATAATATACACGATATAAATCTTGTAAACCCTTATATAATCAAAATTTGCACATTATAAACTTTTCTTAGCTTTATTTTTTCATGTTAAATCTTGTTTACTTTAATTATCCCCTAAATCCAATTTATTTCTCCTTATTATTTACCAAATTGAATATATTTTCTAAGTTTATTATTTAATCACCTAATGATTAAATACTTAAGTTTCTCCAAATTCCCAAAATAGCTCAAACCTAAAAATCAAATATTACCTAGATAAATATTTATATTACTTCCTAAACAATATTTGTTTCTTATTTAACAAGTTAACGTTCTTATTATAATTCATTAATTGTTATTACAAACAATCATAAATCCAAGATTGTTACAGATTCACCTTACAAAAATTGCGTTCCTGCAATTTCTTTAAGGAAGAGTTGCATTCAACTTAGTTTATCTCATTAATAAAGGAATTAGTTATGAAATTAGACAAGCTTGAGTTATAATTTCTCACCCTTTCCATGAGAAGATAAAAAATCTGGATACCATCACTTAACGAATTCTCAGGTTTTCCAAGTACATTCATTGGGGTTATCGGACCATTGAAATTCATGAGTAGCACAATGTTGTTCTAAAGGCGTTTAACCTCCAAAGCAAGAACACGCATAGAGTATTGCACAAATGATAAGTCAAATGTGACCACAAGCTCCTCTAATACATGAGTATCGAGCACATAATCTAAATCACGTAAACAGTTCTGCAAGTGGAGACATGAAACACATCATGAACACAAGAAAAATGGGCTAGAAGGACTAATCGATAAGCCATAGGACAGATATGCATAGTGATAGGAAATGACCTCATGTATCGGGTAGCCAATTTTCCAGTTGAACTGAAGTGTACCACTCCTTTTAGAGGAGATGCATGGATATGCACAGAATCACTGACGGAAAACTCGAGAGGCTTCCTATGGTTGTCTGCATAGGATTCAGACGAATCTGTACCTCTCTCATCCTCTTCTGAATCAAGATGACCATCTTAGTCGTCTCATAAATGGAGTCGGGGAATAAGAGAAGCTTCTCCACGGATTCGAACTAATAAGAAGAGGAACAACGCGACCTACCACACAAGTCTTTTAAATAAGCCATGCCAGTACTATACCGGTAGCTAGGAACTCAACAAACGGGAGATGATCCTCCTCAGAACCACTAATTCTAAAATACAAGCTCGTAGTAGATCCTTAAAGATATGGTTCACCCGCTTAGTCTGTCCATTAGACTGTCGATGGTAAGCAGTACTAAAATCAAGATTTTTGTCTGAAGCTTGCCGAGGGCTCTTCTAGAAATGATTTGTAAAGAGTGGATCACGATTGCATACAGTAAACTAGGAATTCCATGAAATTGAACAACTTCCCTAGTATATAGCTTCGCAAGAAGAGAGGCCATCCTACTAGATTTAATAGGAATGAATTGTGCTGAATTAATAAGATGATCCACGATAACCCAAATGTTGCTATGGCTTGACTACGAACGAGATAATCCATCAATAAAATCCATGGATATCTAATCTAACTTCCACTGTAGGACCTCTAGAGGCCGAAGAAAGCCACTGGGTCGTTGATGCTCGGCCTTCACGAGTTGACAAGTCATGCAATTACTTATATAACTTTCTATCTCTATCTCTCTGTATGCCATCCTAGAAATATAAGCGAAGCATGTCAGCATACATCTTGTTGTTGTCAGGATGGATGGAATGCATAACAACTTAGTGCGACGACACTCAGTTAGAATGTCCCGCCTAAGGAAAAAAATAGAACGCACAACAACTTGGTTTTGCATACGTAGAAAAAATTGCAAATCTATGCTGAAGTCCCTCAACTCTTCATCAGGGGACTTAGACTGAAAATGTTAAATAAGAGAAATAATATCTGGATTGTGCCGACGTGCCTTGACAATAGTATCCAATAAGCTGGGTCGTGCATGAATATTAAATAATAAAGCTGGGGAATCAGAGGATGGAGCATGATCTCGGATATCACAATAAGAAGGTGTGTCTAGACATTCCATTCTGCAAGCATCATGAAAACTACGACTAACTGGTTATGACTCAAGGGGTCAACAACTCGATTCCCCTTTCCCAGAGTATACTGAATATCAAAATCATATGATGCAAGGAATTCGAGCCAACGCTGCTATTGCATGTTGAGCTCTTTCTGGGTGAATAAGCACTTAAGAAACTTATGACTAGTATAAAAAATGAAATGCTCTTCCAATAGATAATGGTGCCATATCTTCAACACAAATACGACGACAGTTAGCTCCAAAGCATGGGTAGTGTACCGAACCTCGCTCAAATGCAATTGCCTAGAAGCATAGACAACTACCAAATCACGTGGTATAAGTACAACACCAAGGCCACTAAGGCTCACATTAGTATAAACAGAAGACCTTGGTTCCCTTCAAAAAAGACTAGAATAGGTGCATGAGTAAGAAGCTCAATCAATCTCTAAAAAGAAGCTTCGCATTTGTCGGGCCACATGAAGATAATGCCTTTTCCAGTAAGGTCGATGAGAGGTAGCATGATAGGGGATTTTTTTTATAAATCGACAATAAGCCAATCCTTGGAAACTACGAATCTCTGAGTTGTTCTCAGCCCCCTTCCATTTTGGGTGGTTTCAATCTTAGAAAGATCGATTGAAAGGCCATCAGATGATAAAACATAGCCAACAGACTTAACTTACTTCTGTCAAACATAACACTTTGAGAATTTTGCTTTGATTTGATGCTAATGGAGCATACTCAAAACAATTCTCAAATGTCGAGCTTGCTCAGCTCTAGACTTAGAATACACAAGAATACATGAACATATTTATCGAGACATTCCTAAAATACTCGATTTATGAGAACAACGAAATATGTTGGGATGTTCATCAAATCAAAAGGCATGATGAGCCATTCAATAGAGCCATAATGAGTGCAGAATGCCATGAGAGGAATGCTATCCTCCACAACTCACAACTGATGAAAATCCATGTCATGTCAAGCTAAGAAAAGACCTTAATGTCACTCAACCGGTCAAACATGCCATCAATTCTCGACAATGGATAGCGGCTATTGATTGTCAACTCGATAAGCTTGCGATAGTTGATGCAAAGCCTAAGAGTGCCATTAGACTTCTTCACAAATATAATTATGGCATGCTATGATGAAGAGCAAGACTTAATCAACTATTTCGCTTCAAAATCCAACATTTTCTTTTTGAGTTCCTCATTCTCTATAGTCAACAACCAAATAAGAGTCCGACTAATGGGATGTGCACCTGGGATAAGGTCAGTGCGGAACTCCATAGCCTGCTTGGGTAGAAAACACAAAACGGGCTTGAAGATATCAACAAGATCATGAATAACGAGGATTCGAGATATGTCATCCTTATCTAGGGATACAAGAGCATATGAAGATGCTTTGGATTTGTGATTGATTTATTGAAGTATATGAGACAACTGACTTGGCGAGTCGGGATGTTGAAGATATACAAATCTCTCAGAACTTAAGATTTTGGCTTCGTATCGCATGAGATGATCCACATCCAAAATCATGTCAAACCCAAGAAAACGAATCACATGAAAATTCACATAAAAAGAAAAGCAACATATAAATAATTTGACATCGTCATAAAGCATGCTACGGGTTGCGGATCCCCCGATGGGATCCGTAATCCTTAAAGAGGTCATCAAACATGTGACATCAAAGGAAATAATATTAATGAGTTCTTTATATATTAATTAATGTGGTGCACCCATATTGAATAAGTATCAAACCTACCGGTCATGTAATAGCAAAGAACCCTCAAGAATGGAAGGAGTGAGGCTGGAATAAACCTTCTTATGAATTAGCTACATTAATGTTTCCAGAATCAAAATTCATTTTCTTCTTAGGACAAGTAGAAATCAAATGTGCCTTTGGCTTACAATGGCGAGATCTACGAGGTTTGGGAAACTCTTTAGCAAGAAGGTCACAAAAGCCATAGTTGTAACACTCCAAAGTCTTAAAGTGTTGGGGTGCTACATGAGAATGCAAGCTAGAACCACTCGGCTTCATTTTCTTACTATGTTGGAAAGACTTGGACTTATGGAAGGGAAAGCACTTCTTATTCGAATTTGTCTGAACCTCTAACTCATCTCTACTCTCCTTTTCATTCTGGACCACTTCACGATGAAGGGCCGCATCTACTATCTACTCAAAAGTAATCTTGAGTTGCAACATAAGAGAATTCTTTGAGCACTTCTTAAGACCATTTACAAATTTGAGATTCTTTTTTTAGGAAGTGCTATTGTGATCAAAGCCTTATTTGGATAGGGCCTCAAAAGAAGTGACATACTCAGACATGGTTAACTTCCCTTGCTTCAAGCCAAGGAAACACTGAGCTAGAATTTCCTTCTCAGACCCGAGCATGAATTTGAGCTCAAAACTACTTCCGCTCCAAGGTGGAATCATCGATCTCTGCCACTAACAACTTATACCAATCCAACACACGATCTTATAACATGCTCGATGCAATAAGAATGCGGTGGTGGTATTATATATGAGTAAAGATGCACTCACATGTATGGAGCCATACCTGAATATCTAATACTTACTTGGAGCCTTTGAACGACTTGCCTTCGAGATGGGTAAAGTCACTACACATATGAGAAAATACAGATTTGCGCGGAGGAGAAAAATGAGATGGAGTTGGAAGCTAATTTCTCCTAATAAGCTCAAAAATATGATCGGTCAACATGTAGACGCCCTTTGTGTAATACCCCGTATTTTCTGTAAACGTTAATGTAACAAATCAAAGTATACTTATTTTTTAAGAGAAGAACTAAGGGAAATGGGTTATGCCATTGCATTCGTCTCGGAATTCTTCTTGAGATCGAGTCTGAGTTTGGGTGAATCGGACTTCGTATGAAGAAGTTATGACGTTCAGAAGTTTCAGCAGAAATTCAGAACCAGCTCAGAAATTCAAAAATCGCAGAACTGGGTTTGGCGGGAAAATTCCCGCCCAGGCAGGTCAACCTAGAGGTCGACCTACCTCAAGGGAGGTCGACCTACCCCAAGGGAGGTCGACCTGGGGGTAGACCTACCCCCAGATCTGGGCAGAATTCACATTTTTGAATCTGGACACGATTTTGGCCCTATACATTGATCAAATAGCTATAAAAACACCCCTAGGCCTCATATTCTCTCCTCACAAATTCTCTACGTCTATACTCTGCTCTAATTCTAATTAAAATAAAATAATCTAAGACGAGGCTATGCTACTCAAGTTTTTCAAGAAGAGATTTAAATCAAGTGAAAGCTTCAAGAAGGGAATCAAAGGCTAATTCAACGGCTTCGAGAAACATCACGCGAATCATAGCAAATCACCACAACGCTATCTTATTATCCTTTTCTAAACCGATCACTGTAAGTTCGGTTATCCTTAGATTTGAACGTGTAATTGGACTCGTGAATGTAATAAATTAAAATATAGAACTGTGCCTATTTGCGAGTTAATTATCTTTGATTCTTGCTTATGTAAAATCTAACATTATCTATGCCTTTGGATATGATTCTCGATTGTGGCCTAGAACTTATTTGGGCTAATTGCCAATGACTATGATTATGGGACTTTTGCCTAAGACTATGACTATGAAACTGTTGCCCATGAAACTATCGCCTACGACTATGATTCTTGACAAAGAGACCATTACATATGACTATGACTATAAGACTAGTGCCTATGACTATGACTATGATTCATAATTTTGAGACTATTTCATATGATTCATGACTATGAGACTATTACGAAGATTCATGACTACGAGACTATTTCCTATGACATTGATTAAGAAACTATTGTGATTAGTCGCCCATGACTATTGTGGTTAATTGCCTATAACTATTGTAGTCGGTAACTTATGCCTATTCCCATTAACCTATTAGGTTGTACTTCGAATTGGCATTATGTTGGACCAAATCACCTATGCCTATTCCCTTAATTATGTTGGATCCCATTTTTTTTGGGGTGTAACTTGTCTAGTTTATTCCTATTCACTGTTATGTACATCAAACCCATTGGAACCATTATTTTTGCATTTGGTTCATTCTTGCATGGTTATTCTTTTATGTCAATTCTCGTGCTTATCACCTATTCCTTGCTTTGATACTGTTAGTATCATTTCATGAGTATTTAGAAACTTATGAAATCATGTTATACATGCAATTACGGCGCGGGAATTTGGGCGTAGCTTAATTAAGTTAGTTTGGCATAATAAATATGTTGGCATAATCTAAAATTTGCTATAATAGTGAATGATTTACATGCATATTAGACTTGGGCATAAGTTGATAAATTTAATTGGCCGCAAAGGGTGTAATTGGCGTGTAAACCAAGTTTTGGACATAAACGGGAAACTAGAATATTAAATCTAGTTTTCACATGAACCGTAAAATGGGAATATTAATCTAGATTAGGCATGAATTGTAAAAGGGGAATATTAAATCTAAAATTGGTATAAACTGCAAGTTGGGCTGATTGATAGGTAAATCAAAGTTTTGGGCATAGAATATAAATATGCTAATTTGCATGACAAATAAATATGATCTAGGCTAAATTGATTTATGGAAAATTTACATAAATAGTAAATATGTAAATTTAGTAAAAGACGAATACGCCTAACCCGAGGTTAGACTGAGTTGTGGTGTAAAACTGCCCAGAACCGACCGACACATCCAGTGACCACAACAATACCTGTCTAATGTGGGTGGTTAGTGCATCAAGCCCAGAAAGACCCGAGATTAGACTGAGTTGTGGTGTAAACCTGCCCGGAACCGACCGACACATCCAATAACCACAACAATATCTGTCTAATGTGAGTGGTTGGTGCTTTAATTAATTAATTAATTAAGGCTCATGAATAAATCAAGCTAGAAATGGTAAGGTTCAGTAATTAGGGAAAACACTTAACCATAATAACATGTTAATTAGACAAGTGGGTGAGGTTAAGTAAATTTAGAACACTTAACCGTTGTAACATGTTAATTAAGCAGATGATAGGGTTAAGTTAACTAAATTTACACTTAACCAAAATATATAATGACATGTGGTGGGGTTAAGTAATACAAGAGGAAAACACTTAACCAATTATATAACATGATGTATAGGAAGGGTTAAGTTAACACAAGAACAACACCTAACCAATATAACATTAATTGAGGTAGGGTCAAGTCAACACCAGAAGGAAACACTTAACCTACATGACGTGGCGGGTGGATGGGTTAAGTCAACTTGAATTGGTTAATGACACTTGACCAACATAACTTGATGAGCGAATGAGGTTAAGTTAAATGGGAAATACTTAACCAATACAACCTGATGAATGAATAGGGTTAAGTTAATAAATCACACTTAACCAATCCAACGTGATAAGCAAGAAAGGTTAAGTTAATAAGAACCACTTAACCAACACGACTTGACGAGTATGAGGTTAAGTACACGTCGGGTAGGTGGGTAATATTAGTAAATATAGGCCCACAAAACTTAACCATTAAATAAACATGCTTGAATCCGTGGGAAGGTTAAGTGCATGTCGGGTTGGTGGGTAATATTAGTAAATATAGGCCTACAAAACTTAACCGTTAAGAAAACATGCTAGAATCGGTGGGAGGGTTAAGTACATCTCGTATAGGTGGGTAATATTTGTACATATAGGCCCACAAAATTAACCAGCAGGAAACCCTAGTAACGAGGTCCCATTTCAGCAGTAACCCACATAGATGTATCATGGTACCCTGAAACTACGCAGGGTGGGGCACGATTACTTGGTTGATTATAAGCGGTCAAAGATAACGGCAGGGGGTACGTCAGTGTAGGTTCCGACGGTTTACGGGCGTGCACGTACTACGGAGTGGGAAAAAGCAGGCACTGGGTACTAGTAGTTATACACTGTGCATCTTGAATCGTGTCGGGTCGCTATCGTAAGGCTTGATACACCTTATGGTGGGGCCAGCACAGAGTATCTACACGCAAGATAGGGTCGACTGACACAGACACATGGAAAATAAATACACATAGGTAGCATAATCCCTAGTTGGACCTAGGTCGCGTAAACCCTGAATCCGAGAAGCGTTCAATAGGTAGCATAAACCCCAGTGGCCCTGGGTAGCGTAAACCCTGGTTGAATCTAGTAAGCACTGGATAGTAAACCCTAGATTAGATCTAGGTAATAAATGGAATCCCCATAATAGATGTACACCTGAAGGCAACCGCAAATACTGGAATTGGGATCACGTTATCATATGATCATAGATTACAAGTTTGGACACCAGTTAGGTAGTGCAGAGATATAGAAATCAGTATAAACAGGGTAGTTGCGAAGCAGAGAAGGAGTAGAAGCGCATTCAGTTTAACAGTACGTTCAGTTTATCGATACATTCAGTTTATCTTGCCATATCTCATGCTTATCCCATATTATCTTGTTACTATGGTTTAGTCTTATATTTAGTTTATTCATGTCATGACCCTTTTCCTCGTTTAAATACTAAGAATCGCTGGACTTACCAGACTTTATGTCTGACCTAGTTTGCTTTCTTCTCTTTTCTTCCGTTCCCCCTCCCAGGTAGTCAGGGAGGGAATAGCTCAGGTTTGTTTGGACCATTACTCTTTCCAAGCTTGAAGACTCTTTGGCGTGTTGCCTTGGACTCTTTCTTCTGCTGCTATGGCTGGCTCATGCTTTATTTGGGAAATCATTTTATGCTTCTTTATTTTTGTAAGCAAGACATGATACTTTGGTATTGTAAAACAATCTTTGTACAAGCTGTTTATCAATGAAATAAAGTTTTATTTATTTTCCGCTGCTTTAATGGTCTGTCTTGTAATTTATCTGCATCTTTTACCTATAATGCTCCACCGAAATTAAGGCATTCCCTTTGTGAGTGACCTTAACGATGGTGGGGTGTTTCACTTGGTATCAGAACTGAAGGTTACCGGATCAGATAAAAAGATTTGAAAAATTATGGTTTTAAAAGAAGCATTTTAAAAAGAAAAGTTTTGTTTTAAAGGCATATTCCCCAAAGCCATATGCACTATCTTTTGATCCTCTATTTGAATCCTTGTTTCCTTCTTTCCTAAGTCTCCGGGGCTCCTGGCTTTTTGGGAGGTAACCTCATTGCGGCATGGTTTCGTAGGCTCGACAAGACTACGACACTTGTCAAAGGGCAAACAAGTGCCCAACTTCCATCTGTAGCCATAGCAGTTTCACCTACGGCTAATTTTCTTCTGAGCTTTGTAGGATTCTCCATGCGACGGAAGCAACTTTCGAGAGACATGTCAACAAGTTACACAAGGATGACAAAGTTGAGAATGAGGGGGTCTGGCCATGGAGCACAACACAAGGATGAAGAACCCATAGAAATGGACTTGGTTCACAAAGGAGGGGTGGAAAGAATAGTAAAACCTAAAACAAGGGAAAGAACAAGGGACAGGATTTTCCAGGAGGCGAGTGCATGCTCTCATCGCCAGCATACCTGAAAGAAAGGCAGTAAGATTTCGGTTGAAAGAGTTTTTCCTTTTTGATTATCCTGTTAGTACTCCTTCCGATTTTAGCGCTTCACATCCGTATATATCTGCTTCCATAGTTGAGTCTCTGCATCCTAGATATTGTGTAGTAGAGGATCCCATTATAGTCTCGAATCCAATTGCTGGTTCGGCCCATCTATCTTTGACTTGTGAGGATTTGATAATAGCTATATTTATGCTTATGTTTTTTTTTGGGCCATGGGTTGATTTTAGGCATTGAGTGGTTAGTTAGAAATTGTGAAACAAGGGTAGTTAGACTTTTGACTTGCCTCGGGAATACCCTTGAGATTTCATACGATCCTAAGGGATCAGTTTGTCTTAGCTACCTAGAATCACTTTACTTATCTATCGACGATTTTCGATCCATTGGGGTAGTCCATGAGTATGCAAGATATTTTGATTAGGGTAGGAGTTTTTCCCCCTAAAAAAATTCGAGACAGACTTCCGCATGTATCTAGACGACACTGCAAAGCCAGTTATGCGATCAACGATAATTCTGAGCAAGATTGGCAAGGATAGCCAGAGTCGGTAAAGTGCTCAATTGTTTGGTTGTTTTGTTAGTATCATCTCACATAGATCGTGCAAATTCGAAGGAGTTATCCCTTGGGTGCTTGTCTGATATTGGTTTAGGCCTTTGGGACTTGTACTTGAGGGATGTCGAGTTCGACCAGGATGGTTTGCGTGAGAAATAAATGGTTGGGGCTGGCACCCTAAGTAAGACTGACCATAAGAGGGGTAAAAAGTACTAGCAATCTTTAGCTTTAGACCCTCAGAATCGTGACATGATGGATAAGCTAAGTAGAAGAGAGACCTATAATTATATACACGATACGTACAGTGGAGTGAAGCTCAAGAAGATGCGACTTAGGAGATTGAAGACTAGATACGCGCATCTTACCCTTTTTGGGGGTATATCCTTGGTTCCTCTTTTTCTGAAAAATCTATTTGCATGCTAGTCTTTAGCTTTTAAGTATATCCTCTCGGTCCTGTCCTCGATCCTTAGGTAGAAGCTAATGGATGTAAACATGTGTTTGAGACATGTTATGTCTGGTGGATGCAAGTGGTTGCAAGTGTTTACTAGTGGATGCATATACACACACATTAGGTATTAGATCGGCTCAGTCACTTTCATATTGCATATGCATATATGTATTGGTTTATGGATTAAAACTTAATGGGTTATCATATGGACGTTGCATTTGAGTGAATGGTTGTGCACTCATATAGAAATGATATGTATCGTTAGGATTGCATACATGATGGACTCATGGCACTGACATAATTCGTATTAAGGAGGTCAACTGAATCAGTAGACCGCCTGATTTTACATTAGATAAGGGCATGTACACACACTATGCATAGAATCATGAAAGCATTAGAAATCCATTTTAGGGACAATAGATGCCTGTGATTGAATGGTTGAGTAGAAGGATGCTGGATGTTAGTATACATTCTTCTTAACTTGGAGATTTCGGGGACGAAATCCTTTAAGGAGGGGAGAATGTAACACCCCGTATTTTCTGTAAACGTTAATGTAACAAATCAAAGTATACTTAATTTTTAAGAGACGAATTAAGGGAAACAGGTTATGTCATTGTGTTCGTCTCGGAATTCTTCTTGAGATAGAGTCCGAGTTTGCATGAATCGAACTTCGTATGAAGAAGTTATGACATTCAGAAGTTTCAGCAGAAATTCAGAACCAGCTCAGAAATTCAAAAATCGTAGAACTGGGCTGGGCTGGAAAATTCCCGCCCAGGCAGGTCGACCTACCTCAAGGGAGGTTGACCTACCCCAAGGGAGGTCGACCTGGGGGTCGACCTACCCCCAGATCTGGGCAGAATTCACATTTTTGAACCTGGACGTGATTTTGGCCCTATACATTGATCAAAGAGCTATAAAAACACCCCTAGGCCTCATATTCTCTCCTCACAACTTCTCTACGTCTATACTCTGCTCTAATTCTAATTAAAATAAAATAATCTAAGACGAGGCTATGCTGCTCAAGTTTTTCAAGAAGAGATTTAAATCAAGTGAAAGCTTCAAGAAGGGAATCAAAGGCTAATTCAACGGCTTCGAGCAACGTCACGCGAATCATAGCAAATCACCACAACGCTATCTTATTATCCTTTTCTAAACTGATCACTGTAAGTTCGGTTATCCGTAGATTTGAAAGTGTAATTGGAATTGTGAATGTAATAAATTAAAATATAGAACTGTGCTTATTTGCGAGTTAATTATCTTTGATTCTTGCTTATGTCAAATCTAACGTTATCTATGCCTTTGGATCTGATTCTCGATTGTGGCCTAGAACTTATTGTGGCTAATTGCCAATGACTATGATTATGGTACTTTTTCCTAAGACTATGACTATGAAACTGTTGCCCATGAAACTATCGCCTATGACTATGATTCATGACAAAGAGACCATTACATATGACTATGACTATAAGACTAGTGCCTATGACTATGACTATGATTCATAATTTGGAGACTATTGCATATGATTCATGACTATGAGACTACTACCAAGATTCATGACTACGAGACTATTGCCTATGACATTGATTAAGAAACTATTGTGATTAGTCGCCCATGACTATTGTGGTTAATTGCCTATAACTATTGTAGTCAATGACTTATGCCTATTCCCATTAACCAATTAGTTGTACTTCGAACTGGCATTATGTTGGACCAAATCACCTATGCCTATTCCCTTAATTATGTTGGATCCCATTTTTTTTGGGGTGTAACTTGTCTAGTTTATTCCAATCCACTGTTATGTACATCAAACCCATTGGAACCATTATTTTTGTGTTTGGTTCATTCTTGCATGGCTATTCTTTTATGTCAATTCTCGTGCTTATCACCTATTCCTTGCTTTGATAATGTTAGTATCATTTCATGAGTATTTAGAAACTTGTGAAATCATGTTATACGTACGATTACGGCGCGAGAATTTGGGCGTAGCTTAATTAAGTTAGTTTGGCATAATAAATATGTTGGCATAATCTAAAATTTGCTATAATAGTGAATGATTTACATGCATATTAGACTTGGGCATAAGTTGATAAATTTAATTGGCCGCAAAGGGTGTAATTGGCGTGTAAACCAAGTTTTGGACATAATATTAAATCTAGTCTTGACATGAACCGTAAAATGGGAATATTAATCTAGATTGGGCATGAATTGTAAAAGGGGAATATTAAATCTAAAATTGGTATAAACTGCAAGTTGGGCTGATTGATAGGTAAATCAAAGTTTTGGGCATAGAATATAAATATGCTAATTGGCATGACAAATAAATATGATCTAGACTAAATTGATTTATGGAAAATTTACATAAATAGTAAATATGTAAATTTAGTAAAAGACGAATATGCCTAACCCGAGGTTAGAACGAGTTATGGTGTAAAACTGCCCGGAACCGATCGGCACATCGAGTGACCATAATAGTACCTGTCTAATGTGGGTGGTTAGTGCATCAAGCCCAGAAAGACCCGAGGCTAGACTGAGTTGTGGTGTAAACCTGCCCGGGACCGACCGGCACATCCGGTAACCACAACAATATCTGTCTAATGTGAGTGGTTGGTGCTTTAATTAATTAATTAATTAAGGCTCATGAATAAATCAAGCTAGAAATGGTAAGGTTAAGTAATTAGGTAAAACACTTAACTGTAATAACATGTTAATTAGACAAGTGGGTGAGGTTAAGTAAATTTAGAACACTTAATCGTTGTAACATGTTAATTAAGCGGATGATAGGGTTAAGTTAACTAAATTTACACTTGACCAAAATATATAATGACATGTGGTGGGGTTAAGTAATACAAGAGGAAAACACTTAACCAATTATATAACATGATGTATGGGAAGGGTTAAGTTAACACGAGAACAGCACTTAACCAATATAATATGAATTGAGGTAGGGTCAAGACAACACCAGAAGGAAACACTTAACCAACATGATGTGACGGGTGGATGGGTTAGGTCAACTTGAATTGGTTAATGACATTTGACCAACATAACTTGATGAGCGAGTGAGGTTAAGTTAAATGGGAAATACTTAACCAATACAACATGATGAATTAACAGGGTTAAGTTAATAAATCACACTTAACCAATCCAACATGATAAGCAAGAAAGGTTAAGTTAATAAGAACCACTTAACCAACACGACTTGATGAGTAGGAGGTTAGGTACACATCGGGTAGGTGGGTAATATTAGTAAATATAGGCCCACAAAACTTAACCATTAAATAAACATGCTTGAATCCGTGGGAAGGTTAAGTGCACGTCGGGTTGGTGGGTAATATTAGTAAATATAGGCCCACAAAACTTAACCGTTAAGAAAACATGCTAGAATCGGTGGGAGGGTTAAGTACATCTCGTATAGGTGGGTAATATTTGTATATATAGGTCCACAAACTTAACCAGCAGGAAACCCTAGTAACGAGGACCCATTTCAACAGTAACCCACATAGATGTATCATGGTACCCTGGAACTACGCAGGGTGGGGCACGATTACTGGGCTGATTATAAGCGGTCAAAGATAACGGCTAGGGGTACATCAGTGTAGGTTCCGACGGTTTACGGGCATGCACGTACTCTGGAGTGGGTAAAAGCAGGCACTGGGTACCAGTAGTTATACACTGTGCATCTTGAATCGTGTCGGGTCGCTATCATAAGGCTTGATACACCTTATGGTGGGGCCAGCACAGAGTATCTACACACAAGAGAGGGCCGACTGACACAGACACATGGAAAATAAATACACGTAGGTAACATAATCCCTAGTTGGACCTAGGTCGCGTAAACCCTGAATTCGAGAAGCATTCAATAGGTAGCATAAACCCCAGTGGCCCTGGGTAGCGTAAACCCTGGTTGAATCTAGTAAGCACTGGATAGTTAACCCTAGATTAGATCTAGGTAATAAACGGAATCCCCATAATAGATGTACACCTGAAGGCAACCGCAAATACTGGGATTGGGATCACGTTATCATATGATCATAGATTACAAGTTTGGACACCAGTTAGGTAGTGCAGAGATATAGAAATCAGTATAAACAGGGTAGTTGCGAAGCAGAGAAGGAGTAGAAGCGCATTCAGTTTAACAGTACATTCAGTTTATCGGTACATTCAGTTTATCTTGCCATATCCCTGCTTATCCCATATTATCTTGTTACTATGGTTTAGTCTTATATTTAGTTTATTCATGTCATGACCCTTTTCCTCGTTTAAATACTATGATTCACTGGACTTACCAGACTTTATGTCTGACCTAGTTTGCTTTCGCCTCTTTTCTTCCGTTCCCCCCAGGTAGTCAGGGAGGGAATAGCTCAGGTTTGTTTGGACCGTTACTCTTTCCAAGCTTGAAGACTCTTTGGCGTGTTGCCTTGGACTCTCTCTTCTGCTGCTATGGCTGGCTCATGCTTTTTTTGGGGAAATCATTTTATGCTTCTTTATTTTTGTAAGCAAGACAGGATACTTTGGTATTGTAAAACAATCTTTGTACAAGCTGTTTATCAATGAAATAAAGTTTTATTTATTTGTCGTTGCTTTAATGGTCTGTCTTGTAATTTATCTGCATCTTTTACCTATAATGCTCCACCGAAATTAAGGCATTCCCTTTGTGAGTGACCTTAATGGTGGTGGGGTGTTTCACTTTGGGAATGGGCCGCTGCTCTGCTTAGCTCAGAGATGTCCCCACTAGCATTTTTATCCATTAGCTAAAAGATTAAAGAAGAGAAGGATTATTCACAAGGGTATTTCATATCAAAATTGTTTATAATATCTCATACCAAAGGAAAACGAAAAGATTAAGGGCATGACTACGAACACCTTTGATTATGGACAATATTACATGTAACAACCCGGATTTTCAGAAAAAATTTAAAATTTTTATTTTAGCAATTTTAATGGATTTTAAATATTAAAAATAATTTATTTTAATTGATAACGACTAAAAATTTATTTAAATGGAAGTTAGAACGAATAAATTTAATATAATTATAAATAGAGTTTAAAATGGCGCGGTAGTTTGAAAATTCGATTTCAAATTTCAAATGAATTTACAGGATTCAAAATAAATCAGATTTTATTGAAACCAAAAATATTAGAATCTATTTAAAATATCTTTCCAACGAATCTGAAAAATTGAAATTTCATAGCAGGAATTGAAAGTCATGTCCAGTTTAAAATTAGAAATAGTCGCTATGGAATATATATATATATATATATATATTAATATTATAAATAGCCATTTTGCAAACGACCTCCGTTTTCTTCGAAACCACTTTGGTTGGATTCGGAATGTCAAATTATTGCAGGATTCCAATTTTCATAATTTTTGGAATTAATATGTGAGCACAGTAAATTTAAATGTATTTTGACAGTTTAAATTTGAATTGGATCAACCAAAAAATGGCCATTTTTCAAACGGTCTCCAAATTCGACGAAATAAATTTTGTTATGGCCATATCGTCAAAACAAAGGTAGATTTATTTTCGGGAATTTTTGGAGTCAGTATATGGCCCCAGTAAATTAAAATGTATGTTTAAATTAAATTTATATTGATTTATAGTTACGTTTAAATTAAATTTATATTGATTTATAGTTACGTTTAAATTAAATTTATATTGATTTATATTTTAATTTAAATAAAAACTGATTGAAACATTATAATTGGCTTATGGAACATATCCCATTGTGTCCAGAATGGGGGAAATTAGCTAGGGGCGACAGTCGTTGGGATTCGTTTAGAGTTCGAGGTGCTAAACTAGTATTATTTGAATTAAATTGAATAAATAAATAAAATAGAAATACCATTATAAATACACCGTACATCATATTTCCCAAACCCTAGCAGTAACGTAGCCGGCACCTCAAACATTTCGATGGCTGAAATTTTCGATCCCAAATCCCTTAAAATTTTCAAATCCCCAAACTGAATTCAATTACTCCTTAAACAAAAGCCAAAGAACATCTTAAGATCTTCAAGATGGTAAGGCAATGATCAATTTTCGTGGTGAACTGAGGATGAGTTTTGACTTGGAAGTATCGTCGGTTGGGCACTGATTGCGAGGCGGTTAGGGTATCGAGTTGGCTGGGAGTCGGGGCGAGCGGGCAGTGGCGAACGGCGGTTGTAGCGGCATCTTCCGATCGGGTCCTGGACCTTCGATGGTGGTGCAGCGTCAAGCCCTAGAGGCTCTGCGTGGTTCCAGTTTTGGAACGAAGAAGAACAACCGTACTGATCACAGGAGAAAGGACTTTGTTTTAAATTCAGTTTTAATATATAAAATATATTGTTAAAATTCAGTTTTTAATATATAATACCATTATATAAAAATCTATTTTTTGTTAAAAAAAAACGAAAGAAAACATTTGTTTAAAATCTGAAATAAATATAAAATGGTATCGATAAGAATCTTGTTTTAAATATATATAACATTGTTTTTAAATTTATATATAGCATTGTTTTAATAAAAAGAAAATAACATTACTTTTAAAATACATAGATAGCGTTATTTTAGTCAAATAAAAATAAAAATATGATTTTGTTAAATAAAAATAGCATTGTTTTTGTTGAATAAAATAGCCTTGTTAGAAATGAGATTTTTAATACACACACACACACACACACACATATATATATATATAATGCTATAGAAATGTGAATTTCCATTGTAAAGAAAAATGTGATTTTCCATTGTAAAGAAAAATGAGATTTTCCATTGTAAAGAAAATATGATTATTCATTGTATATAAAAAAAAATATGATTTTTCATCGTATAGAGAAAAACAATATTTTTCACCATATAGAAAAACATTGTTTTTCACCGTATTGAAAAACATTATTTTTCACCGTATAGAAAAACATTATTTTCACCGTATAGAAAAACATTATTTTCACCGTATAGAAAAACATTATTTTTCACTATATAGGAAAACATGATTTTTCACTGTATAGAAAAATATGATTTTTATTTATAAATATCGTTGTTTAAAAATGCGATTTTTAAATATATATAAACATCATATTAAAAATATGATTTTTACTGTGAACAGCGTGAAGAAGATTGCATTGGAATTTCGGGAAAATCCAAACTGTTTAGAAATTCAGAAATTAAATTGGCGGAGTGGGTCCCAAAGGTGAGAACTCCTCACTCAATTTATTTACAGTTAAATATATATTAGGATGCAGACGGTGCTTAGTAGCACCCGACACCTTTGGTTGAAACCATGACTGTTTGTTTGGACTGTATTGTGATGTGATTGTTGAATAAAATGTGTGAATAATAAAAATATCATTTGTATTGTATAAATGGACTAAATAAAATGTTCATGTGTAGAATAAAATAATTTATCGTTAAAAATATAATTTTTAACATATATATATGAACGGCATAAAATTATCATGAAAAGAAATAAAATAAATATTCATTTACAAATCGGACGATTTGTTTATGTACACCCATTTATCTGATATGGATTGGGACGATAAATTTTACACATCGCCCAACTGCACAAATAAATAAACCGTTGTTGTTTGAAAACCCCATACGGGTATTGTGATAATATTTGACATACACAATTCCCAATATTTAGTTGTATGTCAATCGATGGATTGACAGTCTGTGATGAGTGTTATTTATTTATTTTAATGCTCACACAGTTGTAAATTGCAATCTGGATATCGTATGAATTTTTATTGATCATTTATCATTATTATTGTATACATGCGATGTATGAAATCCATATAAATAACATTATATGGTAATTGTTTGGGTCTCATTCCAATTTGGAAAATAAAGTAAATTTTAAAATAATATTCATGTGTTGAATAAAAATATTTAAACAATAAAAATATCGTTTTTATTGAATGTATGAACTAATAAAATATTCATTGTTTTAAAAAGAAATGTTTATACAATAAAAATCACATTTTTATTATATGTATGAATAAACAAAATATTCATTGTTTGAAATAGAATATGTTAACAATAAAAATATACATTTTTATTGTGCAGGTAGAAATGATTGAAAATATTCAATGTTTTAAATAAAATGTTTAATATAATGAAAATTTCATTTTTATTGTATTATAAAATCATTAATTCATTAAAAAGATTAGACAATAAAAATTATATTTTTATTGTATGTTTGATTTATTAAAGAGATTTTGTTTATTAAAATGTAAATCATTTATATGTAGAAAATATGAAAATGATTATTTGTTTGAAATGAAAATATGTTAACGATAAAATTTACATTTTTATTGTACATGTAGAAATAATGAAAAATGACCATTGATTGAAATATAAAAGTTAAACAATAAAATTTCACATTTTCATAGAATATAGAAATAATGAAAAATATTCATTGATTGAAATAAAAAGATTTAACAATAAAAATTTACATTTTCATTGTATATAAAAAATGGTGAAAAAGATTCAAGTTTGAATAAAAATATTTCAATATTAAAAATTACATTTTTTATGTAAGTATGAATCATTAAAATATTCATCGTTTGAATAAAAATGTTGTAACATTGAAAATTACATTTTTAATGTATGTATGATTCATCAAAATATTCATCGTTTGTATTAGAATATTCAATTTTGATATAAAATTGAAAATGAAATTGAAATTGTTTTAAAATGAAATAATAAACGATTTATAAAATACGTCTTAAATGGAAATCGAAGAAATATATATATATATATATATATATATATATATATATATATATATAATGGCCTGAATAGAACGCGCCGCGCAGCGACCGTTCGCGAAATTCGACCATTAACTTCAAATTGGCGTAACGGAAGATCCGACCGTCGGATTCTCCTAAAACCGGAACCATTGGGTTCGTATCGAAAAGAGATTTCCAATGAATATAAGGGATTTAAAATCTAATGGTTAGATTTGGAGATATGTCCAAATCAATTTCAAAAAAGGTCGCTATGGATGCAGTTCGGTGGCCATTATTGGAAACCGACTGTACGGACGATAATAAAATTATTAAAAATATGTAAAAATTATGTAAATCCTAATTAATGGTTTGGAAAGATTTTTGATGAAAAATTCCAATTTTATAAAGATAAAAATATATTTTTGTCAAAATGAACTAGTTATTAACTAGAATAATAATTTAATATTTTTAGAAATAAATAAATTGGATTTGAAAAATGGTTTTAAAATAACCAGAATTTTCCAATATATATTATATATATATTGGAATAGATTTGATTGGAAATTATCTTCGGAATTTTTCGGTATTGGATTCCGTTATTATACGAATATTGTGAGGAATTTGGAAGATATATATATATATATATATATATATATATATATCGTTATTCCCAACACAATATTTATTGGTTTCAAAATTTGATATTGAATATAAGCCGATATGATTTCTATTTAGAACCTTATATTTAATGTCAAATTGGATTTTGGGTTTGTCGTGAATGGTGTCTTTAATAACACTGTTCTTCAACCCAGTTTAGAAAAGAATGAATCTTTTAATTAAGATTTAGGAAATTTTACCAATTAATTAATATTTGATTGGAATTGAATTGAAATTGGATTTTGGGTTTATCATGAATAATGTTTTAAATAACATTTGTTCTTTAACCCAATTAACAGTGAAGAAATAATTTGGAATTTATAAATCTTTTATTAAGATTTAAATGGGAATTTTCCAAAGTAAAGTTTTTCAATTTAATATATTAAATTGGAATTGAGTGGAATTCGATTCGGTAATAATCGAGATGAGCTTCTGTGAATGAAGGCTGTTACTATATATGGAATTTAAAAGGCTTTGCCGCTATTCCATTTATATTATTAGCCTGATACGAGAATTTATATCGTTTATATACTATTATGATTTCCGTGTAGATTCCATTTTGATGGAAGAAGATTTGGGTTTATCGTGAACAATGTTTTTAAAAGACATTAGTTCTTTAACCCAGTTAAAGATAAGATTAATTTCTTAAATTCAAATAATCATTAATTAATGATTTTTGAGATTAAAAAGAATAAATTTAAAAAGAATTTTATCTTTGGTAAAATTAATGGGAACCTTTCCCCTAAAAATGCGAATATTTTATTAAAAGAATATTCTGAATTGGAATGAGGCGTAGGATGTGTTTTTATCGCACCTGATTATAAACTAAGCAAGTTATTCGGAAAGTCCGGGTTTAATTCATTCTGAATACTGAATACGACGAATAACAGTCGAAGAGATTGAAGACGGTGCAAGACCGACGATCTTCACATAGAATGGATGAGTTGCTACTGATGCCCACGATTGGAGTATCTACCTTAAAGGGGCTACAGTGGTAGCCGTCCAGACGTACTTGTCTATTGTTAGTATATGCGAGGGCCTCTCTTCCGTATTGGACATATGGGACGAGGAATAAGGTGCCTTCAGTTTCGTTCAAACCCAGAACGAACTTGTAAATGGATGGTATGTATGACGTTGTATTCCTTTACGTTGTATTCGTTGATCTCTGCTAATATATATCTGTTTGGTGGCGGAGAATTTATTCTCTTGCTTAACAGCCTTCTCTGAGACGTATGAGCTCAGAGGTTATATATTGGCAGAAATCAATGGTATGGTATGGATTGACAATGTGGCATGCTAAGATGCATGGATCAAGGCTTTTGTTGAAAAGTAGAGCCTTGTGGATGATGATCAAAGCACAGCTTTATTTAACATAGCTTTGTGTAGCGTGACTTCGCGAGTCTCACACCTCGGTATGATGGTGAACTGATGGTCAGATCAGTATACTTTTGATATTAGTATGGATTCGGTCGACCGAGATGAGCTGGGTGTGGTCGCTCCATGCTCGGAGGGATAGGGCATACACCCTCAATTCGCATATTGGGATAGAGTAAGCGGTGTTTTCTCTCGCTGGGACGTAAGCCGCAGTGATACTTGATTTCACAAAAGTGCGGATGTGTATTACGGTGTTTTCGCATGCCTGCGACGTAAGCCGTGGAGTATTGCACTACGCGATAGATCTTTCGAATCAGGAGCCATCATGATGGAAATCCAATTTTCCAATACGAGCTTTGCGGTTTTAATTGTAACCTATATATAGCGACATAGTGGGATGGGGCACTCATGCCGTCTACGATTGATACATTTACTTTCGAAATTGATTTCTACACTATGCACTTATAGTAATAATAAAAAATAAATTTCGCGTACCTAGCATTTTTGGCTATTATAAGGTAAAACTCTATCCTCCGACTTGCGTTGCATTGTGTGATGGGACCTGAGTCTTATAATAGCTACATTTTTCTTAAATTAGCATTGCGCTGTTTATTTATGCCCTGGTATTCTTGGGGGTAAACCTGTTCCGTGTTATACGGCATGGTCCCTTGATTTACCTTACTTTAAGATCAAATTAATAAGCTTTTTGAGTTCTCATACCAGTCCCATTACTGACCTGGAGTTTATTGTTCCTTCCTAAACTCTGTGTGACGACCCCAAAACCCCATACTACGGTGTCAAGGGTAATCTTTGGAATATAACACATAAACAGAAATAACAGAACAGAAATAAATAAATACACCAGATAATGAACAAATAATACACTGGATAAACATAATCATCAGAGTTACACAGTATACAGGATCATACTTAGTACAAATACAGTTCAGCTATACATAAATGTCAACAGCGGAAAACAAACATAATATGTACAATAGGAGCTGAACAGCATAAAAAGAGATAAATGATAGAATCCGTCTTCAGCTCCAGCTATCCAGAAAGAGCCTGCTAATACCTGAATACAAGGCTGCCCGTGTAGAAAGAGGGGCACCCGAGCTTGCAAGTGAAACAAACTACGAGTCAGTCGTGGGACTGGTATGAGAAATCTACTTAACTGCTTAAACAACATCAAGAAGGCAAATCATAGGACCACGCCACTTTCGCGGAACGGGTTTACTCCAGTGATTGCCAATACATTAATCTAAGTAAATTATTTTAAAACATCGCAATGCCTTTTTTAAAAATGAAGCTGATATAAGACTCAAGTCCCATCACACAATGCAACGCAAACCGGAGGATAGAGTTTTACCTTATATCGGCCAAGATATGCTTGATACGAGCAAAACAAATCATTTAAAATGTAAATTTTATCGTTTAATTCTTAATCAGACTCCAACTGTAAATTAGTAAGAGAACGATTCCCTAAGTATTAACCCTGAAGGCCGAAACCAACATCAGACCAATACCCAGGAAACCACCCATCTTAGCTCGTTTCCAGTTAGTTTCTAATTTTATAAACAATCATAAATATCAATCATAGACGACATGAGCGTCCCATGCCACTATGTCGCCAAATATAGGTTTACAATCAAAACCGCACAGTCACGTATTTGGAAATTGGATTTCCGTCATGAACCAAGGAAAAAGATAGTCCTTACCGAATACGAGACTGCCTAGCCCGAGCCTTAGGATCAGAGCTCGAGTGACCCTTGGAGCGACAGGGCCGGTCCACCGATGTTGATTAAAATTCCTGAACACTGCGTTTCCCCGCCCTTTGGGGCGTAAGTGAGCCAACGAATGACTCCATCGGTCCTGGATCGACCGATATATCCGAGGCGCCTCGCAACAGCAACAACCACATAGGTGAAAATAATATAAATGTCAGCCAGTTTAAGCACTGACACCACCTCTAGCTAGGAAGAAACGCATGTCATCCCTGAGGTCCTCTCCCGTTTCTAGTTCATACCGGGGTGTGAGGCTCGCGAATTCACGTTATACACAAAGCTACGCCACACAGGCGGTGCTTTGATCATCAACCACAAGACTTTGCTTTTCAACAGAAGCCCTGATCACTGCATCTTAGCATGCCACACAGGCAATTCACACCATGCAACTGATGGCTATCATTCACACCGAATGAATTCCAATGTCAGACACACAGTCCATTTACAAGTCCATTCTGGGTCTGAACGAAACCAGAGGCACTATATACCTCGCATACCCATCGATCTCCACGTACGTATGGACGATCACCACTCATTATCCATATTTCGGGATGCCTCCCAATCAGGACATCAGTTATCATCCAAACGAGGTGAAGGTCTCCGGTCTTCAATCACCGTCTTCATCATCGACTTCTTATCGTCGATTCAGTTACTCAGAATGGGATAAACCCGGTCTTTTTGAGCAACTCGCGTATATAATTAACAAGTGCTACACAAACACAACATACGCCTTATTCCAATTCATTAGTCACTAACCGTAAATTAGTAAGAGAACGATTTCCCAAGTGTTAACCCCGAAGGCCGAAACCAACATCAGATCAAAACCGAGGAAACCATTCGACTTAGCTAACCTTCAGTTAGTTTCTAAATTTCACATTCCATATCGTTTATAATAGTTTATAACGATTTACCGCTATTTTTATTTATTTAAAAATAGCCAATTTATTCAAACGACGCTTCAGGCCATAACGCGACCGTGGCGCTGTTTTTCTTCAGATTTGATTTACACATATATGAAAATCTAACCGTTGGATCTTCACAAAATTTATATCATTAGAAAGATCTTTTCAAAACGAATCCAACGGTTCCAGTTTCGGGAAAATACGACTGTCGGATCTCCCGGTACAATCGTATGAAGTTTCGATTTCAAAATACGAACTGCAGCGTCGTTATTCGATTTAATTTAATTATATTTATATATATATATATATAAATATAATCGATTCTGGCGCTGTTTTTCTTCAGATTTGAATTAAACATTCCAGACAATCCTATCGTTGGATCTTTGCAAAGTTGGTGTCGTTGGAAAGATATTTCCAAAGCGAACCCAACGGTTTCAGTTTCGGGAAAATCCGATGGTCGGATCTCCCGCACTAATCGTTTGAAATCACGATTTCAAAACATGAACTGCAGCTTCATTATTCGATTTATTTTAATTATATTTATATATATATATATGAATATAATCTATTCTTCGATTTCAAAACCATATTCTTTTCATACATTTGATAAAAATGATATTTCTATCCAACAGACATTTATTTCGACACTTCACTATTTTTAACAATTCATGTATATAATAAAAATGTGATTTTTATTGTAAAACAATTTATTTCAAAACACGACTATTTTATATAGTTCATATAGATGATAAAAATATGTTTTTTATTATAAAACAATTTATTTCAAAACACGACTATTTTATATAGATCATATAGATGATAAAAATATGATTTTTACTATAAAACAATTTATTTCAAACACGAATACCATTCAACACATGAATTTCTATACAACGAATGAATTTCTATTCAACACATGAATGTTTTCTATAGTTCGTATATATAAAATAAAAATGTGATTTTTTATCGCTAAAACAATTTATTTAAAACACGAATACCATTCAACACATGAATTTCTATTCAACGAATGAATTTCTATTCAACACATGAATGTTTTCTATAGTTCGTATATATATACAATAAAAATGTGATTTTTATTGTTAAAACAATTTATTTAAACATGAATGTCGTTCAACACATGAATTCCTATTCAACACATGAATATAGTTTCAACACATGAAAATAATTCTAACACATGAATATTATTCAAAATTTCGGTAGCATAACGGCAGGGTAGTTAAAACCGGCGCCGTCCCTAGTACGGCTCCTCGCTCTACCTTAAAGCCTCGCAGATTTTGACAATGTTTCATGCATCTAGTTTGCACGCATGTGGCATGTCTATTTTTTCTTTCTTTTCCACAAACTAATCCTATGTGGTTTCAACCAAAAAATTCTCAACCACAAACGAGTATTTTTCAACCACAATCAATCAATTCCAACCACAAACAATCAATTTCAACCATTCGCTATCAACCAATTTTCACACCAATCACAACCAATAAATATCGTCCATGGTTTGTGGATGAGGGGCGTATATATATACATATATATATATATAAGTATATTTCACTTCTATTCAACACATATATAATTTTTACAACGCATATATAACTTATACATCGAACGTACAATTTATACAACGCTTATACATGAGGTGTACAACGCTTATATAACTCATACATCGACTATATAATTAATACATCGTCGTTTTCCATATCGTTTATAATTTAGAAATCTCACATTGGGTTCCACTCCACCAAAAATAGCAGAAGGCTCAGAAAAATATGCGGTCTCTTCTATAATGTAGAAGACGTCCACATGAGTCCACTGTCTCTTGTTTCATTGAATTTCGTCAATAAACGAAAAAGATATGATTTTTATAGTGAAATCCAAAACCGTAGCGCTTTAAAGTGCTATAATATAGTTTATATAATTTTCAGCCGTTACCTCACTGAAGGGTTCGAAACTAGGTTTCGATTTTTCTTCGAATCCGTGTAGCTATTCGTTGATCGGCCTTTGCAGCGTCGGAGGGGGAGGAGCGGCGCACTTGCGCCTGGAGGAGGGAGGCGTTCGATCGCCTAAGGCAGGCGGGGCGGCGGTGATAACGGCCGGACTTCGTGAGCTCGATTCGAGCTCTACAGGTCACGAAAAAAATCCAAACTTCATATGGATTTAAAGATCTCGCCGAGCTCTTCAAAATTTACAACTGTGTCGTGGTCTGAAATGAAGCGGTTTGGAAGAGATCGGCCTGGGAAGTTTTGAAGCTATTTCCGTCGTTCGCCGATAATATATCGGGAGAGAGAACGATGAAATGGCGAGATGTTATTGGCCCAGGAATTTTTTTTATATTTATAAATTTAAAAAAATCCAAAAATACACTCTTTCACACACGAACCCCAATCCAGACCCAACGACTGTCGTCCCTAGCTAAATACCCCCATTCCGAACACAATGGGATATGTTTCCTAGGCCCATTCTACTGTTTCAGTCAGTTTTCCTTCAAATTAAAATATAAAACATTCAATATTTGATTTGAACGTACATTTCAATTTGCCGGGGCCACATATTGATTCTAAAAATTCCCGAAAAATAAATCTAGCTATGTTTTGATGATATGGTCCCAACAAAACTAGTTTCGTCAAATTTTGAGACCGTTTGAAAAATGGCCCTTTTCTGGTCGATCCAATTTAACAGAAATCGACCAAACACATTTTCCTTTGCCACGCTCACATACTAGCTTCAAAAATTATGAAATTTGAAACCTAGCAATAATTTGACATCCCGGATCCAACAAAAGTGGTTTCGTCGAATTCCGAGGTCGTTTGCAAAATGGCTATTTTCACGGGCTATATAAACTCTATAGTGACCTTTCTGAAAATTCATTTAGCCATAACTTTTGCTTCCTGCTATGAAACTTCGATTTTCCAGATTCGTTAGAAAGGTATTCACTAACAGATTTAAATATTTTTGGTTTCACTTAATTCCATTTTAATTTGCACTCGGTATAGTCAGTCAAAGTTTGAATTCAATTTTTGAAACTACCGCGCCATTTCAGGACTTGTTTATAATTAGAAATAATTATATTCATTTTCAAACATCGATTCAAACTCACTTTTCATCGTTATTATTTAAAATATTTATTTTAAATATTTAAAATTCACTAAAATAGCCAATTTAAAATTTTCAAACTGGTTCAGATTTTCCAGGTTGTTACACTCTGGGTGCCCATATTTTCCACACCGGCAGTCAGTAGTTTTGGTTTTGCAGATTTCTATTTAACAGGATCCTGGATTACAGCTAAAGCTATAGTCGGAAAGCTTTTTAGCTATGCATTATACTTAGGTCTTATTTTCCGCTGCTATGTAATTTTTAATCCTCTGATATTATTTTCTGATGTATAATTAATCATACTCTGGAATATTCTTGTACTCTGATGTAAATTTTTATAATAAGCAATGAAATGTTCTTCTATTTGTGTTCTGATTTGTCATGTTCTCAACTCAATCCGGGCCTTCCCGTAAGGGGAAGTTTGGGTCATTTCATTTGGTATTAGAGCCTTGGTTTACAAAGCTCGAGAACATGACACATTAGAACCGAACAAAAGAATTCATCAGAGATTGGATTAGTAATATCCAATAAGAATGACTCGTTAGAGATGGGATCAGTAGTATCCTAGAGTGAGTCCGAAGAGTGTTATTTTTAAAATAAAAAATTGGGAACAAATTTTGTTTGAAAATTTAAATCTTATTAAACGTATTTGACTACTTTATTTTATATTGAATTTGGACTATCGAGTTGTAACAATCCGAATTTTAATAACGTGTTAAGACAAGAGTCAAGGCAGAATTAAATTTTTAAATAAGAATCAAGAGAAACGGGTTGCGCCGTTGCGTTCGTCTCGGAATTCTGGTTGGAAACGAGTCCGAAATTTCGTAAATCGGAGTCCGTATGACCGAGATATGGCCTCTAGAAGTTTCACGAAAAATTCAAAAACGAAAACAGATTTCAGATTTCGAATTTAGCCCCAAACAGACTGGGCGGGAAAATTTCCCGCCCAGCCTCAGGTCGACTGGGGAGTCGACCCCCCCAGGACCAGGTCGACTGGGGAGTTGACCTGGGTGTCGACCTGGGGCTCGACCTCCCCAGTCGGGCCTGGTCGGCCTGGGTGCACCTGCAGGGTCTTGTGGTCTGGTTTGTTGGCCTGTGACGATTTTTGATGGCTCGGATCTGTTCTAGGGTTGATCCTATGGCCTAAACTAGTCCTAACTTCTGTAAAAACACCCTAAGACCTAGCCTAATCCACTACAAATCAATCTAGCAACAAAGTGCTGCCAAAATCTCTCTTGATCATGGCCTCCAACTTCAAAGGCTTGAGCATTCAAACTAGGTCCATGTCAAAGGAGCAAGCTTTCTACATCAAATCAAGAGAGTAGATCAACGTCGCTACAACGATTCTATGACGATTCTTGCTCCTAATTCACTATCCACGCTTTGTAAGTTCTAGATGCTTTTAGATTGAAACGATAACTTGAATATGACATGTGATAAAGTTGGAATTGGATTTATGCATGATAATCGATCCATGCTCATTCTTGTTCATTTTGGATCTTGACCTTTGGGGATGTGCTATGACATTAATTTGGACCTATGCATGTTGCAAATCACTCTTTCATGTCCTTATCATGCATGTAATGATGTTTTTTTCTCTCGGATCTTATTTTATGCAAAACCTCTACCTTCCCCTATTTGTCTTCTTTTGATGAACCTTGGTCAATTTCGGACCAAGGCCTAGAACCGCGATTTGCGTACGATTAAACATGGGGAAACGTTGGGATTTCACCTATTTGGATATAGGTGTGGGTGGTAGAATTTATGCATAACATGAACAAGGAAAATTTGGGGTATTGCCAATATAATTTGGAAGTTTGGGCATACATGAGTTGGCATATGAATTAAATCACGAGTTTTGAGACTATGTAAGTTAAAGCAAGAGATTGGGCTTATGTTAATTAGGCATAAGTGGAATTGGGGACATGAACCATGACATGGGTTTATTTGGGCATGAACTTGGCAACATGTAACTTTGGCTAGAACTTGATTTGGGTAAATTGGCATAAACTTGACATACATTCAAATAGGCGAGAATTGAACATATGTAAAGTGGCTAGTATTGGGTACATATTTTGATGGACATGTAATTGGGAACTTGGGCATATGTTTAGTAATATGTAAAGTGGGGATTTTGTCTTAGATGACACATATGTAATTAACAATCTAACGGATGCCTTCGACATGAGGTTAGACTTGAGTTGTGGTGTAATTCTGCCCGGAACCGCCCGACATATCCAGTGACCACAACAATAATAGTCTAACGTGAGAGGTCGTAGGCAAAGATTAGATTGTGGTAATGCTTAAACCCGAGGTTGGAATGGGTTTGCGGTGTAATTCTGCCTGGAACCGCCCGGCGTATCCAGTGACTGCAAATAAGTCCAATGTGAGAGGTTGATGCATTAGTAAATAATAAATGCTAATGACATAGACGGGTGGGTTAAGTAACTTGATTAGGCTAATGACACTTAACCAATATGACATGGATGGGTGGGTTAAGTTACTTGATTTGGCTAATGACACTTAACCAATATGACATGGATGGGTGGGTTAAGTAACTTGATTTGACTAATGACACTTAACCAATATGACATGGATGGGTGGGTTAAGTAACTTTACTAGACTAATGACACTTAACCAATATGACATGGATGGGTGGGTTAAGTAACTTGACTAGACTAATGACACTTAACCAATATGACATACATGGGTGGGTTAAGTAACTTGATTAGACTAATGACACTTAACCAATATGACATGGATGGGTGGGTTAAGTAACTTGACTAGACTAATAACACTTAACCAATATGACGTGGATGGGTGGGTTAAGTAAAACCGGACTTGATTACCTGATGATACTTAACCATATAACATGATTAGAGGATGGGTTAGTTTAACCTGAATGGGTCGATAACACCCGACTGGTATAACGCGATGCATGATAAGGTTAAGTACACTCACGAGGGTAACACTTAACCATTATAATATGACTAGTGGATGGGGTTAGGTTAACATATACTTAACCAATCTAACAAGGTAACTTGATGGGGTTAAGTCATGAATCACTTGAATATACTTAACCAATCTAACACGGTAACTTGATGGGGTTAAGCTTGAATATACTTAACCAATCTAACACGGTAATTTGATGGGGTTAAGCTTAAATATACTTAACCAATTTGACACGATGATTTTGGTAGGGTTAAGTCATGAACCGCTAGACTACACTTAACCAACTTGATACGTGATTCGTAGGGCTAAGTCATGAACTTGAATGACAACACTTAGCCAAATTGACATGACATGTAGACGGGTTAAGTCACGAATTTGAATGACCACACTTAACCAACTTGACATGCTAGACTAATAGGGGTTAAGTCTCTACACTTAACCTGCTGGACGGAAACCCTAGTTACGCGGTCCTTTTCAGTAGTAACCCACTAGATGTATCAAGGTACCCTGGGACTAGGCAGGGTGGGGCACGATTACTGGGCTGATTGTAAGCGACCAGAACGACGGCTGAGTTGGTGCGCCATTGTAGGTTCAGGCGGACTATGGTCATGCACATGAGTCCGGAGTTGAAAAAGCAGGCATGGGCACCAGTAGTTGTACACTGTGCGTGCTTGGAATGGTGTCAGTGGTTGACACCCTAGGGCTTGATACACCCTAGGGTGGACCTAACACAGAGTAGCTACATTCGTGATTGGGCCGTATGACACTGACACACGACGAGCTAGGACTTGTAGGGAGCCGATCGATTAGATCGTTACGTGGAAAAAGGGCGTTGTCGATAGGTAGCATAATCCCTAGTGGTCCTTGGTGGCATAAACCCTGATCGAATCTAGAAAATGTCCAATAGGTAGCATAATCCCTAGTGGTCCTAGGTGGCGTAAATACTAGTTGAACACGCGATAATTCATGATAAGGGAATCTGGCCAGAACAAGGATGGCAGTCCGAGCGATTTCAAGGATGGTGACACTACGTTGTAGTAGTATAGAATAACATGATGGAACCCATACGATATACAGCAAGGGACTATACATACACATGGAAAGGATGATACGAGTTAGGATGCTAGTACGGTTGGTGCAAATGACGTTAGACATGCGATGCTGTTACCTTGGTTGTCTTGTTACTTGAGTTTTATCTTGTTATCTTAGTTTAATCTGTTTATCTTGTCATCATGCTTATGTTTACTTCCGGTTTATACATGTCATGTTACTTTTACCTGTTTTTAGGCTGAAAGTAGCTAGGACTTACCAGTCTTTATGACTGACCCCGTTTTGTTTCGCCTCCTTTTCTTCCATCCCCCCCCCCCAGGTTTACAGGGAGGAAACATTGCTTCTTAGTGCAGATTTTCTGCTTCAAGATCATCATCTATGGCTTGGACTTTTCTAGGCTATGGCTATTTTACTGTTTTACTTGGGGAATAATTTATGACTATGGTTTTATGCTTCTTTATTATTGCAAGATAGGTTTCGATGTAAGTAATTTAATGGCACGTTGATGTAAAAGGTTTTAGACCTTACCACTTTTATAAAGTAATGAAATCATGTTTTCTTCCGCTGTTTTATATGTTCTGTCTTGTAATATTTCTATGTATGTTTACCTAGATAATACTCCACCAAAGCTAGTGCGTTCCCTTTGTGAGTGACCCTAGCGGAGGTGGGGTGTTACATTTGGTATCAGAGCAGAAGGTTACCAGACTGGGAAAAAGTTTTTAAAACCTTCTGAAACTATTTTCAAAGCCATTTTACAAAGAAGCATTTTTCAAGAAAAGTTTTAAAGAAAAAGGCTATTCCCCAAAAAGCCATTAGCACTATCCTGTGTTCCCTTGATCGAATCTCTTTTCCTTTCTTTCCTCCACCTGTAGTCACAGTAGTTTTAACTGTGACTAATCCTTTTCTAGCTACGTAAATGTTTTCCGTGCGATGGAGGAAGTTCTCAAGAGACCTGTTACCGCGTTATACAAGAAAGGATAGGAGTGGTTAAGGCGAATGAGGCTCAGAACAAGAAGGTAGTTAAGTACTATAGGACAAGGACATGGGCAAAGAACAAGATCGTCGAGAGGGCAATTGTATACTCTCACCTAAGAGGGATGGTAACGTTTCTGTTAAAGGTTTTCCTTTCTATCATCCCGTCAGGACTTTGTTTTGTACATAGCATCCTTTTTAAAATCTTGCTTCGATAGTTGAGTCTTGCACCTTAGTACTAGCACAATAGAGGGTCCCGTTTTTGTCTCAAATCCTGTTGGGGGATCGTCCCATTTATTCATGACTTGTTTGGATTTGAGGACATCTATGACTTTTGGGAATAATGCTTATGTTTTTGAGCTATGGGTTGATTCTAGGGATGAAGTGGTCATCCCGTAAGGGTGCCATCCTCGGTTCGGAAAGGAGGGTAGTTAGACTCTTGACTTGTCTCGGTAATACCCTCGAAGTCTCGTGTAACCTTTAGGGTTCTGTCATGATTGGTTACCTAGAATCTCTTGATGCATTTGTTGGTAATCCATTCGAGTAGTGTTCGCCACTAAGGCGGATTGTTCATTTCGCTTGTGCATGCGTTATGGAAATCACTCTAGTAAGTACACTTGGTAACATGGTTGACATCTGTTTGTTTTCAAGAGATAGTTCTTCTGCGTGGAATGCCGTATAGTGAGTAAACGAGATCCAGAGTTCACTAGTGAATTTTGGAGAGGTTGCATGAAACCAGGAGTACACGGATATGGTTGAGCCAAGTATACTAGAGGGAGAATAAGTAAAAGTGGAACGAGAGGCGATAATGAAGTGAGTTCCAGCTCATATTTGGAAATAGGAGTTAAGAGGCCATGAAATCATGAAGTTAAAGACAGCCAAAGCACAATGGAGTTAAGCTTAAGGAAATGCGACTTAGAAGATTGAAGACAAGATACGCGCATCATATCTCTTTTTAAGAGTATATTCTTGATCCCTGTTTTCCTGTAGAGCTTACCTGCATGCTATCTTTTACGCATATCCTCTCAGTCCTATTTCCGATCTTATTTCTGTTGCAAACTCCATAGGGGGTGTGACTCATCGGTTAGTAATACATGTCAGGGTTTGAAGGTGTCCGTTAGGTTGACTAAACCTTTTGGGCTTTATGGGATATGGGTTGGGCTTTGAAAGGGATTTCTTGTAATCCAAAAAGGAGTTTATCTTGCTTATCTTCTCGATCCTATCTTGAGGACCTTAGGTAGAACCCTATGGATGTAAACATGTATTTGAAACATGTTATGAATTGATGTTTGCGAAGTGGTCGCAAGTGGTTGCTCGTGGATGCATGAAAACACATTAGGCACTAGATCGGCTCAGATACATTTTCATGTTGCATATGCATGAGTGTTTATACTTGTTTATGGATGAAATTGAATGTGTTATCATGTGAATATTACATATGGATGAATGTTTGTGCACACATATAGTGTTTATGTGACTAGGACTATTTGCATACATGTGGATTCATGGCACTAAACATATTCTGCATTTAGAAGATCAATCAGGCCTAATCATTTGCATTAGATAAGAAACATATACACACACTTTCTGCATATGTTCATATGGCATTAGAAATTTTTTAAGGACAATGGTTGCTTGTGGATGATGTCTTGAGTAGATGGACGATGGATGGTAGGATACGTTTTTCCTAACTTAGAGATTTCGGGGACGATATCCTTAAAGGAGGGGAGAATGTAACAACCCGAATTTTAATAAAGTGTTAAGACAAGAGTCAAGGCAGAATTAAATTTTAAAATAAGAATCAAGAGAAACGGGTTGCGCCGTTGCGTTCGTCTCGGAATTCTGGTTGGAAACGAGTCCGAAATTTCGTAAATCGGAGTCCATATGACCGAGATATGGCCTCTAGAAGTTTCACGAAAAATTCAAAAATGAAAACAGATTTCAAATTTCGAATTTAGCCCCAAACAGACTGGGCGGGAAAATTTCCCGCCCAGCCCCAGGTCGACTGGGGAGTCGACCCCCCCAGGACCTGGTCGACTAGGGAGTCGACCTGGGTGTCGACCTGGGGGTCGACCTCCCTGGTCAGGCCTGGTCGGCCTGGGTGCACCTGCAGGGTCTTGTGGTCTGGTTTGTTGGCCTGTGATGATTTTTGATGGCTCAGATCTGTTCTAGGGTTGATCCTATGGCCTAAACTAGTCCTAACTTCTATAAAAACGCCCTAAGACCTAGCCTAATCCACTACAAATCAATCTAGCAACAAAGTGCTGCCAAAATCTCTCTTGATCATGGCCTCCACCTCCAACTTCAAAGGCTTGAGCATTCAAACTAGGTCCATGTCAAAGGAGCAAGCTTTCTACATCAAATCAAGAGAGTAGATCAACGTCGCTACAACGATTCTATGACGATTCTTGCTCCTAATTCACTAGCCACGCTTTGTAAGTTCTAGATGCTTTTAGATTGAAACGATAACTTGAATATGACATGTGATAAAGTAGGAATTGGATTTATGCATGATAATCGATCCATGCTCATTCTTGTTCATTTTGGATCTTGACCTTTGGGGATGTGCTATGACATTAATTTGGACCTATGCATGTTGCAAATCACTCTTTCATGTCCTTATCATGCATGTAATGATGTTTTTTTCTCTCGGTTCTTATTTTATGCAAAACCTCTACCTTCCCCTATTTGTCTTCTTTTGATGAACCTTGGTCAATTTCAGACCAAGGCCTAGAACCGCGATTTGCGTACGATTAAACATGGGGAAACGTTGGGATTTCACCTATTTGGATATAGGTGTGGGTGGTAGAATTTATGCATAACATGAACAAGGAAAATTTGGGGTATTGCCAATATAATTTGCAAGTTTGGGCATACATGAGTTGGCATATGAATTAAATCATGAGTTTTGAGACTATGTAAGTTAAAGCAAGAGATTGGGCTTATGTTAATTAGGCATAAGTGGAATTGGGGACATGAACCATGACTTGGGTTTATTTGGGCATGAACTTGGCAACATGTAACTTTGGCTAGAACTTGATTTGGGGAAATTGGCATAAACTTGACATACATGCAAATAGGCGAGAATTAAACATATGTAAAGTGGCTAGTATTGGGTACATATTTTGATGGACATGTAATTGGGAACTTGGGCATATGTTTAGTAATATGTAAAGTGGGGATTTTGTCTTAGATGACACATATGTAATTAACAATCTAACGGATGCCTTCGACACGAGGTTAGACTTGAGTTGTGGTGTAATTCTGCCCGGAACCGCCCGACATATTCAGTGACCACAACAATAATAGTCTAACGTGAGAGGTCATAGGTAAAGATTAGATTGTGGTAATGCTTGAACCCGAGGTTGGAATGGGTTTGCGGTGTAATTCTGCCCGGAACCGCCCGGCGTATCCAGTGACCGCAAATAAGTCCAATGTGAGAGGTTGATGCATTAGTAAATAATAAATGCTAATGACATAGACGGGTGGGTTAAGTAACTTGATTAGGCTAATGACACTTAACCAATATGACATGGATGGGTGGGTTAAGTAACTTGATTAGGCTAATGACACTTAACCAATATGACATGGATGGGTGGGTTAAGTAACTTGATTTGACTAATGACACTTAACCAATATGAAATGGATGGGTGGGTTAAGTAACTTGACTAGACTAATGACACTTAACCGATATGACATGGATGGGTGGGTTAAGTAACTTGACTAGACTAATGACACTTAACCAATATGACATGGATGGGTGGGTTAAGTAACTTGATTAGACTAATGACACTTAACCAATATGACATGGATGGGTGGGTTAAGTAACTTCACTAGACTAATAACACTTAACCAATATGATGTGGATGGGTGGGTTAAGTAAAACCGGACTTGATTACCTGATGATACTTAACCATATAACATGATTAGAGGATGGGTTAGTTTAACCTGAATGTGTCGATAACACCCAACTGGTATAACGCGATGCATGATAAGGTTAAGTACACTCACGATGGTAACACTTAACCATTATAATATGACTAGTGGATGGGGTTAGGTTAACATATACTTAACCAATCTAACAAGGTAACTTGATGGGGTTAAGTCACGAATCACTTGAATATACTTAACCAATCTAACACGGTAACTTGATGGGGTTAAGCTTGAATATACTTAACCAATCTAACACGGTAATTTGATGGGGTTAAGCTTAAATATACCTAACCAATTTGACACGATGATTTGGGTAGGGTTAAGTCATGAACCGCTGGAATACACTTAACCAACTTGATACGTGATTCGTAGGGCTAAGTCATGAACATGAATGACAACACTTAGCCAACTTGACATGACATGTAGACGGGTTAAGTCACGAACTTGAATGACCACACTTAACCAACTTGACATGCTAGACTGATAGGAGTTAAGTCTCTACACTTAACCTGCTGGACGGAAACCCTAGTTACGCGGTCCTTTTCAGCAGTAACCCACTAGATGTATCACGGTACCCTTGGACTAGGCAGGGTGGGGCACGATTACTTGGCTGATTGTAAACGACCAGAACGACGGCTGAGTTGGTGCGCCATTGTAGGTTCAGGCGGACTATGGTCGTGCACATGAGTCCGGAGTTGAAAAAGCAGGCATGGGCACCAGTAGTTGTACACTGTGCGTGCTTGGAATGGTGTCAGTGGTTGACACCCTAGGGCTTGATACACCCTAGGGTGGACCTAGCACAGAGTAGCTACATTCGTGATTGGGCCGTATGACACCGATACACGACGAGCTAGGACTTGTAGGGAGCCGATCGATTAGATCGTTACATGGAAAAAGGGCGTTGTCGATAGGTAGCATAATCCCTAGTGGTCCTAGGTGGCATAAACCCTGATCGAATCTAGAAAATGTCCAATAGGTAGCATAATCCCTAGTGGTCCTAGGTGGCGTAAATCCTAGTTGAACACGCGATAATTCATGATAAGGGAATCTGGCCAGAACAAGGACGGCAGTCCGAGCGATTTCAAGGATGGTGACACTACGTTGTAGTAGTATAGAATAACGTGATGGAACCCGTACGATATATGGCAAGGGACTATACATACACATGGAAAGGATGATACGAGTTAGGATGCTAGTACGGTTGGTGCAGAGGACATTAGACATGCGATGTTGTTACCTTGGTTATCCTGTTACCTTGGTTGTCTTGTTACTTGAGTTTTATCTTGTTATCTTAGTTTAATCTGTTTATCTTGTCATCATGCTTATGTTTACTTCCGGTTTATACATGTCATGTTACTTTTACCTGTTTTTAGGCTGAAAGTAGCTAGGACTTACCAGTCTTTATGACTGACCCCGTTTTGTTTCGCCTCTTTTTCTTCCGTTCCCCCCCCCCCAGGTTTACAGGGAGGAAATGTTGCTTCTTAGTGCGGATTTTCTGCTTCAAGATCATCAGCTATGGCTTGGACTTTTCTTGGCTATGGCTATTTTACTGTTTTACTTGGGGAATAATTTATGACTATGGTTTTATGCTTCTTTATTATTGCAAGACAGGTTTCGATGTAAGTAATTTAATGGCACGTTGATGTAAAAGGTTTTAGACCTTACCACTTTTATAAAGTAATGAAATCATGTTTTCTTCTACTGTTTTATATGTTCTATCTTGTAATATTTCTGTGTATGTTTACCTAGATAATACTCCACCAAAGCTAGTGCATTCCCTTTGTGAGTGACCCTAGCGGAGGTGGGGTGTTACACGAGTGTATGAAGAATTTAAATATACGTCTTGCAAATGTGTATTTGAAGTCTCAAATATACTGGGTAAATATAGAATCACACTCTAGTCGCCCGGAGATGATTTTGATGATGGTCTAGACATCATTAGTATTTATGTTCGAGTTTCGAAAGTGGAATATCTATATATTTCCAATCGACTGGTGTGAGAACCAAAACTAGATAGGATTATTGTTGTGATTTGGCATCAAAAATATGATTTTCAAATATATATATATATATAGGAAGATATTTGTTTGAAAATTTAACCAACCAATTGATTACTGGTTGTAATGTTTGATAATTAGTTTAACTAATTAAAATATTAGAATGATAATTAATTTAACCAATATGTGAATAAATGGTAAGTCAAATAGAATCAAATATTGAACTGAATTGAAAATTTGTTCGAATTGCATACATATACATGTATATACATTGAACTGGTCATAGCAAGGAGGCTAGAGAAGAGGAATAAAATTGTATGCCCAACAAATAGGTACATATTTACTGTTTTGTTTGGGGTTGATGATTTTATGATCCGATTAGCTAGTTGCTTGGCTTTTTCTTTTTCTTTTGGATTGGTGAGGGGCCTGCGTGGCAAGTTGCAGTTTTAAATATCAACCCGTACAAAGGAGGTTATGGCGAATTTTTTTGAAAATTTAGGGTGTTAGCCAAATTTTTGAGAAATTAGAAAATTCTTAGAAACTAAAAAGTTGAAGAATGAAAGCCAAAATGAAAGTTGAGTTGATTAGTTAAACAACTTTCAGCTCCGTTCCTTTTCGAGGACGAAAAGATTTTAAGTGGAGGAGATTGTAACAACCCGGATTTTTAGAACAAATTTAAAATCTTTATTTTAGCAATTTTAATGGATTTTGAATATTAAAAATAATTTATTTTAAATGATAACGACTAAAAATTTATTTAAATCAAAGTTAGAACAAATAAATTTAATATAATTTTAAATAGAGTTTAAAACGGCGCGGTAGTTTGAAAATTCGATTTCAAATTTCAAATGAATGTACAGGATTCAAAATAAATCGGATTTTAGTGAAACCAAAAATATTAGAATCTATTAAAAAATATCTTTCCAAGAATCCGAAAAATTGAAATTTCATAGCGGGAATTGAAAGTTATGTCCAGTTTAAAATTAGAAATAGTCACTATGGGATTTATATATATATATATATAAATATATATATTTTAATATTATAAATAGCCATTTTGCAAACGACCTCCATTTTTGACGAAACCACTTTGGTTGAATCCAGAATGTCAAATTATTGCAAGATTCCAATTTTCATAATTTTTGGAATTAATATGTGAGCACAGTAAATTTAAATATGTTTTGACAGTTTAAATTTGAATTGGATCGACCAGAAAATGTTCATTTTTCAAACGGTCTCCAAATTCGATGAAATAAATTTTGTTAGGACTGTATCGTCAAATCTTAGCTAGATTTATTTTTCAGGAACTTTTGGAGTCAGTATATGGCCCCAGTAAATTAAAATGTACGTTTAAATTAAATCAATTAAATATATATTGATTTATATTTTAATTTAAATAAAAACTGATCGAAACATTAGAATTGGCTTACGGAACATATCCCATTGTGTCCAAAATGGGGGTAATTAACTGGGGGTGATAGTCGTTGGGATTCGTTTGGAGTTTGAGGTGTTAAACTAGTATTATTTGAATTAAATTGAATAAATAAATAAAATAGAAATACCATTATAAATACGCCGTACATCATATTTCCCAAACCCTAGCATTAACGTAGCCGCCGCCTCAAACGTTTCGATGACTAAAATTTTCGATCCCAAATCGCTTAAAATTTTCAAATCCACAAACTGAATTCAATTACTCCTTAAACAAAAGCCAAAGAACATCTTAAGATCTTCAAGATGGTAAGGCGATGATCGATTTTCGTGGTGAACCGAGGAAGAATTTTGACCTGGAAGTATCATCGGTTAGGCATTGATTGGGAGGTGGTTAGGGTTTTGAGTTGGCTGGGAGTCAGGGCAAGGGGACAATGGCGAACGGCGGTTGTAGCCGCATCTTCCGATCGGGTCCTGGACCTTCGATGGTGGAGCAGCGTCAAGCCCTAGAGGCTCTGCGTGGTTCCAGTTTTGGAATGAGGAAGAACGGCCGTATAGAACACAAGAGAAAGGTCTTTGTTTAAAATTCAGTTTTAATACAAAAAATACATTGTTAAAATTCAGTTTTTAATATATAATACCATTATATAAAAATCTATTTTTTCTTAAAAAAACATTTGTTTAAAATATGAAATAAATATAAAATGGTATCGATAAGAATCTTGTTTTAAATATATATAACATTTTTTATGAATTTATATATAGCATTGTTTTTATAAAAAGAAAATAACATTACTTTTAAAATACATAGATAGTATTATTTTTGTTAAATAAAAATAAAAAAATGATTTTGTTAAATAAAAATGGCATTGTTTTTGTTGAATAAAATAGCCTTGTTAGAAATGAGATTATATATATATATATATATATATATATATATATATATAATGCTATAGAAATGTGAATTTCCATTGTAAAGAAAAATGTGATTTTCCATTGTAAAGAAAAATGTGATTTTCCATTGTAAAGAAAAATATGATTTTTCATTGTATATAAAAAAAATATGATTTTTCATCGTATAGAGAAAAACATTATTTTTCACCATATAGAGAAACATTGTTTTTCACCGTATGGAAAAACATTATTTTTCACCGTATAGAAAAGCATTATTTTTCACCGTATAGATAAACATTATTTTCACTGTATAGAAAAACATTATTTTCACCATATAGAAAAACATTATTTTCACCGTATAGGAAAACATTATTTCCATTGTATAGAAAACATTATTTTCACTTTATAGAAAAACATTATTTTCACTATATAGGAAAACATGATTTTTCATTGTATAGAAAAATATGATTTTTATTTATAAATATCATTGTTTAAAAATGTGATTTTTAAATATATAAACATTATATTGAAAATATGATTTTTACTGTGAACAACGTGAAGAAGATTGCACTGGAATTTCGGGAAAATCCCAATTGTTCAGAAATTCAGAAATTAAACTGGCGGAGTGGATCCCAAAGGTGAGAACTCCTCACTCAATTTCTTTACAGTTAAATATATATTAGGATGCAGTCGGTGCTTAGTAGCACCCGACACCTTTGATTGAAACCATGATTGTTCATTTGAACTGTATTGTGATGTAATTGTTGAATAAAATGTGCAAATAATAAAAATATCATTTGTATTGTATAAATGAACTAAATAAAATGTTCATATGTAGAATAAAATATTTTATTATTAAAAATATAACTTTTAACATATATATATATATATATATATATATATATATATATGAACGGCATAAAATTATAATGAAAAGAAATAAAATAAATATTCATGTACAAATCAGATGATTTGTTTATGTAAACCCATTTATCTGATATGGATTGGGACGATAAATTTTACACATCGCCCAACTACACAAATAAATAAACTGTTGCTGTTTGAAAACCCCACACGGGTATGGGGATAATATTTGACATACACAATTCCTAGTATTTAGTTGTATGTCAATTGATGGATTGACAGTCTGTGATGAGCGTTATTAATTTATTTTAATGCTTACACAGGTGTAAATTGCACTCTGGATGTCATATGAATTTTTATTGATTATTTATCATTATTGTTGATTACATGCAATGTATGAAATCCATATAAATAACATTATATGGTAATTGTTTGGGTCTCATTTCAATTTGGAAAATAAAGAATATTTTAAAATAATATTCATGTGCTGAATAAAAATATTTAAATAATAAAAATATCGTTTTTATTGAATGTATGAATCGATAAAATATTCATTGCTTTAAAAAGAAATGTTTATACAATAAAAATCACATTTTTATTGTATGTATGAATAAACAAAATATTCATTGTTTGAAATAGAATATGTTAACAATAAAAATATACATTTTTATTGTGTAGGTTGAAATGATTGAAAAGATTCAATGTTTTAAATAAAATGTTTAATACAACGAAAATTACATTTTTATTGTATTATAAAACCATTAAAAAAGAATCATGATTCATTAAAAAGATTAGACAATAAAAATTATATTTTTATTGTATGTTTGATTTATTAAAGAGATTTTGTTTATTAAAATGTAAATCATTTATATGTAGAAAATATGAAAATGATCATTTGTTGGAAATGAAAATATGTTAACGATAAAATTTACATTTTTATTGTACGTGTAGAAATAATGAAAAATGACCATTGATTAAAATATAAAAGTTAAACAATAAAAATTCACATTTTTATTGAATATAGAAACAATGAAAAAAATTCATTGATTGAAATATAAAAATTTACATTTTCATTGTATATAACAAATGGTTAAAAAGATTCAAGTATGAATAAAAATATTTCAATATTAAAAATTACATTTTTTTTATGTAAGTATTAATCATTAAAACATTCATCGTTTGAATAAAAATGTTGTAACATTAAAAATTACATGTATGTATGATTCATCAAAATATTCATCATTTGGACAAGAATATTCAATTTTGATATAAAATTGAAAATGAAGTTGAAATTGTTTTAAAATGAAATAATAAACGATTTATAAAATACGTCTCAAATGGAAATCGACGAAATTATACATATATATATATATATATATATATATATATATATATATATATATATATAATGACCTGAAAAGAACGCGCCACGCGGCGACTGTTCGCAACGATATATGTATATATATATATATATATATATATATATATATATATATATATATATATAATGGCCTAAATAGAACGCGCCGCGCAGCGACTGTTCGCGAATTTCGACCATTAACTTTAAATTGGCGTGACGGGAGATCCGACCGTCAGATTCTCCTAAAACCAGAACCGTTGGGTTCGTATCGAAAAGAGCTTTCAAATGAATATAAGAGATTTAAAATCTAACGGTTAAATTTGGAGATATGTCCAAATCAATTTCAGAAAAGGTCGCTATGGATGCATTTCGGTGGCCATTATTGGAAACCGACTGTACGGACGATTATAAAATTATTAAAATTATGGAAAAATTATGTAAAATCATAATTAATGGTTTGGAAAGATTTTTGATGAAAAATTTCAATTTTATAAAGATAAAAATATACTTTTATCCAAATGAACTAGTTATTAACTTGAAAAATAATTTAATTATTTTTAGAAATAAATAAATTGGATTTGAAAAATGGTTTTAAAATAACTAGAATTTTCCAATATATTTATATATATTGGAATAGATTTGGTTGGAAATTATCTTCGGAATTTTTCGGTATTGGATTCTGTTATTATACGAATATTGTGAGGAATTTCAAAGATATATTTATATATATATATATATATCGTTATTCCCAACACAACATTTGTTGGTTTTAGAATTTGATATTGAATATAAGCCGATATGATTTCTATTCAGAACCTTATATTTAATATCAAATTGGATTTTGAGTTTGTCGTGAATGGTGCCTTTAATAACACTGTTCTTAAACCCTGTTTAGAAAAGAATAAATCTTTTAATTAAGATTTAGGAAATTTTACCAATTAATTAATATTTTATTGGAATTGAATTGAAATTGGATTTTGGGTTTATCGTGAACAATATTTTAAATAATATTTGTTCTTTAACCCAATTAACAGTGAAGAAATAATTTTGAATTTATAAATCTTTTATTAAGATTTAAATAGGAATTTTCCAAAGTAAAGTTTTCCAATTTAATATATTAAATTGAAATTGAATGGAATTCGATTCGGTAATAATCGAGATGAGCTTCTGTGAATGAAGGCTGTTACTATATATGGAATTTAAAAGGCTTTGCTGTTATTCCATTTATATTATTAGTCTGATATGGGAATTTATATCGATTATATACTGTTACGATTTCCGTGTAGATTCCATTTTGATGGAAGATTTGTGTTTATCGTGAACAATGTTTTTAAAAGACATTAGTTCTTTAACCTAGTTAAAGATAAGAGTAATAATTTCTTTAATTCGAATATTAGTTAATTAATGATTTTTGAGATTAAAAAGAATAAATTTAAAAGGAATTTTATCTTTGGTAAAATTAATGGGAACCTTTCCCCTACAAATGCGAATATTTTATTAAAAGAATATTCTGAATTGGAATGAGGCGTAGGATGTGTTTTTATCGCACCTGATTATAAACTACGCGAGTTATTCAGAAAGTCCGGGTTTAACCCATTCTGAATAATGAATACGACGAATAACAGTCGAAGAGATTGAAGACGGTGCAAGACCGACGATCTTCACATCGAATGGATGAGTTGCTACTGATGCCCACGGTCGGAGTAGCTACCTTGAAGGGGCTACAGTGGTAACCGTACGAACGTACTTGTTGATTGTTCGGATATGCGAGGGCCTCTCTTCCGTATTGGACATATGGGACAAGAAATAAGGTGCCTCCGGTTTCGTTCAGACCCAGAACGGACTTGTAAATGGATGGTATGTCTGACGTTGTATTCCTTTATGCTGTATTCGTTGATCTCTGCTAATATATATCTATTTAGTGGTGGAGAATTTATTCTCTTGCTTAACACCCTTGTCTGAGACGTATGAGCTCAGAGGTTATATATTGGCAGAAATCAATGGTATGGTATGTGTAACACCCCACATCCGTTAAGGTCACTCACAAAGGGAATGCCTTAACTTCAATGGAGCATTATGGGTACTGGAACAGAAATATTACAAGACAGACATATATAAAACAGCGGAAAGTAAAGTGGAAGTACTTCAAATCACTTGCTAAATATAATTGTTTACAATAAAATCCCATCAACTTCCAATACCCAATTACATAGTTAAAGTATCTGTCTTGCTCAAAAACAAAGAAGCATAAAATAAGTTGTAGTATTCCCCAATAAAGCAAAGCAAGCCATAGCCAAGAGAAATCCAAGCCGTAAAAGAAAGAGCCTTGGAGCTTGGTAAGATCTGAACTAAGCTGTATTCCCACCCTGTGAAAATGGGGGAGGGGGGAAACGGAAGAAAAATATGCGAAACAAAACGGGTCAGTCATAAAGACTGAGTAAGTCCTAGTGACTTTCAGCATAAAAACAGGTAAAGATAACATGGCATGAATAAACTGAAAGTAAACATAAGCATGATGACAAGATAAGCTACATGAAAGATAACTAAGAATAACCTCATATGACTTTTGTCATGTATAACATTGCAAGGTTCCCATTCAAGATGAACTAAGTATAGTTTCGCAAGATTTCTATCAAGCATCGCAAGATTTCTCTGCTTCACCATTAAAATGATATCTATTTGCTCCGCACTACCTAACTAGTGTCCCAACTAGTAATCTATATAAAATGATAAAATCATAACGTGATCCCAATCCCCGAAATTAAGGTTGCTTTCATGTGTACATCTATTATTTATTACCTAGATTTAATCTAGGGTTTTCTATCGAGTGCTTCCTAGATTCAACCAGGATTTATGCCACCTAGGTCCAACCTAGGGATTATGCTACTAATTGAACGCTTCTTGGATTTAGGGTTTATGCCACCTAGGTCCAACCTAGGGATTATGCTACCTACGTGTATCATACGGCCTCCAATGATTGTAGATACCTATACTGGTCCTACCATGGCATGAATAAACAGAAATAGGATTGAAAATAGGACCGAGAGGTTATACTTAAAAAGATAATATACAAGTAAGCTCTACAGGAAAAGAGGGATCAAGGATATACTCTTAAAAAGAGATATGATGTGTGTGTCTAGTCTTCAATCTTCTAAGTCGCATTTCCTTGAGCTTAACTCCATTATACTTTGACCGTCTTTAGCTTCACAATTTCGTAGCTTCTTAATTCCTATTTCCAAAATATGAGTTGGAACTCATTTCACTATCCCCTCTGGTTCCACTTTCACTTATTCTTTTTCTCTTATACCCAGCTTAAACATAACTGCGTACTCATGGTTTCATGCAAGCTCTGCAAAATTCATTAGTGAATCCTGGATCTCGTTTATAGGGTATTCCACGTAGAAGAATTATCTCTTACAAATAAACAGATGTCAACCATGTTGCCAAGTGTACTTACTAAGGTGATTTTCATGCATAAATGAGACGAACCATCCGCCTTAGTGGCGAACACTACTCGAGCGGATCAATAAATATATTAAGAGATTCTAGGTAACTAAGCATGGCAGAACCCTAAGGGTTACACTAGACTTCGAGGGCATTACCGGGGCAAGTCAAGAGTCTAACTACCCTCCTTTCATACTCGAGAATGGTATCATTTCTGGACAATCACTCCATCCCTAGAATCAACCCATTGCCCAAAAACATAAGCTTTACTTCTAAACTCAACACTTAGCATAAACTTTCTCAAATCCAAACAAGTCATGAATAAATGAGCCGATTCCCCAACAGGATTTGAGACAAAAAATGGGACCCTCTACTACGCTAGTACTAAGGTGCAGAGACTCAACTATCGAAGCAGAATTAAAAAGGATGCGATGTACAAAAACAAAATTCTAACGGGATGATAGAAAAGGAAAGATAAACTTTTAACAGAAACGTTACCACCTCTTCTTAGGTACGCTAGTAGTGAGAGCATACAATTGCCCTCTCCACGATCTTGTCTTTGTCCTCTAATACTTAACTACATGTCCCTTTTTACCATACTAAAGATACTCTTTCTTGTCGTGGGTTTTATTATTCTTCCACTTTGGCCTCTTTCCTTTCACCTTTTCCTTCCTTCGTGGATTAAGCCATATCAACAAGTTTCTCATCCTTAGGCTTGTGTTCTTTATCCTCGTCCTTGCTATCCTTGTATAGCTTGTTGACAAGTTTCTCGAAAAGCTACCTCCATCGCACGACAACTCTACAGGGCTTGAAATAAGATTAGACGTAGATGGAATTACTGCGGCTACAGATGGAAGTTGGGCACTCCTTTGCCTTCCGACATGCGTTGTATGCCTACAAACTATGGTGAAAAAGAAAGAGAGAAGAGATTCAAAGAGAGAATCAAAAGATAGTGCATATGGCTTTGGGGAATATGCCTTTCGTAAAACAAAACTTTTCTTAGAAAAATGCTTCTTTGTAAATGTTTTGAAAATAATTTCAGAAGGTTTTTAAAAGCTTTTGCCCAGTCTGGTAACCTAGCTCTGATACCAAATGTAACACCCCACATCCGTTAAGGTCACTCACAAAGGGAATGCCTTAACTTCAATGGAGCATTATGGGTACTGGAACAGAAATATTACAAGACAGACATATATAAAACAGCGGAACGTAAAGTGGAAGTACTTCAAATCACTTGCTAAATATAATTGTTTACAATAAAAGCCCATCAACTTCCAATACCCAATTACATAGTTAAAGTATCTGTCTTGCTCAAAAACAAAGAAGCATAAAATAAGTTGTAGTATTCCCCAATAAAGCAAAGCAAGACATAGCCAAGAGAAATCCAAGCCGTAAAAGAAAGAGCCTTGGAGCTTGGTAAGATCCGAACTAAGCTGTATTCCCACCCTGTGAACCTGGGGGGGGGGGAAGCGGAAGAAAAAGAGGCGAAACAAAACGGGTCAGTCATAAAGACTGAGTAAGTCCTAGTGACTTTCAGCATAAAAACAGGTAAAGATAACATGGCATGAATAAACTGAAAGTAAACATAAGCATGATGACAAGATAAGCTACAGGAAAGATAACTAAGAATAACCTCGTATGACTTTTGTCATGTATAACATTGTAAGGTTCCCATTCAAGATGAACTAAGTATAGTTTCGCAAGATTTCTATCAAGCATCGCAAGATTTCTCTGCTTCACCATTAAGATGATATCTATTTGCTCTGCACTACCTAACTAGTGTCCCAACTAGTAATCTATATAAAATGATAAAATCGTAACGTGATCCCAATCCACGAAATTAAGGTTGCTTTCACATGTACATCTATTATTTATTACCTAGATTTAATCTAGGGTTTTCTATCGAGTGCTTCCTAGATTCAACCAGGATTTATGCCACCTAGGTCCAACCTAGGGATTATGCTACTAATTGAACGCTTCTTGGATTTAGGGTTTGTGCCACCTAGGTCCAACCTAGGGATTATGCTACCTACGTGTATCATACGGCCCCCAATGATTGTAAATACCTATGCTGATCCCACCATGGGGTGTATCAAGACCCATGGTGGCGGCCCCGACACAAAACTAAAAGACATAGGTTATACTACTGGTGTCCCCAGTGCCCTGGTTGTCTGCTCCGGAGTGTGTGCACGCCCGCACCCCGTTAGACCTGCACTGTGCACCCACCGCCGTCGTTTGACCGCTTACAATCAGCCCAGTTATCATGCCCCACCCTGCCTAGTTTCAGGGTACCGTTGATACCTGATTTTGGGTTACTGCTGAAATGGGTCCCCGTTACTAGGGTTTCCTACTGGTTAAGTGTGTGGGCATATATATACAGATATTACCCACCTTCCCGTGATGTACTTAACCCTCTCCGTCCATTACGTTAAATTGGTTAAGTGTTTCTCTTGTTTTACTTAACCCTACCACACATCATGTTATATTGGTTAAGTGTTGTTCCTTGTGTTACTTAACCCTACCGCAGGCCTTGTTATACTGGCTAAGTGTTCTCCCTTGTGTTAACTTAACCCCACCGCATGTCATGTCATATTGATTAAGTGTATATTGACTTAGCCCACCTACTTATCACGTTGTGACGGTTAAGTGTTACCCTCTGTTGTTACTTAACCTTACCACGCATCACGTTATATTGGTTAAGTGCATGTTTACTTAACCCCATCCACCAGTCATTTTATAATGGTTAAGTGTTACTCTCGTGTGTTTACTTAACCCTACCACGCATCAGGTTATATCGATTGGGTGTTATCAACCTATTCAAGTTAGCCCAACCCATCCGCTAGTCACGTTATAATGGTTAAGTGTTATTAGCTTAGCCACGTTACTTAACCCACCCACTCATGTCATATTGGTTAAGTGTCATTAGTCTAGTCATATTACTTAACCCACACATTGGTCTGATTAACAGTTATGTTGGTTGAGCCTATACTTATAAGTTTTACATGTTCTTAACTCATACCGGTTAGGTCCACATTTACATGACAAATTGCCAAGTCATCCCACCTAACCCTCTAACCATACCCACGTCTTATTATGGTTAGTATTCCTTAATTCATTCATTATGACGAACGAATCATGACCTCTCACATTAGACCGTGCATTTTGTGGCCACTGGATTTGCCGGGTGGTTCCGGGCAGATTTACACCACAAACTGGGTCTAATCTCGTGTCATAAACCGTTACGCCTACAATTTGGCCTTCGACCTCTCACATTAGACTGACACTTTGTGGCTACTGGATTTGCCGGGCGGTTCCAGGCAGATTTACACCACAAACTGAGTCTAACCTCGTGTCAAAGGTTCATTAATGGTCGCATTCCACCCAAAACCCCAATATCAGTTCATGTGTTTAACATATAGAAATGTTCATGATTCACGTTTTTGCCCCAAAACGTATTCCCAAATTATTATCATAATTCACTATAAGGTTGTGCCAAGTTATAGCCTCCTATTTCCAATACATACCAACTACCCAAAACCCAACTTAGGCGCGTTCATATCAAACTTTCTCCAAATCATAAATTATCATATATGTTTCTACTTCAAATTTTACATAATTAACATATGCCCAAGTTCTAGGTTACATGTCAGTTTTACATATGCCCAATTCATACCAAATTTACATATGTTCAATTCATGCCGTTTTACATGTATGCAAATTTTATGCCAATTTACACATATACCAAGTTTCATGTCGTTTTACATATGTCAAGATTCATGATCTACATGTTTACAAAGCTATGCTAAATTTACATAGATCCAGTTTTATACCCAAAATTACATGTTTAACATGTTTACACCATTTTACCCATAACGGGTTCTAGCCAAATTACATATATCAAGATCCATGTCATATTACATATATCAAGATCCATGTCAAACTATATATGCCAATCCCCATTCTTGCAATTACTATTATAATGACAATACCCAAATATTCAATTTCATGTTAATGGTAGTAATACCCAAATATCCAATTTTTATGTTATGCCATCAATTCCACCAAACACATATATAGGTATTATCCCAATATTCCCCCGTATTCATCGTACGCAAATCGCGTTTTAGGCCTAGGTCCGAAATTGACCAAGGTTCATCAAAAGAAAATAAATAGGGGGAGGTAGAAGTTGTAATAAGAACAAGATCAGAAAGAAAATAGCATAAATCATCATGATAGGCATAAAGATTACAACTTGATGATAACATCATTACGAATCAAGAAAACTGCTGAATATAGACCATAAACTTGGCATGAGAATAAAGATAGACAAGTCTCAAAACTCAAGATTCAAGAAGCAACAGAAATAAATCGATAAACATAATTATATCCAATTTCACTTCTTCACATGCCCATATTATATTTAAATATTTTAATCTGAAAATAACTGGAACTTGCAAAGCATGGCAAATGTATTACGAACTGAATTTGTTGTAAAAATGTCGCGGCGTTGTTGATTTATTGTCTTGAATCATTGTAGAAGCCTTGTTCTTCGAATTAAATTGTGTATGAAAGCTTTGTCCTTAGAATTGATCGGAGTTTGAATGCTTAAGCTTTAATTTGGGGCGGCGGCCATGGTTCAAGAGGGAGTTCAGCAGCATGACGGCTTTAGTATTATATTATTTGCGTGAATTTAGGGATAGACTTGAGTTGTATTTATAGAATTTTTATCTAATTTGAGCCGTCAATGAAGCTAGAGTGAATCCAGACCATCCATCTCAAGAGAAGCCAATCAGAAAGTGACATGTAAGCCCTAGTGACTCAGTCAAGCCTCAGAAATCGACCAGAACCCGACCAGGCCAACCAGGGCCTGACCATGCCAGTTTTCTGGCTTGGGCGCACTTGGCAGGTGCGCCAGTGCTAAAATTGTACTGGCGCACTTCCCAAGTGCGCCAGTGCAATTTTGTTCTGGCGCACTTCCCAAGTGCGCCAGTGCATTCTGACCCGTTTCTGGTTTTTCTGCCCAACTTCGTTCGTCCATATCTTCATACGGTATCCGTTTTACGCAAACTCGGACTCTATTTCAGGCAGAATTCCGAGACGAACGCAATGGCGTAACCCATTTCCCTTGATTCTTATTTTAAAAATTAATTATACCCTGATTTGTAGTTTTAACATGTTATAAAAATTCGGGTTGTTACATTCTCCCCTCCTTAAAGGATTTCGTCCCCGAAATCTTCAAGTTGGGAAGAATGTGTCCTACCATCCAATCATCCATCTACTTAATCATCAATCATAGGCATTCATTGTCCGTAAGAGATTTCTAATGCTGTATGAGCATATGCAAGAAGTGTGTGTATATGTGCCTTATCTAATGCAAATGATCAGGTCTGATTGATCTTCTTAATGCAAAATATGTTTAGTGCCATGAGTCCAACATGTATGCAAATAGTCCTAGTCACACTAACACTATATGTGTGCACAAACATCCATCCATATGCAACATCCACATGATAACATTTTCAAATTCATCCATAAACAAGTATAAACACCCATGCATATGCAATATGAAAGGTGACGGAGCCGACCTAGTGCCTAATGTGTAAATGCATCCACGAGCAACCACTAGCAACCACTTGCAGCCACTTGCAATCATCAATCATAACATGTCTCAAACACATTTTACACCCAATTGTTCCTACCTAAAGTTATAGTCGAATGATAGAAGCAAGTAAAAACTTTATGCCCATTAGGCAATGTCAGAACTTGTAAATCTACGTCACATATATACTGGTTAGGAGAAGAACTCCCTAAGCACCAGCCCGAAGACCGAAATCAACATCAGGTTGACGCCCAAAGAATTACTCAACCCAACGGACACCCTCAAGCCCCAACATATATTACTAACAGATGATCCCTATGGGGTTTTGCAACAGAAATAGGATTGAGAATAGGACCGAGAGGTTATACTTAAAAAGATAATATACAAGTAAGCTCTACAGGAAAAGAGGGATCAAGGATATACTCTTAAAAAGAGATATGATGTGCGTGTCTAGTCTTCAATCTTCTAAGTCGCATTTCCTTGAGCTTAACTCCATTATACTTTGACCGTCTTTAGCTTCACAATTTCGTAGCTTCTTAATTCCTATTTCCAAAATATGAGTTGGAACTCATTTCACTATCGCCTCTCGTTCCACTTTCACTTATTCTTTTTCTCTTATACCCAGCTTAAACATAACTGCGTACTCATGGTTTCATGCAAGCTCTGCAAAATTCATTAGTGAATCCTGGATCTCGTTTATAGGGTATTACACGTAGAAGAATTATCTCTTGCAAATAAACAGATGTCAACCATGTTGCCAAGTGTACTTACTAAGGTGATTTTCATGCATAAATGAGAAGAACCATCCTCCTTAGTGGCGAACACTACTCGAGCGGATCAATAAATATATTAAGAGATTCTAGGTAACTAAGCATGGCAGAACCCTAAGGGTTACACTAGACTTCGAGGGCATTACCGGGGCAAGTCAAGAGTCTAACTACCCTCCTTTCATACTCGAGAATGGTATCATTTCTGGACAATCACTCCATCCCTAGAATCAACCCATTGCCCAAAAACATAAGCTTTACTTCTAAACTCAACACTTAGCATAAACTTTCTCAAATCCAAACAAGTCATGAATAAATGAGCCGATTCCCCAACAGGATTTGAGACAAAAAATGGGACCCTCTACTACGCTAGTACTAAGGTGCAGAGACTCAACTAGCGAAGCAGAATTAAAAAGGATGCGATGTACAAAAACAAAATTCTAACGAGATGATAGAAAAGGAAAAACAAACTTTTAACAGAAACGTTACCACCTCTTCTTAGGTACGCTACTAGTGAGAGCATACAATTGCCCTCTCGACGATCTTGTCCTTGTCCTCTAATACTTAACTACATGTCCCTTTTTACCATACTAAAGATACTCTTTCATGTCGTGGGTTTTATTATTCTTCCACTTTGGCCTCTTTCCTTTCACCTTTTCCTTCCTTCGTGGATTAAGCCATATCAACAAGTTTCTCATCCTTAGGCTTGTGTTCTTTATCCTCGTCCTTGCTATCCTTGTATAGCTTGTTGACAAGTTTCTCGAAAAGCTACCTCCATCGCACGACAACTCTACAGGGCTTGAAATAAGATTAGACGCAGATGGTATTACTGCGGCTACAGATGGAAGTTGGGCACTCCTTTGCCTTCCGACATGCGTTGTATGCCTACAAACTATGGTGAAAAAGAAAGAGAGAAGAGATTCAAAGAGAGAATCAAAAGATAGTGCATATGGCTTTGGGGAACATGCCTTTCGTAAAACAAAACTTTTCTTAGAAAAATGCTTCTTTGTAAATGTTTTGAAAATAATTTCAGAAGGTTTTTAAAAGCTTTTGCCCAGTCTGGTAACCTGGCTCTGATACCAAATGTAACACCCCACATCCGTTAAGGTCACTCACAAAGGGAATGCCTTAACTTCAATGGAGCATTATGGGTACTGGAACAGAAATATTACAAGACAGACATATATAAAACAGCGGAACGTAAAGTGGAAGTACTTCAAATCACTTGCTAAATATAATTGTTTACAATAAAAGCCCATCAACTTCCAATACCCAATTACATAGTTAAAGTATCTGTCTTGCTCAAAAACAAAGAAGCATAAAATAAGTTGTAGTATTCCCCAATAAAGCAAAGCAAGCCATAGCCAAGAGAAATCCAAGCCGTAAAAGAAAGAGCCTTGGAGCTTGGTAAGATCTGAACTAAGCTGTATTCCCACCCTGTGAACCTGGGGGGGGGGGGAAGCGGAAGAAAAAGAGGCGAAACAAAACGGGTCAGTCATAAAGACTGAGTAAGTCCTAGTGACTTTCAGCATAAAAACAGGTAAAGATAACATGGCATGAATAAATTGAAAGTAAACATAAGCATGATGACAGGATAAGCTACAGGAAAGATAACTAAGAATAACCTCATATGACTTTTGTCATGTATAACATTGCAAGGTTCCCATTCAAGATGAACTAAATATAGTTTCGCAAGATTTCTATCAAGCATCGCAAGATTTCTCTGCTTCACCATTAAGATGATATCTATTTGCTCTGCACTACCTAACTAGTGTCCCAACTAGTAATCTATATAAAATGATAAAATCGTAACGTGATCCCAATCCCCGAAATTAAGGTTGCTTTCACATGTACATCTATTATTTATTACCTAGATTTAATCTAGGGTTTTCTATCGAGTGCTTCCTAGATTCAACCAGGATTTATGCCACCTAGGTCCAACCTAGGGATTATGCTACTAATTGAACGCTTCTTGGATTTAGGGTTTATGCCACCTAGGTCCAACCTAGGGATTATGCTACCTACGTGTATCATACGGCCCCCAATGATTGTAGATACCTATGCTGGTCCCACCTTGTGGTGTATCAAGACCCATGGTGGCGGCCCCGACACAAAACTAAAAGACATAGGTTATACTACTGGTGTCCCCAGTGCCCTAGTTGTCTGCTCCGGAGTGTGTGCACGCCCGCACCCCGTTAGACCTGCACTGTGCACCCACCGCCGTCGTTTGACCGCTTACAATCAGCCCAGTTATCATGCCCCACCCTGCCTAGTTTCAGGGTACCGTTGATACCTGATTTTGGGTTACTGTTGAAATGGGTCCCCGTTACTAGGGTTTCCTACTGGTTAAGTGTGTGGGCCTATATATACAGATATTACCCACCTTCCCGTGATGTACTTAACCCTCTCCGTCCATTACGTTAAATTGGTTAAGTGTTTCTCTTGTTTTACTTAACCCTACCACACATCATGTTATATTGGTTAAGTGTTGTTCCTTGTGTTACTTAACCCTACCGCAAGCCTTGTTATACTGGCTAAGTGTTCTCCCTTGTGTTAACTTAACCCCACCGCATGTCATGTCATATTGGTTAAGTGTATATTGACTTAGCCCACCTACTTATCATGTTGTGACGGTTAAGTGTTACCCTCTGTTGTTACTTAACCTTACCACGCATCACGTTATATTGGTTAAGTGCATGTTAACTTAACCCCATCCACCAGTCATATTATAATGGTTAAGTGTTACTCTCGTGTGTTTACTTAACCCTACCACGCATCAGGTTATATCGATTGGGTGTTATCAACCTATTCAAGTTAGCCCAACCCATCCGCTAGTCACGTTATAACGGTTAAGTGTTATTAGCTTAGCCACGTTACTTAACCCACCCACTCATATCATATTGGTTAAGTGACATTAGTCTAGTCATATTACTTAACCCACACATTGGTCTTATTAACAGTTATGTTGGTTGAGCCTGTACTTATAAGTTTTACATGTTCTTAACTCATACCGGTTAGGTCCACATTTACATGACAAATTTCCATGTCATCCCACCTAACCCTCTAACCATACCCACGTCTTATTATGGTTAGTATTCCTTAATTCATTCATTATGACGAACAAATCATGACCTCTCACATTAGACCGTGCATTTTGTGGCCACTGGATTTGCCGGGCGGTTCCGGGCAGATTTACACCACAAACTGGGTCTAACCTCGTGTCATAAACCGTTACGCCTACAATTTGGCCTTCGACCTCTCACATTAGACTGACAATTTGTGGCTACTGGATTTGCCGGGCGGTTCCGGGCAGATTTACACCACAAACTGAGTCTAACCTCGTGTCAAAGGTTCATTAATGGTCGCATTCCACCCAAAACCCCAATATCAGTTCATGTGTTTAACATATAGAAATGTTCATGATTCACGTTTTTGCCCCCAAAACGTATTCCCAAATTATTATCATAATTCACTATAAGGTTATGCCAAGTTATAGCCTCCTATTTCCAATACATACCAACTACCCAAAACCCAACTTAGGCGCGTTCATATCAAACTTTCTCCAAATCATAAATTATCATATATGTTTCTACTCCAAATTTTACATAATTAACATATGCCCAAGTTCTAGGTTACATGTCAGTTTTACATATGCCCAATTCATACCAAATTTACATATGTTCAATTCATGCCGTTTTACATGTATGCAAATTTTATGCCAATTTACACATATACCAAGTTTCATGTCGTTTTACATATGTCAAGATTCATGATCTACATGTTTACAAAGCTATGCTAAATTTACATAGATCCAGTTTTATACCCAAAATTACATATTTAACATGTTTACACCATTTTACTCATAACGGGTTCTAGCCAAATTACATATATCAAGATCCATGTCATATTACATATATCAAGATCCATGTCAAACTATATATGCCAATCCCCATTCTTGCAATTACTATTATAATGACAATACCCAAATATTCAATTTCATGTTAATGGTAGTAATACCCAAATATCCAATTTTTATGTTATGCCATCAATTCCACCAAACACATATATAGGTATTATCCCAATATTCCCCTGTATTCAATCGTACGCAAATCGCGTTTTAGGCCTAGGTCCGAAATTGACCAAGGTTCATCAAAAGAAAATAAATAGGGGGAGGTAGAAGTTGTAATAAGAACAAGATCAGAAAGAAAACAGCATAAATCATCTTGATAGGCAAAAAGATTACAACTTGATGATAACATCATTACGAATCAAGAAAACTGCTGAATAGACTATAAACTTGGCATGAGAATAAAGATAGACAAGTCTCAAAACTCAAGATTCAAGAAGCAACAGAAATAGATCGATAAACATACTTAAATCCAATTTCACTTCATCTAATGCCCATATTATATTTAAATATTTTAATCTGAAAATAACTGGAACTTACAAAGCATGGCAAATGAATTACGAACTGAATTTGTTGTAAAAATGTCGCGGCGTTGTTGATTTATTGTCTTGAATCATTCTAGAAGCCTTGTTCTTCAAATTAAATTGTGTATGAAAGCTTTGTCCTTAGAATTGATTGGAGTTTGAATGCTTAAGCTTTAATTTGGGGCGGCGACCATGGTTCAAGAGGGAGTTCAGCAGCATGACGGCTTTAGTATTATATTATTTGTGTGAATTTAGGGTTAGACTTGAGTTGTATTTATAGAATTTTAATCTAATTTGAGCCGTCGATGAAGCTAGAGTGAATCCAGACCATCCATCTCAAGAGAAGCCAATCAAAAAGTGACATGTAAGCCCTAGTGACTCAGCCAAGCCTCAGAAATCGACCAGAACCCGACCAGGCCAGCCAGGGCCTGACCAAGCCAGTTTTCTGGCTTGGGCACACTTGGCAGGTGCGCCATTGCTAAAATTGTACTGGCGCACTTCCGAAGTGCGCCAGTGCAATTTTGTTCTGGCGCACTTCCCAAGTGCGCCAGTGCATTCTGACCCGTTTCTGGTTTTTCTGCCCAACTTCGTTCGTCCATATCTTCTTCATACGGTATCCATTTTACGCAAACTCGGACTCTATTTCAAGCAGAATTCCGAGACGAACGAAATGGCGTAACCCATTTCCCTTGATTCTTATTTTAAAAATTAATTATACCCTGATTTCTAGTTTTAACATGTTATAAAAATTCGGGTTGTTACAGTATGGATTGGCAATGTGGCATGCTAAGATGCATGGATCAAGGCTTTTGTTAAGAGCCTTGTGGATAATGATCAAAGCACAACTTTATTTAGCATAGCTTTGTGTAGCGTAACTTTGCGAGCCTCACACCCCGTTATGATGATGAACTGATGGTCAGATCAGTATGCTTTCGATATTAGTATGGATTCGGTCGACCGAGATGAGCTGGGTGTTGCCCCTCCACGCTCAGAGGGATCGGGCATACACCCCCGATTCCCATATAGGGATAGAGTAAGTGGTGTTTTCTCTCGTCGCTAAGCCGCAGTGATACTTGATTTTCCAAAAGTGCGGATGTGCATTACAGTATTTTCGCATGCCTGCGACGTAAGCCGTGGAGTATTGCACTACGCGATAGATCTTTCGAATCAGGAGCCATCATGATGGAAATCCAATTTTCCAATACTAGCTTTGCGGATTTAATTGTAAACCTATATATAGTGACATAGTGGGATTGGGCACTCATGCCGTCTATGATTGATACATTTACTTTCGAAATTGATTTCTACACTATGCACTTATAGTAATAATAAAAAAGAAATTTCGCGTACCAAGCATTTTTGGCTATTATAAGGTAAAACTCTATCCTCCGACTTGCGTTGAATTGTGTGATGGGACCTGAGTCTTATAATAGCTACAGTTTTCTTAAATTAGCATTGTGTTGTTTATTTATGCCCTGGTATTCTTGGGGGTAAACCCGTTTCGTGTTATACGGCGTGGTCCCTTGATTTACCTTACTTTAAGATCAAATTAATAAGTTTTTTGAGTTCTCATACCAGTCCCATGACTGACCTGGAGTTTATTGTTCCTTCCTAAACTCTGGGTGCCCATATTTTCTACACGGGCAGTCAGTAGTTTTGGTTTTGTAGATTTCTATTTAACAGTATCCTGGATTACAGCTGGAGCTATAGTCGGAAAGCTTTTCCCCTATGCATTATACTCAGGTCTTATTTTCCGCTGCTATGTAATTTTTAAACCTCTAATATTATTTCTGATGTATAATTAATCATACTCTGGAATATTCTTGTACTCTAATGTAAATTTTTGTAATAAGCAATGAAATGTTCTTCTATTTGTGTTCTGATTGTCGTGTTCTCAACTCAATTCGGGCTTTCCCATAAGGGGAAGTTTGGGTCATTTCATTACACTTATATTATATTATGTTGTTTTATATTATGCATATTGTTATATGATTATCAATTTTTGTTTTGAATTAAGTTCTAATACCAAGCTGTGACCCCTACCCCGAGATCCATATTAACAAAGAGCATTAACGAGTAATGATGCCTGTTAACACGGAGAATAGAGCTAGTTAGGAGCGACCATCTCTAATCTTGTATACGACAAGTATCAAATATGTAGTTAAAGTGCTCAATTTTTTCTTATTCTCGATGGATCGGCATAATTAATTATTGTTTAATACAATACTATGGTGGTTAAAGAATCAATTCAGAATAAAACATAGCAATGTTAAATATCACAGATCACAAAACATCAAACATATATATATATACACACACACACACATACATACATCAAATACAATACAAAGTGATGTACATAACGATCATACAAACCATACTATTTACAGACTCGAGTATCCCAAAATAATATGTACACATATATCAAAGTACAAAGCAATTATAAGTTAACTACACAAAACATTACGCATAACAGGTCCAAAAGGTTGATTAGTATGTCCATAATAAGATAACTAGGCAACGACTAGTGATAATCCTAACCTACAACTTGGTTCTGACCCGAGTACATAAAAGACATGGGTCATTCTAACTTACAGAAGATGATTGGTAAGCGATAAGTGAGTTATAATGTCACAAGGGAATAATTCCTTACATACTCAAAGGAATCATATAAACACAGATTTCCACATAGTATATATGAAATATCTTTGAATCAACACATAAGCATCTTATGCGAGTTAAATACACTACACGGATGTTTCCATCAATTTAGATTCCTCTAATTATAATACTATGATTTATAAGATTTAAATTCATATAAACCAAAGATGGAAACCACAGAAACCATAGAACTCAGGAACTCGGTTAAGAGTTCGAAACACAAAAATGAAGTACCTATATATATATATATATATAAATAATTCCTCGGATAGTCCCTGCCTTTTTATATATATATATATATATGATAAACTTAGAATAATTAAATTATAAGGAAATCTCAGAATCTAGAAATCATAAATAGTGAATCTAGAAAATAACTCATATTGGATTCAAAGCTGCAGATTGTATGTGCATAAAAATATAGCTCCTCGAGCTTTGACGAGTTTGTATACATATTCAAGAACACGGTACTATGACCCCGAACCGAGTGTAACTTGACCTCCGGTTAAATAAATACATATAAAGACCCTTTTGAGCCTAACTTTCCTCAAAATCAAGTGTAACACCCATAAAAATATGTCCTAAATAGACATAGGTAATAAAATTAAACATAAACAGTAATAAATTAATAATCTAAAAAATAAGAATTTTGGATAATCAAGAATTAGGCTACGAAAATGTTACTATTGTATTTATGATGAGATTCTAACTCTTTTTCATAATTTATTTATCGGAAGCGGAGTCTGTATGAAGAAGTTATTAATAAAAAAGTTGTATATAAAATATATACACACAAGTTTTGAAATTCAAATCGATTAAATATAAATTTGGAATATAAATAAATTTTGATTAGCATAATGGAATATTCCTTGTATATATAAACAAAAGGGATAAGAATAAACAGGAAACAGAAACAATCAATCGGACTAAAGAAACTAATTAATTTAAATTAATGTACATGGATTTCAAAATCCCTGGCTCGACCACAGAAGGGGTCGGCCGCCCTTTTATATGTGGTGTCGACCACCATCTAGAGTACGGGTGGAGAAGGGTTGTTATTTTTAGGGAGATATATATAGTTTTGCTTCAAATGGACGGCCATATTAAATCAAACTAAGCCTGCGATCCATATACATACTAGCTACTATAAATAGATCCTCTTTCCTCTCCCTAAACCCTACACTTTATTCTATTCAGTGCCTCCATTATTTCTTGATTCCAAAAGAAAGGTTAGGCTTCTTCTCTTTCTCTAATCTAATTTATATCTCTTCTAATATAAATTCATATATAGGTTCTGGAATTAAGTGTAATATGTATATGCAAGATTCTAAATTTGATTCTTGTATATATATTATGAAAAATTGGAGCACGTTTGTTCAAATTTCGGGTAGATTATGCAGTAAAACCACTCTTCTTCCCTTACCCATCTCTGTGAGTGGAAATTATATAAGTTTCCTATTTTGTATGTCTTGTTTGTGTTAATTTGGATTATTACGCCTGAAGGAATTTGGATCTGAACAATAACAAAACATACAAATCCTCTAAATTCCTTATTTTGATTATTTGTGGAAATGGTCAATCAGATTATGTATTTTGGGATTTTTTATTATTGATGTAATGAAAAGATAAGTGTTTGGATTTCATACGATTTCTGAAATTAGTCTGATTCACTTATTTATTATAGATATTTACATCCATGTATACTAAAGCATAGGACTTGATTATTGTGTAATTAGTAGGCTTACGAATCTATTTTCATTAGATCGCTCGAACATATTATTTGTTAGCCTGCTTTGTGACTAATCTACCCAAAGGCAGGGACTTGAGCATGAACTTACATTGATTGGCATTTGCTTGGATGGAATGACGGAGAGTTGGAAATCTTTGGATTACAATCGCTTAACAAATCGGATCGGATCGAACAACCTTGACTCGGATAGATGGCATCTCTGCCTTGCTGCATCAACTTCGGGTTGGAGACAACTTGGGACCTAAAAACCTTGATTCGGATTCAACCTGAATACAACTAAGAAGACCCAACATATAAGTCGGATCGGGTCGGAGGCACTGATCTGACCCCATCCCCTTCACCTGGACGTGAAGAATTCTAGAGCATTCATTACTCGCGAACCGTCTCGGATCAACCAAGCCATATCCGAACCACATGAAGCTAGTGGCCATATTATTGTGGCAACTAACCTGCTCCACTTCGTACTACATTTTCGTATCACCATACATGTGTCAACTCAAGAACTGAAAACGATTTCCCTACGTTCTTCACGAATTCCGAGATCTCCTCTCCAACTGCCACGTGGCATCCGACTGGTACCCCTCCAACGCCTATAAGTACATGTTCATGCAACCTTTTGAGGGACTTTTGGCATTTCATTAGCATGTGTGCGCCATGGTCGCTTCCTCGTTAATTGATAACCACATCTTCTTCAATCAAATTGATGAATTCAGAGAGATTTATTCATTGTATTCGAGTGGTTGAGTGATTATACTCATTGTAATTGAAATTTCTGAATGAACCTTAGAATTATAAATACTATAAATTTCATGTGTGTGATTGCTTCTCTATGTTTTTAGATTATTATTCGTCAATATTCTTTACAAATCCTAGAAAATTGGGTGTTAGTGCAATTTTTCGGGTCTAACATTATTCATAGAATTACTAAAATCTTAAGTTTTGTATATAAAATCATAAAAAAGTGAAGCAGTACCAAAAAGGAAGTTTTACATATATAATTGAATTATTACACCGTGTCTATCTTTTGTTATTGAGATAATTATTCAAATCGTGATTACAAATTTTATGTGTTTGTTGTTATTTTCCATTTATTGAATGTGAATATGTATATCTATACAAAGTGATGAAGTTATGGAAATAAACTTGTATAACTTAATTATGTTGTTAGGATTGACATTTCAAATGAACTAAGACATTTATTCGAATGCGCTAGATTTATGTTTCTTTACTACTATTTATTAGCGTAATAAACGTATTATTAATGTGTATTAAATTCGTATTAAGTAGCATATGAAATGCATTAAAATAGGAAAGTATTAAATTTGAATGTGTGTGAGTTAATGGCTTTAATTAGTATTAATGACACATAAATACTATAATACCCCATAAAATAAACCTAAAATAGACATAAGGTAATTTAATTTAAAATAAAAATAATAATCAATCATAAGTTAAAAGGCTGAAAATGAAACTTTGAATAATTGGGAATTAGGCTAAAAAGGGTATTTTAGTTGCGTTCACGGTGAGATTATGATCTGTTTTCATATTTTATTTCCTGAAAACAGAGTTCGTATGTAAAAGACATGAATTAAACAAGTTGTGCGTAAATATTAACACAAAAGGTTTGAATTTCAAATAGATTATACATAAATATAAAATATATTAATTATGGATTCATGAAAATAATATTCCAAGTGAATTCGAATTTATGTGTATATATTCATATACAATAGGGGACAAAGATAGGCAAACAAACAAAAGAAATAAAACTAATAAACAATGTTTAATAAATTTGGAAATTAACCATGATATTAAATCTCCTGGACAGATCTCAACCCAAGGGGTCGATCCCTAGAGCTTGACTAACGATCGACCGCCCTCTACTAGAGGGGCCAACCGACTTGGTCAAATTAGGAACGAGTGCTAGTTTTCTTAAGGTTTTTTTTTATATAAATTGCCTACGCGGATTGCCTGGATTTAATTTAATAGATCCCACGGACTTTATTAACACTTGCAACTATATATACAACCCTCCTAGCCTCTCACTAACCCTACTTTTCATTTCATTCTTACGCTTCCATTCTATCCTTTTACCATTGATAATTCCGAAGCTATGGTTAGAATTCTCTAACCTTAATTCTATCCTCTATATTCTAAGATTTATTGAGATTTAAGAATTCTGGTATTTAGTTTGCATATATATAAGATTTTGATTCATTTGATTCTTATATATATATATATATATATATATATATATATATATTAACAGAAGGACTGGAGCATAATTGCAAAGGCTAGACGCAAATCTAGTTCTACTCACATTCTGTTGTTCTTCATTTCCAAAGAACTATGAGTGGAAACCATCTAAGTTTATGTTTCTCATATTTGTAGTTTAGATTTTGAATATGATGTCTATATGGATTTGATTTAAACGATAATATAATGCTAAATCCCCTAAATCCTATATTTTGTTTATCGCTGAAATGGTTAATCAAAAGTATTGTAGGCTCGTGTTGTTTGGATAATGGAGATTTAGGCTTAGGATGTTGTGAAATCCTTAAGCTTTTGATTTTGATTCACTTGAATCCTAGTTCAATGGTCATATGTGTTTGTTCTCTAACAACATGAGATTTGTATATTGTAAAATTAGTTGGTTTAAACGTCTATTCTAAATAGATTCGTTTGAACGTACTGTTCGCAATATATTTTATTAAGTTTTGGACACAACATAAATATAAAAGTGAAGCCGTTTCAAAAGCAAAGGTTTTCGTATGTAATTGAATACACTGCATCTTTCCTATACTTCTATTGTTTAAATAACTATTCGAGCCTATGTGGCAAGTTTATTCATATATGTTGTTATTTTCATTTTTGTCATAAATTGTGAATATACATGTTGGACCATGTTAATTAATAGGGAAATTGACTTGTATAACTTAATTGTTATTGATAGGATTGGCATTTAAAACGTGATTAGTTCATTATTCTCATTCGTATAATTCCATCCTATATATATATATATATATAATTTATAGCTTAATTAAACGTAATATTAATGCGTATTAAGTGCGTGTTAAATAAATTTAAATTAGGAAATAGAATTTGAATGTGCGCATAGGAATTTGGTTGTATGTGTGTGAGTTAATGGCTTTAAGTTATAATTAATGACAAATAGATAGAGATTAACTATTCCTTGTAGTAGAAGCCTTCCTAGAATCTATCGCATGTCTAGAATCTACAAGTAATCCTGGTTAATGTGAGAGGTCTAAGTGTTATGGGCCATTATAATTAGTACACTATGATGCGAGGTTAGGTCCAATTTATAGCAGAAGCCTGCCCGGAACCATCCAACGAATCTAGCATCTAAAGTGGTCGACTTAATGTGAGATTTCTAATGTGTGCATACATACTTGTGTATGAAGTAGGTCTTCCTTGGGAAAGGTATTACTGGAAGGCATTCCTCATGTTGGGTATTAAGTGATTAGGACTAGGTCTGTCCCTAAGGTTGACTCCTTGGTTCTAGACTAATGTCATGGGACCCGCCCTTTGAGGTTTTAAGTGGTTACCGAGTCTGCCTTTCTGTTATAAGGTATTAAATGGTCTTAATAGAAAATAACGTATGAGTAGGGTAGTTCTTCAAGTAATATCTACTTCTTATCTAGGAGCATAGTGAGGGCTGACCAATGGACTGTTTATATAAATGGCCTAAAGGAACCACGGTCTAAGGGAAGTATTAAATGGCTAAGAGTTTACTTGTAGGGACAACAAGATAGTAACAAGATAGTCTTCTAAGAGGGTCTTAAATGAAACTGTGTTCCTATCTAAACCTGGTATTAAGTAGTTGTTACTATTTCTCGACTTATAAGGAGAGTTTATATAGATATGACATTGGCGTTTAGCGATGAGGTCTTAAGTAACTAGGGTCCACCAAAGAGTATTAAGTTACTATAAGGATGTCCACCCCTAATAAATTAGAAAATGGCCTTAAGTGACTAGTTATAGCCCACCTCATGGGATACTAAGTGACGATAAGGAAGTCCACCCTTAGATTACTTTGTGAGGGTATTAAGTGGCTGTAAGGATGTATGTCCTTAGATTTACATATAAACCTCAAGTGTATGTTAGAATGTCTGCCTCATGTTTAGTTCTATATGATTGTTTGTGTAGACATAACATGAAAATTTTACACTGCCAAATATAGAAAAAAGCCATTCCTAAATTGTATGTTTTTCATTCACCGGAACTTCATGTTCTGACCTCACTCCTCTTAACATAAATAGGTTAGTACGTGAGGACTGTTGATCGATGGTGATAAGTGACCGTTGGGAGGCGGAGCCTTTTTACGGGGACTTGGTTATTATTGGCAGTATTATTATTGTTGTTGTCGTTATCGTTATCCTTATGTACTTGGGATAATTATTAATGTACCTATTTCTGGTGAGACTCGTTGTATTTGACATTATGATATTATATTTTATCCCTTCCGCTGTGTGAGATTCTGATTTCGTTTAGATTGCTCTGTGATCTCTATTTTTAGTATTTCCTTATAGGAACCAAAGATCCATTTAGAATGGCTCTAAGTTCCGATGGTCCTTTTCTAGGTTGGAAATTAGGCCTATTTCGGGCAGGTTGTTACATTTGGTATCCGAGCATTGGTCACCCGATTATTGTGAAATATACGTAAGAGAGAGGTATTTGTTATTTGAAAGGTTTTAAAAACTATATATATATTATGTGTGTGTGTGCGCGCGCGCGCGTGTGTGTGTGTGTATTATACCCCCATAAACATACACGATTACACTAGGCAACCTTATCTTTCTTCCTTTTTGGGCCTTGATACTATCTTAGGAAGTCCACTAAAGGGTTTTCCTTTTTCAGGTAGTAGAAACGGCTAATAACCAACCTGAGAAGGTGAACCCGACAAGGCTTAGGTATGTGCTTGAATGGTTCCAACAGTATCTTACGACTATGGAATAGGTCCCTACTGCCAATCCTGCCCCAGCGGACCAGCAACTCAGCTCGCTAAAGGGCCCTCGTCTTTGCAAAGATTTCGTGAGTTTACAAGGCAAAACATTTTTAGGAACCAAGAGTCCACAAATCTAAAGTGTGGATAACTGAGTGTGAAAGAATCTGTGAAACTACCAGATGGGACGACTAGTTTAACATAAGGTAGTGGCTTTTCATTTGAAGGGAGAGGCCCTTGAATGGTGGTACATGATTTCACAAAAGAATGTTGGTAGAGTGTTTACTTGGGGAGAGTTTAGGACCTACTTTGAGACTAAGTTCTTAACTAATGCTAAGATGATCCTACAACTTGAAAAGTTTATTCAGTTAAAGCAAGGGATTTGAGTCTAAGGGAGTATGCGGGGAAATTTACGAAATTATCCAAGTTTGGGAGAGGGTTGGTGGACACCTTATGGATAAATCCCTTCGGTTTGTTAAAGGATTAAATTCCCTGTTGAGGGAAATGCTTTTGGCTCAAGTGACGTTTGAAGCTACGTTCGGAGCCCTTGTTGAGGCAGTTATCCTGTATATAGCCGAGGAGGTTGAGGAAGTTAAGACTGATAAGGGAGAAAGTATTTCTAGTGTTGAGAAGAACAAAAAGAAAAGTTTTTAGCTTAAAAAGAAGAATGGAAGAAACTTCAAGAAGGAGGGCAAGACATGTTCAAGGTGCCACATAAAATGTATGAGGCGAAGGACTACAGAGTGAACCTAGCAAAGTCGGAATTCAAAGGAAAATGCTTTAACTGTAATGAGGGTGGGCACTTGGAAAAGAACTGCCCTAATCCCAGAGTATTGCATAGTGGTCAAAACTATGCGCCCCCTAGAGATCAAGGACAACCTACGTTGGAAGGTGTAATTTCTATCTAAGGAATTTCTTTGCCTACCCTATTTAATTTGGGACCCACTCACTCCTTCATTGCTAGGAAGATTGCTGATTCTTTGAAACTTCCCTTATCCTTTGTTAGCCATCCGATAGGGGTGTTTGACCCTATCGGAGGGACTAAGTCACTTTCGTTTGTGTGTACACACCTAGTAATGGACATTGGTGATGTCGACTTCTTTTGCAATGCGTATGTACTTGAATTCGAGGGGTATGATCTCATTTTAGGCATGTACTAGCTATCATTTTATGGGGTCATCCATAACTTCGATAAGAGAGTGGTTTACTTGAGAAGCCGTGGAGGCAGCAACTTAGAGATCCCTTATAGGACAGGAAATAGGGACTCAGAGTTATTTTCCTTACCTTCTAATTTAGAAGGACAATCTTCATGCCAATTGTACGTGTATTTCTTGATGTTTTTAAGTACGCTGTAGGACTTCCACTTTACCGAGAAATATCGTTTAGGGTAGATCTCGAGAAGGACGCGAGGCCCATAGCATTGCCTTTAAGGCACATGGCTCTAAAGGAAAGGAGAGAGCTTGAAAGAAAAATCTCGGAATTATTACATAAAAGGTTTATTCGTAGAAGTACGTCTGACAGGGGTGCACGTGCACTAGTAGTGTTTGCCAAAAAATATGATGGATCTTTAAGATTATGTATGGATTATAAGGAACTAAACAAATTGAATAAGAATAATAGATACCCCTTACTGAGGATTAATGATTTTTTTTGAACCATTTAGGAGGAGCCCATATATTTACTCAGTTAGACCTAGCTATTGGATTTCATCAGTTGAGGATTTCAGATGTGAGTAAGCCCAAAACAGCATTTTGGATGCTAAATGGACTGTTCGAGTGGGAGGTTATGCCTTTTGGTTTGACAAACATCCCCGCTTTCTTTGAAGACCTTATAAGTAGGATATTTAGGGACATAATCTATAAGATTGTGGTAGTGTCTATGGATGACATTCTTATCTTTTCCAAGGACTTTAAGGAATATGAGGACCACTTAAGAAAAGTCCTAGGAATTCTAAGGAAGAATCATTTTAAGGCCAAATTCTCGAAATGTCACTTTAGGAAGAGAGAAATCAAGTTTCTAGGATATATTATTTTGGGAAAAGGATTAGCAATAGACCTTACCAAGGTAAGGGCTGTTCAAGAGTGGAGGATACCCCGCAATGCGATAGAGGTTAGAAGTTTCCTTGGGTTAGTAGGCTACTATCCGAAATTTATTAAGGACTTCATGAGGATTGTAACCCCTCTAACCCAACTGAGGAAAAAGGATCATAAGTTTGTATGGAGTGAGAAATATGGAATTTCCTTTGAGGGATTGAAGGAGGCTCTCACAAGTGCACCTATTCTTATTATCCCAGATGGATTCAAGAGATTCAGAATTTTTACAGATGCACGTGGGAATGGTTTAGGAGCGGTACTTATGCAGGAAGGCAGGGTAGTTGCCTACGCAAGTAGGAAACTTAAGGACCACGAGAAAAGGTACCATGTCTGTAACGACCCGCATTCTACGTATCGAAGGATCGTAGAATATTTATTTCATTTTCATACGAATTCATATGGTCGTGTAACTTTGGGGAACGTCTATTGGGGCCATTTTCAATGTTCACGATTTTTGCCGATTTTTAAATGACCATTTTGCCCCTAGCGAATTTTCTTTTGCCATAACTTTTGATTGGTAAGGAGTTTTGACCTAAAACCACTTCCATTGGATTCGGATGATGGCTTACCTTTTCGTAGAGTGGTCAATTAGACAAACGGACTTACCGTTTGGGAGATATGGCTGAAATAAGGTTTAGAAGGTGAAAAACAGCTTAACCGGGCCTAATTAAGGTGATTAGCAGTTAGGCCCATAACCCATTTCGTGATTAGGGTTATGGGAGGGCTGATAGGGTTAGGAAAAACATTTCATTTCAGTTTTTACAGCCACCACTTTCATCCTTTGAACCCTAGCATTGGCCTCCACCTTCTAAATCACCTCCAAATCATCGTTTAAGCATATATTACCCTAATCAACATCAAATCAAGGCAAATCAACACCAAATCAGAGTTGGAGTTGCTGCGTTGCATAGGAATTCGATCCAAAACAGTAGAGAAGTTCAGATCTATAATTCATTTGTGGCTAAATTGAGTGATTTGCATTGTTTTTCACTAATTACGGCTAATTAGGGGTGATTAGTGTTAATTAGCGAAATTATGCATGTTAAAATTCTGGAAAAAATTGTAAAAATTCTTAAATATTATTTTAGGGCTCTGATAGAAATTTGGATTAATTTGGACATGTTTTGCTAATCCTATCATTAGTTATGGTTAAACGTGATTAAGGGGAAAACATGGATTTTTGGGTATGTTTGATCCATATTAACATGTTAAATTGTTGTTTTGGTGTTTATGGTTGATTATACATGTTACTATGACTGTATGGTATGCTTTGTGATTGTTTAGCAAAGTTAGAATGGTCGAAAATGCCGTCGTATGGCGTAAATTACTTGCTGGAAAAGTTGCAGAAATTGGTCAGGCACCCTCGTTCGTGAGGCACTTGTCATGAGCCGACCCCGATTGTGAATACCCGTTCACGAGCCACCTTCACGAGTCGAGCACGATGCCACGAGTTGAACCATGGTGAGCCAATTCGTAACGTACCCTCCCCACGAGTCGAGCCAATACATCACGAACCAGTGCAAGAACCACGAACCGAGCTAGAAGTAGGAAGTCACGAACCAGGAGACCACGACCGAGTCCGGGGTCATGAGAGGGTCCCACGACCCGAATGAGGTGTCACGAACCGACCATGTGGGTCACGAACCAGAGCTGGGGATCATCACGAGCTGGGTACGATGCCATGAGCCGCGAATCAAAGGAGAATCACAAGCCAGTCTGTGAGCATGGACAGTGAACGGACTGAATGGAAATTTGGAGCTACAAACCGAACAGGGGTGATGACCAAAACCCGAGATGCAAAGGTAGTCCAAATGAGGAGTTGTAACTCGGGATCCAGATGGGAACCAACGAGCTAACTTCATGAGTTGGACTTTGCTGCGGGACGTGTGCAAAGGGGTTATCGATGTCTATAGCTTTGACTCACCACTGAGAGACGGATACTGGCTATGGATCGGTGCAGTGGAGTTGTCATGACTCCATGGGGAAAAGTGATCGTAGCAGGGCTATGAGCCAGTGCATTGGAGTTGTCATGACTCCATGGGGGCAGAGTGGACATAGCAAAGTATTAGTGGTTACGGATCAGTGTAGTGGATCCGTCATGAATCCATGGGGTAGAGTGATCGTAACAAAGGATTGGGTGATCAAAGTGGTAGATATCGTATACTTTACGCACTGAGTGAGAGATGTGAGTATGATTGTTATGTTTGATGTTTGCTATCACCATGTCATGCACACCCCCTCCCCATTATTTACACACCATGTGTTAGTGTCACCTTAGAGTATTGTACATCCTGTTGTGCTAACTCTTTGGTTGCAGGTTCAGGTATGGTTATGTATAACTGTTGTTGTTCTTTTTTGCTGCTTATCGCTCATACCAGACTTTTGTCTGATCCAGAGTTTTATGTCTATTCTTATTACTCTGGGTGCTCTTAAACGGGCAGACTAGAGACAGGTCAGGTGTTTATGCACGAGTAGCTGTACCGGAGACGAGCAGGAGGCTCCCACATATGATATATATATATTCTCTTTGTTGTTGCTGGTCACTACTTTGGGCATTAGTAGTGTACCTTCCGATTTTGCTTTAGAAATAGTTTTAAAAGTTGTAAAATTGTTGGTTTGGATGATAAGCTGTATTTTGGATTTCCGCTGCTATGATGGTTTAGTTTTCAGCTTATGCATTGTCTTGCCTGTATTATGTCAAAGTTATGTTATTATTATATTTCATCCCATGCACTGTGAGACATTCTACAGGTTCCTTGTTAGTTCAAATTACTTTCTTTCCCTTTCTTTGGCGACCATCCCGTGCTAGTCGGGCATTGGCACAGCGCACTTTCATTTGAAATGTCGGCTGGTGTGGGGCGGGTCGTCACACTTGGTATCAGAGCTCTAGGTTGCATAATTAACCTAGGGAAAGATACCAGGGAGAGGTAGTACGTATATGAGAGCGTGTATTTGTTATATTTTGGCTTTTCAAAAGTTATATATATACTATTAGTATATCTAAGGATGGAGTCGCACTGCACTAGCACCACTGAAGAGATGGTTAATCGTTTTCTCCTTACAGATTGAACGATGGTCCGATATGCGAGGAATACTGGTTCAGGAGCCAATAATAGGAATGCTCCTGATATGAGGACGATGGTCACCGACTTCATGTGAGAGATGCTTAGGGATGTTCATAGGGCAGCTCCTAATGCTGCAAATGGTGGTGGTGCAGCGATGCAGGCGCCTAGGGCCGATTTCGTCAAGCTCTGTAAGGACTACACTAGTCTTGGTGGGAAGCCGCTCCACAGAATGGAATCGGCTACAGAAGTTCAAGATTGGACTGACAGTGAGCGTATCTTCGAGGATCTGGGAATCGAAGATGCGATGAAGAGGAAGCTAGCATCCCGTCAGCTGCAAGGACGGGCTATGAATTGGTGGAATGCTATTAAGGCAACCGCTCCTGAGGATCAAGTTACATGGAATCAATTTAAAGCTCGCTTCAGTGACAAGTTTATCCCAGCTGCCCAGAAGTCGGAGTTATTTAGGAAGTTCTTGGAGCTTAAACAGAATGGTAGGGCGGTCTAGAAATATATTGTTGAGTTCGATAGTTTATCGAAGTATGGATTATCCCTCATTGACACTCCCGAGAAGAGGAATGAGAAGTTCATAATAGGCTTAGATCAGTATATGGGGGAAAGGCTTATAAACCATATTGATGGAACTTTTGAATCGATTATTGGGAAAGCATTGAGGTTAGAGAGCCTTAGTATGATTGGTCGAAATTTGGTCTTATCGAGTCATGGATGTATGTTTGCTTGTGATTGCTTTGTTTTGGGATTTACTGGGTTTAGCATTATTTTGGAAGTCGATTGGCTCCAAAGATATGGGGTGATGGTAGACAGTGAGGGATTTTCGGTGACTATTAGGGCGGATGATCGGCGAAGGGTAGTGTTTGGTGGCCTACCTAGTGATGAGGTGATGGCTAGTTTTCTAAATTCCCTCAATATCCCAACAGGACAAGTTATCAGGGGTTCCCATTGTTGGCCAGTATCCGGATATCTTCGAGGAAGTGACCAGACTTCCACCACACCGAGAGATTGAGTTCCATATTGATTTAGTGAAAGATGCCAGACATATAGTAATGCCACTTCGTCGTATGGCTCCATGGGAGCATCGTGAGCTCGGGGTGCAAGTGAGCGATCTTTTGAGGAAGGGATTTATCAGAAGTAGTGTTTCCGAGTGGGGATCACCAGTTGTATTTGCTACCAAGGCGGATGGTTCCCTTCGTTTACGTGTGGACTATCGCGAGTTGAATAAAGTGACTAGGAAGAATAAGTATCCTCTTCCGCGGATAAATGATTTGTTTGATCAACTGGAGGGAGCAAGAGTGTTCTTCCAATTGGACCTCGTGACAGGATTTCATCAGCTCCGAGTAGCAGCCAAGAGTATTCCTAAAACAGCCTTTCGGACGCTGTCTGGATTCTATGAGTGGTTGGTCATGCCATTCGGGTTGACCAATGCACCAACATATTTTTTAGATCTTATGAATAGGGTATTCAAGGATCAATTGAATAAGTTTGTTCTTGTGTTCATAGACGATATCTTGGTTTACTCGAGGACAGAGGAAGAGCACAAGGAACATTTGAGGATAGTGATGGAGGTGTTGAGGAAACACCAATTGAAAGCGAAGTTTTCTAAGTTTCACTTCTGGAGGAGGGAAGTGAGATTCTTGGGCCATGTTGTTTCAGAGAATGGTATTGCCATGGATCCTGCGAAGGTGGCTACAGTACAAGATTGGACTACGCCCAAGACTGCAACAGACGTAAGAAGTTTCTTAGGATTAGCTGAATATTATCGTAAGTTTATCCAAGACTTCTCCAAGATAGCGGCATCGTTAACTCAGTTGACCAAGAAGAATCAAGTTTTTGTCTGGGACGAAAGGTGCGAGAATGCATTTAAGAGTCTAAAGGAGAAGTTGATGAGTGCACCAGTGTAAGTCATTCCTAAGGGGAATGAAGAAATGACCGTATACACAGATGCCTATGGTACCGGACTAGGTGCTATATTGATGCAAGGAGGTAGGGTTGTAGCTTACGCTAGTCGGCAACTGAAACCGCATGAGAAAAGATATCCTACGCATAATTTGGAATTGGCAGCGATCGTGTTCGCATTGAAGATGTGGAGACATTATCTCTTGGGAGAAAAATTCGAGTTGTTTACCGACCACAAGTCATTAAAGTATCTCTTCTCACAGAAGGATCTAAATCTTCGACAACAAAGATGGTTGGAATTCTTGGCTTCCTATGATTTCAATATCGCATATACACCAGGAAAGGGCAATGCAGTAGCTGATGCATTGAGTAGAAGACATGCCAATTTATGGGATATGTTCCTTGAATGGAAGCAACTGGAGTATATCGCTGGGTATAATTTCAGACCAAGGTGCGAATTGGATCCAGAAATGCTAGCAAGTTTGATGATCAGACCCACTTTGATTGAGTGGATTGGTTCCAGTTAGATGGACGATCCTAACCTATTGTAAATCATCTCCAATTTAGAGATGGGTATCGACGAGGAGATGTACAAGTGTGGGCTTGATCGAGATGGATGGCTTAGAAAGAATGGGAGACTAGTTGTGCCCAATGTTAATGGATTGAGAGATGAAGTGCTTAGACAATGTCATCACTCAAAACTGACTATACATCCGGGTGGTAACAAAATGTATCGAGACATGAGGCAGACCTACTACTGGGAAGGGATGAAAAGAAACGTTGGGAAGTTTATATCCAAATGCATGAATTGCCAGCTAGTTAAACCGAGAAAAAGAAGCCTAGTGGTTTGTTGCAACCATTAGAAATTCCAGAATGGAAATGGGAACAAGTCTCAGTGGATTTCATTGATGGGTTACCAAGGACTAGATCGGGCAATAATAGTATTTGGGTGATTGTGGACCGATTGACCAAGAGTGCAAAGTTTATACCTGTCAAGCCGAATAGAACAACAACTAAGTTAGCGGAACTGTATATGAAGTGGGTAGTGAGATTTCATGGAATACCCAAAAGCATTGCGAGTGACCGAGATCCGTTGTTTACTAGTGGATTTTGGAAGAGCTTACAAGAGGCTTTAGGATCAGAATTACATCTCAGTACCGCGTACCATCCTCAAACCGATGGTCAGACAGAGAGGGTGAACCGAGTATTGGAAGATCTCTTGAGAGCTTGCATATTAGATTTTGGAGGGTCATGGGATGGCCATTTGCATCTGATTGAATTCATATATAATAATAGTTATCAGTCTAGTATTGGTATGGCTCCATTTGAAGCTTTATACGGAAGAACGTGCAACTCACCATCATGTTAGTTAGAAACCGGTGAAAAATTTGTGCTTGGACTGGATGTGATAAGAGAAACCGCAGATAAGATCAAGGTTATCCGACAGAGAATGAAGGATGCCCAAAATAGGCAGAAGAGTTATGCTGATAAGAGACGAAGAGAATTGAAATTCTCCGTTGGCAACTTGGTGTTTGTCAAGATTTCTCCGTTAAAGAGCGTGATTTAATTTGGTAGGAGAGGCAAGTTAGCACCAAGATTTGTTGGTCCATTCCCAGTTCTCGAGCAAGTTAGGAATTTGGCATATAAAGTTGAGTTACCAGACAAGATGGCGGGAGTTCACAACGTATTTCATGTTTCCCAGTTAAGGAAGTCGTGCACGACCCCGATATGACTATTTCACCGGATCAGTTGGATAACACCGAAGTAGAACCCAAGGGGTTGGGAACCGCAAGCCGATTCGTATTGTCGAGCATGATACAAAGCAACTTCGAAGGAAGGCGGTGAAACTGGTCAAGGTTCAGTGGGGCAAGAATGAAAATGACTGTACTTGGGAAACAAAGGAGAGCTTAAGGGAATCGTATCCAAAACTCTTTGCCTGGTAAGATTTTAATAACAATAGTTATTCCCTTGTTAGTAAACCGCATGCAAGGATAGGCTTGTTATGTTGCTATGTATGTTTGATTGTTGCAAATGATTGATAGGCATGCAGAACCCATTGTTGTTTCTTAGTTAAGGAATTTCGAGGGCGAAATTTCGTAAAGGGGGGGGGGGGGGAGTGCAACGATCCGCATTCTACGTACCGAAGGATTGTAGAATATTTATTTTATTTTCATACGAAGCCGTATGGTCGTGTAACTTTGGGGAACAACAATTGGGGTCATTTCCAATGTTCACGATTTTTACCGATTTTTAAATGACCATTTTTCCCCCCTAGTGAATCTTGTTTTGCCCATGAATTTTAATTGGTAAGGAGTTTTGACCTGAAATCACTTCCATTGGATTCGGATGATGGTTTACCTTTCCGTAGAGTGGTCACATTGGTCAAACGGACTTATTGTTTGGGAGATATGGCTGAAATAAGGTTTAGAAGGTGAAAAACAGCTTAACCAGCCCTAATTAAGGTGATTAGCAGCTAGGGGCCCATAACCCATTTCGGGATTAGGGTTATGGAAGGGCTGATAAGGTTAGGAAAAACATTTCATTTCAGTTTTTACAGCCGTCACTTTCATCCTTTGAATCCTAGCAATGGCCTCCACCTTCTTAATCACCCCTAAATCACCATTTAAGCATATATTAGCCTAATCAACATCAAATCAAGGCAAATCAACACCAAATCAGAGTTGGAGCTGCTGCGTTGCATAGAAATTCGACCCAAAATAGTAGAGAAGTTCAGATCTATAATTCATTTTTGACTAAGGTGAGTGATTTGCATTGTTTTTCGCTAATTGCGGCTAATTAGGGGTGATTAGTGTTAATTAGCGAAATTATGCATGTTAAAATTCTGGAAAAATTTGTAAAAATTCTTAAGTATTAATTTAGGGCTCTGATAGAAATTTGGATTAATTTGGACATGTTTTGCTAATCCTATCATTTGTTATGGTTAAACGGGATTAAGTGGAAAACATGGATTTTTGGGTATGTTTGATCCATATTAACATGTTAAATTATTGTTTTGGTGTTTATGGTTGATTATACATGTTGCTATGACTGTATGGTATGCTTTGATTTTTTAGCAAAGTTAAAATGGTCGAAAACGCCATCGTATGGTGTAAATTACTTGCTGGAAAAGTTGCAGAAATTTGTCAGGCACCCCCGTTCGTGAGGCACTTGTCACGATCCGACCCCGATCGTGAATACCCCTTCACGAGCCGCCTTCACGAGTCGAGCATGATGCCACCAGTTGAACCATGGTGAGCCAATCTGTAACGCACCCTCCCCACGAGTCGAGCCAATACATCACGAACCGAGCTAGAGTAGGAAGTCACGAACCAGGAGACCACGACCTAGTCAGGGGTCACGAGAGGGTCCCATGACCTGAATGAGGTGTCACGAGCCAATCATTGGGTCATGAACCAGAGCTGGGGATCATCACGAGCTGGGTACGATGCCATGAGCCGCGAATCAAAGGAGAATCACAAGCCAGTCTGTGAGCACGGACAGTGAACGGACTGAATGGAAATTTGGAGCTACAAACCAAACCGGGGTGATGACCAAATCCCGAGATGTAAAGGTAGTCCAAATGAGGAGTTGTAACTCAGGATCCAGATGGGAACCAACGAGCTAACTTCATGAGTTGTACTTTGCTGCAGGACGTGTGGAAAGGGGTTATCGATGTCTATAGCTTTGACTCACCACTGAGGGAAGGATATTGGCTATGGATCAGAGCAGTGGAGTTGTCATGACTCCATGGGACAAAGTGATCGTAGCAGGGCTATGAGCCAGTGCAGTGGAGTTGTCATGACTCCATGGGGCAGAGTGGACATAGCAAAGTACTAGTGGTTACAGATCAGTGCAGTGGAGCCGTCATGACTCCATGGGGAAGAGTGATCATAACAAAGGATTGAGTGATCAAAGTGGTGGATATCATATACTTTACGCACCGAGTGAGAGATGTGAGTATGATTGCTATGTTTGATGTTTGCTATAACCATGTCATGCACACCCCCTCCCTATTTTTTTTTGAAAGGCAAAGAAATTTTATTGACATCGAAGCAGTTACAAAAAGAAACATGTCCTATAAGCTATGCAATACACAAAATATATACATGCACCTAGTACTGCGTAGACAGAAAGAGAAACAAAAACTTTACATTATATCCAATAACCAAAACAACGATACATGGAAAATGACAAAAGGAGGAATGCTCATGAAGATAAGTGCATAGACTTTAGCATCCTACGATTGATGTCCATAAAAACAAGATCGGCATTCCTTTTCTGCAAGCTAAAAATTCTATTGTTCCTCTCAGTCCAAATGCCATATATCAGCTTTTTGAGCAGCTTCAAAAGGATACATGAGTTCCTACTTGTCCATCTAGTTGCCTTGAAGATGTTGTACCATTCAATACGACTGGATGTGGAAGGCTTATGAAGACCAGCATTGGCTAGCAAACGATTCCATATATGTAGAACATATGGACACTCAAAGAAAATGTGCATATTTGTTTCAGAATGAGAGTTACACAACACACATATGTCATCCTGGATGATTCCATGTTTATATAGCTTACTCTTTGTATTGATGGCATTCGACAAAACCTTCCAAAGAAGAAGGTTCTCTTTAGCGGAGCCACCACACTTCCATATTCTAGAGTACCATGGGAATATTTGTCTTTGGGGAAGGAGAAGATTATAAACATGTCTAATTGAATGATCTTTACCAGCTCAAAGGATTGGCTTATCATTGTTAGATCCTGAACCATTGCTAATAGCATTCCATAGTTCTCTTAAGGCCGATGAACTGGTGTAAGGTAGTACTAGATTGCCATCATGTATATAGTCAGAGACAACCACATTAAGAGGAATACCTTTATTTAGCATGACATTATAGTCAACAAGCTCACTTAAAATAGTGCCTGAGCTCACCCAAGTATTGAACCAGAAGGACAAATTCGGATAGCATCTAAAGCTACATTGAATAAATGGCCTGAAAGTGTCTCTTAGCTTCAAAATACTACGCCAACTCCAGCTCAGCTCTGAGGAATAGGCATAGACCAAAAGTTCATGTTTCCAATTAGATTTTAGTGAACCCACTCAACCCATAAGGTTTGTCAATAGCTAATAATTTCTCATTAGCTGCTTTATTCCAAACTAAAAGATTTGTGATGCCCAGCCCACCAAATTTCTTATTATCATAAAGCTTATGAAATGCGAAAGGGGTCATTTTGTTTGAGAAGGGGTCTCCATGCCATAAAAATTTGTTTAATGCACTCGTTATCATATCAATGAGCTTAGCAGGTAACACATAATGTCTGCACCAATATGTTGTCATAGCAGTCGCAATGGATTGAATTATAACCAGCCTAACAGCTTGTGATAATTTACAGGAAGGCCATTGCTTCAATTTATCAATAATCTTTTCATAAAGAGAAACACACTAGGATTTCGTGATTCTTAAGCAAATAAATGGCATACCAAGATAAAAAGAGTTTGGGGGTAGTTCAGCAAGGCCAGAAAAAGAAATAATCTCATATTTTTTGTCAGGAGGTAAACCAGCCACTAAAATATGAGATTTACTCATATTAATTTGAAGCCCGGTAATACTATTAAAGTGAGCAAGTGTGTCAAAGATACATTGAATGTTCTGCTAAGTGTGTTTAGTGAAAATAATTAGATCATCAGTAAAAAAGAGATGAGAGATCAGAGGATTCTTACATTTTGGGTGAAGCTCCAAATTTCCAGGATTAAATTGCTTAATTATTAAGGAGTTCAGCAGCTCCATAATAATAAAAAAAAAGGTATGCAGAGATCGGATCCCCTTGTCTAACTCCTCTAGTTCCTTTGAAGTATCCATGCAGCTTTCCATTGCGACAGATCGAAAAAGAGGGTGTTGATATACATGTGTGTATCCAAGCAATAAAAGGAATAGGGAAATTCATGCGAGACATAACTGTTAATATTGTGTGCCATGATACTGAATCAAACGCTTTCTTAATGTCCAATTTGATCATGCATCTTGGGTTAATGGTCTTCCGATTGTAACCGTTCAAAAGTTCTTGGGTGATTAAGATGTTATCACTAATAAATCTACCTCTAATGTATGTAGACTAGTTGGCTGAAATAATTGTAGGAAGGACAGTTTGCAGCCTATTTGCCAAAATTTTAGAGATAATCTTGTATAAAATATTACAATAGGAAATTGGTCGAAATTCAGAAACTAAAGTCGGATTTCCACCTTAGGAATAAGAGCAATAGAAGTGGCATTAAGACCAGGGGGCAGTGTATTATTCATAAAGAAATACTGGATTGCTGCTATAGTATCATTTCCAATTAATGGCCAACAATGCTGAAAAAAGTATGCATTGTAACCATCAGGGCCACCGCAACTTCTTGGGTCTAGACCATGAATAACATCCTTAATCTCTTCACCATCAGTAAGTTTAATAATAACTTGAGATTGTTCAACTGAAAATGCGGGAATTTGGATGTTAAAGAGGGGCATCACATTAATTGGAGGGCTCGAAGATGCTAAGACAGATGTAAAATATTCTACAAAAGCATTGTCAATACTGGCTCCAGAAGTGTGAAAATTACATGCATGTCCTTGATAGAAAAAATGGAGTCTTTATATTGTCTGATTTTATAGAACTATGGAAGCATTTTGTATTTCTATCAGCATATAATTCTCTCCTGATGAGTGCATTCTGCTTTATCCCTTGAATTTCAAGATCTAAAGCAATTTTCAAATTTCTGTGCAATTCCATTTCAGAGTCGTGAAGAGAAGTGTTAAGAGGATCTACATTGACTTGTTCCTGAATACTGATGAGCTCTTCTCTAATTTGATTAGAAAGCTTATTCCCTGACCCAAAGGTGAAAGAAGACCATGCTTTGAGGGTATGCTTTAGTGATTTGAGCTTGTACATTAACTTTTGCATGGAATCTCCAATGACTTGTTGCGTCCAGACCTGCAATGAAATACCAGAGAACTCTGCATGTTTAGACCAAAAGTAAAAAAATTAAAAGAGGAGGAACCCCGACTAATGACATTTTCATTTCCCCACTGAAAGAGCAAAGGGAAGTGATCAAAGAGGGTGGAAGGCAAGATGTGATAAAAGCATTTATGCCAGAGATGAAGAAGGTGGGTATTGACAAAGATGTGGTCTAGTTTACATCGAGTTGGAGTGCAAGATTTGCTATTATTACTCCATGTAAACTCAAAACCAACGCAATTGACAGGGATTAGATTAAAGAGAATTAAGGCTTGCGATAAATGGGAGGTTTCTTTGACAGTGAGTGAACCACCACCAGATTTTGAGCAGATGAAAACATGCAGTTAAAGTCACCCCCAATGATCCAAGGGATATTAGAGTTCAAAGAAGGAAAATTATCAAGAAATTCCTGTCGCAATGATACATTGTTATGAGCAGATACAGCAATGAGGTAGAAGGTGTTATTGGATGGCAAATGAATGCAACTGAAGTGGATAAATTGGCCAGAGGATACAAGTTTGGTCAAATGGAAATAAGATGGATTACACAAAATTAAAAGTCTACCAAAAGAAGCATTATCTAGATTATGGTCAAGTACCAATCATTTGCAATGAATCTAGCAGCTAATGCTAAGATTAAGATCAAGTTTGGTTTCAGAAAGACATAAAAGCTGAGTGTTACTCTGTCTTATAAATGCTTTGACTTCACTTTGCTTGGATTCTAAATGCAAACCCCTAATATTCCAGAAAGCCAGATTATTCATCATCATTGGGAGAGGGGTTTATGAGAGGTGTTGGGTGTTTCCTTGTGTGTCTTTTGGGCGGGTCCATAGCACTTTCCATGTGGTAAAATTTCATTGAGGGGGTAATCTTTTCCATTGTCAAGATCATCAATTACAGTTGTTCCAGTGGTTCCATCGGGTTGCTGTTTTTTCTTCCTACCCCGTTTCTTCTTCTTACTGCCAAAGGAAGAAGGAGAATCCTCATTATGCATGGGAGATTTATTGTCATTGATAAGTAAGGGAGGAGGTAAAATAATATGGGGAAGGGTTGCCAAATGTGAGTAAGGAGATGATGTTCAGGAAGGAAGGTTAATTTTGTAGTTGCACGAGGAGTTTGAAGGGACATAAAAGATTAATGATGAGTCTTTAGAAGTAGGGATAGATGGTGAAGAAGCTCCAACATGGAGATTGTCAGAACTAGAAGGAGGGAGGTTATCAGCCGAAGGCATGCTTTCAAGAATAGAGAAAGTATTGTGCAATGAAAGGCACTCAGTGGCTGCTGGAGCATTGTCTTCAATAATTTGTTTTCTTTTATGTACATCTTGATTGTTTTATACTTGGTCAGTAGAATAGTTCACGTCAGCATGACAATGTACTTTGTTACTTTTCCAAACATATGAATCTTGCCACAACTATCAATAATTAAAATATCATCCTGCACATTAATTTCGGCATCTACATCATTGTTAGCACATTTTTGAGGGATATTGGCATGTTGATTAATTACTTCACTGGTTTTAATTTCAGAATTTTGTTTCTTTACCCAGATCTCTTTCTTTTTCGAAACCAAATCATTCCATGCATTTTAATTCTTGACCATTCTGTCTTTGCTCCATTGTTTCTTTGCATTCATACCAGTAAACTCTTGCGTGTAAGCTTTAGTGTCACCATGCTGATTCTCTTCTAAACCTTCATGACATTCATTATGCTCCCATTCGCAAGTGTTGTGCCCAAAGACCTTACAAATTGTGCAAATGGACGGCCTCCAGTCATACGATACTTTAACAGAGGGACAGTTGACACCTAGTTCATCAACTGAATAGTGTCTGGTAGTTCGTAATCAGGATTTATCTCAACAAGAGCTTTAGCTTATTTAAACCATTCTAACTTCTTAGTGCTTTCATCAAAACAGATTAATCTACCAACATGGAAGGCCAGCAATTAATTCCATACAAGGTCCGAAGAAGAAGCGGAATTCTATGAAGATGAATCCAAATCGGAACTTTCCTTATTTGAGATTGAGAACTGACTATGGAGGGATCCCAATTAATGATAATAAACATTCTTCTTCTCATAAAGATTGGGTTTGCATGCAAGACCTTCTCTCTGTCCTGATTATTCGAGAATTTAAAAAGAAATTGAAGCTATCCGATTTAATGTCTACCTCTCCCTGTAGCTTCCAATGCTTCCTTAAATGATTTACCATAGTGATGTATGAAAGGGTTCCATCCAAAAAAAACCAACTAAGTATTCATTCCAAAATTTCATTCCTGCATTCCACAATAAATCTGGAATTGCCTTCTTAGATCCATCTCTAGTGATATCAAACTGGATTGGTTTGAAAGAGCCAGCGTTGCGAGGTAGTGCTTTAAACAGGGAAGTAAAATCGGATTTCAAAGGATAAGAATGGGACGATGAGGTGTTTGATGGAATTGATTTTGATAGGACAGAGGTGTTCGACGAATTGTCATTGAAAATAGCATTACACGATGGCAATTAAGGAGAAAGTATGAGGGAATGAGATGGTTTATCATTGTTTGAAGGATCAACCACTGTGGAATTGTCTTGGATCTGGTTAACAGGGATGGGGTTGACAAGATCTGGATTATTGGCGTTCAATGACTGATCAATATTTGATTGAGAAGAAGCAGCAATAGATGGATTGGATGCTAGGTTGTCAGAGGTGGGTTTTGCAAATTGTTGATTAACAGGAGGAGGTGGTTCAGGTGGACGAGAAGGAAGCAGTGGGAAGGATTGATCGAAAGTGAAAGAAGAAGAGGATGGATCTGAGGAAGATGGAGCGCCATTAGCTAGGTTTGAATGAAGATGACACCCCCACTCCCTATTATTTTCATACCATGTGTTTGTGTCACCTTAGAGTATTGTACATCCTTTTGTGCTAACTCTTTGGTTGCAGGTCCAGGTTCAGGTATGGTTATGTATACCTGTTATTGTTCTGTTTTGCTGCTTATTGCTCATACCAGACTTTTGTCTGACCCAGAATTTTATGTCTCTTCTTATTACTCCGGGTGCTCTTAAACGGGCAGACTAGAGACAGGTCAGGTGATTAAGCACGAGCATCTGTACCGGAGACGAGCAGGAGGCTCCTACGTATGATATATATATATATATATATATATATATATTCTCCCTGTGTTGTCGCTGGTCACTACTTCGGGCATTAGTAGTGTACCTTCCTATTTTGCTTTAGAGACAGTTTTAAAAGTTGTAATAATGTTGGTTTGGATGATAAGATGTATTTTGGATTTCCGCTGCTATGATGGTTTAGTTTTCAGCTTATGCACTATCTCGATTGTTTTTTGTCAAAGTTATATTATTATTATTATATTTCATCCCATGCGCTATGAGACATTCTATAGGTTCCTTGTTAGTTCAAATTCCTTTCTTTTCCTTTCTTTGGCGACCATCCCGTGCTAGTCGGGCATTGGCACAGTGCACTTTCATTGGAAATGTCAGCCGGTGCGGGGCGGGCCGTTACACTGTCCATGTTTTAGAGTTATCACCTGTAGCTTTTGCCCTAAAGAAGTGGAGACATTACCTTTTAGAGAAAAGTTTGAACGATTCATCAATCATGAATCTCTTAAATATTTGTTTTCTCAACGAGATCTGAAGACAACATAGCTAAATGGAATACCTAACATCTTTTGATTTTACTATTTAGTATACACCTGGGAAGAGTAATGTCGTGGCCTATGCTTTGAGTCAGGGGAATGCTACTCTTAGTGCAATCACCGAGTGAAGACAGATAGAGTTTTTCTCTAGTCTTAATTTGCAACTGCCATTTGATGCGGCTCAAGGATTTCTTGGAGTTATCGAGATAGGACCAGCTTTGATGGAAAGAATCAAGAGTGAGCAAGACCATTATGATGAGTTGAGGGTATTAAAGGAAAAGGTTTCTAGGGCAGAATCTTTCCCTCATTCTGGTAGATATTCTGTGGACGGTAGTGATTGTTTGAAGAGAGATAATCAACTTTGTGTCCCTAGGAGTCCGGACCTTACAAGGAGATTCTTGAGGAGTGTCATCGATCTAGGATGACCATACACCCCGGAGGAGACAAAAATGTTTAGGGACATGAAGAGAATATTTTATAGGGAAGGAATAAAAAAATGTTATAGAATTTTTCACAAGATGCTTAACTTGTCAAAAAAGTGAAGGCGGAGCAATGGACGCCTAGAGGGATTATCTACCCTTAGAGATTCCCACTTGGAAATGGGAACACATTTTTATGGATTTTAGTGATGGGCTTCCAAGGAGAAAAAGAGGAATGGAGCCATTTGGGATATAGCGAGTCGGCTAATGAAGAGCTCCCATTTTATTCCAATCAAGAATAGAAGGAATGTCACTTTATTAGCTCAGATATATGTTAATGAGATTATTAGATCGCATGGGATTCTGACTTCTATAGTTAGTGACAGAGATCCGTTGTTCACTAGTGAATTTCTAAAACGTCTTCAAGAAGCTTTGGGAACGACGTTGAGTTTGAGTACAACCTATCATTGCAAACCGACGGCCATACCGAAAGAGTCAACAAAGTTCTAGAGGATCTTCTTAGATCCTACATCTTTGACTTTGGAGGAGTATGGGAACAACACTTTCCTTTAGTAGAGTTTTCATATAATAATAGTTACCAAGCGACAATTGGTATGGCCCCTTATGAAGCTTTGTATGGGCTGCCATGCAAATCTCCTACTTGTTGGTAGGAAACTACCGACAAGGTTTTACTCGTACCTGACCTTATCCATGAGTCTACGGAGATTATCGCTTTGATTCGGCAGAGAATAAAGGCTGCCTAGGACCAGTCGAATTCATACGCAGATAGGAGGAGGAAGGAACTAGAATTTGACGTTGGTGATTTGGTATTTGTTAAAGCTTCCCCTCTCAAGATGACAGTCTAGTTTGGGAGGAATGGAAAGTTGGCTCCTAGGTTTACTGGGACTTTTAGGATTGTGGAAAGGATTGGGAAGATGTCTTATCGTGTGGATCTTCCTGAGCGTTTTTCGGGAGTCCATAATGTTCTCCATGTTTTCGCATCTTCACAAATGCCTTCGTAATTCAACCGACATACTTAAGATTAATGATATTGGGGACTTAGGGAGCTTCAAGTCGTAGCCACCACAAAGATCGTGGAGCCCAAAATCGAAAGACTCTGCAATAAATCTATTTTCCTAGTCCGAGTTTAGTGGGGAGATAATATGGGAAACTAAGGAGAAGATTAGACTAACTCATCCAGAGCTTTTCTCGGGTAATTATTTCCTCCCAAATTGTCGTTTTTGGTGTGGTTACTAGATTGGATGGTAGGGGATGGTTGCAACATAGATGCACCGTGCATTCATATAGAATTATATGTTACGACTGAGGATCAAGGATCTTAAGGCAAAACTAAAACTAGAGGGGGGTGAACAGTGTTATAAATTTTTTATAAAAATTTTAGCCAGTTAACAATTAATCAAACAACTATTTGAATCATAGAATGAATGTAACAATAGAAACAATCACAAATGCAGATATAAATAAAAGTAAAATGCAGAAAAGCAAAGAATACACCGGATTTTTATACTGTCTCGGATTGCTTCTACGTCCAGTCCCGCATAACGCTAGATTGCATAAAGTTTTATTAATATCATTATCTAATTACAACACCCTTGATTTCACGGCTACAAGGTTAACATCGTTGCTTTCCTTGGTTTACGGGTTACAAGGAACATAACCACCTAGATTTACGGGCTATAAGGTTAACACCCTCGCCTTTCCTTGATTTCAGGGTTACAAGGAACACACCCTTGTAGTTTTTTATTACAACTGCCCTAAAACTCTTGAGTAACACTTCCAAACAGAGAGTATTTGATAGATAATGAAAATAGAAGAAGAATGATATAATTTGTATTGAAATCGACAGAGTACAAGTATATAATCTTAGAAATTTAAGAAAATAATGGTGGTATGTTAATGTAATACCCCGTAATTTTAAAATGGGACATAAGAGATAATTAATGAATAATTAATCTTTAAAATAAGAATTGGGTGAAACGGGTTACGCCATTGCGTTCGCCTTGGAATTCTGCTTGAGATAGAGTCCGAGTTTGCGTGAATCGAACTCCGTATGAAGAAGTTATGGAGGTTAGAAGTTTTCAAGTTTAAGCAAAAATAAAATTAAATTAATAATTAAATAAATCGAGTTATAAATTCAAATCTGCAGAGAAGGCTGGGTGGGAAAAGTCCCTCCATAGGGTGTTGACCCCCTATAGAGGTGTCGACATAGGTGTCGACCCCCTTGTAGGGGTCGACTCCAACGAGCTGATCTGGACAGTGACGATTTTCTGAGGTGTTAGGGCATATGTGTCATGTTCTGGTTGGCTCTCTTGGGTTTGGATGGCTTTGATGACTCCTAGGTTGATCTAAAGGCCCATATTGATCCTAGACATCTATATATACATAGCTAAACCTAAACCCTAACCTCACAACCCTAAACTATGATGCCGTCATGCTGTTCATCTACAAACTAACCTAGCCACCACCATAACAAATCAAATTCTAGATTAAAGATAAAAAGATAAGAGATAAAGACTCAAAGCCTAGGAATTGTGAAAAGGAGTTCTAGAACAACAACGAACGAATCAACGCCTACATCAACGGATTAGCTTAACAACTTCAGAAATCAGATCCCAGAATTCAAGATCCATTTTCTGTGAGTGCATTTACTTTCACAAGATAATTGTTTAAACGTAATTGTGATGAGTTATGAATTGGACTATATGAAAATGTTTGTAAATCATATAAATTTTATGTCTTTGCAAACTATGTTTTGATTTATGCTTGATTTGATTCATTATATGCAAGTTATGTTCTATGTTAAGTCATATGCCTAATTACATATGCAAGTTATGTAAGCAAGTTTGCTCGATCTATGCAAGTTATGAAAGATTATATGCAAGTCATATTCATATATGTAAGACCATATTTTATATGTTCATATGTTTAGATCTACATGTTTATATAATTAGATCCATATCAGTCCATATGTTTAGAACTATATGTTCATATGTTTAGATCTACATGTTTATATGTTTAGATCCATACCAGTTCATATGTTTAAATCCGTGCAAGCTTATGTTTAGATCTATGCTAGTTCGCATTCCATATGTTATTTGGATCTATTTTTATATGTTTATTAGATTTATGCCGTCTTAGATCTATATTGTTTATGCCAGTTATGATGTCATGTGTTTCTTCCCTTTTTCCTTTTTATTGTTATGAGTTGGGCTAATTGCGAGCCTAACGTATCACATGAACTATACGTATGAACGACGTGGGAACTTTTGGGGAAAAGTTTGGGAAAAACTTGAATATTATGTAATTGGCATAAAAAGGGGTTGTAATCATATAATTAATTTTGGGCATAACTAGAATTGATCACACTTATGGATAACTTACATATAAACTTGGACATGAATGGTAAATATGTAAATTGGCTAAAAGATGAACGTGCCTAACCCGAGGTTAGATTGTGTTGCGGTGTAAGACTGCCCGGAACCGCCCGGCACATCCAGCGACCGCAACAACATAGATCTAATGTGAGAGGTTAGCGCATTAAGTCCAAAAACCCGAGGTTAGAATGAGTTTGCGGTAGAAATCTGCCCGGAACCGCCCGGCACATCCTGCAACCGCAAACAACAGTTCTAATGTGAGAGGTTGGTGCTTTAATGAATAAATTAAAGCTAAGGAACATACATGATAAGAATGGAAAGGTTAAGTAACATATCAACAGACGACACTTAACCAATACAACATGTTAGGTGGGTGGGTTAAGTTAACATGGACAAGAAGACAACTTAACCAATATTACATGAACAAAGTGGATAGGGTTAAGGCAAGCTTAACCAATAATACATATGGACTTGATAAGGGGAAGGGTTAAGTAAATCTTGGGTAAGTGGGTAATATATATAGGCCCACAAACTTAACCATTAAATAAACATGCGTGAATCAGTGTGAAGGTTAAGTAACATATGAATAGGCAACACTTAACCAGTACATGTTAATTAAGCAAATGGGTGGGGTTAAGTTAAATTGAGAACACTTAACCATTATAACATGTTGATTAGGAAACCTTGCTAACGGGGACCCATTTTAGCAGTAACTCACATAGATGTATCATGGTACCCTGAGCTAGGCAGGGGGGGCACGATTACTGGGCTGATTATAAGCGGTCAAAATAGCGGCGGGTGGTGCAGCAGTGTAGGTTCCAACGGAGTATGGGCATGTACGTGCTCCGGAGTGGAAAAAGCAGGCACAGGGCATCAGTAGTATACACTGTGCACCTTGAATCATGTCGGGTTGTCATCATGGGAATTGATACACCCCATGATGGGGCCAGCACAGGTATTTACATACAAGCGGGGCCGAATGACACAAGTAATGAATACATACAAGCGAGGTCGAATGACATAAGTAATAAATACATGCGAGTTAGGGAGCCTGTAACAACCCGTAAAATCTGGGCCAGTTTAAAATTTTTATTTTGGCAATTTTAGCGAATTTTGATTATTTAAAATGAATTATTTTAAATAATATTGACGAGAAATTTATTTTGAATATAATTCGAACGTATATATTATATACGTCGTCGTTAGAATATAAATAATTATATATAATTATAAAAGGAATTGAAAATGGCGCGGTAGTTCGAAAATTCGATTTCAAACTTCAATTGAATGTACCGGGTGCAAAACAATCCGGATTTTTGTGAAACCAAAAACATTAGGATCTAATTGATGATATCTTTCCAACGAAGTTGAGAAACTGAGATTTCACTTTATAAATGATGAGATATGTCCAGTTGAAAATTCTGAATAGTCGCTATGGAATTCAGGCCCTTAAAAATGGACATTTTGCAAATGACCTCGGATTTCGACGAAACCACTTTTGTTGGGTCCGTGATGTCGAGTTATTGCTAGGTTTCAAATTTCATAATTTTTCGAATCAATATGTGAGCGTGGCAAAGGAAAACGTGTTTTGACCATTTCAGTTGATTTTAATCGACTGGAAATTGGCCATTTTTCTAACGGTCTCAGAATTCGACGAAACTAGTTTTGTTAGGACCGTATCGTCAATACGAAGCTAGAAAATATTTTTCGGGAATTTTTAGGGTTAGTATGTGACCCCGGTAACTTGAAATGTACGTTTAAAATTCAATATAATGATTTAAATGTAAATTTAACGGAAACTGATTGTAACAATCAAATCAGCTTGCGATATATATCCCATTGTGTTCGGAATGGGGGTAAAACGCTATGGACGACAGGCGGTGGGCCTCGTTTCGAGGTCGAATGTGAAAGTCAACTCTTTAGGATAAAATTTATTAATTAAATAAAAAAAAAAAAAAAAGAATATTATCTCCCCCTTTACTACCCAGGCCCCCCCCCCCCCCGATTTCCTTTTACAGAAAACTAAAAAAGAAAAAAAAAAAAAAAAAGGGAAACGAAATCGAAATCGCCCCTTTCCCTCGTCGGAGCCGCCACCCCCGCGTCGGCCTCCTCCTCCAATCGCCCGCCACTCAGTTGAAGCCCCTGTCCCCTCTTCGGCCTCCTCCCCCTCGCGACTCTTTCCTCCTCCCTCCTCCACGCGAGGACAGCGAGCGCCCCCCCGAACCCTAGCGCCGCCGATGAAGTCGAGCCCCCCCCTCCGATCTGCAAGCCTCGATGAAGCCCCCCCGACCACTCGACGAGCCCCTGTAAGTTTTGGTTTTTTTTTATTTACTTATTTTCATTTAAACTGTAAAATTTTGTTGATTTTAAAAAACTGAATTTTTAGGAAGTTAAAAACTGAAATTTTATTTAAAGTAAAACTGAAATTTTATTTAAAGTAAAACTGAAATTTTTATAAAGTATAAAGCTGAAAATAAAAGGTTAAAACTGATTTTAAAATAAAAGAATAAAACTGATTTTAGGAATTTTAAAAACTTTGATTTGAAAAAGTTATTTTAAACTTTAAAGGTGAAAAGATTTAAACTTTAAAAGTGAAAGGTTTAGATTTTAAAAAGGAAAGGATTTGAACTTTTTGAAATAAAAATTCGATTTTTATATATTGAACTTTGAACTAAAAATTCGATTTTTATATATTAAATAGCGAACTAAAAATTCGATTTTTATATATTGAATAGCGAAGTAAAAATGTGATTTTTACGTATGTAGTGAAAGCAGCAACGAAGGTGACAAAAAGGCGAAACGACGAAGACTTCTGCAAAGGAAGAGCCGTGGAGCTGGATAGCTATAAGTGAGAATTTCTCACCTTTCTATTTTATTTCTAGTTATATATATATACTAGGATGCAGACGGTGCTTAGTAGCACCCGACACAATCGTCCACAGACCATGGACTTGTTTGTTTGATTGTTTGGTGATTGATTGTGATATTGGTTTGAATGTGGTTTGTGGTGTGAAAAATCGAATCGATAAATTGGTTAGGATTAGACGTGCGCCGTTATAAGGCGAAGGAGTAAGGCTAGGTTAGACCCTTACTCCAAATTTTGTGGTTTGCAAAATGAAATTGATTTGATTGATGAGTGAATGGCGTGGGCCTTCACTAGACCGGGGATAAGGCTAGGCCTCGTCCCGTTTCTAGTATCGTGCCGTTATGCTGCCGAAATTTTCTAAAATATGTTAGAAAAATAAAAATATCATTTTTTTTAAAGAATGAACCGAAGAGAAATTCATATGTTGAAATAAAATGTTTTGTCGTTAAAAATATAAATTTTAACGTGAATGTGAATAAATAAAATATTCATTTGCAAACCAGATGGTTTGTTTATGTACACTTATTTGAAGGACATTGATTGGGTCGATAAATTTTACACATCGCCCAACTGCACAAATAAAATCTGTGTTTGATTGTTTGAAACCCTACACGGGTGTTGGGATGATATTTGACGTACACTAATCCCGATTGTTTAGTTGTGTGTCGATCGATTGATTGACAGACTGTTATAAGCGTTGAATATTTATATTTGATGCTTATACAGTGTAGAATGCACTTTGGATGATGGTTGATTATTCATCGTTGTTGATATATGCATGTGTTGTAGAAAATCCATATAATTAACATTATATGGTAATTGATTGGGCCTCATTCCAGTTTTGAAAAAGAAATATTTGAAAAAGAAATATTTGAAATAGAATATTTGAAAATAAAGGAATATATGAAGCCGTGTTGATTAGATTGACGCCATTTTGACGTGAACGATATTTATATCAATTGAAAACGAATTCGAAATGAATTGAATTGAAAACGATTTCGAAATGAATTGAATTGAAAACGATTTCGAAATGAATTGAATTGAAAACGATTTCGAAATGAATTGAATTGAAAACGATTTCGAAATGAATTGAATTGAAAACGATTTCGAAATGAATTGAATTGAAAACGATTTCGAAATGAATTGAATTGAAAACGATTTCGAAATGAATTGAATTGAAAACGAATTCGAAATGAATTGAATTGAAAACGAATTCGAAATGAATTGAATTGAAAACGATTTCGAAATAAATTGAATTGAAAACGAATTCGAAATGAATTGAATTGAAAACGATTTCGAAATGAATTGAATTGAATATGAATTCAAATTGAATTGAAATTTGAATTGAACAGAAATGAATTTTGAAACGAATTTATAAAGAAGAATTCAATTTTGCTTTGAATTGAAATGGAAGTCGAAATAAATTTTGAAATGAATTTAAAACTGTTTATATAATTCGTTTTAAATAAAAATCGGCGAAGTATATATTATATATATTATATATATAATATAATGGCCTGAATAGAACGCGCCGCGCCGCGGCAGTTCGTGAATTTCGACCATTTATTTCAAACGGACATTGCGGGAGATCCGACCGTCGGATTCTCCTAAAACCGGAACCGTTGGGTTCGTATCGAAAAGAGCTTTCTAACGAATATTAGAAATTTGAAATCTAACGGTTGGATTTGGAATTACGTCCAAATCAAATTCGAAAAAGGTCGCTGTAAGTGCAGTTCGATGGCCGTTAATGGAAATCGACTGTACGGGCCTTGATAAAATTATTAAAAATAGTAATAATTTGTGTAAAATCATAAGAAGTGATTTGTGAAAGTTTGGGATGAAAAACTCCATATTTGAAAAGATAAAAATAGATTTTTATCGAAATGAACTAGATTTGAACTAGAATTATAATTCTATTTATTTTTAAATAAATAAATTGAATTTGAAATGGTTTTGAAAATAACCAAAATTTCCAATGATTGCATTGGAGTGGAGTTGAATCGAAATTGTCTTCGGAATATTTCGATGTTGGAATTCGTGATATTACAGGTGTTGTTATGGAAATTTGAAAGATATATTTGTATCGTTATTTCCAATACGACATTTGTTAGTCGTAGAATTCGATATTGAATATAAGCCGATATATTTTCTATTCAGAGCCTTGTATTGAATATCGAATGTGATTTGGGTTTGTCGTGAATGGTGTCTTCACTAACACTGTTCTTAAACCCAGTTGAGAAAAGATTAAATCTTTTTATTTAGATTTAATGAAGTGTACCAGTTAAATGATATTTAATTGGAATTGAAATGGGTATTGATTTTTGGGTTTATCGTGAACAGTGTTTTAAATAACACTTGTTCTTTAACCCGATAATTAATGAATGTGATTTGGGTTTGTCGTGAATGGTGTCTTCACTAACACTGTTCTTGAACCCAGTTGAGAAAAGATTAAATCTTTTGATTTAGATTTAATGAAGTTCACCAATTAAATAATATTTAATTGGAATTGAAATGATATTGATTTTTGGGTTTATCGTGAACAGTGTTTTAAATAACACTTGTTCTTTAACCCGATAATTAATGGGATGTGACTTTGGGTTTATCGTGAACCGTGTTTTAAATGACACTGATTCTTTAACCCAGTCACAGATTAAAACTAAGTGGAGTTTTAATGAATCTTTAATTAGATTGAAAAGATCGAGAATGGAGTATCACCAGTTTTGCTCCAGGCGATAGTTAAATCTTTAATTAGATTTGAACGTGAAATTTAGAAACTAACTGTCGGTTAGCCAAGCAGAATGGTTTTCTGGATATTGATCTGATGTTGGTTTCGGCCTTCGGGGTTAATATTTGGGGAATTATTCTCTTGATTAATTTACGGTTAGTGACTGATGAATTGGAATGAGGCGTATGTTGTGTTTGTGTAACACTTTTATAAAATATACGCGAGTTATTCGGGAAGACCGGGTTTATCCCATTCTGAATAACTGATACGACGATAAGTCGAAGATGAAGACGATGGTCGAAGACCGGAGGTCTTCACGTCGTTTGGGTGATAACTGATGATCTTGATTGGGCTGTACACCCAAGAAGATGGAAACAGTTGGTGATCGTCCAGACGTACTTGGAGATCGATGGATATGCGGGGTACTAGGTGCCTCCGGTTTCGTTCAGCCCCAGAACGGACTTGTAAATGGACTGTGTGTCTGACATTGGATTTCATTCTGTGTGACTGATATCGGTTGCATAGAGTGGTTTGCCTGTGTGGCATGCTAAGATGCAAATGATCAAGGCTTCTGTTGAAAAGCAAAGTCTTGTGGTGATGATCAAAGCACGGCCTTTGTGGCGTAGCTTTGTGTAACGTTTACTTCGCGAGTTTCACACCCGGTATGAACCAAAAACGGGAGAAAGGACCTCAGGGAGGGCCTGCGTTTCTTCCTAGTTAGAAGTGGCGTCAGTGGTTTTACACGCCCTGACGAGTTTGACTTATGTGGTTGTTGCTGTTGCGAGGCGCCTCGGATTGATCGGTCGTTCTCGAACCGATGGAGTCATTTAGTGGCTCATTTACGCCCCAAAGGGCGGGGAAACGTAGTGTTCAGGCATTTTAATCCACATCGGTGGACCGGCCCTGTCGCTCCTAGGGTCACTCGAGCTCTGATCCTGAGGCTGGGGCTAGGCAGTCTCGAATCGGTTGAGGACTATCTTTTGCCTCGGTTCATAGATGGAAATCCAATTTCCAAATACGAGACTTTGCGGTTTTGATTGTATATCCTATATATGGCGACATAGTGGGATGGGGCGCTTATGCCGCCTATGATTGATACTTATGATTTGAAGTTGTTTTATACACTATGCACTTATTATAGTATCAAATGATTTGTTTTAAACGTATCAAGCATTCTTTGGCTGTTATAAGGGAAAACCCTATCCTCGACTGCGTTGCATTGTGTGATGGGACCTGGGTCTTATAACAGCTTCATTTTTCTTTATTTAGCATTGCGCTGTTTGTTTTATGCACTGGTATTCTTGGGAGGAAACCCGTTCCGTGTTATACGGCGTGGTCCCTTGATTTACCTAACTTTAAAATAAAGATTAATAACTGTTTTAGTTCTCACACCAGTCACATGACTGACCTGGAGTTTATTGTTTTAACCTAAACTCTGGGTGCCCCTATTTTCGACACGGGCAGCTAGTAGTTTGGTTTTGCAGATTTATATTCACAGGATCCTGGTTTACAGCTGGAACGATATCCGGAAAGCTTTGTATCCGTATATCTTCTTCTAGTTGTTTATTGTATTATTTTCCGCTGCGTTGTATTTAAATGTAATTTAAATCTCTGATAATTCTGTGTAATATTCTTTTAAACTCTGTATATTCTTGTAATCTGATGCATTGTTGTAATATACAATGAAATGTTCTTTGTATGCGTTCTGTTGTGGCTTGTTCTCGAACTATCCGACGCTTTCCTTTACGGGGGAGTTGCGGGTCTTTACACGTGGTATCAGAGCTTTGGTTTACAAAGCTCAGAGAACAAGACACATTAGAAACATATGAAAGAATTCATCAGATATTGGATTAGTAATATCCAATGAGGATGACTCGTTAGAGATGGGATCAGTAGTGTCCTAGAACGAGTCGAAAGAGTGTTGTTTTTGAAAATAAAAGTGAAAACCCACTTTGTTTTGGAAATTCAAATCTTAAGTATTCGTATTTGAATAGTCTATTTAAATTGAATTTGGGCAATCGAGTATATAAAGATTTTGCATACACGCTTAGCGGCTTGTATTCGAAGTTTTAATATATTGGGTAGATATAGAATCACATTCTAGTTGCCCGGGGATGATTCTGATGATGAGGCATCGTCATCTGTGTTGTGTTCGACTGGCGAGAGTGGGTTATCTATATATTTCCATATAGGCTGGTGTGAGAACCAAAATTAGATAGGGCTTATTGTTGTGATTTAGCATCAAAAATCTGATTTTTGTCTATGTATCAAAATTATGAATTTGAAACTTTAAATTCACTAATTGATTGATGTTTGTGTTGTTTGGTTAATTGTTTGCTAATTTTGAACCATTATGCATAATTTAAATCGAATATTGAACTGTATCGAAAATTGGTCGCATTTGCTTGCATATATGTACTTACATTGAACAGGTCATAGCAAGGAGGCTAGAGCCGAGAATAAAATTTGTTTGCCCGACAAATAGGTACATGTTTACTACATAATTTCCTGCGTTGTTTGGGTGATGATGATTTTGTGAGCCTATTGGCTAGCCGCTTGGCTTTTTCTTTTTCTTTTTGAGATCTGAAGGACCGGGGAAGCTATTTGAAATTCCCCGATGCTCCCGGTGCAGGGGAGGTTATGGCGAAATTTTTCAAAAATTTAGGGTGTTAGCCAAAATTTTGAAGTTTTGAAAATTCTCAGAAACTAAAGAGTTGGAGAATGGAAGCCAGATCGAGCGTAGAGTTGATTAATCAAACCACTTTCGACTTTGTTCCTTTTCGGGGACGAAAAGTTTTAAGTGGGGGAGATTGTAACAACCCGTAAAATCTGGGCCAGTTTAAAATTTTTATTTTGGCAATTTTAGCGAATTTTGATTATTTAAAATGAATTATTTTAAATAATATTGACGAGAAATTTATTTTGAATATAATTCGAACGTATATATTATATACGTCGTCGTTAGAATATAAATAATTATATATAATTATAAAAGGAATTGAAAATGGCGCGGTAGTTCGAAAATTCGATTTCAAACTTCAATTGAATGTACCGGGTGCAAAACAATCCGGATTTTTGTGAAACCAAAAACATTAGGATCTAATTGATGATATCTTTCCAACGAAGTTGAGAAACTGAGATTTCACTTTATAAATGATGAGATATGTCCAGTTGAAAATTCTGAATAGTCGCTATGGAATTCAGGCCCTTAAAAATGGACATTTTGCAAATGACCTCGGATTTCGACGAAACCACTTTTGTTGGGTCCGTGATGTCGAGTTATTGCTAGGTTTCAAATTTCATAATTTTTCGAATCAATATGTGAGCGTGGCAAAGGAAAACGTGTTTTGACCATTTCAGTTGATTTTAATCGACTGGAAATTGGCCATTTTTCTAACGGTCTCAGAATTCGACGAAACTAGTTTTGTTAGGACCGTATCGTCAATACGAAGCTAGAAAATATTTTTCGGGAATTTTTAGGGTTAGTATGTGACCCCGGTAACTTGAAATGTACGTTTAAAATTCAATATAATGATTTAAATGTAAATTTAACGGAAACTGATTGTAACAATCAAATCAGCTTGCGATATATATCCCATTGTGTTCGGAATGGGGGTAAAACGCTATGGACGACAGGCGGTGGGCCTCGTTTCGAGGTCGAATGTGAAAGTCAACTCTTTAGGATAAAATTTATTAATTAAATAAAAAAAAAAAAAAAAGAATATTATCTCCCCCTTTACTACCCAGGCCCCCCCCCCCCCCCCGATTTCCTTTTACAGAAAACTAAAAAAGAAAAAAAAAAAAAAAGGGAAACGAAATCGAAATCGCCCCTTTCCCTCGTCGGAGCCGCCACCCCCGCGTCGGCCTCCTCCTCCAATCGCCCGCCACTCAGTTGAAGCCCCTGTCCCCTCTTCGGCCTCCTCCCCCTCGCGACTCTTTCCTCCTCCCTCCTCCACGCGAGGACAGCGAGCGCCCCCCCGAACCCTAGCGCCGCCGATGAAGTCGAGCCCCCCCTCCGATCTGCAAGCCTCGATGAAGCCCCCCCGACCACTCGACGAGCCCCTGTAAGTTTTGGTTTTTTTTTATTTACTTATTTTCATTTAAACTGTAAAATTTTGTTGATTTTAAAAAACTGAATTTTTAGGAAGTTAAAAACTGAAATTTTATTTAAAGTAAAACTGAAATTTTATTTAAAGTAAAACTGAAATTTTTATAAAGTATAAAGCTGAAAATAAAAGGTTAAAACTGATTTTAAAATAAAAGAATAAAACTGATTTTAGGAATTTTAAAAACTTTGATTTGAAAAAGTTATTTTAAACTTTAAAGGTGAAAAGATTTAAACTTTAAAAGTGAAAGGTTTAGATTTTAAAAAGGAAAGGATTTGAACTTTTTGAAATAAAAATTCGATTTTTATATATTGAACTTTGAACTAAAAATTCGATTTTTATATATTAAATAGCGAACTAAAAATTCGATTTTTATATATTGAATAGCGAAGTAAAAATGTGATTTTTACGTATGTAGTGAAAGCAGCAACGAAGGTGACAAAAAGGCGAAACGACGAAGACTTCTGCAAAGGAAGAGCCGTGGAGCTGGATAGCTATAAGTGAGAATTTCTCACCTTTCTATTTTATTTCTAGTTATATATATATACTAGGATGCAGACGGTGCTTAGTAGCACCCGACACAATCGTCCACAGACCATGGACTTGTTTGTTTGATTGTTTGGTGATTGATTGTGATATTGGTTTGAATGTGGTTTGTGGTGTGAAAAATCGAATCGATAAATTGGTTAGGATTAGACGTGCGCCGTTATAAGGCGAAGGAGTAAGGCTAGGTTAGACCCTTACTCCAAATTTTGTGGTTTGCAAAATGAAATTGATTTGATTGATGAGTGAATGGCGTGGGCCTTCACTAGACCGGGGATAAGGCTAGGCCTCGTCCCGTTTCTAGTATCGTGCCGTTATGCTGCCGAAATTTTCTAAAATATGTTAGAAAAATAAAAATATCATTTTTTTTAAAGAATGAACCGAAGAGAAATTCATATGTTGAAATAAAATGTTTTGTCGTTAAAAATATAAATTTTAACGTGAATGTGAATAAATAAAATATTCATTTGCAAACCAGATGGTTTGTTTATGTACACTTATTTGAAGGACATTGATTGGGTCGATAAATTTTACACATCGCCCAACTGCACAAATAAAATCTGTGTTTGATTGTTTGAAACCCTACACGGGTGTTGGGATGATATTTGACGTACACTAATCCCGATTGTTTAGTTGTGTGTCGATCGATTGATTGACAGACTGTTATAAGCGTTGAATATTTATATTTGATGCTTATACAGTGTAGAATGCACTTTGGATGATGGTTGATTATTCATCGTTGTTGATATATGCATGTGTTGTAGAAAATCCATATAATTAACATTATATGGTAATTGATTGGGCCTCATTCCAGTTTTGAAAAAGAAATATTTGAAAAAGAAATATTTGAAATAGAATATTTGAAAATAAAGGAATATATGAAGCCGTGTTGATTAGATTGACGCCATTTTGACGTGAACGATATTTATATCAATTGAAAACGAATTCGAAATGAATTGAATTGAAAACGATTTCGAAATGAATTGAATTGAAAACGATTTCGAAATGAATTGAATTGAAAACGATTTCGAAATGAATTGAATTGAAAACGATTTCGAAATGAATTGAATTGAAAACGATTTCGAAATGAATTGAATTGAAAACGATTTCGAAATGAATTGAATTGAAAACGATTTCGAAATGAATTGAATTGAAAACGAATTCGAAATGAATTGAATTGAAAACGAATTCGAAATGAATTGAATTGAAAACGATTTCGAAATAAATTGAATTGAAAACGAATTCGAAATGAATTGAATTGAAAACGATTTCGAAATGAATTGAATTGAATATGAATTCAAATTGAATTGAAATTTGAATTGAACAGAAATGAATTTTGAAACGAATTTATAAAGAAGAATTCAATTTTGCTTTGAATTGAAATGGAAGTCGAAATAAATTTTGAAATGAATTTAAAACTGTTTATATAATTCGTTTTAAATAAAAATCGGCGAAGTATATATTATATATATTATATATATAATATAATGGCCTGAATAGAACGCGCCGCGCCGCGGCAGTTCGTGAATTTCGACCATTTATTTCAAACGGACATTGCGGGAGATCCGACCGTCGGATTCTCCTAAAACCGGAACCGTTGGGTTCGTATCGAAAAGAGCTTTCTAACGAATATTAGAAATTTGAAATCTAACGGTTGGATTTGGAATTACGTCCAAATCAAATTCGAAAAAGGTCGCTGTAAGTGCAGTTCGATGGCCGTTAATGGAAATCGACTGTACGGGCCTTGATAAAATTATTAAAAATAGTAATAATTTGTGTAAAATCATAAGAAGTGATTTGTGAAAGTTTGGGATGAAAAACTCCATATTTGAAAAGATAAAAATAGATTTTTATCGAAATGAACTAGATTTGAACTAGAATTATAATTCTATTTATTTTTAAATAAATAAATTGAATTTGAAATGGTTTTGAAAATAACCAAAATTTCCAATGATTGCATTGGAGTGGAGTTGAATCGAAATTGTCTTCGGAATATTTCGATGTTGGAATTCGTGATATTACAGGTGTTGTTATGGAAATTTGAAAGATATATTTGTATCGTTATTTCCAATACGACATTTGTTAGTCGTAGAATTCGATATTGAATATAAGCCGATATATTTTCTATTCAGAGCCTTGTATTGAATATCGAATGTGATTTGGGTTTGTCGTGAATGGTGTCTTCACTAACACTGTTCTTAAACCCAGTTGAGAAAAGATTAAATCTTTTTATTTAGATTTAATGAAGTGTACCAGTTAAATGATATTTAATTGGAATTGAAATGGGTATTGATTTTTGGGTTTATCGTGAACAGTGTTTTAAATAACACTTGTTCTTTAACCCGATAATTAATGAATGTGATTTGGGTTTGTCGTGAATGGTGTCTTCACTAACACTGTTCTTGAACCCAGTTGAGAAAAGATTAAATCTTTTGATTTAGATTTAATGAAGTTCACCAATTAAATAATATTTAATTGGAATTGAAATGATATTGATTTTTGGGTTTATCGTGAACAGTGTTTTAAATAACACTTGTTCTTTAACCCGATAATTAATGGGATGTGACTTTGGGTTTATCGTGAACCGTGTTTTAAATGACACTGATTCTTTAACCCAGTCACAGATTAAAACTAAGTGGAGTTTTAATGAATCTTTAATTAGATTGAAAAGATCGAGAATGGAGTATCACCAGTTTTGCTCCAGGCGATAGTTAAATCTTTAATTAGATTTGAACGTGAAATTTAGAAACTAACTGTCGGTTAGCCAAGCAGAATGGTTTTCTGGATATTGATCTGATGTTGGTTTCGGCCTTCGGGGTTAATATTTGGGGAATTATTCTCTTGATTAATTTACGGTTAGTGACTGATGAATTGGAATGAGGCGTATGTTGTGTTTGTGTAACACTTTTATAAAATATACGCGAGTTATTCGGGAAGACCGGGTTTATCCCATTCTGAATAACTGATACGACGATAAGTCGAAGATGAAGACGATGGTCGAAGACCGGAGGTCTTCACGTCGTTTGGGTGATAACTGATGATCTTGATTGGGCTGTACACCCAAGAAGATGGAAACAGTTGGTGATCGTCCAGACGTACTTGGAGATCGATGGATATGCGGGGTACTAGGTGCCTCCGGTTTCGTTCAGCCCCAGAACGGACTTGTAAATGGACTGTGTGTCTGACATTGGATTTCATTCTGTGTGACTGATATCGGTTGCATAGAGTGGTTTGCCTGTGTGGCATGCTAAGATGCAAATGATCAAGGCTTCTGTTGAAAAGCAAAGTCTTGTGGTGATGATCAAAGCACGGCCTTTGTGGCGTAGCTTTGTGTAACGTTTACTTCGCGAGTTTCACACCCGGTATGAACCAAAAACGGGAGAAAGGACCTCAGGGAGGGCCTGCGTTTCTTCCTAGTTAGAAGTGGCGTCAGTGGTTTTACACGCCCTGACGAGTTTGACTTATGTGGTTGTTGCTGTTGCGAGGCGCCTCGGATTGATCGGTCGTTCTCGAACCGATGGAGTCATTTAGTGGCTCATTTACGCCCCAAAGGGCGGGGAAACGTAGTGTTCAGGCATTTTAATCCACATCGGTGGACCGGCCCTGTCGCTCCTAGGGTCACTCGAGCTCTGATCCTGAGGCTGGGGCTAGGCAGTCTCGAATCGGTTGAGGACTATCTTTTGCCTCGGTTCATAGATGGAAATCCAATTTCCAAATACGAGACTTTGCGGTTTTGATTGTATATCCTATATATGGCGACATAGTGGGATGGGGCGCTTATGCCGCCTATGATTGATACTTATGATTTGAAGTTGTTTTATACACTATGCACTTATTATAGTATCAAATGATTTGTTTTAAACGTATCAAGCATTCTTTGGCTGTTATAAGGGAAAACCCTATCCTCGACTGCGTTGCATTGTGTGATGGGACCTGGGTCTTATAACAGCTTCATTTTTCTTTATTTAGCATTGCGCTGTTTGTTTTATGCACTGGTATTCTTGGGAGGAAACCCGTTCCGTGTTATACGGCGTGGTCCCTTGATTTACCTAACTTTAAAATAAAGATTAATAACTGTTTTAGTTCTCACACCAGTCACATGACTGACCTGGAGTTTATTGTTTTAACCTAAACTCTGGGTGCCCCTATTTTCGACACGGGCAGCTAGTAGTTTGGTTTTGCAGATTTATATTCACAGGATCCTGGTTTACAGCTGGAACGATATCCGGAAAGCTTTGTATCCGTATATCTTCTTCTAGTTGTTTATTGTATTATTTTCCGCTGCGTTGTATTTAAATGTAATTTAAATCTCTGATAATTCTGTGTAATATTCTTTTAAACTCTGTATATTCTTGTAATCTGATGCATTGTTGTAATATACAATGAAATGTTCTTTGTATGCGTTCTGTTGTGGCTTGTTCTCGAACTATCCGACGCTTTCCTTTACGGGGGAGTTGCGGGTCTTTACAGAGCCAATCGAACGAGGAAGGTAGTGGGTACAACTCGTGGGGGTAGGAGCAAAAAGGGGCACCTATGGTAGCAGCTAGGAGTACACGAAACTACCATTATCATGATTAATAAAAGGGATCAACTTTTAGTATGAGACTAGTAAGGGTGTGGTGTAACTAGTAATGATACAGTGTTACTAGCATCGGTGCAGTGTATTAATTATCCTATAGTGATTAGAAGCGTAATCAACGTTATATCTTGTTCATCTTGTCTGCTTTGTCATGCCTGTTTATTCCACAGTCATTTCTTACTTTCCAGTTTATGTTCTTATCCTATTACTTTAATGATTATATTGTTAAAGTCACTGGACTCACCAGACTTATGTCTGACCTAGTTTGTTTCGCCTCTTTTCTTCTATTCCCCCTCCCAAGGTTCTTAGGGAGGAAATACTCAAGCTTAGTTCAGATATCTCTTTCTTCCAGCTTGAAGTTGAAAGGTGTATTTCTTGGCTTTGATTCTGCATGTGGCATTTTTCTGTTGGGGATTATGGCTTTAAAATTATGTACTCTGAAGGTTTTGTACAAGACTGATATTATGTACTTGATTTTGGTATTTGGAAATGTAATCAAACTTATTTCTGTTTCCGCTGCAATAAAATTAAAAAAATTGAAGTACTACTTTTTCTGTCTTGTAATATTCCATTCTGTTTACTTATAATGCTCCACGAAACTTAATGCATTCCATTTGTGAGTGAAATTAACGGACGTGGGGTGTTACAGTTAAGGGACGAAAAATGAGAATATTAGTTATAAAAAAATTTGAAATTAAGGCCTTTATATAGTGTTTTAAAGGACACAGCTGTTTCTGAAACGTTTTAAAATGAAAGACAACATTTAAAATGGAATAAAATATGACTGTTATATGTCGATATGCAAGAAAGTGTATGTCGACATATATATATATATATATATATATATATTGAATTTTAAATTTAAATCATTTTTTTCAAGTATTTAAACCAATATATATGTTCTGGAAATTCCTGAAATAAAATTAGTTGTTTAAAATATAAATTTTCAAGTATAAAAACATAATAAAATATTATTTAAACATATGATTAAAAACTATATACATATGTAATATAATACGATATAATATAATTATAAAATTTTATAATATATATATAAACATAAGAACCTTAGGAAGTATATTCAAAATCATAAGTTTAAAATCCTTGGATGATTAAAAGTTTGAGATAAGTTTGAAATCAATTTGAAAATAGTTTTAAAATCAATTTGATAAGAAATAATTTGAAAAAAGAGATGGTGTGCTATCTACAGTTTTACATACTAACTAGACTCTATTACTCCGATAATCATGAACTCTTGATCTCTTGACATCTTGGTACTCATGAGTCTCGATTCTCCTTTGAAATCTTGAATCTCTCAACTGTACAGTCTTCAATTATTTTTAACCTGCATATAAATCCTGCATATACATACATATATATATATATATATATATATTCTGGATAAAAGTGTTAGTATATATTTTATAATAAATAATTATAGTGATTGAAACAAGGTTGGTGTCATCAAAACATCATCAACATTCCATTCTCTAACAATCTCCCCTTTTTTGATAATGACAACCTTGGTTTATAAAATATTCATACCTGTTAATTTGATTCTTCAATTGCTCCCCCTTTCACCATGAATTCCTTATAACTCCCCTTTAGACTATACCTATTTTATAATTTCTCCCCCTTTGTCATAAAAAAAATTATATCTATCCAAACTTGGAATAATCCTAGTGACTAATTCTATATATAACCCCCCCCCCCCCTAAATCTATACACTACACCATAACAGCCAATTTGGCACAGATGGATGCAGAGATATAATATAGGTAAAAGTCGTATCATATTTGATAGGGCTCAAATCCGCATCAAACTACATTTTACGATCTACACCACTCCAAACGCCCTAAATCTGACCGTCCATCAACGAAGCCCCGGATTAGTTAATTTGATACGGCTTTGGGACAAATCGAATCCGTATCATATTGTGCATCACATTAGGCACTCGGAATAAAAATTTTGGCCGCTTCCTTTTCCATTTGTTTTACTTTAATGGTGACCAAAAACCCAAATTAGGGTTTTCGATCACCGAATCATGCCTCCACCTTCGACAGGGACGAACAACCCTCTCCTCGGTAGAAATGTAGCAACCCTTGGTCTCCCTTGCCCTCCTACGATAGTGCAGGTATGTGTTTCAATTGAATTTTGGCATGCACGACTGATAGTAGGGAATAAATTGAAATCTTTGTGTGATAGTTGATTGCTACTTTGTGTTAGTACTTCGTGTGTTAGCTATTTCGATTGAATTGGGTTGTTTAAGTGTGTTAGGGACGGACATGTGGTTATACCCTGAAATCAGATAAATCAAATTTGAATCATGTTTTGTGATAATGTAAAAAACACATGAATGTTTGTTAGATTGTGGTATAATTTTTGTTAGAATTGCCATTGGATGTATGGTATAATTTTAGATTGCGACATATCCATGAAACAAAGAAATAACAGTGAGTTTGTTTGCCATGATTTCATCGTCATTTGACTGTTTGTTTGCCTTATTCTTGAAATTTAAATTGGATTGTCTTACATCAAGTATACTCTGTTTTGATGCTTTAACAAGTGTACTGAAAATATTTTAACAGGTTTGTTGAAAATTTTGGTAGATGGATGATTACTAGACTTTCTGGTTAATATTTTAATAGGCGATCCACCAGGTGGATGCATTTTAGCTCACATGTAGGGTCGGGTATCCATGCTTATTAGCTTTATCCAAATGTCGGATGATGCTGCACTTAACCTTAGTAAAAACCTGCTTTCACTAGCAACTTTCCCTTACTTTGTAGCAGAGACTTTAGTGTATGTTATCTTGCATTACACAGTCTGCTTCAAAGAAACTGAAAGTTGCAAGTGAAAGCAGCTTTTTCCAAAGGTTAAGTGAAGGGGCATTTGACATTTGAATATAGCTAATAAGCATGGATTACTTACCCTGCACGTGAGCTAATATGCATCCACCTGGTGGATCGCCCAGTAAATTCTTAATCAGAAAGTCAAGTACGTGTGTAATCCGACGATGATGATTCGATATCTTTAGACGTTAGAGCAGGTATATATTATTTTACACTTATATCTACGTAGTATCTTACATAAGAATTGAATGGACATGTACTTATGTGCACATCTTGAATATTCTTTTCATTTATTTATTCCTTTTTGTGTGTATAGGAGGATGTTCTGTATGCTAGGGTACGAACTACCGATGTTGCAGATGGACTAAACTTCGGGTGATTCTTCTTCTGGGTTTGCATTTATAATGACTATCAATTTTCCACTCCTATGTACAGCTAATTTCATTTAAACGTCTATGGTTATAGAAAAACTAGTTTACAATGTGTATTCATTCAATTTTTAAGACATATACTGATCGGCACAAAAACATGGACGACGCTCGACTAGTCGTCGACTAGTCTAATAATCGAGATCAAACCATCGACATGAAGTCTCGACTTGCTTTTTGTATGAATCTAGGCCGCATGGGTAGAAATTAGTCGACTAATCGACTAGTCGATTCAACTAGATTGTTTTTGGTTTCCAGTGAAGTATTTGTACATAAACACACTGATCGACTACCGTTAAATTACAAAAACACACTGATCGACACGATATGCCCTTCACTGTTATTGTGGTCCAGTGAAATTACACAAATCCAAAATATTGTGAATATCATCTAATCGATTATATTTGTAATGTGATTCCCTCAACTATACATCCAACTATGATTCATACGGTTCTATAACATCTTATTACTCATTATCCCACATTTCAAACTCAGATATACCCTGCTACATTGATTTTTTTTGTTAGAACTATTGTTCTTATCACCTTTTATACCAGAATTAACATTCAATGGCACATTCTGAACATACTATGAATACAGATCTTGTAAAGAAGAGGCATTATATTTCATATTTTGGACTGATTCTATAGCAAGATAAATCTTTGGAAAAAAAAACTCAATTTGTTTAATTTCATATCTGTATTAACATACACTTAGCTCTGTATTCATGTTCGCATCCTAGTCACAGTGAGTTACTGTGACGGCCCGCCCCGCACCAACCGACATTTACTCCAAAAGTGCGTTGTACACATGTCCAGTTAGCACGGAACGGGTCGTCAGAAGGAAAAGGAAGAAGGAAATGAACTAACAAAGAACCTGTAGAATGTCTCACAGTGCATAGAACAAAATATAATAATAATATACTTGACATAAAACAGGAGAGACAGTGCATAAGCTAAAAACCAGAACTAAGCATCATAGCAGCGGAAATCCAAAATATAGCTTATTACAACTTTTCAAACTGTCTCAAAGCAAAAATAAGATAAATGAGGTACACTACTAATGCCCAAGTAGCGACCACCAACGACACAGGGAGAATGTGTGTGTGTGTATATATATATATATATATCATACGTGGAAGCCTCCTGCCCGCCTCGGAATCAGCTACTCGCGCATCACCAGCTAACATGTCTCTAGTTTGCTCGTGTAAGCACCCAGAGTAATAAGAGGAGACATAAAACTCTGGGTCAGACATAAAGCCTGGTATGAGCGATAAGCATCTAAAGTGAACAATAACAGGTAGACTAAAACATACCTGAACCTGGACCTGCAACCAAAGAGTTAGCACTACATACTGTACAACACTCTAAGGTGCCATATCAAACGGTGTAAAGATACGGAGGTGGGGGAGGTGTGCATGTCACAGTGATGGCAAACAATCAAGCATAGCAACCATCCTCACATCTCTCACTCAGTGCGTAAAGTATACGATATTCACCACTTCGATCACCCAACATACCTTGCTACGATCACTCTGCCCCATGAAGTCATAAATGGCTTCACTGCACTGATAACGTAGCCACTAATTCCTCGCTATGTCCACTTGCCCCATGGAGTTATTCACCCCATCTGCGCTGGCTCATAGCCTTACCAATCCTTACTATGTCCACTTGCCCCATGGAGTTGTTCACCCCATCTGCGCTGGCTCATAGTCTTACTACGCATCACCTTGCCCCTCGGGTCATAATGACCCTACTGCACTGATAACGTAGTCTTGCTACCATCACCTTGCCCCTCGGGTCATAATGACCCTACTGCACTGATAAGTAGCCCATCATTCATTTTCAGTGGTGAATCGAAGTTATGAACGTCGACAACTCCTTAGCACACGTCCCGCAGCGAAGCCCAACCATGAAGTGAACTCATTGGTTCCCCATTGGATCCTGAGCTCTAACTTCCATTTGGACTACCTTCGCATCTCGGGTTATTGGTCATCACCGGATCGGTCTTCTTCCTCCTATCTTCAGTTCGGTTTGGTGCATCATCGGTTCGTGACCATCAATATGTTCGGATTGGATCGTGGTCTCCTCCCAGGTCTGATCGGTCTGCTTCACCACCAATCCATGCTCATGGTGTGCTCCGTTTCGGATCGGCTCGAGATGGAACTCCGGTTCGGATCGCGGCGTGCTCCACTCCATCGGATCGGGTCGACGTGCCAATCTTCCTTCAGGTCGTGGCTTTGGTTCGGGTCGGGGCTTCCAGCTCGTCACGTATCGATCAGGGTATTCTGCCTTCATGACACACACCAAGCAAGCGGGTCGGGTCGGAGGGGAATACCACGAACGGGTCGGTCAGGCGGCTCGTGACGTTTTGGGCGATCCGATCCGGTCAATAGACATTTCCTGCACTTTGTCCAGTGAGCTGTTTTACGCCATTCGACGGCGTTTTCGACCAATGTAACACTTCTAGACAATCACAATTCATACCAAACAGTCATAGCAACAAATAGAAGTGACCACAAGCACCAAAACATCAATATGATAGGTTAACATGGATCAAACATAGCCAAAACCCCATATTTTCCCTTAAGCATGTTTAGGTGAAACTTATGATATGATTAGCAAAACTTAACCAAATTAACCCAAATTCATATTAGAGGTCTAAAACATCATTCCGAATTTTATAAACATTTTTCCAGAATTTTATCATGTTTAAATTCGCTAATTAACACTAATCACCCCTAATTAGCCATAATTAGTGCAAAACTATGCAAATCACTCACCTTAGCCACAAATAAACTAAGATCTGAAATAAATCGCTGATTTGATGTAAATCCCAATGCTAAACAGCAGCTCCAATATTTCTTTGGTGTAGATCTTCCTCGATTAGAGGTTGCTAAGCCAAATCCTTGACCAAAAGATGATTTGGAGGTGATTTAGAGGTTGGAGGCCATTTTTAGGGTTCCTTGGTGATAAGTGGAGGCTAGAAAACTGAAATGGAATGATCCTCTATCTCATTTCAGCCTTCCCATAACCCTAATCCCGAAATGGGTTATGGGCCTACTCACTAATCACCCCATTTGGCCCGGTTAAGCAGTTTTCCACTCTCCAAACCTTATTTCAGCAATATCTCCCAAACGGTAAGTCCGTTTGGCTGTTATGACAACTCTACGGAAAGGTAAACCATCAAACGAATCTAATGGAAGTGGTTTCAGGTCAAAATTCCTTTCCAATCAAAAGTTATGGCCAAAACAATACCAATTAGGGGCAAATTGGTCATTTAAAAATCGACAAAAATCATGAACATGGGAAATGACTCTAATAGATGTTTCCCAAAGTTACACGACCATACGACTTCACATGGGAAAGAAATAAATATTCTACGATCCTATGATGTGTAGAATACGGGTCGTTACACTCTTCCCCCCTTTAGAAATTTCGCCCCCGAAATTCCCTAACCAAAACACACAAAAGGGTCCCGCATGCCTATCAACCATAAAACAAAAATCAAACATGCAAAAAAATCAAAACAAGTCTACCCTAGCATGCAGAAAACTAAATTGCAAAGTAAATCTTACCAGGCAAAGAGTTCTGGATATGCCTTCCTAATGCTCTCCTCTGTCTCCCAAGTGCAATCATTCTCATCCTCGCCCCACTGAACCTTGACTAGCTTCACCGCCTTCCTTCGAAGTTGCTTCGTATCGTGCCCCACAATACGAATCGGCTTGCGGTTCCCAACCGCCTCGGGTTCTACTTCGAAGTCCTCTAACTGATCAGGTGAAATAGTCACATCTGAGTCGTGAACGAACTTCCTTAGTTGGGAAACATGAAATACATTGTGAACTCCCGCTATTTTCTCTGGTAAGCCAACTCTATATGCCAAATTCCCGACTAGTTCAAGAACAGGGAATGAGCCAACAAATCTTGGTGCCAACTTGCCTCTCCTGCCAAATCGAATTACGCTCTTTAACGGAGAGATCTTGACAAACACCAAGTCACCAACGGAGAATTTCAAGTCTCTTCTCCTCTTATCAGCATAACTCTTCTGCCTATCTTGGGCAGCTTTCATTCGTTGCTGAATGATCTTAATCTTATCCGAAGTTTCTCTCACCACATCTGGTCCAAGCACAAACTTCTCGCCAGTCTCTATCCAACATGATGGTGAGTTGCACGGTCTTCCGTACAAAGCTTCATATGGAGCCTTACCGATACTGGATTGGTAGCTATTATTATATGCAAACTCTACTAGATGCAAATGGTCATCCCATGATCCACCAAATCCCAATATACAAGCTCTCAAGAGATCTTCCAATATATGATTCACCCTTTCCGTCTGGCCGTCGGTCTGAGGATGATATGCGGTACTGAGATGTAATCCTGACCCTAGAGCCTCTTGTAAGCTCTTCCAAAACCCACTAGTGAACAACGGGTCTCGGTCACTCACAATGCTTTTGGGTACTCCATGAAATCTCACTACCCACTTCATATACAATTCTTCCAACTTGGCTGCCGTTCTGGTCGATTTAACTGGTATAAATCTTGCACTCTTAGTCAATCGATCCACAATTACCCAAATGCTATCATATCCCGATCTAGTCCTTGGTAAGCCATCGATGAAATCCATCAAGACTTGCTCCCATTTCCATTCGGGAATTTCTAGTGGTTGCAACAAACCACTAGGCTTCTTTTGCTCGGCTTTAACTAGCTGGCAATTCATGCATTTGGATATAAACTTCCCAACGTCTCTTTTCATCCCTTCCTAGTAGTAAGCCTGCTTCATGTCTCGATACATTTTATTACCACCGGGATGTATAGTCAGTTTTGAGTGATGACATTCTCTAAGCACTTCATCTCTCAAACCATTCATGTTGGGCATAACGAGTCTTCCATTATTCCGAAGCCATCCATCTCGATCAAGCCCATACACGTTCATCTCCTCACTGTCGATGTTCATCTCTAACTTGGAGATGATCTCCAATAGATTAGGATCGTCCCTCTGACTGGAACCAATCCGCTCTATCAAAGTGGGTCTGATCGTCAAACTAGCTAGCATGACTGGATCCAATTCGCACTTTGGTCTAAAATCAAACCGCGCGATATACTCCAGTTGCTTCCACTCAAGAAACATTGCCCCTAAGCTGGCATGTCTCCTACTCAAGGCATCGGCTACCGCATTACCTTTCCTAGGTGTGCATGCGATATATAAATCATACGAAGCCAAGAACTCTAACCATCTCTGTTGACGGAGATTCAGATCTTTCTGAGAGAAAAGATACTTTAACGATTTATGATCGGTAAACAACTCAAATCTTTCTCCCAAGAGATAGTGTCTCCACATCTTCAATGCGAACACAATCGCTGCCAATTCCAAGTCATGGGTAGGATACTTCTTCTCATGCGGCTTTAGTTGTCGACTAGCATAAGCCACAACCCTACCTCCTTGCATCAATACAGCACCCAGTCCGGTACCACAAGCATCCGTGTATACCGTCATCTCTTCATTCCCCTTAGGAATGACTAACACTGGCGCATGCGTCAACTTCTCTTTTAGACTCTTGAATGCATTCTCACACACTCCGTCCCAGACGAAGGACTGATTCTTCTTAGTCAAATGAGTCAACGGTGCTGCTATCTTGGAGAAGTCCTGGATAAACTTACGATAATATCCAGCTAATCCCAAGAAACTTCTCACATCTGTTGCATTCTTGGGCGTAGGCCAATCCTGTACCGTAGCCACCTTCGCAGGGTCCACGGAAATACCACTCTCTGAAACAACATGACCCAAGAATCTCACTTCCCTTCTCCAAAAATGACACTTAGAGAATTTCGCTTTCAATTGGTGTTTCCTCAACACCTCCATCACTATCCTCAAGTGTCCCTTGTGTTCCTCCTCTGTCCTTGAGTAAACAAGGATATCATCCACGAACACAAGAACAAACTTATTCAACTGATCTCTTAATACTCGATTCATAAGATCCACAAAATAGGCTAGTGCATTGGTCAACCCAAATGGCATGACCAACCACTCATAAAATCCACACGGCGTCCTAAATGCCGTTTTCGGAACACTCTCATCCGCTACTCGTAGCTGATGAAATCCTGTCGCGAGGTCCAACTGGGAGAACACTCTTGCTCCTTCCAGTTGATCAAACAAATCATCTATCCGCGGTAGAGGATACTTATTCTTCCTCGTCACCTTATTCAACTCGCGATAGTCCACACACAAACGAAGGGAACCATCTGCCTTAGTGGCAAACACAACTGGTGCTCCCCACTCGGAGTCACTCCTTCTAATAAATCCCTTCTTCAAAAGATTGCTGACTTGCACCCCGAGCTCCCGCTGCTCCCTTGGTGCCGTGCGACTAAGTGGCATCACTATAGGTCTGGCATCTTTCACTAAATCAATACGGAACTCAATCTCTCGGTGTGGTGGAAGCCCGGTCACCTCCTCGAAGACGTCCTGATACTGGCCAACCACGGGCACATCTGACAACTCATCCTACGGGATGTCGAGGGAATTTACAAAACTAACCATAACCCCATCACTAGGTAGACTACCAAACACTACCCTCCGCCCATCATCCGCCCTCACTGTCACCAAAAAGCCCTCACAGTCTACCACCACCCCGTATCTTTGGAGCCAATCGACTCCCAATATAATGCCATACCCAGTAAAGCCCAAAACAAAGCAATCACATACAAACATACATCCATGACTCGATAAGACCAAATTCCTGCAAATCATACTAAGGCTAGTCGAACCACCAATCGGTTTCGTCACAACTAATAGTCTATCGACTATCTCGGGTTCCAGTCCCAACCTATCTACCAAGTCACTAGATATGAAGGAACGGGAAGCCCCAGTATCAAACAAAACTCGAACTGGTACATCATAAATAGAAAGCATACCTTGAATAACAACATTCTTTCCTTTCTCCGCCGCAGTTGGGGCATTCGACGAAGAAGGAACAACATCAATAACATATGCTTTCACAATCTGCTTCTCCTTAAGAGGTTGCGGACACTTATCCTTATGATGTCCCACTTGACCACAGTTGTAGCACTTCCTTTCCGCTGGCTTGGCCCGACATTCCTTAGCATAATGGCCCTTCTTACCACAGCTGAAGCACTCAACATCCTTCTTGCTCTTTTTTTGGCCACCCTTAGATTGGTCCTGCTTCCTCTTATTCTGAGAGTTATTCTTGCCTCCACCGCCTGCTTGCGGCTTTGGTCCTTCTGCAGACGCAGCCTCAGTCTTTGACTTAGGGTAAAGACTCTCTGATCTCAGAGCTTTCCCCACGATCGATTCAAAAGTCTCATTGATGTGGTTGATAAGCCTTTCCCCCAAGTACCCATCCAAACCAGTAATGAACTTCTCATTCTTCTTCTCAGGAGTATCAATAAGAGACAGTCCATACTTCAACAAGGTGTCGAAATCAGCAATATAATCAGAAACTGCCCTTTCGTTCTGCTTGAGTTCCAAGAACCTCTTGAACAACACTGACTTCTGGGCAGCTGGAATAAACTTCTCGCTAAAGCGAGCCTTGAACTGATCCCAAGTAACCTGGTCCTCTGGAGTAGCTATTTTAATGGCATTCCACCAATTCATCGCATCCTCAAGACCCAAGTCATCGAAGATACGATCACAGCTATCTATCCAATCTTGAACATCTATGGCCGACTCCGTCCCGTGGAACGGATTCCCACCAAGGTAAGTGTAATCCTTGCACAACTTGGCGAAATCGACCCTAGGCGCCTGCACTACTGGGCCAGCACCAACTCCGGGATTGGGAACTGCCCCTTGCACTTCTCTAAGCATGTCTCTTATGAGGTTCGTAAACATCGCCCTCATGTCAGCGGCATTCCCTTGGTTGGTCCCTCTACCAGCACCCCTCGTGTCTTGGCTCATCGTCAATCTGAAAAAGGGAAACGATTAACGACCCCATAGTGGTGCTAGTGCAGTGCGACTTCATTCTTATACTACTAATAGTATACATATACATAGCTTTTGAAAACCAAAGTAATCACAAATACGCGCTCTCATATACGTACTATCTCTCCCTAGTGTCTTTCCCTAGGTTAACTACGCAACCTAGAGCTCTGATACCAAATGTGACGGCCCGCCCCGCACCAACCGACATTTACTCCAAAAGTGCGCTGTACACATGTCCAGTTAGCACGGAACGGGTCATCAGAAGGAAAAGGAAGAAGGAAATGAACTAACAAAGAACCTGTAGAATGTATCACAGCGCATAGAACAAAATATAATAATAATATACTTGACATAAAACAGGAGAGACAGTGCATAAGCTAAAAACCAGAACTAAGCATCATAGCAGCGGAAATCCAAAATATAGCTTATTACAACTTTTCAAACTGTCTCAAAGCAAAAGTAAGATAAATGAGGTACACTACTAATGCCCAAGTAGTGACCACCAACGACACAGGGAGAATGTGCATATATATGTATATATATATATATATATATATCATACGTTGAAGCCTCCTGTCCGCCTCGGAATCAGCTACTCGCGCATCACCAGCTAACCTGTCTCTAGTCTGCTCGTGTGAGCACCCATAGTAATAAGAGGAGACATAAAACTCTGGGTCAGACATAAAGCCTGGTATGAGCGATAAGCATCTAAAGTGAACAATAACAGGTAGACTAAAACATACCTGAACCTGGACCTGCAACCAAAGAGTTAGCACTACATACTGTACAACACTCTAAGGTGCCATATCAAACGGTGTAAAGATACGGAGGTGGGGGAGGTGTGCATGTCACAGTGATGGCAAACAATCAAGCATAGCAACCATCCTCACATCTCTCACTCAGTGCGTAAAGTATACGATATTCAGCACTTCGATCACCCAACATACCTTGCTACGATCACTCTGCCCCATGAAGTCATAAATGGCTTCACTGCACTGATAACGTAGCCACTAATTTCTCGCTATGTCCACTTGCCCCATGGAGTTATTCACCCCATCTGCACTGGCTCATAGCCTTACCAATCCTTACTATGTCCACTTGCCTCATGGAGTTGTTCACCCCATCTGCGCTGGCTCATAGACTTACTACGCATCACCTTGCCCCTCGGGTCATAATGACCCTACTGCACTGATAACGTAATCTTGCTACCATCACCTTGCCCCTCGGGTCATAATGACCCTACTGCACTGATAAGTAGCCCATCATTCATTTTCAGTGGTGAATTGAAGTTATGAACATCGACAACTCCTTAGCACACGTCCCGCAGCGAAGCCCAACCATGAAGTGAACTCATTGGTTCCCCATTGGATCCTGAGCTCTAACTTCCATTTGGACTACCTTCGCATCTCGGGTTATTGGTCATCACCGGATCGGTCTTCTTCCTCCTATCTTCAGTTCGGTTTGGTGCATCATCGGTTCGTGACCATCAATACGTTCAGATCGGATCATGGTCTCCTCCCAGGTCTGATCGGTCTACTTCACCACCAATCCGTGCTCATGGTGTGCTCCGTTTCGGATCGGCTCGAGATGGAACTCCGGTTCGGATCGCGGCGTGCTCCACTCCATCGGATCGGGTCGACGTGCCAATCTTCCTTCAGGTCGTGGCTTCCAACTCATCACGTATCGATAGGGGTCTTCTGCCTTCGTGACACACACCAAGCAAGCGGGTCGGGTCGGAGGGGAATACCACGAGCGGGTCGGGTCGGTCAGGCGGCTCGTGACGTTTTGGGCGATCCGATCCAGTCAATGGACATTTCCTGCACTTTGTCCAGCGAGCTGTTTTATGCCATTCGACGGCGTTTTCGACCAATCTAACACTTCTAGACAATCACAATTCATACCAAACAGTCATAGCAACAAATAGAAGTGACCACAAACACCAAAACATCAATATGATAGGTTAACATGGATCAAACATAGCCAAAACCCCATATTTTCCCTTAAGCATGTTTAGGTGAAACTTATGATATGATTAGCAAAACTTAACCAAATTAACCCAAATTCATATCAGAGGTCTAAAACATCATTCCGAATTTTATAAACATTTTTCCAGAATTTTATCATGTTTAAATTCGCTAATTAACACTAATCACCCCTAATTAGCCATAATTAGTACAAAACTATGCAAATCACTCACCTTAGCCACAAATAAACTAAGATCTGAAATAAATCTCTGATTTGATGTGAATCCCAATGCTATATAGCAGCTCCAATATTGCTTTGGTGTAGATCTTCCTCGATTAGAGGTTGCTAAGCCAAATCCTTGACCAAAAGATGATTTGGAGGTGATTTAGAGTTTGGAGGCCATTTTTAGGGTTCCTTGGTGATAAGTGGAGGCTAGAAAACTGAAATGGAATGATCCTCTATCTCATTTCAGCCTTCCCATAACCCTAATCCCGAAATGGGTTATGGGCCTACTCACTAATCACCCCATTTGGCCCGGTTAAGCAGTTTTTCACTCTCCAAACCTTATTTCAGCCATATCTCCCAAACGGTAAGTCCGTTTGGCTATTATGACCACTCTACGGAAAGGTAAACCATCAAACGAATCTAATGGAAGTGGTTTCAGGTCAAAATTCCTTTCCAATCAAAAGTTATGGCTAAAACAGTACCAACTAGGGGCAAATTGGTCATTTAAAAATCGACAAAAATCATGAACATGGGAAATGACTCTAATAGATGTTTCCCAAAGTTACACGACCATACGACTTCACATGGGAAAGAAATAAATATTCTACGATCCTATGATGTGTAGAATACGGGTCGTTACAGTTACAATGTCGATCTACTGTCCAACTGTGAAGTATTCGTAACTTGTTTCTGGTATTTTATAGGCAGTCCTGTTGGAGATTATGGTGCTTTGTATTACTGGAACTCAGACTGGAGGCTATATATCACGATTCAGTTTTTCTACCAAATGAAACTTGAACTCCAGGATGGCTATCTCGCTCAATCTTCCCGGCCTCGACTGGAGTTTTATCCGGCTGTTATCTTTTTACCTCATTTTTGTTACTTCACAATGTGATGAAAATCTTTGACAATTTCTTTTATTGTATATGTTTGTATGTACATCGTGTTATGACAAACCTTGTAATGCTTTGAGTATATATATATATATATTGTGTTATTCCTGTGCATACTTTGTGGTATGTATGCTCTGTGTTATGAAAGATATGTGCTACAGTTTCTATGTTATGAAAAATATGTGCTACAGATTCTGTTTATATATATATATATATGTATGTATATATATATATATATATATATATATATATATATATGCACACATATATATAATTATATACGGTCAAAGGCCGTGTTTGAATAAAATTTAGATACAGCTATAAGCCAAATGTTATAACTAGTGAGATACGGTTTATAGCCGTATCTAAAAATTTAACACGCCATTTTTTGATACAGCTTTTTGCCATGTCTAAGTACTTAAGATACGGCTAAAAACATAGCTTAATTAGCATATATGGTGTAGTGATAGATTTTCCTAAATCTATAATTTTCTTATAATCCCCCCTTAAACTAACACAATACTAAACTTAGCCTAAACTCTAATACCCTTAACACTATATTAAGAAATAATTCTGACAATATTTCCTTAAAACTACGATACAACTTAAATTAATATAAGTCAAGTAAGATTAAAACTAGATTACTGATAAGTCGATATTTAAGCAATTTAATCCAAACAATCAACCAATTTAAATTTTGTTGTCACAAAACATTAATTCAAATAAATTCAAACATAAAGCCAAAAATTTCTTGTAACTTATATTTATCCTAAAAAACCTATCAATTATAAGAACAATACAAAGGTGAAGTAATGAAATTTAAAAAGATGAGTATAATTATATTATTTAATACCTACATATGCATAAGTATATTTCTAACAAACCTATCAATTATAAATGAAATACAACCATGTCAAACAAGCCAAACAAATCAGAAAAATCAATTAAGTCAAACAAGTCAATCAAGTCTAATAAGTCGATCAAACCAAACAAGTCAATTAAGTCAAAGTAAATATGTTATGTATAAATTAATAACCTTATATATTTCTGAGACAACATTACAAAACTTCCCATACAATACACTTTAAAAAGTTTCATGCAATGCAGTGTGTGTGGTATGTTGTTTATAATGCGGTGTGCCATATCCAAAGCAATGCAACTTATGATATGAATGGTTTTAACATGCATTTTAATTTATTGTAATGAGATGTGATATGAACTAAGATATTCAAAGTATAATCTTAAGTAATATCTAATTTATTATAAATTATATCAACCAAACAAAGGTAATATACAATAACTTGTTAATGATACTAATGAATTAGATTGAAAGAATAGTAAAGAAAAGAGTTTAATGTAATTAAAAATATATTCATGGTAGGTAGTAAAATACTTAGAATAATTCTATGAGAAATGTGGAGTTAAATAATCTTAGTATGGTGCTTCTTTAAAAATAATATAGTAAATATTGAAGATCTTTTCAAAGAGAATATAAAATTTTATCATATGAAGTAAACTATAAACAAATATTCATATAAAAATAACTTTAAGGAATTAAAATTTGGTTTATTACGAGATATACATCAATCTTTTGATACAAATCAATTTTAAATTTGAACTTTAGAAATCAAAACATAGTAATTTGCTAAAGAACCATTTATATGTAAAAACTTTAAAAAAATCTATAATTATAACAAAATTATTTTGATGAAATCTGGAGATATAAAGTAAACTATAAAACTATAGCTTCTTATATTTAAACAACATATTTAAGACATAAAAATCATATATACATACATATATATATATATATATACACACACACACACATACACTTTTATGCCAATATATTAAGTTAAATATACAAGTTTTATATATCTTAATAAAATAAGAAATCAAATTTAGTATTGAGTTAAAATTGTATTTGAATGTTGCCCAAAATCGTTATGAAATTACATGTGAAATATATATATATATATAAGTTAAACTATGTATGTTTAAACTACATATAAAAGATATATAAATTTATATTTTATAAAAATATCAAATGTTTGAAAATTTTATATTATTTATGTATACCATATTAACATGTCTATGTAATGTATAATTTTATTGATTTATATACTCTTAATATATAGATTTTGAAACAAGATATAATAAAATAAGTAGACAGACAAAGTTGATAACTAGAATTTGAACTGACATTTTCGTATTGAAAAGATGTCCTTTCAATTTTTGAAATCAACGTAAAGAGTAGTGAAATTTGGATTTATAAGAAAAGAAATTTTTGAAAAAAATATATTGGTATATCGATAAGTATACTATGGTGTATTGACGTATGAACCAAAATATCTAAAATTATAAAAGAGATAAATTTTTATACCTAACTATGTGCATAGATGTATAGTCCTAAATATAATGATAATTATGAAATTATTGTAAAGGGTACCTCTTTTTGCAATACTCCATTTTATTGTTCTACCATTGACATGAACCACACATTCACATCTTTTCACTACAAGAAAAATACCCTATTGCAACTAGCTATTTGCAACAGGCGGCAAATGACAGTTGCAGTAAATGATATTTAGCAACAAACCTATTATAGCAGTTGCAATAGATGAGATTTAGCAACAGGCTTTTTTTCCCTGTTGCGAAAAGCTTATTTTTAGCAACTCCGCTTCCCTTCCTGTTGCAAAAACATACTTTTAGCAACTGTGCTTTTATAACAGTTGCAACAAATATATTATTTGCAACTGCGGTTCTAAGTCAGTTGCAAATAAATATCTATAGCAACTGTTTTCGCCACTTGCAATAACAGTACTTTTTTACGACTGGTAAAGCTAATTGCGAAAAAACTTACTATTAAAAATCAGTATCAGCTTTTAATGATTAACTTTTACTAATTAATTTTAAATTGTTACTATTAAATGATTAACTACTAGTAATTATATAATAATCAAGGTTAATATTAAATAACTATTAATTAATAATAAAATTTAAGTATTATAAAGTGATACTTATAATTGATAATTAAATTATAGTAATTACTGATTAACAAATAATTATAATCAACATTTAAAAAATAATAAAATAAATAAACATTACGCTGCAAATCTCAATATTTATTCTAATCCGGTTTTCCCAATGATTTCAAAATATTCAAAAAAAATCATTGAAAAAAGAACGTTCATAGGTTTTTTATTTAAATAATTTTAATAAGAATAGCGGCAAAAACTAAAAAAAAAGAACTATAATTTAGTTTAAGGTTACTTATAAATTTTTTTTGTATTTAATATTATTTATTGCTAAAAACTACTTATGTGTAATGGTTTACCAAAAAGTGTAATTTGTTTTCGAATTAATTATATTTGATTGTTTATTTAATATTTATATGGAAATGCTAAATACAAAACAATGGCTCTTGCATCCATCAGCAATCCACATTTGCGATTCATTTTTTTCTCAATCGTTAGATAACCTATTGAACCAATGGTCCCGATTTCCACCTTACTTTCTTACTGCCTCAGAGCTTCCGCCGCTTTTTTCATTTTTCCTTGTGTACAAAGAAAATTTCATTCAGATCTACTCAACTCCTTCCTTCCTCGTTTCTCTGCTTGCGAGAAAAGGTCCGTTCAGATCTTCTCATCAGGTCACTGGCGATGATTTGAATTCCATCGTTCTTGATTACTTTTGGTAACATCTTTTCTTCTTTCCTTTTTTTGATTTTCAAAACATCCGTTCATCTAATTTTAGTTTCAAATTAGGGTTTTGTGTCAGTTTTTTCTTTCAATTCGATTCCGTGAATTTTTGTTAATCTACTATTTTTTCGTGATGATTGAATTATCAAACTGTTATTGATTGGCTGAATCGCTGACTTAGGTTTGTTTTTCCTTTCAGTTAAGTTTTTGTTTCGATTTTGAAATGGTTGATTTCATTTCCTATGATCTATTTGAATGGATCTGATCATCAATGGTAGCAATAACATAGATTGACTTGCCTTGGCCTTAGGTAATATAATGATGATCATGGCCATGTGTATTGAGCAAGGTTCAAGATATTGTCTGGTACACTGGAATTTTGGTTGTTTCTCATCAGTGTCTTTCTTGAACAGTCCAAAACAGAACTAAAAAATTGATTTTGAATCTAAAAGCATTTAGGAATAAAAGAGAAATAATTAATCGAGAAGAATCCAAGAAAAATCAAAGAGAAATAGAAGAATAAATCTCTCAAATCAAGAAAGAACCCATGCCCTAGCTTTGATATTTAGCTTGCCCTGGCAGAAAGACTCCCTCGTCTTCTTTCATATAGCTATTCTAAATTTAATACTGCCTTACCCACTAATTTTGATGCCCAAATGGTATTATTAACCGATAGAAATCTAAATAACAAGGGGCTATTAGATACATTTATTTACATCTTGAGAATTCATGGGGACATGGAAAAGGGGCGAAAACAGATCTTCCCTGGAATTGCTAGAAAACTGAAACAGAAAGGTGAATGGAAGGTCTAGACTTTAAGCTACTTAAATGTTGTTTTTCTATTACAATTTTTGACTGAAGGTTACTATATTATGGATTATTTTTATTAGGTTCAAATCAGTTTGAGATATATGAATTTGCAGACAAGTTTGATATTTGAATGCAGTTCGCAAGCTTGACCTTTTTTATGAGAAAAGCGTCCGTTGATAACAACGTGAACGTCATAAAAATTATGTGACATACATATCTCACTAGATAAAATTTGCTATCACTAGCAGCTCATGTCACTTTTTTTCTTCTGAGCTAGCTGTAAGAATTAGCATAGCCAATAACTAAGAGAGCATGTGTATGGGCATGGTATAAGAGTTTGTTTGTAAACGATGCTAGAATTTTTGTCTCAATGCATCTCCTTAATCTTCCTCTACGAACTTGAGTCTGTATGTAGTTAATAGGCCCATACAAGGCCTGCCTAAATGTACATGCCCTGGCTAGGTATATATTTTATGTTTTCGTTGCCCCTTCATTTAAAAAATAATAACATAGTTATAGTTATTAAGCCTATTCATATCGTGCTATAATTATTTATATGACTTTATCTATAAAAAATAGTAACGTAGTTATAGTTAATAGGCCCACTCTTCTTTATGACGTTATTTTATTGTCTCTTAGATTGCTAGAAAACAGCTTGATCACAAAACTTGACCTGTGTTAGCTTGTTTATTTTCAAGTTGTGAACAATTCCTTCTAATAAGTTGACATTGTTCGTCTTTTAACATTTCAAAATTGTAATACAAATTTTATGATAATTATTTATATGTTGGCCTTCAATTTTTTTTGTCATTAGTTTCAGAAAATAATAAACATAATGCCTATACCTCCAGTTGTTGGTAACCGGGAATTATGAGTTATCAGGCCTTACCAAAATTTATTTTACCAATACAGGTATTTCAAAGTGTAGCACTCTTTGATATTCTAACGGTCCGGGAATTATAAGTTAAATAAACAAAACAAAGTAGACCAAATATATGATGTGCAATTGAAGACGTGGAGTTACAAGGAGAGAACTAGTACTATCTCAACCAAAGAAAATGATTGTGTAGCAATTTGTAGTGCGGGAGGAAAGATACTGAATGAGGTAGCAGATAAGCCTATAATGAATCTTGTCTTGATAATTATTCAAAATGTAGAGCTAATAATTATTCCAAAGGCAATTAGCTGAAGGCTTAGCAAAATAAATGAGTGAGTGCTAGCATTATTTAGACTATTTGAACTAATGGGCATTAAATATTGTAATAAGAAATGGAGACAATTAAAGACTTACAAACATGAATATTTAAAATAAAGTCAAAGGGTGCTACACTTTGAAATTCTATTATCAAATTCTATTATCATGCTACAACATCTATTTTCTGGTGCAAACATCTGAAGTACTTACTATGCACCAGTTGCATCTCACTTGTTATTCAAGTAGGGAAGCATAGTCTACCAACTATTTTTTTGTACTATATCATTTGTGGACACTGAACAGTAAGGCTTGAAACATCATAAAACTAAATAATAATTCAGTTGCCTCACCACCATACAGATAATATATGTTGCCATATTGGACTGGTTTTTGAAGCATCAGAATTCTTCACTAAGAAGTCCAGTACGCCACATCAAATTTCTAGCAGCCCTGCTATTATTGCGCACCTAATCATTTCCCAAACACGTGCACAACCATCAATTAAATGCAATGCCATCCTCTTCCTGTTTGTTTGCCAACAGAAATAACTGTAAATATATCTATTGTAATTATTAGGTGGTGCCTGCATGGGTGATTATTTTATTCTGAATTCATAAATTTGAACTTTTTTTAAGGGAAAAAAAACACTATATGTCTCTTCTTAGATACGAAAATTCCAAGATGTCAGGCAGCCAGATGGAGGAGCTTGTGACAGAAACTTTATCAGCAGTTGGATTAAAGGTACTCCTATTTCTAACCAAATATCACTAGCACTTCTACCATCTACAACTCATTTTTTAATCATATTTATTTGTTTAAACTCAAATTATATACCAAGTTAGATTATGCACATTTATCTATCCAAGTTCACCTCTTTTCATCACCGTCCGCTGGCCTTTATTCTAACCGTTGTTTGGTTGATTATTGTTCGATTAACCACATTCTCCGTATGTGGGTTACTCATGGTTTTATTTCCCTTTTCGATGTTGAGTTCTAATTTATGATTTTTCTGCTTCATTTGATTTTCTTATGCTCTGATAAAGCGAAAAAAGCATGCTGGGTAAGTTCAATGTTTCCCCTCTTCTGGTAGGAAATGTCAGCTTATAGATGTACAGTTTTTTGGTTTGGTTCAACTATAAAATGATCATGTTCTTTTATTATTTACAGTTTCCCTTGAATACAATCACCATGTCCAAGTTCAACTATAAAATTATATACCATGTTAGCTTGCTGAATTCTTCTCCACCAACCTTTTCCACCACCTCAATTTTTATAGTCCTACAGAATAAAGTTTGACAAAGACATAGAGTTCCATAATTCACAACATAACTAAATATAATTGTGGAATCAACATGACAGTCATGTGAGCTGTGTGCTATTTAACCCTGATAGAGGTTTTAATTATCTTATATTTCATTTCTTTAATCTTTTTTCTTTGGTTGGTTTAACAAAAAACTGCATTAATTCATTTCAAATGAATGACGTTATTTATGCTTCGCATGTTGCAGGGAAAAAATGTCAGGAGATTACTCAAAGAGCAGCCTAAACACTAGTATAGACCTAGCCAGTACGGTGAAACAAGCTAAAAACCTTTTGCTGATGTCTCAGATATACACTAGATGATAGAGTAGAAATATGATTAGAAAATATTCTATTCGAAAAAAATGTGTTGTATGAGAGAAATTGTTATACATGAGTGGTGTATGAAAATTATAGAAATTTTTGTTGTAATTGTTTGTAGTATTAAAACTTTGTGAAAAAAAAAATTATTTGTTTATTTTATTTTGTGATATACACTATTACTAAAACGAATACATTTAATATGTAATATATATATAAGCTGTAATTTTTTTTTTTTTTTACAGATTTGTGGATCTATTGCAACAGGCATATACTGTTGCAAAATGATCTGTTGCAACAGCAAAAGCCTGTTGCAAAAATAGGATACCGCAACATCTTATTGCAACGGGCAAAAACTGTTGCAGACCTTTAGCAACTTGGGCTATACAAACGGGCGCTGGCCCGTTGCAATAGGCCTACTGCAACAGATTTTGCCTGTTGCGAAAAGTGTTTTTTGTTGTAGTGTTTAGAATTTGACGACGAGGTCTGCTCTATTATTATGGGCTTGCTTTTTTGATCACCATAATATATTCATTTGCTGCATTTGAAGATCATATGAGAAATATATTGATGATTAGTAGTTTAACCAACTTGGCGCCAAAAATTTGAATTTGAATTTTGAATGAATGGACACTTCACTACTATAAGTAGGCCCAAAAGTCATGTCTCTTCACAAAATTTTTGCTTCTTATTCTTCTTCCCGTTTTTCCACAAACAATCAATCTTTCGGCAGGCATGTCTTCTTCATTTCTCAACGGAATTGGATGAAACCAGCGGCAAATCGAAGAGTAAGGAAAGGAATATGATCTAGTAACAGTTTGGAGATGAATTTTGTAATGTCCCGGTTTTTAGCTAGTCTTTGTTAATTATAAATAATGATTTAACCAGGTAATTAAATCATAAATTATGTTTAAAACAATTCGGCCATTTATATGGACATTAACATATGAGACAACACGCACACAACATGTTCTGTAGAATTACTCAGCAAAATATAAAGAGAAATATAGATAGAAACAAAAGAAGCAAAGTCAATATCATTAATATGATTTAACTAATAGTAGGACTAAAAGTAGGAAGTATACATCCCCTAAAAATCTACAGCACAATTTATTAAGTAAATAATTCTCCTTAGAAAAATATCAAACACTCAAGGTAAAAAGGAAACCATTTTTTTATCTTCATTCAAATCTGAGAAAATACACTGCATTTAATGAAATCATGGTGAAGGGACGTGTTTCTAAAAGCTTGAACATAGGACAAAATGATTGGCCTAAATATCCAAATAAACAATTATTTGCTTCATGCATTGTCTCCTTAAAACATGGCGTAGGGGCTAAAAAAGGGGTAAGGCTAAACATAAAATTATTGTAGTGAATAGGAAAGGAAAATGGTTTTAAAAACATGAGGCATGGTTTTAATATAGAGTAGGACTTATAGAAGCTAGAAAGGAGGCAGGAATGAGAAGAAAAATCTGGTATAAAATACTTGAAACAAATCGTATAGGATTTAGGAAATGGGGAGTGTAAAACTAGCAAATACTGTAGCGCCTACAAGCCTTAAGTATTAAAAAATGATATGTTTAATGATAGGACTTGGCTATAAATACACACAAGAACTCACACTTTCCACACACAAAAACACTAGAGAATTACAACTAAAAACTGAAGTGGATTCTCTGGAAATTGGAAAGTATTAAGGTGAGTAAACTTTTTCTTTTCCGTTAGTTATTTTATATAGCATAATGTAGATATACTTGTATGCATGATGTATGATATTAGTTAACAACAAATCTCTGAAAACCTGGAAAATACATATGACAGTATATAACATAAGTGAGTAAACATCTGCTACTTTATTGTTTAATTCTTCGATTTGATACATCAGTTTGAATGCTATGTTGCAAGTTCAACTGTGATCATCATTTGTTTACGGTCAACAAATAATGTCTGATGCTAGAACACCTTGATTTACATCTGTGTAGACTGATATTCCATGTAGAAATATACTAGGATGTTGGCACAAGTGTTGTTGTTAGTTTAAATCCTTAGTTAACAAATCTGTGCTCCATTTTGGGTTAAAACAGAATATCATAATCATCTGTTCCAGGAGAAAATGTTAACCAAAATTCTCATGCTAATTTATGTGTACACAAGAGTATAATGTATATGCTTTATACATTAGAAATATAACAGAGTAAATAAAATAAAATGAGGTTATATGCAAGGAAAACAGAGAAACATAATGTTCTCTGTAACAACAGTATAACAGGGAAATTCAAAACTCTCAGAATCATGGTTCATACATATGAATGAAATCGTAATACTAAAAGATGATTTTTAGTGGTAAATTCACGATTTTTAACTATGTGATACTCGAGAAACATTGGGATGGTCGGAAATTGCTTCTTGATCAAATTCCGGCGATCTAAGTGACTGAAGTTCATGGCGCAGGGAGGAATGGAACGACTAGGCTAGCGGGTTATAAGAAAAATACAAAAAGATTTTTCTATAGTGTAAATCTTTGGATCGAATCAAAAATAGGGTTTTGGGTTCATGTTTTCGTGTCTATGTTCTCGTCGGAACTGCTCACTGATGGCGGCGATAGGGAGGTGCGGTCCAGGGGGGATCGGAGCGTGGGAAGGTCACAGTGGCGTGGCTGAAGTGGGACGGTGATCGGTGGACGGAGGAAGGAGCAGTGCAAGCTTTCCTCGATGAAAACCATTCGAAGCAGGAAGAGGAAGACAGTGAAAGCACTGTTCATGATCAGATGACCGGACCTGAGGGCGTCGACGAGGTCTGGAGGCAAAAGGTAACGTGTCGGGGTGGTCACTGATGGTCGACAGTGGCTAGGTGGCTGTGCACGTGCACGGAGGAGCTGCGTATACAACAATAAGGAAGAAGGTGTGGTATTAAGGTGAGCACGGTGATTTGGGGGGTGATCATCGGTTATGGCAAGTGGTTTGGGGGTTGGTACTTTGGAGGTGGTAGTACCAGATGGTACTTTGCTAGAGCATGGCCATTTGAAGAAAAACCGTGTGCGCATCACGACGTTTCAGGGCCTGGTACTTTGGCAAGATCTGGTACTCTGGCAATTTCGAAAGCAAGTTAGGTTCTGAACGAGATTTTAAATTTAAACAATTTAAAATTTAAAATTTAAAAAATAAATAAAATTTAGAAATAAATAATTAATTAAATAAAAAGTGATTTTTTATTTAATTGGTCAGAGGCAAGTGGAAAGGAAGTAGCAGAAGACTGAAACGAAAAGTTCGACTGTAGAAATTCGACAGGTTTTAAAAATAGAAAAATAAGTAAATAATTAATTTAAATTATTTATGATTAATTAAACGTAAGAAGATAATTGAAAAAGAAATTGGAAGTATGGAACATCGTTTAAATAGCGATGATAAACGAAGCGAAACACCGTGTGCGACTCACACGCTTATTTCGCTCATTTGTAAATGATGATAAAAAACTGAAATAAACACCGCATGCAACGCACACACTTTAACTGTTCGATTTTAAAAGATAATTAAATTATCCTGTTATGAACGAAGTAAATATATACTGTTTGTGTGATGATAAATAATGTGTAAACTGAATTATAATCAAATTAAGCTGGTAATTATTTATCGACTATAAAAGACATTACGTACATCGTTTCGAAGAGACCGGGTTAAATATTCCACTTCGACTCGAATTATATGAGGTCTGTCAGAGATATTGAAGACGGAGATATGGAAGGGCTATTGTAAATAGTACCTTTGGTCTGTTCAGTCCCAGGACAAACAAAAATGGACGGGTGTCTGACAACGTATGTCAGTTAGATTCTACACATCGACTTACGTAAGTATATTGTAACACCCCACCTCCGCCAGTGCCACTCTTGCAAGGGCACTGACTTTGGAGGGGCGTTTAAACAAGGTAAACATGCATGCAGATATCACAAGACAGAACATATAAGTAAAAACAGAGTAAATATAGCAGCGGATAAAAACTAGCATATCAAAACCATAAGTTAAGTTACAACACAGTACTTGATCATTATTTTCCATAAACAAAGTCTAGAAACATAAAACTGGAAACTGGAAAGGAAAACATAAAGTAGCTATCCCCAAGGTAGAAAACCATAGCGAGCTCAAGTCCAAAGCATACATGAGCTATCCAAGAAAAGCAGCTAAGATCCAAGCTAAGTACTGGTATTCCCGCCCTGTAAACCTGGAGGGGGGGAAACGAAAGAAAAGAGGCGAAAGAAAATGGGTCAGTCAAAAGACTGGTAAGTCCTACCTACTATTGTACAACAACTAATAAAGTTAACTGTATATGTAAACAAGGATGAGTCATAGGATGATAACTGGCATGGTAAAAAGTCAACAAGATAGATCAAGTGTGGCACCGCATATACAAGGTTGAGGTTTGCACCAAGTGTACTAGTTTCACAAGTCATGTCAAGTGTAAACAAGAAGTGATCCCCAGGCCCAAGTTTGGCCCAACATCATGAATGACCTAAATCAAGGTCCAACTAGCACGGTCTAGTCGATCGGCTCCCTAAAGCCTAACTCGTCAAGTGTCGGTGTCTTACGGCCCAACTACGAAGTGTAGCTAAACTGTGCTAGGTCCACCCTAGGGTGTATCAAGTCCTAGGGTGTCAACCAATGACACAAACCAAGCACGCACAGTTTAAACCTACTGGTGCCCGTGCCTGCTTTTTCAACTCCGGACCATGTGCACGACCATGGCCCGCCTGAACCTACACCGGCGCACCTACACAGCCGTCGTTTTGGTCGCTTACATGTCATCCCAGTAATCGTGCCCCACCCTAGCCTAGTCCCTAGGGTATCATGATACAACCAAGAGGGTTACTGGTGCAAAGGACCACGTAACTAGGGTTTCCTTAATGGGTTAAACGTGGTTAACCCAACTCATCCAAGTACCAAGTTGGTTAAGTGTACCCAAGGTTCATGACTTAACCCTACCAACCCATCGTGTTTAATTGGTTAAGTATTCAAGCGGTCCATGACTTAACCCTACCATGTGGCATTAATTAATTTAATGCACCCAACCTCTCACATTAGACCTTGTTGTGGTTACTAGTTAGGCCGGGCAGGTCCGGGTAGGTTTACACCACAACTTAGTCTAACCTCGGGTTTCACGTGCAACATGACCAACTACTCACATTGGGTCCTATTGCTTGTAGCCACTAGTTAAGCCGGTCGGTTCCGGGTAGGTTTATGCTACAAGCTCAACCCAACCTCGAGTTGGCCATCCTCATGTTTTCTACGTGTCATGTCCATCATGTTTTCAAAACACATTACAAATTTTCAAGCAATTGGGTAGACCTAACTTAATAGGTAAATTCCCAATGGGTAGACCTAACTTAATAGGTAAATTCCCAAGCTTATGTTTTTATGTCTTTTAAGTTTACCCAACCCCAAACGCAATCCCCTCGCTTTACATATCGCAATAGCGCATAAAGGATAGAAAGAGGGAACTTTGGCAAAAATCATGACATAAAGGTGTTGGAGCCACAAGTTAAACATGGTGGCATATGAGACAAAGATGTGATCATAAACTTTCATATCATGTTATCAACTTGCAAGATATTCATAAGCATGCATAACATCATTTTAACTTGCATAGTGTCCATATGCATGCATAACATGGTTCCAACTTGCATAAGATTCATATGCATGCATAACATGGTTTCAACTTGCATAAGGTTCATATGCATGCATAACATCAAACTTGGCAAATAGGCGTAACATGGCCATAGATAGCATGAGATAAGAACTAGTAACATGCATATAACATTATATGCATGTTAATACAAGGTTTATGAGAGTTTCAAAGTTGCATCATGCAACATTTCCAACCAAAGATCATATCTTTCTATGCATAAAGCCAAGGTAATGACTTTACTAACATGCATAGAGTAAGCTTATGCATAAAATCATAAGATCAAAGCACATATCATGATTAACCCCAAACTCAACTTGCAACATAACATATTAACTTCATAGTTAAAATACAAGAGTAGAAATAGGCTTACAATGCTATGAAGACTCAAATGAGTATAGCAAATGTAAGAACCCCCTTATGCAACTAATTAAAACCCCAAAATGCAAGCAAACTTGATCAAGACTCCTCCTTTATGATGCCAATAGAGAAACAAGACTTTAATGCAAGCTAAAGAGGATCATACAAGCCTAAATACACTTGTATGCATGGAAATTTCTTGAAAATTGATTTAGGAATTTATGAAGAGAGTGGAGGCCATGAGAGGATTGATTTTGCCATAGTTTAGTTGTAGGATAGATTAATGATGATTTAGGGTAGGTTAGGGTCTTATTTATAGATTAGGCTAGTGATTTAGACCATAGGATTAAACCCTAGTTCTCATCTCAACCCTCCAAATCGAATCTGGCCCCCAAGCTCAACACAAACCCAACATGGTGCACCAGGCAGAACTGGGCGTCTGAGCCAAGTCGACAGCCAAGTCGCCAGGGCTGTCGACCTGGTCAGACCCAGTCGACTCCCAAGTCGACAGGGCTGTCGACTTGGGTACTATGGCGGGAATTCTCCCGCCTGGCCCAAACTGGCCCAATTTTCAAGCTTAGATTTGAATTTGAAAATCTGTTTTTATTTAGAAATTTTCTCAAAACTTTGTTGGGCCTTAATCGGGTCATACGGACTCCGATTTTCGAAAACTCGGACTCTATTTCGCGTATTTTTCTGAGACGAACGCAATGGCATAGCCCGTTTCCCTTGATTCAGATTTTATTATTTAATTCTGCCTTGTTTTGAGTTATAACAGGTTATTGAAAATACGGGTTGTTACATTCTCCCCTCCTTAAAGGATTTCGTCCCCGAAATCTTCAAGTTAGGAAGAACGTATCCTACCATCCAATCATCCATCTACTCAAAACATCATCCACGAGCAACCATTGTCCTTACAAGATTCTAAATGCTGTATGAGCATATGCAAAGGTGTGTGTATATGTACTTATCTAATGCAAATATCATCCATGCAGATTATGTTAGTGAAATGAATCCATATGTATGCGATTCCTAACACAATGTATAACATCTATATGTGTGCACATCACATACATCCATATGCAACATCCATGTGATAACACAAAAATTTTCCATCCATGAATAAGCATAAACACTCATGCATATGCAATATGAGGAGTGTGTGAGCCGATCTAGTGCCTAATCGTGTATAATGCATCCACGAGTAACCACTTGCAGCCACTTGCAACCATCAAGCATAACATGTTTCAAACACATGTTTCATCCAAAGGGTTTCTACCTAAGGTTCTCATGACAAGATTAGCATGATAACTAGACAAACATGGGTAGCAAAGAGAAAGATATGCTAACAAAGAAAGGAGATTGAGAGTGTACCCTCAAAAAGGAATGGATAAAGCCCACGCATCTTCTCCTCGGTTTCCCAAGTTGCGTCTTCTTCGGCTTCACCCCATTGAACCTTCACCAACTTGACCTCTCGATTCCTTAGCTTCTTGGTCTCCGTCCCCAAGATACGAATCGGAGCTCTCCTCAAAGTAGCTTCTTTCTCCACTTCCACATCTTCCAGAACACTTGGCTCAACAACCTCTGCTGACTCATGTAAACACTTCCGGAGATGCGAGACATGAAAAACATCGTGTACTCCGGCAAGCTTCTCGGGCAATTTCACTCTATAAGCCATCTGCCCGATCCTCTCTATAATAGGGAAGGGTCCAACAAACCTCGATGCTAACTTCCCTACGGCTCCAAATCGAACCACATTCCGCAAAGGAGAAACCTTCACGAAAACCATATCTCCAACACCAAACTCCAAAACAGATCTTCGCTTATCGGCATAGGATTTCTGTCGGTCTTGGGCCGCTTTCATCCGTCTTCGAATCAACTCGATCTTCTCGGATGCATCTCTGATCATATCAAGCCCAAGTATAAGCTTATCTGTAGTCTCCCACCAACATGTAGGCGACTTGCACAGCCTCCCATATAAGGCTTCAAATGGTGCCATCCCTATGCTTGCTTGATAACTGTTATTATATGCAAACTCAACAAGAGGAAGATGGTCTTCCCATGTACCACCAAAATCCAGAATACAAAGCCTTAACAGATCCTCGAGTACCCTATTCACCCTTTCGGTTTGACCGTCCGTCTGTGGGTGATAAGCAGTACTTAGATTCAACCTCGTGCCCATGGCTTCTTGCAAGCTATTCCAGAACTGACTTGTAAAGATTGGGTCACGGTCACTGACTATACTAGAAGGGACTCCATGAAGTCTCACAATCTCACGAAGATATACAGATGCTAGCCAAGATGCGGTCCTCTTGCTCTTTACCGGAATGAAATGAGCACTCTTCGTAAGTCTGTCCACAATGACCCAAATGCTCGTATTCCCTTTCCTTGACTTTGGTAGCCCATCAATAAAATCCATGGAAATACTCTCCCACTTCCAAAGTGGAACGTCTAGAGGATGCAATAGCCCACCGGGCTTCTTCGACTCGGCCTTAACTTGCTGGCAAATGATACATCTAGAAACAAACTCTGCCACATCCTTCTTCATCCCAGGCCAAAAGAAAATACGCTTCATATCTTTATACATCTTATCTCCGCCTGGATGTATAGTCAACTTGGAGCGATGCGCTTCCTCAAGAACTTTCCTTACTAGATCTTCTACCACTGGAACACATAACCTTCCATCTCTCCTCAGCCAACCCTTGTCATCAATAGAGTATCGAGCGAGATGACTAGACGTCTCTCCTCGAATCAGCTTATCCATAATCTCAACTATCTGAGGGTCTTCTTTCTACGAAGCCCCAACTTGATCAAGAAGGGTAGGTCTGAGTTCCAGAGATGCTAAAGAACCGGTCATCGACTCAATTGCCAAAGAGAAATCAAAGGTTGCCACATACTCTAAATTCTTCATCTCAACGAATGGAGGACTTAGGGTCAACCTCTTTCTGCTTAGTGCATCAGCCACAACATTACCCTTGCCAGGGGTATAAGCTATCTCGAAGTCATATGATGCCAAGAATTCCATCCACCTTTGCTTCCTAAGATTCAGATCTTTCTGCGAGAAGAGATACTTGAGTGATTTGTGATCAGTATACAACTCAAACCTTTCGCCTAAAAGATAGTGGCGCCAGGACTTGAGTGCAAAGACAATCGCCGCCAACTCCAAGTCATGAGTGGGGTAGTTCTTCTCATGAACTTTAAGTTGCCTACCCCTATAACATATCACTCTTCCCACCTGCATTAGAACAGCGCCTAACCCTGTGCCACATGCATCGGTATACACGGTAAACATCTTACCGCCATCGGGTAATGCCAAAACTGGAGCTGTGGTAAGGGCCCTTTTTAGCCTTTGAAAAGCGAGCTCACACTCTAAGTCCCATGCAAAGACTAAGTTCTTCTTCGTCAATCTAGTGAGAGGGGCTGAAATCTTAGCGAAGTCTCTAATGAACTTCCTATAATAGCCTGCCAGACCGAGAAAGCTTCGCACTTCGGTTGCATTCTTAGGAGTCTTCCAGTCTTGAACTGCAACCACTTTCCCGGGATCCACAGCTATACCCTGCTTAGAAACTATATGCCCAAGAAACCGGACTTCCTTTCTCCAAAAGTGGCATTTGGAGAACTTGGCTTTCAACTGATGGGCTCTAAGCGTAACCATCACTTCCCTGAGATGTCTAGCATGCTCTTCCTCGTCTTTTGAGAAGATCAGAATATCATCCACGAGGACCACGACAAACTTGTTCAAGAACTCCCTGAACACCCTACTCATAAAGTCCACGAAATATGCGGGTGCATTAGTCAAGCCGAACGGCATGACAAGCCATTCGAAGAATCCATCTGGAGTCCTGAACGCAGTCTTGTCTATACTGTCTTCAGCTACCCTGAGCTGATGGAATCCAGTAGCAAGATCAAGCTGAGAGAAAACAGAAGCACCAACAAGCTGGTCGAAGAGGTCATCTATCCTCGGTAATGGATGCCTATTCTTCTTGGTCAGTGATCGACGCTACTCTATGAATTAGAAAAGCGCGACATTTATAATAAATTCTGCAAGCATACAGGTGTGTAGCATACAGGTCGAACACAGGGAGGAAAGTTAAATTTTATTATTTATATGTTTCGTGGGCGTGTTAGACGAACTTTGGAGGTTGATTTTGAAAATAAAACAAAACAAAATTAAAACTGTAATTTGATTCAGAACAGATCTAACTGAACCGACGATCAGATCACAATTTCAATGGAAAAGAAATAAAACTATGAATTAGATTTGAATCTAATCAAATCCAATTTGACCTAAGAAAATAATAAAAGCAGAAATTGAAATTGCAGAAATTGAAATAACAAACAAGAATTAAAATTAGGATTTCCGCTGAATCTAATCAGACGGTAAATCACTAATGCAAATAAGTGCAAAATACAAATAGTGTTCTACCGAATCTAATCGTATAGACAACACTAGTTGCTAAGAAAACAAAAAATGCAGAAAATAAAAGAGAAAGAAGAACTTTTATTAGAACAATGGAATAAGAGATGAGATGGTGGCTACAATGCCATTACAAGGGTATATATAGGGTAGATAGCCAAACCCTAACCCTAACCCTAATGATAAATGGGCCTGGTCATTACATCACTAATTAGTTTACAATGAAGAACATAAATGGGCCTTAGATAAATAAAGCAATTTTGGGCCTTTTCTCTTTTCCTCTTACTTCCTTGACACTTCTTCATTGATTTGTGATGTGCAAAGCCTTGTTATCAATCCTTTTCTTGTCCAACAGCAACTAGATGTGATATCTTCATCTACAATTCTTTAAAATGCAAATACACAGCAAATTGAACTCTATTTCTCTACATTTCTGGTTGTATGCGGGCTGGGTTGGAATATCTGTAAAAATAACAAAACAATACCCAAGTAATATTTATTTATATACAAAAGATAAGATATAAGAGCATAAAATAAACACATTTCTATGTCAATCAAATACCCCCACACTTATCTTTTACTCGTCCTCGAGTAAAACAAAAATTGAAAAACTAAACTAGATAGGTCACACTTTCGTAGGAAACACGATTGCATTGAGCGTATGCAACAAGCCGTTAAACCTCTAGGTGTCCCTAGTAGGACGAGTGGTGTCTCGTGAGGGTTTTCAGCGGATACTACCCACAAAATCCAAATGCTGTATGCTATGATTCTAATGAAACTACATGAATGCAGTGGACATATGCAAATAAAAATGAAAAATGAAAACACGACTTATTTCATGAAAGTGGTACAACAAATTAATTTAACAATTTCTAACCAGTTGATTTTATTTTAGATACCTCGACTTGTCACAAATTTTCAATATAAATCAAGTTTTCAAATGTTAAATTCCAGTTTGGCCAGTTAGTTCGGTCGATAACATAGTGCAGCCATGAAATAAATTCTTAGTTTGCTTGGCACAGTTTGCAAAGTGGTATTCTAATTTTCTCATGTATGGCTAGTCAAATCAATAAGGTCAAGAAGTGTTTGGGTATCATCGCTTATTTTTTTATTCTATAAAATTTTAAGATTTATGATTAAGTACATACACCTAACTAAAAAGACCAAGGTTTACCACCCATGCACTGCCTCGCGGACTAACGGAGAGTAGGTAAAGAGCTTGGCGGATTGTGCAGGCCGACTTTGACTTTGTCAACAACGTGTCGGTAATCCTTAGGTGTCCAATCTCATAGAATGAGACCAAGATATTCCGACTTTGACTTTGTCAACAACGTGTCGGATAGAGCTTGGCGGGTTTGCACACCAACGCTCGATATACAAGCAATGTTGGATACCCTTGGAATACTATTATTATTATTATCGAAAATATAAGCACAAAAGAGAGTAACGCGAATTCAACTTAACACAACTTAGTTTTAAAGATTTGAAAAGCCAATATAAGTATTTTAAGTCCTCCACTTATTTAAACAAAGTCTACAATATAGAATAGATTTCATGGCCATCACCTAAGAATCTCCCTATGTACCGGTTACACTATTATCCCTCAAAATTAAACTTTTCATTATATTTCAAATTCGATCTAAGTTGAGAGAGAAAAATACTATCAACTGGCTAAAAATTGTAAACTTATTTTGCTGTATCAATTGAAAATGAGTCATAAAAAAAAAATTTATGGTATGTTACTACGATATAAAATGTATGATGGTCCTATAAGAAAAAGAAAGAAAAATTAAAGAAAAAATCAAAAGAATGCAATGCAGACTCCCCCCCCCCCCCACACTTGAACTAAACAGTGTCCACACTGTAATTTTTTTCTAAATTTGAAAGATCGTACCCAGAGATGGATTAAATGCAAAATTATTTGTAAAATGAAATGCAGTTTAACTATATGGAGAAATGGATCATATGTACAATGATATATGTGTTTGCGATGTATGCGATGCAACGAGTTCCACCAACTTTTCCCCCCACACTTGGTTCTAGCCCGATGAATACCATTCCCACTATGTCTAGGCATATTTTCTAATAAGTGCAGGTTTTTGAAAATCATCTCATCTTTATACCTCGATTTGTAGTCCAGGAGATAAATATCTAGGGTCGTCCTAACCTGAAATTTTTCAACCAAGCCAGCATTCCAAAAGTAATTCATGTATTCAACAAATTTTTCAGTGTAATTTCTCAAAAATTTGTGATCGTATATAAATTCAGTGAAAGTTGAAATCTGAATGTTGTTCAAGACTATGTGATCGCCTTTCTTGATTGGCAACGTATTATCGACACCGACAATTTCACGTTCATCAAAATTTTCAAACTTGGATTGGTGGCTTGATTCTGTTTCATCCTTGTCAATTAAAAGTTTTAGTTCATCTACGAAAAGTTCTTCGGAAGCTAACGTGGACACGTCAATTGAAGTATGAGAAACTTCCTGAAATGGTAAATGTGGCATGTCATCAACAATGGTTTCTACCTTGTCGATCTGTCCTATTCCGGGTTCTTGGTCCTTCGGAGGAGAAGGTGTCGACACAGGAAGTGGAAGAAGTAAAGTTATAGAAGAAGGTTTGTTGGGATTGCCAACAGTCAAAGAAGAGATAGTGTCGGGGTTGCCGACATCAGAAAAAGAGATGTTGGGATTGCCAACATTAAAAGAAGGTGGGGATTTGGAAGGTTCAGACGAATTGGCCTCGGTTGCCATTGGAAGAGCTTCATGATTTTCGATTGGGGTCAGAATCAAATGATTGTCGGGATTGGAGTCAGAATTAAGGCTTTCATCCTCACATAAACCAAAGAATTCATGTTCATTAAAGTTCTTTTCCAAATTTGAGTTGAAAAATTCCACATTTTCGTTTTGTTCAATTTCTAGAATTTCAAGTTTCTCACAGTCCGAAAGAGGAAGATCAAAATCTAAGCTTAAATTTTTTTCTTGAAAAGAATCGAAGTCTAGATCATTTGTTGAATTTTGAACAACTTCATTTAGATCGTTATTCTCAATTTCGAAAGTTGTTATCTGAAAATTATCACTATCCGTAAAGAATGGATTATTTTCTGATTCATCGCTTGTTTGAATTTGATTTTGTTGCTCTTGTTGTTCTTTCAAAGTTGTCAATAAACAAAGAAGTTCATCAGCCCTCTCACTAAGAATGTTAAGGTGATATTCTTCAGAATCGTTGATTTGAGAGCTCTCATTTTGGATTTCTTGATTCTCAAAATTATAGTCCACATCAATTTCACAATCAATATTATTTTCAAAGTGATGGTTGTTTGAATTTTCAGAAAAATGACAATGATATTGGAAATCGTTTTGATTATAAAAATTATGTTCGTAACCAAAATTGTTGAAATTCGAAGGAAAATTGCAATTTTGGTCATTTTCAAAGTGTTGATATGGGCTATAATTTTGAAAATTTTGGTTTACAACCCCATATTGATGTGGATCAAAGCTATTTTGCGATTCAAAACCGTTTTGATGTGGATGTGATCCATAATCGAAATTATTGAAATTTAAATTGAAATCATCATTTCGATTATATCTATGATTTTGAAAATGTTGGTCAGTTGGAAAATTTTGAAAATTGTTGACATTGGGCTCACGAAATTTTGGAAAATCCTGCCTCATGAATTGTAATTCATACTCATACTCTTCAAGAGGACGTCTACTCCGATTGTTATCCCACAATTCTCTCAAAGATTTTTTTGAATCGGACATTTGAATGCAATCAAGAGAAGACAGAAATTATTCTTAGTTCAAAATAGTATAAAAGAATGAGTTGTACTCTATTAATTAACTGACTCAATTAGAAGGGGGAAGAGGGTCTTATGGCCGTTCACGTATAGTATAAATACTAAGGGATACGACCAATGTTTTACGGGTAGTATGCAACCTCTTTTGCTAGAAGTTCAATAAATTGAACTACTATATATCCGCGATCCAATTGTACGAGACAGTCAACTTCACAAAGCACCACTTTTCAGTTATATTATTTTGAAAATCAAAATCACGTGTTAAAATTGAAAATCGATGAGAGTGATTAGTTATGGAAAACCGTTCCTCACCACAAATTCAGAAATATCAGTCACAGAACAGACACAGAAATATAAATTGCAGAATTAAAATTTACATTCAAGCCGCTGCCCCTGCAGAAATTTTTTACAACAATTGTCTATATATTATTTTCTTTTTCCTTTTTCAGCAGAGCACCTGTAGAGTTTTAAAAGTTTTCACCTTGATCGGCAGTCCTCCAGTGAATTTGGGAAGCGCTAGCGCGTTCACACCCCACTTGGTGTGCAACCGCTCCAACCCATCTGAATCGTCCGCTGCTTTCTGTTGTTGTCCCCTTCTATTAATTGCTTGATTGCGCTGCGGCACGGGTTCGGGCTAGGAGCCCGAAATTTTTTTTTTAAGACCCTTTTTTTAAAATTTCAGCTGTACCTGTTTTTGAAAAATTCCCTTTTTTTTCTTTTTTTTTTTTACAAAGAAAACAATAGGAAGAGACTAAAAAAAAACTAAAAAGAAATGAAAAAAAAATCAAACTAAAGGAATAAAGCTAAGCTAAGATTGAAAGCAAATAAAAACTAAAACTAGCACAGAATACAAAAACTAAAACTAGCTAAAAAAAATGAATGATTCACGCACTCAACTAGGACAAACAGTCCACGTATTCAACTCAAAAGGCAAAACACGCCAATAAATGAGCCCAAATCAGATTCCACGCACTAAAAGGTCGATCCACCTCTTCAGGTATAAGGCATACAAGCTCTTCTCTAAAACCCGAAAATTTAAATGGGAAGCAAATAATTTACAGCAGTTTTCGGCCTGTATTAATTTATTTGATTATCAGAAATTCCCAAACGTAATCCATAAACAATTTTCGCTCCTCCCAATTATAAAAGAATGCAACGAATCCGCGCAAAATCAAGTCAAACGGAAAGAATCTGACTTTCCCTCTTTCCTTTAATATACGCTTAAATCAATCTGCCCCTCTTTTAAATTATTCCTCACTTCTAGAACCACAAAAATAGAAAAGGGACCTAACACTCACTTTTAGAAAACAGTCGAATCCCCAAATCTAAAATCACACTTCCTTCTTTTTTTATTTTTCAGAACGCAAGAACGTTTCAAAACCAATTCGGAATCAGCAAAATAACGCAAAACAGAAATTGCGATTTATGAACGGATTTGGGTATTGCGCACAACTTGAAATTTTCGGTTATCTGGTTACTATTCGAGGTTGAGGTTCTGAATTCCGGTTTTGAGGTGCTGCGAATTGGGTTTGAGGTGTTTCCAGTTGTCGAAATATGGGGTTTTCAGATGTGGTGATCGGTTCTGTAGGTGATAGCGTTGGGATTTGTGTGAACTGGGGATGAGTTTCGGAGTTGTGCGGTTGATCTGAAGTTGCGACTTGGGTTTGTTTCGAAGTTTGGGTATGGGATGGAGATGATGGAGTACGGTTTTGGGTCAAGAGCAGTTCGGTGAATTGAAGGTGCTGCTAGGTGGGGACGTTTGGGCTTGAATTTGGATGAAAGATGGAATGGTGTTGAAGTGCTGATGCGTGGAAGGAGTGTTGAAGTGTGGGTTGTTAGCACTGTAAAGGGGAAGGTTGTTTTGTGGTCTGTGTAGGTGATAAAGATGGAGGAAAATTTGATGGCAGGGAAGTTGAAAATTTGGTGAGTCCGAGATGTAGAAAGGTCGGCAGGCAGGAAGGATGAAGATTGGTGATCAGATTGTAGGCAGAGGACTGTGAAGATGTTCGGTGTTGATTGTGGTAGGGTTGATGTTTGTGGTATGAAAGATGGGGAACTGGATATGTTAAGAGGTGGAATAACGAAGAAGGGAAGAAATCAAAAGAAGGAAAAGAAAAGAAAAAAAAATGCAAAGTTTTTTTTTTGTTTTTGGGAAAGAAATTGTGAATCAAAAGAGGAAAAGAGAAAAAAAAAATGTATGTACTGAAATCAGCAGGGAGGGTTGTAAGGAAAGAAATCAAAGGAAATTTGGAAAAAAAAAAAAAAGCAAGTCTGGGTAGGGTGATCAAAAAGAAATCATGCAGCAAAGAGGAAAAAAAATTGCATTTTTTTCTTTTTTTTGGTGAAAGGAAAGAAGTTGTAAAAGAGGAAAGAAATAAAAGCAAACTTTGAAAGTTAAGCAGGTAAGGAATCAAAGAAAATTTGGCAAGTTATTTTTTTTCCTCCTGCTTAGTTCATGACCATATCAATGTAATTGATACACCACATTACTAATCAAGTTTTTTTTCTGTATATACGAATGAACAAAAGGAAAATAAAATAAAATAAAATAAAAACTAACACGAATCAGAAATTAAATAAATAATAAAATTTAATCGTTACCTCCCCGGCAACGGCGCCAAAAACTTGATCGACGCTACTCTATGAATTAGAAAAGCGCGACATTTGTAATAAATTCTGCAAGCATACAGGTGTGTAGCATACAGGTCGAACACAGGGAGGAAAGTTAAATTTTATTATTTATATGTTTCGTGGGCGTGTTAGACGAACTTTGGAGGTTGATTTTGAAAATAAAACAAAACAAAATTAAAACTGTAATTTGATTCAGAACAGATCTAACTGAACCGACGATCAGATCACAATTTCAATGGAAAAGAAATAAAACTATGAATTAGATTTGAATCTAATCAAATCCAATTTGACCTAAGAAAATAATAAAAGCAGAAATTGAAATTGCAGAAATTGAAATAACAAACAAGAATTAAAATTAGGATTTCCGCTGAATCTAATCAGACGGTAAATCACTAATGCAAATAAGTGCAAAATACAAATAGTGTTCTACCGAATCTAATCGTATAGACAACACTAGTTGCTAAGAAAACAAAAAATGCAGAAAATAAAAGAGAAAGAAGAACTTTTATTAGAACAATGGAATAAGAGATGAGATGGTGGCTACAATGCCATTACAAGGGTATATATAGGGTAGATAGCCAAACCCTAACCCTAACCCTAATGATAAATGGGCCTGGTCATTACATCACTAATTAGTTTACAATGAAGAACATAAATGGGCCTTAGATAAATAAAGCAATTTTGGGCCTTTTCTCTTTTCCTCTTACTTCCTTGACACTTCTTCATTGATTTGTGATGTGCAAAGCCTTGTTATCAATCTTTTTCTTGTCCAACAGCAACTAGATGTGATATCTTCATCTACAATTCTTCAAAATGCAAATACACAGCAAATTGAACTCTATTTCTCTACATTTCTGGTTGCATGCGGGCTGGGTTGGAATATCTGTAAAAATAACAAAACAATACCCAAGTAATATTTATTTATATACAAAAGATAAGATATAAGAGCATAAAATAAACACATTTCTATGTCAATCAGTCAGCTTGTTCAACTCTCGATAATCAACACATAGACGAAGCGAGCCGTCTGCCTTAGTGGCGAACACCAGAGGAGCACCCCATTCGGAAATGCTTCGCCTAATAAAATTCTTCTCAAGTAGCTCCTTGATTTGCTTACTGAGCTCTCTCCTTTCACGCGGGGCCATGTGCCTAACTGGTAAGGAGACTGGCTTAGCGTTATCAACCAGATAAATGCGGAAATCTATCTCTCGCTTAGGGGGTAACCCCTTAACTTCTTCAAAAACATCAGGGTATTCTCGAACCACCCTTACAGATTGCAGATCATCGATAGACGAGTCAAGAGATTCAAGATAACATAGCATGACGGGATCTAGCGGGTTGCAAGAAATCTCTAGGGTATTACCAAGGCGAGTCATGAGTCTCACCACCCTATGCTCACAATCGAGAATGGCTCCATAGCGGGATAACCAATCCATGCCCAAGATCAACCCGTATCCCGTGAACCCGAGAACATAAGCATCACACGAGAATTCTACGGTCAAGATAGAAATCCTCAAATCCATACAGATCATAGATAAATGAGCTGAACCCCCAATCGGATTCGAAACACAAACGGGATCCTCAACTAAGCTAGTACTTAGGTGCAAACTTTCAACAATGTCAGAAGAAATAAAACTATGCGATGCGCCGGAATCAAATAAGGTGCGAACAGGATAATCAGAAATATAAACAAGACTTTCTACAGAAATGCTACCTCGATCCTGAACTGGAGCGGCGTTGAGAGTATGCACTTGCCCTCCTGATGAACCTGCACGTTGAGTCTGTCCATGCCCCTGCTTCTTAGGGCAATCCTTGCTAAAATGTCCTGTCTCTCCACAGTGAAAGCACCCACCCAATTTCATTCTCTTCTTCCTACAGTCCTTGGCTATGTGCCCAACAATCCCACAGAAGTTGCACTTTCTTGGGTCCTTTGCCTTGTTCTTGTTGCCCTTGTTGTTCTTGTTGTTCTTGTTACTCTGATTACTCTGATTCCCTCCCCACTTGGAGTCTGTCTTCTTAGACTGAGTCTCATTGGGCTTGACTTCTTTCTTCCCATTCTTATCCTCTCCCTGCAGCAATGCCATGTCTACTAGGCTCTCGAAAGTGGCCCCCATGGGTATGTGTGACATGGCTAGACCTTGTAATGGCTCATTTAACCCTCGTGCAAAACGTAGAGCCTTCTTCTCGGGAGTATTGACCATGTCCAAACCGAATCGGGCAAGCTGGTTGAACTTATTCACATACTCTCTCACTGTCATGTCTCCTTGCTTCAAGGCTATGAACTTTTCTAGTTGCAAATTTGCCTCTGCAGACGATAGAAACTTAAGCCCAAACCTTGCCCTAAAGTCGGCCCAGGTTTCTACGGGCCTAGTAGCATTGGTGACCTCCCACCAATAAGCAGCTTCCTCCTTTAGTAGCCAAACCGCCAACAGAACCTTTCTACGGTCCTCTATATCAAAGATGGCAAAGAGATCTTCGGTTTCCTTCAACCAGTTTCTTGCTTCCACGAAAGTCTCTGTGCCAATAATTTTTTTGCCACCCATGGCCTTGAAGTCCTTGCAAACCTTGGCGAAATCGGCTTGCGGTTGCTGAGGAGGAGGAGGAGGGGGTGGAACCTCAGTGATAGTGGGAGTGGTTGCTGGACCTGCATTATTGGCCCTAGCTTCCAAGTACCTCCGGAACCATCCGGGAATGGTGACTCCCTCAGGAAGATTGAGATCGGCCATGCTGAAAAAGGAAAAGATAGATTTAGAACGAGGAAACGAAGGATAGTGCTTATGGCTCTTGGGGGATAGCCTTTCAAAATAAACTAGACTTTTCTTTGGAAAATACTTAATTGGTTTTGAAATAGCTTTTAAAAGTAACTTTAAAACCCTTTTTGCTCCAATCTCGTAAACCTTATGCTCTGATACCAAATGTAACACCCCACCTCCGCCAGTGCCACTCTTGCAAGGGCACTGACTTTGGAGGGGCGTTTAAACAAGGTAAACATGCATGCAGATATCACAAGACAGAACATATAAGTAAAAACAGAGTAAATATAGCAGCGGATAAAAACTAGCATATCAAAACCATAAGTTAAGTTACAACACAGTACTTGATCATTATTTTCCATAAACAAAGTCTAGAAACATAAAACTGGAAACTGGAAAGGAAAACATAAAGTAGTTATCCCCAAGGTAGAAAACCATAGCGAGCTCAAGTCCAAAGCATACATGAGCTATCCAAGAAAAGCAGCAAAGATCCAAGCTAAGTACTGGTATTCCCGCCCTGTAAACCTGGAGGGGGGGAAACGAAAGAAAAGAGGCGAAAGAAAATGGGTCAGTCAAAAGACTGGTAAGTCCTACCTACTATTGTACAACAACTAATAAAGTTAACTGTATATGTAAACAAGGATGAGTCATAGGATGATAACTGGCATGGTAAAAAGTCAACAAGATAGATCAAGTGTGGCACCGCATATACAAGGTTGAGGTTTGCACCAAGTGTACTAGTTTCACAAGTCATGTCAAGTGTAAACAAGAAGTGATCCCCAGGCCCAAGTTTGGCCCAACATCATGAATGACCTAAATCAAGGTCCAACTAGCACGGTCTAGTTGATCGGCTCCCTAAAGCCTAACTCGTCAAGTGTCGGTGTCTTACGGCCCAACTACGAAGTGTAGCTAAATTGTGCTAGGTCCACCCTAGGGTGTATCAAGTCCTAGGGTGTCAACCACTGACACAAACCAAGCACGCACAGTTTAAACCTACTGGTGCCCGTGCCTGCTTTTTCAACTCCGGACCATGTGCACGACCATGGCCCGCCTGAACCTACACCGGCGCACCTACACAGCCGTCGTTTTGGTCGCTTACATGTCATCCCAGTAATCGTGCCCCACCCTAGCCTAGTCCCTAGGGTATCATGATACAACCAAGAGGGTTACTGGTGCAAAGGACCACGTAACTAGGGTTTCCTTAATGGGTTAAACGTGGTTAACCCAACTCATCCAAGTACCAAGTTGGTTAAGTGTACCCAAGGTTCATGACTTAACCCTACCAACCCATCGTGTTTAATTGGTTAAGTATTCAAGCGGTCCATGACTTAACCCTACCATGTGGCATTAATTAATTTAATGCACCCAACCTCTCACATTAGACCTTGTTGTGGTTACTAGTTAGGTCGGGCGGGTCCGGGTAGGTTTACACCACAACTTAGTCTAACCTCGGGTTTCACGTGCAACATGACCAACTACTCACATTGGGTCCTATTGCTTGTAGCCACTAGTTAAGCCGGTCGGTTCCGGGTAGGTTTATGCTACAAGCTCAACCCAACCTCGAGTTGGCCATCCTCATGTTTTCTACGTGTCATGTCCATCATGTTTTCAAAACACATTACAAATTTTCAAGCAATTGGGTAGACCTAACTTAATAGGTAAATTCCCAATGGGTAGACCTAACTTAATAGGTAAATTCCCAAGCTTATGTTTTTATGTCTTTTAAGTTTACCCAACCCCAAACGCAATCCCCTCGCTTTACATATCGCAATAGTGCATAAAGGATAGAAAGAGGGAACTTTGGCAAAAATCATGACATAAAGGTGTTGGAGCCACAAGTTAAACATGGTGGCATATGAGACAAAGATGTGATCATAAACTTGCATATCATGTTATCAACTTGCAAGATATTCATAAGCATGCATAACATCATTTTAACTTGCATAGTGTCCATATGCATGCATAACATGGTTCCAACTTGCATAAGATTCATATGCATGCATAACATGGTTTCAACTTGCATAAGGTTCATATGCATGCATAACATCAAACTTGGCAAATAGGCGGAACATGGCCATAGATAGCATGAGATAAGAACTAGTAACATGCATATAACATTATATGCATGTTAATACAAGGTTTATGAGAGTTTCAAAGTTGCATCATGCAACATTTCCAACCAAAGATCATATCTTTCTATGCATAAAGCCAAGGTAATGACTTTACTAACATGCATAGAGTAAGCTTATGCATAAAATCATAAGATCAAAGCACATATCATGATTAACCCCAAACTCAACTTGCGACATAACATATTAACTTCATAGTTAAAATACAAGAGTAGAAATAGGCTTACAGTGCTATGAAGACTCAAATGAGTATAGCAAATGTAAGAACCCCCTTATGCAACTAATTAAAACCCCAAAATGCAAGCAAACTTGATCAAGACTCCTCCTTTATGATGCCAATAGAGAAACAAGACTTTAATGCAAGCTAAAGAGGATCATACAAGCCTAAATACACTTGTATGCATTGAAATTTCTTGAAAATTGATTTACGAATTTATGAAGAGAGTGGAGGCCATGAGAGGATTGATTTTGCCATAGTTTAGTTGTAGGATAGATTAATGATGATTTAGGGTAGGTTAGGGTCTTATTTATAGATTAGGCTAGTGATTTAGACCATAGGATTAAACCCTAGTTCTCATCTCAACCCTCCAAATCGAATCTGGCCCCCAAGCTCAACACAAACCCAACATGGTGCACCAGGCAGAACTGGGCGTCTGAGCCAAGTCGACAGCCAAGTCGACAGGGCTGTCGACCTGGTCAGACCCAGTCGACTCCCAAGTCGACAGGGCTGCCGACTTGGGTACTGTGGCGGGAATTCTCCCGCCTGGCCCAAACTGGCCCAATTTTCAAGCTTAGATTTGAATTTGAAAATCTGTTTTTATTTAGAAATTTTCTCAAAACTTTGTTGGGCCTTAATCGGGTCATACGGACTCCGATTTTCGAAAACTCGGACTCTATTTCGCGTATTTTTCCGAGACGAACGCAATGGCATAGCCCGTTTCCCTTGATTCAGATTTTATTATTTAATTCTTCCTTGTTTTGAGTTATAACAGGTTATTGAAAATACGGGTTGTTACATATATTACGTTGTTGGCACAGAAATTTGTTTCTCTTATCTTTATTGCCCGCAATATATTCGGGAAAATCGAATGAGTGTTCTGATGGATATGATGTTGTGGCATTCAAAGTTACTGAAGAAATAATCAGTTAGAAGGATAAACGTGACTTCATACCTCACAACCAGGAAATGACAAAAAATCGGGCTAGGCAGCATGGCTAGTTGGGTCATACCCAAGAAGGGTGAATTATCACCATCTAGAGTAATTCCTTTTGTTTTCTCATCTTTTTTTCACTGTTGTAGCATCCGGTAGCGTTTGTTGATCCCAACCGTGGAGGTGGTAATATATTCGTTACACTCAAGCTAAATGAGTGGACAGTCATGTGAGGTCGGGTTGCAAGACGCTCTTGTTGAACCCCAGTGTATCCTCTCTAGAGTACACTGATCGGCAGGTGCTCCCCTACCTTGTCTGTTGGAATCCTATCTCCAATAAGTGCTCTGCGATTTTAGATTTTATACTATATACGTGAACGTGAGATGCAAGCGTTTCACTAGATGATTATTTATTTGATAAAAACTATCATCATATCAAAAGTTTTGATATCAAGATAATTGGGTCATCATCCATACATTAGTTATGGATTGGTCTAAAGATTTCTAAAGTTAAATGAAATCTCGCAACAGTTTTTCTGTTTTGGATAACCAATTTCAAATTGTCATATGTCACACAATTTTAATCGGAATCTGATGATCCACCCATCAAAATGACCTCGAGAACCAGAACTAAAATCTGGAAAAGGGTTTCGGTTGAAATAGTACACATATCTAGGCAAAATATGAGAAATAGCAATGATAGTTTTGGTATCTTTTTCCCTTTGTGCACCAAAACTTCATTTGATCATAACTTGGCCATTTCTTGCCGGATTCGCATGAAACCTGTTGCATTGTAAAGGGGATGAGGATAAGAATAATATTGATTCAAGTTGTAGAAGAAAATCAAAAGTTTTGTATTGATTAGGTACTAATTTCATTATAGATTGTCAATTACATATCCATCTTTTCTTCTTGATTGATGAACGACCATCTTGGTGTTTTTTGGCCAGTAGTCATCAGACATAACTCTTCCCTTGCAAAACAAAACAACTTTTCAAAGAATCAAGTGACTTTTCAAAATAACTAATTGTAATTTTAAATAATAACAACATGATGATTCTGTGACATATCCATATAAAAAATAATGTTAAAAAAATTGCAATTTAAACTTTTCAAAAAAATCAAATTATGATAACTTTGAACACCATGCTCTGACACCAATTGTTAGGGATGAGGATCAAGGATCTTAAGGCAAAAATAAAACTAGAAGGGGGGTTGAATAGTATTTTAAAGAATTATAGAAATCTTAACCAATTAACAATTACCCGAACTGCTAGATGAATCACAGAATGAATATCACAACAGAAACAATCACAGATGCATATATAAACAAAAGTAAAATGCAGAAAAGGAAGAACACATCGGATTATTATACCGGCTCGGATTGCTCCTACTTCCAATCTTGCACAACGTTGGATTGTGCATAGTTTTATTGATATCAGTATCCAATTACAACACCCTTGATTTCATGGCTACAAGGTTAACACAGCTCCATTCCTTGGTATACGGGCTACAAGGAACACACCCAACTTTATTTACGAGCTAAAAGGTTAACACCCTCACATTTCATTGATTTCAGACTACAAGGTACACACCCTTACAGTTTTTTACTACAATTGCCCTAGAACTCTTGAGTAGCACTTCCAAACAGAGAGTATTTGATAGAGAATGAAAACAGAAGAAGAGTGATATAATTTGTACTGAAATTGGCAGTGTATAATTGTATAATCTTAGAAATTTAAGAAGAATAATGGTGGTATGTTAAGGGAGGAAGAACGAGAAGATTAGTTATAAAAAATTCCAAAATTAAGGCCTTTATATAGTGTTTCAAAGGACACAATGGTTTCTGAAACGTTTTAAAATGAAAAGATGAACATTTAAAATTAAATAAAATATGATTATTATATGTCGACATGTAAGAATGTGTATGTCGACATATATATATATTGAATTTTAATTTAAATCATTCTTTCAATTATTTAAACCAATATATATATATATATATTCTAGAAATTCCTCAAATAAAACTAGTTGTTTAAAATATAATTTTTCAAGTATAAAAACATAATAAAATATTATTTAAGCATATGATTAAAAACAATATATATGTAATATAAAACTATATAATATAATTATAAAACTTTACAATATATATATATAAACATAAGAACCTTAGGAAGTATATTTGAAATCACAAGTTTAAAATCCTTAGATGATTAAAAATTTGAGAGAAGTTTGAAATCAATTTGAAAATAGTTTTAAATTCAATTTGAAAAGAAATAATTTGAAAACAAAGTTGGAGTGCTATTCAGAGTTTTACATACTAACTAGACTCTATTACTATGATAATGTTGAACTCTTGATCTCTTGATATCTTGGTACTCATGAGTCTTGATTCTCCTTTGAAATCTTGAATCTCTTAACTGTACAGTCTTCAATAATTTTTAATCTACATATAAATCTTGCATATACGTATATATTTTGGATAAAATTGTTAGTGTATATTTTATAATCAACAATGATAATGATTGAAATAAGGTTGTTGTCATCAAACATCATCAAAATTTCATTCTCCAACATTGTACGCATATTAGATGTTTTGCAAACATATTGCATCATATATTACACTACATGCTAGGACTGGGCTTATTATTAGCAAGTATGCACTTCATAATAAGTATGAGTTATGAATGTTCGTAAAATGTCATGAGTGCACAACATGGTTGTTTAGAGAGAGTTGTGTTCTTTGCCCCTTCAAAAGATTTTGGGATGAAATCTCTTATAAAGAGGGATGGAGAATGTAACACCCTGTAAAATAAACTATAACAGCCCGCATTTTACGTATCGGAGGATCGTAAAATATTTATATTTAATTTCCTGAAGGTCGGATCATTCTCATATTTTGATATGTTGGTTATGAGGATGTGAGACACGCCCATAAGTTTTACCAATTTTATTTGTGACCATTTTGCCCCTGTCAGTTTTGTATAGGGCATAACTTTTGACTGGGATTGAATCAGGTGCTGAGATTGATTTCATTGGAAAAGAAATGGTGTTGCCAATTCCGTAGAGTGGTCACATTAAAGAATTGGTTTAGCAGTTTGGAAGGAATTGCTATTTTAATGCTACACAATTTCTGTTCAGGTTTGGTTAGTCATTCGTGGGCTGATTTGGTGTGACCCATTTGTGGGATGGTGTGGAGCTATAAATAGGGGGTATAGGCATGTAAAATAGTTTACTTTTTTTATTCTGTTATTTGATTGAGCTCATGATCCTCCTTGCTCAATCAAATACACATTTCCACCATTAAATTCTAGATCTGAGAAAGAAGATTGAAGATCTACATCAAGCAAAGCTAGATCGCATCAAATCGAGAGGTTTGAAGTTTATTTTCCACTGTTTGGATTGGGAATTTAGTGATTTTGAGTTAATTTGAAGAATTGGTGAGTGATAAGCACCTCTCACACGGATTCAATCAAGTATATGGGTTGTTTGATCTTATTTTCATCATTTTTAGTCATTTTCACCAAGATCTATGTCATGGTAAGTATATATTGTCAGTCGAATCACCATAAGATCTAATTTAGTAACTTAAACCGGTAATTCTTATGTTAATTCACAGATATATGAAAGTTTAGATCCATTATTTTGTTTACTCATTTATTTATCACAATTTGGTGAGTTTTATATGGTTGTATGATGAATAATTATCATTTAAGTGTTGTTGGTGATTTCATAAAGTGTTGGTAGTTTAATTAGATAGCTTTATTGAGTTGTTTGCATCGATGTTATCGTTTGGTGGTGGACTGGTCGAGATTGGAGATAGATTGGTCAGATCTGAAGTCATGTCGTTTTTGACCCGATGAGTCAGGTCAGGTCGTTTTTTACCTGATGAGTCAGGTCATGTCATTTTTGACCTGATTAGTCAGGTCAAGTCGTTTTTGACCTCGTTAGTCAGGTTCGGTCGTTTTTGATCCGATGAGTCAGGTCAGGTCGTTTTTGACTTGATTAGTCAGGTCAGGTCGTTCTTGACCTGATGAGTCAGATCAGGTCGTTTTTAACCTGATGAGTCGTGTCAATTGTGACCTGATGAGTCGAGCCAATAATGACCTGATGAGTCGGGCTGAAACGCCATGATTTGAATATTGACCAAATGACTTATGTTTTTGACTCGATGGTGGTTGGGGTTTCGAAGTGAATTGAAGGAGGAATGTACGAAGTGTTGTGAAGTGTTCGTTGATCGTCAAAATGCAACGAATGTGAAGACAACTCAAAGACGTTGAGCTCGTGGATAATGGTTTCTCAAGTGTGTTTTGAGCTTACGAGTAGTCGCCGGTGATGACGACAAGAGTTATGAAGGGCGAGGAATTATCGTTGTTGTAACTTCTAGCAGACTTAAAGTAGGGGCACAATATGGATGCCTAAACGACTGTTTGAATGGTCGACTACCTTGGGCAGTCATGATGGGCCTAAAGATACGAGTCACAATGGCATATGGAGTTTGCTAGAACCAGGGTTTAACATTAGCCCTTGACAGACGACGACGAGGTGTTTAGCTGGTCATACGATTAACGATGGTTTCAAAGCAAGATTGCCAGTCAGAGTCAAGAATGATGATTGTATTGTCTTGTGCAAGATTATTTGACGTCAAAGGAGATATCTCTTGGCTGCTTGCTGATGTTGGTTTAGGCCTTCGGGGCTTGTGCTTGGGAGACGTTGACATCGATTAGGATGGTCTACGCTAGATAACTAATTGCCATGAATGTACTATTTGTTTCTACTTGATTATTGTAAAGGCTGTCATTGTTGGATGTGGGGAAGACGTGTTTGGGTTCTTCTTGGTTGATGTTGGTAGATTAGTTGATTAATCTGCAAATTCTTATATACTTTATTGAAGATGTTAGATAGTTGTTTATCGCTCACTAAGACTGTTGATTGACTCAAGATTTTATGTTTCCTCTTATTACCTTGGGTTGTTCATCCATGTGTTGGATGCGCAAGATGAGTAGCAGGTAACAGGTAGTTGATCTTAGTGAGGATGATGCTGTTGTGTAATGATGAGCCGGAGGCTTACGTATTAGTTTCCTGTTACCTACTATTTGCTATTTTCTGCTGCTTTTTTGATGCATTCTCCGAGTGACTTGTAGTGAGGCACTTTGTGCAGAATTTGATGTTGTATCCAATTTGTTGCATGGATAATTCATAATGATATGGAAAGTTTAAAATTCTAGACAATTCTGCTTTACTATTATTACCTATTGTATATGTTCTATTATATTTTATCTTTGCGTTGTGAGTTATACGACAGGTTCCACATGTGTTTCGCTACCTCGATGATCGTCCATAGCTGCCTGCCACGTCTTTCAGCGCATTATTTCCCTTGTTAAGTGCAGGATTTATAGGCGGTCATCAAAAATGGTATCAGAGCTTTGGTTATTGATTTTAGCCAAAGTTCAGGGATGTAATTACGTATGAGAGACATATTTGTAGACTTTTGATGGATGCATACTATATATTAATGTATAGTATAATAGCGTTTGAACTCCATTTGAAGTTTTCTCGTACATTGACTAATAATTCTATATTACAGATTTAGAATGATTCATCGACCATCGAGACATGCTGCTAGGAGGAGGAGACTGTTCCTGTAGGGGGTACTTGTGGTATACCAAACTACCCAGCTATGTTCGAGGCCATGATGGCAGTGATCATCAGGAGGATACTCGCTCAGAAGACAGTTGGGGTTGATGTAAGTGTTCAAGTGCAGATGCCTAGAACCATGAACTTCGCAAAGCTGTGTAAGGACTTCACTTCTCTCGGAGGAAAACCATTTAAAGGGATAGAATAAACTAAAGAGATTCAGAGGTGGTTAGATACTTGTGTTCGAATTTTTGGAGACTTAGGCATCAAGATGCGACTAAAATAACGCTTGCATCAAGGCAACTACAAGGTAAAGCCATGGATTGGTGGAATTCTATTATGCTTGAGACTCCAGAAGATGGGATTTCATTGGATCAGTTCCGTGTTAAATTCGAAACAAAGTTTATTTCAACCGCTCAGAAGTCAGTCCTATTTAAAAAAAATTGTGGAGTTGAAGCAGAATGTTCAACTGGTGTTGGAGTATGCTTCTGGTTTTGAGGTTTTGCCCAAGTATGCTAGTTCGTATATTGAGACTCCCTATCAGAAGAATGAGAAGTTTGTGATGGGTTTGGAAACCTACATCGGAAAACCTTTGGTTGATCATCTGGATGACCCATATAAGAAGATTATGGAAAAAGCCATGAGACATGAAAGCTTATTTCCTAAAGAAGAAACTGTTTTTGTTGCGACCAAGGAAGAACTGATACCACCGTAGGGTGGTAACAACAAGAAGAGGAAGCAATAACAGCAGAAATGAAAGAATGGTAAGAAGAAACCAAAAAGTGAGGTTGTTTGCTATAACTGCCAACAAAAGGGCCATTTCTCTGATGAATGTAAGAATCCGAAGGTTGAGAGGAGGTCTCACAACTGTGGCAAACTTGGGCATCTCAAAAAGGATTGTCCAGAACCAGCCAAAGGTAAGCAGATAGTGAAGGCTTATGCTTTGGAAGTTGTTCTGTCTTCGACGAAGGCTCCTACTGCAAAGGAGAAAGGGAAGGGTGTCGTAGTTCAAGGTACGCTTTCAATTAGAGGTGTTTTAGTTCGAGTGTTGTTTGATACATGAGCATCACATTCATTCATTGGTAATGAGCTTTTGTGCCACCTGGGTTTAGAACCCGTGTTTTTTGATATACCTTTCGTTGTGACTAATCTAGTTGGGGGTTCGTCCATCCTTTGTATGCTTTGTCGTGGCCTTGTGTTATTGAGTCATGGTTGCTCCTTCATGTGTGATTGCTTTGTTCTGAACTTCGCTGGATTTGGGATCATCTTGGGTATGGATTGGCTCAAGAGGTATGCGGAAAGAGTGAATTGCGAGAAGCTTGAGGTGAGAGTCGGGGATGTGGAAGGGCGAAGGGTTTTGATTCGATGTAAGCCCGCAGATGGTGTCTTCATGAGCTTTTTATATTCGCTTGTGATTCCATAGGAAGACTTGTCATCTGTGTTGATCACTAATGAGTTTGAAGATGTCTTTAAGGAGGTCAAAGGTTTACCGCCGCATTGTGGGATTGAGTTCAGAATCAGTTTGGTCGAGGGTGCTAGACCTATCGTTATGCCACTTAGGCGGATGATGCCTAAGGAACAACGAGAGCTAGAGGTGCAGGTTCGTGACCTTTTCGGAAAAGGATTAATTTGGAGAATTGTATCCGAATGGGGTGCTGCAACCAATGCTGACGGATCGTTGAGATTGTATATCGATTATCGGGAGCTGAACAATGTGACCAAGAAGAACAAGTATCCATTGCCGAGGATAGATGACTTGTTCGATCAGCTTCATGAGGCTAAGGTGTTTTCTCAGGTGGATTTGGCAACGGGATTCCATAGTTGAGGGTGGCAAAGGATAGTGTGTTGAAAACTGCTTTTAGGACACCATCCGGTTTCTTCGAATGATTAGTGAAGCCTTTTGGGTTGAATAACACGCCAGAGTATTTCATGGATCTTTTGAATTAGATTTTTAGAGATCAGTTTAACAAGTTCGTGCTTGTGTTCATGGATGATATTCCGGTTTACTCCCGGATTGAGGAAGAGCATAAGACGCATTTGCCACTTTTTTTGGAAATTTTGCGAAAGCATAAGCTGGAAGCTAAGTTTTTGAAGTGTCACTTCTGGAAGAGCGAAGTGAGGTTCTTGAAATGGAATAGCGGTTGACCCTGCTAAGGTGGCAGCAATCCAGGACTGGGATGAACCTAATAATGCGACAGATGTTAGGAGTTTCCTTGGGTTGGCAGGATATTATCGACGGATTATCAAGGATTTCTCCAGGATAGCTGCACCATTAACAGGATTGACAAGAAAAAATCAGGTGTTCACGTGGATGCAAAGTGTGAGCAAGCATTTAGAACCATGAAAGAGAGATTAACGAGTGCTCCTATTTTGATGATTCCAAGCTAGAATGAAGAAATGGTGGTATATACCGATGCATGTGGCACTAGACTTGGAGCAGTGCTGATGCAGAAAGATAAAGTTGTGGCCTATGCAAGTCGACAGCTAAAGCTGCATGAAAGGAATTATCCAAATCATGATTTGGAGTTGGTGGCGATCGTGTTTGCTCTGAAGTTGTGGAGACATTACCTGTTGGGGGTTTATTCGATTTGTTTACGGATCACAAGTCTTTGAAATACCTTTTCTCCGAAAAGGGTTTGAATCTTCGGCAGCAACGGTGGATAGAATTTCTAGCATCCTATGATTTTGGTATAGCCTATACTCCTAGTAAAGGTAATCCAGTGGCAGATGCTTGAGTCGAAGACACGCAAATTTGGGAGCTATGTTCTCGGAATGGAAACACCTCAAGTACTTGGCAGGATTTAATTTCTGGCCACGGTGTGAGTTAGAACCTGAATTGTTGGAAAGCTTATCGATAAGACCTACTCTCGTCAAAAGGATTTGCGAGAGCCAAAAGCGTGATGCAAAGCTTGTCGAGAATATACAGAAGTTGGTACTAGAGGATAAGGAATTCGAGGTCGATCGAGAAGGTTGACTTCGGAAACAAGGACAACTGGTTGTTCCTGATATCAACGGACTGAAAAATGAGTTTCTGAGGGAATGCCATCACTCGAAGTTGATGATCCATCTTGGTGGTAATAAGATGTATCAGGACACGAAGAGATCTTACTACTGGGAAGGTATGAAGAGGGATGTTGGAAAGTTTATCTCTAAGTGCATGAACTGTCAGTTGGTGAAAGCTGCAAAGAAAAAGCCGAGTGGGTTGCTTCAGTCATTGGAAGTTCCTACGTCGAACTGGGAGCAGATGGATTTTATTAATGGACTACCTAGAACCAGGGCAGGAAACGAAGGAATTTGGGTTATAGTGGACCGCTTAACCAAAACGCCAGATTTATTCCTATCAGATCAATTAGGACAACATCAAAGTTGGCTGATCTTTATATAAAATGGATAGTTCGATTTCATGGTATCCCGAAGATCATAGTGAGTGATCAAGATCTATTATTCCCAAGTAGATTTTGGAAGAGTTTGCAAGAAGCTTTGGGAACTGAATTGTGTTTGAGTATGGCTTATCATCCCCAGATTGATGGTCAGACTAAAAGAGTTAACCGAGTTTTGGAAGATCTCCTTAGGGCTTGTGTATTGGACTTCAGAGGATCATGGGAAGACCAACTACATTTAGTCGAGTTTGCTTACGATAACAATTACCAATCGAGCATTTGGATGGCACCATGCGAGGCATTGTTTGGGAGGCCGTGTAATTCTCCAGCATGTTGGTTAGAAACTAGAGATAAGATGATACTTAGGCAAGAGATAATTAGAGAAACTTCATATTGTATCGAGATCGTTCGGCAACGAATGAAGGCAGCCCAAGATCATTAGAAGAGTTACACTGATAAACGTCGTAAGGATTTGGAATTCGACGTTGGCGATATGATTTTCGTAAAGATTTCTCCTTTGAAGAATGTTGTTCGATTCGGAAGTAAAGAAAAGCTAGCTCCAAGGTTCGTTGGACCGTATCCGATAGTCAAGCGGATTGGAAAGCTCGCATATAGATTGGATCTACGTGAGAAGATGTTGAGTGTGCACAATGGTTTTCATATGTCTTTTCCGTTGAAGTTCGTGCACGATTCGAAGGTGGTGATATCTCTGGATCAGTACGAAGACTTAGAAGTTGAGATGTTAGCTACGAAACCTCGTAAGCCACTTCACATTGTGGGGAATGACACAAAACAACTTAGAAGGAAGACAGTTAAGCTAGTCAAGGTGCAATGGAGTGAGGATGATGAAGATTGTATGTGGGAGATGGAAGAGAGTACGAATATGATCCATCTAGAACTCTTCGTTGGTATGACCCATAAATGTCATGTCATTCTCACCCCCATTGTAACTTGTATTATTGTTGTTGATAGAATTTCGTGTGCTAGGATAGGGTTATGGATGTATGGTTTGATGGTTGCTAGTTTGCTGATAGAATTGGCTTCTTATGGGTGTTAAGCATGCAGAGTTGTTTTGCTTGCTTGTGCTGCTTGGAATTTCATGGGCAAAATTCCTAAATGGGAGGAGAATGTAACAGCCCGCATTTTACGTATCGGAGGATCGTAAAATATTTTTATTTAATTTCCTAAAGGTTGGATCATTCTCATATTTTGATACATTGGTTATGGGGATGTGAGACATGTCCATAATTTTTATCAATTTCATTTGTGACCATTTTCCCCCTGTCAGTTTCGTACAGGGCATAACTTTTGATTGGGATTGAATCAGGTTGTAACATCCGAGATTTTTGACCGTTCAAATCGACAATGATCCTTAATGTCGACTTAAACAAATCAAAAATACAGATTGTTATTGGGACTAAAAAAAGAAAAAGAAGAAAACCAATCACAGAATCTCACAGCTAAAGGACAAAATATAATAAGTAAATAATAGTTCATGAAGCTGTTAAAACAAATGTTTGATTATACTTTACAACAATTATCAGAGTTAACTATAGTAATCATACCAAAATTTGCAGCGGATATAAATAATAATACTTCTGGCAAGCTCCATCTTCATCTTCAAAACAGTATCTTCGATAACTGAAACTCAAGCTGACCCGAGCGTATTGCATAAAAAAAACACAACAAACACTCGGATCCGAACTAAATCATTCACATATTAGTCAAATTAAAATACAAAACAACATGAGTGGTATGGGTACAGTAATCTAAAGATATATTATGGTAAATTCGCGTAATCTAAAGTTATCATAAGCTCGTCCCATATCACACAATGCAAGGGCACACCAAATGGGCGAGTTTTGTCTTATGATAACCAAACATGCTTTCATACGTGAAAATCCCCTTTTAATACTATTATTAGTGCATAGTGTTGAAAACCATTTTGCAAATAAATATATTAATCTTAGCAAGCATAGTGGCTATGCCCACATACATAGTTTACAAATAAAACAAAAGGCTCGTATTGGTTGTTAGGTTCCAATATGATGGTTCCTGACACGAAAGTCCAATCGCGAACAAGGTGCAACCTCACGGTTCATGGTTTTTATCCAGACTCGGACACCAATCACCAGGTAAAACACCGGTTAACATCCAGACATGGACATCAAACATACCCTTTATTTTCCCCATGTTTCGAAGTAGATCTACCGCCGAAGCTTTCGAGTTTCAATAGAGATATATATATACAACCTAAACGCCAGTTTACCATCAATCCGGTGTGTGAGGTTTGTCGAAGTCACGATATACACAATGTTATCACCATTAGCTCACTTCATAACTTGAGTATGCCACATTGCCAATTTACAACATGTCACTGATTTCTATCAATACATAACCTCTAAGCACGTAAAACTTAGAGATGGGAATAATTATGCCACAATCCGATATATATATTAATAGAAATCAGTGTTACGCATTCAATTACAATGTCAGACACATAATCCATACAAGTCTGTTTTGGGTCTGAGCGGAACAAAATCCGAAAATCCTCAAATATATTTAGACCTCATGATACTTATAACCTCGTATTAAGTGATCAGCCCAATCGAGACATCAGCAGTCAATCCAAATAAATTCAACGATTCCCGGTCTTCATTTATCGATTTCCAAGTCTTTAGTTTCTTTATCACGTCGTATTATTACTTGGAATGGTTTTCGAACATATATTCGATCCCGGTCTTTCCAAGCAATAAGCGCATTTTTAAAGCAATAGCTATGCCTCCAAATTTCATATCAATATCAAGATGAAAAACAACCACAGAATCTCACAGCGGAAGGACAAAATATAATAAATAAATAACAGTTCAAGAAGCTGTTAAAACATATGTTTGATTATACTTTACAACAATTATCAGAGTTAACTATAATAATCATACCAAAATTTACAGCGGATATAAATAATAATACTTCTTGCAAGCTCCATCTTCATCTTCAAAACGGTATCTTCGATAACTGAAACTCAAGCTGACCCGAGCGTATTGCATAAAAAGAAAACACAACAAACACTCGGATCAGAACTAAATCATTCACATATTAGTCAAATTAAAATATGAAATAACATGAGGGGTATGGGTACAGTAATTTAAAGATGTATTATGGCAAATTCGCGAATGATGTTGGAAAAATGAAGTTATCATAAGCTCGTCTCTCATTACACAATGCAAGCGCACACCAAATGGGCGAGTTTTGTCTTATGATAACCAAACATGCTTTCATACGTGAAAATCCTCTTTTAATACTATTATTAGTGCATAGTGTTGAAAACCACTTTGCAAACAAATATATTAATCTAAGCAAGCATAGTGGCTATGCCCATATACATAGTAATTTACAAATAAAATGAAAGGCTCGTATTGGTTGTTGGGTTCCAATATGATGGTTTCTGACACGAAAGATCAATCGGGAACAAGGTGCAACCTCACGATTCATGGTTTTCATCCAGACTCGGACACCAAACACCAGGTAAATCACCAGTTAACATCCAGACACGGACCCCGAAAATACCCTTTATTTTCCCCAGGTTTCGAAGTAGATCTACCGCCGAAGCTTTCGAGTTTCAATAGAGATATATATATACACAACCTAACCGCCAGTTTACCATCAATCCGGTGTGTGAGGTTTGTCGAAGTCACGATTTACACAATGCTATCACCACTAGCTCACTTCATAACTTGAGTATGCCACATTGTCAATTTACAACATGTCACTGATTTCTATCAATACATAACCTCTAAGCACATAAAGCTTAGAGACGGGAATAATTAATTGCCACAATCCGATATATATTAACAGAAATCAATGCTATGCAATCAATTACAATGTCAGACACACAATCCATACAAGTCCGCTCTGGGTCTGGGCGGAACAAAATCCGAAAATCCTCAAATATATTCAGACCTCATGCCACTTATAACCTCATATTAAGTGATCAACCCAATCGAGACATCAGCAGTCAATCCAAATAAATTCAACGATACCCTGTCTTCATTTATCGATTTCCAAGTCTTTAGTTTCTTTATCACGTCATATTATTACTTGGAATGGTTTTCGAACGTATATTCGATCCCGGTCTTTCCAAGCAATAAGCTCATTTTTAAAACAATAGTCATGCCTCCACATTTCATATCAATGTCAAGATTATTTAAACATCAACTTATTTTTTAATTTCAAAGGGGAATATATTTTATTACAAATTTCAACTTGAGTCAACGGTTTAAATCGAGGACAATTCAATTTGGGAAGAACTTACAAATATTGGAATAACTTGAAAAATAGATAATTATGAATAAAACCTTTTATGAAAAAATATATATATATGTATATATTAAAACAATTAGAGTATGATAAAATAATTTAAATTACTATATATACATATATTTAAATGTTTACAAAATAATCATTAAATAACAAATAATATAATATGATTTATTTCACAATTATAGAAACATATATGTATATATTTCAAGAAAAAGCTTTTTAATAATAAATAATAAAATATAATTTATTTCAAAATTTAGGTATACATATAGTTAATTAATTTAAAACATAATTGTTCTTCTTTAAATTTGAATTGATTAACACACATAAACATACACATCGTAAACTGAATAACGGGGACAATTTTCATTAATAATTTTCATGCATTAATCAGTACAAGGCACACATCACAAACATTTCATCAAAACAGTCAATATTATGTCATTCCACTAGTTAATAAATGTCGGGGTTTCAGACTAGCCAATTTTATTTCGAATAAATAATTTAGTGTCAATTATAAATTGACACAGTAATTAACTTGTATGTCAATTTTAAACAACCATCAACAATCAATCACAACTAGACAATAAAACTTATTTCATAATTAAATTTAACAAATATGGGAACAATTCGGTTAATTGTAAGTGAGAAATTCACTCACCTTGATTTGTGAATGCATTTGAAATCCAAAATAAGCCCCAAAATCAACAGTCTCAGAATCAGTCCATGATAGCTCCATGTTGTTGAGAATTTCGATACAATTCTAATGGATCCAACCAAGCGTAAAATTGAATTCGTATGCAAAAGTTATTCTTGTTTTACAAATTGAATTTCAAATGAAAATAAAATAAGATAAAACAAATCTCACCCTTAACCAATCTGCCATGTCATCATCCTTTCCTAAAGAACCCGCTTCTTCACTCTACAACAACATATGAAACCCAGCTTCAACCGCAACTTCTCTCCTTGTATTCTCCTCCTTTTCTCCATAAAACGTCAGTTCGATTTCACCACCGCACTTCTTTTCACAATCTCTACCACCTCCATACGATCTCGTTCAACTCGCAACTACCATGTGATTTGCGTCAATCTGCCCCTTCACGCACCCTACAGCAATGGTGCGACAGGAAAAAACTTCAAACTCGACAAAAATTGGTGCTAAACAATCTCGACAACACGACCCAAATCACCGTCTTCACTAACAATGCTTAAAACGACAAGAATCTAAGTCTTAGTTCCTACACATTTACTGTAGAAAAATGTCAAACCGCACACTTCCTATCTCACCAAGTATTGCGGCCATGGATGTGGAAATCTCGCTGATAGAAGATCAATGAATCAATTGGTGTTTGATTTCATGAAGAATTGAAATTTATATATAATTTATGGAAGAAAAGAAAACATGGCGGTTATTGTTTTCTTCAAGAAGGAAGTGAAAGGTTGACGGCTTGTTTTCATTGAGCTGGAAGTTAGGTTTAGAAGAAAAAAAATTATTTATAGACAACAATTTTTTTTAACATGATACCCGCTTTGAATTAATTCCAAAGGTTACCAATTTTAAATCCAATTCCAAAATAGGACTTCCATCAATTTACATACATTCAAATTCAATTATTATTTACCAATTTCCGTTAATTATATTAAATTAATTACTTTCCTTTTTATTCAACTTTCATAAGTAGCAAATTTTATCATTTTGATTACTCAAAAATTTGCCATAGTTTAAAGTTAATTCACATATAAAATTCAAAATTAATCATTACACTAATTTTCAATATATAAGGAATTCCAAATTTAGCTAATTTTATATATTATTAATTTAATATTAATTTCAAATTTCGATATAAGTAACTTACCAAACACAAGTTATTATCGTATATAGTTATTGCAGTTCATTTCTTAACAATTCAAGACACAAATCATTAAATTCTATATTTAACCCATTATGGTTCGAAATCACATTAACTTTAACATTATATTTCAATTATAGAATTAATTTGTTTGTTTCATTGTATTAATTCAACATTCACTACAACTCCGTTATTTCCATTTGTTTGCTACATTACATTAAATGTCAATAACAATCTAGCCCATTGTAAAAGAAGCATAAAATTTGTTCTTTCATTGAAATTTGAAACAATACAATGTGCATGACAATTCAAACATTCACTACAATCAAAGATATCAAAATATATATGAAAACTTAAGTAAAAGATATATCATTAAATCATACCAAAAATCAAAGATCGTATTAAATTGGATATACAAATTAAATTGAGCAATTAAATTTAAAAATAATCAATTTCATTTTAAGTCTTAATAACTTGCTATAAATTCCTAATTACATTTCTAACCACTTTCTTCCAATTAAACCTTTATCAATTTAATTTCAAAACATGTTAATTTTACTCGAATTAAAATAAATTCAAATTAACTTTGTAAATTGATTTTATTTGCATTTAATTCCAACGTTGATTAATTACTAATTCAATTGAATTTATCTCAATTCCATCCAGTTCCTTTAAGATTTCAAATTTCAATGTTAATTTGTACAAACAAAATCATATTTAAGTTTACGATCAACGTAGCTTATTATTGTTATAATAAGTTTAAATTCATTACTTAATTCTCTTTAATTAAGTTCACATCATAAAATTTATATAATTAAATCATTGAATATATATAAAAAATATATTCGAAACTCATATTAAATTTAATAGTCTAAATTGTCAAAAAATAGGGGTTGTTACACTCTCTCCCACTTAAAACTTTTCGTCCTCGAAAAGGTGTAGTAAGGAAGTTGTCAATTTATAAATCAAATCATATATACATAGATATAGTAAATAATATATGCAGAAAATCATATAAGATTTTAACAAATACACCCAACAAGCATCCAACTAGAATTCATCCAAATTTTTAACAATATTTTTAATTCATGCTTTCAAATATCAACATTTGTCTATTATACACTACCATTTTTTTTTTTTTGCAAATATACCATTGATTAACATTTATTGGTCGCATTCACCTTATTGCACATTAGTTGTTTCCATTCTCTTCCAATTTGATTCATTTAAATTTATCAGGTTTTTTATATATTTATTTTCATATAATGAATTGATATTCAATTAATTCATATTACCTTATGTCCAATTGACTCATTTACAATAATCTATGTTCACTATTTTTTTTCACTTCACAAATTAGATTCATTTCCATATTACATCATTTCCACATCATTCGACTTATTTTACTAATTTATTCCTTTCCAAATTTATTTATTCATTTTCATTAGTCTCCATAAATTAATAAAATATAATAATCCATACACTAGTTTTAATTTATTTACTTTCTTAGTTGAATTCAATTCCACAACATAACTAAGTATATCATTTATTATCAGAATTTATTGACATTTATAACCAATCAATTTAATTTCACCTTTCATTATTTATACTTACACCTGTACATTATTTAATTGATTATTCTTATAACATTTTCACTTCTTAAATACTACGGTAAGTTATATATGTTATAGAAAAGGTTTAATATTATACAATTCAATATTACCCAATTTTCTTCAATTTTACCATATCACACTCCTAATAGATTACCTTATCTCATATTTTGCATAGATTCATTTCATTTATTTCACAATTCAATGGTTTAAAATTTTAAGTTTAGTTCATTACTTCAATCATTCGAGAACTTAAGAATTTTAACTTTGGGTTCATTTCCAAATCAATTGTCAAAATATCTCATATATTATATCCTTTATATCAAACCAAACTATAAACAATTTAAACTAAATTCACTTTTCTCAAAAAAAAATTATAAAAGTTCTAAGTGGTCTCCCACACATAGACTCTTGAAAATAAACGACGATGATGTGTGCACTCATCACCGAAGTCATTTCCCAAATACAAGAAGGGAACACACACTTATTTCTAAAATTCATTTGAAAACAATTTCTATATGAAACAACTTTTTGAAATATATTTTTATTATTTTAAAATCATTTTTAAATTAATTTTACAAAACTTCCCAAAATTAAATTCTCAAATTCATATTCAAATTCATCTTATTTCAATACCAATTAATTTTTAGCATTTCATTTTTCTTAAACTATTCAATAGCCAATAATTTTAATTATTGATTAGTCGAATAATAAATGATGAAAATATAATATTATCATCAAAAAAAATCAAAATTCATAGATTTTCAAATAATTCTTTATGTATATAAAATATAAGTCAAACAATATTATGTCAATAAGCTTTGTTCGAGTGTTTAGAAATCCCTATCGATGCCTTGGCGTCCCAAGTACCAACCAAAATTCATAAATACTCAACAAAACCACCAACATAATAAAAAAAACCATTTTATATCAAAATTACAAGTACGCTCTCTCATATACACTCAAACTCATTCTAAGGTATTACTACACCATCTCTAATGAGTTAATCCCAAATAGAGCCAATTTTTTCGCTAAACTAAAGCTCTGATACCAAATGTAACATCCGAGATTTTTGATAATTCAAATCGACAATGATCCTCAATGTCGACTTAAACAAATAAAAAATACAGATAGTTATTGGGACTAAAAAAAGAAAAAGAAGAAAGATGAAAAACAACCACAGAATCTCACAGCGGAAGGACAAAATATAATAAATAAATAACAGTTCAAGAAGCTGTTAAAACATATGTTTGATTATACTTTACAACAATTATCAGAGTTAACTATAATAATCATACCAAAATTTACAGCGGATATAAATAATAATACTTCTGGCAAGCTCCATCTTCATCTTCAAAACGGTATCTTCGATAACTGAAACTCAAGCTGACCCGAGCGTATTGCATAAAAAGAAAACACAACAAACACTCGGATCAGAACTAAATCATTCACATATTAGTCAAATTAAAATATGAAATAACATGAGGGGTATGGGTACAGTAATTTAAAGATGTATTATGGCAAATTCGCGAATGATGTTGGAAAAATGAAGTTATCATAAGCTCGTCTCTCATCACACAATGCAAGCGCACACCAAATGGGCGAGTTTTGTCTTATGATAACCAAACATGCTTTCATACGTGAAAATCCTCTTTTAATACTATTATTAGTGCATAGTGTTGAAAACCACTTTGCAAACAAATATATTAATCTAAGCAAGCATAGTGGCTATGCCCACATACATAGTTTACAAATAAAACGAAAGGCTCGTATTGGTTGTTGGGTTCCAATATGATGGTTTCTGACACGAAAGGTCAATCGGGAACAAGGTGCAACCTCACGATTCATGGTTTTCATCCAGACTCGGACACCAAACACCAGGTAAATCACCAGTTAACATCCAGACACGGACCCCGAACATACCCTTTATTTTCCCCAGGTTTCGAAGTAGATCTACCGCCAAAGCTTTCAAGTTTCAATAGAGATATATATATACACAACCTAACCGCCAGTTTACCATCAATCCGGTGTGTGAGGTTTGTCGAAGTCACAATTTACACAATGCTATCACCACTAGCTCACTTCACAACTTGAGTATGCACATTGTCAATTTACAACATGTCACTGATTTCTATCAATACATAACCGCTAAGCATGTAAAGCTTAGAGACGGGAATAATTAATTGCCACAATCCGATATATATTAACAGAAATCAATGCTATGCAGTCAATTACAATGTCAGACACACAATCCATACAAGTCCGCTCTGGGTCTGGGCGGAACAAAATCCGAAAATCCTCAAATATATTCAGACCTCATGCCACTTATAACCTCATATTAAGTGATCAACCCAATCGAGACATCAGCAGTCAATCCAAATAAATTCAACGATACCCTGTCTTCATTTATCGATTTCCAAGTCTTTAGTTTCTTTATCACGTCGTATTATTACTTGGAATGGTTTTCGAACATATATTCGATCCCGGTCTTTCCAAGCAATAAGCGCATTTTTAAAACAATAGTCATGCCTCCCCATTTCATATCAATGTCAAGATTATTTAAACATCAACTTATTTTTTAATTTCAAAGGGGAATATATTTTATTTCAAATTTCAACTTGAATCAACTGTCTAAATCGAGGACAATTCAATTTGGGAAGAACTTACAAATATTTGAATAACTTGAAAAATAGATAAATATGAATAAAACCTTTTATGAATATATATATATATGTATGTATATATTAAAATAATTAGAGTATGACAAAATAATTTAAATTACTATATATACATATATTTAAATGTTTATAAAATAATCTTTAAATAATAAATAATATAATATGAATTATTTCACAACTATAGATACATATATGTATATATATAAAAATACTTTTTAATAATAAATAATAAAATATAATTTATTTCAAAATTTAGATATACGTATAGTTATTTAATTTAAAACATAATTGTTCTACTTCGAATTTGAGTTGATTAACACACATAAACATACCCATCGTAAACTGAATAACGGGGACAATTTTCATTAATACTTCCCATGCATTAATCAGTATAAGGCACACATCACAACCATTTCATCAAAATAGTCAATATTATGTCGTTTCACTAGTTAACAAATGTCGGGGTTTCAGACTAGCCAATTTTATTTCGAATAAATAATTTAATGTCAATTCTAAATTAACACAGTAATTAACTTGTACGTCAATTTTAAACAACCATCAACAATAAAACACAACTAGACAATCAAACTTATTTCATAATTAAATTTATCAAATATGGGAACAATTCAGTTAATTGTGAGCGAGAAATTCACTCACCTTGATTTATGAACGCATTTGAAATCCAAAATAAGCCCCAAAATCAATAGTCTCAGAATCAGTCCATGATAGCTCCATGTTGTCTAGAATTTCGATACGATTCTAATGGATCCAACCACGCGTAAAATTGAATTCGTATGCAAAAGTTATTCGTGTTTAACAAATTGAATTTCAAATGAAAATAAAATAAGATAAAACAAATCTCACCCTTAACCAATCTGCCATGTCATCATCCCTTCCCAAAGAACCCGCTTCTTCACTCTACAACAACATACGAAACCCACCTTCAACTGCAACTTCTCTCCTTGTGTTCTCCTCCTTTTCTCCATAAAACGTCAGTTCGATTTCACCGTCGCTCTTCTTTTCACAATCTCTACCACCTCCATACGATCTCGTTCAACTCGCAACTACCATGCGATTTGCGTCACTCGGCCCCTTCACGCACCCTACAACAATGGTGCGACGGGAAAAAACTTCAAACTCGACAAAATTTGGTGCCAAGGTGCTAAACAATCTTGACAACACAAACCAAATCATCGTCTTCACTAACAATACTAAAAACGACAAGTAATCTAGGTCCTAGTTCCTACCCATTTACTGTAGAAAAATGTCAAACTGCACACTTCCTATAGCACCAGATATTGCGGCCATGGATGTGGAAATCTCGTTGATAGAAGATCAATGAATCAATTGGTGTTTGATTACATGAAGAATTGAATTTTATATATAATTTATGGAAGAAAATAAAACATGGCAGCTATTGTTTTCTTCAAGAAGGAAGTGAAAGGCTGACGGCTTGTTTTCATTGAGCTGGAAGTCAGGTTTAGAAGAAAAAAAATTATTTGTAGACAACATTTTTTTAACATGATACCCACTTTGAATTAATTCCAAAGGTTACCAATTTTAAATCTAATTCCAAAACAGGACTTCCATCAATTTACATACATTTAAATTCAATTATTATTTACCAATTTCTATTAAACATTAATTATATTAAATTAATTACTTTCCATTTTATTCAACTTTCATAAGTAGCAAATTTTATTGTTTTGATTACTCAAAAATTTGCTATAGTTTAAAGTGAATTCACATATAAAATTCAAAGTTAATTATTAACTAATTTTCAATATATAAGGAATTCCAAATTTAGCTAATTTTATATATTGTTAATTTAATATTAATTTCAAATTTTGATATAAGTAACTTACCAAACACAAGTTATTATCGTATATAGTTATTGCAATTCATTGCTTAACAATTCAAGACACAAATCATTAAATTCTATATTTAACCCATTATGGTTCGAAATCACATTAACTTTAACATTATATTTCAATTATAAAATTAATTTGTTTGTTTCATTGTATTAATTCAACATTCACTACAATTCCGTTATTTCCATTTGTTTGCTACATTACATTAAATGTCAATAACAATCTAGCCTATTGTAAAAGAAGCATAAAATTTGTTCTTTCATTGAAATTTGAAACAATATAATGTGCATGACAATTCACACATTCACTACAATCAAAGATATCAAAATATATATGAAAACTTAAGTAAAAGATATATCATTAAATCATACCAAAAATCAAAGATCATATTAAATTGGATATACAAATTAAATTGAGCAATTAAATTTAAAAATAATCAATTTCCTTTTAAGTCTTAATAACTTGCTATAAATTCCTAGTTACATTTCTAACCACTATCTTCCAATTAAACATTTATTTCAATTTAATTTCAAAACATGTTAATTTTACTCGAATTAAAATAAATTCAAATTAAATTTGTAAATTGATTTTATTTGTATTTAATTCCAATATTGATTATTTACTAATTCAATTGAATTTAGCTCAATTCCATCCAGTTCCTTTAAGATTTCAAATTTCAATGTTAATTAGTACAAACAAAATCATATTTAAGTTTATGATCGACGTAGCTTATTATTGTTATAATAAGTTGAAATTCATTATTTAATTCTCTTTAATTAAGTTCACATCACAAAATTTATATAATTAAATCATTGAAGATATAATAAAAAATATATTCAAAACTCATATTAAATTTAATAGTCTAAGTTGCCGAAAAATAGGGGTTGTTACACAGATACTGAGATCAATTTCATTGGAAATGAAATGGTGTTGCCAATTCCGTAGAGTGGTCACATTAAATATTTGGTTTAGCGGTTTGGGAGGAATTGTTGTTTTATTGCTGCACAATTTCTGTTCGGGTTTGGCTAGTCATTAGTGGGTCGATCTGGTATGGCCTATTAGTGGGCTGGTGTGGGGCTATAAATAGGGGGTTAGAGGCATAAAGAATATTTTGTTGAGCGCATGATCCTCCATGCTCAATAAAATAAACCTTTGCACCATAATCTAAGGAAGAAGTTTGAAGATCTATATCAAGCAAAGCTAGATCTACATCAAGTGAAGAGAGTTCGTATCAAATCGAGAGGTTTGAAGTTCATTCTTTACTGTCCAGATTGGGAATCTAGTGATTTCGAGTTAATTCGAAGAATTGGTGAGTGATAAGCATCTCTCACACGGATTCAATCAAGTATAAGGGTTTTTTGATCTTGTTTTCATTATTTCTAGTCATTTTCACCTAGATCTACATCATGGTAAGTATATTTTCATTCGAATCAGCATAGGATCTAACCTAGTGACTTAAACCGGTAATTCTTATGTTAATTCATAGGTATATACAAGTTTAGATCCACTATTTTGTTTATTCATTTATTTATCATAATTTCGTGAGTTTTATATGGTTATATGACGAATAATTGTCGTTTAAGTGTTGTTATTGATTTCATAAAGTGTTGATAGTTTAATTGGATCGTTTGGGTGAGTTGTTTGCATCGATGTTTTTGTTTGGTGTTGGATTTGTTGAGATTGGAGATAGATTGGTCAGATCTGGAGTCAGGTCATTTTTGACTTGATGAGTCAAGTTAGGTCATTTTTGACTTGATTAGTCAGGTCAGGTCATTTTTGACCTAATGAGTCAGATCAGGTCGTTTTTGACCTAATGAGTCGGGTCAAACGTGACCTGATGAGTCGTTTCAATTGTGACCTGATGAGTCGGGTCAATGATGACCTGATGAGTCAGGCTGAAACACTATGAATCGAATATTGACCAGATGACTTATGTTTTCGGCTCGATGGTGGTTGGGGTTTCAAAGTGAATTGAAGGAGGAATGTACGAAGTGTTCATTGATCGTCGAAAGGCAACGAATGTGAAGATAACTCAAAGATGTTGAGCTCGTAGATAATGGTTGCTCAAGTGTGTTTTGAGCTTATGGATAATCGCCGGTGATGACAACTAAAGTTATGATGGCCGAGGAATTATCGTTGTCGTAGGTTCCAGCGGACTCAAAACAGGGGTACAATAGGGATGCCTAAAAACTGGTTGAAAGGTCGAATACCCTTGGTAGTCATGATGGGCCTAGTGATACGGGTCACGATGGCATATAGATTTTTGCAAGAACTGGGGTTTACCATTAGCCCTTGACATACGACAACGAGGTGTTTAACCAGTCATACGATTAACGATGGTTTCAAAATAAGATTGGCGGTGATAGCCAGAGTCATGAATGATGATTGTTTTGATGGTATCGTGTTGTGTAGATTATTTGACGTCAAAAGAGATATATCTTGGGTGTTTTTTTGATGTTGGTTTAGGCCTTCGGGGCTTGTGCTTGGGAGATGTCGACATTGATTAGGATGGTCTACGCTTGATAACTGATTGCATGAATGTAAAGTTTGTTTCTACTTGATTATTGTAAAGGCTATCACTGTTAGATGTGGGGAAGACATGTTTGGGTTCTTCTCGGTTAATGTTCGTAGATCAGTTGATTAATCTGCCAATTCTCGTATACTTTATTGATGATGTTAGATAGTTTTTTTATCACTCACTAAGACTGTTGTCTGACTCAAGGTTTTATGTTTTCTCTTATTACCTTGGGTTGCTCATACATGTGTCGGATGGGTAGATCGAGTAGCAGGTAACAGGTAGTTGATCTTGGTGAGGACGATACTATTGTGCGATGACGAGCTAGAGGCTTACATATTAGTTTCCTACGTACTATTTGCTATTTTCTGCTGCTTTGTTGATATATTATCTGAGTGACTAGTAGTGAAGCACTTTGTAAAGAATTTGATGTTGTATCCGGTTTGTTGTATGGATAACTCATGATGATATGGAAAGTTTAAAATTCTGCACAATTCTGCTTTACTATTATTACCTGATGTATATGTTGTATTATATTTTATCCTTGCGCTGTGGGTTATACGATAGGTTCCACATGTGTTTACCTACCTCGATGATCGTCCATAGTTGCCTGTCACATCTTTCAGTGCATTATTTCCCTTGTTAAGTGCAGGAGTTATGGGCGGTCGTCACATAAACCTAAAATAACCATAAGGAAATTTAATTTGGAATAAATTATAATAATCAATGATAAATTAATGGGTTGAAAATGGAATTTTGAATAATTAGGAACTGGGCCACGAAAGTATTGTAGTTGCGTTCGAGGCGAGATTCTAATCCGTTTTCATATTTTATTTGCTGAAAATGGGGTTCGTATGTAAAAGATATAAATAAAACTAGTTGTGCATAAATATTAAAACACAAGGTTTGAATTTCAAATAGATTATGCATAAATATGTGATATATTATGTAACGACCCAACTTTCGAACACATCGGAAGTTGTTCCATTAATAAGAATAAGAATAGATAGAAGTTAAAATCATAGAAACATCAGAATCTCACAGCGGAATTTCGAAAAAGATAATACTTCATAATATTACACAACGGTACATATTACATCAGAGCATCATATATCTAGTGATACAAGCCATTCATAGTACTTCTTTAGTTATACATGTCATTAATATCCAAACTGCAGACTTATAATTATACAGTAGATAGATTAGCACACAGAAAGTTCCATTCCAGCTTTCCAAGTTTTATCCAATCCTGATTCACTTGTCTATTCATAACAAGTGTTATGAATACCCAAGAGTTTAAGGGAAACACAGAAAAATAAACTCCAGGTCAGTCAGGGGACTGGTATGAGTAAACAGTTTAAAATAGATTAAAGAAATAAAAATATCTCATAAGACCACGCCGTGAATACGGAACGGGTTTTTACCTTATGAAATCAAAACACTTGGTATACTTGAAATCAGATATTATTATAGTGTCTATAAATTTTCACAAATAATTTAGAATCTAGAAGAATGCTTGCATCTCACATTCTCCTATATAGTATACAAATAAAAACCGCTTGGCGCTTATGGAAATTGGATTTCCAACTATGACAAGGTATGGGACCACCTTCCGATGATGTATCTCTAGAGGCGAATACACCTGGGTTCAACAAGAACGTCTTGCAACCCGGCCCACACATGACCGACCACTCATTTCTCTTGAGTGTATCGAATGTATATCACCAACGGTTGGGCTCAAACCACCGTTTCCCAAAAAGGAACAACATCGAAATAGATTAAAGAAGTAAAAGGAATTTCTCTAGATATGTGATTATACACCCTAATGGGAGCGACCCACATAGTCATGCCGCCTGCCCGATTTTTGTCATTTCCTATGTGTGAGGCTTGAGGCTAGACTTACCTTTTCATCATCACTGTTTATTTTCTTTGAATGCCACATCGTCCTATCCGTCAGAAATACTCATTCGATTACCCAAATATATTACGGGCAATAAAGCTAAGAGAAACGAATTTCTCTGTGACGACCCTAAACCCCGTAAGACGGTGGCGAGGGTGATCTTTGGAATATAACACATAAACAGAGAATAACAGAATAGAAATAAATAAATACACCAGATAATGTACAATAGAATACACTGGATAAACATAATCATCAGAGTTACACAGTATACAGGATCATACTTAGTACAAATACAGTTCAACTATACATAAATGTCTACAGCGGAAAACAAACATAATATGTACAATAAGAGCTGAACAACATAAAAAGAGATAAATGATAGAATCCATCTTCAGCTCCAGCTATCCAGAAAGAGCCTGCTAAAACCTAAATACAAGGCTGCCCGTGTAGAAAAGGGGCACCCGAGTTTGCAAGTGAAACAAACTACGAGTCAGTCATGGGACTAGTATGAGAAATCTACTTAACACATTTTTCAATATGGCTAATCACAAGACCACGCCACCTTCGCTGAACGGGTTTACTCCATTGGATTGTCAGTTCTTTAAAACAAATAAATCTTTTAAACATCGCAATGCTTTTTATAAAAATGAAGCCATTATAAGACTCAGTTCCCATCACACAATGCAACACAAACCAAAGGATAGAGTTTTACCTTATAATGGCCAAAATATGCTTGATACGAATAAAACAAATCATTTGATATTATTGCTAGTGTTTATATGTTTCAAAAACAATTTCAAATCATAAGTATCAATCATAGACGGCATTAATGCCCCATACCACTATGTCGCCATATATAGGTATACAATCAAAACCGCATGGTATCGTATTTGGAAATTGGATTTCCGTCATGAACCAAGGCAAAAGATAGTCCTTACCGAATTCGAGACGCTCTAGCCCGCCCCTCAGGATCATAGCTCGAGTGACCCTTGGATCGTCAGGATTAAAATTCCTGAACACTGCGTTTCCCCTCCCGATAGGGCGTCACTGGTCATACCCGACCACACCATCGGCTCCGAAGAGACCGAAGCAAACCGAGGCCTCGCTTTCCATCATCCACATAAGTAAAATACCCGGGCGTGCAAAACCCAAAGCACCACTCCTAGCTAGAAGGAAACGCATGTCCTCCCTGAGGTCCTTCTCCCGTTTCTGGCTCATACCGAGGTGTGAGGCTCACGAAACAACGTTATACACAAAGCTGTGCCACACAGGCCGTGCTTTGATCATCAACCACAAGACTTTGCTTTTCAACAGAAGCCTTGATCATCTGCCACTTAGGCATGCCACACAGACAATTCACTCCATGCGACTGATTTCTATCGATATATAACCTCTGAGCTCGTACGTCTCAGAGAAGGGTGTTAAGCAAGAGAATAAATTCTCCGCCGCCAAGCAGATATATATTTAATAGAGATCAATCAGCACAGAACAAAATCCAATGTCAGACACACAGTCCATTTACAAGTTCGTTCTGGGTCAGAAAGAAACCGGAGGCACTCAATACCTCGCATATCCATACAATCAACAAGTACGTCCGGACGGCTACCACTTCAACCCCTTCAACCCCTTCAAGGTAGCTACTCCCATCATGAGCATCAGTAGCACCCCTCCATTCGACGTGAAGATCATCGGTCTTGCACCGTCTTCATATCTTCGACTTTCACTCGTCGATCAATTATTTGAAATGAGAATTAACTTGGCCTTTTCAAATAATTCACGTATATTTAGAATTTCAAATCAATTCATTTCAATGGTTGAATTATTCGATATCACTAATTAAATTCATTAATGTAATTTTCACGCCAAATACATTCAACCATCAAATATCACATAAACGGAGCAAATTCAGTTTATTTCCATTCCATATCGTTTATAATATTTTATCACGATTTATCGCTATTTTTATTTATTTAAAAATAGTCAATTCATTCAAAACAACGCTTCAGGCCATAACGCGGGCATGGCGCTGTTTTTCTTCAGATTTGATTTACACATATTTGAAAATCTAACCGTTGGATCTTCACAAATTTTATATCGTTAGAAAGATCTTTTCAAAACGAATCCAACGGTTTCAGTTTCGGGAAAATCCGACGGTCGGATCTCCCGCACTAATCGTTTGAAGTTACGGTTTCAAAATACGAACTACAACGTCGTTATTCAATTTAATTTAATTATATTTATATATATATATATATATATATATATATATAATCGATTCTGGCGTTGTTTTTCTTCAGATTTGAATTAAACATTCCAGACAATCCAACCGTTGGATCTTTACAAAGTTGGTGCCGTTGGAAAGATATTTCCAAGGCGAACCCAACGGTTGTGGTTTCGGGAAAATCCGATGGTCGGATCTCCCGCACTAGCCGTTTGAAATCACGGTTTCAAAACACGAACTGCAGCGTCGTTATTCGATTTAATTTAATTATAATTATATATATAAATATAATTCATTCTTCGATTTCAAAACTATTTTCACTTCATATATTTGATAAAAATTATATTTTTATCATCAAAAATATTTATTCAACACATGAATATTTTTAGCACTTCATATTCACAATAAAAAGGTAGATTTTATTGTTCAATCTATATATTCAACACACGAATGTTTTCGACTTCACACACACAATAAAAATATGATTTTTATCGTTCTAGTCCTTTATTCAACACATGAATATTTTCTATAGTTTAGATATATAATAAAAATGTTATTTTTATTGTAAAACAATTTATTTCAAAACACGATTATTTTATAAAGTCTATACATAAGGTAAAAATGTTATTTTTGGTGTTAAAACAATTTATTTAAAATACTAATATTTTATATAGTCTATATATAATAAAAATGTGATTTTTATTGTAAAACAATTTATTTAACACATGAACTTCATTTAACACATGAATTTCTATTCAACACATGAATATAGTTTCAACACATGAAAATAATTCTAATACATGAATATTATTGAAAATTTCGACAGCATAACGGCAGGGTAATTAAAACCGGCACTGTCCCTAGTACGGTTCCTCGCTCTACCTTAAAACCTCGCGGTTTTTGACAATGGGGATTTTCAATATCTAGTTCGCACGCAGGCAAATTTCCTATATACTAATCCTATTGGGATTTCAATCAAAATCAATCATTTCAATTCAACCATTCATGACATTCACCAAATTTCACATCAACCAATAATCCAAACTATATCACAACCAATAAATATCGTCCATGGTCTGTGGACGAAGGGAGTATATATATATATTCGTATATAAATATATTTCGATTTCATTTCAACATCATTTAAATTTATTTCAACGCATATATAATTTTTACAACGCATATATAACTTATACATCGAACATACAACTTATAAAACGCTTATACATGAGGTGTACAACGCTTATTAACTCATACATCGACTATATAATTTATACATCGTCGTTTCCATATAGTTTATAAATTATAAATCTCACATTGGGTTCCACTCCACCAAAAATTGCAGAAGGCTCAGAAAAATATGCGGTCTCTTCTAGAATGTAGAAGACGTCCACACGAGTCCACTGTCTCTTGTTTCACTGGATTTCGAGTTCGTATGAGAAAGATATGGTTTTATAAACGTTAATGACATTTTAAAGTTAATTAATAAATTAATTCATTAAAAATAAACCTTTCTTCTTCAATCCAATGTACAGGTCGACGCTCAAATAAATAGTTCGATCCCTAGGGTTTGAATTTTCATGAACATCGAGACGTCGGACGTCGATCGCCTGTGACCACCTGGAGCGCCGCTCGCTCACCTCCCCGCGCCCCCAAGGGCGTTGAGATCGATCCCCCTACGACATCGGAAAATGTCACCTAACGGCATCACTTCTTGCCCAAAATTCGCTCTCAGTTTTGCACGATAATCCACCAAACAGGTAGGGATGGAAAGAGCTTGGAGATTTATGATTTTTGTTTTGAAATCTTCGGAAATCACTGATGGGATTTGGAGAAAAATCGGATTGAATTTTTGAACAACCCTAGCCCTTGATTTTCAACTGACGGCGGCTTCAAAGGATTCTAGGGTTTTGTACGAAATTAATTTATATTTTTAATTATTTAATTTTCGAAAATACTGGTTTTTACATCTGAACTCCAAATAAAACCCAACGACTGTCGCCCCTAGCCAAATACCCCCATTCCGAACACAACGGGATATGTCTGGTAAGCAAATTCGGCGGTTACGATCAGTTTTTCTTTAAATTACAATATAAAACATTCAATATTTGATTTGAACGTACATTTCAATTTGACGGGGCCAAATACTGATTCTAAAAATTCCCAAAAAAATAAATCTAGCTATGTTTTGACGATACGGTCCCAACAAAACTAGTTTCGTCGAATTCTGAGACCGTTTGAAAAATGGCCATTTTTTGGTCGATCCAATTTAACAGAAATTCACCAAACACATTTACTTTTGCCACGCTCACATAATAACTTCAAAAATTATGAAATTTGAAACCTAGCAATAATTTGACATCCCGGATCCAACAAAAGTGGTTTCGTCGAATTCCGAGGTCGTTTGCAAAATGTCTATTTTCACGGGCTATATAAATTCTATAGCGACCTTTTTGAAAATTCATTTGGCCATAACTTTTGACTCCCGCTATGAAACTTCGATTTTTCAGATTCGTTAGAAAGATATTCATAAACAGATTTAAATATTTTTGGTTTCACTAAAATACGTTTTATTTTGCACCCGGTACAGTCAGTCAAAGTTTGAATTTCAATTTTGAAACTGCCGCGTCATTTCAGTCCTTGTTTATAATTTAAAATAATTAAATTTACTTTCAAACATCGATTCAAACTTACTATCGTTATTATTTAAAATATTTATTTTAAATATTTAAAATATTTATTTTAAATATTCAAAATCCACTAAAATAGCCAAATTAAAAATTTTAAACTGGCTCAGATTTTCCGGGTTGTTACAATCTCCCCCACTTAAAACTTTTCGTCCCCGAAAAGGAACAAAGTCGAAAGTGGTTTAATTAACCAACCCTACATTCCTTCTGGCTTCAATTCTCCAAATTTTCAGTTTCTAAGAATTTTCAAGTTCTTCAAAAATTTGGCTAACACCCTAAATTTTCGAAAAATTTCGCCATAACCTCCTTTGTACGGGGGACTTCGGGATATTTCAAATAGCCTCCCATGGCCCTCACCAATCCAAAAGAAAAAGGAAAAGCCAAGCGGCTAGCCAATCGGCTCATAAAATCATCAAATCCCAAGAAATACAGTAAACATGTACCTATTTGTCGGGCAAACAATTTTATTCCTCTACTTAGCTATTTATCCATAACCTGTTCACACATATATAATGCACATATATATATTTCTATCAATTTCTAAATTAGTTCAATACTTGATTCACTTGCGTACATTTAACTTCATTCTCTTACTGATTAAATTAACTACCATTCTAATAATTTAATTAATCACATCCACAATCACACAACACAACCAACAATCAATTTGTTTTTAACTTTTCAAAAATATACCAAATAATTCATATACTCTTTTGAAAATCTTTCAGACTATATAATTAAAAAGTTTACATGCATGAAAAGAAAACAACAACAAAGTAGAGAACAAAATGGTAATGCAAAGATATGGTAAATGTACCTTGCACCAGAGTCAATCAGAGATATCCACCCTGCACTTAGGATAGGCTTTCTTAATGCTTTCCTCTGTTTCCCAAGTACAATCTCGGATCTCCACTCCATTGCACTTTGACTAAGTGAACCTTCTTGTTCCTCAGTTCTTTGGTTTCTTTGCCAATTATCTTTTGCGGCTCTCTTCTCACAGCCAATTCTGGAGTAATTTCTATATCCCATTGCGCTACTTCTTCCACGATCAAGTCTGGATCATGAACATGCTTTCGAAGTTAAGATACATGAAACACATTATGTACTGCAGGCAACCAATCAGGTAATTGAACCCTACAAGCTAGAGTTCCAACCCGTTCCAGAATAGGAAACGGACCAATAAATTTAGGCGCTAATTTCCCTGTTTTACCGAACCGGATAACTCCTCTCATCGGAGATACTTTCAAATATACATAGTCGCCAACAGCAAATGATATATCTCTTCTTCTCTTATCTACATAGGATTTCTGTCGGCTTTGAGCGGCGAGTAATCATTTCTTAACGAAATTGACTTTATCCGCAGCTTCGCGAATCATATATGGTCCCAATACAAGTCTATTACCAGGTTCTACCCAACAAGCAGGAGATCGGCACAGTCTACCATACAATGCTTCGAATGGTGACATTGTCAGGCTCACTTGGTAGCTGTTGTTGTATGAGAACTCGGCCAAATGCAAATGGTCTTCCCATGATCCGCCGAAATCAATAATACAAGCCTGCAATAAATCTTCAAGAATACGGTTCACCCTCTCAGTTTGACCATCTGTTTGAGGATGATATGCGGTGCTCAAGTTCAGTTTCGTTCCTAATTCTGCTTGGAATGCTTCCCAGAATTTACTAGCAAAAATCGGGTCACGGTCACTAACGATGCTCATGGGAACTCCATGCAGTCTAATAATTTCTTTGAAATAAACCTGCGCCAGACTCTGAGCAGTTCTATTCGATTTGACAGGTATGAAATGGGCGGTCTTCGTGAAACGATCTACGATCACCCAAATGTTGTCATTTCCTTTCCTGGTCCTGGGCAAACCATCTATGAAGTCCATAGAAATCTGTTCCCACTTTCCACTTGGAACTTCCAAAGGTTGCAACAATTCAACGAGCTTCTGTTGATCGCTTTTGACTTGCTGACAGGTGGAACACCGGCTAACATATATAGAGATATCTCTTTTCATTGCCTTCCACCAGAAAGTTCGCTTGAGGTCATTATACATTTTACTAACCCCTGGGTGGATACTCAACTTGGACTTGTGACACTCGTCCAATACTTCTCTTTTGAGCTCAATGTTGTCGGGAACACAAATTCTACCTTTCAATCTCAGAACTCCTGCGCCATCCACTTTGAAACTGGAGACTTTGCCCTCTTGAATTCTTCTGATCATCTCCTTAATAAAACTATCGTCTTTCTGAAGAATAGTTATTTTATCAATCAACGATGGTGTAATGATAATACTGGCGATGATCACATTCTTCCTACTGAGCGCATCAGCTACAACATTGGCTTTTCCCGGAGTATATAAAATATCCAGACCATAAGCTACGAGAAATTCTAACCAACGCTGCTGCCTCATATTCAGATCCTTCTGGGTGAATAAATATTTCAATGATTGGTGATCAATGTATAATTCAAACTTCTCACCCAATAGATAATGCCTCCAGATTTTCATAGAAAACACGATCCCTAGCAATTCAAGATCATGAGTTATATAATTCTTTTCATGTGGTTTCAATTGACGGCTAGCATAAGCGACTACATGGCCTCTTTGCATTAACACTGCACCAAGGCCTTCTTTAGAAGCATCGGTCCAGACTTTCAAACCCTGCTTGCTGTCAATAATTGTGAGCACTGGAGCAGTAATCAATTTTAACTTCAACTCCTGGAAAGCTGCCTCACATTCGGTAGTCTAGTTGAACCTCGAATGTTTCTTAGTAAGCTTTGTTAAGTGACTGGATATCTTCGAGAAATTCTTAACAAACTTCCAATAATAACTAGCCAATCCGAGAAAACTTCTGACTTCTGTGGGCGTACGAGGCTGTTTCCAATTCTGAATAGCAGTGATTTTACTGGGATCCACTGAAATTCCTTGTTTTGACACGACGTGGCCAAAAAATTTGACATCTTCTTGCCAGAATATACATTTGGAAAATTTGGCTTTTAAAACATTCTTTCTCAGAATTTCTAACACTTGTTCCAAATGTTTTTCATGCTCGCTTTCTGACTTGGAGAAGATCAGTATATCATCAATGAAAACCAGAACAAATTTATTCAATACTCCTCTGAATACCCGGTTCATTAGATCGACAAAATAAGCTGGAGCGTTACATAAGTCGAACGGCATTACTAACCACTCGTAGAATAAATCTGGGCCTCTGAATGCTGTCAAACGAACACACTCTTCGACAATACGAAGCTGATGGAAACTTGTAGCTAGGTCCATTCGAGAAAATACTTGTGCTCCATTCAATCGGTCCAACAAATCATCAATCCGCGGCAATGGATATTTGTTTTTCAGCGTCTGCTTATTCAAGTCACGATAATCTACACATAGTCTGAGAGTACCATCTGACTTCGGGACAAATACCACTGCTGCTTCCCAATCAGAGAAACTAGGCCTGATCAGACCTTTCCATACTAGCTGTCGAGTTTGATTATCCAACTCTTCTTTCTCCTTCAAGGTCATTCTTCGAATAGCGTGAACTACTGGCCTTGCATTCGGAACTAAAGAGATTTTAAAATCAATTTCTCTCTGTGGAGGTAAGCTAACAACTTCTTCGAACACATCCGCATAGTTCTTAACAACTGGGATATTTTCAATGTCGACCGGAATATTCCCGGGAACGACAGGAACAGGTTCTAACTGAGCAGGAGAAACAACTAAAGCTTCCCAGAAATCTTTTCTATCAGAATTTGGGCCTTCACATGGAATGGTTATATAGTCACCTGATTTAATCTTCACCTTAACGACTCTGTCGGCGCATTTAACCTCAGCTTCATATTTGGTTAACCAGTCCAAACCCAGGATAAGATCAAATTCTGTAAAATTCATGACGATCGCGATAGTAGGGAACCGATAACGGGAAAAAGAAATAGGCACTCCACAAACCCAATTAAGATCAAGGGAACCCCCAATCGGATTATGAACAGTCATCGGTGCTTTGAGCTTCTTCAAATTCAAATCCAGTTTCTTAACCGCATTCTTTGCAACAAAGCTTCGCGACGCGCCTGTATCAAACAGTACTTTAACTGGAATATCTTTGACAGTAAGTATGCCTTCTAAAACATCTGGCCTTTCCTGACTAGATGAGGATGCAGGAATTTCTACTACTTTATTTACCTGTACCATTTCAGGTTTCTTGAACAGCTGGCAAGCCTTTGAGAGGTGACCAGTCCCTTGGCACTGACTACATTTTCTATTCTCTCGAAACTTGCCCTTGTTTACAGATTTATCTTTCTTTCTTTCGTTCCAAGATTTGCAATTTATCGCCAAATGTCCTCGCCTATTGCAGCTCGAGCATGTGGTAGTCGTTATTGGCACTTCCTCAGATTTATCCTTTATCCTATGGACTCTAGGCTTCTTTCTGGCCCTAGACATCGTACTTGGCTCAACCTGTGTACTTGTCTCTAGGCTATCAGTTTCAGTTTTCCTTTTGTTGCTCGAACTGACTTCCTCTTCGTCGACTAAAAGACCTCGATTATTTAGATCTTCATACTGATAAGCCATGTATATCATTTCAGAAAAAGGAAGCTTCACATGGCCCATTACCTTATTCTGGTATTTTCTTTGAAGACCATTAATAAACCTCAGATTCTTCCTCTTCGGATTTTTAATTAGATGAGGGGCAAAATGAGAAAATTCATTGAATTTCTTATGAAATTCCGGAATGGTCATATCTCCTTGTATTAGGTAATAAAATTCATCACATAACTACTCAGTCGCTTCTGGAGGAATAAATTTTTCACTGAAAATATCTTTGAATCTATCCCAGGTGATATCACCTTCTGGATTATTTTTAATAATCGAATCCCACCAGAACAAAGCTTCTTCTTTGAGTGCCCAAGATGCCAGTAATCTTTTTTGGTCATCACTCACTTTTAAACCTTCAAATATTTTCTCAGAAGAACAAATCCAAGCTTTTGTTTCCATAATGGATTCTTTGCCCAAGAATGGTGATCCACCCAGATTTCGATACCTCTTTACCAGAGCCTCAATATTTGGGTCTGTATTACTTCTTCTGTTTCTGCCACTCATTTTCTAGTGCATCTGCAAATAGAAGACTAAGTGTCAGGTCAACAGAAAAGATATCTCAAAACATAGAAACATATACTTGAATGTAAATGAGTCCATCGAGGTGTATTTCATTCTGCTATACTCATACTAGGATATTACTGATCCTATCTTTATTGAGTCATTCGTCTTAGAACACTACTGGTCCTATTTCTGACGAGTTCATTCATATGTTATATTCCAGAATTAAGCTTAACCAAAGCTCTGATACCACGTTTCTGACGACCCAAAACCCCGTAAGACGGTGGCGAGGGTGATCTTTGGAATATAACACATAAACAGAGAATAACATAACAGAAATAAATAAATACACCAGATAATGTACAATAGAATACACTGGATAAACATAATCATTAGAGTTACACAGTATACGGGATCATACTTAGTACAAATACAGTTCAGCTATACATAAATGTCTACAGCGGAAAACAAACATAATATGTACAATAGGAGCTGAACAACATAAAAAGAGATAAATGATAGAATCCATCTTCAGCTCCAGCTATCCAGAAAGAGCCTGCTAAAACCTAAATACAAGGCTTCCCGTGTAGAAAAGGGGCACCCGAGTTTGCAAGTGAAATAAACTATGAGTCAGTCATGGGACTGGTATGAGAAATCTACTTAACACATTTTTCAATATGGCTAATCACAGGACCATGCCATTTTCGCAGAACGGGTTTACTCCATTGGATTGCCAGTGCTTTAAAACAAATAGATCTTTTAAACATCGCAATGCTTTTTATAAAAATGAAGCCATTATAAGACTCAGTTCCCATCACACAATGCAACACAAACCGAAGGACAGAGTTTTACCTTATAATGGCCAAAATATGCTTGATACGAATAAAACAAATCATTTGATATTATTGCTAGTGTTTATATGTTTCAAAAACAATTTCAATTCATAAGTATCAATCATAGACGGCATTAATGCCCCATACCACTATGTCGCCATATATAGGTATACAATCACAACCGCACGGTATCGTATTTGGAAATTGGATTTCCGTCATGAACCAGGGCAAAAGATAGTCCTTACCGAATTCGAGATGCTCTAGCCCACCCTTCAGTATCAGAGCTCGAGTGACCCTTGGATCGTCAGGGCCGGTCCACCGATGTGGATTAAAATTCCTGAACACTGCGTTTCCCCTCCCTATGGGGTGTCATTGGTCATATCCGACCACACCATCGGCTCCGAAGAGACCGAAGCAAACCGAGGCCTCGCTTTCCATCATCCACATAAGTAAAATACCCGGGCGTGCAAAACCCAAAGCACCACTCCTAGCTAGAAGGAAACGCATGTCCTCCCTGAGGTCCTTCTCCCGTTTCTGGCTCATACCGAGGTGTGAGGCTCGCGAAACAACGTTATACACAAAGCTGTGCCACACAGGCCGTGCTTTGATCATCAACCACAAGACTTTTCTTTTTCAACAGAAGCCTTGATCATCTGCCACTTAGGCATGCCACACAGGCAATTCACTCTATGCGACTGATTTCTATCGATATATAACCTCTAAGCTCGTACGTCTCAGAGAAGCGCCTTAAGCAAGAGAATAAATTCTCCGCCGCCAAGCAGATATATATTTAATAGAGATCAATCAACACAGAACAAAATCCAATGTCAGACACACAGTCCATTTACAAGTTCGTTCTGGGTCTGAACGAAACCGGAGGAACTCAATACCTCGCATATCCGTACAATCAACAAGTACGTCCGGACGGCTACTACTTCAACCCCTTCAAGGTAGCTACTCCCATCATGAGCATCAGTAGCACCCCTCCATTAGATGTGAAGATCATCGGTCTTGCACCGTCTTCATATCCTCGACTTTCACTCGTCGATCAATTATTTGAAATGAGAATTAACTCGGCCTTTTCAAATAATTCACGTATATTTAGAATTTCAAATCAATTCATTTCAATGGTTAAATTATTCGATATCACTAATTAAATTCGTTAATGTAATTTTCACGCCAAATACATTCAACCATCGAATATCACATAAACCGAGCAAATTCATTTTATTTCCATTCCATATCTTTTATAATATTTTATCACGATTTATCGCTATTTTTATTTATTTAAAAATAGTCAATTCATTCAAAACAACGCTTCAGGCCATAACGCGGCCGTGACGCTGTTTTTCTTCAGATTTGATTTACACATATCTGGAAATCTAACCGTTGGATCTTCACAAATTTTATATCATTAGAAAGATCTTTTCAAAACGAATCCAACGGTTTCAGTTTCGGGAAAATCCGACGGTCGTGTAACGACCCTGAATTTTGGGGCCAAGTTAAAATTTATTTTAAGTGATTTTATATGAGTTTTGATATTTAAAATAATCTATTTTAAATAATAAGGATCACAAATTTGGTTCAAATCGAAGTTAGAATGAATAAATTAATTTTAAATATAAAAAGAGCTAGAAATGGCGCGGTAGTTTGAAAAGTCAAACTTGAACTTTGACTAACCATACAGGATGCAAAATTTAACGGATTTTAGTAAAACCAAAAATATTAGAATCTATTTAAAAATATCTTTTCAACGAATCCGAAAAATCGAAATTTCATAGCGGAAATCAAAAGTTATGGCTAATTCAATTTTTAGAAAGGTCGGTGGGTAATTTGCATAGGACAAAAATGCTACTTTTCACATATGTAGGAATTTGAACTCGAAACCACTTCCATTGGTTTCAGAATGATGTTTCTGCATTGAAAAACAGTAAACACGTATATGTTTCGAGTTTCAGAAAATATTTGTTTAAAAATGTATTTTTAATATTAAATATATTCGCCTTGAAAATAGCCATTTTTCAAAAAGTCTCAGAATCAAACGAAATAAATTTTGTTGGGTTCGTATCATCAAAACAAAGCTAAAAATGATTTTTTGGTAATTTTTAGAATTAATATATAATTATAATTGATTTTTCAGCATAAACGGGCAAATTTTTGACTTTAAAAATTCATTAAAAATTCAAATGGGCTCAGAATTGAACGAAATTAATTTTCATAGGTCCACAGCATCAAAACATGGCTAAGTATATTTTTCGAGAATTTTTGAAGTTAATTTGAGACCTCGGTGAATTTTCACGTACGGTACACATTAAAATATTAATAAAATAATGTATTTATTCCAAAACGCATAGCATACCTCGGAACTGGACCCCGGGACATAGCCCATTGTGTTCAGAAGGCCTCAAAACCTTAAGAACGACAGTAAGCGGGCCTAAATCGGAGTTTGGACCAAAACGGGCCTTAACGGGCTAATTACATAATTAGTTAACCCTAATATAATATTATAAAATTCGGATTTTACTGTTCATCCTCCATCTTCAGCCGACACCTCTTCATGCTGAACCCATCATGGCTGAAAACTTCAAACCCTCATAACTCTTTCATTTCTCAACGAAAATTAGCGTGTGAGTACACGTTTCGAAGCTCTCGCCGAGCTCTTCGATCTCCGACAAGTCCCGTCCCTTTCCGTCGCCTGAGCCGCCCGCACCGAAGCCTCAAAGCCGCCGCCGTTTTCTGTCCGCCGCCCCCTGTAGGTCCCGCTGCACCTCACTACCTTCTGGCCGTGCATAGACCTCTCGTAGCCGGTCCTTCTCCAACAAACGGCGTCCAAAACCGTTCAGTAAATCAAAAGTTATCGGGATTTGAAGTTTTGAACAAATTCTGAAATGAGGTATGCTTCAGATTTTGCGACGCTTTTAAGCGTTGCTGCAGCAGTTGTTAAAAGTCTGTTTGATTTAAAACATTGATAACTTATGCATACGAACCCCGTTTCTGAAAATTTCAGATCCGACATGACCGTGAGGACGAGTAGTATTTGCTGAGACCGATTGGAGCGTTCTGAAAATTTATTTGGATTTATTTTAATTATTATCCAATCAAAGGTGAGAGTTCACTTCTATTTTAATTAATTTAATTTAATTCATAATATGCGATGTGAACCTGCTATGAACAAATGCGATGTGAATCAGCTATGACCAAACCTCTGTATGTATGCTAGATCTAATGTTGTGAGTATTCACTTTATTTAAATTAATTATAGATCTATTATTTGATGTATGAAGTATGATGTTTGAATTGTATGGTTGATGTTTTGAATGATTAGAAATAGTAGATCTGAAATTTATCATCGATGAATATATTTGCTGTTGTTATGTTTCATGGAAAAATAAGATTAGCGATGTGTGTATGACATGAAAACTTGAATCACTATAGAGGTAGGAAATTTAAGTTGGACGATGTTAATATGACATGAAACAAAAGTTAGAGATTTTATTGTTTTTATAAAAAGATTATATTTTTATTGATTATATAAAAAGTTATATATTTTGTTGTTATAAACAAAAGACCACATTTTTATTGCAAACATATAAAAGTATATGTTTTGTTGATTTAATAAGATGGATAGATTTTACATTTGAAATTTGTAAATATAGTTGCAATGAAAAACGGTGTTTAATTTTACATTAGAAATATGTAAATATGAAAATGCATTGATATGAAGAATAACATTTTTGTCATGTGATAAATATAAAATGCACTGTAAGGAAAATAACATTTTTGTTTAAATGTTAAAAATAGAAATTTCATCATATGAAATTATTCACCGTATGATTGATTGACATTATTTCTTTAATGTTAAAGATAAGATAATTTTTATCGTAGGAAGGTATCATTTTTGTTAATGTAATAAGAAGAGTGGAAATTTACATTGTACAAAAAGATTGAATTTATATTTTTAATATAAGGATTAAATTTACATGGTAAGGGAAGTTAGCATTTTGTTAATATTATATATAAAATGTGCATTGTAGGAAAAATAGCATTTTGTTAATATTAAATATAAAATGTGCATTGTATGGAAAATAGCATTTTGTTAATATTATATAGAAAATATGCATTCTATGTAAAATAGCATTTTTTGTCATATTAAAATTAGATAAATGCATTGTATGTGAATAGTATTTTTGTCATTTTTATTTGATGTTTAACATATAAGAATGCATTGTATGTGAATAGTATTTTTGTCATTTTTATTTGATGTTTAACATATAAGAATGCATTGTATGTGAATAGAATTTTTGTCATTTTTATTTAATGTTTAACATATAAGAATGCATTGTATGTGAATAGTATTTTTGTCATTTTTATTTAATGTTTAACATATAAGAATGCATTGTATGTGAATAGTATTTTTGTCATTTTTATTTAATGTTTAACATATAAGAATGCATTGTATGTGAATAGTATTTTTGTCATTTTTATTTAATGTTTAACATATAAGAATGCATTGTATGTGAATAGTATTTTTGTCATTTTTATTTAATGTTTAACATATAAGAATGCATTGTATGTGAATAGTATTTTTGTCATTTTTATTTAATGTTTAACATATAAGAATGCATTGTATGTGAATAGTATTTTTGTCATTTTTATTTAATGTTTAACATATAAGAATGCATTGTATGTGAATAGTATTTTTGTCATTTTTATTTGATGTTTAACATATAAGAATGCATTGTATGTGAATGGTATTTTTGTCATTTTTATTTAATGTTATAAAAATATAAATTTGCATCGTATGATAAAATAGCATTTTGTAAAAAATGAAAATATTTACCGTATGATTGATTGATACTTATTTTGTTAAAGATGAAAATGTCACTGTATGATTCATTAACATTATTTTTAATGTTATGTATTAAGAAAATGAACCATATGAGATTAACATTCGTTTTTGTTAATATTAGAATTATAGAAAATTTTCACCGTGTGTTGAACTGACATTTGTGTCAATGTTAGAATGGGAAGTTTTCATCGCATGTAAGATTAACATTTATTTTTAATGTTAACAAATATGAAATGTAGGCATGTAAGATTAACATTTATTTTTTTATGTTAATAAATATGAAATATAATGCATATAAATAAACATTTATTGTTAATGTTAATAAAAAGGAAAATATATTGTAGGTTAGATTAACATTTATTTTTAATGTTAATTAAAAGGAAATGAATGCATATTAAATTAACATTCATTTTGATTGTTATATAAAAAGAAAGGATGATTTAGCATTATTTTTAATGTTAAGATAAAAGTATTTTCATTTTATGTAAATTTAACATTACTTTCAATGTTAAAACAGAAAACGCATTGTATGTAAATGTAACTTTATTCTTAATGTTAATTAAGAAGGAATTTGCATTGTAAGATAAATGTACATTATTTTATTATGTATATGAAAAGAAAACTCACCTCGTAGGAAAAATACACATTATCCATAATGTGTATAAAAAAAAAAAGAGAATTTACCTCGTAGGAAAAAATGTACATTATTTGTAAATGTATATGAAAAGGAAATTTACACCGTAGGATGATTTACCATTATTTTTAATATTAAAAGAAAAGAATTTTCATTTCATGTAAATTTAACATTAGTTTCAATGTTAATAAATAGAAGGTGCATGGCATGTAAATGTAACTTTATTTTAATGGTTATTAAAAGAGAATTGGCATTGTAAGATTTTATACATTATTTATAATGTAAACAGAAAAGAGAATTTGCATTGTAAGATAATAAACATTATTTATAATGTAGATAAAAAGAGAATTTACCTCGAAGGAAACATATACATTATTTTAATGTTGAAAAAAGAAATGAAACTGTATGTAAGAATTAACATTATTTTTAATGTTAAATAAAAAGAAATGAAATGGAGGAAAGATTTACATTATTTATAATGTATAAAGAGAGTTTACACCATGGAAAAATGTTCATTGTTCATAATGAAATGGGAAAAGAAATATATAAAGAAATTAATGGAATGGTATGTTATAATTTTCATTTTCGAATGTAAATTATAAAATATAAAAATAAATAATAATAAATTAAAAGAAAAGGTTCATCGTCTAATTCTAAATTATATTGTCATGTAAGTAGAAAAGTAAAAGATAAGAGAAACGACAGTTATATATAGGAGCGACGAGTTAAACGAACTATTTATGTGTGTATATATATATATATATATATATATATATATATATATATATATAATTAAACGAATTGAGCGCGGTAGTTCGCGTTTTGAAATCGAACTTTTAAACGAATATACCGGAAGATCCGACCGTCGGATTTTCCCAAAACTGAAACCGTTAGGACCGTCTTGGAAAAATCTTTCCAACGATATATGCTACGCTAGAATCCAACGGTTAGATTTTGAGGAAAGTGAAAAACAAAATTGATGGAAAACAGCGCCAAGGTCGTCCTTGACCTGAAGAGTCGTTAAATAAGGAATTAATTATATTAAATAATTAAGGCAAGAATTAATCGTTATAAAATAAAATAACGATATGAAATATGTTTTTCTCAAAATATATGAATGCGAGATTATTTGGAAAGACCGGGTTAATCCCATTCCAAATGATCGTATGATTTCAAGAATTCAAGTATGAAGACGGCGTATGAAGACCGTAAATCTCCCCTCGAATGGACAACGATCAAGACTCTGAGTTGGTTTGATCCCAATTCAAGGGTCGGGGTAATTGCCCAAACGTACGTGTTGATTTCACGGGTTTGACCCTAGTTCAGACCTAGAGCATGGGTATAAATGGATAGTGTGTCTGACATCGTACCCCACAAAATATTATGTTGTTGATATTCAGTTAATATATAAACGATTGGTGGCAGAGAATTTATTCTCTACTTAACACCCGTTTATATAGTGACGGAAGATCAATAGTACGGTATGGAGTGACGGTGTGGCATACTAAGATGCAATGATCAGGGTTTCTTGTTGAAAAGCAGAACCTTGTGGTATGAAGAACATGACTTCACGAGCCTCACAAACCGGTAGAGTCTAAAAAGGGGGAAGGGAACGCAGGGAAAGTAGCACGTTTCTTTCTAGTTAGTAGTCATTTTACTTTTGGAGGATGATGAAATGAGGCGCCTCGGATAGGTCCTATAGGACCGGGGAACGTGTACTTAGGAATAACTAATCCTCTAAGCTGTATGTGAGGACCGGCCCTGCCATTTCCAAGGGTTAACTGCGGGTAATCCTGAGGCATTAACTAGAGTGTCTCGAATCGGTAAGGAGTCCTCCCTAGCCTGGACTCATGATGGAAACCCAAATTTCCAATACGACCCCGACGGATTTGATTGTATTACTAGTATGGAGGCATAATATATGGTACCTATGCTTCCTAGGATTGATACTTATAATTTGAATTGTTTTGAAACCATATACACTAATAATAGTATTAGTTACGTATTTGGCGTATTTAGCATGTTTAACCACCATAAGGTAAAACTCTATCCTCTTGGTGTGCGTTGCATTGTGTGATGGGACCTGAGTCTTATGGTGGTTCCATTTTTCAAAAGACATTGCGTTGTTGACGACTTATTTAATCATTTATTATGACACTTTAAATTACGCACGGCAGTCCCTTAGAGTAAACCCGTTCCGCGTTAGCGGCGTGGTCTTTTGGATTTGCCTTATTTTTATTAGTATAAGTTATTTAAGAATTCTCACACCAGTCCCTCGACTGATCCATAGTTTGTTTCACCTTTTTGCAAACTTGGGTGCCCTCTCTTCTACACGGGCAGCCAAGTAGACAGGTTCATTCTTTGCTTGGAGCTTTTCTTTGAAGCTGCTTATTTTCTCTCTCTTGGATTCTGCTTGGGAGAAGAGGTGATGACTTGGAGCTTGAAGACTTTTTGTTTCTATTGGCATCTATTCTTTTCTTTTTAGACATCAAACTTATTTCTTTTCTGCAAACTTGTTGTAATAGCTTAGATTCTGTGACTGTGGATTTTCTGTGATTGATGACATTATATTTTTCCGCTGCTATAATGTTATTACTCTATGAATCTCCTTTGCTATATTGTATCTGTGTTCTGTTTTATTGTATTTATGTTGTATTCCATATGATTTCTCCTTGCTTTCACCCGTGGAAGTTTGGGGTTATCACAGTTGGTATCAGAGCTTTGGTTTACAAAGCGGAGTACAACATATCTATAATAATTCGTTTACGTAGAATCACTATATTCTATGGCGAACAGTTCATGAGATACATAATAGCCAATCATTTTATCGTCATCTTTTCATTCATCCTTCGATCTTTTCTATCTCTTAGAATCACCATTTCAGTTTTTTTGACTCTTCCCTTGATCGTGCATTCGAAGAAGACTAAGTGAAGTGGCGATGCTCAATTGGTACACGTGTACGAAGGAGCGAAAGGACCAACTTCTTCGGTGGAAGGCCTGATGTTATAGGCGGTACTATTTCTGTTAAAACGTTTCAACATTCTCTGTGTTTATTCTTCCTCTTTTCCTCTTCTATTTTTCTTTTTCCTTTTCGGGGACGAAAAGTTTTTAAGTGGCGGAGACTGTAACGACCCTGAATTTTGGGGCCAAGTTAAAATTTATTTTAAGTGATTTTAAATGAGTTTTGATATTTAAAATAATCTATTTTAAATAATAAGGATCACAAATTTGGTTCAAATCGAAGTTAGAATGAATAAATTAATTTTAAATATAAAAAGAGCTAGAAATGGCGCGGTAGTTTGAAAAGTCAAACTTGAACTTTGACTAACCATACAGGATGCAAAATTTAACGGATTTTAGTAAAACCAAAAATATTAGAATCTATTTAAAAATATCTTTCCAACGAATCCGAAAAATCGAAATTTCATAGCGGAAATCAAAAGTTACGGCTAATTCAATTTTTAGAAAGGTCGGTGGGTAATTTGCATAGGACAAAAATGCTACTTTTCACATATGTAGGAATTTGAACTCGAAACCACTTCCATTGGTTTCAGAATGACGTTTCTGCATTGAAAAACAGTAAACACGTATATGTTTCGAGTTTAAGAAAATATTTGTTTAAAAATGTATTTTTAATATTAAATATATTCGCCTTGAAAATAGCCATTTTTCAAAAAGTCTCAGAATCGAACGAAATAAATTTTGTTGGGTTCGTATCATCAAAACAAAGCTAAAAATGATTTTTTGGTAATTTTTAGAATTAATATATAATTATAATTGATTTTTCAGAATAAACGGGCAAATTTTTGACTTTAAAAATTCATTAAAAATTCAAACGGGCTCAGAATTGAACGAAATTAATTTTCATAGGTCCACAGCATCAAAACATGGCTAAGTATATTTTTCGAGAATTTTTGAAGTTAATTTGAGACCTCGGTGAATTTTCACGTACGGTACACATTAAAATATTAATAAAATAATGTATTTATTCCAAAACGCATAGCATACCTCGGAACTGGACCCCGGGACATACCCTATTGTGTTCAGAAGGCCTCAAAACCTTAAGAACGACAGTAAGCGGGCCTAAATCGGAGTTCGGACCAAAACGGGCCTTAACGGGCTAATTACATAATTAGTTAACCCTAATATAATATTATAAAATTCGGATTTTACTGTTCATCCTCCATCTTCAGCCGACACCTCTTCATGCTGAACCCATCATGGCTGAAAACTTCAAACCCTCATAACTCTTTCATTTCTCAACAAAAATTAGCGTGTGAGTACACGTTTCGAAGCTCTCGCCGAGCTCTTCGATTTCCGACAAGTCCCGTCCCTTTCCGTCGCCTGAGCCGCCCGCACCGAAGCCTCAAAGCCGCCGCCGTTTTCTGTCCACCGCCCCCTGTAGGTCCCGCCGCACCTCACCACCTTCTGGCCGTGCATAGACCTCTCGTAGCCGGTCCTTCTCCAACAAACGGCGTCCAAAACCGTTCAGTAAATCAAAAGTTATCGGGATTTGAAGTTTTGAACAAATTCTGAAATGAGGTATGCTTCAGATTTTGCGACGCTTTTAAGCGTTGCTGCAGCAGTTGTTAAAAGTCTGTTTGATTTAAAACATTGATAACTTATGCATACGAACCCCGTTTCTGAAAATTTCAGATCCGACATGACCGTGAGGACGAGTAGTATTTGCTGAGACCGATTGGAGCGTTCTGAAAATTTATTTGGATTTATTTTAATTATTATCCAATCAAAGGTGAGAGTTCACTTCTATTTTAATTAATTTAATTTAATTCATAATATGCGATGTGAACCTGCTATGAACAAATGCGATGTGAATCAGCTATGACCAAACCTCTGTATGTATGCTAGATCTAATGTTGTGAGTATTCACTTTATTTAAATTAATTATAGATCTATTATTTGATGTATGAAGTATGATGTTTGAATTGTATGGTTGATGTTTTGAATGATTAGAAATAGTAGATCTGAAATTTATCATCGATGAATATATTTGCTGTTGTTATGTTTCATGGAAAAATAAGATTAGCGATGTGTGTATGACATGAAAACTTGAATCACTATAGAGGTAGGAAATTTAAGTTGGACGATGTTAATATGACATGAAACAAAAGTTAGAGATTTTATTGTTTTTATAAAAAGATTATATTTTTATTGATTATATAAAAAGTTATATATTTTGTTGTTATAAACAAAAGACCACATTTTTATTGCAAACATATAAAAGTATATGTTTTGTTGATTTAATAAGATGGATAGATTTTACATTTGAAATTTGTAAATATAGTTGCAATGAAAAACGGTGTTTAATTTTACATTAGAAATATGTAAATATGAAAATGCATTGATATGAAGAATAACATTTTTGTCATGTGATAAATATAAAATGCACTGTAAGGAAAATAACATTTTTGTTTAAATGTTAAAAATAGAAATTTCATCATATGAAATTATTCACCGTATGATTGATTGACATTATTTCTTTAATGTTAAAGATAAGATAATTTTTATCGTAGGAAGGTATCATTTTTGTTAATGTAATAAGAAGAGTGGAAATTTACATTGTACAAAAAGATTGAATTTATATTTTTAATATAAGGATTAAATTTACATGGTAAGGGAAGTTAGCATTTTGTTAATATTATATATAAAATGTGCATTGTAGGAAAAATAGCATTTTGTTAATATTAAATATAAAATGTGCATTGTATGGAAAATAGCATTTTGTTAATATTATATAGAAAATATGCATTCTATGTAAAATAGCATTTTTTGTCATATTAAAATTAGATAAATGCATTGTATGTGAATAGTATTTTTGTCATTTTTATTTGATGTTTAACATATAAGAATGCATTGTATGTGAATAGTATTTTTGTCATTTTTATTTGATGTTTAACATATAAGAATGCATTGTATGTGAATAGAATTTTTGTCATTTTTATTTAATGTTTAACATATAAGAATGCATTGTATGTGAATAGTATTTTTGTCATTTTTATTTAATGTTTAACATATAAGAATGCATTGTATGTGAATAGTATTTTTGTCATTTTTATTTAATGTTTAACATATAAGAATGCATTGTATGTGAATAGTATTTTTGTCATTTTTATTTAATGTTATAAAAATATAAATTTGCATCGTATGATAAAATAGCATTTTGTAAAAAATGAAAATATTTACCGTATGATTGATTGATACTTATTTTGTTAAAGATGAAAATGTCACCGTATGATTCATTAACATTATTTTTAATGTTATGTATTAAGAAAATGAACCGTATGAGATTAACATTCGTTTTTGTTAATATTAGAATTATAGAAAATTTTCACCGTGTGTTGAACTGACATTTGTGTCAATGTTAGAATGGGAAGTTTTCATCGCATGTAAGATTAACATTTATTTTTAATGTTAACAAATATGAAATGTAGGCATGTAAGATTAACATTTATTTTTTTATGTTAATAAATATGAAATATAATGCATATAAATTAACATTTATTGTTAATGTTAATAAAAAGGAAAATATATTGTAGGTTAGATTAACATTTATTTTTAATGTTAATTAAAAGGAAATGAATGCATATTAAATTAACATTCATTTTGATTGTTATATAAAAAGAAAGGACGATTTAGCATTATTTTTAATGTTAAGATAAAAGTATTTTCATTTTATGTAAATTTAACATTACTTTCAATGTTAAAACAGAAAACGCATTGTATGTAAATGTAACTTTATTCTTAATGTTAATTAAGAAGGAATTTGCATTGTAAGATAAATGTACATTATTTTATTATGTATATGAAAAGAAAACTCACCTCGTAGGAAAAATACACATTATCCATAATGTGTATAAAAAAAAAGAGAATTTACCTCGTAGGAAAAAATGTACATTATTTGTAAATGTATATGAAAAGGAAATTTACACCGTAGGATGATTTACCATTATTTTTAATGTTAAAAGAAAAGAATTTTCATTTCATGTAATTTTAACATTAGTTTCAATGTTAATAAATAGAAGGTGCATGGCATGTAAATGTAACTTTATTTTAATGGTTATTAAAAGAGAATTGGCATTGTAAGATTTTATACATTATTTATAATGTAAACAGAAAAGAGAATTTGCATTGTAAGATAATAAACATTATTTATAATGTAGATAAAAAGAGAATTTACCTCGAAGGAAACATATACATTATTTTAATGTTGAAAAAAGAAATGAAACTGTATGTAAGAATTAACATTATTTTTAATGTTAAATAAAAAGAAATGAAATGGAGGAAAGATTTACATTATTTATAATGTATAAAGAGAGTTTACACCATGGAAAAATGTTCATTGTTCATAATGAAATGGGAAAAGAAATATATAAAGAAATTAATGGAATGGTATGTTATAATTTTCATTTTCGAATGTAAATTATAAAATATAAAAATAAATAATAATAAATTAAAAGAAAAGGTTCATCGTCTAATTCTAAATTATATTGTCATGTAAGTAGAAAAGTAAAAGATAAGAGAAACGACAGTTATATATAGGAGCGACGAGTTAAACGAACTATTTATGTATATATATATTATATATATATATATATATATATATATATATATATATATATATATATATATATATATATATATATATAATTATAATTAAACGAATTGAGCGCGGTAGTTCGCGTTTTGAAATCGAACTTTTAAACGAATATATCGGAAGATCCGACCGTCGGATTTTCCCAAAACTGAAACCGTTAGGACCGTCTTGGAAAAATCTTTCCAACGATATATGCTACGCTAGAATCCAACGGTTAGATTTTGAGGAAAGTGAAAAACAAAATTGATGGAAAACAGCGCCAAGGTCGCCCTTGACCTGAAGCGTCGTTAAATAAGGAATTAATTATATTAAATAATTAAGGCAAGAATTAATCGTTATAAAATAAAATAACGATATGAAATATGTTTTTCTCAAAATATATGAATGCGAGATTATTTGGAAAGACCGGGTTAATCCCATTCCAAATGATCGTATGATTTCAAGAATTCAAGTATGAAGACGGCGTATGAAGACCGTAAATCTCCCCTCGAATGGACAACGATCAAGACTCTGAGTTGGTTTGATCCCAATTCAAGGGTCGGGGTAATTGCCCAAACGTACGTGTTGATTTCACGGGTTTGACCCTAGTTTAGACCTAGAGCATGGGTATAAATGGATAGTGTGTCTGACATCGTACCCCACAAAATATTATGTTGTTGATATTCAGTTAATATATAAACGATTGGTGGCAGAGAATTTATTCTCTACTTAACACCCGTTTATATAGTGACGGAAGATCAATAGTACGGTATGGAGTGACGGTGTGGCATACTAAGATGCAATGATCAGGGTTTCTTGTTGAAAAGCAGAACCTTGTGGTATGAAGAACATGACTTCACGAGCCTCACAAACCGGTAGAGTCTAAAAAGGGGGAAGGGAACGCAGGGAAAGTAGCACGTTTCTTTCTAGTTAGTAGTCATTTTACTTTTGGAGGATGATGAAATGAGGCGCCTCGGATAGGTCCTATAGGACCGGGGAACGTGTACTTAGGAATAACTAATCCTCTAAGCTGTATGTGAGGACCGGCCCTGCCATTTCCAAGGGTTAACTGCGGGTAATCCTGAGGCATTAACTAGAGTGTCTCGAATCGGTAAGGAGTCCTCCCTAGCCTGGACTCATGATGGAAACCCAAATTTCCAATACGACCCCGACGGATTTGATTGTATTACTAGTATGGAGGCATAATATATGGTACCTATGCTTCCTAGGATTGATACTTATAATTTGAATTGTTTTGAAACCATATACACTAATAATAGTATTAGTTACGTATTTGGCGTATTTAGCATGTTTAACCACCATAAGGTAAAACTCTATCCTCTTGGTGTGCGTTGCATTGTGTGATGGGACCTGAGTCTTATGGTGGTTCCATTTTTCAAAAGACATTGCGTTGTTGACGACTTATTTAATCATTTATTATGACACTTTAAATTATGCACGGCAGTCCCTTAAAGTAAACCCGTTCCGCGTTAGCGGCGTGGTCTTTTGGATTTGCCTTATTTTTATTAGTATAAGTTATTTAAGAATTCTCACACCAGTCCCACGACTGACCCATAGTTTGTTTCACCTTTTTGCAAACTTGGGTGTCCTCTCTTCTACACGGGCAGCCAAGTAGACAGGTTCATTCTTTGCTTGGAGCTTTTCTTTGAAGCTGCTTATTTTCTCTCTCTTGGATTCTGCTTGGGAGAAGAGGTGATGACTTGGAGCTTGAAGACTTTTTGTTTCTATTGACATCTATTCTTTTCTTTTTAGACATCAAACTTATTTCTTTTCTGCAAACTTGTTGTAATAGCTTAGATTCTGTGACTGTGGATTTTCTGTGATTGATGACATTATATTTTTCCGCTGCTATAGTGTTATTACTCTATGAATCTCCTTTGCTATATTGTATCTGTGTTCTGTTTTATTGTATTTATGTTGTATTCCATATGATTTCTCCTTGCTTTCACCCGTGGAAGTTTGGGGTTATCACAGGTCGGATCTCCCGCACTAATCGTTTGAAGTTACGGTTTCAAAATACGAACTGCAGCGTCGTTATTCGATTTAATTTAATTATATTTATATATATATATAAATATAATCAATTCTGGCCCTGTTTTTCTTCAGATTTGAATTAAACATTCCAGACAATCCAACTGTTCGATCTTTACAAAGTTGGTGCCGTTGGAAAGATATTTCCAAGGCGAACCCAACGGTTGCGGTTTCGGGATAATCCGATGGTTGGATCTCCCGCACTAGCCGTTTGAAATCACGGTTTCAAAACACGAACTGCAGTGTCGTTATTCGATTTAATTTAATTAATTATATATATATAATTCGTTCTTCGATTTCAAAACAATTTTCACTTTATATATTTGATAAAAATGATATTTTTATCATCAAAAATATTTATTCAACACATGAATATTTTTAGCACTTCATATTCACAATAAAAAGGTAGATTTTATTGTTCAATCTATATATTCAACACATGAATGTTTTCGACTTCACACACACGATAAAAATATGATTTTTATCGTTCTAGTCCTTTACTCAACACATGAATATTTTCTATAGTTTAGATATATAATAAAAATGTGATTTTTATTGTAAAACAATTTATTTCAAAACACGATTATTTTATAAAGTCTATACATAAGGTAAAAATGTTATTTTTGGTGTTAAAACAATTTATTTAAAACACTAATATTTTATATAGTCTATATATAATAAAATTGTGATTTTTATTGTAAAACAATTTATTCAACCATGAACTTCATTCAACACATGAATTTCTATTCAACACATGAATATAGTGTCAACACATGAAAATAATTCTAACACATGAATATTATTGAAAATTTCGGCAGCATAACGGCAGGGTAATTAAAACCGGCACCATCCCAAGTACGACTCCTCGCTCTACCTTAAAACCTCGCGGTTTTAGACAATGGGTATTTTCAATATCTAGTTCGCACGCAAGCGAATTTTCCCATATACTAATCCTATTGGGATTTCAATCAAAATCAATCATTTCAATTCAACCATTCATGATATTCATCAAACTTCACATCAACAAATAATCCAAACAATATCACAACCAATAAATATCTAACATGGTATTTGGACGAAGGGAGTATATATATATATATATATATATATATATATATATATTTGTAACAACCCAGAAAATCTGAACTAGTTTGAAAATTTTAAATTGGCTATTTTAGTGAATTTTAGATATTTAAAATAAATTATTTTAAATAATAACGACGAAAAGTATGTTTGAATTGACGTTTGAAAATAAATATAATTAATTCTAATTATAAACAAGGCCTGAAATGGCGCGGTAGTTTCAAAATTTGAACTCAAAGTTTGACTGACTGTACCGGGTGCAAAATAAAACGGATTTTAGTGAAACCAAAAATATTTAAATCTGTTAGTGAATATCTTTCTAACGAATCTGAAAAATCAAAGTTTCATAGCGGGAAGCAAAAGTTATGGCCAAACGAATTTTCAGAAAGGTCGCTATAGAGTTTATATAGCCCGTGAAAATGGCCATTTTGCAAACGACCTCAGAATTCGACGAAACCACTTTTGTTGGATCCGGGATGTCAAATTATTGCTAGGTTTCAAATTTCATAATTTTTGAAGCTAGTATGTGAGCGTGGCAAAGGAAAATGTGTTTGGTCGATTTCTATTAAATTGGATCGACCAGAAAAGGGCCATTTTTCAAACGGTCTCAGATTTCGACGAAACTGGTTTTGTTGGGACTGTATCGTCAAAACATAGCTAGATTTATTTTTCGGGAATTTTTAGAATCAGTATGTGGCCCCGGCAAATTGAAATGTACGTTCAAATTAAATATTGAAAGTTTTATATTTTAATTTGAAGAGAAACTGACTCAAACAGTCGAATGGGCCTACGAAACATATCCCATCTTGTTCGGAATGGGGGTATTTGGCTAGGGACGATAGTCGTTGGGTTTGGATTGGAGTTTGTATGAGACAAGGGGTATTTTCGAATTTTTAAAAATATATAAATAAAAGGAAAAAATCTCATTGGCCCAAACCATCATCTCTCTCCCCGATACCTGAAACCCGACGGCGAAGAAAGCTTCTTCCCTTCTCTCCTCGATTCCTCCAAATCCACGCATCTATAGCTTTCCCTCTAGTTGAAGAAATTGTAGATCTCCTCTCCACCTTCAAATCCATATATAGTTTGTATTTTTTCGTTCAGAATTGGGGGACAAATCAAGTTCGAAAGTTTTGAACTTCTACCTCCCGCCGACGTCAGCTCCGACCACCGGAGTAGGCCGCTCCATCGTCGGTCTGGGCGCCCTCCGACCGCCTATAAGGTGCAACAACCTGATCAGAACAGCGAGCAACGGTTTGGGTAAAAATCGAAAACCTAGATTTGAAGATTAACCTGAGGTAACGACCTGTGTTAATTAAAACGGTTTATAGCACTTAAAAGTGTTGAAAAGATGGTTTATCGTATTAAAATCATATCTTTTTGCTACGTTAACGAAATTCGATGAAACAGGAAACATCGAGACCGTAGCAACATGCTCTACATTCTAGAAGAGACCTGGGATTTTTCTGAGCTTCCTACGAATTTTAGTGGCCCGAAAACCAATGTGAGATTTCTGAAGTATAAACGATATGGAAATGACGATGTATAAATTATTTATTCGAAGTATGAGTTATATAAGCGTTGTAACCTCATGTATAAGCGTTGTATAAGTTGTATGTTCGATGTATAAGTTATATATGCGTTGTAAAAATTATATATGTGTTGAAATAGAAGTGAAATATACTTATATATATATATATACGCCCCTCGTCCACAAACCATGGACGATATTTATTGGTTGTGATTGGTGTGAAAATTGGTTGATAGCGAATGGTTGATTAGAATTGTTTGTGGTTGAGAATTATTTTGTTGAAACCACATAGGATTAGTTTGTGGAAAAAAGAAAATAATAAACATGTCGTCTGCGTGCGAACTAGATGCATGAAATCCCCATTGTCAAAAGCTACGAGGCTTTAAGGTAGAGCGAGGAGCCGTACTAGGGACGACCCCAGTTTTAACTACCCTGTCGTTATGCTGCCGAAATTTTCTGAAATATTTCTTTGTTTGATTTAAATTCATGTGTTGAGTGTTGAAATAAAATTCATGTGTTGAATGTTGAAACAAAATTCATGTGTTGAATGTTAAAATAAAATTCATGTGTTGAATGTGGAAATTAAATTCATGTGTTGAATAGAAATTCCTGTGTTGAATGGAGTTCATGTATTGAATAAATTCTTTGAAAAATAAAAATAACATTTTTATCATATATGAAGACTATATAAAATATTAGTGTTTTAAATAAATTGTTTTACAATAAAAACCACATTTTTACCTTATATATAAACTATATAAAATAATCGTGTTTTGAAATAAATTGTTTTACAATAAAAATCATATTTTTACCTTATATATAAACTATATAAAATAATCGTGTTTTGAAATAAATTGTTTTACAATAAAAATCACATTTTTATTATATATATGAACTATAGAGAATATTCATGTGTTGAATAAAGGAGTAGAACGATAAAAATTATATTTTTATCGTGTGTGTGAAGTCGAAAAACATTCATGTGTTGAATATATAGATTGAACAATAAAATCTACATTTTTACTGTGAATATGAAGTGTTAAAAATGGTGATGTGTTGAAATAAATATCAGTGGGATAAAAATATCATTTTTATCGAATATATGACATGAATATGGTTTTGAAATCGAAGAATGAGTTACATATATATATAAAATAAACCAAGTAACGAAGCTGCAGTTCGTGTTTTGAAACCGTGATTTCAAACGATTAGTGCGGGAGATCCGACCACCGGATTTTCCCGAAACCTCAACCGTTGGGTTCGCCTTGGAAATATCTTTCCAACGACACCTACTTTGTGAAGATCCAACGGTTGGATTGTTTGGAACGTTTAATTCAAATCTGAAGAAAAACAGCGCCAGAATCGATTATATTTATATATATATATATATATATAATTAAAATAAATCGAATAACGACGCTGCAGTTCGTATTTTGAAATCGAAAACTTCAAACGAGTGTACCGGGAGATCCGACCATCGGATTTTCCCAAAACTGAAACCGTTGGATTCGTTTTGAAAAGATCTTTCTAATGAAATAAAATTTGTGAAGATCCAACGGTTAGATTTTCAGGTATGTGTAAATCAAATCTGAAGAAAAACAGCGCCACGGCCGCGTTATGGCCTGAAGCGTCGTTTGAATGAAATTGGCAATTTTTAAACAAATAAAAATAGCGATAAATCGTTATAAAATATTATAAATGATATAGAATGGAAATAAACCTATTTTACCTGGTTTGCTTGAAATTTGATGGTTGACAGTGTTCGACATGAAAATTATACTAAAGAATTTATCTTTGATAAAAATAATGGGAACCTTTCCCTAAGAATGTGAAATTTAGAAACTAACTGAAGGTTAGCTAAGTCGAATGGTTTCCTGGGTTTTGATCTGATGTTGGTTTAGGCCTTCGGGGTTAATATTTGGGAAATCGTTCTGTTACTAATTTACGGTTAGTGACTGATGAATTGGAATGAGGCGTATGTTGTGTTTGTGTAGCACTTGTTTATTATATACGCGAGTTGCTCAGAAAGACCAGGTTTATCCCATTCTGAATAATTGAATCGACGATAAGGAGTCGATGATGAAGACGGTGGTTGAAGACCGGAGATCTTCACCTCGGTTGGATGATAACTGATGTCCTGATTGGGAGGCATCCCCAAATATGGATAATGAGTGGTGATCGTCCATACGTACGTGGAGATCGATGGATATGCGAGGTATATAGTGCCTCCGGTTTCGTTCAAACCCAGAACGGACTTGTAAATGGACTGTGTTTTTGACATTGGAATTCATTCTGTGTGATTGATAGCCATCAGTTGCATGGTGTGAATTGCCTGTGTGGCATGCTAAGATGCAATGATCAAGGCTTCTGTTGAAAAGCAAAGTCTTGTGGTTGATGATCAAAGCACAGCCTGTGTGACATAGCTTTGTGTATAACGTGAATTCGCGAGCCTCACACCCCGGTATGAACCATAAATGGGAGAGGACCTCAGGGAGGGCATGGGTTTCCTTCTAGCTAGAGGTGGTGTCGGTGCTTAAACTGGCTGACATTTATATTATTTTCACCTGTGTGGTTGTTGCTGTTACGAGGCGCCTCGGATATATCGGTGACTATGTGAAGCCGATGGAGTCATTCGTTGGCTCATTTACGCCCTAAAGTGCGGGGAAACATAGTGTTCAGGCATTTTAATCCACATTGGTGGACCTGCCCTGACGATCCAAGGGTCGATGCGCTCTGACCCTGTGGCTCGGGCTAGAGAGTCGCGAAGTCGGTAAGGACTATCTTTTGCCTTGGTTAATGACGGAAATCCAATTTCCAAATACGTGACTGTGCGGTTTTGATTGTCTACCTATATATGGCGACATAGTGGTATGGGGCATTAATGCCGTCTATGATTGATACTTATGATTTGAAATTGTTTTTGAAACATATAAACACTAGTAATAATATCAAAAGCTTTTGTTTTATTCGTATCAAGCATATTTGGCCATTATAAGGTAAAAACTCTATCCTCCGGTTTGCGTTGCATTGTGTGATGGGAACTGAGTCTTATAATGGCTTCATTTTTATAAAAAGCATTGCGATGTTTTAAAGATTTACTTGTGGTAAAGCACTAGCAATCCAATGGAGTAAACCCGTTCTGCGAAAGTGGCGTGGTCCTGTGATTAGCCATATTATAAAATGTGTTAAGTAGATTTCTCATACCAGTCCCATGACTGACTCGTAGTTTGTTTCACTTGCAAACTCGGGTGCCCCTCTTTCTACACGAGCAACCTTGTATTCAGGTTTTAGCAGGCTCTTTCTAGATAGCTGGAGCTGAAGACGGATTCTATCATTTATCTCTTTTTATGTTGTTCAGCTCCTATTGTACATATTATGTTTGTTTTCCGCTGTAGACATTTATGTTTAACTGAACTGTATTTGTACTAACTATGATCCTGTATACTGTGTAACTCTGATGACTATGTTTATCCAGTGTATTATTTGTACATTATCTGGTGTATTTATTTATTTCTGTTCTGCTGTTATCTGTTTATGTGTTATATTCCAAAGATTACCTTTGCCACCGTAGTACGGGGTTTTGGGGTCGTCACAACGTGGTATCAGAGCTTTGGTTAAGCTTAGCTCAGGAATATAACATATTAACGAACTCGTCAGAAATAGAACCAGTAGTGTTCTAGGACGAGTAACTCATTACAGATGGGATCAGTGATATCCTAGTAGGAGTATAGCAGAATAGAATACACCTCGATAGATGCATTTACATTCAAGTATATGTTTCTATTTTTAAAAAAATACCTTTTCTGTTGACCTAACACTTAGTTTGCTATTTGCAGAAGTACTAGAAAATGAGTGTCAGAAACAGTAGGAATGCAGAACCAGATCTTGAGGCTCTATTTAAGAGATATCGGAATCTGGGTGGAGCTCAATTCTCGTGCAATGAATTGATTATTCAAACTCAAGCCTGGATGAGTTCTGCTGAAAGAATTTTTGAGCGTTTCCAGCTGAGAGATGATCAGAAAAGATTAGTGGCATCTTGGGCGCTCAAAGAAGAAGCTTTAATCTGGTGGGAAACAATTAATAAGGATAATCCAGAAGGTGATATCACTTGGGATAGATTCAAAGAGATTTTCAGTGAAAGATTTATTCCTCCAGAAGCAACTGAGCGACTATGTGATGAATTCAGTTATCTGATACAAGGAGATATGGGTATTCTAGAATATCACAAGAAATTCAATGAACTTTCTCACTTTGCCCCTCATCTAATTCAAAATCCGAAGAGGAAGAATCTGAGATTTATCCACGGGCTTCAAAGAAAGTACCAAAGTAAAGTAATGGGGCATGTGAAGCTTCCTTTTTCAGAAATGATATACATGGCTTACCAGTATGAGGATCTCGACAAGAAAGGTATGTTACGCTACGAAGAGGAAGTCAGTTCTAGTAATAAAGAGGAGTCTGAAACTGATAGTCCTGAGACCAGTACGATGCCTGAGGGCAGTAAGAAGCCCAGAGCTAAGAGGAAAAGGGTTAAATCTGAGAAAGAACCAATAACGACTGCCGTATGCAATAACTGCAATAAGCAGGGGCGTTTGTCGATAAATTGTAGAGTTTTAAAGAAACAAAGAAGGGATGGGTTTAGAGCCAATCGAAAGCAAAAGAAGAAGAAATTTAGGCCTGATAAGAAGTTTCAAGAGAATAGGGAGTGCAAACAATGCCATAATACTGGTCATCTTGTAAAGGATTGCCAGCTCTTAAAGAAGCCTGGAATAATACAGGTAAACGAAGTGGTAGAAACTTCAACACCCTCAGCTAGTCAGGGAAGGTCTGATGTTTCGGAAGGCACGCTTACTGTAAAAAACATTCCAGTTAAAGTACTGTTTGATACAGGCGCGTCACGAAGCTTTATTGCAAAGAATGCAGTTAAGAAGTTGGATTTGAAATTGAGAAGGCTCAAAAAACCCATCACTGTCCATAATCCGGTTGGGGGTTCCCTCGATCTTAGTTGGGTATGTGGGGTGCCTGTCTCTTTTTCCAGATATCGGTTTCCTACCATCTCGATCATTATGAATTTTATAGATTTTGATCTTATCCTGGGATTAGACTGGTTAACCAAATATGAAGCAGAGGTTAAATGCGCCGAGAGAGTTGTTAGGGCAAAGATTAAATTAGGGGATTATATCACCATACCATGCGAAGGTCTGAATTCAGATAGAAAAGGCTTTTGGTCAGCTCTTGATGTTTCTCCTGCTGAAATAGAAAATATCCCTGTAGTCACAGAGAATATTCCAGATCTCATAAAAGATATTCCTGTCGTCAAGAATTATGCAGATGTGTTCGAAGAAGTTGTTACTTTACGTCCGAAGACAGAAATCGATTTCAAGATCGCTTTAATTCCGAATGCAAGACCAGTAGTGCACGATATTCGGAGAATGACTCTAAAGGAGAAAGAAGAATTAGATAATCAAACTCGACAGCTTGTATGGAAGGGTCTGATCAGGCCTAGTTTCTCTGATTGGGAGGCAGCAGTGGTGTTTGTCCCAAAGTCAGACGGTACTCTTTGACTATGTGTGGATTATCGTGACTTGAATAAACAGACAATAAAGAACAAATATCTATTGCCGCGAATTGATGATTTGTTGGATTGTCTGAATGGAGCACAAGTATTTTCAAGGATGGACCTAGCTTCAGGCTTCCATCAGCTTCGTATTGCCGAAAAGTGTGTTCCCATGACAACATTCAGGGGTCCAGACTTATTCTACGAATGGTTGGTAATGTCGTTCGGCTTATGTAACGCTCCTGCTTAATTTGTCGATCTGATGAATCGAGTGTTCAGAGGAGTCTTGAATAAGTTTGTTCTGGTTTTTATTGATGATATTCTAATATTCTCTAAGTCAAAGGCCGAACATGAAAAACATTTGGAGCAAGTGTTAGAAATTATGAGAAGGAATGTATTGAAAGCCAAACTGTCCAAATGTATATTCTGGCAAGAAGAAGTCAAGTTTCTAGGCCATGTTGTATCGAAAGAAGGAATTGCTGTGGATCCAGGTAAAATCACCGCTACTCAAAATTGGAAACAGCCTAGTACTCCCACAGAAGTCCGAAGTTATCTTGGATTGGCTAGTTATTATCGGAAGTTCGTTAAAGATTTTTCGAAGACATCTAGTCACTTAACAAAGCTTACAAAGAAGCACACGAAATTCAAGTGGACTCCAGAATGTGAGGAGGCTTTTGAGAAGCTAAAGTTAAGATTAACAACTGCTCCAGTGTTAACGATTATCGATGGCAATCAAAACCTGAAAGTCTGGATAGATGCCTCTAGAGAAGGCCTTGGTGCGGTATTAATGCAAAGAGGTCAAGTTGTTGCTTATGCTAGCCGTCAACTGAAACCGCATGAGAAAAATTATGTTACTCATGATCTTGAGTTGTTAGCCATCGTATTTGCTTTGAAAATCTGGAGGCACAATCTTTTGGGTGAGAAATTCGAACTATATACAGATCATCAGTCATTGAAGTATCTGTTCACCCAGAAGGACTTGAATCTGAGGCAGCAACGTTGGCTAGAGTTTCTTGCAGCATATGATTTTGAGATTTTGTACACTCCAGGGAAAGCCAATGTTGTGGCCGATGCGCTAAGTCGAAAGAATGCAATAATCGACAGCTTTATTATTACGACTTCCTTGATTGACAAAATATCTATTCTTCAGAAGGATGATAATTTTATTAAGGATATGATCAAAAGGATTCAGAAAGGCGAACCCTCGTGTTTTCAAATAGATAACGATGGGACCCTGAGATTGAGAGGAAGGATTTGTGTTCCCGACATCCCCGATTTAAAAAGGGAAGTGTTAGACGAGTGTCACAAGTCCAAGCTGAGTATCCATCCAGGTGTGACCAAAATGTATAACGATCTCAAGCGAACATTCTGGTGGAAGGCTATGAAAAGGGACGTTTCAATATATGTTAGCAGGTGCTCTACTTGCCAACTAGTCAAAAGCGACCAACAGAAACTTGCTGGATTGTTGCAACCGCTGGACGTTCCAGGTTGGAAGTGGGAACGTATTTCCATGGACTTTATAGATGGTTTGCCCAGAACCAGGAAATGACAGTATTTGGGTGATCGTAGATCGCTTCATGAAGACCACCCATTTTATACCTGTCAGATCCAATAGAATTGCTCAGAGTCTGGCACAGATTTATTTCAAGGAAATTGTTAGGCTGCATGGAGTGCCGATCAGTATAATTAGTGATAGAGATCCAATATTTACTAGCAAATTCTGGGAGGCATTTCAAGTAAAGCTGGGGACAAAGCTGAATCTAAGCACCGCCCATCATCCTCAGACAGATGGTAAGACTGAGAGGGTGAATCGTATACTAGAAGATTTATTGCGCGCTTGTGTTCTTGATTTTGGTGGATCATGGGAAGACCATTTACATTTGGCTAAGTTCTCATACAACAATAGCTACCAAGCAAGCCTGACAATGTCACCATTCGAAGCATTGTATGGTAGACCGTGCCGATCTCCTGCTTGTTGGGTAGAACCTGGTAATAGACTCGTATTGGGGCCAGATATGATTCGCGAAGCCGCGGATAAAGTCGATTTTGTTAAGAAACGATTACTCGCCGCTCAAAGCCGACAGAAGAGCTATGCTGATTCGAGAAGAAGAGATTTGGCTTTTTCTGTTGGTGACTATGTGTATATAAAGGTTTCTCCGATGAAGGGAGTGATTCGATTTGGCAAAACTGGGAAGTTGGCGCCCAGATTTATTGGTCCATTCCCTATACTTGAACGAATTGGAACCCTCGCTTATAGAGTTCAATTACCTGATTGGTTTCCTGGAGTACATGATGTATTTCACGTATCTCAACTTCGAAAGCATGTTCATGATCCTGACTTGATCGTGGAAGAAGCAGTACAGTGGGATATAGAAATTACTCTAGAATTGGCTGTTAGAAGAGAACCGCTAAAGATAATTGGCAAAGAAACCAAAGAACTGAGGAACAAGAAAGTTCACCTAGTCAAAGTGCAATGGAGTGGAGATCCGCGAGATTGTACTTGGGAAACTGAGGAGAGTATCATGAAAGCCTATCCCAAGTGCAGGGTGGATATCTCTGATTGACTCGGGTGCAAGGTACATTAGCCGTATTTTGAAATTTCCATTATGTTCTCTACTTAGTCGTTGTTTTCTTTTCATGGATGTAAAATTTTAATCATATAGTCTGAATGATTTTATAATAGTATGTGAATTAAGTAGTATATTTGTGAAAGTTAACAAACAAATTGATTGCTGGTTGTGATGTTTGATTTTTGGTTGTTTAATTAGAGTTTTGAACCATTTAGCCAAATTGAACAAATATTGAACTGAGTTGAAAATAGATAGAAATATATACATGTGCATTATATATGTGTGAACAGGTTATGGATAAGCAGCTAAGCAGAGGAATAAAATTGTTTGCCCGACAAATAGGTACACGTTTATTGTATTTCTTGGGATTTGATGATTTTATGAGCCGATTGGCTAGCCGCTTGGCTTTTTCTTTTACTTTTGTATTGGTGAGGGCCATGGGAGGCTATTAGAAATATCCCGAAGTCCCCCGTACAAAGGAGGTTATGGCGAAATTTTTCGAAAATTTAGGGTGTTAGCCAAACTTTTGAAGAATTTGAAAATTCTTAGAAACTGAAAAGTTGAAGAATGGAAGCCAGATTGAAAGTAGAGTTGGTTAATTAATCCACTTTCGACTTTGTTCCTTTTCGGGGACGAAAAGTTTTAAGTGGGGGAGATTGTAACAACCCGGAAAATCTGAACCAGTTTGAAAATTTTAAATTGGCTATTTTAGTGAATTTTAGATATTTAAAATAAATTATTTTAAATAATAACGACGAAAAGTATGTTTGAATCGACGTTTGAAAATAAATATAATTAATTCTAATTATAAACAAGGCCTGAAATGGCGCGGTAGTTTCAAAATTTGAATTCAAACTTTGACTGACTGTACTGGGTGAAAAATAAAATGGATTTTAGTGAAAGCAAAAATATTTAAATCTGTTAGTGAATATCTTTCTAACGAATCTGAAAAATCGAAGTTTCATAGCGGGAAGCAAAAGTTATGGCCAAACGAATTTTCAAAAAGGTCGCTATAGAGTTTATATAGCCCGTGAAAATGGCCATTTTGCAAACGACCTCAGAATTCGACGAAATCACTTTTGTTGGATCCGGGATGTCAAATTATTGCTAGGTTTCAAATTTCATAATTTTTGAAGCTAGTATGTGAGCGTGGCAAAGGAAAATGTGTTTGGTCGATTTCTATTAAATTGGATCGACCATAAAAGGGCTATTTTTCAAACAGTCTCAGAATTCGACGAAACTGGTTTTGCTGGGACTGTATCGTCAAAACAAAGCTAGATTTATTTTTCAGGAATTTTTAGAATCAGTATGTGGCCCCGGCAAATTGAAATGTACGTTCAAATTAAATATTGAAAGTTTTATATTTTAATTTGAAGAGAAACTGACTCAAACAATCGAATGGGCCTACGAAACATATCCCATTGTGTTCGGAATGGGGGTATTTGGCTAGGGACAACAGTCGTTGGGTTTGGATTGGAGTTTATATGAGACAAGGGGTATTTTTGAATTTTTAAAAATATATAATTAAAAGGAAAAAATCTCATTGGCCCAAACCATCGTCTCTCTCCCCGATACCTAAAACCCGACAGCGAAGAAAGCTTCTTCACTTCTCTCCCCGATTCCTCCAAATCCACGCATCTATAGCCTTCCCTCTAGTTGAAGAAATTGTAGATCTCCTCTACACCTTCAAATCCATATATAGTCTGTATTTTTTCGTTCAGAATTGGGGGAGAAATCAAGTTCGAAAGTTTCGAACTTCTACCTCCCGCCGACGTCAGCTCCGACCACTGGAGTAGGCCGCTCCATCATCGGTCTGGGCGCCCTCAGACCGCCTACAAGGTGCAACAACCTGATCGGAACAACGAGCAACGGTTTGGGTAAAAATCGAAAACCTAGATTTGAAGATTAACCTGAGGTAAAGACCTGTGTTAATTAAAACGGTTTATAGCACTTAAAAGCGTTGCAAAGATGGTTTATCGTATTAAAATCATATCTTTTTGCTACGTTAGCGAAATTCGATGAAACAGGAAACATCGAGACCGTAGCAACGTGCTCTACATTCTAGAAGAGACCGGGAATTTTTCTGAGCTTCCTACGAATTTTAGTGGCCCGAAAACCAATGTGAGATTTCTGAATTATAAACGATATGGAAATGACGATGTATAAATTATATATTCGAAGTATGAGTTATATAAGCGTTGTAACCTCATGTATAAGCGTTGTATAAGTTGTATGTTCGATGTATAATTTATATATGCGTTGTAAAAATTATATATGTGTTGAAATAGAAGTGAAATATACTTATATATATATATATACGCCCCTCGTCCACAAACCATGGACGATATTTATTGGTTGTGATTGGTGTGAAAATTGGTTGATAGCGAATGGTTGATTAGAATTGTTTGTGGTTGAGAATTATTTGGTTGAAACCACATAGAATTAGTTTGTGGAAAAAGGAAAATAATAAACATGCCGCCTGCGTGCGAACTAGATGCATGAAATCCCCATTGTCAAAAGCTGCGAGGCTTTAAGGTAGAGCGAGGAGCCGTGCTAGGGACGACCCCGGTTTTAACTACCCTGCCGTTATGCTGCCGAAATTATCTGAAATATTTCTTTGTTTGATTTAAATTCATGTGTTGAATGTTGAAATAAAATTCATGTGTTGAATGTTGAAACAAAATTCATGTGTTGAATGTTAAAATAAAATTCATGTGTTGAATATGGAAATTAAATTCATGTGTTGAATAGAAATTCTTGTGTTGAAATAAATTCATGTGTTGAATGGAGTTCGTGTATTGAATAAATTCTTTGGAAAATAAAAATAACATTTTTATCATATATGAAGAATATATAAAATATTTGTGTTTTAAATAAATTGTTTTACAATAAAAACCACATTTTTACCTTACATATAAACTATATAAAATAATCGTGTTTTGAAATAAATTGTTTTACAATAAAAATCACATTTTTACCTTATATATAAACTATATAAAATAATCGTGTTTTGAAATAAATTGTTTTACAATAAAAATCACATTTTTATTATATATATGAACTATAGAGAATATTCATGTGTTGAATAATGGAGTAGAACGATAAAAAATAATAATTTTATCGTGTGTGTGAAGTCGAAAAACATTCATGTATTGAATATATAGATTGAACAATAAATTCTACATTTTTATTGTGAATGTGAAGTGTTAAAAATGGTGATGTGTTGAAATAAATATCAGTGGGATAAAAATATCATTTTTATCGAATATATGACATGAATATGGTTTTGAAATCGAAGAATGAATTATATTTATATATATATATATATATAAAATAAATCGAATAACGAAGCTGCAGTTCGTGTTTTGAAACCGTGATTTCAAGCGATTAGTGCGGGAGATCCGACCACCGGATTTTCCCGAAACCTCAACCGTTGGGTTCGCCTTGGAAATATCTTTCCAACGACACCCACTTTGTGAAGATCCAACGGTTGGATTGTCTGGAACGTTTAATTAAAATCTGAAGAAAAACAACGCCAGAATCGATTATATATATATATAATTAAATTAAATCGAATAACGACGCTGCAGTTCGTATTTTGAAATCGAAAACTTCAAATGAGTGTACCGGGAGATCCGACCGTCGGATTTTCCCAAAACTGAAACCGTTGGATTCATTTTGAAAAGATCTTTCTAATGATATAAAATTTGTGAAGATCCAACGGTTAGATTTTCAGATATGTGTAAATCAAATCTGAAGAAAAACAGCGCCACGGCCGCGTTATGGCCTGAAGCGTCGTTTGAATGAAATTGGCTATTTTTAAATAAATAAAAATAGCGATAAATCGTTATAAAATATTATAAACGATATAGAATGGAAATAAACCAATTTTACCTGGTTTGCTTGAAATTTGATGGTTGATGGTGTTCGACATGAAAATTATACTAAAGAATTTATCTTTGATAAAAATAATGGGAACCTTTCCCTAAGAATGTGAAATTTAGAAACTAACTGAAGGTTAGCTAAGTCGAATGGTTTCCTGGGTTTTGATCTGATGTTGGTTTCGGCCTTCGGGGTTAATATTTGGGAAATTGTTCTCATACTAATTTACGGTTAGTGACTGATGAATTGGAATAAGGCATATGTTGTGTTTGTGTAGCTGTAACACCCCACATCCGTTAGTGTCACTCACAAAGGGAATGCGCTAAGTTCTGTGGAGCATTTTGGGTAAAAGATGCAGATAAATTACAAGACAGACAGAAATTAAACAGCGGAAAATAAAACTTTGCTTTATTGATAAAATAGTTTGTACGATGATTTCTTTACAATATCAGAGTATCATCTGGCTTACAAAATAAAGAAGCATAAAAATACATTTATATTCCCCAATGTAGCAAGAGCCAGCCATAGCATCTGGAAAGAGAATCCAAGCAAAACTTCGGCAAATCTTCAAGCTAGGGAAGGAGTGACAGTCCAACTTAACCTGAGCTATACTATTCCCTCCTTTACTACCTGGGGGGGGACGGAAGAAAAGAAGACGAAAGAAAAACAGAGTCAGACATAAAGCCTGAGTAAGTTCAGTAACTTCTAGCATATGAACATGGAAAAACAAAACGACATGAATTAGCTGAATACAAGATAACACCATGATGATAGGGTTGGCAAGATTAGACAAGATAATCACGAGATATGCTAAGATAAGATAAACTGGATATACTCTAATACTTTAAACCGCTTCGTTCTAATACTTCGCCGCTTTGCTATTTCCTTGTTATACTGATTCCTATGTCTCTGCACCACCTAACTGGTGTCCCAACTAGTAACGATAACGTGATCCCAATTCCTATATTTTCCATTGCCTTCAGGCATACATTTATTATTTGTTACCTAGATTTAATCTAGGGTTTTCTACTAAGTGCCTTCTAGTTTTAACTAGAGTTTACGTTATCTGCTGAACGCTTCTCGGATTCAGGATTTATGCCACCTAGTCCAACTAGGTATTATGCTACCTGTCGAACGATGCCCCCAAGTCTAGGACACACTACCTAGAGTGGTATATGTTCCTATACTTCCCCACGCATGTATCGCGAATCGCTATCGCTTGTCTAGATGCACATGTCCTGTAATGTGCGACCCGAGTCCTGTGACAGGGCAAATCAAGGAATACAGAACTCGGTCGGGAGCTTTCAGATATCTGCCGATGCAGATGCTAAGGTCTGTTTTTACTCCAGTGGCTATGGTCCCACTTGACCCCTCCCTCAACTAATGAAAGACACACCTTGAAAAATGAGAACTATACGCCGGCCCCTGGTGCCCCCACATCCTATGGCCATCCTCACCCATAACTAGATAGCAAGTATATGGTCTTTTGGGGTTCTCCGCCTTTCCGCTTCACGTATCTCGATTGACTGAAGATGGATGGTAGACGACGAGTTGCTATCACACGGCTACCGTTTTCTCGCCGAATCACGCTGGTCCATCCTAGTCTTTAGGTTGCCATATTTTTCAACCAAGGCATACCCTTGGTTCTTCTACCGCAGACCTTAACCTCAGTGAGCCCAGGAGGATCATCTGCAGCCTCACAGAGGGATACCAAGAGTACCCTCACGTCCCCTCGAAGCCTCGGGCTTCGTAACCCAACTCGTTGGAGCCTCCTTTTTCTCAGACGGACATTCGCTCCTTCCCGTGTTATACTAAGAATTACTACTTAGTTTTACTAACTAAGATTTACCACTTAGTTTCCAGAATCGTTGTTGTCTTAACTTAGGTTTACTACTTAGTTCTCTTTCCCGTCAATTTGGATTGGTTAAGTGTCATTAGTCAATTCAAGCTAACTTAACCCCCTTCATTTATCCTGTTAAACCGGTTAAGTGTTATCAGTAATTCATGTTGACTTAACCCCATCACAAACCAAGTTATATTTGTTAAGTATTTCTTAATACTTAACCCTACCCATGCACCTTGTATTTGTTAAGTGTTCCTTTTTAACTTAACCTTGCCCGTCTGTTTTAACTAACATGTTATTAATGGTTAAGTATTATCGCTTCACGTTTTAGACTTAACCCTGTTCCTTTATCACAATCTGATGGTTAAGTGTTCAAGTTACTTAACCCTACGGTCTAGCCCAGCTAACATATCAAATTGGCTAAGTGTATTAAATTTTACTTCACCCCAACCTCTAGTCTAGTTAACATGTAAATTTGGCTAAGTGTATTAACTTTACTTAACCCCACCTTCTAGTCTAGTTAACATGTTAATTTGGCTAAGTGTTTCCTTAGTTACTTAACCTCTACAATTCTTGTCTTGCTACCTTGAGTTTGGTTAAGTGTCCCTATGGACTTAGCCCTCCCATTCTAGTTTAGCTGTGTCTGTATGAACCTAACCCCACCCACCGGTCTGGTTATCATGTTGAATTGGTTAAGTGTCTTAGTTAACTTAACCCTACCATTCTTGTTCTAGCTTTAACTAAATAGATTAAAGCCGCGACCACTCACATTAGACAGATATTGTTGCGATTACTGGATGTGCCGGTTGGTTCCGGGCAGATTTACATCGCAACTCAGTCTAACCTCGGGTTAGGCCTATTCGTGTTTCCTAGTTCAAAGGGTTTTGACTAATTTTCAAATCAGGTTTTGAAAGTAACCATCCCGTCCGTCGGATCAGTTAGGGATAGCCAGGGAGAGCAGGAAACTTGTATTTTCCAAACCCAAGCCTAGACACTATCCTCTCTGTCACCCTAGAACTTTCTGGTGTGTTATTAAAAGAGATGTCGTTAATAAACCTTTAATTTGTCTAAATTTACATTTTCTCATTTAGGACAAATTCTATAAGTAAATTATTCCTAATTTCCTTATTTCATAATTTCTCTTTTAATGTAAATTGTCAACATTCATCCTTACGGCCCATTTTCCCCTCTATATCATATTTATGCCTTTTTGGTATGTAAACTATACCAAATCAAGTGTCACTAACCGTGATTTTGCTAAACCTGACAAGTACTCCCAATTATGGCCTATTTCAAATTTATGCCAATATGCTTATCATGCCAAATTAGCTAATCCAATTCTGATTTACATTCTAATTCACGTCAAACTAGACTTATTACTCTAGTTCCCTATTCATGTAAATGCTAGATTTACACGTCAATACTAGATTCAAATTACACATCTTATAATTCATGTCAAATTTATCCAATTTGCATTTCTATGAACATGCCATAATACATGTTCCCAATTTATGCCAATTTCCAAGTTAAACTACGTTTTTAGTAAATTTCATATTTTGCCCAAACCGCATTCCCACCGTTCGTGATTTAGTCTAGATAAATAAAGCTAGGTTCGTAGAAAATAGGGAATGAACCAAAGATGCTATGCAAAAGATAGACATACTAACTGACATAAAAAGGGTCGAATAACGACGTCGGTTCAAGAACATGGGTAGACCTAACTTAATAGGTAAATTCCCAAGGTCTAAAACCAAAGAAAACCAAGAATAGAAAGAATAGGGACGTAGGTTCAAGAACATGGGAAGACCTAACTTAATAGGTAATGTCCATAGTCATAGGCAAATGTTCATAGTTATAGGCATATGGTTTTAAGGTCCATAGTTTCATAGTCATGGTCTTATTTGTCCTCGAATCATAACAGTTCTTAATTAGGTTCAAGAGTATAGGCACTGATTCGAATAGAGAGAGAGAGAGAGATTCGGCATATTCTTTTATTCCTTTAATTTCATGTCACGAACAGAGAAAAACGTTCAAATCTAAAAAGTAACTGACTTACAGAGATTAGATTAGAATAGAAAGATGGCGATGTTATGATTCGTGCGACGTTGCTCGAAATCGTTTGAGTTAGCCTTTGTTCTCATTTTGAAGCCTTAATCTTGATTCAAACCTCCTCTTAACAACTTGAGCAGCACTTCCTCGTCTTGATTTATTTTATATATATTATTTATTTATATATTTCCTCAGAGGCAGCATAAGGATAGAAAAGAATTGTGAATATAGAAGAAGACCAGGGCTGTTTATATAGTGTAGAAGTCAACGAACCTGGTCAGAATGGCGTCCGGATACAGAGAAACGAATCAGGTTCAGAAAGCTGGAAAAAGCACGGGAGGTCGACCCCCAAGTCGACTACCCAGTCGACCTGGGTGCCTTGGGCGGGAATTTTCCTGCCCAGCCAAATCTGGGTCTGTTTTGAATTTCGAATTCGCTTTTCTGACCTGTTTTGAAATTTAAACTTCGCTAAAACTTCCGGAGGCCATATCTTCCTCATACGGACTCTGTTTTACGCAAACTCGGACTTGTTTTCATGCATAATTCCGAGACGAACGCAATAGCGCAGCCCGTTTCCCTTGATTTTGATTTTAACTTATAATTCTGCCTTGATTTGTGAATCTTAGTGTTACAGAATCATGGGGTGTTACATTCTCCCCCACTTAAAAGGATTTCGTCCCCGAAATCTTCAAGTTAGGAAGACTGTGTCCTACCATCCAATCACCCATCTACTCAACCATACAATCACAGGCATTCATTGTCCTTAAAAGATTTCTAATGCTTTCATGTTCAAATGCATAGTGTGTGTATATGTCTTTATCTAATGCAAAATCAGGCGGTCTACTGATTCAGTTGACCTCCTTAATGCAAATCATGTCAGTGCCATGCATCCAATCATGTATGCAAGCATCCCTAGTTATGTAAATACTACATGCGTGCACAGCCATTCATCCATATGCAACATCCATATGATGACATATCAAGTTCAACTTTCAAACAAATACACATCTGTAAATGCAATATGAAAGTGTCCGAACTGATCTAGTGTCTAATACGTATGCATATGCATTCACGAGCAACCATTAGCAACCACTTGCAACCACCAACCATAACATGTTTCAAACACATGTTTACATCCATTGGCTTCTACCTAAAGGATCGAAGATACGACCTAGAGGATATACTTTGGAAAGAGAGAAAAAATTATGCGTAAAACTCCTAAACAAAGAAATCAAGGATGCACCCTTAAGGAAAAAGGGTATGATGCTAGTGTCTAGCCTTCTTGAGCTTTACTCCACTGTATCTTAAGTAATTTAACTTCACGATTGTGAAGTTTCCGATCTCCATTTCCAAAATAAACAGATGTCAATCACGGTACCAAGAGTATGTACTAAGATGACTTGAGGTCTCTCCTCTTAGCTTATCCATCACGCCATAACTATGAGAGTCAAAAGATCACTCCGTACTTTTTAGAGTGTCTGCCACAAATATTCATCTCTCACGCAAACCATCCTAGTTGAACTCGACATTCCTCAAGTACAAGCCCTAAAGGCCTAAACCAATATCAGACAAGCACCCAAGGAATATCTCCTCCGAATTTAGACGATCTACGTGAGATGATATAAGCAAATTCGATGGCTATTCTCAAATCCCTACTAAAAATAAACTGGTCGGACCACCAATTGGATTTGAGACTCCAGTGGGATCTTTCTACTATACAAGTACTATGGTGCAGAGACTCAACTATGGAAGTGGATATGAACAAATGCGAAGCGCTAAAACCAAAGGAAAGAATACGAACAGCAAAACTAGACTCTTCCAATAGAACTTTACTACCCTTCTCCTAGGTTCGCTTGGTGGTGAAAGTATGTACTTGCCCTTCTGAAAATCTTGTTCCTCATTCTTGCCCTTGTCCTTGACTATATGCCCTATCATACCCTAGTAAAGATACTTCCTCTTGTCTTAGGTTTTATAATTTCTTCCTCCTTTGTGAGCTAAATCTGCATCCATGAATTCCTCATCCTAGGGTTGTGCCCCTTAGCCGAACTCCTCATCTCTTCCGTGTGTAGTCATGTTGACAAATCTCTCGAAAGATGCTTCCATCGTATAGAAAACCCTATAAGCTTGAAAGAAAACTGGACGTAGGTGAAACTACTACGGTTATAGATGGAAGTTGGGCACTACTTCGCCCTTCGATGAGGTTACCTCCCAGAAAGCCAGGAGCCCCAGAGACTCAAGAAAGAAGGAGACAAGAATTCAAATAGAGGAAGAGAAGATAGTGCGTATGGCTTTGGGGAATATGCTTTTAAAACAAATCTTTTCTTTTGAAAATGCTTCTTTTAAAACCGGTTTGAAAACAAATTTTCAAATCTTTTATCTGATCCGGTAACCTTCAGCTCTGATACCACGTGTAACACCCCACATCCGTTAGTGTCACTCACAAAGGGAATGCACTAAGTTCTGTGGAGCATTTTGGGTAAAAGATGCAGATAAATTACAAGACAGACAGAAATTAAACAGCGGAAAATAAAACTTTGCTTTATTGATAAAATAGTTTGTACGATGATTTCTTTACAATATCAGAGTATCATCTGTCTTACAAAATAAAGAAGCATAAAAATACATTTATATTCCCCAATGTAGCAAGAGCCAGCCATAGCATCTGGAAAGAGAATCCAAGCAAAACTTCAGCAAATCTTCAATCTGGGGAAAGAGTGGCAGTCCAACTTAACCTGAGCTATACTATTCCCTCCTATACTACCTGGAGGGTGGGGGGGAACGGAAGAAAAGAAGACTAAAGAAAAACAGAGTCAGACATAAAGCCTGAGTAAGTTCAGTAACTTCTAGCATATGAACTTGGAAAAACAAAACGACATGAATTAGCTGAATACAAGATAACACCATGATGATAGGGTTGGCAAGATTAGACAAGATAATCACGAGATATGCTAAGATAAGATAAACTGGATATACTCTAATACTTTCGCCGCTTCGTTCTAATACTTCACCGCTTCGCTATTTCCTTGTTATACTGATTCCTATATCACTGCACCACCTAACTAGTGTCCCAACTAGTAACGATAACGTGATCCCAATCCCTGTATTTTCCATCGCCTTCAGGCATACATTTATTATTTGTTACCTAGATTTAATCTAGGGTTTTCTACTAAGTGCCTTCTAGTTTTAACTAGAGTTTACGTTATCTGCTGAACGCTTCTCAGATTCAGGATTTATGCCACCTAGTCCAACTAGGTATTATGCTACCTGTCGAACGATGCCCCAAGTCTAGGACACATTATCTAGAGTGGTATATGTTCCTATACTTCCCCACGCATGTATCGTGAATCGCTATCGCTTGTCTAGATGCACATGTCCTGTAATGTGCGACCCGAGTCCTGTGACAGGGCAAATCAAGGAATACAGAACTCGGTCGGGAGCTTTCAGATATCTGCCGATGCAGGTGCTAAGGTCTGTTTTTATTCCAGTGGCTATGGTCCCACTTGACCCCTCCCTCAACTAATGAAAGGCACACCTTGAAAAATGAGAACTATACGCCGGCCCCTGGTGCCCCACTATCCTATGGCCATCCTCACCCATAACTAGATAGCAAGTATATGGTCTTTTGGGGTTCTCCGCCTTTCCGCTTCACGTATCTTGATTGACTGAAGATGGATGGTAGACGACGAGTTGCTATCACAGGGATACCATTTTCTCGCCGAATCACGCTAGTCCATCCTAGTCTTTAGGTTGCCATATTTTGCAACCAAGGCATACCCTTGGTTCTTCTACCGCAGACCTTAACCTCTGTGAGCCCAGGAGGATCATCTGCAGCCTCACAGAGGGATACCAAGAGTACCCTCACGTCTCCTCGAAGCCTCGGGCTTCGTAACCCAACTCGTTGGAGCCTCCTTTTTACTCAGACGGACATTCGCTCCTTCCCGTGTTATACTAAGAATTACTACTTAGTTTTACTAACTAAGATTTACCACTTAGTTTCCAGAATCGTTGTTTTCTTAACTAAGGTTTACTACTTAGTTCTCTTTCCCGTCAATTTGGATTGGTTAAGTGTCATTAGTCAATTCAAGCTAACTTAACCCCCTTCATTTATCATGTTAAACTGGTTTAGTGTTATCAGTAATTCATGTTGACTTAACCCCATCACAAACCAAGTTATATTGGTTAAGTATTTCTTAATACTTAACCCTACCCATCCACCTTGTATTGGTTAAGTGTTCCTTTTTAACTTAACCTTGCCCGTCTGTTTTAACTAACATGTTATTAATGGTTAAGTATTATCGCTTCACGTTTTAGACTTAACCCTATTCCTTTATCACAATCTGATGGTTAAGTGTTCAAGTTACTTAACCCTACGGTCTTGCCCAGCTAACATATCAAATTGGCTAAGTGTATTAAATTTTACTTAACCCCAACCTCTAGTCTAGTTAACATGTAAATTTGGCTAAGTGTATTAACTTTACTTAACCCCACCTTCTAGTCTAGTTAACATGTTAATTTGGCTAAGTGTTTCCTTAGTTACTTAACCCATACAATTCTTGTCTTGCTACCTTGAGTTTGGTTAAGTGTCCCTATGGACTTAGCCCTCCCATTCTAGTTTAGCTGTGTCTGTATGAACCTAACCCCACCCACCGGTCTGGTTATCATGTTGAATTGGTTAAGTGTCTTAGTTAACTTAACCCTACCATTCTTGTTCTAGCTTTAACTAAATAGATTAAAGCCGCGACCACTCACATTAGACAGATATTGTTGCGATTACTGGATGTGCCGGTTGGTTCCGGGCAGATTTACATCGCAACTCAGTCTAACCTCGGGTTAGGCCAATTCGTGTTTCCTAGTTCAAAGGGTTTTGACTAATTTTCAAATCAGGTTTTGAAAGTAACCATCCCGTCCGTCGGATCAGTTAGGGATAGCCAGGGAGAGCAGGAAACTTGTATTTTCCAAACCCAAGCCTAGACACTATCCTCTCTGTCACCCTAGAACTTTCTGGTGTGTTATTAAAAGAGATGTCGTTAATAAACCTTTAATTTGTCTAAATTTACATTTTCTCATTTAGGACAAATTCTATAAGTGAATTATTCCTAATTTCCTTATTTCATAATTTCTCTTTTAATGTAAATTGTCAACATTCATCCTTACGACCCATTTTCCCCTCTATATCATATTTATGCCTTTTTGGTATGTAAACTATACCAAATCAAGTGTCACTAAACGTGATTTTGCTAAACCTGACAAGTACTCCCAATTATGGTCTATTTCAAATTTATGCCAATATGCTTATCATGCCAAATTAGCTAATCCAATTCTGATTTACATTCTAATTCACGTCAAACTAGACTTATTACTCTAGTTCCCTATTCATGTAAATGCTAGATTTACACGTCAATACTAGATTCAAATTACACATCTTATAATTCATGTCAAATTTATCCAATTTGCATTTCTATGAACATGCCATAATACATGTTCCCAATTTATGCCAATTTCCAAGTTAAACTACGTTTTTAGTAAATTTCATATTTTGCCCAAACCGCATTCCCACCGTTCGTGATTTAGTCTAGATAAATAAATCTAGGTTCGTAGAAAATAGGGAATGAACCAAAGATTCTATGAAAAAGATAGACATTGTAACGACCCGTATTCTACGCATCATAGGATCGTAGGATATTTATTTCTTTCACATACGGAGTCGTATGGTCATGTAACTTTGGGAGACGACTATTGGGGTCATTTCCCATGTTCATGATTTTTCTCGATTTTTAAATTACCATTTTACCCCTAGTTGGCACTGTTTTGGCCATAACTTTTGACTGGAAAGGAATTTTGACCTGAAACCACTTCCATTGGCTCCGGATGATGGTTTCTCTTTCCGTAGAGTGGTCACATTAGCTAAAAGGACTCATCGTTTGGGAGATATGGCTGAAACAAGTTTCAGATGGTGAAAAACAACTTAATTGGGCTTAACCGGGTGATTAGCAGCTAGGCCCAAAGGGGAATTTCGGGTTTAGAGGTATAGGGGGACTGATTAGGGTTAGGAAGTCACTTTCATTTCAGTTTTGAGCCGCCACAAACCTTCTTGAGACCTTAGTAATGGCTTCCATCCTCTGAAACCACTCCAAAACACATTTTTAGTGAAGATTAAGCCTAAACTACATCAAAACAAGGCCAAATAGCAACAGAGCAAGGTTGGAGCTGCTGCTACACATAGGGATTCGATCCAAACAGAGAGTATTTCAGATTTGGTGTTTCATTTGTGGCCAAGGTGAGTGATAACATCGTTTTGACACTAATTACAGTTAATTAAGGGTGATTAGTGAAGATTAGCGAATTGATACACTAATAAATTCTGGAAAAATGTTTAGAAATTCTTAAATAATATTTTATGCCTCTGTTAGAAAATTTAGACGATTTGATTAAGTTTTACTAAGTGTGTGCTTAAACATGATTAAGAGGGATTATGGGAAAATGTGAGGTTTTAGCCACTTTTGATCCATTTTGATTCATTTGAATTGTTGTTTTGCTGTTTGTGGTTGTTATTACATGTTGCTATGACTCTATGGTGTGTTTTATGATTTATTAGAAGTGTTAGATTTGTCAAAAACGTCGTCGAATGACGTAAACAAGTTGCTGGAAAAAGTTGCTGAAAGTTGTGCAGGCTTTCGGATCGGATCAGATATGGGCTCGGATCGGATCGGAGATCTGGGTAAGGAACCCGACCCTAACTGAAACCTGGTGCAAAGGAAATTTGGCAAAAAGGAAGGCCATGTTGTTAAGCTGGGGATCGGACTAACTTAAAGATGAAGGGCTCGGATCGGAAGTAAACACTTGGGAGAACTAGCAAGAGGGAAGGCCACGCGGATCAGATGGCAAGGAGGGATCGGATCGGAATATGTGAAGAAACGAGGGAGCGGATCGGAACGGAAGCACAAACTGGAAAGGGAGGACACCCGACCCGACCCGGAGGAGGACACCCGACCCGACCCGAAGTGGAATAACCGACCTGAACCGATGCGACGCTGTGGACCCGAACCGAACCGCTACAGGAGAAGACTACGAACCGACCTGAAGTAGAGGACCCAACCCGAACCGATGGCTAGAAGGAGAACCCGACCCGACCCAGTATTGACCAATAACCCGAGATGCAAAGGAAGTCCAAATGAGAAGTTAGAGCTCAAGATTCAGACGGGAATCAACGAGTTCGCTTCATGGTTGGGCTTTGCCGCGGGACGCGTGCTAAGGGGTTATCGATGTCTATAGCTTTGGACCACTATGGTAGGAGGTACGGAGGCGGATTCAGGGCCATTATGGCATTGGTAGAACCAAGGGCTACGACCAATGAAATGGGTCATTGAAATGTTTGGTCATGACTCCATATGTTTAGCTTGGTCGCAGCAGGGTTCCTACAAGACGGGATTCGTCGTTACCTCAATTTGTCTAGTGTTCCAAGGTGGTAGATGTCGTATGCTTTACGCACTGAGTGAGAGATGTGAGGATGGTTGCTATAGTTGATTTGTTTGCTATCATGTTGACATGCACACCCCACCCCCGTATTCTTACACTCTTCATTATGTCACCTTAGAGTACTGTACGGTATGTGGTACTAACTCTTTGGTTGCAGGTCCAGGTTCAGGTATGGTTTAGTATACCTGTTATTATTCTGTTTAGATGCTTATCGCTCATACCAGGCTTTATGTCTGACCCAGAGTTTTATGTCTCCTCTTATTACTCTGGGTGCTCACACGAGCAGACTAGAGACAGGTTAGCTGGTGATGCACGGGTAGATGATCCGGAGACGAGCAGGAGGCTTCCACGTAATATATATATATAATATTCTCCCTGTGTTGTTGAAGATCACTGCTTGGGCATTGGTGGTGCATCTTCTACTTTAGTTTTCTTTTGTTTAGAGACAGTAAATTTGGAAAATTGTAATAAGCTGTATTTGGATTTCCGCTGCTCTGATGATTGATGTTGATTTTAGTTATCAGCTTATGCACTGTCTCACCTGTTTTATGTCAAGTATGTTATTATTATATTTTATTCCATGCGCTGTGAGACATTCTACAGGTTCCTTGATTAGTTCATTCCCTTCATTCCTTTCTTTGGTGACCCGTTCCGTGCTAGTCGGGCATGTGTACAGCGCACTTCCGGAGGAAATGCAGGTTGGTGCGGGGCGGGCCGTCACACTTGGTATCAGAGCTCTAGGTTGCGTAGTTAACCTAGGGAAGTTATCAGGGAGAGGTAATATACGTATACGAGAGAGCGTATTTGTGATTACTTTGGTTTTAAAAGCTATATATATATAATATTAGTAGTACTAGGATGAAGTCGTACTGCACTAGCACCACTATGGAGTCGTTAATCGTTTCCTTTTTCAGATTGACGATGAGCCGATACACTAGAGGTGCTGGTAGGTGGGGCCAATAATGGGAATGCCGCTGACATGAGGACGATGTTTACTGACCTAATGAGAGAGATGCTTAGAGATGTACAGAGGGCAGCTCCCAATGGTGGAAATGGTGGTGGTCCAATAGTGCAGGCGCCAAGAGTCGACTTCGCCAAGCTGAATAAGGATTATACTAGTCTTGGTGGGAAGCCGTTCCACGGAACGGAGTCGGCCACGGATGTTCAGGACTGGATGGATAGCTGTGACCGTATCTTTGATGACTTGGGTCTCGAGGATGCGATGAAGAGAAAGCTAGCGTCCCGTCAGCTGCAAGGGCGGGCAATGAATTGGTGGAATGCTATAAAGGCAGCTACTCCCGAAGATCAGATTACTTGAGAGCAGTTTAAGGCTTGCTTTAGCGAGAAGTTCATTCCAGCTGCTCAGAAGTCAGTGTTGTTTAAGAAATTCTTGGAGCTCAAGTAGAATGGAAGAGCTGTCTCGGAGTATATTGCTGAATTTGACACTTTGTCAAAATATGGGTTATCTCTTATTGATACTGCCGAGAAAAAGAATGAAAAATTCATAACTGGTTTGGATCAGTACTTGGGGGAAAGACTTATTAACCACATCGATGAGACGTTTGAATCGATTGTGGGGAAAGCATTAAGATCAGAAAGTCTCTACCCTAAGCCGAAGACTGAGGTTGCATCCGCAGATGAGCCAAAGCCACAAGCAAGTGGTGGAGGCAAGGGTGGTTCCCAGAATAAGAGAAAGCAGAATCAGACTAAGGATGGCCAGAAGAAAAAGAATAAACAAGATGTTGAGTGCTTCAGCTGCGGTAAGAAGGGCCATTATGCTAGTAATTGTCGGGCCAAGCCAGCGGATAGGAAGTGCTTCAACTGTGGCCAAATGGGACACCACAAGGACAAGTGTCCGCAACCCCCTAAAGAAAAGCAAATAGTGAAAGTCTACGCCCTTAATGCTATTCCTTCTTCGTCGAATGCCCCAACAGCGGCGGAGAAGGGAAAGAATGTCGTCATTCAAGGTATGCTTTCTGTTTATGATGTTCCTGTTAGAGTTTTATTTGATACCGGAGCTTCCAGTTCTTTCATATCTAGTGACCTGGTAGATAGGTTGGGATTGGAGCCCGAGATTGTCGATAGACCTTTAGTAGTGACGAACCCGATTGGTGGTTCGACTAGCCTTAGCATGATTTGTCGTAATGTGGTCTTATTGAGTCATGGATGCATGTTTGTTTTTGATTGCTTTTTTTTGGGCTTTACTGGGTTTGGCATTATTTTGGGAGTAGATTGGCTCCGAAGATACGGGGTGGTGGTAGACTGTGAGGGCTTTTTGGTGACAGCTAGAGCGGATGATGGGCGGAGGATAGTGTTTGGTGGTCTACCCAGTAAGGGGGTATTGGCTAGTTTTCTAAACTCCCTCGACATTCCGCATAGTGAGTTGTCAGGTTTGCCCGTGGTTGGCCAGTATCCGGATGTTTTCGAAGAAGTGACCGGACTTCCACCACACCGAGAGATTAAGTTCCGTATTGATTTGGTAAAGGATGTCAGGCCTATAGTGATGCCACTTCGTCGTATGGCACCAAGGGAGCAGCGAGAGCTCGAGGTGCAAGTCAGCGATCTTTTGAAGAAGGGATTTATCAGAAGGAGTGTTTCTGAATGGGGAGCACCAGTTGTGTTTGCTACCAAGGCGGATGGTTCCCTTCGTTTGTGTGTAGACTACCGCGAGTTGAATAAAGTGACGAGGAAGAACAAGTATCCTCTACCGCGGATAGATGATTTGTTCGATCAGTTGAGTCGCACGAGAGTATTTTCCCAGTTGGATCTCGCGACAGGTTTTCATAAGCTTAGAGTGGAAGCTGAGAGTATAGCTAAAATGGCATTTCGAACGCCGTCTGGATTTTATGAATGGTTGGTCATGCCATTCGGGCTGACCAATGCCCCAGCATATTTTGTGGATCTTATGAATAGGGTATTCAGAGATCAGTTGAATAAGTTTGTCCTTGTGTTCGTTGATGATATTTTGGTCTATTCGAGGACAGAGGAAGAACACAAGGAACATTTAAGAGTAGTGATGGAGGTGTTGAGAAAACACCAACTGAAAGCAAAGTTTTCTAAGTGTCACTTCTGGAAAAGGGAAGCGAGGTTCTTGGGCCATGTTGTATCAGAGAATGGTATTGCCGAGGACCCGGCGAAGGTGGCTACGGTACAAGATTGGCCTACGCCCAAGAATGCAACAGATGTAAGAAGTTTCTTTGGATTAGCTGGATATTATCGTAAGTTTATTCAAGGTTTCTCCAAGATAGCAGCACCATTGACCCAGTTGACCAAGAAGAATCAAGCTTTTGTCTGGGATGAAAGGTGCGAGAATGCATTCAAGAGTCTAAAGGACAAGTTGACGAGCGCACCAGTGTTAGTCATTCCTAAGGGGGATGAAGAGATGACGGTATACACGGATGCCTGTGGTACCGGACTGGGTGCTGTATTGATGCAAGGCGGTAGAGTTGTAGCTTATGCAAGTCAGCAATTGAAACCGCACGAGAAAAGATACCCTACCCATGACTTGGAATTGACAGCGATCGTGTTCGCGTTAAGGATGTGGAGACACTATCTCTTGGGAGAAAGATTTGAACTGTTTACAGATCATAAGTCGTTGAAGTATCTCTTCTCCCAGAAGGATCTAAATCTCCGGCAACAAAGGTGGTTAGAATTCTTGGCTTCCTATGATTTCGACATCGCATATACACCGGGAAAGGGCAATGCGGTGGCTGATGCATTGAGTAGAAGACATGCCAGCTTAGGGGCTATGTTCCTTGAATGGAAGCAACTGGAGTATATCGCGGGGTTTGATTTCAGACCAAAGTGCGAATTGGATCCAGAAATGTTAGCAAGTTTGACGGTCAGACCCACTTTGATTGAGCGGATCGGCTCTAGTCAGAGGGACGATCCTAACCTATTGGGAATCATCTCCAAGTTAGAGATGGGTATCGATGAGGAGATGAACAAGTATGGGCTTGATCGAGATGGATGGCTTAGAAAGGGTGGAAGACTAGTCGTACCCAATGTCAATGGATTGAGAAATGAAGTGCTTAGAGAATGTCATCACTCAAAACTGACTATACACCCCGGTGGTAACAAAATGTATCGAGACATGAAGCAGACCTACTACTGGGAAGGGATGAAAAGAGACATTGGGAGGTTTATATCCAAATGCATGAATTGCCAGCTAGTTAAAGCTGAGCAAAAGAAGCCTAGTGGGTTGTTACAGCCCTTAGAAATTCCCGAATGGAAATGGGAGCAAGCCTCGATGGATTTCATTGATGGTTTGCCAAGGACTAGATCGGGACATGATAGCATTTGGGTAGTTGTGGATCGACTGACTAAAAGTGCAAGATTTATACCAGTCAAATCGACCAGAATGGCAGACAAGTTGGCAGAATTGTATATGAAGTGGGTAGTGAGATTTCATGGAGAACCTAAAAGCATTGTGAGTGACCGAGACCCGTTGTTCACTAGTGGGTTTTGGAAGAGCTTACAAGAGGCTCTAGGGTCAGAGTTACATCTCAGTACCGCATATCATCCTCAGACCAACGGTCAGACGGAGAGGGTGAACCGTATTTTGGAAGATCTCTTGAGAGCATGTATATTGGATTTTGGTGGATCATGGGATGACCATTTGCATCTAGTAGAGTTTGCATATAATAATAGCTACCAATCCAGTATCGGTATGGCTCCGTTTGAAGCTTTGTACGGAAGACCGTGCAACTCACCATCATGTTGGATAGAGACCGGCGAGAAGTTTATGCTTGGACCAGATGTGGTGAGGGAAACTTCAGATAAGATCAAGATCATTCAACAACGAATGAAGGCCGCCCAAGATAGGCAGAAGAGTTATGCTGATAAGAGGAGAAGAGACCTAAAATTCTCCGTGGGTGACTTGGTGTTTGTCAAAATTTCTCCGTTGAAGAGCGTAATACGATTTGGCAGGAGAGGCAAGTTGGCACCAAGATTCGTTGGCCCATTCCCTGTTCTCGAACTAGTCGGGATTTTGGCATATAGAATTGACTTACCAGAGAAAATGGCGGGAGTTCACAATGTATTTCATGTTTCCCAACTAAGGAAGTTCGTTCACGACCCAGATATAACTATTTCACCTGATCAGTTAGAGGACTTCGAAGTAGAACCCGAGGCGGTTGGGAACCACAAGCCGGCCCGTATTGTCGCGCACGACATGAAGCAACTTCGAAGGAAGGCGGTGAAGCTAGTCAAGGTACAGTGGAGCGAGGACGAGAATGATTGTACTTGGGAGACAGAGGAGAACATTAGGAAGACACACCCAGAACTCTTTGCCTGGTAAGATTTTGACTTCGATTTAGTTTTCCGCATGCTAGGATAGGCTTGTTTGCTTGTTTTGCATGTTTGATTGTTGTATGTGGTTGTTAGGCATGCGGAATCCTTTGTATGTTTTGAGTTAAGGAATTTCGGGGACGAAATTTCTTAAGGGGGGAGAGTGTAACGACCCGTATTCTACGCATCATAGGATCGTAGGATATTTATTTCTTTCACATACGAAGTCGTATGGTCATGTAACTTTGGGAGACGACTATTGGGCTCATTTCCCATGTTCATGATTTTTCTCGATTTTTAAATGACCATTTTACCCCTAGTTGGCACTGTTTTGGCCATAACTTTTGACTGGAAAGGAATTTTGACCAGAAACCACTTCCATTGGCTCCGGATGATGGTTTCTCTTTCCGTAGAGTGGTCACATTAGCCAAACGGACTCACCGTTTGGAAGACATGGCTGAAACAAGTTTCAGATGGTGAAAAACAGCTTAATTGGGCTTAACCGGGTGATTAGCAGCTAGGCCCAAAGGGGAATTTCGGGTTTAGAGGTATAGGAGGACTGATTAGGGTTAGGAAATCACTTTCATTTCAGTTTTGAGCCGCCACAAACCTTCTTGAGACCTTAGTAATGGCTTCCATCCTCTGAAACCACTCCAAAACACATTTTTAGTGAAGATTAAGCCTAAACTACATCAAAACAAGGCCAAATAGCAACAGAGCAAGGTTGGAGCTGCTGCCATACATAGGGATTCGATCCAAACAGAGAGTATTTCAGATTTGATGTTTCATTTGTGGCCAAGGTGAGTGATAGCATCGTTTTGACACTAATTACAGTTAATTAAGGGTGATTAGTGAAGATTAGCGATTTGATACACTAATAAATTCTGGAAAAATGTTTAGAAATTCTTAAATAATATTTTATGCCTCTGTTAGAAAATTTAGACGATTTGATTAAGTTTTACTAAGTGTGTGCTTAAACATGATTAAGAGGGATTATGGGAAAATGTGAGGTTTTAGCCACTTTTGATCCATTTTGATTCATTTGAATTGTTGTTTTGCTGTTTGTGGTTGCTATTACATGTTGCTATGACTCTATGGTGTGTTTTATGATTTATTAGAAGTGTTAGATTTGTCAAAAACGTCGTCGAATGGCGTAAACAAGTTGCTGGAAAAAGTTGCTGAAAGTTGTGCAGGCTTTCGGATCGGATCGGATATGGGCTCGGATCGGAGATCTGGGTCGAACTGGAACCTGGCGCAAAGGAAAATTGGCAAAAAGGAAGGCCATGTTGTTAAGCTGGGGATCGGACTAACTTAAAGATGAAGGGCTCGGATCGGAAGTAAACACTTGGGAGAACTAGCAAGAGGGAAGGCCACGCGGATCAGATGGCAAGGAGGGATCGGATCGGAATACGTGAAGAAACGAGGGAGCGGATCAGAATGGAAGCACGAACTGGAAAGGGAGGACACCCGACCCGACCCGGAGGAGGACACCCGACCCGACCCGAAGTGGAATAACCGACCCGAACCGATGCGATGCTGTGGACCCGAACCGAACCGCTACAGGAGAAGACTACGAACCGACCTGAAGTAGAGGACTCGACCCGAACCGATGGCTAGAAGGAGAACCCGACCCAGTATTGACCAATAACCCGAGATGAAAAGGAAGTCCAAATGAGAAGTTAGAGCTCAAGATTCAGACGGGAATCAACGAGTTCGCTTCATGGTTGGGCTTTGCCGCGGGACGCGTGCTAAGGGGTTATCGATGTCTATAGCTTTGGACCACTATGGTAGGAGGTACGGAGGCGGATTCAGGGCCATTATGGCATTGGTAGAACCAAGGGCTACGACCAATGAAATGGGTCATTGAAATGTTTGGTCATGACTCCATATGTTTAGCTTGGTCGCAGCAGGGTTCCTACAAGACGGGATTCGTCGTTATCTCAATTTGTCTAGTGTTCCAAGGTGGTAGATGTCGTATGCTTTACGCACTGAGTGAGAGATGTGAGGATGGTTGCTATAGTTGATTTGTTTGCTATCATGTTGACATGCACACCCCACCCCCGTATTCTTACACTCTTCATTATGTCACCTTAGAGTACTGTACGGTATGTGGTACTAACTCTTTGGTTGCAGGTCCAGGTTCAGGTATGGTTTAGTATACCTGTTATTATTCTGTTTAGATGCTTATCGCTCATACCAGGCTTTATGTCTGACCCAGAGTTTTATGTCTCCTCTTATTACTCTGGGTGCTCACACGAGCAGACTAGAGACAGGTTAGCTGGTGATGCACGGGTAGATGATCCGGAGACGAGCAGGAGGCTTCCACGTAATATATATATAATATTCTCCCTGTGTTGTTGAAGATCACTGCTTGGGCATTGGTGGTGCATCTTCTACTTTAGTTTTCTTTTGTTTAGAGACAGTAAATTTGGAAAATTGTAATAAGCTGTATTTGGATTTCCGCTGCTCTGATGATTGATGTTGATTTTAGTTATCAGCTTATGCACTGTCTCACCTGTTTTATGTCAAGTATGTTATTATTATATTTTATTCCATGCGCTGTGAGACATTCTACAGGTTCCTTGATTAGTTCATTCCCTTCATTCCTTTCTTTGGCGACCCGTTCCGTGCTAGTCGGGCATGTGTACAGCGCACTTCCGGAGGAAATGCAGGTTGGTGCGGGGCGGGCCGTCACAGACATACTAATTGGCATAAAAAGGGTCGAATAAAGACGTCGGTTCAAGAACATGGGTAGACCTAAATTAATAGGTAAATTCCCAAGGTCTAAAACCAAAGAAAACCAAGAATAGACAGAATAGGGACGTAGGTTCAAGAACATGGGTAGACCTAACTTAATAGGTAATGTCCATAGTCATAGGCAAATGTTCATAGTTATTGGCATATGGTTTTAAGGTCCATAGTTTCATAGTCACGGTCTTATTTGTCCTCGAATCATAACAGTTCTTAATTAGGTTCAAGAGTATAGGCACTGATTCGAATAGAGAGAGAGATTTGGCATATTCTTTTATTCCTTTAATTTCATGTCACGAACAGAGAAAAACGTTCAAATCTAAAAAGTAACCGACTTACAGAGATTAGATTAGAATAGAAAGATGGCGATGCTATGATTCGTGCGACGTTGCTCGAAATCATTTGATTTAGCCTTTGATTCTCATTCTGAAGCCTTAATCTTGATTCAAACCTCCTCTTGACAACTTGAGCAGCACTTCCTCGTCTTGATTTATTTTATATATATTATTTATTTATATATTTCCTCAGAGGCAGCATAAGGATAGAAAAGAATTGTGAATAGAGAAGAAGACCAGGGTTGTTTATATAGTGTAGAAGTCAACGAACCTGGTCAGAATGGCGTCCGGATACAGAGAAACGAATCAGGTTCAGAAAGCTGGAAAAAGCAGGGGGGTCGACCCCCAGGTCGACTACCCAGTTGACTTGGGTGCCCAGGTCGACAACCCAGTCGACCTAGGTGCCTTGGGCGGGAATTTTCCCGCCCAGCCAAATCTGGGTCTGTTTTGAATTTCGAATTCGCTTTTCTGACCTGTTTTGAAATTTAAACTTCGCTGAAACTTCCGGAGGCCATATCTTCCTCATACGGACTCCGTTTTATGCAAACTCAGACTTGTTTTCATGCCGAATTCCGAGACGAATGCAATGGCGCAGCCCGTTTCCCTTGATTTTGATATTAACTTATAATTCTGCCTTGATTTGTGAATCTTAGTGTTACAGAATCACGGGGTGTTACAGTAGCACTTGTTTATTATATACGCGAGTTGCTCAGAAAGACCGGGTTTATCCCATTCTGAATAACTGAATCGACGATAAGGAGTTGATGATGAAGACATTGGTTGAAGACCGGAGATCTTCACCTCGGTTGGATGACAACTAATGTCCTGATTGGGAGGCATCCCAAAATATGGATAATGAGTGGTGATCGTCTAGACGTACGTGGAGATCGATGGATATGCGAGGTATATAGTGCCTCCGGTTTCGTTCAGACCCAGAACGGACTTGTAAATGGACTGTGTGTCTGACATTGGAATTCATTCTGTGTGATTGATAGCCATCAGTTGCATGGTGTGAATTGCCTGTGTGACATGCTAAAATGGGGTGATCTAGGCTTCTGTTGAAAAGAAAAGTCTTGTGGTTGATGATCAAAGCACAGCCTGTGTGGCATAGCTTTGTGTATAACGTGAATTCGCGAGCCTCACACCCGGGTATGAACCAGAAACGGGAGAGGACCTCAGGGAGGGCATGCGTTTCCTTCTAACTAGAGGTGGTGTCGGTGCTTAAACTGGCTGACATTTATATTATTTTCACCTGTGTGGTTGTTGCTGTTGCGAGGCGCCTCGGATATATCGGTGACTATGTGAAGCCGATGGAGTCATTCGTTGGCTCATTTACGCCCCAAAGGGCGGGGAAACGTAGTGTTCAGGCATTTTAATCCATATCGGTGGACCGACCCTGACGATCCAAGGGTCGATGCGCTCTAACCCTGTGGCACGGGCTAGAGAGTCGCGAAGTCGGTAAGGACTATCTTTTGCCTTGGTTCATGACGGAAATCCAATTTCCAAATACGTGACTGTGCGGTTTTGATTGTATACCTATATATGGCGACATAGTGGTATGGGGCATTAATGCCATCTATGATTGATACTTATGATTTGAAATTATTTTTGAAACATATAAACACTAGTAATAATATCAAAAGCTTTTGTTTTATTCGTATCAAGCATATTTGGCCATTATAAGGTAAAAACTCTATCCTTCGGTTTGCGTTGCATTGTGTGATGGGAACTGAGTCTTATAATGGCTTCATTTTTATAAAAAGCATTGCGATGTTTTAAAGATTTACTTGTGGTAAAGCACTGGCAATCCAATGGAGTAAACCCGTTCCGCGAAAGTGGCGTGGTCCTGTGATTAGCCATATTATAAAATGTGTTAAGTAGATTTCTCATACCAGTCCCATGACTGACTCGTAGTTTGTTTCACTTGCAAACTCGGTCTTTCTACACGGGCAGCCTTGTATTCAGGTTTTAGCAGGCTCTTTCTGGATAGCTGGAGCTGAAGACGGATTCTATCATTTATCTCTTTTTATTCTGTTCAGCTCCTATTATACATATTATGTTTGTTTTCCGCTGTAGACATTTATGTTTTGCTGAACTGTATTTGTACTAACTATCATCCTGTATACTGTGTAACTCTGATGACTATGTTTATCCAGTGTATTATTTGTACATTATCTGGTGTATTTATTTATTTCTGTTCTGCTGTTATCTGTTTATGTGTTATATTCCAAAGATTACCCTTGCCACCGTAGTACGGGGTTTTGGGGTCGTCACAATATTCGTATATAAATATATTTCGATTTCATTTCAACATCATTTCAATTTAATTCAACGCACATATAATTTTTGCAATGCATATATAACTTATGCATCAAACATACAACTTATACAACGCTTATACATGAGGTGTACAACGCTTATATAATTCATACATCGACTATATAATTTATACATCGTCGTTTCCATATCGTTTATAAATTAGAAATCTCACATTGGGTTCCACTCCACCAAAAATTGCAGAAGGCTCAGAAAAATATGCGGTCTCTTCTAGAATGTAGAAGACGTCCACACGAGTCCACTGTCTCTTGTTTCACTGGATTTTGAGTTCGTATGAGAAAGATATGGTTTTATAAACGTTAATGACATTTTAAAGTTAATTAATAAATTAATTTATTAAAAATAAACCTTTCTTCTTCAATCCAATGTACAGGCTAACGCTCAAATAAACAGTTCGATCCCTAGGGTTTGAATTTTTATGAACATCGAGACGTCGGACGTCGATCGCCTGTGACCACCTGGATCGCCGCTCGCTCACCTACCCGCGCCCCCAAGGGCGTCGAGTTCGATCCCCCCTACGACGTCGGAAAATGCCACCAAACGGCGTCACTTCCTGCCCAAAATTCGCTCTCAATTTTGCACAATAATCCACCAAACAGGTAGGGATGGAAAGAGCTTGGAGAGATTTATGATTTTGGTTTTGAAATCTTCGAAAATCACTAATGGGATTTGGAGAAAAATCAGATTGAATTTTTGAACAACCCTAGCCCTTGATTTTCAACTGACGGCGGGTTCAAAGGATTCCAGTGTTTTGTAGGAAATTAATTTATATTTTTAATTATTTAATTTTCGAAAATACTATTTTTTACATCCGAACTCCAAATAAAACCCAACGACTGTCGCCCCTAGCCAAATACCCACCTCCGAACACAACGGGATATGTCCGGTAAGCCAATTCGGCGATTACGATCAGTTTTTCTTTAAATTACAATATAAAACATTCAATATTTTATTTGAACGTACATTTCAATTTGCCGGGGCCACATACTGATTCTAAAAATTCCCAAAAAAATAAATCTAGCTATGTTTTGACGATACGGTCCCAACAAAACTAGTTTCGTCGAATTCTGAGACCGTTTGAAAAATGACCATTTTCTGGTCGATCCAGTTTAACAGAAATTCACCAAATACATTTTCTTTTGCCACGCTCACATATTAACTTCAAAAATTATGAAATTTGAAACCTAGAAATAATTTGACATCCCGGATTCAACAAAAGTAGTTTCGTCGAATTCCGAGGTCGTTTGCAAAATGTCTATTTTCACGGGCTATATAATTTCTATAGCGACCTTTCTGAAAATTCATTTGGCCATAACTTTTGACTCCCGCTATGAAACTTCGATTTTTCAGATTCGTTAGAAAGATATTCATAAACAGATTTAAATATTTTTGGTTTCACTAAAATCCGTTTTATTTTGCACCCGGTACAGTCAGTCAAAGTTAGAATTTCAATTTTGAAACTACCGCGCCATTTCAGGCCTTGTTTATAATTTAAAATAATTATATTTACTTTCAAACGTCGATTCAAACTTACTTTTAATCGTTATTATTTAAAATATTAATTTATATATTCAAAATCCACTAAAATAGCCAAATTAAAAATTTTAAACTGGCTCATTTTTTCGGGTTGTTACATTCTCCGCCACCAACGTAATACACTTACGTAAATTCGATGTGTAGAATCAAACTGATATACGTTGTTAGACATTCGTCCATTCAGGTTTGTCCGGGACTGAACAGACCAAAGATATTATTTACAATCTTTTTGCACATCGTCGTCTTCAATTTGAAAATCTCTGACGTGCGACATATAATCAAATCAAAGTGGAATGTTAATTCTGGTCTCTTTGAAATGATTAACGAAATAATTCTCTTTACATTATTAATTTAACATGATTATAATCTAATTTACATATATAATTACAGTCAAACTACACAGTATATGATTATCTGGCTTATATCTGGTATTTTGATCATCACTTAAAAATGGATATTTTCAGTGTGCGCGTCGCACACAGTTTTTCTTTTCATTTTTATTTGTCACTTTAAAAATGAATACTTACATTATTTCTTTAGAAAAATATTTCTCATCATTATTCCTTAATCTGATTATTCATAACTGAATCAAATTTATGATTTATAATCTATATTTCAGCCTTTTCTCTTTGTATTTTTCTTGTCAAATTCCCTTTGATCTCTTATTCTTGATCTACTTTACATACTAATAGAAATAAATTTTCTTTTTAAATTTATCTAAACATGCTAAAAATACAGTTCTTATTTCATATAACACAGAACAGTATATAACCATTTATTTATGACGGGAAATTCAGATTTACAGTTTAAAACTGCCAAATTTATCGTATGGTTTCTTTTTACCTTGTTTGTTTAAAATTTTAAATATTTCATTTCGAATTCTAATTTAAAATATAAACTAAATTTATAAAGTTACAGCTTCTGTATTTTAAATTTCAACTTCTGACAAAATCTGTGCTCGATCCTGATTCACTTCTTCCATTTGTTAATTAAATAAAAATTTTATTTTTTTATTTAAATATTTATGTTCCTATTTTATTAAAAACTAGTTTAAATTAAAAATATGTTCAAAAATCTTCATTTTAAGGCTTAAATAGTAAAGTACCACTTTTGGTAAAACACCAGGCCTTGAAAACATGGTGTACGCTCCTGAAAAACTGGCCAGCTCTCATGGTTTGCGAAGTACCACATTTTCTGGCCAAAGTACCAGGTGATCAAAGTACCACCTCCTGGTTTCATGTGTTTTCTACTCTGATCACACCCCAGCTCCCATGATCCCATGAAGTACCACTTCCTTCTTCCTCCTCCTTCTTCCATGGTCGTGCACGTGCACAACCACGTGAGTCCCCGTCCATCGCTGCTGACTGTCCACACCAACCACTTTTCTCCCCTTGATCCCGTTGCCGCCTTCTGATCATCTCCCCTTGGCCGCTACAGTGATTTGGCCGTGCCCCTTCTTCTTTCCAGAAAAACCACCATCCCTGAAAAGCCTCACCACTCCTCTCAATCGTGTGCCATCCCCACCTTCTGGCCATGTCACCACACCACCCAGACGCCGCCATCCCCCCTAGACCGCAACCCCCTAGCTCCGGCGATGACCAGCAGTTCGGCGAGAAAGACCCAGCTCCAAACGACAACCAAAAACCTCAATTACCTCTTATACCCAAAAACTATGTATTAGAAAATTTATTTAACATATTTCCCGTAATTTATACTTCCTCCTACCCCTTCTAGCCGAGTGCTACCTCTTCCAGGCAAGTAGTTCGCCAGTGGTTCACCACAATGGGTTTTTCGACCATCCTCCCTTATCCCATGATCCACAACCCTAAAAATCTTGGTTTTTCTTTTAAAAATCATCATTTAGTTCTTTCATCATATTTATGAACTCCAAACAAGTTTTTACATAATTTGAAAATCCAATTTGATTGTGTGATTACAGAGAGGCGCTATGTTTCCTGTCTACAAGTAACAGTAAAGTTCTTTTGGCAAGTTTGTTTCATTTTGAACACTCTTACGACTATATAAAAGATTTAAAAATAGTCTGATATCTTATTTCTAATCCCCTACTACAGATGTTCTGGTCCATTTTGATTTGTAGAGGTTCAATCAAAAATACAGGGTCTGGTAAAACAAAACCAGTCAATGCACCTGTCTAACATATGATACTTAAGGTCTTCATTTAACAATCAATGATTCCTACATTATACCAAACAAGTAAACCATACATGACATGTTACTTGAACAAGAACACAAAAGAAATCCAAGTTCACTCATAGTTCAAATAACAAAAATGCAGGAAATCCAAAACAGAAAATTAAGAGCAGTTTTACTCACCTTCAAAGCTTAAAACCGTTGGCTTTATTCTTCTTACTGATCTAATTAAAAAGACTTGTGTTGTGGGGAAAAGAAGTGCAAGCTCAGCTCTTTTTATAGTGATAGGAAACTAATAAAATATGGTGCATAAAATCCTAGTTTTGGAAAATAAGCAAAATCAATTTTGAGATTTTGTTTTGACAATTGATAGACAACTCAAAAAAAATCAATCCACAACCCTAAATTCACATGGCTTGCCTCAGCCAACATCACCCTTAAAACCCTTATGCAATCACCAATTTTCTCCTATTGGTTTCTATGAATTATCACCTTACATGCAAATGGTACAACCATGATCTTTCACAAATCTTTCTCTTGGTTTTAACAAATTATAGTATCTATTTTAGTACCATACATATTCAGTTTTGCCTTGGTTTTTAAACCAAAATCTCATATGACAAAATGATTTAACATAAGGATATATAAATACTTTTACTTGCCTTCAAAGGCAATACAAAATCTGAAAGTTTTTGTACCATATGATTTCGCCGTGTGATGAAATAGACATGAAAACATCTTGAAAAATCTATATTTTAGAAATCATCTAGTGTAGGTAAGATGCTTGATATATATACAAGATTTTGTAATCTTTATGCACATGTTTTATGACAATTGTGAACATGCTTTGAAATATGCAAAGGGAAGTGTAATTTTTCAGAAAATTTCATGAGAAAAGAAAATGATTTAAAAACTGAAAATACATGATACAAAATGAATTGCCATGTGAACAATATTTCTTTAGATCCTCTTTACTAGTTTAATACTAGTGTAGGTGTTTTCTTAAGTGTGTGTGTGTGTGTGTATATATATATATATATATATGTATGTATGTATATGTATGTATGAAAACATGCTTGCATAAAGAAATTGGCTTTTTCCATGTTTTGTTTTATATGTATGTAACCTTGAACTTGTCTTTGAACTTACTTTTGACAAAAATGGTTTTGGCATGTTTTTCTCAAGTGTTAAAAGTTTGAAATTCAAGAATTTGCAAAAACCCAATTTCTAAACCCTTTGAAAAAAAATGAACAAAACATACGAAATAAATGGCATTATAAATACATGATATGTATAAGTGTTATTCTTCATACATGTGTAAAAATGCTATCATACATGAGTATGTAAAAAATGAGTTTTAGTAAATGCTGTGATATATGCATATATAAATGCTGTTATTCACAAGTTAACAAGTTCTGGAATTATAAAGTATGGATTTTAAATCGTATTTGAAAATACGTTTTTACGATCAATTCATATCTGTGTCAGTGATATGTGTAAAGTCCGGGTCATTACAATCTACCCCCCTTATAAAAATTTCGTCCTCGAAATTTGTAAACAGCAGATTAGAGTTATCGACACACATTAAAAAAGATTTTATTCATAACTGGATATATCTGTTACTATGGTTGGAAAACATTTCCATTGAATTCTCATCAATTTCCAAATATCCTTGAAATAGATCTCAAGTCTTATTTACTCCATTGCTTTGAAATTATCTTGCTCAACATATGTATCAGTCAATTCACTTAACTCTGTTAAGTATTACCCACAATCTTCGTTCACTAAGTTAATCATCTCCATTCCGGGACTCACAAATATGATTTAATTTCACAAATCGGCCAGTTCACTTTCCCTGAGTTCATATCCAATTAATACTTAAGTCCAGCCTTAATTTCAGGAAATCCAAATTTTAATACAATTTAGAATTCTATCCTGATTTCTTGTATCAATATGATTGGATATTATTCTAATTTATTCCAACCATATTTAATTTATCTTAAGGCTGACCCTAGTTAATTAACTCCTTTTATCTAAAAAGAGTAAGGTACCTTCTGAAGCTCCTTCCATTTTCACATTCTCAGAAGTTGATGACTTATCCATTAAAGCATAGACCTTTGGTTGCTGAGCCTTTTTCATGAGTGGACAATCTTTAACCAAGTGCCCAGGATGATGACAGTTATAGCATGAAAACTTTTGGGGAATAATATCACTTGTTCCCTTTGGTTTTTGTTGAGGTTGCTTCAGTTACTGAGTTTGCTGTGGCTTTTCCGCTGCTGGCTTTGTACAAAACCTAGCAATGTGTCCTTTCTCCTTGTAGTTATGGCATTTCGTATCTTTATAACGCTCTTTGGCCTTCTCCCCCATCTTTGGTATTCCCTTGTTGTTCCAGTTCGGATTAAATTTCCTTTTATTGGAATTCTCGCTACTGGGTTCTCCTGTCTGCTGTTTTGCAACTAGCTTCCTTCCCTCTAGTGCCTCATAACGAACTGCCATATCCACCAGATCGACAAATGGAATCTTGAGATGCCCAATCATTTGAACTTGCAGACTATCCTTCAATCCTGCTAAGAACATTTCATTCTTCTTCAGTGGGGTATTGATCAGTTCTGGCCCGAAACAAGAAAGTGAATTGAACTTGTTCTCATATTCGGATATTTTTATGTTCCCTTGCTTGAGATCAATGAAATCCCGATACATTCTAGTCTTCCCTGCAGCAGGTAGAAATTGTGCTTCGAAAGCTTCTTTGAATTTTTCCTAAGTGAAACCTTCCTCGGGAATATTCATGGTCTGAGCATCCCACCAAATAGCAGTAGCTTCTTGAAGTTGCCACGAAGCTAAGAGATGTTTCTGCTCATCATTCAATTTCAGTCCTTTGAAAATCCTCTCACAGGACCTCAACCATGCTTGAACTTCAATGAAAGATTCTATCCCTTTGAAAACTTTTCCTCCCAGAGTCGTATACTCCTTACAAATAGTTGCAAAGCTTTTATCTTGCTGAGCTGGTGCAACTTCCTCCATAGTTTCTCCTTGATCCTGGGATCCAGTATTACGACCAGTAGTAGTGGAGTTTCCATTGGCTCGACCTCTTCGTCCTCGGTTACTCATCTTAATTACCTGAATATAACAGGTCGTCATTCCAGACTTGACTGGATATAACAAACTTAGGTCCACCATCCAAGTTGATTTATTTTAAATTTTCAAAAACACGCTCTCTCACACTCACCCAAAGCCTAGGTAATCAGTAACCTAAGCTCTGATACCAACTGTAACAACCCAACTTTCGAACACATCGGAAGTCGTGCCATTAATAAGAATAAGAATAGGTAGAAGATAAAAACATAGAAACATCAGAATCTCACAGCGGAATTTCCAAAAAGATAATACTTCATAATATTACACAGCGTTACATATTACATCAGAGCATCATATATCTAGTGATACAAGACATTCATAGTACATCTTTAATTATACATGTCATTAATATCCAAACTGCAGACTTATAATTATACAGTAGATAGATTAGCACACAGAAAGTTCCATTCCAGCTTTCCAAGTTTGATCCAATCCTGATTCACTTGTCTATTCATAACAAGTGTTATGAATACCCAAGAGTTTAAGGGAAACACAGAAAAATAAACTCCGGGTCAGTCAGGTGACTGGTATGAGTAAACAGTTTAAAACAGATTAAAGAAATAAAAATATCTCATAAGACCACGCCGTGAATACGGAACGGGTTTTTACCTTATGAAATCAAAACACTTGGTATACTTGAAATCATATATTATTATAGTGTCTATAAATTTTCACAAATAATTTAGAATCTAGAAGAATGCTTGCATCTCACATTCTCCTACATAGTATAGAAATAAAAACCGCTTGGCGCTAATGGAAATTGGATTTCCAACTATGACAAGGTATGGGACCACCTTCTGATGATGTATCTCTAGAGGCGAATACACCTGGGTTCAACAAGAACGTCTTGCAACCCGGCCCACACATGACCGACCACTCATTTCTCTTGAGTGTATCGAATGTATATCACCAACGGTTGGGCTCAAACCACCGTTTCCCAAAAAGGGACAACATCGAAATAGATTAAAGAAGTAAAAGGTATTTCTCTAGATAGGTGATTATACACACTAATGGGAGCGACCCACATAGTCATGCTGCCTGCCCGATTTTTGTCATTTCCTGGGTGTGAGGCTTGAGGCTAGACTTACCTTATCATCATCACTGTTTATTTTCTTTGAATGCCACATCGTCCTATCCGTCAGAAATACTCATTCGATTACCCAAATATTTTACGGGCAATAAACCTAAGAGAAACGAATTTCTCCGCCACCAACATAATACACTTACGTAAATTCGATGTGTAGAATCTAATTGATATACATTGTCAGACATTCGTCCATTCGGGTTTGTCCTGGGGCTAAACAGACCGAAGATATTATTTACAATCTTTTTGCACATCGTCGTCTTCAGTTTGAAAATCTCGGACGCACGGCGCATAATCAAATCAAAGTGGAATGTTAATTCTGGTCTCTTTGAAATGATTAATGAAATAATTCTCTTTACATTATTAATCTAACATGATTATAATCTAATTTACATATATAATTACAGTCAAACTACACAGTATATGATCATCTGGCTTATATCTGGTATTTTGATCATCACTTAAAAATGGACAGTTTCAGTGTGCGCATCGCACACGGTTTTTCTTTTCATTTTTGTTTGTCACTTTAAAAATGGATACTTACATTATTTCTTTAGAAAATTATTTCTCATCATTATTCCTTAATCTGATTATTCATAACTGAATCAAATTTATGATTTATAATCTATATTTCAGCCTTTTCTCTTTGTATTTTTCTTGTCAAATTCCCTTTGATCTCTTATTCTTGATCTACTTTACATACCAACAGAAATAAATTTTCCTTTTAAATTTATCTAAACATGCTAAAAATACAGTTCTTATTTCATAAAACACAGAACAGTATATAACCATTTATTTTTGACAGGAAATTCAGATTTACAGTTTAAAACTGCCAAATTTATCATATGGTTTCTTTTTACCTTGTTTGTTTAAAATTTTAAATATTTCATTTTGAATTCTAATTTAAAATATAAACTAAATTTATAAAGTTACAGCTTCAGTATTTTAAATTTCAACTTCTGACAAAATCTGTACTCGATCCTGATTCACTTCTTCCATTTGTTAATTAAATAAAAATTCTATTTTTTTATTTAAATATTTATTTTCCTATTTTATTTAAAAACTAGTTTAAATTAAAATTATGTTCAAAAATCTTCATTTTAAGGCTTAAATGGCAAAGTACCACTTTTGGTAAAGTACCAGGCCTTGAAAACATGGTGTGCGCTACTGAAAACCTGGCCAGCTCTCATGGTTTGCGAAGTGCCACATTTTCTGTCCAAAGTACCACCTCCTGGTTTCTTGTGTTCTCTGCCCTGATCACACCCCAGCTCCCATGATCCCATGAAGTACCACTTCCTTCTTCTTCCTCCTCCTTCTTCCATGGCCGTGCACGTGCATAACCACGTGAGGCCCCGTCCATTGTTGCTGGCTGTCCACACCAACCACGTTGCTCCCCCTGATCCCGTTGCCGCCTTCCAATCATCTCCTCTTGGCTGCTACAGTGATTCGGCCGGCCCCTTCTCCTTTCCAGAAAAACCACCGTCCCTGAAAAGCCTCACCACTCCTCCTCTCGACCGTGCGCCACCCCCACCTCCAGGCCATGTCACCACACCACCCAGACGCCGCCATCCCCCCTGGACCGCAACCCCTAGCTCCGGCGATGACCAGCAGTTCGGCGAGAAAGACCCCGCTCCAAACGACAGCCAAAAACCTCAATTCCCTCTTATACCCAAAAACTATGTATTAGAAAAATTATTTAACATTTTTCCCGTAATCTATATTTCCTCCTACCCCTTCTAGCCTAGTGCCACCTCCTCCAGGCGAGTAGTTTGCCAGTGGTTCACCACAATGGGTTTTCCGACCATCCTCCCTTATCCCATGATCCACAACCCTAAAAATCTTGATTTTTCTTTTAAAATCATCATTTAGTTCTTTCATTATATTTATGAACTCCAAACAAGTTTTTACATAATTTGAAAATCCAATTGGATTATGTGATTACAGAGAGGTGCTATGTTTCCTGTCTACAAGTAACAGTAAAGTTCTTTTGGCAAGTTTGTTTCATTTTGAACACTCTTATGACTATATAAAAGATTTAAAAATAGTCTGATATCTTATTTCTAATCCCCTACTATAGATGTTCTGGTTCATTTTGATTTGTAGAGGTTCAATCAAAAATACAGGGTCAAGTAAAACAAAACCAGTCAATGCACTTGTCTAACATATGATACTTAAGGTCTTCATTTAACAATCAATGATTCCTACATTATACCAAACAAGTAAACCATACATGACATGTTACTTGAACAAGAACACAAAATAAATCCAAGTTCACTCATAGTTCAAATAACAAAATTGCAGGAAATTCAAAACAAAAAATTAAGAGCAGTTTTACTCACCTTCAAAGCTTAAAACCGTTGGCTTTATTCTTCTTACTGATCTAATTAAAAAGACTTGTGTTGTGGGGAAAAGAAGTGCAAGCTCAGTTCTTTTTATAGTGATAGGAAACTAATAAAATATGGTGCATAAAATCCTAGTTTTGGAAAACAAGCAAAATCAGTTTTGAGATTTTGTTTTGACAATTGATAGACAACTCAAAAAAAATCAATCCACCACCCTAAATTCACATGGCTTGCCTCAACCAACATCACCCTTAAAACCCTTATGCAATCACCAGTTTTCTCCTATTGGTTTCTATGAATTATCACCTTACATGCAAATGGTACAACCATGATCTTTCACAAATCTTTCTCTTGGTTTTAACAAATTATAGTATCTATTTTAGTACCATACATATTCAATTTTGCCTTGGTTTTTAAACCAAAATCTCATATGACAAAATGATTTAACATAAGGATATATAAATACTTTTACTTGCCTTCAAAGGCAATACAAAATCTGAAAGTTTTTGTACCATATGATTTCGCCATGTGATGAAATAGACATGAAAACATCTTGAAAAATCTATATTTTAGAAATCATCTAGTGTAGGTAAGATGCTTGATATATATATACAAGATTTTGTAATCTTTATGCACACGTTTTATGACAATTGTGAACATGCTTTGAAATATGCAAAGGGAAGTGTAATTTTTTAGAAAATTCCATGAGAAAAGAAAATGATTTAAAAACTGAAAATACATGATACAAAATGATTTTCCATGTGAACAATATTTCTTTAGATCCTCTTTACTAGTGTAGGTGTTTTCTTAAGTATATATATATATATATATATATATATATATATATATATGTATGTATGTATGTATGTATATGTATATATGAAAACATGCCTGCACAAAGAAATTGGCTTTTTCCATGTTTTGGTTTATGTGTATGTAACCTTGAACTTGTCTTTGAACATACTTTTGACAAAAATGGTTTTGGCATGTTTTTCTCAAGTGTTAAAAGTTTTAAATTCAAGAATTTGCAAAAACCCAATTTCTAAACCCTTTGAAAAAATGAACAAAACATACGAAATAAATGGCATTATAAAGACATGCTATGGGTAAGTGTTATTCTTCATACATGTGTAAAATCAATTTAAACAAATGCTATCTAATTCATTGTAACAACCCGAAAATCTGGGCCAGTTTAAAATTTTTATTTTGGCAATTTTAGCGAATTTTGATTATTTAAAATGAATTATTTTAAATAAAAACGACGAGAAATTTATTTTGAATATAATTATAACGTATATATTATATACGCCGTCGTTAGAATATAAATAATTATATATAATTATAAATAGAATTGAAAATGGCGCGGTAGTTCGATAATTCGATTTCAAACTTCAATTGAATGTACCGGGTGCAAAATAATCCGGATTTTAGTGAAACCAAAAATAATGGGATCTAATTGTGAATATCTTTCCAACGAATCCGAAAAATTGAAATTTCATAGCGGGAATCAAAAGATATGTCCAGTTGAAAATTCTGAATAGTCGCTATGGAATTCAAGCCCTTAAAAATTGAAATTTTGCAAACGACCTCGGATTTCGACGAAACCAGTTTTGTTGGGTCCGTGATGTCAAATTATTGCTAGGTTTCAAATTTCATAATTTTTCGAATCCATATGTGAGCATGGCAAAGGAAAACGCGTTTGACCAGTTTTAGTTGATTTTAATCGACTGGAAAATGACCATTTTTCAAACGGTCTCAGAATTCGACGAAACTACTTTTGTTAGGACCGTATCGTTAATACGAAGCTAGAAAATATTTTTCAGGAATTTTTCTAGTTAGTATGTGATCCCGGTAATTTGAAATGTACGTTTAAAATTCAATATAGCGATTTAAATGTAAATTTAACGGAAAATGATCGAAGCGATCGAATCAGCCTACGATATATATCCCATTGTGTTCGGAATGGGGGTAATACGCTATAGGCGACAGGCGGTGGGCCTCGTTTAGAGGTCGTATGGAAAAAGTCAACATTTTAGAAAAAATAATAATTAAATAAAATTTTAAAACCCTCTTCCCCTTTTATTACCTCTGGCCCCCCCAGTTTTCCACGTTCGAATCAATTCAGTTTTCAAAAAAAAAAGAAAAAATAAAGAAAAGGAAAATCGCGCCTGCCGGAGCCGCCACCGTCGAGGTTCGCCGCGCCGCCCCCCTTGAAGCCGCCGCCACCCTCCACTCGTCAATCCTCCCCCTCGCGTGAACCCAGGAACCCCAAACCGCCTCCATCGATTGCAACTGCCGTGCCTTCGCCACCGCCTTCCCCTCCGACAGCCGCACCTCCACCGTCGCTCCTCTCTCCTCTTCTGCAGACCGTCGCGACCCCCTGCCTCCCCTCCTCCGAGCTCGCAACCGTAAACCCCCCCCCTCTCGCTGGAAAACCTGTAAGCTTCCCTGATTTAGTTATTTTAATTTATTTAGTGTAAATAGATTTTATAATGAAAAAAAATAGTTTTACTTAATTTAGTTTTTAATTTAAATCAGTTTTGTTTTATAAAAATTACATTAGAAAAGAAAAGAATCCAATATTCTTAAACATGACAAGTTTATATTTTTATCTATGAAAAAGTTTAGATTTTTATGCTAATCAAGTTGAGATTTTTGTTATCATGAAGGGGGAAAATAAAAATATAATCTTCATATAGAAGTAGCGATAAAAATTAAATTTTTAACATATAGAAGATATGATTTTTAGCGAAGTAAAAATTCAATTTTTATATATTGAACATCGAAGTAAAAATGTGATTTTTATATATTGAACATCGAAGTAAAAATGTGATTTTATATATTGAACATCGAAGTAAAAATGTGATTTTATATATTGAACATCGAAGTAAAAATGTGATTTTTATATATTGAACATCGAAGTAAAAATGTGATTTTATATATTGAACATCGAAGTAAAAATGTGATTTTTATATATTGAACATCGAAGTAAAAATGTGATTTTATATATTGAACATCGAAGTAAAAATGTGATTTTTATATATTGAACATCTAAGTAAAAATGTGATTTTTATATATTGAACATCGAAGTAAAAATTTGATTTTTATATATTGAACATCGAAGTAAAAATGTGATTTTATATATTGAACATCGAAGTAAAAATGTGATTTTTATATATTGAACATCGAAGTAAAAATGTGATTTTTATATATTGAACAGCGAAGTAAAAATTCGATTTTTATATATGTAGTGGCTACGGGCAACGAAGATGACGAAGATGCGATAGCGATGAAGATTTCTATCAATGAAGTGCCGTGGAGCTAGGATAGCTATTTGTGAGAATTTCTCACCTTTCAATTTCTTTTTCTAGTTATATATATATATATATACTAGGATGCAGACGGTGCTTAGTAGCACCCGACACAATCGTCCACAGACCATGGACTTGTTTGTTTGATTTGATTTGAATTGAATTGTTTGTGAATTGAAATTGATTTGATTGATGTGTGAATGGCGTGGGCCTTCACTAGACCGAGGATAAGGCTAGGCCTCGTCCCGTTCCTAGTATCGTGCCGTTATACCGCCGAAATTTTCTAAAATATGTTAGAAAAATAAAAATATCATTTTATTGAATAAATGAACCGAATAGAATATTCATAGGTTGAATAAAATAGTTTGATTGTTAAAAATATAATTTTTAACGTGAATGTGAATAAATAAATATTCATTTACAAACCGGACGGTTTGTTTATGTACACCTATTTGAATGACATTGATTGGGACGATAAATTTTACACATCGCCCAACTGCACAACTAAAATCTGTGTTTGTTGATTTGAAACCCCACACGGGTGTTGGGATGAAATTTGAAGTTCACTCATCCTGATTGATTAAATATGTCGATCGATTGATTGACAGGCTGTTATAAGCGTTAGATATCTATATTTGATGCTTATACAGTGTAATGCACTTTGGTTGATGGTTGATTATTTTTCAATGCTATTATATACATGTGTTGTATGAAAATCCATATAATTAATTTTATATGGTGATTGATTGGGCCTCATTCCAATTTAGAAAATAAAGAATATTATAAAATAAAGGTTCATGTGTTGACAGTACTCATCCGTTGAGATTGGTCATGTGTTGAACGAAATATTTTAGTAATAAAATTCACATCTTTATCAATATAAAATAAAGGTTCATGTGTTGACAATACTCATCCATTGAGATTGGTCATGTGTTGAACGAAATATTTTGATAATAACAACTATTTTGAAAAAGAAATATTTGAAATAGAATATTTGAAAAATAGAAATTTATGAAGCCGTATTGATTAGATTGACGCCATTTTGACGTGAACGATATTTATATCGATTTTATTCATTTTGAAATGAATTGAATTGAAAACGATTTCGAAATGAATTGAATTGAAAACGATTTCGAAATGAATGGAATTGAAAACGAATTCAAATTGAATTGAAAGCGAATTGAAATGAATTCAAATTGAATTGGAATTTGAATTGAATAGAAATGAATTTTAAAACGAATTTATAAAGAAGAATTCAATTTTGATTTGAATTGAAATGGAAGTTGAAATTGCTTTTGAAACGAATTTAAAACTATTTATATAATTCGTTTTAAATAGAAATCGACGAAATATATATTATATATATTATATATATAATATAATGGCCTGAATAGAACGCGCCGCGCCGCGGCAGTTCGTGAATTTCGACCATTTATTTCAAACGGACATTACGGGAGATCCGACCGTCGGATTCTCCTAAAACCGGAACCGTTGGGTTCGTATCGAAAAGAGCTTTCTAACGAATATTAGAAATTTGAAATCTAACGGTTGGATTTGGAGATACGTCCAAATCAAATTCGAAAAAGGTCGCTGTAAGTGCAGTTCGATGGCCATTGATGGAAATCGACTGTACGGGCCTTGATAAAATTATTAAAAATAGTAATAATTTGTGTAAAATCATAAGAAATGATTTGGGAAAAATTGGGATGAAAAACTCCATATTTGAAAAGATAATAGATTTTTATCGAAGTAAACTAGTTTTGAACTAGAATTATAATTCTATTTATTTTTAAATAAATAAATTGAATTTGAAAAGGGTTTTAAAAATAACCAGAATTTCCAATGATTTCATTGGAGTGGATTTGAATCGAAATTGTCTTCGGAATATTTCGATGTTTGAATTCGTGATTATACATATGTTGTTATGGAAATTTGAAAGATATATATTTATATCGTTATTTCCAATACGACATTTGTTAGTCGTAGAATTTGATATTGAATATAAGCCGATATATTTTCTATTCAGAGCCTTGTATTGAATATCAAATGTGATTTGGGTTTGTCGTGAATGGTGTCTTCACTAACACTATTCTTGAACCCAGTTGAGAAAAGATTAAATCTTTTTATTTAGATTTAATGAAGTGTACCAATTAAATAATATTTAATTGGAATTGAATTGATATTGATTTTTGGGTTTATCGTGGACAGTGTTTTAAATAACACTCGTTCTTTAACCCGATAATTAATGGAATGTGCTTTTGGGTTTATCGTGAACCGTGTTTTAAATGACACCGATTCTTTAACCCAATTAGCGATTAAAACTAAGTGGAGTTTTAATGAATCTCTAATTGGATTGAAATGATCGAGAATGGAGTATCACCAGTTTTGCTCCAGGCGATAGTTAAATCTTTAATTAGATTTGAACGAGAAATGGTAATTGATTTTACTGATAACACAGTGGTGTTAGATATGAAGTATTACCAGTGTTACTTCATGGGATGAATAGGTTGGGATTGGGAAATTAAAACCAATGATTACTTCGGTAAGGTTCGCTAATCCCGACTAGTTTAAATTGATATTCAAAAATAGATTAGAGAATAAATTCAGGAATTTATCTTGGATAAAATTAATGGGAACCTTTCCCTATGAATGTGATATCAGAAACTAACTGTCGGTTAGCTAAGCAGAATGGTTTTCTGGATATTGATCTGATGTTGGTTTCGGCCTTCGGGGTTAATATTTGTGGAATTATTCTCTTGATTAATTTACGGTTAGTGACTGATGAATTGGAATGAGGCGTATGTTGTGTTTGTGTAACACTTATTTAAAATATACGCGAGTTATTCGGAAAAACCGGGTTTATCCCATTCTGAATAACTGATACGACGATAAGTCGAAGATGAAGACGATGGTCGAAGACCGGAAGTCTTCACGTCGTTTGGGTGATTACCGATGATCTTGATTGGGCTGTACACCCAAGAAGATGGAAACAGTTGGTGATCGTCCAGACGTACTTGGAGATCGATGGATATGCGGGGTACTAGGTGCCTCCGGTTTCGTTCAGCCCTAGAACGGACTTGTAAATGGACTGTGTGTCTGACATTGGATTTTAGTCCGTGTGATTGATCTCTATTAAATATATATCGGTTTGGCGGCGGAGAATTTATTCTCTTGCTTAACGCCCTTCTCTGAGACGTACGAGCTCAGGGGTTATATATTGATGATATCAATCGCATGGAGTGAATTGCCTGTGTGGCATGCCTAAGTGGCAATTGATCGAGGCTTCTGTTGAAAAGCAAAGTCTTGTGGTGATGATCAAAGCACGGCCTTTGTGGCGTAGCTTTGTGTAACGTTTACTTCGCGAGTTTCACACCCGGTATGAACCAAAAACGGGAGACGGACCTCAGGGAGGGCATGCGTTTCCTTCTAGCTAAAAAGTGGCGTCAGTGGTTTTACACGCCCTGACGAGTTTGACTTATGTGGTTGTTGCTGTTGCGAGGCGCCTCGGTTATATCAGTTTCGGCCGATGCATTCTGGTCGGCTGACGGACCAGACTTACGCCCCAAAGGGCGGCGAAACGCAGTGTTCAGGCATAATAATCCACATCGGTGGACCGGCCCTGACGATCCAAGGGGCAGTTGCGGCTGTTCCTAGACATGGGCTAGATTGTCTAAAATCGGTTGAGGACGATCCCTGGCCTCGGTTCATAGATGGAAATCCAACTTCCAAATACGTGACATTTGCGGTTTTAATTGTAGAACTAGTATGGCGACATGATATATGGTACCCATGCCGCCTATGATTGATACTTATGATTTGAAGTTGTTTTATACACTATGCACTATAATAGTATCAAATGATTTGTTTTAAAACGTATCAAGCATTCTTTGGCTGTTATAAGGGAAAACCCTATCCCCCGGCTTGCGTTGCATTGTGTGATAGGACCTGGGTCTTATAACAGCTTCATTTTTCTTTATTTAGCATTGCGTTGTTTGTTTTATGCACTGGTATTCTTGGGAGGAAACTCGTTCCGTGTTATACGGCGTGGTCCCTTGATTTCCCTAACTTTAAATAAAGATTAATAACTGTTTTAGTTCTCACACCAGTCCCATGACTGACCTGGAGTTTATTGTTTTAACCTAAACTCTGGGTGCCCTTATTTTGACACGGGCAGCTAGTAGTTTTGGTTTTGTAGATTTATATTCACAGGATTCTGGTTTACAGCTGGAACGATATCCGGAAAGCTTTGTATCCGTATATCTCATTCTAGTTGTGTATTGTATTATTTTCCGCTGCTATGTAATTTATTGTAATCTCTGATATTTCTGTGTAATATATGTTTGTTTATACTCTGTATATTCTTGTAATCTGATGCATTTTTGTAATATACAATGAAATGTTCTTCCGTATGCGTTCTGTTGTGGCTTGTTCTCGAACTATCCGCTCTTTCCCTTACGGGGAAGTTGCGGGTTTTAACAGTTGGTATCAGAGCTTTGGTTTACAGAGCTCGAGAACAAGACACATTAGAACCATACGAAAGAATTCATCAGATATTGGATTAGTAATATCCAATTAGAATGACTCGTTAGAGATAGGATCAGTAGTATCCTAGAACGAGTGTGAAGAGTATATTTTTAAAGATGAAACAATTTTTGTTTTGAAAATTTAAATCAACTATTCGTATTTGATTATTTATCTATATAGATTTGGGCAATCCGATATATAAAGATTTTGCATATGCGTCTTGCAAACGTGTATTCGAAGTTTTAATATACTGGATGGTTATAGGATCATACTCTGGTTGCCCGGGGATAATTCTGGTGATGGGGCACTGTCGCCAGTATTTATTTTCGAGTAACGAAAGTGAGATTTCTATATTTCCACTAGACTGGTGTGAGAACCAAACTTATATAGTTAGAATACATTGTTGTGGATTGGCATCAAAAACATGATTTTCTTTATATGTAGTAAAATTATCAATTTGAAACGTTAAAGTCACTAATTGATTGATGTTTGTGTTGTTTGTTTATTTGTTTGATAATTTTGAACCATTATGCCTAATTGAATCAAATATTGAATTGTATTGAAAATTAGTTGCATTTGCTTGCATATACAAGTGTATCATTGAACAGGTCATAGCAAGGAGGCTAGAGCCAGAGAATAAAATTTGTTTGCCCGACAAATAGGTACATGTTTACTACATAATTTACTGTTTTGTTTGGGTGATGATGATTTTATGAGCCTATTGGCTAGCCGCTTGGCTTTTTCTTTTTCTTTTTGAGATTAGAAGGACCGGGGAAGCTATTTGAAATTCCCCGATGCTCCCGGTGCAGGGGAGGTTATGGCGAAATTTTTCGAAAATTTAGGGTGTTAGCCAAATTTTTGAAAATTTGAAAATTCTCAGAAACTGAAAGGTTGGAGAATGGAAGCCAGATCGAACATAGAGTTGATTAATCAAACCACTTTCGACTTTGTTCCTTTTCGGGGACGAAAAGTTTTAAGTGGGGGAGATTGTAACAACCCGAAAATCTGGGCCAGTTTAAAATTTTTATTTTAGCGAATTTTGATTATTTAAAATGAATTATTTTAAATAAAAACGACGAGAAATTTATTTTGAATATAATTATAACGTATATATTACATACACCGTCGTTAGAATATAAATAACTATATATAATTATAAATAGAATTGAAAATGGCGCGGTAGTTCGATAATTCGATTTCAAACTTCAATTGAATGTACCGGGTGCAAAATAATCCGGATTTTAGTGAAACCAAAAATAATGGGATCTAATTGTGAATATCTTTCCAACGAATCCGAAAAATTGAAATTTCATAGCGGGAATCAAAAGATATGTCCAGTTGAAAATTCTGAATAGTCGCTATGGAATTCAAGCCCTTAAAAATTGAAATTTTGCAAACGACCTCGGATTTCGACGAAACCAGTTTTGTTGGGTCCGTGATGTCAAATTATTGCTAGGTTTCAAATTTCATAATTTTTCGAATCCATATGTGAGCGTGGCAAAGGAAAACGCGTTTGACCAGTTTCAGTTGATTTTAATCGACTGGAAAATGGCCATTTTTCAAACGGTCTCAGAATTCGACGAAACTAGTTTTGTTAGGACCGTATCGTCAATACGAAGCTAGAAAATATTTTTCAGGAATTTTTCTAGTTAGTATGTGATCCCGGTAATTTGAAATGTACGTTTAAAATTCAATATAGCGATTTAAATGTAAATTTAACGGAAACTGATCGAAGCGATCGAATCATCCTACGATATATATCCCATTGTGTTCGGAATGGGGGTAATACGCTATGCGCGACAGGCGGTGGGCCTCGTTTAGAGGTCGTATGGAAAAAGTCAACATTTTAGAAAAAATAACAATTAAATAAAATTTTAAAACCCTCTTCCCCTTTTATTACCTCTGGCCCCCCCTGTTTTCCACGTTCGAATCAATTCAGTTTTCAAAAAAGAAAAGAAAAGAAAAGAAAAGGAAAATTGCGCCTGCCCTAGACGGAGCCGCCACCGTCGAGGTTCGCCGCCCCCCCCCCTTGAAGCCGCCGCCACCCTCCACTCGTCAACCCTCCCCGTCGCGTGAACCCAGGAACCCCAAACCACCTCCATCGATTGCCACTGCCGTGCCTTCGCCACCGCCTTCCCCTCCGACAGCCGCACCTCCACCGTCGCTCCTCTCTCCTCTTCTGCAGACCGCCGCGACCCCCTGCCTCCCCTCCTCCGAGCTCGCAACCGTAAACCCCCCCCCCTCTCGCTGGAAAACATGTAAGCTTCCCTGATTTAGTTATTTTAATTTATTTAGTGTAAATAGAATTTATAATGAAAAAAAAAATAGTTTTACTTAATTTAGTTTTTAATTTAAATCAGTTTTGTTTTATAAAAATTACATTAGAAAAGAAAAGAATCCAATATTCTTAAACATGACAAGTTTATATTTTTATCTATGAAAAAGTTTAGATTTTTATGCTAATCAAGTTGAGATTTTTGTTATCATGAAGGGGGAAAATAAAAATATAATCTTCATATAGAAGTAGCGATAAAAATTAAATTTTTAACATATAGAAGATATGATTTTTAGCGAAGTAAAATTTCGATTTTTATATATTGAACATCGAAGTAAAAATGTGATTTTTATATATTGAACATCGAAGTAAAAATGTGATTTTATATATTGAACATCGAAGTAAAAATGTGATTTTATATATTGAACATCGAAGTAAAAATGTGATTTTTATATATTGAACATCGAAGTAAAAATTGATTTTATATATTGAACATCGAAGTAAAAATGTGATTTTTATATATTGAACATCGAAGTAAAAATGTGATTTTTATATATTGAACATCGAAGTAAAAATGTGATTTTATATATTGAACATCGAAGTAAAAATGTGATTTTTATATATTGAACATCGAAGTAAAAATGTGATTTTTATATATTGAACATCGAAGTAAAAATGTGATTTTATATATTGAACATCGAAGTAAAAATGTGATTTTTATATATTGAACATCGAAGTAAAAATGTGATTTTTATATATTGAACAGCGAAGAAAAAATTCGATTTTTATATATGTAGTGGCTACGGGCAACGAAGATGACGAAGATGCGATAGCGATGAAGATTTCTATCAATGAAGTGCCGTGGAGCTAGGATAGCTATTTGTGAGAATTTCCCACCTTTCAATTTCTTTTTCTAGTTATATATATATACTAGGATGCAGACGGTGCTTAGTTGCACCTGATTGACACTGAAAAGTGTTTATTTTATTACTCTTATGCTTTATCTTTTGTAAATAAATAAATGATACTTTGGTTACTTTTGTATGTTTTTACAGGATGTCAAGAAATGCCTCCTTCAATTCAAATCAAAGGCCAACTACAAGAAAGAGCTACTTCCTCACATCAAATTCATTTCAATTGCAAAAGAAGTAGTAGCTCACTGGTAAAGGCATAGGAATTGGTGCTGAGAGACCTGAGTTCGAACCCCGTCAAGCTCACTTTTTGCCAAAGAAACGGAGCGCGTTCACACTGGCCCCTTTGCTTTGAGAAATATCTGGATTAGTGTTATGTTATATATATACATACACATATTCATGTGTATGTATTTATGATGTGCACCAATTAACATCTCAGCAATAGCCATATTCTCATCATGGAAGTAAATTCAAATCATTCAATTTCAATTAGAAGAATTTCTGATTGAATTGTTGCCAAGAAGAAAAACCAATTTTGAAGATTTTATCTTATATTGCCTTTGGAGTCTGATAAGCGTCCTTGTTTGGAAGAATTAATTAGATGCAATCTTCTATCAATCAAGCCACATGGGAAAATTGAAAGATATGGAAAATATTTACCATGATATGCCCAGATTTTCTCCAATCAGGTAGTCAAGGAAGGCAAGAAATATTCATGAATAAGGAGGGCCATTTATTCATAGACCTAGTTAGGGTTTTCCCATTCTCATCTATAAATATGTGATTGTAACCATTGTAAAAATCATTCATTCTTCTGTACTCTCTTATTTTTAATAAAACTTTCGTTTCTTTAGCTTCTGCATTTTATTTTCATGGCAAATTGTGTTGTCTAGTCAATTAGATTTGCTAGAACACAATTTGCTTTTGCTTTTATTTTTCTTACTAGTGATTGACCGTCTGATTAGATTCAGCGGTAATCCTAGTTTTTATTCTCAGTTGTTGATTTCCTTTCTGCAATTTTATTTCTAGTGTTCTATTTTATTTTAATCATTGAATTTACTACAGATCCGATTAGATTCGAATCTGTAGTGAATTTAATTGCATCTGTTATTCGTAGTTTCACTTTTTATTTTGTTTTGAAAAAATCAACCTCCAGCTTCGCCTAACACGCCCACGAAACATATAAATAATAAAATTTAACTTTCCTCCCTGTGTTCGACCTGTATGCTACACACCTGTATGCTTGCAGAATTTATTACAAATGTCGCGCTCTTCTAATTCATAGACTAGCGTCGATCAAGTTTTTGGCGCCGTTGCCGGGGAGGTAACAATTAAATTTTAATATTTATTTAATTTCTGATTCGTGTTAGTTTTATTTCATTGTATTTCCTTTTTGTTTTGCTGTATATAAAAAAAATCTTGATTGGTTTGATTTGGCATTATTCAATGATGCTGTAATCTTCATAACAAGAGAAAAAATAACATACCATTTTCATTGATTTTCTGCTTTTGTCATCTTTATTTTCTTTTATTCCTTTCCCAATCACTTCCCTACTTTGTACAAATTTATTTCTTCTTTTACAAGTAAAAAAAAAAAAAAACTTTCAGCTTTTGCTTTTATTTCTTTCCTTCTCTTACAAATCTCTCCTTTCTTCTTTTCTAAAGAAAAAAAAAGAGCCTTTTACAAATTTATATCTATTTCTTTTTTTCTTGCCTTGTGCAAATTCTTTCCCCTTCTTCAAGTCTAACACCATAGTCTCTTCGGCTCTTCCTCCCACTCTAGCGATTTTCTACCATTTCGCCTCCTCCCCTGTTCAATCACCCCCTCTGTTTCACCATATTTCACAGACCGTCATCACGTTCTTCTCATCTAAAACCAATTTTCACCGTCAGCCAAGCCTGCTCTTCCACAAGGCAATACACTGCAAATCACCCCAAAATCACCGTGACATCCGATCCCTCCCCATCTTCCTACCATCAATTCATGCATCATCACCAACCCACAATACCCAGTCCTTACACCATCCAACCATCAGTTCATATAGTAAGCATTCAACCTGAACACATTGTCATTACTGTCAAGACTTCAACAACTTCACATCAACTCAGACCCCATAACACATCCGATACCATCGCCCCCTGCTCACATAATTCAATAATTTCCTCCGCATCTTTGAATAGCCTTCTTCAACCTTAACCCATCCATACTTTCACATCTCCACGGCCTCTCCTACCCTACACCACCGTTCAAATAATCAACCAGGAAGCCTTACTGTCATCTTCATTACAAGCCTTCTTTCCACCCCGCAATCAAAAACCGTGCTTCACATCTTCACTAAAATCACGTCCGTGACCCCAATAACACTCCATCACAGTTCAAAAAAAAAAAAAAAAAAAAAACTGCAAATACCCACCGCTCTTCACAATATCAACGTGCTCCTCCACATACCATCACCAGGCGATACCCTCTTCGCCACAGCAAACCACCTTCCACACACCTGTATGCTTGCAGAATTTATTACAAATGTCGCGCTCTTCTAATTCATAGACTAGCGTCGATCAAGTTTTTGGCGCCGTTGCCGGGGAGGAAAGTTGATCGACGCTAGTCTATGAATTAGAAGAGCGCGACATTTGTAATAAATTCTGCAAGCATACAGGTGTGTAGCATACAGGTCAAACACAGGGAGGAAAGTTAAATTTTATTATTTATATGTTTCGTGGGCGTGTTAGGCGAAGCTGGAGGTTGATTTTTTCAAAACAAAATAAAAAGTGAAACTACGAATAACAGATGCAATTAAATTCACTACAGATTCGAATCTAATCGGATCTGTAGTAAATTCAATGATTAAAATAAAATAGAACACTAGAAATAAAATTGCAGAAAGGAAATCAACAACTGAGAATAAAAACTAGGATTACCGCTGAATCTAATCAGACGGTCAATCACTAGTAAGAAAAATAAAAGCAAAAGCAAATTGTGTTCTAGCAAATCTAATTGACTAGACAACACAATTTGCCATGAAAATAAAATGCAGAAGCTAAAGAAACGAAAGTTTTATTAAAAATAAGAGAGTACAGAAGAATGAATGATTTTTACAATGGTTACAATCACATATTTATAGATGAGAATGGGAAAACCCTAACTAGGTCTATGAATAAATGGCCCTCCTTATTCATGAATATTTCTTGCCTTCCTTGACTACCTGATTGGAGAAAATCTGGGCATATCATGGTAAATATTTTCCATATCTTTCAATTTTCCCATGTGGCTTGATTGATAGAAGATTGCATCTAATTAATTCTTCCAAACAAGGACGCTTATCAGACTCCAAAGGCAATATAAGATAAAATCTTCAAAATTGGTTTTTCTTCTTGGCAACAATTCAATCAGAAATTCTTCTAATTGAAATTGAATGATTTGAATTTACTTCCATGATGAGAATATGGCTATTGCTGAGATGTTAATTGGTGCACATCATAAATACATACACATGAATATGTGTATGTATATATATAACATAACACTAATCCAGATATTTCTCAAAGCAAAGGGGCCAGTGTGAACGCGCTCCGTTTCTTTGGCAAAAAGTGAGCTTGACGGGGTTCGAACTCAGGTCTCTCAGCACCAATTCCTATGCCTTTACCAGTGAGCTACTACTTCTTTTGCAATTGAAATGAATTTGATGTGAGGAAGTAGCTCTTTCTTGTAGTTGGCCTTTGATTTGAATTGAAGGAGGCATTTCTTGACATCCTGTAAAAACATACAAAAGTAACCAAAGTATCATTTATTTATTTACAAAAGATAAAGCATAAGAGTAATAAAATAAACACTTTTCAGTGTCAATCAAATACCCCCACACTTATCTTTTACTCGTCCTCGAGTAAAAAAAATGAAAAACTAACTAGATAAGTCGCACTTTCGTAGGAAACACGATTGCATTGAGCGTATGCAACAAGCCGTTAAACCTCTAGGTGTCCCTAGTAGGATGAGTGGTGTCTCGTGAGGGTTTTCAGCGGATACTACCCACAAAATCCAAAGATGCTATGATTCTAATGAAACTACATGAATGCAATGGACATATGCAAAAAATAAAAATGAAAAATGACAACACGACTTATTTCAGGAAAGTGGTACAAAAAATTAAGTTAATAATTTCCAACCAGTTGATTTTATTTTAGATACCTCGACTTGTCACAAATTTTCAATATAAATCAAGTTTTCAAATGTTAAATTCCAGTTTGGTCAGTTGGTTCGGTTGATAACATAGTGCAGCCATGAAATAAATTCTTAGTTTGCTTGGCACAGTTTGCAAAGTGGTATTCTAACTTTCTCATGTATGGCTTAGTCAAATCAATAAGGTCAAGAAGTGTTTGGGTATTATCGCTTATTCTTTATTCTATAAAATTTTAAGATTTATGATTAAGTACACACACCTAACTAAAAAGACCAAGGTTTACCACCCATGCACTGCCTCGCGGACTAACGGAGAGTGGGTAAAGAGCTTGGCGGATTGTGCAGGCCGACTTTGACTTTGTCAACAACGTGTCGGTAATCCTTAGGTGTCCAATCTCATAAAATGAGACCAAGATATTCCAACTTTGACTTTGTCAACAACGTGTCGGATAGAGCTTGGCGGGTTTGCACACCAACGCTCGGTATACAAGCAATGTTGGATACCCTTGGAATACTATTATTATTATTATCGAAAATATAAGCACAAAAGAGAGTTACGCGAATTCAACTTAACACAACTTAGTTTTAAAGATTTGAAAAGCCAATATAAGTATTTTAAGTCCTCCACTTATTTAAACAAAGTCTACAATATAGAATAGATTTCATGGCCATCACCTAAGAATCTCCCTATGTACCGGTTACACTATTATCCCTCAAGATTAAACTTTTCATTATATTTCGTATTCGATCTAAGTTGAGAGAGAAAAATACTATCAACTGGCTACAAATTGTAAACTTATTTTGCTGTATCAATTGAAAATGAGTCGTATTTCAAAAAAAAAAAAATTATGGTATGTTACTACAATCTAAAATGTATGAAGGTCCTACTTAAATGGATGAAAATAAAAAGAAATAAAAACAAAGAAAAATGAAAATGGATGAAATGCAGACTCCCCCCCACACTTGATTCAGACAGTGTCCCAACTGTCTAAGGCAGAAAAACAAAAATAAAATGAAAAAAACTGAAAAAGAAAAGTAAAAGAAAAAGAACGTGTACCACCTGATTTCATGGTGGATGATCATGCAGATCGATAGAGTCATCTTCGTCATATTGCTCGAATTCCAAAAATGGTTTCAGTCGTTGACCGTTTACTTTGAAGACTCTTCCATCCCTAGGATTTTCAATTTCAACCGCTCCATGAGGGTATACTGTTTTCACGACATAAGGTCCAGTCCATCGAGATCTAAGTTTTCCTGGAAACAAGTGAAGTCTAGAGTCGTATAAAAGAACTTTTTGACCTATGTTGAATTCCTTACGAAGTATGTTTTTGTCATGTTGGGCTTTGGTTCTTTCTTTGTAGATTTTCGCATTTTCATACGCCTCATTTCTTAATTCCTCTAATTCTGAAATTTGTAACTTCCTGTGTGAGCCGGCTTTTTCTAAGTCAAAGTTCAAAAATTTTATGGCCCAAAGAGCACGATGCTCTAATTCAAGAGGTAAGTGACAGGCCTTTCCAAAGACTAATCGATATGGTGACATCCCTAGATTGGTTTTATAAGCAGTGCGAAAAGCCCAAAGTGCATCAATCAGTTTTACAGACCAATCTTTTCTATTGGAATTCACGGTTTTCTCGAGAATTTGTTTGATTTGTCTATTGGAAACTTCTACTTGTCCACTAGTTTGTGGATGGTAAGGTGTTGACAGCTTGTGTGTGATTGAGTATTTCTTGAGCAAGGACTCAAAAGCACGATTACAGAAATGAGTGCCATTATCGCTAATGATAGCTCGAGGTGTGCCAAAGCGTGAAAAGATGTTTTCTTTGAGGAATTTGACAACAACCTTGTTGTCATTGGTTTTGGTCGGAATGGCTTCAACCCATTTTGAGACATAATCTACTGCCAGCAAGATGTAAAGATTCCCAAATGAATTGGGGAATGGTCCCATGAAGTCGATGCCCCAAACATCGAATAACTCAATCACTAAAATGGGGTTGAGAGGCATCATATTTCGCTTAGAGATTCGACCCGTTCTTTGACATCGCTCACATTTAGAGCAAAATTCGAAAGCGTCACGGAAGAGTGTGGGCCAATAAAAACCGCTTTGCAAAACTTTTGCAGCAGTTTTTCTTGCTCCAAAATGACCGCCACAAGCATGGTCATGTGAGAAAGAGTGAATACTTTGGTGTTCATGATCGGGCACACACCTTCGAATGATTTGGTCTGGACAGTATTTGAAAAGATATGGGTCATCCCAATAGAAGTTTCGAACTTTTGAGAGAAATTTTTGTTTATCTTGTTTCGACCATTCAGCGGGCATTTGTTGTGTGACAAGATAATTCACAATGTCAGCGTACCAAGGGGTGTTAGAGATCGAAAGGAGTTGTTCGTCAGGAAAATAGTCATCGATTTGGGTGTCGTTATCATTTTCGTGCACAATTCGAGAGAGATGATCAGCTACGACATTTTCAGAACCCTTTTTATCTCGTATTTCTATATCGAATTCTTGAAGAAGAAGGATCCAACGGATCAAGCGGGCCTTGGCATACTTCTTAGAAAGCAAATATCGTAAGGCAGCATGGTCAGTGTAAACTATGACTTTGGATCCTATGAGATATGGTCTGAATTTCTCAAGAGCGAAGACAACTGCCAAAAATTCCTTTTCAGTAGTTGAGTAATTCAGTTGGGCCTCGTTTAAAGTTTTGCTAGCGTAATAAATGACTCGAGGGAGTTTATCGATACGCTGACCCAAGATGGCTCCAATAGCAAAATAAGAAGCGTCACACATAAGTTCGAAGGGTTGAGTCCAATCAGGAGGTTGAATGATGGGAGTTGTGGTCAAGAGTGATTTGAGAATTTCAAAAGATGTTTTGCAATCATTGGAAAATTCAAACTTTACGTCTTTGGCAAGTAAATTCGAGAGAGGTTTTGAAATTTTTGAGAAATCCTTAATGAATCTTCTATAGAATCCTGCATGGCCAAGAAATGAACGAACATCTTTGACAGACTTGGGAGGAGGTAAGTTAGCAATCAAATCGATTTTGGATTTATCGACTTCTAGGCCAGCACCCGACACAATCGTCCACAGACCATGGACTTGTTTGTTTGATTTGATTTGATTTGAATTGTTTGTGAATTGAAATTGATTTGATTGATGTGTGAATGGCGTGGGCCTTCACTAGACCGGGGATAAGGCTAGGCCTCGTCCCGTTCCTTGTATCGTGCCGTTATGCCGCCGAAATTTTCTAAAATATGTTAGAAAAATAAAAATATCATTTTATTGAATAAATGATCCGAATAGAATATTCATAGGTTGAATAAAATAGTTTGATCGTTAAAAATATAATTTTTAACGTGAATGTGAATAAATAAATATTCATTTACAAACCGGACGGTTTGTTTATGTACACCTATTTGAATGACATTGATTGGGACGATAAATTTTACACATCGCCCAACTGCACAACTAAAATCTGTGTTTGTTGATTTGAAACCCCACACGGGTGTTGGGATGAAATTTGAAGTTCACTCATCCTGATTGATTAAATATGTCGATCGATTGATTGACAGGCTGTTATAAGCGTTAGATATCTATATTTGATGCTTATACAGTGTAATGCACTTTGGTTGATGGTTGATTATTTTTCAATGCTATTATATACATGTGTTGTATGAAAATCCATATAATTAATTTTATATGGTGATTGATTGGGCCTCATTCCAATTTAGAAAATAAAGAATATTATAAAATAAAGGTTCATGTGTTGACAGTACTCATCCGTTGAGATTGGTCATGTGTTGAACGAAATATTTTAGTAATAAAATTCACATCTTTATCAATATAAAATAAAGGTTCATGTGTTGACAGTACTCATCCATTGAGATTGGTCATGTGTTGAACGAAATATTTTGATAATAACAACTATTTTGAAAAAGAAATATTTGAAATAGAATATTTGAAAAATAGAAATTTATGAAGCCGTATTGATTAGATTGACGCCATTTTGACGTGAACGATATTTATATCGATATTATTCATTTTGAAATGAATTGAATTGAAAACGATTTCGAAATGAATTGAATTGAAAACGATTTCGAAATGAATTGAATTGAAAACGAATTCAAATTGAATTGAAAGCGAATTGAAATGAATTCAAATTGAATAGAAATGAATTTTAAAACGAATTAATAAAGAAGAATTCAATTTTGATTTGAATTGAAATGGAAGTTGAAATTGCTTTTGAAACGAATTTAAAACTATTTATATAATTCGTTTTAAATAGAAATCGACGAAATATATATTATATATATTATATATATAATATAATGGCCTGAATAGAACGCGCCGCGCCGCGACAGTTCGTGAATTTCGACCATTTATTTCAAACGGACATTACGGGAGATCCGACCGTCGGATTCTCCTAAAACCGGAACCGTTGGGTTCGTATCGAAAAGAGCTTTCTAACGAATATTAGAAATTTGAAATCTAACGGTTGGATTTGGAGATACGTCCAAATCAAATTCGAAAAAGGTCGCTGTAAGTGCAGTTCGATGGCCATTGATGGAAATCGACTGTACGGGCCTTGATAAAATTATTAAAAATAGTAATAATTTGTGTAAAATCATAAGAAATGATTTGGGAAAAATTGGGATGGAAAACTCCATATTTGAAAAGATAAAAATAGATTTTTATCGAAGTAAACTAGTTTTGAACTAGAATTATAATTCTATTTATTTTTAAATAAATAAATTGAATTTGAAAAGGGTTTTAAAAATAACCAGAATTTCCAATGATTTCATTGGAGTGGATTTGAATCGAAATTGTCTTCGGAATATTTCGATGTTGGAATTCGTGATTATACAGATGTTGTTATGGAAATTTGAAAGATATATATTTATATCGTTATTTCCAATACGACATTTGTTAGTCGTAGAATTTGATATTGAATATAAGCCGATATATTTTCTATTCAGAGCCTTGTATTGAATATCAAATGTGATTTGGGTTTGTCGTGAATGGTGTCTTCACTAACACTGTTCTTGAACCCAGTTGAGAAAAGATTAAATCTTTTTATTTAGATTTAATGAAGTGTACCAATTAAATAATATTTAATTGGAATTGAATTGATATTGATTTTTGGGTTTATCGTGGACAGTGTTTTAAATAACACTCGTTCTTTAACCCGATAATTAATGGAATGTGATTTTGGGTTTATCGTGAACTGTGTTTTAAATGACACCGATTCTTTAACCCAATTAGTGATTAAAACTAAGTGGAGTTTTAATGAATCTTTAATTAGATTGAAATGATCGAGAATGGAGTATCACCAGTTTTGCTCCAGGCGATAGTTAAATCATTAATTAGATTTGAACGAGAAATGGTAATTGAATTTACTGATAACACAGTGGTGTTAGATATGAAGTATTACCAGTTTTACTTCATGGGATGAATAGGTTGGGATTGGGAAATTAAAACCAATGATTACTTCGGTAAGGTTCGCTAATCCCGACTAGTTTAAATTGATATTCAAAAATAGATTAGAGAATAAATTCAGGAATTTATCTTGGATAAAATTAATGGGAACCTTTCCCTATGAATGTGATATCAGAAACTAACTGTCGGTTAGCTAAGCAGAATGGTTTTCTGGATATTGAGCTGATGTTGGTTTCGGCCTTCGGGGTTAATATTTGTGGAATTATTCTCTTGATTAATTTACGGTTAGTGACTGATGAATTGGAATGAGGCGTATGTTGTGTTTGTGTAACACTTATTTAAAATATACGCGAGTTATTCGGAAAGACCGGGTTTATCCCATTCTGAATAACTGATACGACGATAAGTCGAAGATGAAGACGATGGTCGAAGAACGGAAGTCTTCACGTCGTTTGGGTGATTACCGATGATCTTGATTGGGCTATACACCCAAGAAGATGGAAACAGTTGGTGATCGTCCAGACGTACTTGGAGATCGATGGATATGCGGGGTACTAGGTGCCTCCGGTTTCGTTCAGCCCCTGAACGGACTTGTAAATGGACTGTGTGTCTGACATTGGATTTTAGTCCGTGTGATTGATCTCTATTAAATATATATCGGTTTGGCGGCGGAGAATTTATTCTCTTGCTTAACGCCCTTCTCTGTGACGTACGAGCTCAGGGGTTATATATTGATGGATATCAATCGCATGGAGTGAATTGCCTGTGTGGCATGCCTAAGTGGCAATTGTTCGAGGCTTCTGTTGAAAAGCAAAGTCTTGTGGTGATGATCAAAGCACGGCCTTTGTGGCGTAGCTTTGTGTAACGTTTACTTCGCGAGTTTCACACCCGGTATGAACCAAAAACGGGAGACGGACCTCAGGGAGGGCATGCGTTTCCTTCTAGCTAAAAAGTGGCGTCAGTGGTTTTACACGCCCTGACGAGTTTGACTTATGTGGTTGTTGCTGTTGCGAGGCGCCTCGGTTATATCGGTTTCGGCCGATGCATTCTGGTCGGCTGACGGACCAGACTTATGCCCCAAAGGGCGGCGAAACGCAGTGTTCAGGCATAATAATCCACATCGGTGGACCGGCCCTGACGATCCAAGGGGCAGTTGCGGCTGTTCCTAGACATGGGCTAGATTGTCTAAAATCGGTTGAGGACGATCCCTGGCCTCGGTTCATAGATGGAAATCCAACTTCCAAATACGTGACATTTGCGGTTTTAATTGTAGAACTAGTATGGCGACATGATATATGGTACCCATGCCGCCTATGATTGATACTTATGATTTGAAGTTGTTTTATACACTATGCACTATAATAGTATCAAATGATTTGTTTTAAAACGTATCAAGCATTCTTTGGCTGTTATAAGGGAAAACCCTATCCCCCGGCTTGCGTTGCATTGTGTGATAGGACCTGGGTCTTATAACAGCTTCATTTTTCTTTATTTAGCATTGCGTTGTTTGTTTTATGCACTGGTATTCTTGGGAGGAAACCCGTTCCGTGTTATACGGCGTGGTCCCTTGATTTCCCTAACTTTAAATAAAGATTAATAACTGTTTTAGTTCTCACACCAGTCCCATGACTGACCTGGAGTTTATTGTTTTAACCTAAACTCTGGGTGCCCTTATTTTGACACGGGCAGCTAGTAGTTTTGGTTTTGCAGATTTATATTCACAGGATCCTGGTTTACAGCTGGAACGATATCCGGAAAGCTTTGTATCCGTATATCTCATTCTAGTTGTGTATTATATTATTTTCCGCTGCTATGTAATTTATTGTAATCTCTGATATTTCTGTGTAATATATGTTTGTTTATACTCTGTATATTCTTGTAATCTGATGCATTGTTGTAATATACAATGAAATGTTCTTCCGTATGCGTTCTGTTGTGGCTTGTTCTCGAACTATCCGCTCTTTCCCTTACGGGGAAGTTGCGGGTTTTAACATTCATGCTATCATACATGAGTATGTAAAAAATGGGTTTTAGTAAATGCTGTGATATATGCATATATAAATGCTGTTATCCACAAGTTAACAAGTTCTGGAATTATAAAGTGTGGATTTTAAATCGTATTTGAAAATACGTTCTTACGATCAATTCATATCTGTGTCAGTGATATGTGTAAAGTCCGGGTCATTACATATTAATTATGGATTAGCATGAAAAGAATATTCCAAGTGAATTCGAATTCATGTGTTTATATTCATATACAAGGGGGGATATGTAAACAAAGGAAAGAAATCAACCGAATAAATAACGTTTAATAAATCGGGCAATTAACAAGGAGATTAAATCTCCTGGATAGATCTCGATCCAAGGGGTCAACCCCAGTCGACCGCCCACCTACTAGAGAGGTCGAACCCCTTGGTTGAATTAAGGTGGTAAGGGATTATTTTATTGAGGGCTTTTATATAAATTGCATACACAGACTGCCTACATTCAATCTAATAGATCCTACGGTCTTTATTAACACTTGCAACTATATACACACACCCCCACCCTCCTAGCTTCTAGCTAACCCTATTCTTCATTTCATTCTTACGCCTCCATTCTATCCTATTGCCATTGCTAACTCCAAATTTAAGGTCAGATTTCTCTTCTTATTCCTTCAATTCTATCCTCTCTATTCTAAGATTTATATAAATTTTTGAATTCTGAAAATTAGTTTTTCTGTATATATAAGATTCTAATTCATTTGATTCATATATATATATATATATATATATATATATATATATATATGAATAGTAGGATTGGAGCACGATTGTGAAGGCATGATCCATATATAATTCAACTCATATTTTATAGTTCTTCATTCCCTAAGCACTTTGAGTGGAAAAAGAAATCTATGTTTCTATTTCTTATCTTTTGTAGTTTAGATTTGAAATACTATGCCTATATGGGATTTTGTTTAAACGATAATATAATGCTAAAACCCCCCAAATCCAATATTGTATTTATCGCTGAAATGGTCAATCTAAAATATTGTAGGTTTTTGTTGTTTGGATAATGGAGATTTAGGCTTAAGATGCTGGGGAATCCTTAAGATTTTGATTCTGATTCACTTGAATCCTATTTTAATGATCATATGTGTTTGTGTGCTAAAAACATAAGATTTTTATATTATAAAAATAATAGTTTTAAATGTCTATTCTAAATAGATTCGTTTGAACGTATTGTTTGCAATATATTATCTTACGTTTTGTACACAATATAAATATAAAAGTGAAGCAGTTTCAAAAGCAAAGGTTTTCATATGTAATCGGATATATTGCATCTTGCCTATATTTCTATTATTTAAATAACTATTCAAGCCCAAGTTGCAAGTTTATTCATATATGTTGTTATTTCCCTTTTTGTCATAAATTGTGAATGTACATGTTGGAACATGTTAACTAATAAGGAAATTGACTTGTACACCTTAATTGTGATTGATGGGATTTGCATTTCAAAAGCGATTAGGTTGTTATTCTCGTTTGCATAATTCACGCCTATTTATATATACTTATTTTTAGCGTAATTAAACATAATATTAATGTGTATTAAGTGCGCGCTAAATACGTTTAGATTAAGAAATAGAATTTGAATGACCCTATAGGAATTTATATGTATGTTTGTGAGTTAATGGCTTTAAGTTATAATTAATTACACATAGATATGAAGTTAACCATTACTTATAGTAGAAGCCTGCTTGGAACCGACCAACATATCTAACATCTACAAGCAAGTTGGATTAATGTGAGAGGTCTAGATTCCATAAGCCATTATAATTATTACACTATGATAAGAGGTTAGGCCCAACTTGTAGTAGAAGCCTCCCAGGAACCGTCCAGCAAATCTAACATCTAAAAGTAATTGACTTAATGTGAGATGTCTAGTTTGTATTTGTGTGTGAAGTAGGTCTAGGTTGGGAAAGGTATTAAGTGGATGACCTGCCTCTTTTGGGTATTAAGTGGTTAGGACTAGGCCCGTCCCTAAGGTACTCTCCTTGGTTCTGGACCCAAGTCTTGGGACGCGCCATTCGAGGTTTTAAGTGGTTATTGGGTCCGCCTTTCTCTTATAAGGTATTAAATGGTCTTAACAGATGATAACGTACGAGTAGGGTAGTTCTTCAAGTAATGTCCGCCTCTTATCTAGGAGATTAGTAAGGGCTGGTCTAAGGACTTTTTATATAAGTGGCTTAAAGAAACCACCATCTAAGGGAAGTATTAAGTGGTTAGGAGTTCACCCACAGGGACAATTCGATAATAACATGATAGTCTGCCAGGAGGATCTTAAATGAAACTGTGTTCCTACCTAAACCTAGCATTGAGAAGTTATTATTATTATTTCTTGACCTATAAGGAGAGTTCTTATATATATATGTATATACATATGACATTGGCTTTAAGGACGAGGTCTTAAGTGGCTAGGGGTCCACCTAACAATTCTATGATTTTTGTTTGTTAACAAACATATATTTATTATTATGAACGTGTTTGTAATTGTACTGTTATACTACATCATAGACAGAATATAATATTTATATTCAAATAGAATACTGCTGCACAAGAATTTAAATATTCAAACAGTAATTTATTTAAATATAATATTTTATTTCAACATCTCAATAGTACAAATTTATAACTCCACTATTTTTACATTTCACTGAAATGCAATACATTCACATTCAATTTCATTTCTATACATTGTTGCCTCACTACAACTCTCAAACACTCATGTTAAATTTCATTTACACAATTGTATACATATTCACTTCTCACTCTGTTATATATACATTGATATATTCACTGACACTGTCCTTGTCTTTTGTCTGCCTCACTATCAGTCCAGTCTTCTGCTTACCTGTCACAGATGAAAAACACACCGTAAGATGGAATAAAAATATTTTATATTGTAGCAAATGTAATTTTTATTTTAAAAATTTATTTGCCTCAGAATTTTGGTGTGCTTCTCAATATATTTCATGACTTGACCTGATTTATAAGGACATCCATCTGTGTTTAGACAGCTTGCGATATTCACAGTGATACGCTATAAATACCACAAGGTAGACAATATTTCTAGTGCTTACATATATAAACTGCACGTGCACAGTACATGTATACACATACATTGCATGTATATACACATATTTCTACGTAGGGGCAATATGGTCATAAAGGGACAAATATATCGAATATGACGTGTCAGGTAAAGCTTGACAACACTGATATGCAACAAGTATCCATGAAAACATAATTGACAATGAACATATGAGGTTACCCGTATATACAGACACACACACACACACACACACACACACACACACACACACATATATACACATATGTATACACATGGCAACATGTATATACGCAAGCAAGGGCCAAGTAGAAAGTGCCAAGCGAAAAATGTGCTATATACATGCTCAAGCATGGTGGAATAGAATGAGCTAGTGGTCGCGAGCTCAAAGCATCTCAGGATATTCATGGCAGCAAGCAGACTCAAGTAATTTTAAGTGTGCAAACTCAAAGTAGGCCGATGCATTCAAAATGGAATAATGTGCATTAAAAGGTGCAATAACCCAAATATATCCAGGTTCAAACTACAGTTACAAGACAAGTTCACAAATTCACAAGCATGCATGGACAAGTTTTTATGGTGCAGCCAAATACATGCAAACTGATCAAATAGTTCATATGAACAAATGGATCAAGACAGTGGAGCATGAATTGCTCAAGTAGTCATGAAATAGCAGTAGTACAAGAAAGGACAACATATTTGGATACAATGAATCCAATAAGAAGAAGACAGTCCAACAATGAAGATATACATACATACATACAAACATACATACATATATATATATATATATATATATATATAAACAAACTTATATGTATATGTAATACATGTTATGTATATACATATACACACATGGAGCTCGACATGAACAAATTCTTCATCAAAAATGGTTCTGCCATAGCAAAACAGTGAAATGCATTCCAGGACAGTAAGTAAAGGTATTCATGAGTGCACAATCATGAATGGTGTCTTTCATATTCAAGTGCAAACATAGGAGTTCAAGTCCAAGAGTTGATGTGTCATTATGCAAATGAATTTTAGTGGGGGGCAAACCAAATCTCATGCACACAGTGACACAAAGTCAAGCTCAAGCCAAGGCAACACACTGGAGCAACATGGCAGGGTACATGAATGAAGAATTATACACAACGGTTTGGGCCAAAACATTGATGAAGAAAGTCAAGCCTGTATTCTTTTTGTACAGGAAAACAAAAGAAGTCGACCAGATTCAACTCAACAATTTTGGGCAATAAATAAGATTTCCATATTACAAATTAATGTATGGAAATTATCAGTGGTTATTTCCAAAAATGAATAATCATCAATTCGGCAAATTTAAACCAAGAAGCTCGCGACAACAATGGGAGTGTTTCCAGATTTTTTTTTAACAATTTTTGGCAAATCATTTTTGGCATGCATCGAAACAGTGTTTTCCTGAAATAACTCAACCATATTTGGCAACCGTTTAAATGAGCAACAAATTTTGTTTCGCAAGGAACAAGTAATTACTTCCAGATTTCACGGTAGATTTTTTTTCTAAAAAGAAATTTACAAATAGTTTTAGGGCAAAACCAGTTCGAAATTTAATTCCAGAAATCACACAAGCAATTCAAGGCCGAGGAAAGCAGGTTAAGTCAAGGCAATGATTTTTCGATTTATTTCATTCCAGAATTACTCAAATTCATCAAGGCCAAATTCAATAGAAGCAACCAAAAGAGGAAATACGCACAAATCAATTCAAGGCATATTCGAAATCAAAGTTAAATATAGGATTACATCATCCTATCTATTACACCATATTCATCACAGACATCTCGATCGAAACCACAACAAATTCGAGAGAAAAAAGGAATCGAAATCAGAAATTACTCACAACGTTTCGATTGCAAGGAGGACCAATTCAATCGAAAACAAGCAACAAAGACTCGAGCTTCAGAGAATTTCCATAACATTCATCTTCGTAATCGCGATTTGATTTGGAACCAGAACCCTAAATTGATTTGCAGCCGGCCGACATTTTTGTGAAGACAAAGAATATAAAGGAAACAAAGGGGTCCGGCTTATTTAATTAAGGGCCTAAGGTTTTTATTTTATTTTATTTTACATTGTATTTGTTTTGTATTTTCTTTTTCACGACCTTCAGGGTTTTCTAGTTTTGTCTGTAAAATTAGGGTTTTCTAGTTTGTCTGTAAAACTAGGTCATCTAGTTATGGATTTTAACTAGCAGTTTTCTAGTGTTTGTAATAACTAGGGTTACTAGCTACGGGTTTGTAGTTAGGGAAAAATCTGGTTTCAGGAACTAAAATCAGTGCAGGGTTTCGAGCATAGGATTAGAATAGTTGCAGGTTGTGTGAGTGTACAAATCTATATAGGCGGTTAGGGAGGGGTTCGCGAGTTTATAAGTTTTTATATGCGGGTGTGTAACATCCCGCATTTTTATCGATTTATATTTGAATATTTAAATTAGTTTATGTATTGGATTAGTGATATAAATGGATTTTTTTATTAATTAAAAACAGAGTTGAACGTATTATTATATATATTAAATATAAACGAGCTCGAAATGGCGCGGTAGTTCATAATATTGAGTTCTGAACTTCAATTGAGTGTACAGAACCCGTTATTTATAGCCAAATCAAATTTTCAAATAGTCGTTGTGCAATTATTTATAAAACGATAACGATTGATTTAATAAAATAAATTGATTTTAAATCAATTTAATATAGATTTAACTTGAAAATGAAATATCGGGTTTAAAATTCAAGTTAATTTATTCTGGAGTTATATGAATTCAGTTTGAATATTTTATTTGTTATTTTTCGGTCGATTTATATTAAATTGAATTTAATGTCAAATCAATTTAATTTAATATCTTCTATATATGGTAGAATTAGACTACAAAACACGTTCTAGTGTGTTCAGAATAGTGGTATAACCCTAGAAATGTCTATTGTTGCGTTTCAAATATAAGAGTCTGAATATATGTGATATTTTTAATTAAACAGATTCACATCCGTTCGAATTAATTTAGGGTCCTCGTATATTAATTCCTTCCTCCATACGCTGAAAATAATTTTCCCTTCTACTGTAAGCTTTCCAACAAGGTACAGTGTAACTCTATGCTCCCTCATACCCATCCGTAGCCTTTGGCTTCTCCTTTCACTTCATTTCGAATTGGTAAATCAACTTCATAACGAAGATGTAGCCTACGCTAGCTAGCTGCCTCATCTTTTCAAAATCACCTTCGTTCTTTCCTTTCGAAATTTTCTGCAAGTCTTCCTCCACCTAATGCCAAACCTAATTCTATATGTACCATCTGAAATCGACGTTATGCTTATCCTTTTACCTTCGTACTATATAAACGGAGCAACCTTTCGTAACTCTGCCATTCTCAAATCCAAACAGATCGTTCGCTTCTTTTTCCTCTTTTCCTTTCCTTCTTCAAAATCGATCCACCAAAATCGAATAATATATGTGTGTGTATATATATATATATATTCATAAATCGAAATCAAGTCATGATTTAAAATCGCAAGGTTCTTCGTAACCACTGGGAAATCTGAAGCTCGACGTTCAGATCAAGGAGCTTGCAAATTTTGGGGGAAGACGAGGTCTCCTAGTTTGTTCGAAGGTTTTTATGAGTTTTTCAATCATTGTTAAGTGGTGCGAGTGGGAGGAAGATCATCGCGACATTTGAAAAGGGAATCGCAGTTGAATTTTCAAAAGCTCCTAGAGCTCAACGTCGGCCAGAGATACTCAAGACTTTGGGGTGCGATGATGACAATGCCAGAGGAGGTGTGCGATTAGCAGGGACACCACAGTTTCAAGGGAAATTGATATTGTGTGGAAGTGGAGATCTGGATTTGACAGTAAAACGATGGGAAGTTCAATCTGAGTAAACCTGGGGATATTGGGATGCCATTGTGATGGGAATGAGACTAGTCGATGGAGGAGGTTGTCTTGACGTGGAGGACTGGGATAATTTGGGTGTACAGGGACAGTGGACTTTGTATACTGAAGTGAATTGGGTGATGCAATGAAGGAATATGGGGATGGTCTGATCGGTTAATGAGGTTGGGGGAGATGCTGTGTTCAACGGTGGTTTACTGGGACAGTACAGAGTGAGGTAAAGGCAGTCAGGTCTGTGTAGGAAGGCACTGATAATGGATTAGGTGGATTAAGCGTTCGACAGTGGGATGTTAGGGGAAAGATCTGTTGTTGTTTTGAGGAGATAGTTCAGGCGTGAATATGGACTTGCATTTGTGGTATTGCATGGAGTTGAGGTGTAGCTTGATGCACTGGAGTTGAATGTGATGACTGGAGTTTGGTAGGTTGTTGAACTGAGTGGTTAAGGTTGGACAATGGTTTGTAGTGATAGAAAAGGAAGAGCATGTTGATTGAATAGTGCTTGGAAAAATGCAGTATTGGGAATAAGGTATATATTTTTACCATAATTTAAGATTTCATAGAATAATTCATTTAATTATATCAGTAGCTAACTTAAATAATAGTTAATCGTTAAAATATATTAAATAATCGTAGGAATGAATTTATTCAAAATAGTTCAAGAAGATTTGTAGACGCGGCAATTCAGAAATTAAATGAAATTTTCAGCAAAAGGAAACCTGAGTTGAGTTAAACTCACTCAGTTAAATTATTGGAAACTATTTTTAATAGTTCAAATTTTATTGATTGCTTGTTGGCTGATAATTGATTGATATAAAGTGATAGTATATATATATACACACATATATATAATATTGGTGAATGATGATTGGATATTTCCCGCAGTACCATTAGAGGATGCCCGCAGTACCATTAGCGGAAACCCGCAGTATCATTAGCGGATGATTTCCCTATACGCCCCACAATAGATATAGTGGATGACCTTCCATACCGCGATATCCTGCCTCGAAGCAGGATGGGTAATATTATTGTTGACTAACATCTGTAGATGCAGGAAAAATATGTTGGAGGGATCCAAGTGGATTTCTCAACATTTATTTATTTGTTTTCACAGATATGTTGTTATATGATATGATTGATAAGCTGTGATAGTATATGACCCTATTTGGATGTGTATTAATCTTGGACCTTGGTTTTTGAATGACAAAACAATAGATGGATTTTAAAACGGAATTTAAATATATAAAAGTATAAAAAGGGAATTTTATTTTCAAATAGAATATTTATTTAGAAATCGAATTATAAATGTAATTAAATAGTAAAGTTTTATTTTAACAAATAAAACGAGAATTTGATTTTATAAGCAATGTTTATAAAGAAGTGAAATAATAATAATCATCATTTTTAAAAAATTCAAAAAATAATCTGAGTATGAATTTGCAAGATATATAGGAATAGAGTTTTAAAATCGATATTTGAAATAGATTTGAATTTCCAACTGCAAATGGAAATTTTAAATAAGATATATAACTCTATAATTAGAAGTTATAATAAGATTGAATTGAAATAGAAATTATAAATTCAAGTCGAGAGAGGATTCGTATTAAGAGCTATTATTCATGGGTGAGGTGAATAAGGGTTAGAGCAAATATTTTGCAAACGGGAATTGTTAAAAGGAAATTACAAATGGGGTTATATCAAATTATTCTATTATTAGAAGTTATAACGAGATTGAAACGTGAAATTTGATTTATGAAATCAAGTCTAATATGGATTTGTATTGGAAATATTATTCACAATTAAAGTGAATAATGTAAATAAAGCATGTAATGTGTAAATAGGAATTTGTAGAAGTAAGTTGAAAAAGGGGTTTTGAAATTATAAATTCTAATTGAATTTAAATAAAAATAATTTGAATAATATAATATAGATTATATTGAAGAATTTTATATATGAGTTATAAATAATTATTATTATTTGCAAATGATAATGATATACAAATGTTTAGAACAGAAATTATAAATAGAATGGAATGAAGTATACAAATATATGAAAAAATATTTATGGGTTAAAGACTTGAACTTGGTTTACGAAAATTAAAATGAAATGGAATTGGTTAATAAAGATAATTTGTTATAAGAAAAAAAATCTTGTTTCAATTTAGAAATAAATATTTAGCAAATGTAGCAAATCAAATCCTTAAGGGAATATTTTATAAAGGTTGTAGTGATGTTTTGTCAATGATATTTATAAGTAAAATATTTGAATAGTTATAATTTGAGATAAACATTTCATTTAAAATTGTGATTGATATGGGAAATTCTATTCGTTTAGAAATTTAGAAATGAAGTTAGCTAGAAACTGACTGGAGATTAGTTGAGATGAATGGTTTTCTTAGTATCGATCTGATGTTGGTTTCAGCCTTTGGGGTTAATATTTGGGAAGTTATTCACTTACTAGTTTACAGTTGGGGACTAATGACCAAGATGAGAAGTGTGTTTTAAAAGTATTTAAAATAAACGGTTTTGAATACTCTTATATATGAAGAGGAACGAATATTTCAGATGTTGGAAACATTAAGAAGTTTAATTAACCAATGATTAATTAAAGAAGCTAAATATTGAATCAATGAAATTAAGTTTTCTTTTATGGATGAATGGTTGTTTTTATTTGATAGTGAAATAACAGCCTATCAAATTTGGCCTAAAACGATTGTTGGTACAGAAAGACCGGGATCGAATTTATATTCGAAAACCATTCCGACCAGCAAAATACGTAAACATTGAATATATCAGACGCTGATCGAGACGGAGCATTCGAAGACCGTAAAGCTTCATAAAGTGGAAGAACTACTTAAAATCTCTGGTTTAGCGGCTAGAGATATACTGCGGTTCTGTCGTCGTTGGAATTTACGGATTTGCAAGGACATCTCGCTACCTATCTGTAGGGTGATTATTAGGAAATGGTAGGAGGGTGCCTTCGATTTGTCTAGTCCCAGGGCAACTTGCATGGACGGATGTCTGACAGAGTATTTCCATAAGAGTCATGTACGTTGATTTCTTCAAACGTACTATAGTTGGGGACAGAGAAGGGCACTTCTTGAAAATGTGCATGTGTACTTGTCAAGTATAATACACTCACAAGGATTGTGTAATATGACAAACAATATTCAAGTATGAAATAATAGCTAATCACAGAACTATATAATAGTAAATATAGTAAAAATAGAAAAATCACACCAGAGATTTTTATACTGGTTCGGAGCACCGTCCTACGTCCAGTCCCAGACTTCTATCTGGATTTTCACTAACAACAACCTCACTTCACCCAGAGGACCAGGTTTACAACACCCGAGCAGCCGAACGGGAATTTCACGCCTCTATCAACATGAGGACTTCAAACAAGATGAGTAGACTTGTAGTTTGACAATGTGTGTTCTCAATAACACGAATTTGTCAATTCTTGTACAACCTTCCTATAATCTTATCCTCAAACGGAATTTGTATTTATGAAGATTTTGGAAGATGATATCGTATTTGAATCGAAAGAATAACATATAAATTCTAGGATTCAAGAACGATATTGTGATGAATATGAGCGTTTGAATACTTGAGAGTTCAAGAATGAAATAAATAGTACAGAGATTAGATAGAAAGAATTGATGTATTGAATTGATGATTTCAAGATGTTTACATAGGAGATAAATAGTTGTAACCATTAGTAAAGAGTTACAAACAATGGATATGATCATTGGTGAAAAGGAAAAGAAGCAACTCTAGAAGAAATGGAAGTGACTATTCGAATAGTTGCTTCTGTTTAAAAACGATCGACATGTAAAAAATCACCAGTAGACAGGAATTTGAAAATATATGTACGTTATATATATGTGTGCATGTTCATAGGGTTTTCTGGGCAGAATCGGTCGACTGCTAGTATTTGACCGGTCAACCGGTTTTGACGAGAAAGCCATATGAATGTGCACACACACATATTTTTGTCAGTAATCAAAACTTCATGAATTTCTTGACTCAACATTCTCCCCCTTTTTGATTGATGACAACATAGCTCTTGAAACTTTAAGAATTCCCCTTGTATATAATCTCCCCTTGAATTTAAGCACTTACAATATAATTCCTACACAACACTGTTAGTCCACTTTTCTCCCCCTTTGTCATCGCCAAAAAGGAGTAGATAAACAAAATAGATAAGAGAGAACATGATACCAGCAGATGAAATAAATACCATAATTGTATCATTCATCATACCATACATAACGTACCAACAAAACATACCCAAGAGTCATAACATACACAACCAAGTCTATGTCAAATAAAATACACAACACTATTTACGTACAAGTGCTAGTGGATGTCTTAAGATAGCAAAATAAAGTCGTAATAACATAAGCAAGGGGTAAAATAAACCAGTGAGATGCAAATCTAAGACCGGTTTCCTCATCTTCTTCTTCTTCCTCCTCTTCCTCTTCTTCAACATGACACTTACCACGACCCCGTCCATGGCTAGTCCCGGAGCTTGCCGCCTCATCGGAAGATGTCCAATTGTAAGAAGGAGGTGCCGGACGTTTTCCGGGATCTTGAGCTTGCGACGTTGAAGGACCACAAGAAATCGCTTCCTATAAAGTTCCAAAGAAAGATTTTAGTTTGTTAAAGCGTTTTTCCATTTTCGAATCCATGCGCTTAAGACGTGCTTCAAGCAAGAATTGATTACACATAATTTGGTCAAGCGATTCTTTAGTCGAAGAAGATGGTCCAAGAAGTTTTCCTTCTTCCGGTTTTGGCCTAGATGATTGTGAAGTGGTGCCTTCATGACTTCTCTCCTTCCATTGTTCAAATGAACTAATTGAGAAATAAGGTGGAGGTAGCTTCATCCTTTTAATTGACGCTTTGTTGATGCACTTAGGTCGTGAGGATGGAGACTCGGGAGGAGTAATACCACAATCAAGTAGGAGACGCATAAAATATTGATTATAGAATATTGTCGGCCTTGTAAAATCATTAACGCTCAAGATTTCGTCAAAAATCATTCCAATCCAGTTTATATTGACATCTCCATAAATAGTGTATAAGGCCTTAAAGTTTTCTTTGTAAATGGCATCGAAATTTCCGTTAGTCTCGAGAATAAGGAATGCATAAGTACATGATGTAAAGCTCTTGCCGTAGGCCTTAAACCAATAGATTTTGTGTCATTGTTATCATGTTCAATTAATTGATGGCTTACACTATTTCATATATGAACCGGACAGAAATTACTTGAGAATTTTTTACCGTAAAATGATGATTCGAGAACTTGTGCCATCCTTGCACATGAAATGAAAACATCTTTACCGCGAACAACTGACCAAAGGCATTGTGCCGGATTCCCATGCTTATATTTCTCCAAATTTAGATTAGCATAGAAAATTTTAATCATAACATGATTAATCTCTATATTATTTTTGTCGAAATCTAGCAGAGACTCGAGTTCAGCCTTCCTTGCAAGATTGAGAACATGATAACTTGAAAAATACAAGAATTTAATGTACGAACCTTGGTATATTTTGAAATCCTTCATTTGATTCCATCTTTTTACAGCTATGGGATCCATCAGCCATTTTTTGATGTTGGAATCAATAGGTTGTGGTTGAGATTCGGATGTAGAAGATTTCTTTGATTGTTTTTGTGGAGGAGCCATGATGAAATTGAAAGAGATTGGAGAATTTTTAAGCTAGGGCTCTTGGGGGTTTTGTTGTTTTGAATGTTGAAAACAGAAATGAATGGGTAAGAGGGATGAAACCGACGTGTTGTTTCAATTTAAAAACAGAAAAAAGCATGACCGGTCAACCGCCGGAAATATACCGGTCGACCGTTTTTGAACAGAGATCAAAATGGCCGACTGGTGTATTTTTGTCGGTCGACTGGTCCTTCAGATTTTTGTTTTTCTGCCCTTTTTCTCTTCTTCTGTTTTTGTAACGATCTAAACTTTATTGAATTCTTTCAAAAGGAAGTACATATATGTTATAACAAAGGGAAAATACATAAATATAATCATAACATATTTAAAAACAAAACTAATGAGATGTAGCCGAATTATGCTCGGTTGATTCTTCCTTGGCCTCGTTAATACGAGGTGTCCATGGCGACCATTTTTCCTTTGCACCTTCATTACGATTATAGCTACGATCCCAAGAGTTTGGACTCTGAGAGGATGAAGGAGCATGTGGCATTGGTTCATAAACACCATGTTTGTTTGTGCTACAGAAAAATGATGCCATGCGTTCTAATAATGATAATCGTTCGGAACTAAGTCGTTGCTCATAATGAAGTTGTCGCTGAAGATCCATTTGATGCTTCTGATAATGATGAATCTCATTAATCTTTTCTCTAGTTCGAGGTGAGAAAAACAGTGCTTTCTTTGCACGTTTAGATGAAGGCGTACTACCGGGGGTATGAGTGCAGTGTGATTTGCTTTTCGGAGTCTCAGGAGAGTAATACTCCTCTGGTTCAGAACTAGTAACTGAAATGTCAGACTTTTGTGCGCACTCATCGCAGATATGAGCCATATTGAAGTATTTAAACCTTTAAAAAATAGACTCGGATTTGAGAAGATGCCAAAAAACAGAATGAATGATAAACTTATATAGAGTTGTCTATATATAGATTGGTGGATGAGAAGTGTCAAGGAATAGTTGCCATACAAACAATGAATAGCTCATATTCTTTTACTAAAGATAGAAATAGCTATAAAATAGCTAAAATTTTGAAAGTGAATGAACTGAATATAGAAACGAACTTAGTGATATATAACTTCAGTGTTTACGTATCAAGTTCATTTCTAGAAATTAAGCCAAGCTCTCTACGCAATGTAATAAAACCTGATTCAAGTAGAGGCTTATTAAAAATGTCTTCTAGTTGACGATCAGTTTGGACATATTTGAGACAAATGTTTCCTTTTTCAATATTGTCTCTCAACAAATGATGACGGGCTTGGTTCGAGAATGATTTACCTGGTTCTTAGATAATTTTATAACACTGGTGTTATCACAGTATATAATAGAATTTGATAAATGAATATCAAAATTTCGAAGTGTTTGTTGCATGTATATTACTTGAGTACAAGCAAGAGCAGCCGATATATATTCGGCTTCACATGTTGACAGTGAAACGCAATTCTGTTTCTTACTAAACAAAGAGACAAGTGATTTTCCAATAAAATGGCACATACCACTTGTACTCCTTCTATCCGTTCGAGAACCTCTGAAATCAACATCACTATATGATACTAATTCGAATGGATATTCTTTTGGGTAGAAAAGACTGAAATCTTTGGTATTATTAAGATAACGAATTATACGTTATACTGCTCGTAAATGTGACTCCTTTGGATTTGCTTGAAATCGTGCACATAGACAAACACTCATCATTATATCTGGGCGACTTGCTGTAAGATAAAGAAGAGAACCAATCATGCTTCGATATAATTTCTGGTCAACACTCTTACCATTCTCATCTTTTTCAAGATGTGTAGGTGTACTCATAGGAGTAGATTTACCAGACGTATTTTCTAAACCGAAGCGCTTGATAAGATTTCCACAGTGTTTTTCTTGATTAATAAAAATACCATTCGAAAGTTGTTGTAACACCCCACCTCCGCCAGGGTGGCTCTTGCAAGTACTCTGACTTTGGAGGGGCGTTAGTACCGGGTAAACATGCATAATGATATATCAAGGCAGAACAAGAACATATGTATATATGTAAACAGAGTAAATAACATAGATAAAACAGCGTAAGATTTCAAACCATTTCAAAACAAGTCTGGTACAACATAATGTCAACTTTCCAAATACATAAGTCTAGATAAAAACAACATTACTGAAAAACTGAAATACATAAGTACTATCCCCAAAATAAGTGATAACCATAGCTAGCTTCATGTCAAGACCGTACATGAGCTAAAATCCCACCTGCAAGTGATCAGAAATCCAAGCTAAGCTCCAATATTCCCACCCTGAGAACCTGGGGGGGGGGGGGGAATGGAAGAAAAGAGGCGAAAGAAAACAGGTCAGTCAAAAAGACTGAGTAAGCCCTACTACAATCAATGTAAACTGATAAAGTTAACTGGCATGAACATAAGGATAACAACATACTAGCATGATGATTAACTAACAAGGTAGATAAAGGTGTCATCGCATAATCAGGATTAAGGTTTTTGCACCACAGGTGTACTAGCAAACTAACATGACTTGAATAAACAAGTATTGATCCCTTGGCCCAAGCTTTGGCCCAATAACATGAAGTGACCCTAATACGCGGTCCAACCAAACGGTCTAGTCGATCGGCTCCCTATAAGCCTAACTCGTCACGTGTTGGTGTCAATGCGGCCCAAACATAATTGTATTCAGACTGTGCAGGGTCTCCCGTCGGGTGTATAAGCCCTAGGGTGTCAACCCCTGGACACCATAAACATAAGTGCACAGTCTCGATCTACTGGTACCCGTGCATGCTTTCCCCGGCTTCGGACTATGTGCACGACCAAAAGTCCGCCCGGAACTACACCGGCGTACCACTCTGCCGTCGTTTTTGGTCTCTTACCTCAAGTCCAGTAATTGTGCCCCCCGCCCTAGCCTAGACCCTAGGGTCTTAATGATACGAACTTGGGATTACTGCTGGAGTGGACCCCCATTGCTAGGATTTTCTAGTGGGTTAAATACGGTTTAACCCTTTTGCTAATCATGGATTAACTTGGTTAAGTGTAACGATGAGTTCACGACTTAACCTTGATTAATCAACCAAGCCCGCATTGATTAAGTATTAAGTGGACCATGACTTAAACCCTAATCATGAGGCATTAATTAATTAATGTGCCTTAACCTCTCACATTAGACTCCGTTGCGGTTACTAGTTAAGCCGGTCGGTTCCGGGTAGCTTTATACCACAACTTGGTCTAACCTCGGGTTCAAGGTACAACATGACCAACTTCTCACATTGGGTCCTATTGTTTGTAGCAACTAGTTAAGCCGGTCGGTTCCGGGTAGTTTTACGCTACAAACTCAACCCAACCTCGAGTTGGTCACACTTATATTTTCTAAGTGTCATGTCCATCATGTTTCCAAAACATGTTACAAGTTTTCAAGCATTTGGGTAGACCTAACTTAATAGGTAAATTCCCAATGGGTAGACCTAACTTAATAGGTAAATTCCCAATCTTATGTTTTTATGTCTTTTAAGTTTACCCAACCCCAAACGCAATCCCATCGCTTACATATCGCAATAGCGCATAAAGGATAGAAAGAGGGAACTTGGCATAATCATGACATAAAGGTGTTGGAGCCACAAGTTTAACATGGTGGCATATGAAATGTACATATGTTCATATACTTGCATATTACATTTTTAGGCCTCAAAAGCATGCATAAAACCAAACTTAGCATATTGGTGATACATGGTGATAAATGACATGTAGAAATGGCCATAAGTTCGCATTTAGCCTCACGTGCAAGTTATCATAAGAGATATGATAACTTACATGTTGCCAAAATGCAACCTTTAGCATAAAGCTTGAAGCTTTAAGCTCATAAACCCAAGATAAGCTTGCATAATCATGATAACATGAACAAAATGATCATCCCAAACTTGCATAACATACTTGCATATCATATGACGAACTTGCATATCAAACTTGCATAACATAACATGATAAACTTGCATATCATAACATGGCAAACTTGCATAACATAGCATGGTAAACTTGCATATCATAACATGGCAAACTTGCATACATAACATGATAGACTTGCATAACATAACTTGGCAAACTTGCATAACATAGCATGGTAAACTTGCATATCATAACATGGCAAACTTGCATAACATAGCATGGTAGACTTGCATAACACATCATAGTAAACTTGCATATCATAATGATCAAACACAACTTGCATCATTCATTTAACTTTAGAGTTTAAATATGAAAGTAGAAAAGGGCTTACCATGCTTATGAAGACACAAAAATATGACAAAGCCCTTAAGTAATCAATTAAACCCAAAATGCAAGCTCTAATAGAAAAACCCTTGAGCCAAAATGATCAAAACCCTTGCTTTATGATGTAAATATGGAAACTTGACTTGAATGCAAGCTAATGGTGCTCATACAAGCTTGAAAACACTTGTATGCATTGAAAATCTCTCATAGAAATAACTTAGGAATTTTATGAAGAGAGTGGAGGCCATGAGAGGATTGATTTTGCCATAGTTTAGTTACTTGAATGAATAATGATGATTTAGGGTTAGGTTAGGGGCTTATTTATAGAGATTAGGATTAGTTCTAGCCTTAGGATTAAACCCTAGTTCCAATCTCAGCCCTTAAAACCGAATCTGGCCCCCAAACTCAACACAACTCCAAAATGGTGCACCAGGCAAGACTGCTCGGCTGAGCCAAGTCGACAGCCAAGTCGACAGGGCTGTCGACTTGGGTCCAACCAAGTCGACTCCCAAGTCGACAGGGCTGTCGACTTGGGTGCTCTGGCGGGAATTTTCCCGCCTGGCCCAATCTAACCCTAATTTCCAAATTCAAACTTGAATTTGAAATCTGTTTTTACTTTGAATTTTTCTGAAAACTTCGTTGGGCCTTAATCGGGTCATACGGACTCCGATTTTCGAAAACTCGGACTCTATTTCGCGTATTTTTCCGAGACGAACGCAATGGCATAGCCCGTTTCCCTTGATTCAGATTTATAAATTAAATTCTGCCTCGATTTATGTTATAACAGGTTATTGAAAATACGGGTTGTTACATTCTCCCCTCCTTAAAGGATTTCGTCCCCGAAATCTTCAAGTTAGGAAGAACGTATCCTACCATCCAACATCCATCTACTCAAAACATCATCCACGAGCAATCATTGTCCTTACAAGATTCTAAATGTTGTATGAACATATGCAAAGGTGTGTGTATATGTACTTATCTAATGCAAATATCATCAATGCAAATTATGTTAGTGAAATGAATCCATATGTATGCAATTCCTAACATAATGTATAACATCTATATGTGTGCACATAACATACACCCATATGCAACATCCATGTGATAACACAAAAATTTTCATCCATGAATAAGCATAAACACTCATGCATATGCAATATGAGGAGTGTGTGAGCCGATCTAGTGCCTAATGTGTATAATGCATCCACGAGTAACCACTTGCAAACACTTGCAACCACTTGCAACCATCAAGCATAACATGTTTCAAACACATGTTTCATCCAAAGGGTTTCTACCTAAGGTTCTCATGACAAGATTAACATGATAAACTAGATAATCAAGACAAACATGGATAGCAAAAGATATGCTACAAAGAGATCGGGAAGATAAGCAGGATATACTCCTTTTGGATTACAAGAAATCCCTTCCTAACCCTGACATGCATTACTAACCGATGAGTCATACCCCCCGACAGAAATAGGACCGAGAATGGGACCGAGAGGATATACGTAAAAAGATAACATGCGAGTAAGTTCCACAGGAGAACAAGGATCAAGGATATACTCATAATAAAAAAAAAGATATGATGCGCGTATCTAGCATTCAGTCTTCTAAGTCATGTTTCCTTGAGTTTAACTCCACTGGGTTTTGACCGTCTTTTACTTCATGATTCCTTGGCTTCTTAACTCTTATTTCCAAATATGAGTTGGAACCCATTTCATTGTCGCCTCTCGTCTTCCTCTTTTACTTACTCTTCTATCATTCTTGGCTTAAACATAACTATGACCACATGGTTTCATGCAAGCTCTCCAAAATTCACCAGTGAATCCTGGATCTCGTTTACTTAATATAAAGTATTCCACGCAGCAGAACTTTTCTTGAAAATACCAATCCACGTTGCCAATTGCTCTTACTAACGTGATTTTCTATAACTCATGGTTGAACGAAATGAACCATCCGCCCGTGAATGATAGGCCGTACTTAGATTTAGTTGCTTGCCCATGACTTCCCGTAGACTATCCCAAGACTGGCTGAGTCATGGTTACTAACTGTCCTTTAGGGAACCTCGTGCAACCGCTTTATTTCTTGAAAGTAAACTGTCGCTAGTTATGATGCAGTCCTTTCGTTCTTTACCGGAGTGAAATGAGTACTCTTCGTGAGTCTATCTACTATGACCCACATGCTCTTATTCCCTTTCTTGATCTAGGCAGTCCATCCACGAAATCCTTCGTGACGCTTTTCCCTCTTCCATTGCGGGGACCTCCAATGGATATAATAGCCCACCGGGCTTCTATGACTCGGCCTTTAACTTGTTGGCACAACATGCACCTTGGGACAAACTCGGCCACCTCCTCGGGTGATGTGCATCTTCAAGAACCTTCTTTCTCTCATCGCGTCTTAGCCATCCCTTGTCATCTATAGCGAGGTGACTTACCATCTTGCCTCGAATCAACTTGTCCATGATCTCGACTAACTGCGGGTCTTCTTTCTGCGAAGTCCCTACTTGATCCAGATGGGTAGGTCTAAGCTCAAGGGACGCTAACTAACTAATTAAACTGAGAGAACTTCTTATTTCAGTTGCATTCCTTGGAGTCTTCCAATCCTGAACTGCAACTACCTTAGCGGGATCCACCGCTAAGCCTTGCTTAGATACTATATGCCCAAGGAATCTAACTTCCCTTCTCCAAAAGTGACACTTGGAGAACTTGGCCTTTAACTGATGCGCTCTAAGCGTATCTATCACCTCCACGAGATGCCTTGCATGCTCTTCCTCATCCTTAGAGAAGATCAGAATATCATCTACGAAGACCACGATAAACTTGTTCAAGAACTCCCTGAACACCCTACTCATCAAGTCCACGAAGTAGGCGGGTGCATTAGTCAAACCGAATGGCATGACAAGCCATTCGAAGAATCCATCTGGATTTCTGAACGCAGTCTTGTCTATACTATCCTCAGCTACTCTGAGCTGATTGAATCCAGTAGCAAGATCAAGAGAAAGCAGATGTTCCTACAAGATGATCAAACAAATCATCGATCCTTGGTAATGGTTGTCTATTCTTCTTGTTCTACTCGCGATAATCAACACACGGGCGAAGCGAACTGTCCACATTAGTAGCGAATACTACTAGAGCACCCTCTTCGGAAATGCTTCATCGTATGAAGTTCTTCTCAGGCAACTCCTTGACTTGCTTTCTTAACTCTCATCTCGCGGGACCATGTGCCTAACCGGCCACGTAACTGGCTTGGCATTATCAACCAGATAAATGCGGAAATCAATCTCTCGCTTAGGGGTAACCCCCCTTCACTTCACCCAAGATATCAGGATATTCCCGGACCACCCTCACCGATTGAAAACTATCGATCGACGAGTTGAGGTATTCAAGATAACACAACATGACGGGACCCATAGGGTTACTAGAAATTTTTAGGGTATTACCGAGGTGAGTCATGAGCCTCACAACCCTATGCACAAAATCAAGGATGGCTCCAAAACTGGACAACCCATCCATGCCCAAAAATCAACCCATACCCCATGAAACCGAGAATATAAGCATCACACGAGAACTCTACACTAAAGATAGAGATTTTCAAATCCACTTAGATAATAGACAAATGGGCGGAAACCCCAATTGGATTTGAAACACACACGGGATCATTAACTAGACTAGTACTTAGGTGCAAACTTTCAACTAAACCAAATGAAATAAACTATGCGATGCACCAGAATCAAACAATGTACGAACAGGAAAATCAGAAATGTAAACAAGACTTTCAACAGAAATACTACCTCGATCGGGAACTGGAGCGACATTGAGAGCATGAACTTGCCCTCCTGAAGGTCCAGCACGCTGAGTCTGACCCTGGCCTTGCCCTTGCTTCTTCGGGCAATCCTTACTGAAATGTCCAGTCTCACCGCAGAAAAAGCATTCACCATTCTCCCTTTTCCTCTTCTTACAATCCTTAATAAGATGCCCAACTGAACCGCAATAATGGCACTTCCTCTTTTTGTTATTGCCCTTGTTGTTGTTCCCCTTGTTGCCTTGACTCTTGTTCTTGTTCTTATTGCCTTGACTGCTCTGACCGCTTGGATTTCCCTGATTTCCTTTCCACTGGGAATCAGTCTTCTTGGCTTGAGTATCATTCATCTTGATCTCCTTCTTGTCACTCCTATTCTCTTCATTGAGTAGGGCCATATTCACCAAGCTCTCGAAAGTTGCCCCCAAGGGTATATGAGTCATGGCTAAACCATGTAATGGCTCGTTTAATCCTAGAGCAAAGTATAGGGCCTTCTTCTGAGCTGTGTTGACCAAGTCTAAACCGACCCGAGCCAGTTGATTAAACTTATCTGTGTATTCCCTAATAGTCATGTCCCCTTGCTTCAGTGATAGGAACCTTAGTCCAAACTTTCCCCGAAAGTCATCCCAAGTCTCAATTGGCCTAGTAGCGGTGGTGACCACCCACCAACGTGCAGCTTCTTCCTTTAGCAACCACACTGCCAATAAAACCTTCCTACGGTCATCTATATCAAAGAAGGCAAAAAGATCTTCGGTTTCTTTCAACCAATTCCTTGCCTCTACATAAGTCTCGATTCCAAAGAAATTCTTGCCACCCATCGCCCTAAAGTCTTTGCAAATCTCCGCGAAATCCTCTTGTGGATGCTGAGGGGGAGGAGGAAGAGGAACCTCAGCGACAGGAGGAGGAGGAACATTAACTACCGGAGGAGGAAGAGGAACATCTGCGGGGCCGGCTTCGGTCGCCCTAGCCTCCAAAAGTCTCCTATACCAAACAGGTACGTGTACTCCCTCCGGAATGGCAAAGTTATTGGCCATATTGAAAACGAAGAAAAAGATAGATTCAGAATAGAGAAAAACGAGGGAATTTTGCTAATGGCTTTTTGGGGAATAGCCTTTAAAATAAACTAGACTTTTCTTTGGAAAATACTTTATACTTGGTTTTGGAAATAGTTTTCCAAAAGATTTCTAAAAACCTTTTTGTTCCTTCTCGTAAACCATATGCTCTGATACCAAAATGTAACACCCCACCTCCGCCAGGGTGGCTCTTGCAAGCACTCTGACTTTGGAGGGGCGTTAGTACCGGGTAAACATGCATAATGATATATCAAGGCAGAACAAGAACATATGTATATATGTAAACAGAGTAAATAACATAGATAAAACAGCGGAAGATTTCAAACCATTTCAAAACAAGTCTGGTACAACATAATGTCAACTTTCCAAATACACAAGTCTAGATAAAAACAACATTACTGAAAAACTGAAATACATAAGTACTATCCCCAAAATAAGTGATAACCATAGCTAGCTTCATGTCAAGACCGTACATGAGCTAAAATCCCACCTGCAAGTGATCAGAAATCCAAGCTAAGCTCCAATATTCCCACCCTGAGAATCGGGGCGGGGGGGGGGGGGGGGGGGGACGGAAGAAAAGAGGCGAAAGAAAACAGGTCAGTCAAAAAGACTGAGTAAGCCCTACTACAATCAATGTAAACCGATAAAGTTAACTGACATGATGAAAGCTGGGATGAAAATAAGGATAACAACATACTAGCATGATGATTAACTAACAAGGTAGATAAAGGTGTCATCGCATAATCAGGATTAAGGTTTTTGCACCACAGGTGTACTAGCAAACTAACATGACTTGAATAAACAAGTATTGATCCCTTGGCCCAAGCTTTGGCCCAATAACATGAAGTGACCCTAATACGCGGTCCAACCAAACGGTCTAGTCGATCGGCTCCCTATAAGCCTAACTCGTCACGTGTTGGTGTCAATGCGGCCCAAACATAATTGTAGTCAGACTGTGCAGGGTCTCCCGTCGGGTGTATCAAGCCCTAGGGTGTCAACCCCTGGACACCATAAACATAAGTGCACAGCCTCGATCTACTGGTACCCGTGCATGCTTTCCCCGGCTTTGGACTATGTGCACGACCAAAAGTCTGCCCGGAACTACACCGGCGTACCACTCTGCCGTCGATTTTGGTCTCTTACCTCAAGTCCAGTAATTGTGCCCCCCGCCCTAGCCTAGACCCTAGGGTCTTAATGATACGAACTTGGGATTACTGCTGGAGTGGACCCCCATTGCTAGGATTTTCGAGTGGGTTAAGTACGGTTTAACCCTTTTGCTAATCATGGATTTACTTGGTTAAGTGTAACGATGAGTTCACGACTTAACCCTGATTAATCTACCAAGCCCGCATTGATTAAGTATTAAGTGGACCATGACTTAAACCCTAATCATGAGGCATTAATTAATTAATGTGCCTTAACCTCTCACATTAGACTCCGTTGCGGTTACTAGTTAAGTCGGTCGGTTCCGGGTAGCTTTATACCACAACTTGGTCTAACCTCGGGTTCAAGGTACAACATGACCAACTTCTCACATTGGGTCCTATTGTTTGTAGCAACTAGTTAAGCCGGTCGGTTCCGGGTAGTTTTACGCTACAAACTCAACCCAACCTCGAGTTGGTCACACTTATATTTTCTAAGTGTCATGTCCATCATGTTTCCAAAACATGTTACAAGTTTTCAAGCATTTGGGTAGACCTAACTTAATAGGTAAATTCCCAATGGGTAGAACTAACTTAATAGGTAAATTCCCAATCTTATGTTTTTATGTCTTTTAAGTTTACCCAACCCCAAACGCAATCCCATCGCTTACATATCGCAATAGCGCATAAAGGATAGAAAGAGGAAACTTGGCATAATCATGACATAAAGGTGTTGGAGCCACAAGTTTAACATGGTGGCATATGAAATGTACATATATTCATATACTTGCATATTACATTTTTAGGCCTCAAAAGCATGCATAAAACCAAACTTAGCATATTGGTGATACATGGTGATAAATGACATGTAGAAATGGCCATAAGTTCGCATTTAGCCTCACATGCAAGTTATCATAAGAGATATGATAACTTACATGTTGCCGAAATGCAACCTTTAGCATAAAGCTTGAAGCTTTAAGCTCATAAACCCAAGATAAGCTTGCATAATCATGATAACATGAACAAAATGATCATCCCAAACTTGCATAACATACTTGCATATCATATGACGAACTTGCATATCAAACTTGCATAACATAACATGATAAACTTGCATATCATAACATGGCAAACTTGCATAACATAGCATGGTAAACTTGCATATCATAACATGGCAAACATGCATACATAACATGATAGACTTGCATAACATAACTTGGCAAACTTGCATAACATAGCATGGTAAACTTGCATATCATAACATGGCAAACTTGCATAACATAGCATGGTAGACTTGCATAACACATCATAGTAAACTTGCATATCATAATGATCAAACACAACTTGCATCATTCATTTAACTTTAGAGTTTAAATATGAAAGTAGAAAAGGGCTTACCATGCTTATGAAGACACAAAAATATGACAAAGCCCTTAAGCAATCAAATAAACCCAAAATGCAAGCTCTAATAGAAAAACCCTTGAGCCAAAATGATCAAAACCCTTGCTTTATGATGTAAATATGGAAACTTGACTTGAATGCAAGCTAATGGTGCTCATACAAGCTTGAAAACACTTGTATGCATTGAAAATCTCTCATAGAAATAACTTAGGAATTTTATGAAGAGAGTGGAGGCCATGAGAGGATTGATTTTGCCATAGTTTAGTTACTTGAATGAATAATGATGATTTAGGGTTAGGTTAGGGGCTTATTTATAGAGATTAGGATTAGTTCTAGCCTTAGGATTAAACCCTAGTTCCAATCTCAGCCCTTAAAACCGAATCTGGCCCCCAAACTCAACACAACTCCAAAATGGTGCACCAGGCAAGACTGCTCGGCTGAGCCAAGTCGACAGCCAAGTCGACAGGGCTGTCGACTTGGGTCCAACCAAGTCGACTCCCAAGTCGACAGGGCTGTCGACTTGGGTGCTCTGGCGAGAATTTTCCCGCCTGGCCCAATCTAACCCTAATTTCCAAATTCAAACTTGAATTTGAAATCTGTTTTTACTTTGAATTTTTCTGAAAACTTCGTTGGGCCTTAATCGGGTCATACGGACTCCGATTTTCAAAAACTCGGACTCTATTTCGCGTATTTTTCCGAGACGAACGCAATGGCATAGTCCGTTTCCCTTGATTCAGATTTATAAATTAAATTCTGCCTCGATTTATGTTATAACAGGTTATTGAAAATACGGGTTGTTACAGTTGTTTGATTTGAAGACCAGGAAAATATGATAGTTCTCCCATATAAGATATTTCAAACTCTTTGGTCATAATATCTGCAAATTCTTTGTAGAGTTTATCGTTTGTCGAACCAAAGATAATATCGTCTACATATATCTGGATAACCAACATATCTTTTCGAGAATGTTTAATAAACAAAGTTTGATCGACTTTGCCTATTTGAAATCCTGAACCAGTAAGATAGCCACGTAATCGTTCATACCAAGCACGAGGTGCTTGTTTTAAACCATACAAAGCCTTCTTGAGTTTGTATACGTAGTCAGGATGCTTTTCATGTATGAACAAGGGAGGTAGTTCGACATATACATTCTCTTTGATAAATCCATTTAGAAAAGCACTTTTGACATCCGTTTGATAAAATTTGAAATTATGATGACAAGTAAAGGATAATAAGATTCTGATAGCTTCTAGTCGAGCAATTAGTGCAAATGTTTCTTCATAATCGATACCATCTTACTGATTATATCCTTGTGCTACTAATCTTGCTTTATTTCTGGTGATATTTCCTTGTTCATCTGCCTTATTTTTATAGACCTATTTAGTACCAACAACTGACTAATCAGTTGTAACAACCCGTAAAATCTGGGCCAGTTTAAAATTTTTATTTTGGCAATTTTAGCGAATTTTGATTATTTAAAATGAATTATTTTAAATAATATTGACGAGAAATTTATTTTGAATATAATTTGAACGTATATATTATATACGTCGTCGTTAGAATATAAATAATTATATATAATTATAAAAGGAATTGAAAATGGCGCGGTAGTTCGAAAATTCGATTTCAAACTTCAATTGAATGTACCGGGTGCAAAACAATCCGGATTTTTGTGAAACCAAAAACATTAGGATCTAATTGATGATATCTTTCCAACGAAGTTGAGAAACTGAGATTTCACTTTATAAATGATGAGATATGTCCAGTTGAAAATTCTGAATAGTCGCTATGGAATTCAGGCCCTTAAAAATGGACATTTTGCAAATGACCTCGGATTTCGACGAAACCACTTTTGTTGGGTCCGTGATGTCGAGTTATTGCTAGGTTTCAAATTTCATAATTTTTCGAATCAATATGTGAGCGTGGCAAAGGAAAACGTGTTTTGACCATTTCAGTTGATTTTAATCGACTGGAAATTGGCCATTTTACAAACGGTCTCAGAATTCGACGAAACTAGTTTTGTTAGGACCGTATCGTCAATACGAAGCTAGAAAATATTTTTCTGGAATTTTTCTGGTTGGTATGTGACCCCGGTAAATTGAAATGTACGTTTAAAATTCAATATAGTGATTTAAATGTAAATTAAACGGAAATTGATTCAAACGATCGAATCAGCTTGCGATACATATCCCATTGTGTTCGGAATGGGGGTTAAACGCTATGGACGACAGGCGGTGGGCCTCGTTTCGAGGTCGTACGTAAAAAAGTCAACCCTTTTGAAAAATTAAATAATAAAATAATAATAAAATAATAATAATAATAATATATTTCCTTTCTCCCCCTTATTTCCCTCTGGCCCCCTCCCCCCCGTTGAATCGACAGAAGCATTTCAGAAAAAAAAAAAAAAAAAAAAAAAAGAAGAAAGGGGTAGCTCGACGATGAACCACCGCCGCGCCCCCGTCCTCCGCGCTGCCGTCGGAGGATCGTCCTGCCGCCGCTCCGATCCTGGCAGCCCCCCCCCCCTTCCGCGCTTCTCTCTCTCCCTCCCTCTGATCGAACGTGCACCCAAAAATCCCCAGCCCCATCGACGTCCACCGCACCACGAAACTCCGCCGCATCCTCCCCTGACGAAGCCGCCCTCCACCTGCCACCTCCATCAGAACGGCCTGCCGCCTCCCTTCGACTCCAGCGCCAAAACCCCCCCCCCTCGGTTTAACTGTAAGTTTTTTTTTTTATATACGATATTTTTTTTTTATTCGTTTTTTTTATATATAATTATTGTTAGTTATTCTGAACTGTTTTTTTTATAATGTTTAAAACTGTTTTTTTTTATGTTAAAAACTGATTTAAAATGATTTTTAAAAACTGATTTAAAATGATTTTTAAAAACTGATTTAAAAAGAAAATAAAAATCATACTTTTAAAAAGGAGAAAAGACGGGATTTTTATTATGTAGAAGGAGCAAGACATGATTTTTATATTTTTAAAGGAATAAAAATATGATTTTTATATTTTTAAAGTATCAAAAATATAATCTTTCATATAGTAGAAGGGTAAAAATGTGATTTTTTATGTGTGTAGAGAGTTAAAAATATAATTTTTACATGATCGGGATATTAAAAAATGTCATCTTTATATATGTAGAAAAATAAAAATGAGATTTTTAAGAAGATGAAATCTTTAAATTTGAGAAAGCAAAGTCCACGTTTTTATAAAGGCGAAATCTTTATTTTAGGAAAGGCGAAATCTTTTTATATAGTAGCGTAACTAAAAATTCGATTTTTATATATTAAATAACATAGTAAAAATTCGATTTTTATATATGTAGTGGCTACGGGCGAAGAAAGTGATAAGAGGCGAGAACAGTGGAGATCTTCTGCAAATGAAGAGCCGTGGAGCTAGGATAGCTATAAGTGAGAATTTCTCACCTTTCAATTTATTTTTCTAGTTATATATATACTAGGATGCAGACGGTGCTTAGTAGCACCCGACACCCGTCCACAGACCATGGACTTGTTTGTTTGACTGTTTGGTGATTGATTGTGATATTGGTTTGAATGTGGTTTGTGGTGTGAAAAATCGAATCGATAAATTGGTTAGGATTAGACGTGCGCCGTTATAAGGCGAAGGAGTAAGGCTAGGTTAGACCCTTACTCCAAAGTTTGTGGTTTGCATAACGAATTGATTTGATTGATGTGTGAATGGCGTGGGCCTTCACTAGACCGGGGATAAGGCTAGGCCTTGTCCCGTTTCTAGTATCGTGCCGTTATGCCGCCGAAATTTTCTAAAATAAGTTAGAAAAATAAAAATAGCATTTTATTTAACGAATGAACTGAATATAAATTCATATGTTAAAATAAAATGTGTTATCGTTAAAAATATAATTTTTAACGTGAATGTGAATAAATAAATATTCATTTACAAACCAGACGGTTTGTTTATGTACACCTATTTGAATGACGTTGATTGGGTCGATAAATTTTACACATCGCCTAACTGCACAAATAAAATATGTGTTTGATTGTTTGAAACCCCACACGGGTGTTAGGATGAAATTTGAAGTTCACTCATCCTGATTTATTAAATATGTCGATCGATTGATTGACAAGCTGCTATAAGCGTTAAATGTCTATATTTGATGCTTATACAGTGTAGTGCACTTTGGTTGATGGTTGATTATTCATCGTTGTTGATATATATACATGTGTTGTAGAAAATCCATATAATTAACATTATATGGTAATTGATTGGGCCTCATTCCAGTTTCGAGAAAAAAAGAAATATTTGAAATAGAAATATTTGAAATAGAAATATTTGAAATAGAAATATTTGAAATAGAAATATTTGAAATAGAATATTTGAAAATAAAGGAATATATGAAGCCGAGTTGATTAGATTGACGCCATTTTGACGTAAACGATATTTATGTCGATTTTAAAACGATTTCGAAATAAATTGAATTGAAAACGATTTCGAAATAAATTGAATTGAAAACGATTTCGAAATGAATTGAATTGAAAACGAATTCAAAGTGAATTGAAAACGATTTCGAAATAAATTGAATTGAAAACGATTTCGAAATAAATTGAATTGAAAACGATTTCGAAATGAATTGAATTGAAAACGATTTCGAAATGAATTGAATTGAAAACGATTTCGAAATGAATTGAATTGAAAACGATTTCGAAATGAATTGAATTGAAAACGATTTCGAAATGAATTGAATTGAATATGAATTCAAATTGAATTGAAATTTGAATTGAATAGAAATGAATTCTAAAACGAATTTATAAAGAAGAATTCAATTTTGCTTAGAATTGAAATGGAAGTTGAAATAGATTTTGAAACGAATTTTAAAACCATTCATATAATTCGTTTTAAATAGAAATCGACGAAATATATTATATATATAATATAATGGCCTGAATAGAACGCGCCGCGCCGCGGCAGTTCGCGAATTTCGACCATTTATTTCAAACGGACATTACGGGAGATCCGACCGTCGGATTCTCCTAAAAACCGGAACCGTTGGGTTCGTATCGAAAAGAGCTTTCTAGCGAAGGTTAGAAATTTGAAATCTAACGGTTGGATTTGGAATTATGTCCAAATCAAATTTGAAAAAGGTCGCTGTAAGTGCAGTTCGATGGCCATTGATGGAAATCGACTGTACGGGCCTTGATAAAATTATTAAAAATAGTAATAATTTGTGTAAAATCATAAGAAATGATTTAGAAAGAATTGGGATGAAAAACTCCATATTTGAAAAGATAAAAATAGATTTTTATCGAATTGAACTAGTTTGAACTAGAATTATAATTCTATTTATTTTTAAATAAATAAATTGAATTCGAAAAGGGTTTTGAAAATAACCAAAATTTCCAATGATTGCATTGGAGTGGATTTGAATCGAAATTGTCTTCGGAATATTTCGATGTTGGAATTCGTGATTATACAGGTGTTGTTATGGAAATTTGAAAGATATATTTTTATATCGTTATTTCCACTACGACACTTGTTAATCATAGAATTTGATATTGAATATAGGCCGGTATATTTTCTATTCAGAGCCTTGTGTTTAATATCGAATGTGATTTGGGTTTGTCGTGAATGGTGTCTTCACTAACACTGTTCTTGAACCCAGTTGAGAAAAGATTAAATCTTTTTATTTAGATTTAATGAAGTGTACCAATTAAATAATATTTAATTGGAATTGATATTGATTTTTGGGTTTATCGTGAACAGTGTTTTAAATAACACTTGTTCTTTAACCCGATAATTAATGAATGTGATTTGGGTTTGTCGTGAATGGTGTCTTCACTAACACTGTTCTTGAACCCAGTTGAGAAAAGATTAAATCTTTTTATTTAGATTTAATGAAGTGTACCAATTAAATAATATTTAATTGGAATTGATATTGATTTTTGGGTTTATCGTGAACAGTGTTTTAAATAACACTTGTTCTTTAACCCGATAATTAATGAATGTGATTTGGGTTTGTCGTGAATGGTGTCTTCACTAACACTGTTCTTGAACCCAGTTGAGAAAAGATTAAATCTTTTTATTTAGATTTAATGAAGTGTACCAATTAAATGATATTTAATTGGAATTGAATGGATATTGATTTTTGGGTTTATCGTGAACAGTGTTTTAAATAACACTTGTTCTTTAACCCGATAATTAATGGGATGTGACTTTGGGTTTATCGTGAGCCGTGTTTTAAATGACACTGATTCTTTAACCCAGTCACAGATTAAAACTAAGTGGAGTTTTAATGAATCTTTAATTAGATTGAAAAGATCGAGAATGGAGTATCACCAGTTTTGCTCCAGGCGATAGTTAAATCTTTAATTAGATTTGAATGTGAAATTTAGAAACTAACTGGCGGTTAGCCAAGCAGAATGGTTTTCTGGATATTGATCTGATGTTGGTTTCGGCCTTCGGGGTTAATATTTGGGGAATTATTCTCTTGATTAATTTACGGTTAGTGACTAATGAATTGGAATGAGGCGTATGTTGTGTTTGTGTAACACTTATTTAAAATATACGCGAGTTATTCGGAAAGACCGGGTTTATCCCATTCTGAATAACTGATACGACGATAAGTCGAAGATGAAGACGATGGTCGAAGACCGGAGGTCTTCACGTCGTTTGGGTAATTACTGATGATCTTGATTGGGCTGTACACCCAAGAAGATGGAAACAGTTAGTGATCGTCCAGACGTACTTGGAGATCGATGGATATGCGGGGTACTAGGTGCCTCCGGTTTCGTTCAGACCCAGAACGGACTTGTAAATGGACTGTGTGTCTGACATCGGATTTTAGTCCGTGTGATTGATTTCTATTAAATATATATCTGTTTGGCGGCGGAGAATTTATTCTCTTGCTTAACGCCCTTCTCTGAGATGTACGAGCTCAGGGGTTATATATTGGTGGATATCAAACGCATGGAGTGAATTGCCTGTGTGGCATGCCTGAGGGGCAATTGATCGAGGCTTCTGTTGAAAAGCAAAGTCTTGTGGTGATGATCAAAGCACGGCCTTTGTGGCGTAGCTTTGTGTAACGTATACCTCGCGTGTTTCACACCCGGTATGAACCAAAAACGGGAGACGGACCTCAGGGAGGACTTGCGTTTCTTTCTAGCTAGAAGTGGCGTCAGTGGTTTTACACGCCCTGACGAGTTTGACTTATGTGGTTGTTGCTGTTGCGAGGCGCCTCGGATTGATCGGTCATTCTCGAACCGATGGAGTCATTTGTTGGCTCGTTTACGCCCCATAGGGCGGAGAAACGTATTGTTCAGGCACTATAATCCACATCGGTGGACCGGCCCTGACGATCCAAGGGGCAGTTGCGGCTGCTCCGGAGACATGGGCTAGATTGTCTCGAATCGGTTGAGGACTATCTTTTGCCTCGGTTCATAGACGGAAATCCAATTTCCAAATACGTGCCATTTGCGGTTTTATTTGTAAACCTATATATGGCGACATGATATATGGTACCCATGCCGCCTATGATTGATACTTATGATTTGAAGTTGTTTTATACACTATGCACTTATAATAGTATCAAATGATTTGTTTTAAAACGTATCAAGCATTCTTTGGCTGTTATAAGGGAAAACCCTATCCTCGACTGCGTTGCATTGTGTGATGGGACCTGGGTCTTATAACAGCTTCATTTTTCTTTATTTAGCATTGCGCTGTTTGTTTTATGCACTGGTATTCTTGGGAGGAAACCCGTTCCGTGTTATACGGCGTGGTCCCTTGATTTACCTAACTTTAAAAACAAAGATTAATAACTGTTTTAGTTCTCACACCAGTCACATGACTGACCTGGAGTTTATTGTTTTAACCTAAACTCTGGGTGCCCTTATTTTGACACGGGCAGCTAGTAGTTTTGGTTTTGCAGATTTATATTCACAGGAACCTGGTTTACAGCTGGAACAATATCCGGAAAGCTTTGTATCCGTATATCTCTTCTAGTTGTGTATTGTATTATTTTCCGCTGCTATGTATTTAAATGTAATTTAAATCTCTGATATTTCTGTGTAATATTCATTTATACTCTGTATATTCTTGTAATCTGATGCATTGTTGTAATATACAATGAAATGTTCTTCTGTATGCGTTCTGTTGTGGCTTGTTCTCGAACTATCCGTCGCTTTCCTTTACGGGGAAGTTGCGGGTCTTCACACGTGGTATCAGAGCTTTGGTTTACAAAGCTCAGAGAACAAGACACATTAGAACCCTACGAAAGAATTCATCAGATATTGGATTAGTAATATCCAATGAGGATGACTCGTTAGAGATGGGATCAGTAGTGTCCTAGAACGAGTCGAAAGAGTGTTGTTTTTGAAAATAAAAGTGAAAACCCACTTTGTTTTGGAAATTCAAATCTTAAGTATTCGTATTTGAATAGTCTATTTAAATTGAATTTGGGCAATCGAGTATATAAAGATTTTGCATACACGCTTAGCGGCTTGTATTCGAAGTTTTAATATATTGGGTAGATATAGAATCACATTCTAGTTGCCCGGGGATGATTCTGATGATGAGGCATCGTCATCTGTGTTGTGTTCGACTGGCGAGAGTGGGTTATCTATATATTTCCATATAGGCTGGTGTGAGAACCAAAATTAGATAGGGCTTATTGTTGTGATTTAGCATCAAAAATCTGATTTTTGTCTATGTATCAAAATTATGAATTTGAAACTTTAAATTCACTAATTGATTGATGTTTGTGTTGTTTGGTTAATTGTTTGCTAATTTTGAACCATTATGCATAATTTAAATCGAATATTGAACTGTATCGAAAATTGGTCGCATTTGCTTGCATATATGTACTTACATTGAACAGGTCATAGCAAGGAGGCTAGAGCCGAGAATAAAATTTGTTTGCCCGACAAATAGGTACATGTTTACTACATAATTTCCTGCGTTGTTTGGGTGATGATGATTTTGTGAGCCTATTGGCTAGCCGCTTGGCTTTTTCTTTTTCTTTTTGAGATCTGAAGGACCGGGGAAGCTATTTGAAATTCCCCGATGCTCCCGGTGCAGGGGAGGTTATGGCGAAATTTTTCAAAAATTTAGGGTGTTAGCCAAAATTTTGAAGTTTTGAAAATTCTCAGAAACTAAAGAGTTGGAGAATGGAAGCCAGATCGAGCGTAGAGTTGATTAATCAAACCACTTTCGACTTTGTTCCTTTTCGGGGACGAAAAGTTTTAAGTGGGGGAGATTGTAACAACCCGTAAAATCTGGGCCAGTTTAAAATTTTTATTTTGGCAATTTTAGCGAATTTTGATTATTTAAAATGAATTATTTTAAATAATATTGACGAGAAATTTATTTTGAATATAATTCGAACGTATATATTATATACGTCGTCGTTAGAATATAAATAATTATATATAATTATAAAAGGAATTGAAAATGGCGCGGTAGTTCGAAAATTCGATTTCAAACTTCAATTGAATGTACCGGGTGCAAAACAATCCGGATTTTTGTGAAACCAAAAACATTAGGATCTAATTGATGATATCTTTCCAACGAAGTTGAGAAACTGAGATTTCACTTTATAAATGATGAGATATGTCCAGTTGAAAATTCTGAATAGTCGCTATGGAATTCAGGCCCTTAAAAATGGACATTTTGCAAATGACCTCGGATTTCGACGAAACCACTTTTGTTGGGTCCGTGATGTCGAGTTATTGCTAGGTTTCAAATTTCATAATTTTTCGAATCAATATGTGAGCGTGGCAAAGGAAAACGTGTTTTGACCATTTCAGTTGATTTTAATCGACTGGAAATTGGCCATTTTACAAACGGTCTCAGAATTCGACGAAACTAGTTTTGTTAGGACCGTATCGTCAATACGAAGCTAGAAAATATTTTTCTGGAATTTTTCTGGTTGGTATGTGACCCCGGTAAATTGAAATGTACGTTTAAAATTCAATATAGTGATTTAAATGTAAATTAAACGGAAATTGATTCAAACGATCGAATCAGCTTGCGATACATATCCCATTGTGTTCGGAATGGGGGTTAAACGCTATGGACGACAGGCGGTGGGCCTCGTTTCGAGGTCGTACGTAAAAAAGTCAACCCTTTTGAAAAATTAAATAATAAAATAATAATAATAAAAAAAAAATAATAATATATTTCCTTTCTCCCCCTTATTTCCCTCTGGCCCCCTCCCCCCCGTTGAATCGACAGAAGCATTTCAGAAAAAAAAAAAAAAAAAAAAAGAAGAAGAAAGGGGGAGCTCGACGATGAACCACCGCCGCGCCCCCGTCCTCCGCGCTGCCGTCGGAGGATCGTCCTGCCGCCGCTCCGATCCTGGCAGCCCCCCCCCCTTCCGCGCTTCTCTCTCTCCCTCCCTCTGATCGAACGTGCACCCAAAAATCCCCAGCCCCATCGACGTCCACCGCACCACGAAACTCCGCCGCATCCTCCCCTGACGAAGCCGCCCTCCACCTGCCACCTCCATCAGAACGGCCTGCCGCCTCCCTTCGACTCCAGCGCCAAAACCCCCCCCCCTCGGTTTAACTGTAAGTTTTTTTTTATATACGATATTTTTTTTTTATTCGTTTTTTTATATATAATTATTGTTAGTTATTCTGAACTGTTTTTTTTATAATGTTTAAAACTGTTTTTTTTATGTTAAAAACTGATTTAAAATGATTTTTAAAAACTGATTTAAAATGATTTTTAAAAACTGATTTAAAAAGAAAATAAAAATCATACTTTTAAAAAGGAGAAAAGACGGGATTTTTATTATGTAGAAGGAGCAAGACATGATTTTTATATTTTTAAAGGAATAAAAATATGATTTTTATATTTTTAAAGTATCAAAAATATAATCTTTCATATAGTAGAAGGGTAAAAATGTGATTTTTTATGTGTGTAGAGAGTTAAAAATATAATTTTTACATGATCGGGATATTAAAAATGTCATCTTTATATATGTAGAAAAATAAAAATGAGATTTTTAAGAAGATGAAATCTTTAAATTTGAGAAAGCAAAGTCCACGTTTTTATAAAGGCGAAATCTTTATTTTAGGAAAGGCGAAATCTTTTTATATAGTAGCGTAACTAAAAATTCGATTTTTATATATTAAATAACATAGTAAAAATTCGATTTTTATATATGTAGTGGCTACGGGCGAAGAAAGTGATAAGAGGCGAGAACAGTGGAGATCTTCTGCAAATGAAGAGCCGTGGAGCTAGGATAGCTATAAGTGAGAATTTCTCACCTTTCAATTTATTTTTCTAGTTATATATATACTAGGATGCAGACGGTGCTTAGTAGCACCCGACACCCGTCCACAGACCATGGACTTGTTTGTTTGACTGTTTGGTGATTGATTGTGATATTGGTTTGAATGTGGTTTGTGGTGTGAAAAATCGAATCGATAAATTGGTTAGGATTAGACGTGCGCCGTTATAAGGCGAAGGAGTAAGGCTAGGTTAGACCCTTACTCCAAAGTTTGTGGTTTGCATAACGAATTGATTTGATTGATGTGTGAATGGCGTGGGCCTTCACTAGACCGGGGATAAGGCTAGGCCTTGTCCCGTTTCTAGTATCGTGCCGTTATGCCGCCGAAATTTTCTAAAATAAGTTAGAAAAATAAAAATAGCATTTTATTTAACGAATGAACTGAATATAAATTCATATGTTAAAATAAAATGTGTTATCGTTAAAAATATAATTTTTAACGTGAATGTGAATAAATAAATATTCATTTACAAACCAGACGGTTTGTTTATGTACACCTATTTGAATGACGTTGATTGGGTCGATAAATTTTACACATCGCCTAACTGCACAAATAAAATATGTGTTTGATTGTTTGAAACCCCACACGGGTGTTAGGATGAAATTTGAAGTTCACTCATCCTGATTTATTAAATATGTCGATCGATTGATTGACAAGCTGCTATAAGCGTTAAATGTCTATATTTGATGCTTATACAGTGTAGTGCACTTTGGTTGATGGTTGATTATTCATCGTTGTTGATATATATACATGTGTTGTAGAAAATCCATATAATTAACATTATATGGTAATTGATTGGGCCTCATTCCAGTTTCGAGAAAAAAAGAAATATTTGAAATAGAAATATTTGAAATAGAAATATTTGAAATAGAAATATTTGAAATAGAAATATTTGAAATAGAAATATTTGAAATAGAATATTTGAAAATAAAGGAATATATGAAGCCGAGTTGATTAGATTGACGCCATTTTGACGTAAACGATATTTATGTCGATTTTAAAACGATTTCGAAATAAATTGAATTGAAAACGATTTCGAAATAAATTGAATTGAAAACGATTTCGAAATGAATTGAATTGAAAACGAATTCAAAGTGAATTGAAAACGATTTCGAAATAAATTGAATTGAAAACGATTTCGAAATAAATTGAATTGAAAACGATTTCGAAATGAATTGAATTGAAAACGATTTCGAAATGAATTGAATTGAAAACGATTTCGAAATGAATTGAATTGAAAACGATTTCGAAATGAATTGAATTGAAAACGATTTCGAAATGAATTGAATTGAATATGAATTCAAATTGAATTGAAATTTGAATTGAATAGAAATGAATTCTAAAACGAATTTATAAAGAAGAATTCAATTTTGCTTAGAATTGAAATGGAAGTTGAAATAGATTTTGAAACGAATTTTAAAACCATTCATATAATTCGTTTTAAATAGAAATCGACGAAATATATTATATATATAATATAATGGCCTGAATAGAACGCGCCGCGCCGCGGCAGTTCGCGAATTTCGACCATTTATTTCAAACGGACATTACGGGAGATCCGACCGTCGGATTCTCCTAAAAACCGGAACCGTTGGGTTCGTATCGAAAAGAGCTTTCTAGCGAAGGTTAGAAATTTGAAATCTAACGGTTGGATTTGGAATTATGTCCAAATCAAATTTGAAAAAGGTCGCTGTAAGTGCAGTTCGATGGCCATTGATGGAAATCGACTGTACGGGCCTTGATAAAATTATTAAAAATAGTAATAATTTGTGTAAAATCATAAGAAATGATTTAGAAAGAATTGGGATGAAAAACTCCATATTTGAAAAGATAAAAATAGATTTTTATCGAATTGAACTAGTTTGAACTAGAATTATAATTCTATTTATTTTTAAATAAATAAATTGAATTCGAAAAGGGTTTTGAAAATAACCAAAATTTCCAATGATTGCATTGGAGTGGATTTGAATCGAAATTGTCTTCGGAATATTTCGATGTTGGAATTCGTGATTATACAGGTGTTGTTATGGAAATTTGAAAGATATATTTTTATATCGTTATTTCCACTACGACACTTGTTAATCATAGAATTTGATATTGAATATAGGCCGGTATATTTTCTATTCAGAGCCTTGTGTTTAATATCGAATGTGATTTGGGTTTGTCGTGAATGGTGTCTTCACTAACACTGTTCTTGAACCCAGTTGAGAAAAGATTAAATCTTTTTATTTAGATTTAATGAAGTGTACCAATTAAATAATATTTAATTGGAATTGATATTGATTTTTGGGTTTATCGTGAACAGTGTTTTAAATAACACTTGTTCTTTAACCCGATAATTAATGAATGTGATTTGGGTTTGTCGTGAATGGTGTCTTCACTAACACTGTTCTTGAACCCAGTTGAGAAAAGATTAAATCTTTTTATTTAGATTTAATGAAGTGTACCAATTAAATAATATTTAATTGGAATTGATATTGATTTTTGGGTTTATCGTGAACAGTGTTTTAAATAACACTTGTTCTTTAACCCGATAATTAATGAATGTGATTTGGGTTTGTCGTGAATGGTGTCTTCACTAACACTGTTCTTGAACCCAGTTGAGAAAAGATTAAATCTTTTTATTTAGATTTAATGAAGTGTACCAATTAAATGATATTTAATTGGAATTGAATGGATATTGATTTTTGGGTTTATCGTGAACAGTGTTTTAAATAACACTTGTTCTTTAACCCGATAATTAATGGGATGTGACTTTGGGTTTATCGTGAGCCGTGTTTTAAATGACACTGATTCTTTAACCCAGTCACAGATTAAAACTAAGTGGAGTTTTAATGAATCTTTAATTAGATTGAAAAGATCGAGAATGGAGTATCACCAGTTTTGCTCCAGGCGATAGTTAAATCTTTAATTAGATTTGAATGTGAAATTTAGAAACTAACTGGCGGTTAGCCAAGCAGAATGGTTTTCTGGATATTGATCTGATGTTGGTTTCGGCCTTCGGGGTTAATATTTGGGGAATTATTCTCTTGATTAATTTACGGTTAGTGACTAATGAATTGGAATGAGGCGTATGTTGTGTTTGTGTAACACTTATTTAAAATATACGCGAGTTATTCGGAAAGACCGGGTTTATCCCATTCTGAATAACTGATACGACGATAAGTCGAAGATGAAGACGATGGTCGAAGACCGGAGGTCTTCACGTCGTTTGGGTAATTACTGATGATCTTGATTGGGCTGTACACCCAAGAAGATGGAAACAGTTAGTGATCGTCCAGACGTACTTGGAGATCGATGGATATGCGGGGTACTAGGTGCCTCCGGTTTCGTTCAGACCCAGAACGGACTTGTAAATGGACTGTGTGTCTGACATCGGATTTTAGTCCGTGTGATTGATTTCTATTAAATATATATCTGTTTGGCGGCGGAGAATTTATTCTCTTGCTTAACGCCCTTCTCTGAGATGTACGAGCTCAGGGGTTATATATTGGTGGATATCAAACGCATGGAGTGAATTGCCTGTGTGGCATGCCTGAGGGGCAATTGATCGAGGCTTCTGTTGAAAAGCAAAGTCTTGTGGTGATGATCAAAGCACGGCCTTTGTGGCGTAGCTTTGTGTAACGTATACCTCGCGTGTTTCACACCCGGTATGAACCAAAAACGGGAGACGGACCTCAGGGAGGACTTGCGTTTCTTTCTAGCTAGAAGTGGCGTCAGTGGTTTTACACGCCCTGACGAGTTTGACTTATGTGGTTGTTGCTGTTGCGAGGCGCCTCGGATTGATCGGTCGTTCTCGAACCGATGGAGTCATTTGTTGGCTCGTTTACGCCCCATAGGGCGGAGAAACGTATTGTTCAGGCACTATAATCCACATCGGTGGACCGGCCCTGACGATCCAAGGGGCAGTTGCGGCTGCTCCGGAGACATGGGCTAGATTGTCTCGAATCGGTTGAGGACTATCTTTTGCCTCGGTTCATAGACGGAAATCCAATTTCCAAATACGTGCCATTTGCGGTTTTATTTGTAAACCTATATATGGCGACATGATATATGGTACCCATGCCGCCTATGATTGATACTTATGATTTGAAGTTGTTTTATACACTATGCACTTATAATAGTATCAAATGATTTGTTTTAAAACGTATCAAGCATTCTTTGGCTGTTATAAGGGAAAACCCTATCCTCGACTGCGTTGCATTGTGTGATGGGACCTGGGTCTTATAACAGCTTCATTTTTCTTTATTTAGCATTGCGCTGTTTGTTTTATGCACTGGTATTCTTGGGAGGAAACCCGTTCCGTGTTATACGGCGTGGTCCCTTGATTTACCTAACTTTAAAAACAAAGATTAATAACTGTTTTAGTTCTCACACCAGTCACATGACTGACCTGGAGTTTATTGTTTTAACCTAAACTCTGGGTGCCCTTATTTTGACACGGGCAGCTAGTAGTTTTGGTTTTGCAGATTTATATTCACAGGAACCTGGTTTACAGCTGGAACAATATCCGGAAAGCTTTGTATCCGTATATCTCTTCTAGTTGTGTATTGTATTATTTTCCGCTGCTATGTATTTAAATGTAATTTAAATCTCTGATATTTCTGTGTAATATTCATTTATACTCTGTATATTCTTGTAATCTGATGCATTGTTGTAATATACAATGAAATGTTCTTCTGTATGCGTTCTGTTGTGGCTTGTTCTCGAACTATCCGTCGCTTTCCTTTACGGGGAAGTTGCGGGTCTTCACATCAGTTTGTCCTGGAACAAGTTCCCAGACATCATTGCATTCGAACTGATTTAGTTCTTCCTGCATGACAATGATCAAGTATTCATCGGTAGCAGCTTCTTTTGGATTCTTAGGTTCGATATTCGAAAGAAACGCAACATGACCCATTTGATTGAGTTGACTCCGTGTTCTAATTTGTGATGTTACTTCTCCAATTATATTTTGTACTGGATGATCTCTTAATATCCTTGGAGGAGATCGTAATCTTCGTGGAGAAGGTAACACACATGGTTGAGGAATATTCCCAATTATTTCAGAGTCAGAATCAACATTTGTGACGATCGGATTATCAGTGACTATAGTTTCGTCATCATCCGATATGTTATGAGACGGTTTATATAATTCATCAAATGAAACATGAAGTGATTCTTCAATAGTTTTGGTTCTTTTGTTAAATATACGATAGGCCTTGCTTTGTTCTGAATAACCGACAAATATGCCTTCATCGGACTTTGGATCAAATTTTCCAAGATGGCCTTTCGTATTTAAGATAAAGCACTTAGAACCGAAAACTTTGAAGTATGAGATATTTGGCTTTCTTTGATTAAATAATTCATAAGATGTATTCTTGGTGAGAGGTCGAATGGATACATGATTCAAAACATAACACGCAGTTGCAACAGCTTCTGCCCAAAAATGTTTTGGTAAAGTGGTTCCATTTAATAATGTTCTTGCACATTCTTGTAAAGTCCAGTTTTTCCGTTCTACAACTCCGTTTTGTTGTGGAGTTCTAGGAAATGAAAAATTATGATATATACCTTTCTTTGTGCAAAAATGTTCAAATTCATTATTTTCGAATTCTCCGTCATGATCACTTCTTATATTTTTAACTTTAAGCCCTTTCGATTTATGAATTCTTTTGACGAAAGATTTAAAATGATCGAAAGCGTCACTTTTGTTTTTTAAGAAAATCATCCAAGTGTAACGGGAGTAATCATCAACAATTACAAACACATATCGACTATGGTTTATTGACTGAACCTGTGTTGGTCCGAATAAATCCATATGTAGTAGATCAAGTGGTTGTAATGTTGATATGACTTTCTTGGATTTAAAGGATGATTTAGTCAATTTTCCTAATTGACATGCGTCACAAATGTTATCAACCGTAAAGCTTATTTTGGGTAGTCCTCTAACTAGATCGTTTTGGGCTAACTTGCCAATAGTTATGAAGTTTATGTGACAGAAATGTTTGTGCCATAACCATGGATCATTATCGTTTGCTGCAAGACACATATCTGAATTATGATTGATATTCATATTCAGAATATAAATATTTCGGTCTCTATATCCTCGAAAACTATCTTATGATCGTTATCTAAGATACTACACTTATTATCTGAAAATAAAATGGTAAAGCCCTTGTCGCATAACTGACTAATACTAAGTAAATTATGTTTCAAATTTCTAACTAGCATGACATTAGTAATAAGAGGTAAGTTAGATGTACCGCAATTGCTTATATCGCCTTTGACGATGATATAGCCTTTTGAATTATCTCCAAAAGTGACGGAGCCACTATCTGAGTAAGTAATATTTGACAATAAGCTCTTGTCTCCAGTCATATGCTTCGAGCAACCACTGTCCAATATCCACTTTCCTCTTTTCTTAAGTAGGACCTGCAAAAAATAAAACTAAGTCCATGGTACCCACCTTTTTGTAGGGTTCTAAGAGTTAGGACTTAGGAGTCCAAACCCATACGGGTCCGGTATCCCCTTTATATACATAATTAGAATTGAAATGCACATTATTCATAAAGTGATGAATATATTTGTTCCTAATCAAATTATTATTTATTTTAGGAACCCAAATCTTGATAACTGGTTTTCGTTTGGAATATAACAAACTAAGTTTTTTCTTAGCTTTATCTTGTTTTAACCTTTTCTTTTTGGAACCAAGATGTTTCTGGGTTTCTTGTTTCTTATATCCGAAGCCTTGTTTATTTGAAGCATATTGTGAACTTTCAATGATTTTTGTCAAATTTTCTCGACCTTTATTGAAGTTAGAAACATTTTGAGTAATATTATCTAACTTGGTTTGTAAACTAGCTTTTTATAGGTCCAGAATTTTGACTTTTGCCTTAAGTTCATGATTTTCAGTAGTGAGAGTATAATTTTTCTCTTTTTGAGTTTCGATTTCTTGACTCAAAAGAGATAATTGAGAATCAATATTAGATGACGATTCTTGAGCTTTTCAAGTTCTTCTTCTAATATTTTCTTCTCGTTTTTTAACATATCTCGTTCAAACTCTGCTCTACTTAAATCTACTTTGGCTTCTTTCCATTGTCGTTTCATATTTTTAAATTTAACTATCAATTCAGCGTTAATATCAAGAACTTCATCAAATGTAGGAATTTGTACCTCATCTTCTGTTGCCATGAAACAATCATTTGCTTGTTCATCTTCTGAATCACTTTCACTTTCTGATGAAGACGAGTCTGAATCATCCCATGTGACTGAGAAAGCTCGTTTCTTTGATTTTTTCTTCTTGTATTTGAACTTGTCATTTTTTGACTTCTTCTTTTGCTCCGGACAATCTTTATGCATGTGCCCCTTTTTATGGCAGTTGAAACATTCTATAACTGATGATGATGGCTTATTTGAACCAGATTTCCTTTTGTTATATCGACCAGCTTTTCGTTGTTTCAGGAATTTTTTGAAACCTTTTGCCATTAAAGCTAAGTCTTCATCTTTAGATTCTGATTCATCTTCAACTTTCCCGACATGAAATGCTACATTTTTCTTTTCTTCTTTCTGTTCCTTTCTAGCCTGCAAATTTGCTTCATAGGACATTAGATTTTCTATCAATTCATCTGGCTTCATGGCAGAAAGGTCATTGGCTTCTTCAATCACTAATACTTTTCCTTCCCATTCACTAGTCAGAGAATGTAGGACTGCCAAGACTACATCAAAATCTGAATATTTTTGTCCTAAACACATAAGTGCATGATGAATAGTTTGAAACCGTGAATACATATCATTGATTGTTTCATTCGTCTTCATTTTGAAATTTTGGAATTGACTTTTCAGCACGGCTATTTTGGCTTGTTTAACCTTGTTAGTACCTTCATGAGTGGTTTTCAGCGTTTTCCAAATTTGATATGCGGTGGTACAGATACTAACACGGTTATATTCATTTTGATCTAATGCACAGAACAACATATTTATTGCTTTTGCATTTACAGCTGTCGCTGTTTTCTCAACCGGTGTCCATTCCGAATAATCAGTTGTTGGAATCACTATATCTTTTTGTGTAGCATTCCAGGCATCATAGCTATTTGACTGCATGTAAAATGACATACATGTTGCCCAATAGCAATAATTAAGGCCATTGAAGAATGGAGGTCTTTTTGTTGATTGACCTTCCGTGTAAGTGGTGTTTTGAGTGCTAGAACTTGGGGTTATTTGCCATATTACAAGAATATATCAAATAAATGTGTTACGGTTATAAGATGACCGAGCTCTGACACCAATTGAAAATGTGCGTGTGTACTTGTCAAGTATAATACACTCACAAGGATCGTGTAATATGACGAACAATATTCAAGTATGAAGTAATAGCTAATCACAGAACTATATAATAGTAAATGCAGTAAAAGTAGAAAAATCACACCAGAGATTTTTATACTGGTTTGGAGAACCGTCCTACATCCAGTCCCAGACTTCTATCTAGATTTTCACTAACAACAACCTCACTTCACCCGGAGGAACAGGTTTACAACACCCGAGCAGCCGAACGGGAATTTCACGCCTCTATCAACACGAGGACTTTAAACAAGATGAGTAGACTTGTAGTTTGACAATGTATGTTCTCAATAATACGAATTTGACAATTCTTGTACAACCTTCATATAATCTTATCCTCAAATAGAACTTGTTTTCATGAAGATTTTGGAAGATGATATCGTATTTGAATCGAAAGAATAATATATAAATTCTAGGATTCAAGAACGATATTGTGAAGAATATGAGCATTTGAATACTTGAGAGTTCAAGAATGAAATCAATAGTATAGAGATTAGATAGAAAGAATTGATGTATTGAATTGATGATTTCAAGATGTTTATATAAGAGATAAACAGTTGTAACCATTAGTAAAGAGTTACAAACAATGGATATGATCATTGGTGAAAAGGAAAAGAAGCAACTCTTGAAGAAATGGAAGTGACTATTCGAATAGTTGCTTCTATTTAAAAACGGTCGACAGGTTAAAAATCATTAGTAGACACGAATTTGAAAATATAAATATGTTATATATATGTGTGCATGTTCATAGGGTTTTTTGGGCAGAATCGGTCGACCGCTGGTATTTGACCGGTCGACCGGTTTTGACCAAAAAGCCATATGAATGTGCACACACACATATTTATATATTTATTCCCAATACTGAGGAAAATGATTATTTGAGGATAGATTTTAACATTAATAACACTACCAAATAATCAATCTCTAATATAAAATACCAAATGAAGCTCTTCATGTCTTTGTCGAACCATTGATCATCTCTTTTTATCGATAATGAATCATCTTTTTGTCAGTAATCAAAACTTCATGAATTCCTTGACTCAACACTTCTCTTAGCTTAACTACTAGAGTATTTTTGTGGACGTCAATTAGTGGTTTTCTGACGGATCTGACGATGTGACGTTCCAAGTGATTGGTGGCTAGATGTTCTCTAAGAATAAAAATTAATAAACAAATAAATAAATTATGATCTCAAGCCTCATCAACCGGGAAAGGACAAAAATCGGGCAGGCAGCATGGCTATGTGGGTCGCCCGCATTAGGACGTATTGTCACCATCTAAAGAATATTCATATTTGTTACTTCTTTTCAAATTTGTGTCTTCCGGGAACGATTATGTTGGTGCCAACCGTAAGGTGATAATATATTCGATACACTCAAGAGAAATGAGTGGTCGGTCATATGTGGGCCTGGTTGCAAGATGTTCTTATCGAACCCAGTGTATTCATCTCTAAAGATACTCGCGGCGGGTGGTTTGATACCTTGTCATAGTTGGAAATCCAATATCCAATAAGCACCCGTGGTTTTGATTATGTACTATATATGCAGAGTGTGAGATGCAAGTGTTCTGCTAGATTCTATTTGTTTGTATTTAGACACTATTATAATACCACAACAAGATATTGATTTCAAAAATGATTTGGGTTATCGCAAGATAAAAACCTTTCGTGTTTACGTGTGGATTGGTCTTACGATTATCCTTTTCTTTCGAAATGATTTTTAACTTTAAAATCAAGTTGGATGATACCAATAATTTAGTGAGTTTTTCTCATGTTGGTTCACCAGACTGACTTGTGGCGTTTGTAATTCTCGGGTTAGACCCAGTTGGGTCAGACCGAGTTGTACAGGTTCAGGATAGGATAAGAATTCCAGGGGACGAGCTGGAGGAGTTCAGACGTATGATTCATATATTATTCCGCTGTGCGTTGTAAACAAGGACAGATTGTTATAACTGTCCAGACATGTTGAGTGACCACTGTACTCTGATAATTGTAAGTATTATTTCAAGTTTTTCAATAAACATTTATTTTTATATTATATTTTATTCTGCTGCGATGTGAGACTGCGTATTATTGTTCTTTTACTTTCTTCTGTTCTTAACTTTCTTTCTTTCTACTTCTCTTCCTCTTATTTCTTTCTATTAGCTTTCTGGGATTTCGATACTTGGATTTGGACTTGAAGTGTATGAAGGTCTGAATTCGATAGTCAAAATTTCCGGGTCGCTACAGTTGGTATCAGAGCGAGGTTTAGGAATAACCTTGGCTCTGTGGTATAACTCGAAATAGATGGGGTTAGTAATATCCCAATTGATAAGCCTTGAGGTCACGATTACCTTTCATAGAACATCTTAATAACTTTGAATGCCCCATCGTCAGATCCATCAAGTCAATAATTGACGTCCACAAATACACTCTGGGTGTTGAGCTAAGAGAAGTATCCTTCTCCGCCACTAAACTTGGTATATTTGTAAAAGTCAACGTATGTGACTCTTAAGGAAATACTATGTCAGACATTGGTCAATAAAAGTCATCCAGGAACAGGATGAAATGAAGACACCCATCTACCGCATTTTATACAGGAATCACCCTAAGGATCAGTAGCGAGTTGTCCTCGCAATCCAAAGATTTCAGTCATGACAGAATCGCTGTCAAAATAACTCTAATTGCAAGTAAGGGAAATTCAACGAGTAGTTCTACCACTCAAGAAGATCAACATTCTTCAATGGTCCATCTTTATACATTTCCCTATAGATTAGTTCCAACGCACAATTGGTTCAAAGTGGTTTTAGGTCTAGTTCTCATCCCAGCCTCTTCGAAGTAACTCATCAAAAGGTCAATAATATTCCTTAGTACCTGGTTTTTTTAAACTAAAGACGATTCAAACAGTATGGTCAAGTACATTGGTAGCTCAGACCCTTTCCATTTAAAAACCATTTACTTCTAAATTTTATCGATTTAAAATTGATTATATAACTTATCTCAACAAATCTCTTTTATTTTTATTACTTGAGAATATTAATCAACATTTTTTACGAAAATCCTCCCCTTATTTCCTTTATCTCGAAATATTGCTATATTTCACAAAAACCTCTTTATTTCCTTTATCTTGAATATATCATAAATATACTTAACCAATCGATAGGTCTAATTACCAAGATAAAGTCAAGCGACATACTTATAATATAACCCGAAACAGTTTCATTATCTTTAAAATTTATCAATTCTAGTTCACAATCTCGCTTATAGAAAATGTAATTCTATTTCCACTATCCAATTCCTTTTCAAAACCAATATAACCTCTTATTCTCATTTTCTCAAAAACTAAAACCATGGGAAGCGTGTATCCCAAATTTCCTCTTTTATATTTCTTTACTTCACAAACATGTTTATATTTCCTTGCTTTGGAAATATCATTTCATTATTTCCAAACTCTTATATATTTTCTTTACTTTGGAAATATACTCGAAATTTCCTTTACTTTGGACAATAATGTTTAATTGCTTAATCAAACAGTATAATCTAATTATCACTCTTAAATGTGGCCCAAAGCAATGTCAATTGACACGTTGTTCAAAATATAATCCCAACAGTTTATTCATTTTTCAAACCTTTCAAATTAAATTTAATAACATCACTTAATTCGATTTTCCGTATTCATTTCTATCCCATACTACTATAACTTTTTATACCATTCCTTCAAAATCTCAACTGTTTACTTATTTCATCAAATAAGTGTATTTATAAAACATACCATTTCCATTTCTTGGAAAATAATATCGTTATAAGTATGGTCATCTTTTATTTATCCGAACAAGGTTATATAGTACATTGTTTATCATTAGACCCAATAGTTTTATCTATTTTCTTAGACCTTGCAAACAAAGCTGCAATATATCTTTTATTTACGGAAACAATAAAATAATTCCAACATTTTACCGTTACAAACTAATACCATCCTCAGATAATCCTGTAGTCGTTCAAGTTGGGTATTCTATTTACCTCTCGGACCTTAATAGACAACATTGTTATCTTCAGACAGATAATAATTTGTAATTCAAAAAACGGTATTACTTATAATATCAACGAAATCTTATTTTCCATTTTATTAAAAATATGGTTTTATAGCCCATATTCTTAATTTTGAAAATCACTGTCAATCATGATTTAATTCGTTGATTAAGAAATTTATTTACCAATACACTTACATTTTCGTTTAGAAATCCCTTTACACAAATCTATTTAACTTGGATTATATTGAAATGGCCCATTTACCAAATCCTTTGCTAACTTCATTATATATCTTATCTTAAAACTTAATTTGGATGAAAATTGTAATAACCCGGAAATCCGAACCAATTTAAAAATTTTATTTTGGCAATTTTAATGAATTTTATATATTTAAAATGAATTATTTTAAATAATAACGATGAGAAATTTATTTTAAATAGAATTAGAACGGAAATAATTATTTGAATCGTCGTTAGAATATAAATATTTTATTTAAATTTTAAAAGGAATTGAAAATGGCGTGGTAGTTTGAAAATTCGATTTCAAAATTCAAATGAATGTACAGGATTCAACACAAACCGAATTTTAGCGAAACCAAAAGTATTTGAATCTATTTGAAAATATCTTTCCAATGAATCCGAAAAATCAAACTTTCATAGCGGGAATCAAAAGATACGTCCAGTTGAATATTCAGAATAGTCGCTATGGAATTCTGGCCCTTAAAAATGGAAATTTTGCAAACGACCTCGGTTTTCGACGCAACCACTTTTGTTGGATCTGTGATGTCAAGTTATTGCTAGATTCCAAAATTCATAATTTTCTGAATCAATATGTGAGTGTGGCGAAGTAAAACGTGTTTTGACAATTTCTGTCAATTTCGATCGACCAGAAAATGGCCATTTTTCTAACGGTCTCAGAATTTGACGAAATTAGTTTTGTTAGAACCGTATCGTCAATACGAAGCTATAAAATATTTTTCGGGAATTTTTAGAGTCCGTATGTGGCCCTGGTAAATTAAAATGCGCATTCAAATTCAGTATATAGATTTATATTTTTATTTTGACGAAAATAGATCGAAACGATCGAGTCAGCTTACGATACATATCCCATTGGGTTCAGGATGGGAGTAATTAGTTATGGACAATAGTCGGTGGGTCTCATTTGGAGGTCGAAATAAAAAGTTGCTTTTTAGAATATAAAAATAAAATAAAAAAATATATATAATTATAACCTTTTCCCCTTAACCCCTCACACTCCCTCACTTCCCTCTCTCTTTCGATCTGGAGAAAAAAAGGAATGAACCCAAATTCTCCGTCGCCCTCCACCGAAGCGGACCGTCGCACTGGCCCTCCCCATGACCGACGCCCTCTCCACCTCTCCCTCCTCCCCCTTTTGACGACCGTGAGCAACTTCAACAGACCCCCTCCCATTTGAACCGCCGACCACCGCAATCACCCCCAGCCCCTCCCCAGAGCACGCCACCGCCATAGTGGGCCCTGCGCCACCCCTAGAGCGCCGCCAACACCTCAAGCCTACCACCGCGCAAGCAAACCCTCTCCTCCAATCGATGTAAGCCCTCTGATTTAGATTTTTAAGCTTATAAAAATATAGGATTTTTAAGTTTAAAGGGTTATGATTGTTAGTGATAAAAAAATACGATTTTTAATAATATAAAGTTGAGAATTTTAATGAAGTAATTAGTTTTTTTGGGATTGTTATATATAAAGGAATGATTTTTATATGGTGATGTGAAAATAAAAATATGATTTTTATAATATAGAGATAATAAAAATATGATTTTTACAATAAAGAGATAATAAAAATAAGATTTTTATAATATAGAGATAATAAAAATATGATTTTTATATTATAGAGATAAAAAAAATATGATTTTTATAATATAGAGATAATAAAAATATGATTTTTATATTATAGAGATGATAAAAATATGATTTTTATTATATGTGAAGAATAAAAATATAATTTTTATTTGAGTAGCGAGAATAAAAATATAATTTTTATTTGAAGTAGCGATGTAAAAATATGTTTTTGTATAAAAAACTGAATTGTTAAAAATGTGATTTTTATCTATGTAGCGTTGTTATAAAAATATGAAATTATTTTTAGAAAGATAAAAATATAATTTTTAGCCTATGTATGTTATTTATATAATAATCATACAAAGAAATAATGATTGATTGGTTAAAAATATAATTTTTACGAAGGTATACTACACAGATCGATAATCAAAGCACGGCGGAGTGGATCCCAAAGGTGAGAACCTCTCACTTTTATTTTATTTTCTAGTTGAAATATATACTAGGATGTAGATGATGCTTAGCCGCACCCGACACCCGTCGTCCACAGACCATGGATGACTTGTTTGTTTGATTGATGTGTTGTGAAAGTTGATGGTGTGATGTAGAAGGGAGTAAAATATTTATAGTTAAAAATATACTTTTTAACGTGTATATAAAATAAATATTTATAAACAAATATGACGATTTGTTTATGTACACACATTTGACCGATATTGATTGGGACGATAAATTTTACACATCGCCCAACTGCACAAATAAATTTTATTATTTGTTGATTGAAACCCCACACGGGTATTGGGATGAAATTGGACATACACTAATCCCAATAATTAGTTGTATGTCGATCGATTGATTGACAGGCTGTTATAAGCGTTAAATATTTATATTTAATGCTTATACAGTATAGAATGCACTCTGGATGATGGATTGCTGTTTTCATTGTTGTTATACACATTTGTTGTGTGAAATCCATATAATCAAATTATATGGTAATTGACTGTGTCTGATTCCATTTCAGAAAGAAGAAATATTTTAAAATAACGATTATTTTGAAATAACGAATATTTTAAAATAATATCAGTAAAAGATCAAAATTTGATTTTGATGTCCGATTTGGGATGGACACAAATATATTTATATATATAAATAGCCTTGTCAGTTAGATTGACGCCATTTTGATGTGAACGATATTTATAACGGTTTTATTTATTTTTATAATGGATATCGAAAAGGAATTGATTTCAAAATATAATGTTTTGAAAATAATATCATTTATATATCGATGATATGGAATATTCAATTTTGATTAGAAATTGAACATGAAGTTGAAATCGTTTTGAAAACGAATTTAAAACGATTTATAAAATATGTTTTAAAAGGAAATCGACGAAATATATATAATATATATATTATATATATAATGGCCTGAATAGAACGCGCCGCGCTGCGGTAGTTCGCGAATTTCGACCGTTGACTTCGAACGGACATTACGGGAGATCCGACCGTCGAATTCTCCTAAAATCGAAACCGTTGGGTTTGTATCAAAAAGTGCTTTCTAATGAATACAAGAAATTTGAAATCTAACAGTTGGATTTGGAATTATGTCCAAATCAAATTTCGAAAAGGTCGCTGTAAGTGCAGTTCGATGGCCGTTTATGGAAATCGACTGTACGGGCCTTGATAAAATTATTAAAAATATCAATAATTAGTGTAGAATCATAAGAAATGATTTGGGAAGAATTGGGATGAAAAACTCAAAATTTGAAAGGATTAAAATAGATTTTTATCGAAATGAACTAGTTTTGAACTAGAATTATAATCCATTTATTTTTTTTAATAAATAAATTGGATTTGAAATGGCTTTAAAAATAACCAGAATTTCCAATATATGAATTGGAATGGATTTGAATCGAAATTGTCTTCAGAATATTTCGATGTTGAATTTCGTGATTATACTGATGTCGTTATGGAAATTTGAAAGATATATTTATATCGTTATTTCCAATACAATATCTGTTGGTTATAGTATTTGATATTGAATATAAGCCGATATATTTTCTATTCAGAGCCTTGTATTTAATATCAAATGGGATTTGGATTTGTCGTGAATGGTGTCTTCATTAACACTGTTCTTAAACCCAGTTGAGAAAAAGGATTAAATCTTTTTATTTAGATTTAATGAAATGTACCAATTAAATGATATTGAATTGGAATTGATTTTTGGGTTTATCGTGAACGGTGTTTTAAATAACACTTGTTCTTTAACTCGATAATTTATGGAATGTGAATTGGGTTTGTTGTGAACTGTGTTTTAACGACATTCATTCTTTTATCCGATTTACAGTGAAATGTGATTTGGAATTATAAATCTTGTGTTAAGATTTAAAGGAGATTTTCCAAAGTAAAGTTTTCCAATTTAATAAAATAAATTGGAATGGAATGGAATTCGATTTGGTAATAATCGAAGTGAATTTCTATGGAGGAAGACTGCTAATATATCTGGAATTTAAAAGGCTTTGCCGTTATTCCATTTATATTATTAGTCGGATATGGAAGTTTATATTGATTATATATATATATATATATATATATATATATATATATATATATATATATATATATATATATATATATATATATATATATATATTGATCTGTTTTACATGAAAATTCCATAATTAATGGAATGTGATTTTGGGTTTATCGTGAGCTGTGTTTTAGATGACATTAGTTCTTTAACCCAGTTAAAGACAGATTTATTTCCTGGATTTGAATAATCATTAAGCAATGATTTTGGAAATTAAGATTGAATTAGAGTTTTAATGAATCTTTAAATAGATTGAAAGGTGAATTTGATAACTGAAATTATCAAATTCAAGAAATGGTCAAGAATGGAGTATCGCCAGTTTTGCTCCAAGCGATAGTTAAATCTTTAATTAGATTTGAACGTGTAATGGTAGTTGAATTTACCGATAACACCGAGGTGTTAGATATGATGTATTACCAGTTTTACTTCATGGGATGAATAGGTTGGGGTTAGGAAATTTAACAAATGGTTACTTCGGTAAGGTTCGCTAATTCCGACTAGTTTGGAAAAACCGTAATTTGGTTTGAACGGATATTCAAAAGGAAGATTAAAGAATAAATTTAAAGAATTTATCTTTGATAAAATTAATGGGAACCTTTCCCAAAGTAAAAGAATATTTGAATAAAGAAATGTTCTGGATTGGAATAAGGCGTATGTTGTGTTTTTATAGCACTTGTTTATTATATACGCAAGTTATTCGGAAAGACCGAGTTTATCCCATTCTGGATAACTAATTCGACGATATGTCGAGGATGAAGATGGTGGTTGAAGACCCGAGGTATTCACATCGTTTGGGTGATTCCTGATGATCTTGATTCGGCCGTACACCCAAGTGGAGGGAATAAGTTGGTGATCGTCCAGACGTACTTGGAGATCGATGGATATGCGAGGTACAATGTGCCTCCGGTTTCGTTCAGACCCAGAATGGACTTGTAAATGGATGTGTGTTTGACATCGGATTTTATTCTGTATTGACTGATTTCTATTAAATATATATCTGTTTGGCGGCGGTGAATTTATTCTCTTGCTTAACTCCCTTCTCTGAGACGTACGAGCTCAGAGGTTTTATATCGATAAAATATCAGTCGCATGGCATGAATTGCCTGTGTTGCATGCTGAGATGCAAATCATCAAGGCTTCTGTTGAAAAGCAGAGTCTTGTGGTTGATGATCAAAACACGGCTTTAATACAACGTAGCTTTGTGTAGCGTTAATTCGCGAGCCTCACACACCGGTGTGAAACAAAAACGGGAGAGGACTTCAGGGTGGGCATGTGTTTCCTTCTAGCTAGAAGTGGCATCACTGGTTTTACACGCCCTGACGAGTTTAACTTATGTGGTTGTTGGAATGCGAGGCGCCTCGGTTATATCGGTCGATCCGGGACTGATGGAGTCTTTTGTTGGCTCATTTACGCCCCATAGGGCGGGGAAACGCATGTTCAGGGTTTAAGTTTAATCCACTCCGTGTGGACTGGCCCTGAGGATCCAAGGTGCAGTTGCGGCTGTTCCTGAGGCTCGGGCTAGAGAGTCTCGAAGCGGTAAGGACGATCCCTAGCCTCGGTTCACAGATGGAAATCCAACTTCCAATACGACATTTTGCGGTTTTAATTGTAAACCTATATATGGCGACATAGTGGTATAGGAAACTTATGCCGTCTATGATTGAAGTTGTTTTATACACTATGCACTTATAATAGTATCAAATGATTTGTTTTAACGTACCAAGCATGTTTGGCTATTATAAGGGAAAACCCTATCCCCCGGCTTATGTTGCATTGTGTGATAGGACCTGGGTCTTATTATAGCTTCATTTTTCCAAAAAGCATTGCGCTATTTTGATATATGCACTGGTATTCTTGGGAGGAAACCCGTTCCGTGTTATACGGCGTGGTCCCTTGATATATATGATTTAAAGCAAAGTTTTAAATAACTGTTTTTGTTCTTTCACCAGTCACATGACTGACCTGGAGTTTATTGTTTTAACCTAAACTCTGGGTGCCCCTATTTTCCATAGACAGCTAGTAGTTTTGGTTTTGCAGATTTATATTCACAGGATCCTGGTTTACAGCTGGAATGATATTAGGAAAGCTCTGTATTCGTATATTCTTTTCAGTTATGTTTTGTATTATTTTACGCTGCTATGTGATGTATTGTAAATCTTTGATATTTAATGTGTAATATTTATTTGTACTCTGTATATTCTTGTATTCTGATGTAAATTGTTGTAATAAGCAATGAAATGTTCTTCTTCTGTTTGTGTTCTGATTCGTCTTGTCCTCAAAGCAACCCGTTCTTTCCTGATCGGGGAAGTTTGGGTCGTTATAATTTGGTATCAGAGCTCTGGTTTACAGAGCTTGAGAACAAGACACATTAGAACCAAACGAAAGAATTCATCAGAGATTGGATTAGTAATCCAATGAGGATGACTCGTTAGAGATGGGATCAGTAGCATCCTAGAACGTGTGTGAAGAGTATATTTTAAAAATAAAAATGAAAACAAATTTTGTTTTGAAGTTTAAATCGTATTATATGTATTTGAATAATTATTTTAAATTGATTTGGATAATCAAGTATATAAAGATTTTGCATATGTGTCTGATCCACGTGTATACGAAGTCTTAATATACTGGATAGATATAGAATCACACTCTAGTCGCCCGAAGATTGTTCTGATGATCGCTATAGCGATCGCATCATCAGTATTCATGTTCGAGTTTCGAATGTGGGACATCTATATATTTCCTATTGACTGGTGTGAGAACCAAAACTAGATAGGGCTTATTGTTGTGGTTTGGCATCAAAAATATGATTTTTGGCTATGTATTAAAGTTATGTGATTGAAACGTTATTCAACTAATTGAGTGCTGATTGTTGATTGTGTTATATGATTATTGAAACCAATATGTAAACGAATGGTAATTTAGCCAAATTGTATCGAATGTTGAATAAGATTGAAAATTATTTGGAAATGCATGCATGTACATATATATATGTGAACAGGTCATTGCAAAGAGGCTAAAGCAGAGGAATAAAATTGTTTGCCCGACAAATAGGTACATGTTTATTGTATTTCTTGGGGTTTTTGATGATTTTATGAGCTGATTGGCTGTTTCTTTTTCTTTTTGGATTGGAGAGGCCTGTATGGAAATTTCGGGATTTTCCCGGTGCTCCCATGCAAAGGTGGTTATGGCGAAATTTTTCGAAAATTTAGGGTGTTAGCCAAGTTTTTGAAGAATTTGAAAAGTTCTTAGAAAATGAAAAGTTTAAGAACTTAAGTCATAATGAAAATAATGAAAGTTGAGTTGATTTGTATAACAACTTTCAGCTTCGTTCCTTTTCAGGGACGAAAAGTTTTAATTGGGGGAGATTGTAATAACCTGGAAATTCGAACCAATTTAAAAAATTTATTTTGGCAATTTTAATCAATTTTGAATATTTAAAATGAATTATTTTAAATAATAACGAAGAGAAATTTATTTTGAATAGAATTATAACGGAAATATTTATTTGAATCATCGTTAGAATATAAATATTTTATTTTAATTTTAAAAGGAATTGAAAATGGCGCGGTAGTTTGAAAATTCGATTTCAAAATTCAAATGAATGTACAGGATACAAAACAAACCGGATTTTAGCAAAACCAAAAATATTTGAATCTATTTGAAAATATCTTTCCAACAAATCCGAAAAATCAAAATTTCATTGCAGCAACCAAAAGATATGTCCCGTTGAAAATTCAGAATAGTCGCTATGGAATTCTGGCCCTTAAAAATGGAAATTATGCAAATGACCTCGGTTTTCGACGAAACCACTTTTGTTGGATCCGTAATTTCAAGTTATTGCTAAATTCCAAAATTCATAATTTTCTGAATCAATATGTGAGCGTGGCGAAGTAAAACGTGTTTTGACAGTTTCAGTCAATTTCGATCGACCAGAAAATGGCCATTTTTCTAACGGTCTCAGAATTTAACGAAATTAGTTTTGTTAGAACCGTATCGTCAATACGAAGCTAGAAAATATTTTTCGGGTATTTTTAGAGTCCGTATGTGGCCCTGGTAAATTGAAATGCTTGTTCAAATTCAATATATAGATTTATATTTTGATTTTGACAAAAACAGATTGAAACGATCGAATCAGCTTACGATACATATCCCATTGGGTTCGGGATGGGGGTAATTAGTTATGGACGACAGTCGGTGGGTCTTGTTTGGAGGTCGAAATAAAAAGTTTCTTTTTAGAATATAAAAATAAAATAAAATATATATAATTGTAACCTTTTCCCCTTAAATCCCTCACACTCCCACACTTCCCTCTCTCTTTCGATCTGGAGAATAAAAAAGGAACGAACCCAAATTCTCCATCGCCCTCCACCGAAGCGGACCGCCGTACTGGCCCTCCCCACGACCGACGCCCTCTCCACCTCTCCCTCCTCCCCCTTTAGACGACCGCGAGCAACTTCAATAGACCCCCTCCCATTTGAACCGCTGACCACTGCAATCACCCCCAGCCCCTCCCCAGAGCACGTCGCTGCCATAGTGGGCCCTGCGCCACCCCTAAAGCGCCGCCAACACCTCGAGCCTGCCACCTCGCAAGCAAACCCTCTCCTCCAATCGATGTAAGCCCTCTGATTTAGATTTTTAAGCTTATAAAAATATAGGATTTTTAAGTTTAAAGGGTTATGATTGTAAGCGATAAAAAAATACTATTTTCAATAATATAAAGTTGAGAATTTTAATGAAGTAATTAGTTTTTTTGGGATTGTTATATATAAAGGAATGATTTTATATGGTGTTGTGAAAATAAAAATATGATTTTATAATATAAAGATAATAAAAATATGATTTTTGTAATATAGAGATAATAAAAATATGATTTTTATAATATAGGGATAATAAAAATATGATTTTTATTTTATAGAGATAATAAAAATATGATTTTTATATTATAGAGATAATAAAAATACGATTTTTTATTATATGTGAAGAATAAAAATATAATTTTTATTTGAGTAGCGAGAATAAAAATATAGTTTTTATTTGAAGTAGCGATGTAAAAATATGTTTTTGTATAAAAAACTGAATTGTTAAAAATGTGATTTTTATCTATGTAGCGTTGTTATAAAAATATGAAATTATTTTTAGAAAGATAAAAATATAAATTTTAGCCTATGTATGTTATTTATATAATAATCATACAAAGAAATAATGATTGATTGGTTAAAAATATAATTTTTACGTAGGTATACTACACAGATCGATAATCAAAGCACGGCGGAGTGGATCCCAAAGGTGAGAACATCTCACTTTTATTTTATTTTCTAGTTGAAATATATACTAGGATGCAGACGGTGCTTAGCCGCACCCGACACCCGTCGTCCACAGACCATGGATGACTTGTTTGTTTGATTGATGTGTTGTGAAAGTTGATGGTGTGATGTAGAATGAAGTAAAATATTTTATAGTTAAAAATATACTTTTTAATGTGTATATAAAATAAATATTTATAAACAAATCGGACGATTTGTTTACGTACACACATTTGACTGATATTGATTGGGACGATAAATTTTACACATCACCCAACTGCACAAATTAAATTTGTTATTTGTTGATTGAAACCCCACACGGGTGTTGGGATGAAATTGGACATACACTAATCCCAATAATTAGTTGTATGTCGATCGATTGATTGACATACTGTTATAAGCGTTAAATATTTATATTTAATGCTTATACAGTATAGAATGCACTCTGGATGATGGATTGTTGTTTTCATTGTTGTTATACACATATGTTGTGTGAAATCCATATAATCAAATTATATGGTAATTGATTGTGTCGGATTCCAGTTCAGAAAGAAGGAATATTTTAAAATAACGATTATTTTGAAATAACGAATATTTTAAAATAATATTCAGTAAAAGATCAAAATTTGATTTTGATGTCTGATTTGGGATAGACACGAATGTATTTTTATATACAAATATATATAGCCATGTCGGTTAGATTGACGCCATTTTGACGTGAACGATATTTATATCGGTTTTATTTATTTTTATAATGAATATTGAAAAGGAATTGATTTCAAAATATAATGTTTTGAAAATAATATCATTTATATATCGATGATATGGAATATTCAATTTTGATTAGAAATTGAACATGAAGTTGAAATCGTTTTGAAAACGATTTATAAAATACGCTTTAAAAGGTAAAAATAACCAAGATTTCCAATATATGAATTGGAATGGATTCGAATCGAAATTGTCTTCAGAATATTTCGATGTTGAATTTCGTGATTATACTGATGTCGTTATGGAAATTTGAAAGATATATTTATATCGTTATTTCCAATACAATATCTGTTGGTTATAGTATTTGATATTGAATATAAGCCGATATATTTTCTATTCAGAGCCTTGTATTTAATATCAAATGGGATTTGGATTTGTCGTGAATGGTGTCTTCATTAACACTGTTCTTAAACCCAGTTGAGAAAAAGGATTAAATCTTTTTATTTAGATTTAATGAAATGTACCAATTAAATGATATTGAATTGGAATTGATTTTTAGGTTTATCGTGAACGGTGTTTTAAATAACACTTGTTCTTTAACCCGATAATTTATGGAATGTGAATTGGGTTTGTTGTGAACTGTGTTTTAAACGACATTCATTCTTTAATCCGATTTACAGTGAATTGTGATTTGGAATTTATAAATCTTTTGTTAAGATTTAAAGGAGATTTTCCAAAGTAAAGCTTTCCAATTTAATAAAATAAATTGGAATGGAATGGAATTCGATTTGGTAATAATCGAAGTGAATTTCTGTGGAGGAAGACTGCTAATATATCTGGAATTTAAAAGGCTTTACCGTTATTCCATTTATATTATTAGTCGGATATGGAAGTTTATATCGATTATATATATATAAATATATATATATTGATCTGTTTTCCATGTAAATTCCATAATTAATGGAATGTGATTTTGGGTTTATCGTGAACTGTGTTTTAGATGACATTAGTTCTTTAACCCAATTAAAGACAGGATTTATTTCCTGGATTTGAATTGTAACGACCCGGATTTTGACGATCTTGGTTATCCGATATACAACACATATCGAACATCCAAGGATCGAAAATAACCGAATAGTTAATGAAAGAAATCAGAGGGTGAGAATAGGTAAGATAGAAACTTAGAATAGAAGAAGAAGAAGAAGAAGAAGAACACAACATCAGAGTAACACGAACCTCACAACGAAACGAATAACATATAATATATATATAACATAACTTGAAATATACATCTGTACTTGAATATACATCATTATCAAAGTACAACACTTACAACACAGCAGAAATAAACTATAGCTATGTGATCCTGAAGCCTTCTGCTCCAGCTCTTCAAGTATCTATAAATCCCGACTACTTGACTGCCCGTACAAAATTGGGCACCCAAGAGTATAGGGAAAATAAAACAAAATAAACTACGGGTCAGTCATGGGACTGGTGAGAGTAAAACAGTTTATAACAGTTTGAGCCATTAAACGATATCTCATAAGACCACGCCGTATAACGGAATGGGTTTTTCCCTTATGAGAATCCAAAATATCTTTATATCAAAAACCTTTTGATATTATAATAATGCCTATCAACCACAATATAATAATCATCTAGCAGAAACGCTTTCATCTCACGTTCTACATATATAGTATATAATCAAAACCGCAAGCACGTATTGGGTAATGGATTTCTAACTACGACAAGGTATGGAACCACCTTTCACTAGTGTACCTCTAGAGAGGAATACACTGGGTTCAACAAGAACATCTTGCAACCCGGCCACACATGACCGACCACTCATTTCGCTTGAATGTATCGAATGTATATCACCAACGGTTGGGATCAGAAACTGTTTCCCGAATGGGACAGCATCAACAATAGATTTTTAGAAGTAAACAAAACTCTAGATCAGGTGATTATACACCCTAATAGGTGCGACCTACATAGCCATGCTGCCTGCCCGATTTCTGTCATTTACCGGATGTGAGGCTAGAAGCTACGCTTATCTTTTACATGTCACATTTTCATTCACTTAGAATGTCACATCGTCATACCCTCCAAATCACAAGTTGATTTCCCTAAAAGTACCACATGTATACAGCTAAGAGAAACGAATTCCTCCACCACCAAACGTGAATACGTTTGAAGAGATCAACTTACGCGATCTATTAGATATACTCTGTCAGACCTTCGTCCACACAATTTGTCCTGGGATTGAACAAGCCGAAGGCACTATTCAGTATATCCATCTTAGGCACTATTATCTAAGATTTATACAACAGCCCTTGCACTTTACTCCGTCTTCAATAATCTTTGGCATATATGATTCGCAACGCTTATGCCAATACGGAGTGGTTCTTCGGATAATAATCCAACCGGTCTCTCCATATTAACAACGTTAAAATGGTCAAAAACTTTGATAGTTAGTGAGTTAACTATCAAAGGAAACACGTGTGCAAACAATGATATTATTTCCAAATGGAAATTATATCGATCAATCATCATTTAACATATATATATATATATATATATTCACATTTCCTTATTTTTCTATGTTTTAGAAAATATAAGTTATTAACACTGGAAAACATTTCCATTGTTTGTTTACACATCACTACCATTCCACAACTATTTGTCCCTAACCATAAACTAGTAAGAGAACAATTCTCTTAGTATAAACCCCGAAGGCCGAAACCAACATCAGATCGATAATCAAAAAACAATTCAACTTAACTAATCTCTAGTCAGTTTCTAAATCTTGTTTGTCTCTATTTTGATTAACTCTAATTGAATAACTCTATTTGCTTAACTCTTATTCGAATAACTAATATTCGATTTACTCTAGTTGCTTAACTCTTATTCAAATAACTAATATTGATTCAACTCCATTCGCTTAACTCTAGATCGCAGCGATCACAATGGTTACGCCTGATTCCCTAAGGAAACATCCGACCGCCGTAGGCTATCTGCAGCCCTGCGAATTACGCTAGCAGTCGTGCTAAATGGTAACTTATCCTAAATAACTATGTCTGATTAACTCCTTTTGATAAACTACATTTGATTAACTCCTTTTTATCTCATCAATTTCCTTTTATAATCCTATTTAGTTTCCAACTAAATATTCCTTTTATAATTCTATTTATTTACTAAATAAATATTCCTTTATTCTATTCTATTCTATTCTATTCGTTTTATCAACATTTTTCCCTTTTATAAAACTCTATTCGTTTTATAAACATTTTCCTTTTATTTACTTTCGAAATATTTCCTTTTGTAAAATCTGTTGATTTTATAAAAAAAAAATCCCTTTTTCAATATACATTGAAATAATTCTTTATATATCCCAGGGTCTTTTTATGATATTTAAAATATCGAATAACAAGGATCAATATCATTCTAACTAACATAATCCATAACAGATTATATAACACATCATATATCACAATGTATGAAAAACAGTAAAATAAATATTGAGGAATCCAATTGGATTCCTCCAACCTGTTTCCCTGCATCACAGATGTTAAACAACACGAGTATAAAATATTCTGATAAACAGAATCAATATTCGATTAACAATTTATATATATATCGTTATCTATAATTTCAACCAATACACAACAATTCAACCAATCAGTTAACACACAGCAATCAGTCATCATTTATCAGTTCTAAATATATGTTATAAAAATAGAACTGTTCAGAGTTTGTGAGTTTTACTCACATTGGACGATCATCGTTAATAACGATAACCATAGCTTCATTCAGATTGACAATTTATTTTTCAATAAATTGTAACGAGCTCCGATGGACTTCCAGTCAGTTCCGTCGTGTAGCATCCGTCAATACGATCCCGACGGATCTTGTTTCGTGAAATTCTGATAACGGACGGACAAGTTATACAATTTCTAAGTTAATACTATTTTTAAATTAAAATAAATGTAATTCCCTTTTAAACTAATTGGGCTTACTTTCAAAAAATCAGCCCACCTTCATTTTCAACCCGGACCCGCCCCTGTACCCATCTCCTTCCTCCCAAATTATGAAAACCGCGACTCCAGTTTCCTCTTGCCATTGTCGATTCTTGCTCCACCAACCTGCTCCTCATACTTTCATTAAATTCAAAACCAATACAGCCGTTCGACTCCTCATCGAAATCTAAACACCTCCATACCCTAAAACTTCAACTCGGGTTCTTGAACAAGGAACCGATGTCGACTGTTGTACAGGAACTCGCGACCCGTTTTCAAACCGAATTCCCAAAAAATACACAAATCACCACTTTTTAACATCCTCAACCCAAATCCGAACATTATTTTGCCAAACACAGCTTCAATTAACCAAAAACTTGAAACCCTAAATCCACAAACGTCCGTTGTAAATTTTTGGGTTCATCAGACCTGAATCGCACTCCTCTAGAATGGTATAGAATCGAAGAGCAGTCGCCACTGATCACAACTATATTTATTTGGTGATTTTAATGATTTGATTCTATTTGTTTTGATTTTATGAAACTTGGTTTTTTGCTTCACGTTTTGAGTTTGCTCAAAGAAAAAGCTGCGGCCAATGGTTTTATCAACGAAGGGATGAGATTTGTGGTTGAGAGAAAGAAATGTGGCCTTTTCTAGGCTTTAGAATCACTTAAGATATTTTATTTTTGATTACTATATTTCGTTTCGCCTTCTAAAAATCCGTGAGGTCACACACTATATTCAAAAATCGTGAAAATGGTCATGTAGCTATAGTTTGACATTACGAACCCAACAAAACTTGTTTCATCGAATTCCGACTTCGTTTGCTCACACAGCGTATTTTTAACCGTCAGAATATCGACTATTTTTCACATTCAAATCGGTACGGCCTCATACGGACTTCAAAAATCATGGAAATTGAAATCTAGCAATAATTTAATATTGCGGATCCAACAAAATTAGTTTCGTCAAATTCTGAGGTCGTTTGCAAAACTGGCTATTTTTAAAGCTCTCAATGACCCATTTAAATATATAAATATATTTAAATATAATTAAATTAAATATTTATAAATAACTATTATCGTATATATTCACAGTGGAATACCATACAACTCCACAATATTCCTCTATGAATTTCTAACTCAATATTTCAAATCCCGATTAAATCAATATTCGATTTATATTGAAATTCCTTTTAAAAATATAAATAATTCCATTATAAATTATAAAGTAATTCCACAGCGACTTTTCTAAAATTTGATTTGAACATAAATCAAAATCTACACGATGAAATCCCGATTTTTCTCTTCCACTAGAAAGATATACTTCACCAACTCCTAACGTTTCTTGTTTCACAGAAATCCGATTTAAAACGGACCATATACATTCAGTTGAAGTTCAAATCGCCAAATAGCGAACTGCTGTGCCATTTCGAGCTCGATTTTAATTATAATATAATTATACATTCAACCATCGTTAATTAAATATATTCGTTATTATAATTCAACTCTAAACTAAATTATATATTTTGATTTTCCCAATTCACACATATCGCCATTTCAGCCCATTCTGATTATTTCAGAATTAAATATATCATTTAATTATTATTTTAATTAAATATTTAAATTTATTTAATTAAACGGCCTTTTAAATTTCCAAACCATATGTTAAATAATTAAATAAATTAATTATTATATCGCTAAGAGATACGGGTCATTACATTCTTCCCTACTTAAAATAATTTCGTCCTCGAAATTGCAAGGTAGAAAACAAACCCTATCGACTGGCCAGACTTATTTGTTCACTTCTCAACTTCAGTTTCCACTGGACTAATTTAATTTCAATTAAATATTATTAATTAATTCTTATCAACAAAAATTTTCAAAAATCCTGAAATTTTCTAATACCTTAACTTTTCGAAAATTTTTGCCAGCACCTCCTTTGTATTGGTCAATAGGTCAAACTCCAACTCGCCTCTCTGGGCCATCTCCAACCCAAAAGAAAATCAAACAGCCCAGCGGCTTGCCAAATCAGCTCATAAATCTTATATCAAATAGAAATATAAACTTGTACCTTTTTTCGGCATATCAATATATCCTTTCCATCTGCTATCAATCCAGCATATACAGATGTCATCCCAATCAATCTCCAATCACTTTTGTCTTCAACTCAACCATTCGCTTTTAACCAAGCCAAATTTTCATTTCAAACTCAAGTTTTATTCTCGGTACCAAACCCTTATTTTACCAAACCAATTCTATTTCAACCCCTTATCTCACGAATCCAATTTGTTCTAGATATTATACTAATCCATTTCAATTTTAACTTAACTGACTTTATTTTAAATCCCAATTTGCTTCCACAAATTTCTGTTTAAATTGGTTTTTTTATTCAAACAATCTCTTCCTGGGAATTTTAAACAGTTTACCATATCGAAAATCAAACTTTCCTTTTCAAGATTCAAACAACTTGTTTCTCTCAAAATAATTCAAAAACAAAATCTTTTCGGTAGTAATCCGTCACTTACAACTCGAAAATGAACACCGATGATGTCCAGATCAACATCGGAATTTATTTTCCAGCGACCGAAGTGAGTTCAATACTATATCACTTTTCAACAATCATTCTTTAAACACTTTCATTTTGAAATCAACTCAAAATATCATTCACAAATGCTTGGAATACAATTTAAAATCTCCCAGGATCTTAAAATTTACATATATTTAATCCAAATCTATTTACAAACTCTGTTCCAAATTTCCAGGGTTTTAATTTCAAATTCAAATTTGAATTTCAGATTTCTATTCATCTGCTTTCATATATTTCACTTATATGAATTCTGATCAATTATTTACATAACCACTTCACATTTTATAATCTTACTCGATTATAATAACAACCAATATATCCTATATATTATAATCATTCCAATATAAATCCTTTAAATCAAAATATAATTTTGGGTAAATCATTTCGTTTACCCTCCTTTCAAAACATACCATGACGGTTCATCGTATTTGAGTGTTTACAAAATCCCTACCGATACAGTGGATCATACTGATCGACCAGAACTCATAAACGACTCAACCAATAAATCACCATAATATAAAACCATTTTTTATATCAAATAACAAATACGTTCACTCGTATATATACACTCAACTCAATCTAGGGTGTTACTAACCCCATCTCTACTGAGTTACACCACAGAGCCAAGATAATTACTTAACCTTAAGCTCTGATACCAACTGTAACGACCCGGATTTTGACGATCTTGGTTATTCGATATACAACACATATCGAACATCAAAGGATCGAAAATAACCGAATAGTTAATGAAAGAAATTAGAGGGTGAGAATAGATAAGATAGAAATTTAGAATAGAAGAAGAAGAAGAACACAACATCAGAGTAACACGAACCTCACAGCAGAACGAATAACATATAATATATATAACATAACTTGAAATATACATCTGTACTTGAATATACATCATTATCAAAGTACAACACTTACAACACAGTGGAAATAAACTATAGCTATGTGATCCTGAAGCCTCCTGCTCTAGCTCATCAAGTATCTGTAAATCCCGACTACTTGACTGCCCGTACAGAATTGGGCACCCAAGAGTTTAGGGAAAACAAAACAAAATAAACTCTAGGTCAGTCATGGGACTGGTGTGAGTAAAACAGTTTAAAACAGTTTGAGCTATTAAAAGATATCTCAGAAGACCACGCCGTATAACGAAATGGGTTTTTCCCTTATGAGAATCCAAAATATCTTTATATCAAAAACCTTTTCATATTATAATAATGCCTATCAACCACAATATAATAATCATCTAGCAGAAAGGCTTTCATCTCACGTTCTACATATATAGTATACAATCAAAACTGCAAGCACGTATTGGGTAATGGATTTCCAACTATGACAAGGTATGGAACCACCTTTCGCTAGCGTACCTCTAGAGAGGAATACACCGGGTTCAACAAGAACATCTTGCAACCCGGCCACACATGACCGACCACTCATTTCGCTTGAGTGTATCGAATGTATATCACCAACGGTTGGGATCAGCAACCGTTTCCCGAATGGGACAGAATCAACAATAGATTTTTAGAAGTAAATGAAACTCAAGATCAGGTGATTATACACCCTAACAGGTGCGACCTACATAGTCATGCTGCCTGGCCGATTTCTGTCATTTACCGGATGTGAGGCTAGAAGCTACGCTTATCTTTTACATGTCACATCTTCATTCACTTAGAATGTCACATCGTCATACCCGCCAAATCACAAGTTGATTTCCCCAAAAATACCACGGGTATACATCTAAGAGAAACGAATTCCTCTGCTACCAAACGTGAATATGTTTGAAGAGATCAACTTACGCGATCTATTAGATATACTCTATCAGACCTTCGTCCATACAAGTTGTCCTGGGACTGAACAAACCGAAGGCACTATTCAGTATATCCATCTTAGGCACTGTTATCTAAGATTTATACAACAGCCCTTGCACTTTACTCCGTCGTCAACAATCTTTTGCATATATGATTCGCAACGCTTATGCCAATACGGAGTGGTTCTTCGGATAATAATCCAACCGGTCTCTCCATATTAACAATGTTAAAATGGTCAAAAACATCGATAGTCGGTGAGTTAACTATCAAAGAAAACACGTGTGCAAACAACGATATTATTTCCAGATGGAAATTATATCGATCAATCATCATTTAACATATATATATATATATATATATTCACATTTCCTTATTTTTCTATGTTTTAGAAAATATATGTTATTAATACTGGAAAACATTTCCATTGTTTATTTACACATCACAACCATTCCACAACTATTTGTCCCTAACCGTAAACTAGTAAGAGAACAATTCTCTAAGTATAAACCCCAAAGGCCGAAACCAACATCAGATTGAAACTCAGAAAACTATTCAACTTAACTAATCTCTAGTCAGTGTAAATCTTGTTTAACTCTATTTCGATTAACTCTAATTGAATAACTCTATTTGCTTAACTCTTATTCGAATAACTAATATTCCATTTACTCCAGTTGCTTAACTCTTATTCTAATAACTAATATTGATTTAACTCCATTCTCTTAACTCTAGATCGCAGCGATCACAATGGTTACGCCTGATTCTCTCAGGAAACATCCGACCGCCGTAAGCTATCTGCAGCACTGCGAATTACGCTAGCAGTCGTGCTAAATGGCAACTTATCCTAAATAACTATGTCCGATTAACTCCTTTTGATAAACTACGTTTGATTAACTCCTTTTTATCTCGTCAATTTCCTTTTATAATCCTATTTAGTTTCCAACTAAATATTCCTTTTATAATTCTATTTATTTACTAAATAAATATTCCTTTATTCTATTCTATTCATTTTATCAACATTTTTCCCTTTTATAAAACTCTATTCGTTTTATAAACATTTTCCTTTTATTTACTTTCGAAATATTTCCTTTTATAAAATCTGTTGATTTTATAAAAAAATCCCTTTTTCAATATACATTGAAATAATTCTTTTTACATCCCAGGGTCTTTTTATGATATTTAAAATATCGAATAACAAGGATCAATATCATTCTAACACACATAATCCATAACAGATTATATAACACATCATATATCACAATATATGTAAAACAGTAAAATAAATATTGAGGAATCCAATTGGATTCCTCCAACCTGTTTCCCTGCATCACAGATGTTAAACAACACGAGTATAAAATATTCTGATAAACAGAATCAATATTCGATTAACGATTTGTATATATATATATATATCCTTATCTATAATTTCAACCAATACACAACAATTCAACCAATCAGTTAACACACAACAATCAGTCATCATTTATCAGTTCTAAATATACGTTATAAAAATAGAACTGTTCAGAGTTGGTGAGTTTTACTCACATTGGACGATCGTCGTTAATAACGATAACCATCGCTTCATTCAAATGGACAATTTATTTTGCTATAAATTGTAACGAGCTTCGATGGACTTTCAGTCAGTTCCATCGTGTAGTATCCGTCTATACGATCCCGACGGATCTTGTTTCGTGAAATTCTGATAACGGACAGACAAGTTATACAATTTCTAAGTTAATACTATTTTTAAATTAAAATAAATGTAATTCCCTTTTAAACTAATTGGGCTTACTTTCAAAAAATCAGCCTACCTTCATTTTCAACCCGGACCCGCCCCTGTACCCATCTCCTTCCTCCCAAATTGTGAAAACCGCAACTCCAGTTTCCTCTTGCCATTGCCGATTCTTGCTCCACCAACCTGCTCCTCCTCCTTTCATTAAATTCAAAACCAATACAATCGTTCGACTCCTCATCGAAATCTAAACACCTCCATACCCTAAAACTTCAACTCGGGTTCTTGAACAAGGAAGCGATGTCGACTGTTGTACAGGAACTCGCGACCTGTTTTCAAACCGAATTCCCAAAAAATACACAAATAACCACTTTTTAACATCCTCAACCCAAATCCGAACACTATTTTGCCAAACACAGCTTCAATTAACCAAAAACTTGAAACCCGAAATCCACAAACGTTCGCTGTAAATTTTTAGGTTCATCAGACCTGAATCGCACTCCTCCAGAATGGTATAGAATCGAAGAGCAGTCGCCACTGATCACAACTATATTTATTTGGTGTTTTTAAGGATTTGATTCTATTTGTTTTGATTTTATGAAACTTGGTTTTTTGCTTCACGTTTTGAGTTTGCTCAAAGAAAAAGCTGTGGGCAATGGTTTTATCAACGAAGGGATGAGATATGTGGTTGAGAGAAAGAAATGTGGCCTTTTCTAGGCTTTAGAATCACTTAAGATATTTTATTTTTTATTACTATATTTCGTTTCACCTTCTAAAAATCCATGTGGTCACACACTATATTCAAAAATCGCGAAAATGGTCATGTAGCTAGAGTTTGATATTACGAACCCAACAAACCTAGTTTCGTCGAATTCCGACTTCGTTTGCTCACACAGCGTTTTTTTTAACCGTTAGAATATCTACTATTTTTCACATTAAAAATCGGTACGGCCTCATACGGACTTCAAAAATCATGGAAATTGAAATCTAGCAATAATTTAATATTGCGGATCCAACAAAATTAGTTTCGTCGAATTCTGAGGTCGTTTGCAAAACTGGCTATTTTTAAAGCTCTGAATGACCCATTTAAATATATAAATATATTTAAATATATAAATATATTTAAATATAATTAAATTAAATATTTATAAATAACTATTATCGTATATATTCACAGTGGAATACCATACAGCTCCACAATATTTCTATATGAATTTCTAACTCAATATTTCAAATCCTGATTAAATCAATATTCGATTTATATTGAAATTCCTTTTAAAAATATAAATAATTCCTTTATAAATTATAAAGGAATTCCACAACGACTTTTCTAAAATTTGATTTGAACATAACTCAAAATCTACACAATGAAATCCCGATTTTTTTCTTCTACTTGAAAGATATACATCCCCAGCTCCTAGCGTTTCTTGTTTCACAGAAATCCAATTTAAAACGGACCCTGTACATTCAGTTGAAGTTCAAATTGCCAAATAGCGAACTACCACGCCATTTCGAGCTCGATTTTAATTATAATATAATTATATGTTCAACCATCGTTAAATTAAATATATTCGTTATTATAATTCAACTCTAAACTGAATTATATATTTTGAATTTCCCAATTCATACATATCGCCATTTCAGCCCATTCTGATTATTTCAGAATTAAATATATCATTTAATTATTATTTTAATTAAATATTCAAAGTTATTTAATTAAACGGCCTTTTAAATTACCAAACCATATGTTAAATAATTAAATAAATTAATTATTATATCGCTAAGAAATACGGGTCATTACATGAATAATCATTAAGCAATGATTTTTGGAAATTAAGACTGAATTAGAGTTTTAATGAATCTTTAAATAGATTGAAAGGTGAATTTGGTAACTGAAATTATCAAATTCAAGAAATGATCGAGAATGGAGTATCGCCAGTTTCGCTCCAAGCGATAGTTAAATCTTTAATTAGATTTGAACGTGAAATTGTAATTGAATTTACCGATAACACCGCGGTGTTAGATATGAAGTATTACCAGTTTTACTTCATGGGATGAATAGGTTGGGGTTGGGAAATTTAACAAATGTTTACTTCGGTAAGGTTCGCTAATCCCGACTAGTTTGGATAAACCATAATTTGGTTTGAATGGATATTCAAAAGGAAGATTAAAGAACAAATTTAAAGAATTTATCTTTGATAAAATTAATGGGAACCTTTCCCAAAGTAAAAGAATATTTGAATAATGAAATGTTTTGGATTGGAATAAGGCGTATATTGTATTTTTATAGCACTTGTTTATTATATACGCGAGTTATTCGGGAAGACCGGGTTTATCCCATTCTGGATAACTGATTCGACGATATGTCGAGGATGAAGACGGTGGTTGAAGGCTGGAGGTATTCACATCGTTTGGATGATTCCTGATGATCTTGATTCAGCCGTACACCCAAGAGGAGGGAATAAGTTGGTGATCGTCCAGACGTACTTGGAGATCGAAGGATTTGCGAGGTACAAGGTGCCTCCGGTTTCGTTCAGACCCAGAATGGACTTGTAAATGGATGTGTGTCTGACATCGGATTTTATTCTGTCTTGATTAATTTCCATTAAATATATATCTGTTTGGTGACGGAGAATTTATTCTCTTGCTTAACGCCCTTCTCTGAGACGTACGAGCTCAAAGGTTATATATCGATAGATATCAATCGCATGGCATGAATTGCCTATGTTGCATGCTGAGATGCAAATGATCAAGGCTTCTGTTGAAAAGCAGAGTCTTGTGGTTGATGATCAAAGCACGGCTTTAATACAGCGTAGCTTTGTGTAGCGTAAATTCGCGAGCCTCACACCCCGGTGTGAACCAAAATGGGAGAGGACGTCAGGGAGGGCATGCGTTTCCTTCTAGCTAGAAGTGACGTCACTGGTTTTACACGCCATGACGAGTTTGACTTATGTGGTTGTTGGAATGCGAGGCGCCTCGGTTATATCGGTCGATCCGGGACTGATGGAGTCATTTGTTGGCTCATTTACGCCCCATAGGGCGGAGAAACGCATGTTCAGGGTTTAAGTTTAATCCACTCCGTGTGGACTGGCGCTGAGGATCCAAGGTGCAGTTGCGGCTGTTCCTGAGGCTCGGGCTAGAGAGTCTCGAAGCGGTGAGGACGATCCCTTGCCTCGGTTCACAGATGGAAATCCAACTTCCAATACGACATTTTGCGGTTTTAATTGTAAACCTATATATGGCGACATAGTGATATGGGGCACTTATGTCGTCTATGTTTGGTACTTATGATTGAAGTTGTTTTATACACTATGCACTTATAATAGTATCAAATGATTTGTTTTAACATACCAAGCATGTTTGGCTATTATAAGAGAAAACCCTATCCCCCGGCTTGCGTTGCATTGTGTGATAGGACCTGGGTCTTATAATAGCTTCATTTTTCCAAAAAACATTGTGCTGTTTTGATATATGCACTGGTATTCTTAGGAGGAAACCTGTTCCGTGTTATACGGCGTGGTCCCTTGATATATCTGATTTAAAGCAAAGTTTTAAATAACTGCTTTAGTTCTCACACCAGTCACATGACTGACCTGAAGTTTATTGTTTTAACCTAAACTCTGGGTGCCCCAATTTTCCACGGGCAGCTAGTAGTTTTGGTTTTGCAGATTTATATTCACAGAATCCTGGTTTATAGCTGGAATGATATTCAGAAAGCTCTGTATCCGTATATTCTTTTCAGTTATGTTTTGTATTATTTTCCGCTGCTATGTAATGTATTGTAAATCTCTGATATTTAATGTGTAATATTTATTCGTACTCTGTATATTCTTGTATTCTGATGTAAATTGTTGTAATAAGAAATGAAATGTTCTTCTGTTTGTGTTCTGATTCGTCTTGTCCTCAAAGAAACTTGTTCTTTCCTGATCGGGCAAGTTCGGGTCGTTATAAAAATCCAATTCCAAACTTCCATTTAACTACAACACTTACTTAATACAATTCTTAAGTGAACGTCGAATTTAGAAATCACCGCCTTAACTTAAAAACCGTATTTATAAACTTGGTTTAAAAAAATTAGATTTATTTCTAAAATCCTTTCCCAAATTTTACTATAACTTATCGCCACTCAATTACCTTCTTAAGTGATTCCAATTAAAAGGTTGCATCCTTTAATCATTTTTGTTAATATAACAATTAAACCCAATATTTAAAAGAAATTTACTTTATTATTAACTAACGTAGAATTTGTTAACTTCCTTATTTACTTTCTAAAGATAAAAGAGGTAATTCCCTTCATAAAATTAAAACAACTCCCAAAACTCGCCCTATTATCTCGATCCCTTTTACTTAAATTGGAATATTATGTAAAATAATATCTGTAAAATATCGCATTGATTTGAAATCTCATTTTATAAACTTCGTTTATAAAACTCGGATTTTATTATAAAAATTCGTTCGTAACTTCCACTCAAAATTAACTAAATCTCTTTACATCCTTAATTTCTTTTTAAATAATTCTCATTTAAGAAGTAATCATTTAATGAAGTAAAAATAGTATACTTCATCATTAACTAAAAGAGGTTTGTTAATCCCTTTATAAATGTTTTTTTCGGTAGAACCGACCGGTTTTTAAGGTGACTGTAACACCTTTTATAATGACTAAAAATAAAAATACAATATAGTACAGGTGACTGTAGTTAGCCGTCAGCTACATTCAGTTTTTAAGGTGGACCGTCCACCACTTATGGAGTTTATAGTGTTCCGTCCACTCAACCTAATAGGCTTATAGTACTGGAGCAAGTCTTATTTAACTTAGCTACAATGTTTCATACTCCACGCAGGAAGTTGTTTCAAATCTCTAAAACACAGGCAAGAAAATACATGTTACGATTTACTACATCTATACATTGCAGAGGGACAATAAATTCCTTGGGCCACACACCGAAAGGCATGTAGATAGAATGTGTTGTACTAATAACAACATAGTACATTTCTTGAGCCATGAATTGTTTAAAAAGCACCTGAACAGTTTTGCTTAGAAAGGTTGCAACCGTCGCCAAACAAGTGGCCAAGTAACCCATCATCGACAGTAAAACCCAAACCAAGCAAAATATATCCAAGTTCAAATAAAACACTATGGCATAAACAGCAAAACTGCATTTTATTATGTAGATCCAAGCACTAATAACCCATAAAAACATATCAAACAACAGAAAATAGCTCTCTGCTCCAAAGACACAAAACGAAATCCAAGCTTCTACCAACAAGACGAATAAAGGACAAACATTGAAGACCTTGCAAAAAAATATACCATCATAGACAAATAATGTTGAAACGTGAAATAAATCTACTGACGTGAAGTTGTTGCTGCCTAATAAACTCCGTGTTAGTGATGAAATCCAAATCAGCACCTCACAACCAGTTGAGAAATTTGCAAAAATGAATAGTTTCCAAAATCGATCGATGTTGAGATTGAAGTAGATGTAACAGTGTCTAAGGGAGAAGGGTGCGTGGTTCTATTGTGGACGAAGCAGATAGTGGAACAACACTTAGATCCAATTTCTTGGCAAAAGCTCGGATTTGTAAATGACAAAATGATTATTTGTGGCTACCACGCACAACATAAACAAGGAGTTGAAGAGATTGTGAAGGCCGAGCAGGAGAAAGAAATGATTTTAAGGATATAGAAGCGTGTAGAGTTGATTAGAAGTAAAAAATGGAACTCCTAGATGCCATTAACAGTGGTCACATAATAATGAAGCTTTTTCACTTTCGTATATACCATTGATTATGAAAGTTTAGTTGTTTAAGTAATAACCTTTTATAATAATAGGAGAACAATGGCGACCTCGTCTCTATTAAAATCAAATCCATCGACAAAGGAAATATTTTCTTCTGATTTTGATCATAGATCTGCACATCCTCCAGTCTAAGCCATTTTCCATGTCATGCAAAGGTGATGGGGAGCTTGAATCAAGTTATTAAATTTTCCCCCAATCTAGAATCTAGGGCTGAATTTGCGGATCTAATTTCTAATAATCAGAATGCTAGAAACAAAGTGAGTCACATTCAAACGAAGGCTTGGATTGATGTTATTACAAAGAATAAGTATTATCAGAATTCAATCCAGCTTAAGTACTTTGAACCGATTATCAAAGATAACCTTAGAATCGTAGTGATTGATGATGAGCTGGTTAATAAGGCTAGAGAGAGAGATGGTACAATTCTATTGTATTTTATGTTTATGGGAGCAAGCCTTATTTTCAGTATTTAAAAGATTATATCGATAGAAACTGGAATTTAAATGGAAAATATCAGCTATATTCTAGGGAAAATGGTTTCTTTATAACTAAATGTGAAAGTTTAAAGGATTGTGAAAGGATTTTAGCCTCAGGACCATACTTTTACAATAAAAGATAAATTTTTATGATGAAATGGCAACCAAGTATGAATTTTTCTCGTGAATAGTTACACTCAGTTCCAATATGGATACTTTTACCTTATTTAGATCTAAATTTTTGGTCTATGGAGGCTACAAGTAGGATTGTATCTATACTATGGCATCCTATTAAGCTAGATAGTTTTACTGAAGAGATTGGTTGTATTTCCTTTGCTAAAGTGCTAGTTGAAATGGATATTATTTGTAAAATTTTTGATTCCTTACCAATTCAGTGTAGTAATGGAAAGTTGGTTTGGCAGAAAGTCGAATATGAATGGAAGCCTTTAGCTTGTTCTATTTGTAAAATATTCGGACATTCTAGTAATGTGTGCTAGGCTGCTCAGATTTGGATACATAAGAATAGATTTAATCTTGCTTGTGGTATGGAAGTTGATGACTTAATGAAAGATCAGGAGGTGGTTAGTAATAATTCTTCAAGTAGGGTCCCCATAGAGAAGGATAAGAACATTGTGTCTTTAACCTAGAATAAGGGGATTAGTACTTCCAATTCTTTTGAGGTGATTGCAGATGAAAATGATTGCATGCAGGATGTTTATAAAGAAATAAATGTTATATCTGAAGCTGTTATAGTGCCTGAAGGTCAAACTAATGTGAATAAATTAAATAGAATGCGACTTAAGGGAGAAAATGTTGAAAAGGCCAATGATATTATACAAATGGATTCACAGGAAGATAGGATTCAAACTACAGCAGATTTCCATTCTAAAAATAATCAATAAGATTATGTTCTAGGTGAGAAGAAGAATTCATGAATGAATGATTCAGATAGCTCTACTAGTAGCACTAACATTAGGAAGAAAAGAAACAGAAGTAAGACTAGCAGAATTAAAGGAGGAAATAAGATTTTTAAGTGGTGATCCTTTGGTGGAATTAAACACGGAATGGATTAAGTTGGTTTTGCAAATCCGAACGAGATCAAAAGCTAAAGAAGACGGAGTTTTTTCTAGTGGTGTGCTTAATGGAGGGATTGTTATGAAAAAATTCTTTTGTAATTGTGATCTGTAGCTAGAAAGTTTGTATATTTTTAGTTAACAACAATGTCTTTGGTTGGTTTTTTTTATTCTGATGCTTATATGAGGACTGGTGGGTTGCGGTGTCTTCTGTGATGAATATTTTTGGTACTACTGTTTGTGGATGGGCAGTACTCTTGTTGGTTTTCGGTTGGTGTCGAAGTTAGATGCTTCTTAATGGTGTTCAGTTTGGTTTGGTAGCTGCTTTATTTTGCTTTGATCTAGCTCCAAAGGGGTGAAGTTTTGTTTTGAAGGCATTGTTTGTATTGGGCCTTGCTAGTTGGACCTTCAGTGTTCTTTTCGGTTGGTATCTGCTTGGATGTGGTATTTCTACTTTGTTTGCTGCGTAGTGTTGTTTTGTGGGGTTTTGCTGAAGGCTTTTTCGATCTATGGTGTTTTATTTTTTTTCCTGGTGGGCATGACTCTGTGTTTAGATGTTGTGATATTTTGTTGGGTATTGTATTTTCAGTCGGGTTGAGCTGGTTTTAGTTTTTGTTTGTATAGGATTCGTTTTGTCGGTGTTCAATATCTATAGCTAGCTTTTCCCTTATTTTGTACTTTTTATTGTAATATAAGTACCCTCTGTTTCAAAAAAATCTTTTATAATAAACAAATTCAATAATTATCTTAATGCAGTTAATTTAGAAAATTAATTAACTTTCAACCAATCTCATTAAGTTAAACAATTATTTGTTAAGACTTATCTCTAATAAGTTAAGGGAAAACAAATTAATTTAGATAACTATTTAAATCAAAACAGTTGACCCGGTCTACTTTAAAACATTAGTTAACTCGTTAACCAGTTTTCCTTAAACCCTCTTCTCAGATTAACAAATAATATAATTAGTTTAAAAACATCGCTCAATTGTTTCCATAATGATTGTCCCAAATCATTAAACCTTAGTTTTATTTCTAACTTCATAAACTTATAAAATTGTCAAAACAAATCATTTATAATAAAATATTAATTTATTAATTAAACTTCCATTTTTAATATAAAATATAAAGGTTGCGTTTTTTACAGGTCCCTATTAACTTTTTAAATTAAACTCACATCCAGTCATAAACTTATTGTAAATTTAGTCCCTATTTTTAAAAAATTCAACAAAAAAAACACGTAAATTCGTAATTAATTAAAACAATTAATCGTGAAAAATTCAGGTGAATAAACATCAAAAACCACATCAAAATCAATAATTACACGAAAAACAATGAAATGCAGTAAAATACATCGATAGATGCATATAATTCAATTAGTCGCATATATGTATGCATTTATTTCAATTTTGCTTCAAAACTGCAGTATAAATGCATACATGTATGTACATACTTTGAAAACATGCATCTTCTAATGCATTTATTTGAAAACTGCATACATACGTGCAATTTGTTCACTTTTGCATATATTTTGTCATAGATGCATACATGTATGCAGTTATGCAGAAAAACTGTATATATGTATGCAGTTATTCAAGAGGCGTGCATAAATATGTGCATGTGTATTCGAATAGTTGCATATATGTATGCAAGTATTTGCAATAGTTGCATACATATATGCAACTATTTTTTTTCTTTGCGTGGACTTCTGAGATTATTTCCAGATTTTAGAATATTTTTTTAAAATTAGTGCCGCATTTTTTTTCACAGAAAACGAAGAAGGCGGAATGTTTTAAAAGTTTCAGGTAGCACATAAAAATAGGGTCGGGTTTACAATTGAAACATGGGAGGGATGTGAGTTGTATTAAGTTTGAAAATAGGGATGTGTGCCAAATTTTCACAAATATAAATTCGAACTTTGCTTCAGTTATAAAATAAATGTTACAACTTTAATTACGTTAATTTACCTGACGGCAATCAACATCTAAAAAGACGGTTTTTAGGCCATTCACTGCCAGCAACTTAATCAATACTGTCTATTGATTAAACACAACGATCAATGAATGTTCAATTCAACGATCAACATCCAATCGACAATCAACATCTAAATAGGATAGAATGTTATATGGGTAAACAATTCACATACATACATACATATATATAAGATGAATCAATAACATACAATTTATGTGAGGAATCCAGTTGGATCCCTCCAACCTGTTATTCCCTACATCAAAATAAGTTACCTCAAAATAATCATTCCAATTCAATATACCGATATAATTTCAACAATCAACCAATAACAACAATCCAAGCATCCATCTTTGTTTTAATACGTTTATATTACTATAAACATAACCAACAAGGTAGGTTACCTCATTTTTAAAAATAATGACTGATTTCGATTAAATTAAACGAACATTTAATTTAATTAGTTCTATCAATATATATAAATATATATTCAGTAATCACCCAACAATAAACATCCATAGCACACAAATATTAAACCAGACTTATATAAATATAAGTAGGACAAACTGAGTGGGTAGACTCACCTTGATTTCCTTCTGTTGATTAAGCAATTTCATTTTTTAGTTAAATAAAATGGCATTTAATTTAACGAAAAATCCTCGCTATCTCCTGCTTTATCCAAAACAGTTCTAGCTTGTAGGGTTCATTACCATGATTCCAACGTAGCTTGTTTGGTCTAATTCGAGTAAAATAGGCAAGAGTTACACAATTATAAGCATATGCGATTTAATTAAATATTATTTCCTTAATCAACTTTATTAAATTTTAATTACTTAGGTTAGCAGAGATCTGGCCGATACGTTACGTCCTCAATGCGTTCGTTTTTTGTTTAAGAACGATATCAGTACGATTTTAATAAAACATAAATACTTTCTAATTACTATTTGTTTAATTAATTACATGGTTTAGGAAGAAAATCGGCCGAGTAACCCCTTCGTTAACACTGCCCCTTCATTCGTGATTCATTCAAGTTTCAGAAATGGATCTCGCACCCACATCACCACTGCTGCGAGCGACATTAACCGCTGGTAGTTCATCCCAGACCGACTATCCGAGTGCCATCACCCCCCGGCCCTTGCCCTGAACCACGACTGACCTTTGTGATGTCATTCGTCAGTAAAAGCCTCACAATAGCAGTGCCTATCGGCACCAATTCTAGGTGATCCACCACCCAGAATTTCATCGTCACCGAACAACAAAAAGTTCTCACATAGTTGAACAAATTTGATGTGAAAAGTTTATGGGTTTGATCACTGGATTGGGAGCAAAAATCAAGGAAGAGGGAGAGGTTTCAGTCCGTTCATTTGGTTAGTGGAGGCCGTGGAAATTTTGACCACTAGATGCGCAGATTTAGGGTTACAATGGGTTTATATAAGTGATTTAATATTATTTTAATATTAACGAAACGTACAACGTAAGTTTCACGCAAAAACTACCTCATATTACCTTCGATTGAGACGAAAATTGAAATCTTAGCATAATTAAATATTCCGGACATGATGGAAAAAGTTATGTTGAATTCTGAGGTCGTTTGTAAAAGTTCCTTTTTAAATTCACAATGTGAATCGATACGCGCTTAAACTGCGCACGATCACAAAATAAATATAATTGACTTAAACATGAAATCTTACAATAATAAATCACTATGGATTCAGTAAAATTAGTTTCGTTAAAAACCGAGGTCATATGGAAATTGGTTATTCTTAAGATTCATATAAAATTGATAAAACGATTAAATAAAAATCTAGGTGTTTAACCTTTGCACGATCAAATGGTAAGTCCGATCGATACGAAAATCGAAATCTTATAATAACTTACTAATAAAGATCCAATGGCATAAGTTTCATCGCATTCCAAGACTATTCTCCCGAAACGACATTTTACACGCAAAACGAGCTATTTGGGGACACTAAATTACCTTGCTTGTAACACCCTACACTTTTCTACATCCAAATTTCGACAGAAATCGAAACTCAAACACATACAAGCATGGAGCGTGTAAATCTGGTACCTACAATAAATGAGCATGAGCATAATCACAGTACGATAAAAAAATTCATAGTGGAAACAAAAAAGAATAAACTAGTATTAACCCAAGTAACTACCTTTTTTAAAGTGAGTCACTTTGCCAATACCAAACATGAGAGAGAACGAGAACCAAAAGCCAAATTTAAACATCTATGAGAACCCGACCTTCTCTAGGAAACCCGGGAGTTTGTAATGATGAGGGGGGTCAGACCAACAAGTTCTAGTGACTAATAAATGTACAACGCAGATTGTAATACACAGATGTATCCCGTTTGGTTCAACCCAATATGTATGCATAACAAGGTTAGTGATTCTAGCCTAATCTTGTAAATGTTCATGCATGACTATACCACTCTTCCCAAAGGGGTATTCAAAGATATAATACCAAGATAGAATTTTTACGCATATATTTAGGAATCCCTTAAACCATAAATTATCTGATTATTAGACCAAGAAGTGAGCTGCCAATTGCGGGTCCCTTCTATACATATATACCATTCCATCTACTTCCCTTACATTCCATCTACTTCCCTTTATCATTTCCGCCTCACTGTAAATGATAGATTGGGTGGATTCTCCCGATCGCTTAAGACCCTAGGCGGACATATGGCTCGGTGGACTTATTGTTCGCTTAATACCTCTTGATTACTTATTCCAGATTCTTATATACTAGAGAGCACTAGCTACGGGACCTACTAGTTAAGACTTCAGTCATTCACGCATACGCCCTTTCCCCATATAAGGTGAGAGATGGTATCTTATCGTTCGCTATACCTCTATCCGACCTTATTGGATAACCCCCTTAGCCGCTTACTACTTCTCGTAGGGTAGCTAGTCATATCTGATGTTTTTTAGTTTCCAGGTTTGGGTAGGAAATACGCACACATGTCGTTTAAGACCGATATACTGAAGGACCTATCCCAGGTGGAATCTCCGACCCCAGCGACTTAAGACCCATGTGGCGAACTATACACGAAGGTTATTAGGTTCGTTCCCCATTGGCCCTTAATACCTTCCCCTATTTGGAGAAAGTAGTCTATATTATTATACCCTTTCTATTTAGTCTCTCTCCACGCGATTTATTATCGTTACCGGTTCTTATGTTTGATAATATTTTCCATTATTAACCCACTAAGTCCAACTTTATTTTTGGTTATAAGTTCTATATTCATTTATATAATTAAGGAAGGTTATATCCCCCTTTGCCTAGGTCATTTATTTGACTTCTTCCCTATTTTGGACTTTCAAACGATAATCAATATTCATTAATCTCTTTATGACACCCATATTATTTAATTCTATTTTTATTGCCCTTTATGAGCGTCACGGTCATATTTTCCAAAGGCAACTATTTATCAGTCCCAAGGTATCTATTTGTTGTATCCCAACAAACAATTATTATTCTTATTTATTTATTTATTTATTGGTTGACTGATATATATATATATATATATATATATATATATATATAACCAGACCTCTCACATTAAGTTGACAACTGGTGGATACTGGATTTGCCGGTCGGTTCCGGGCAGACTTCAAGCATAAGTTAAACTTAATTTCGCGCCTTAGTATATTTATATTCATGCATTAGACTCCTCACATTAAGCTGACTACCTATGATTACTGGATTTCCCAGATGGCTCTGGGCAGGCATATACCACAAGTTGAGCTTAACCTCGTGTCTAAATGCGGTTTTAATTCAAATTCCATAATTTAGGGTTTACAACATTTATCCTAATTAAGTTAGGAATTGTAACCATTTCCCTATCATTTTCATTTTCCTTAATCAATGTTGGTTACAATTGTCATATTAATTTGTTGTCCTATTTATAGCAATTAATTATATTGATTGCTACAAATGGTCACCACAAATATATTAATTCAATATGGATTACATTTACATATAATTCCATAATTGAACCTTATCCAAATATTCAACATTCCATACAATGTATATTTTACCGTTATACGCTGATTTGGACGGATAATATGTATATATTTAATTTTATGTTTTTGTGCAGTCAACATAGTTATTATTTTTATTTCTATAACTTAAATGATTTGGTCAAATAGACAACCAAACATCCCTTTTTACATTCAATCTTGCCAAAAAGGTTCAAATCTTACAAAAAGACTTTTAGCCGTAATCATTGTAAATTGTGGCTAATTAGTGGAATTGGCATATTTCAAAATCACAAGAAATATATGTAAAAATATAATTTGGAATAGTTGATGCAAATTACGCACAAACATATATATATATATATATTAATATTTATACGTACATTTGCACCACTTTTCCCTTTTTGATCTTTTTATTACACCTCTAGAGATTTCAAAACAATGCCTTTTTATGAAAAAGGAGGAAAATGGCATATTTACAATAGTTAGGCAAAAACCCAACAATTTTGAATATAAACAGGCATATTCCTTTTAATATTACAATCACACAATTTACCAATTTCACGTTTTTACCCAAATTCACATACTTTCATTATTCAACACTGAACTAGAGATATGGAATGTAACTATGTCTAAATGGTGTTTAATGGGACTGATTTCCAGATGTACAGTGCTATGAAATGTCCACAATACATTTTACAATATAATTGCAATATATTTCATAACATAGTTGTAGGAATATGTGTAAACAAGTTTAGATCTAATGGGTGTCTATTCAAATTACAACAATTTAGTGAATAGATCTGATAAAAAGAGGCATAAAAATTTAGATCTAATTCAAACGAAATAGATAAGTTATTATAATTGTATTTGGAAGATCTAATGGGTGTCTATTCAAATTACAACAATTTAGTGAATAGATCTGATAAAAAGAGGCATAAAAATTTAGATCTAATTCAAACGAAATAGATAAGTTATTATAACTGTATTCGTAAATTTCCCACTCACCTTATAGCCACCAAATCCAAAGTTTGAACCTTTTAGGCCTACAATCCCCAAATTCTGATAAATCTACAATTTATCTGGAAAGGGAAAAATACCAAATCTATAGGATGTAAGAAAATATAAAGAGAGGGGAAAATTTGATTTGGAGTGTCAATTTACATTCTTTTCCATTAGATCTTCTAATCCTTACAATTTCATATGAATTGGATTTGATTTGTTTGTATAAGAATATATTTTTATTTTAGAAATTAGGTTTGGAGAAGGAGGGAATGGCAGAGCTCCGCTGCCACTACAGATTAATGTGGAAAAGAATGAAGCCTTACCTCTTTATTTATAGGGGTGTAAATGGCCTAGGACCGTTGGATTAATTTTAAGTTATTTTCGTCCATCCGTTCTATAATTATTATAAACCAAACCCTAAAAACCTAGCCGTCACTGGGAAAACTGACGCCCAGATCCACCGCTATGGTTGACTGCCTAGGCCTCAGATGCCCAGGTCGGCTTGGTTAAGTCAGGTAATATATAATTATAAATTTTGATTTATTTATTTTTCGTCCAGTTTTGTATTTCGTCGATAACTTTTTCATATAAACTCCGTTCGCGAAACTCCAAACATGAAAGTTGACCAGAATTCTGAGACGAACGCATCATTAAAGTTTCATGGCAAAATTCCAACATTTGCAGGAATTCCTATTTTTAAATTCTAATAATTAATTTATATCGCCATAATTCCGGGTTGTTACATTCTTCCACTACAACAAAATGAGGATTTCATAGCGTTTGAAAAACGCTATTATAGGCTATCATAGCGTTTCAAAGAACACCATATAACGACATGTTATCTTAGACCTTCAACTTTAAATAGCACAGAGTAAAACACTATGAAAAATAATCTTTCTATAGCATTTTCATTTTGCTATTACAGAAAAACGCTATATGAAATACTAGCTGAATGCTACATATTATAGCGTTTGGACTGCTTCTACTATAGCGTTTGTTTTTTGTTTTTATGGCGTTTGCTGTTTATGTATCATAGCGTTTGTTTACATAATCCTATAGAAATTTTGAAACGCTATAATATCATATATTGATTTTATATTTATTTTACCACCATTCAGCTCTCCCTTTATATATACATCTATGTATGTGTGTGTGTGTGTGTGTGTGTGTGTGTGTATATATATATATATATATATATATGCGCACAAATGCATATATACTCATTTCTTAAATGTATGCAAACATAACACATTTTCACAAACAACAAACATATAAATTACAATATAACATTTCATACATATCATTCAAACAACATTCATGTATCCAAATTCAATATTTCGTACACATAGTTCAAACTACTTTTCCATGCCCATAATATGTCATACACACTAGCATTAGCTAGTTACTTACAAAGCAATCAAACGGTTGATTTAATCTTGCTTTGTTTTTGGTATTTTATCTAGAATATAAGCATTTTGGTCCTGTTACAACAAAGATAAGCAATATTTAGTTCAAGATTTTTGATGGCTATATGAAATGAGATAAAACAATTCAAATATAGTTTGATATTCCCATCATAGTGAGGACAATGAATAAAAATCAAGTAAATAAAAGCAAAAAAATATGCATACATGAATCAACAACAAAAGTGCAAAAATGATGCATTGTATTACTAGTTTTGGTCACTAAAAAGAATTAAAAATAAGATATTTTGTTACAAGAGTTATACATTAAACGCATATGATAAAATATCAACCTATCAACGAAGAATTCTATTTGTGTTGTTGGCAAGCAACGTTGATCAGATGATTGTTTGTCACTCGTAACCCAGAATCATCAAAAACAAAACCAGTATTTATAGCTAAAAGCTGTAAGTCATCAGAGGATGAATCATACAAAGCATATGGACCATAAATACTACAAGACAGAATCCACACCTGAGTCAGGACTAGAAAAATCTGAATAAGCCTCTCCTAATTTAGGCACTCCTCAGGCAAGAGCTCACTTCAAAACAAGAGCAAACTGTAGTCTTCGTCTTTGTTGGAGTGTACAAATCCCTACATAACAATGGTGCAGAAAATCTAGATATGATCCTTTAAACTCAAATTAACATCAGCAGATTGCATACTTCTCGACTCAAACGAACCAAAATCCATGCAATGCGGCAAATTAGGCTGATCTAAAATAACACAATATGCTGAAGACAAAGCCAAACATTTAATATGCATTAGATCACTCACTGTCTCATCAGGGCATCGATTAACACCAACAACAAACATCATACAATTTCCATACATTAGTACAAGATGAAAGAAAGCAATACCTCAAATGCCTAGAAGGACGTGGGCTGAAGAAACTTAATATCAAAAGTTGGAATAACAACATTTGTCAGAATTTTAGTCAATTTTTTATCTTCAACCAATTTCCATACATTAGTACACAGAAATTCTCCATCATGTTTAGGCCCATTGAACGCGTTGTACAAGCTGCGAATAGGTGTGAATATCCCACTGCAATAATAAATACAATGCATCGATCACTGATCTATTTCTTTAAGTCTTTAAGCATGAATTGTACTAAAAGTTGTTACCTTTACTTGGAAAATATTTTAGGGCTGTTATCCAAATAAAGATCATTTTTCTTTCGCAGCATACAATGGACTCATTTGGACGTTTATTAGGTCCAGCAACTACAAGTACAAGGGAAAAATATACTTCTGCATTACATATATGCGTAAGTCATATGTGCACATTTGTAAAAAAATAATCCAAAACTGAAATGTTCGCATCAACAACCCCAAGCAAAATAGCAAAATATATTTCTACAGTATTTATATGTGCAATTCAATGCATGTGTGCGCATTTGCGTTTTTTATTTTTTTTCAAAACTGAATTGTGTGCTAACAATGTTCATTTGGCCATAAACTTCAAATAGTTTATCTGATTTCAACTAATTTTCTTTTTCTTGAAAGCTAAGATAATAAGCTACAACTTTTGTTCTAAGCCTCTTGTAAAATTTTGACATTTACTAGGTTGATAACAATATTTTGCTAAGTAGCCCTATGTTTATATGAAAAAAAAACTGCTACATATATATATATATATATACATTTGAAAAATTCACCATAACATGAAGTGAAATTGACATTTTTGTGATCTTAGATTTATTTTGAAAAGCTAATAAGACGAGGAACAACTTTTGTGTTATGATTCTGGTGTAATTTTGATGTTTCCTATGCGACTCTATTTCAAATGTCGAATCTACTATATAAATGCAACTTTAGATTTGGTGTATTGAAAATAATCGTAAATTTTAATATGGTACCCTTACTGGGATTTCTTTCTTCATAATTTGAAAAATATTTTAGTAATCTAATGAGTTATGTAACAACTCTATCCTGGAAAATCAATACAACATTCACTCAATATTATCAAGATATTAAAGCCGCATTTTCATCTAGTGCAGGAAATAAAAAATGTTTTCAAAACTCATACCATCAAATATCAAAATCATTTGAAAACAGAAAAAAATGTCAAAATGAACCAAGTTTTTAACGATATGTAAGGAAAATTGGCCTAAACAACACATTACGGCGTTTACTATAAATGTTAAAACTTATATCATATAACCACGGATGTGAAAATAAAGTTGTTGATAAAACATCGTGCACACGTGTCTGAACAAATGTGTTTCAAAATTTATAGCATGGCATACATTCTGAATTCAAAGCAATCCATTCAAAATTTCAAACATTCTAATAATATGAGCTAAATACCAATCAATTCAATCAGCATGCATGTGATTCGATTAAGGAAAAGTCTAAAGTTTGATTTCATACCTTGTGATTCGATCGACACCATAGATTAAACTAAAGCTGAAAAATTGGATATACAAGTAGCAGTATCATCCTTTATTAGTGAAACATTAGAAACGAATGCTCGAGTATATCATGACCTATTTTCTTCTTTTGTATAAGTGCAAAGAAATGCAGCATGGAGACCTATGAGAAATCAAGAAATTCCAAGGCAATTCCATAATTTAGCAATGCCTGTAAAAAGTTAAAAATAACAAAAACTAGAAGGGAAAACCAGTTTAAGTATAAGGCTTTGTAAATATATTTATCCTTTGCATTTATTTTAAGATATCAATTTCATATATTTTAGGGACTAATTAAACGTTGTTTTTATTAATTAATCTAAGTTAAAATAGAACAATGGTCAAGTCAATATTAAATCCTTTTAAAAGAAGATTTATTTGTTGCCCATGCTTATGTTGTTCAGTGGGATCCTCTATTGTGCGCATCTCAGTATATATCTCGCTCCGCTCCCATTTTTGGCCTCATTTTCTTCAGCTTGACTCCCCTACTCTTTCTTCCGAATGGAGATATTCTGCACTACATATTCAATCAGCAAAAATAAAGCATTAGTTGAACAATTGCAGTAATATGGAATTGTGAAGTTTAAGTAAGGAGGTTGAAGTTATGAAGATAATCGATAGAGGATTATTTGTGCCTACAGGAAACCCAATTTAGATGGATACTCCATTACCAGTTGGTTATAATGCAACTATGTCTGCTCCTCATATGCATGCCACTGAATTGTTAGATCATTTGCAACTTGGCATGCATGCTTTAGATGTTGGTTCAGGATTTGGATACCTGACGACAAGCTTTGCGATGATGGCAGGCCCAGAAAGTCATGCGGTTAGAGTTGAACATATTCCAGAGCTTGTAGCTCAGTCGTTGGACAATATTCAAAGGTGTGCTACTTCCGAGTTGCTTGATAAAGGCTCTCTCTCCATTCACGTCGCTGATGGAAGGATTGGCTGGCCTAAACTGCCAGCTTATAGCATAATTTATGTTGGAGTTGCATCACCCGAAACACCGAAACCGCTCGTAGATCAGTTGAAGGCTGAGGGCAAAGTGGTGATTCCCATAGGAACATATCTTCAGAATTTAGAGGTGGTGGATAAGAAGCTCGATGGATCCATGAGTGTGCATATAGTCACATCAGCTCGCTGTGTCTGTCTGACTAGCTGAGAAGAACAGTTGAAAGGCTGCTGAACATTGTTCTTCCTTACTACCTATGTGTATATAGTTGCAATATTATATTAGTAAACGTTTGTTGGCTCTTGTGTTTCAAAGATGTTTCTCTGTCATTTATCTTTAGTGCTATCACACTCGAGTGTAGTGTGCTTTCATGCAGTATAAGTATATGACCTGATGTACTCTCTACGTTGATTTGATCATTCTTTAGATAAACAGCTATTTAATATAAATATTAGTAAATATCCACGTCTATATCATACAAAGACTGAAATTTGTTTGATTAAATAACGTAGCATGAATGTTCTCCTCTTTCAACACACTTATTCAACTTACAAGCGTATACTTCAGGCCATTTTCTTGCTCCACATGCAGCAGTTGCTTCAACTTTCCAGCATGTGCACTAGTTCATTTACAGGCTTGTCTACTTCAAGTCCACGTAGCACCAAGCATAATATTCTATCTTCAAGCAAGATATTCACCTTTTATCATATTCAAGCAAGCATATCACCCTCCAAGTCTGTTCATGCAAACATGTATTCAAGCCTGTTCAAAAGCAATCATAAGTAAGAATGTTTATTTGCGTATGCATAAAGTGCAGAGGTGGTTGGATGTTACATTAGCACGAATAAAATTCAAGAATGATGAGCTTTTCACTGAATATCATCTAGTTTTCAAGAATCTCACATATTATAGGTGAAAAATTAACATTGAGAGGTGGTAGAAACTATACGATCAGAAGCATAATTGATTTTTTTTTTTTAAAAAAAAATCAACGTAAATCCTTAGGAAAATTTGAACAAATAAAGCTAAAGAAAACCATTCAAATACACCAATGCATGAATTAGCATGGAAAATTACTCTTATGTAACTATGAATGGATGGAGTGTAGTTCACAAAGGCAATGCACTATTTACAGTTAAAAAGCTTTAGCATGTTTGAAAAGGAAACTCAAGGACTAAATCAAAGGCAAGATCAGTTAAACGTAAGTGTCCACACAGAGCATAGCATTGCAATGTACATGAGGCTAGTTTAGAACATTGAGCATGAACAATTTCTCACAGAGTACAAAAGGAGTAGAGTTAGGCTGAATCGTATGCCAAGTACCCATGCATAAGGGCTTGGACAAAAACTAAAGTTTAATTCTTTTGTGCTTAGATGTCTAATAGAGGAACCAAAGCAAGACCCATGTATTTAATTAAACTTCAAGAGTATTACATAAATTGAAGTAGTCCAGTTTAAAGCATGCGTGTGGACTTTGCAGAGGATTGACATTGTCCCAAGGGACATAATATCTGTACCAAATATTATATTGTGGATTCGTGATTATAATAGTTGTATGTTTGTGTGTCTAGTCACATATTACTGTGTTTTTAGTCATCTATGCTTTCCTAAATTTTTCAGTTCTAATTTACTTGCTATTTCATATATTACATTACAAAAAGTAAAATAAGAAACCACAGTAAATTAAACCAATACAACACAGCTTAAATATTATTCCTAAAGTATAAAAATATAGTATGATTGCATAACCTGTAACAAAGCATAGACTGACTATGATAGAGCAGTTTATGTCAAAAACATAGATGTATAAAATGTAACAATTGCAAGAAAACTATTTGTTCACACAGTATGACAATTAAAATTATATGAAAATATATAATAACACCACACATGGAAGTTTCAAATTGAAGACGCTGGTCTAGGTTTTGGGATTGGAATCAACTGTGTGAGGAAAGAGATTGCAGCAATGATCAACTACTAAGGACGGTGGATAAAATCGATTTCGTGAAGTTAATTTTTCGGTTGGTGGATAACGGCAGCTAACATTTTTTGAAGGTGATAAAGTGAGAAGAATAATAGTTCCTGAAGGCGGAAGTAACAAAACAACACACATTTTTTTAGTTCCCTCGCAAATATATTTTTGCGCCTATGTTTCATGGAACAGCGTTATACGATGAATTTATCGAGTCAAATAGCGTTAACACGCTTAGCCTGGATAGCGGACTGGAGCTAATATGCGGACAGTGATATGAAAACCCCCCTTTTGTTGAAGTGGTGCTAGTGCACAATATGTCCATGCGAGTAACACAGCAACCACTCGTAGTACTAAATGCCATGCAAGAACTATTCCCAATGACCAAAATAAAATTAAACTCCCTCATCTCCCAAATTATTTCTAATCCCAACTATATAAACCAACGTGCATACATGAAAATACACAAACATTAGTATCCACAATCTCCTTTCATCATTTAGCTGGGTATGCAATTTGCTAGGCCAGGAAAGCATTTGTTTGAAATCAAAAATCTGCTGTAAGGGAGGATCATTAAAAAAATTGTCGCTTGAGTCCGAGAATGCAAGCTAGTGAAGTATTAAAACCTACCTAGTGCCTACTTGAGTGTTGGAAAGACTTTGTTGCATTGCAAAATTATTAGTTATTGCAGTTTAGTTGAATAACGCATCAATCATGGTAAAGAAAGGTTGTGAGTTGCAGTTTGGTTAGAGAATTACTTAATGTGATGCAGCTGAAGCATGCAAAGAAGAAGCAACACTATGGAAGAGCTAAAGAGCTACAAAAATGGACTAGTTTTGCAACTTATGGACCGTATTAAAATGAGTGTTTACTTAATAGAAAAGGCTATGGCATCTTTAAAAAAAAAAAAGATTAGGACCAACTTGTATCCAAAAAGGGTAATCCCAACTCCCTCAAATATAAACTAAAAGTCAGAACCAAATCAAATCTCAGTCACCAATGGCGAATCGGTGACAAAATGTTGTAACAATCAACATACGAGCAAAACTTAGGCTGAAATCTGAGTTTCCTTGCATATCATGCTAATAAACCAAAAATGCTTAACACCTTTAATAGATTTCCTCTTTAAGGCACCAACTTTCTTATGCAGTCGAGACTATTCGTGTTTGAAAACTTTGATTACCACATAAAAAAATTGAACAGAAACAAATATACTTCATATTTCTAATAAATTTTAGTCCTCATGAGACCATAACATGAAAAATATATCCTAGCTAGTGGATTATGAACCCAGATATGAATATACTGGTTATTTTACCATGGAATTCTGTTATGACATGTTAGCCTTTCATATTTTCTACATCATTCATTTTAATTCATAGCGGCTAATCAAATTACCATATAAAAATAAACACAGGAACAGTTTCATCTCCGTAGCTAGTTCGAAAATTAGAGTTTTTGATATTAAAGGAACTGTTAACAAGGAAATCAGACCCAAAACAATTACGGTAAAATAACATAAAATCCTAGAAAGTGAACAATATTAACCCCAATGCTAATTGGCAATCTAAACCACGACAAAAGAATACAAAATAAACAACTTAAGATATCAAAATAGTTAATACTTACGGAGCAGAGTTCTTTGATATATGTTTTATAGTATTACAATGAATATCAGATTTTTTGTATTCCATATAACGAGCTTACTCCAACCTATTGAACCATAAAGAAAATACCCCAAAAAAAATAAGGAGCAGGTATAAAGAAAATACCTTAAATTGCAGAGCGTAAAACTAGGGCCATCTGAGATCTGGTAAAGTTGCAATCGGTCAAAGATGGAGAAGCTAGGGCGTGAAATCAGAGTTGTGATGATTAAAGTTGAGATCGATATACTGTGTTTAGCAAACGAATTCTGGGGCATGAAATGAGGTTGTAGGAGAAGACCGTGAGAAGTGAAATTTTAGGAGGCAAACGAAAAAAGTGAAATGAAATGGACCCGCTTTCTACATGGATCCAAGTGAGATGTATAGCGTTTGGTTAATTTTAATACTAATTTATTTATTCCATGCGGTCAACGCGGTCAATGAATAGCGTTTAGTATTTGTTAAACTTTATATTCATCCGAATTCAATGAGGTTTGGGAAGAAACGCTATGAATAAATGTTATATATTGTCTATTTTCTTGTAGTGTTCCCTCCTAAAAAGAAATTTCGGCCCGAAATTCTGACGCCTATAATCCTATTCTACACAACCAATTTGTGTACATCCACTTTGCAACCTTGTGTACATGTGCAAGGTGTACATAATGCAATTCAACCATAAAATATGCATGCAAGGTGATTCTAAATCGTATTCCCCTATATGTTTGCATTATAATTTTGAAATACTTTTGAAAACATGATGCGGAACATCCTAAATATACTGGCAGTTCTATATGAATGTAAAATTTGAAAACTCTTTTTCATCCATTACCCTCACACAATTATGAATAAAAGTGTGAAGCAACCAATTTAGCATCCAAACCCTACCATCCAAAATGTCACGCGGTCTAATCGTTTCCTATTTAATCTGTGCTAAACCGGAAAAAGGAAAACGAAGCGAAGTATTTTAACATTTTTCCCACTTAAAACTTTTCCATTTACCACCCTACAGTGGAATTTTCACCTCAGCTACCCAAAATACTCCAAAAATTTCCATCTGTAGACTGTAAAGGAGGCTTAAAACAAGCTGTAGAGCATAGAACGAGTTAATTGATAGCTCGCGTGCATTGTTGACAAGTTATGGAAACAATATCGAAGGCTAAAACATCCTTTTCCTTGTTACCATTAACATTTTTATTGTATCATTAGTCCTACTGCACTGCTAAAACGCGCACATAAAGCACCCAAAAAGCTTCCTTACACCGTTCATGTGACCAAAAATAGAAATTTTTCACAAAAATAAATTTTTGCTTGAAAACCTGTTATGTTCATTTCAAAAATTTCCTTTCAAAACCGTTTCACTTTCCTATAAAAATAAGAAAATGATTAAAAGCCTTCTCTTTTTTCCAAACAACCTTTTCCAAAAACTTCAATAATGTATTTTGTGGAAAATTAAACGATTCAAGTCACATGTTAGCGAAGGAGGAAGTCAGTTGCACAAAAATGTGAAAACTGAAATCACACAAAAGACCAAAATAAATTTTAGTTTTAACAAGGAGCGGTTATTTATTTATTTATATTAGGGCTGTAAACGGATGCAGTCGGATACAGATAGTGCTATATCCGAATACGTATCCAAAAATTAAAATCCGAATCTGTATCCGATATCCATGGATACCAGTTAAAAAAACCGTATACGTATCCGCGGATATTTTCGGATATCCGAAAATATCCGTATCTGCCTTAGCGAATACGGATATCCGAAAATATCCGTATCCGAAATTAAAAATGTACATTAGATATGGTTATCCGAAAATATCTGTATCCGAAACTTAAAAATGTACATTAGATGTGGTTATTATCCGAAAATATCCAAAAAATATCCGAATATATCTAAAAAATATCCGAAAGTAAAACAATAAAAGTTTACAAATACATTACTCACATGCAAATACGGCTCATAAAATATATTTTTTGAAAAGGTGAATACATCTAATTATAAGTTACAAGGAGGACATCAATCAAATAAATTTCTTATAACAAATATTTTAAGAGATAAAGTGTTCAAAATATGAAAATCACAACCCTAAAACTAAAATAATTCAAAGCATAAATCATAGAAGCACATGCACAATTATGTTTTAATTATAACCATACCACAAAATAAAATGAGTACATGATTTAAAATGTTGCATAATTCCAAATACATCATTCTTTTATGATCTAATAGTTGAGATTAGTTTAGCTATTTTAAGGAAATTTATATATTAATTTAATCTTAAATGTAAATTAAAAATTATATAATATATACATACACATATATACGCACATACATACACGTATCAGAAAATCAGACGGATATTTTTCAGATACGGATACCACTATAACCATATTTGTATCCGGAATGATTTTCGGATATTGGATACCCATATCCGCATCTCAGATAATGGATATATTCTGTATTTTCGGATACGGATGCGGACGGATATCGGATTTTTCGGGTACCCGTTGACAGCCCTAATTTATATACCCGTGAAGTGGAACCGGTCCTTTAATAAAATTTATCCAACACAAGATTCTATTCTTTCTACCTCTAGGACAAATTGCTAGTTTATGAACGAGATTTCATTTAAATAGTCGTGCGTGAATGACAAAAAACATTTTTTTCAGCATAGAAATCTCATTACTAAAGGCATGTGATTTTCATTACTAGCAGTTATAAACACAACAACTACAATAAAGATAAAGAAAAATACTGGAAAGGGAAACATGCGAAACAAGATACAACATGTACAAGACATGTACTAACAACAAAGACTACCACTACCCACTATAGGCTGGTCTACATCCGCGGCCAGAGCCTGATCCATTACCATGTCCGCGCCAGGATCGTAGCATGGTGGAGATGCAGCCAATTTCATGCACCTGTGCAAACTTCTCAAAGCTCGGCCTACATAGCACGGATGGTAGTGAGCTCTGGGCTCTCGTGACCAGACTGCTGGGGCTGTTGAGGCTGCTAAGCTGGAGCGGATGTTGCGGGGACAGGAGCATCGGGCAGTTGAATGTCCATCTTCCGGAGGGTGGCGCGATTGATGGCGGTCGGCACCTTCTTCTTCGGCATCTCTCCAGAAAGTCTCACCTAGAAGTGTCTGAAGACACCAGTGAGAAGATGACTATAAGTAAAATGGCTCCATGTGGTACCAACGAAGGGCTCATAAAGGTGGACCATAAGCACGGGCACCCAATTGACGTCTATGCCGCCAAGAATAGCTTAGGTGGCGCGACGAATAGAAGGATAAATCTGCTCCAAGCTTTCAATCTTCGGGATGATGTTGTGATGTAGGATGTGCATAACTACACCGGCTATGGGCGCAGATTAGCGGTGGTCCAGGCTCCAGGCACTCCAACAAAGATACGCTAAAGGATCTGAGGGTCCTCTATCTAAATAGCATCAAAATCGGCTCCAACTGCCGAGATACCCAAAATTTGAGCCAAGTCGGTGTCAGTGAACTCGATGTGGGTGCCCATGACCTCAGATCTGATGACACCGGACTCGTCATCGACGTCGGCATTCATTTGAGCATCGAACAGACGAACACATGCAGATACATGTAGTGCTCAAAAGTGTCGAAGAACAGGATCGATGCTAAGCCTGTGGCGAAAAAAGCTCCTCCAAACCAAATGCGGCGAAGTCGGCGAACTTCACTTGTTGACCAATCTGGAACTCATAACTAGCTATGGCTAAGTACCACTTAATATTTGACTCATCGCGATCTAACCAAGCGACTTCCTGAGGCGTGAGACCAGGGTGACATGGAGGAATCAGCGAATTGGGCAAGAGAAATTGCAAATCTGGAGTATAATTGGGTAGAGAATTGCACGAGAAGGATTTTGGTGGTAATTAAGGGCAAAACGGAGCGGGGGTTGCTTGGATTGGAGCTTGGGAAGGAGGAGGGGTATGGATACAGTGAAAATTTTGGGATTAGGGGAGAAAGATTCGGCTAAACGATATATATATATATATATATATATATATATATATATATATCGTTCAATCGATTCGGATCGGGTAGGGCCACCTCACCGTGGGGTAGCGGTCGACCTAGCCCTAAGAGGGTAGTCGACCACTTGCCCCATATTGTGTGCGGTTTGAACCTTAGCCCAACGGCCCGAATAAACTATATATAAATTAAAATAAAAAATTTATTACGTCGAAACAACTTCTACTCCCAACCGAATTCTCGTATCGACTTCCACCAGTTGTCGAGTTAAGAATTTTAATTTTCCAACGTCTTTTCCCTGCCTCCAAAAAGATTGTGACCACCGAATCAAACAAACTTAAAACAGGAAATCAGCTAGACATCTGAAATAAAATTTAAAAGGGGTTTTCCCCTTACTAGCCGATATAAACTAAGCGATTCAAATTCAATTACCCCAAAATAAGGATGAAGGATTTTCTTAGCCTTTTCAAAGAAAAATTTAAAACTTTTTCCCTAATGCGGAATTTATTATAAACTAACAGTTTCGTATTTATAAATCCATTTCATTATCATTATTTATATTCCAGATTATATTTCAAACTAGAAAAACCTTTTTCTGTTCAAAATATTGGAGCTAAAAAACAATTAAGATCATTTTTGATAACTATAATAAATTATCCAATATATATAGGAAAAGGGATACTAAAAATCACAAGGAATGGATATTTATTATTCTCGAGTTTTGTGGTATATTCCTTGTTATTTTTAATTCCTTCTTTCCTACCAGTCAGACTATATTTATTAAAATTACCAAATGGTCCCAAAAATTTTAAAATATGAATAGATTAAAAATTCCAAAAACCATATCTTTGCAAAACTAGGCCTTTCTAAAACCATTTTCCGAAAATGTATTTCATAACTTATTTTTATTTTACCAAATAGTTCTAAAAATAAAATTTCCTCGAATACAAAGCCTAAAACTCAATTGAATGCTTCAATAAAGGTAGATCTGGACAATCAACGAAGTAACGAATGTATCTACCTTGTAATTATATTTCCGAAATAGATACGACATAGTAACGTGGACCTTTCCCGTTTTAGATCGAGTAATGGCTTTAACCGAAACTGCTAAACAAGACCATAACCAAAACAGTGACGATCTCAGTTATAGCTAGATTTTCCTTCTATATTATTCCAGTTTCTAAACTCGAATCAACGGACTCCATCATACGTCGTTCTCATGCTCTTCATGACGAAATTTTCATCGTACTGTGGGGTATGACAGAATCTGCTAGAAATCCGAACTTAACATATTTCAACACTTAGTCGCTTAAAACCCATTTTATATATTTAAGCCCACGTCGAACTCATCGTTGAAATAAATTAAAGTCGAGTATGAAAGACGAGGAAAAACATAAAATAAAATCGAATTACGTTCTCTCATGAGTCCTAATTTGACTAATCCTTCTGATCATTTAACCTAAGCTCCGATACCAAACGTAACACTCCACACTTTTCTATGCCCAAATTTCAACAAAAGTCGAAACTCAAACACATCCAACCATGTAGCGTGTAAATCTGGTACCTGCAATAAATGAGCATGAGCATAATCAGAGTATGATAAAAGAAAACTCACAATGGAAACAGAAAAGAATAAACTAGTATTGACTCAAGTAACTACCTTTCTCAAAGTGAGTCGCTTTGCCAATACCGAGCATGGGAGAGAACGAGAACCGAAAGCCAAACTTAAACATTTGTGAGAACCCGACTTTCTCTAGGAAACTTGGAAGGTTGTAATGAGGAGGGGGTCAGAACAACAAGTTCTGGTGGCAATGAAATGTACAACACAAGTTATAATACACGAATGTATCCCGTTTGGTTCAACTTAAGATGTATGCCTAACAAGGTTAGAGATTCTATCATAACCTTGTAAATATTTATGCATGACTCTACCACCCTTCTCAGAGTGGTATTCTAAGATATAATACCAAGATAGAAGATTTACGCATATATTTAGGAAGCCCTTAAACCATAAATTATCTAATTATTAGACCGAGAAGTGAGCTCCCAGCTGCGGGGCCCTTCTATACATGTATATTATTCCATCCACTTCCCTTTATCATTTCTGCCTCACTATAAATGATAGATAGGGTTGATTCTCCCGATCGCTTAAGACCCTAGGCAGACATATGGATCGATGGACTTATTGGTCGCTTAATACCTCTCAATTGCTTATTCCACATTCTTATAAACTAGAGAGCACTAGCAATGGGCCCTACTAGTTAAGGCTTCCGTCATTCATGCATACACCCTTGCTCTGTATAAGGTGAGAGATGGTTTCTTATCGTTTGTTTTGCCTCTAGCTGACCTTATTAGATAACCCCCTTAGCCGCTTACTACTTCCCGTAGGTTAAGTAGCCATATCTGATGTTTTTAGTTTCCATGTTTGGGTAGGCAATACGCACACATGCCTTTTAAGACCCCTATACTGAAGGACCTATCACTAGGTGGACTCTCCGACCCCAGCCACTTAAGATCCGGGAAGCAGACTATATGCGAAGGTTATTAGGATCGTCCCCCATTAGCTCTTAATGCGTTCCACTATTTGGAGAAAGTGGGCTACGTTATTACATCCTTTTTTTATCTCTCTCCACACGATTTATTATCGTCACGGGTTCTTACGGTTAATAATATTTGTTAGAGAATGGAGTTTTGATGACAACAACCATATTTCAATATTATTTTATTATAAAATATACTAACACCTTTATCTAGAATATATTGATATACACGTAAATGTGTATATTTTATCGGCTTATTTATCTTGTTTTTCTATTTAAAATAATTGATATTGTGTATTTATAGTTGTGTTTTCTGATTATTTAAGATAAATGGATTGATGTACTTAATTGTTGAAAAGCTTGAAGAATTGGTGCAAGAAGAGTGTTGATTTTTAGAGCTAGATTAAAGCTTGAAGACCAGAAGAAATGTTACTGTTCAACCACCTTCTGCCACACATTGTAAAGATTCAATGCCTTTTCATAAAGATCGCTTGTCTTAGATGTTATGGAGTTCTTATTCATGCTCAAAACAATTGAAGTTGATGCCATTTGATGCCCGCAAGCTATGACATTTGCATGTCCATTCACACGCGTTCACACTTAGCTATTTGGTTTATTTGTTAATTGGGTAAAGGGCTTTTGTCCCACATGGTGTAATTGACCACTTAGTCTTGGCCATAGCAACTATAAATACATTGTTTCTCCTTCATTTGTAATTACATTGGGTTTTATTATATAACTCTTCTATGGAATAAAACTATTCATCTCCCTCTCTTCTTAGTTGTTATTTTATTTATGTTTATGTTGTTTATTTTCTTTTTCCCTATTTCTGGTTTAGCTATGTCTAGCTAATCCTCTTTAATTAGGGGGTGATGACACTTAGATTAGATTCAATGTGAATCACATGGCCAAAAAGGATTAGGACTTTATTTATATAGATCTAGATCTGAACCAAGGGTTAGATATGAACCTTCATACTTTGTGTCGTTTAAGAGCTATGCTTCTTCACAGGGTATATTCGAGTTCGATCTAACGCTTATCAAATTTAGATATAACTTTTAGGGTTTTAGAAATAAAATAGTGAATCTGTCCTGATAGCCTATGGTTGTTTAAGAGCTTAGCTCCTGCATAGGCTATACTTGTCGTTATTCACCTATTTGTCTCTAGGCTAATTATCATTGATTCATGTTTGTGACCGAAACATGAATTAGATCTGTATTAATCTATTTGGTTATTAATTCATATTAATCTAGTATGTCATTGCTCCCTAATTGCTTTCATTTATCATATAAAACACTCTCTTTTTTATATATTTTCTGTGTATTTAACCAATTAAATCTTTGGAATAACTTGATTGGATTTATTAATTTAAATAATTTTGGTCCTGGAGTTCAACACCCTTTACAACAACCCTTGTTGGTTAGGAAAGCTGAACGAATTTAACAGTTGTTTACAGTTGTTTAGTTTGTTCGCAAACAAATTTTTGCGCCGTTGCTGGGGATCAAAATAATTTTTGTTAGTAAATCCTTTGGGTTATATTTTTATTTTATTTTTTTCCCATAAAAAAACAAAAATATTTTTATTTTATTTCTTGCTTTTGTTTTCTTTCATATATAGAAAAAAGTTCTTGATTGATTTGATTTGATATAATCCAATGATACCGTAATCTTCCAATTTAAAAAAAAAACTTGCCAATTTTTATTTTCAATTTCTTTCCCTCTTTCAATACATTTCTTTCCCTTTCTTCTAGTACACATTTGCTAAAAATATAATCTCATCTTCCTTTTATTCTTTTCTTCTCACACCTACAAATAGATCACCATCCTAGCAGTCAAGCCACACGCAAGAACCATAGTACTGCTCTCCTGCCATCGACCGTAACCGCTGTCTGACAAAACTTTCAACACCTTTCAAACTTCAACCTTGCAGCAATACCCCTACATCTTTGCGCCGACCACATCATCCTCCGACAGTCTACAAACTTCCATCATATCCTGCAACTACCTACCACACAAATCACCTGCACTCCCTCTTCAGACAAACTACCTCCTCCATTTCCTCAAATCTGTCCACACTGCTCCATATGTGCATACCCATACACAATCCCTTTGCTACACCATTTCAAACCAAACACAGCAAGCTCATCTTCCACAGAAGTACAAACTGCAGCACCTCCTGTTTACAGTGCTAAGTCGCAACCCCTTCACAAACCTCAACAAATCCATACAACCTCATACCAAACAACTCTTGCATCTTACCGCACCACTTCTCCCCTTCCTACACTGTCACAACATCAACCACCAATTCTTCCCACACTACAACCCCAATTCACAACAACAATAATTCACCATCAGTACCCTTTACCACAAATATTAACCACATTCACAAATATAAACCCATAGCCTCTCCTGAACTGACAAACCACATACTCCACACTCCCCTGCTACTCACTTCAATAACACTGTAGCATCGCAACCACTTCAATTCCCTCACCGCAAATCACAAACTTCAACACTTTAACAAAACTTCCCATTTTCCGTGAATCGTAACTTCAGCAATACCAATTCGAAGTATCCCCAAACTGATCCCTTATCCCGAACCCTAAATTTGATCTGCAATTCGAAAACCCCAGATCCAATTCGACCCCAAAACCTTTCGTTAAGGACCAATTTCGATTTCCGAAATAAAAAGGGACGTAAGCGTTTTGAGGAATTTAATATTTGGGAAATTTTGGATTGGATCATTGTAATTTTGTTTTTATTTTGAGGAATTTAATTGAGTGTGTCTTCTTTTCATTGGGGGAGCAATTCTCTGAGGAAAACCAAGGTATTATATTTATAGAAAGGGGTTTGACTTGTAAGGTTTGTTGCACGTTGGATAGCCTTTGTGCGGATCTATCTGAATACGATTTGGTTCGTAAATTTTGGTATACAATTGATCGTGCGTTTGTTGATTGAATTTATTGAAACGTGGTGCGTCTATTTTGGAATAAAAAAGGGGTGCATTATGATTTTTTACCTAATTTTATCCCTTAATTCACTGCATTTGATTTTGGACTGTGATATTTTGTTGCCTAAATTTATTAGCCAAATCTTTGATCGTGATTTTATAAATTATTTTGTGAGACTTTCAGGTATCTATTTTTGGATAAAAATTCGTATGTTCGTCGTAGTGTTGGATCCGCGACTATGTGTGAAATCCCTATTTTCTCTTTGAATTTAAAATACTTTTGTGATTTAATTCTATTATTATTCACAAATATTTTTGTAAGAAATTTTTTTGAAGACAGGTGCAGTCAAGCGATTAATAGGTGGCGACAACAACAGAAAGCGGAGGATGATTCAGGGTTTGAGCGGTTGCACACCAAGTGGGGTGTAAACACGCTAGCGCTACTCAGTTGCATTGGACGGACTGCCAATCTAAGCGAGAATTTTCTAAACTCTAAAGGTCTGCTGCTGCTTGAAAAATATATAAAAATTGCTTGTAAAAAATCTTCCTTAGAGGTCGCGGCTTGCTTGTAAAAAAATCATTTCTGCAATTTATTATTCTATGACTGTTCTATGATTGATTATTTTGCCTATTAATGTATGGTTAGAAAATTTAAAACGTACATAGGATAACTTATTTTTGAAATCGAATCGAGGATTCCTCAAAGTTTATATTAAAAATACTCGTTAAATTGATAATTAGGATTGTTACTCTCTGAGGTGTCTAAAGTACAGTAGAGTCTAGAGTTCAAAAAGGTTCTTAAACTTTCAGTTGTGTTTCTACGGTGATTCGTGGCACACTAATGATCCCTGTCTGAAACTGGCCCAAACTTGTATTCATAAAATCCGAAGTTGTTAATTTTAACATATTTTTTAAGAGCTTCTTTAGAGCCACAAGTTTTGCAATTGATTTTTCGATGAAAAACTCTCTTCTTCTTGTATATGCATGCTTGCCCCATGTACAACCAAAATTCCAATTCTTTTCAAAATTTAAATGATTTTGGTTACAATTCAAACCAGAATGAATTTCAAGCTGAAAAATTTTTGATTGAGGAGAATTTATCTTAGGTGAGTCGACTGTTAGCCTAAATGACTAAGCAAAGTGCTGAAAATCAAAATAATTTCAACATGCTTTTCAACGATCAAAACCAAAAATGATTTTCGTAATTCAAGTGGAGATATAAGTTTGGTTATCGAATATGAAAAATGTGTTGTGAACAAGCTAAATTTCTGGCAATGCTGGTTGTGGAAAATAAAGAATGAACAACTTTTTAGAGATGAGGAGGATGAATTTTTAAGGTCAACCAGTGTGGAACACATAGAAACGACAAATTTAAAAAACAACATCTTGAAGTCTGATGTGTCTACCAATTTTCTTGAAGAAAGCCTAAGTGAAATTGATCAATTAATGCATGAAATTTGGATTTGTCGCAATAAAATCAAGGAATGGGCATGAACTTTAGATGAAAAACAAAATCAAGAAAATAAAGACATCGAAAACATGCATCTCATTCAAGAACATGCTCGTTACACTATTGAACTTTGGCAAAATCTAAAAAATCAACTACTAGAGGGAATTCATAACGTTGATGAATTTGAAGATTTCATGAAACCTGGCTTGACTTACTTCGAAGAACTAGTTCAAAAAAGAAAGGATTGCAAACTGAATTGCATTGAAAGTCCTAGGATAGTTATTCAAATTGCTCTTATTATAGCAAAATTTACGTACTTGTACAATAACTTTAAATCCTAAACTAGCGACAAACAAGTTTCTGCTAACACTTCTTTTGAAATCAATAATCAGCCAGTAACTTCGTCACAACATTACATAACGATTATTGATGATTCTGACGATATGACTATTGATGAAAATGAAAGTTTTGAAAAATCTCTTGTGCAAAACACTAATTTCTATGAAACTGAAATTCAAACTCAAACTAATGCTTGTACTGAAAATTCAACTTTTATTGAAATCGAAAATTTTCAACTAACAACTTTCGAAATTGATGAAAATCCTAATAAAGTTGTTGCAATCTCTGTAATTGATTTGAATTCAAATTCTCTTGAAAACGAAGATGTCACTCTTCAATTTGATCTTCCTCTCTCAGATTCTAAAATTTTTGACAATTTAACAACATTGGATTCTCAACCTGAAAAAAATGATAAAGTTGGTAACAACTGTTTAAATGAAGACGACTTTGATGAGCGAAAACTACTTAAACTGATTGATGATAATGTTGTTGGCTCTGAAACTGAAAATGAAACATTTGAAAATTTTAAAATTCTTAAGGTTGAAAACAATGAAACTGCAGAATGTGATCTCGAACACAATGACGATTTTTCTAAAACTGTTGAAACTCCTTGTGACTTAATCGTTTCAACTGAACCTCACAATGATCACTTGTTTTTTAATGATAAATTTTCTGAAGTATATGAACTCTTTTTATAATAACATGGTTTTTGAGAAAACATAATTTCGAAATTTACTGAAAATTCATTTGTTTGGTTTTAACTTTAGGTTTACGAATGAACCTTTAGTCAACAACATTTCAAATATCAAAGCAAAACTGAACAATATTTCTCAAAACAAGTGTGGGGGTGAGAATGATGCACATGTCTCTTAATTTATACACATCTAAACAAGTCAAACTTTGTTTTTGAAATGTTTGTTGAACCCCGACTCGATGAACTCTCTTTAGTTGCTACAGAAATTCAATTCGATTTTAGGATCAAATGTAAGCTCAAAATTTTAAAATTAGCAACTCGAATTTTTGAAAAAACAAATCTTGTTTTTCCAAATCTAACACATAATGTAAAATCCTTTATGGTTTGATTTTCTGTTCTTCATCTATGTCTCATAATCTTAATGAGGTTGATCCGTTGGTCCATTGTGGATCGGTTCATCTATTCGATGACTGCGTGTTTTCTGCACACACAACCAGTAAGCCACGCTTACCCACTTATTTTATTTCCCATTCACTAAGATATGTCTGATTAACAACTGTGGGGACACAGTTACACTCAATTGTGGGGGGAATTCACATTACATCAACAATCAAATTTTATGAACTAGGTCATTCGTTCGACAAGGACGAACTTAAAATTCATAAATTACACCTTGGTTCTTTATTGATAAGTTGAATTGTTGGGTGATGGCAATGAACATTATTATTGAGTCGTAATGTGTCTTTTTAAGATGCTAGCTTGAGACTGTGCAGATGTTAGTCATGTTCTGGAGTAAGCATGTCAACCCTTGTTATACATGTTAGAATGTGCAAGTAAAAAAATTCAAATAAAAACGATTTTGTACCTACATTTGTTGGATTTTCTGAGTTCGTTTTCATGCCTAATATTTTTTCACTTAAAATTTTCAATTCGTAAGTTCTAAAATCCACCTGGCCTAATTAAGGAGAAATGAATCATTGTAGCTTTCTTCTTCGATACCCCATATTATTCGAACCCAAGTTTTAGTCGATTTACATCGATGTTTCGACAAGTTCTTCTTATATTTGTATGCTTAAGAACCTTTTTACTGATTTATTTTCAAAGGTTCAAAAATGTCATTTTTTATACCAATATTACACTACCCACTCCGTACTTGTTTTAAGGTAGGATAACCATATATCACATCTTATTTTATAGGGGTTATCTATCTTATGAAACTTTGCTTATCATTCCTTTCATCTTTTTATATAACATCAATCCAGACTTGTGTGTTGAATTATGGCTATAGAAGTAAAGTAACTAGGGCACAAAACTTTCCTCTCATGAAGTGTTGTGAAACGACCCAAACTTCCCCTTTCGGGAAAAGCCCGGATTGCTTTGATAACACGATAAATAAGAACATTAACAGAAGAACATTTCATTGCTATTACAACAATTACATCAGAGTACAAGAATATTTCGGAGTATGAATGAATATCATACAATGGAAAAATATCAGAGATTAAATTACAAAGTAGCGGAAAATTAATACATAACACAACTGAAAGAAATACACAGATACAGAGCTTTCCGAATATAGTTCCAGCTGTGAACCAGGATCCTGTGAAAATAAATCTGCAAAACCAAAACTACTAGCTGCCCATGTGGAAAATATGGGCACCCAGAGTTTAGGTTAAAACAATAAACTCCACCACCCAATGTTAGACCATATATTGCCTCACCACTTATGTCATCATCAATGAGTGGTAAGCAAAAGGGAAGCAAGAAAAAGAAACAATCTGATGATGATGATTTGTATGATGGGTTAGATTATAGACCAGAAGACGTTATGCCAGCAACTAATTCAAGGAAATCTGGAAGACATACCAGAAACAATCCCACTTATATGCTTGGGTCTCTTCAATTTAAATAAGCGTGATTTATTATTCTTAGCATGGTGCGTTTGTTTTAGATATTTTAATTTGTTTAAGTCATTTTTTGTTGGTGGCTAGAGTATTCTTAGCAATGCTGCCTCTTTAGTTGTTTGTTGCATATTAAGGGATTCTGTCAGTAGTAATACGGTTTTTGTTTTGGTAGTCTAAGGCTAGAAAATGTCAAGAGTCTGTATTAAGCTTTATTTGTATTCTTTGGATGTTACTCTTGAAGTAGTGAATAAAAACTTTCACTTGCCTTTCAAAAAAAAAAAGTTTTTAATCATATGTTTAAATAATATTTTCTTATGTTTTTATACTAGAAAAATAATGTTTTAGCAACTAATTTTGTTTCAAGAATTTCAAGAATTTAAATATTGATTTTAATACTTTAAAAATGGTTTAAAAATAATAAATATGATGGATATGTCGACATACATACATGGGTATGTCGACATATAACTGTCAGAAATTTAAATTTGAAAGGAAGTGTCTTTTCACCATTTGTAACGTTCCAGAAGCATTGCAACTGTAACGTCCCAGGATTTTCTGCCATTTAATTAGAATATTATATTGGAAATATAATGGATTTTTAATTGAATTTATTATTTTAAAATAGATTTCGAATATATATATTTATATATTAAATAAAACGAGCTCGAAACGTCGCGGTAGTTCAAAATTTTCGATTTGAACTTTAACTGGGTATACAGAATACGATATAAGTCGGATTTCTGCAAAACAAGAAACATATTGATGATAATTTTCATATGAAAGAGAAAAATCCAGATTTCGCGTTACGGATTGTTAATTTTGGCCAATTCAAATTTTTAAATAGTCGTCATGGAAATTGTTAATAAACGATAACGTTTATTTAATAATTTAAATAGGATTTTAATATAAATACGATGTCGTTTAGCCCGAATTGTTGTTTGTCGAATTTGGAATTTCATCTATATGATATTTCATTTTTGAATATACTCGAAAATATCGATTTATTTTTATTCAATTAAATTCAACCGTTAGAATTTAACGTACATTGTATAAATATTATATAAGATTTAAAAATGATGTCATCACCTTACTTGATGATCATTACACATGTATATATATATATAAGGACTTCAAGGATGATACACCATAAGTGAAATGTTGTTTTTAAGTCAAATTATGCACATTTGCCAATGAAACTTGAAAACATGTACTCATATGTTCAAGGAGCAACACGCCATAAGGAAGCAGTGAAAGAAGAAGAAAAGAGCTAAAAAGAAATATATGTATATATTTATACGTCGAATCAATGCAAACAATGAACAGCTAAGGAAACCATATACTTATACTTACATCAAGTCTGTACAGAAGTAAACAGTAGAGAAAGCAATACATATATTTACACCCTAAATCTTTCCAAACAATGAATTGACAATACACTGGGATTGTTTAAAAACTAATATACAGAACTTCACATGGATCTCGAGCTGTCCAATACAGATTTAGCACTCAGAACTTCACATTGAGGCGCATGAAAATCCAGCTTGTAAAGGAAGAAAACAACATACATATTAATATGTGTATACCATCAAATCTATAATAGAATCAGAAAACAATTGAATATAGATCCACACATAAATACCATATACAGAAATTGCAATGAATAGCTAGGAAATGTACATCAAACCTATAAGGCCGAATTGAACAGCTAAAAAGATGTATATATCATACACAAAATTGGTACAGTCAAATCAAAACAGAAAAAGGGAAAAGATCATCTCGAACAAGCTACAGAAAATAGACCCAAACAGCTAAACTACTATTTATATATGTATACATCAAGGCTATATAGCCATGATCAGCTAAAAATAATGTGAGGTACAACTAAAAACAGTAAATTTCATAGCAGAAGAAATAGATATATCAAGACAGTGGATAGCTATGTATGTATGTATATATATATATATATATATATATATATATATATATATATATACCTCAATCTAAGTGAAGTGAACAGCTAAGAGATCATGGTTTTAAATGTATATATTTCTAGACAGAACTGCCAATATTTCTATATGAATAAAATCAATCTCAGATACCAAACCCAACATAGATTGGACAATACAGTTCAAATCTCCATAGAGAATTCATTGACAGTTCGATCACATGAATGACAGAACAATACAGCACCTAAGAACTAGCAACTAAGCACTAAAGCTATGAAATTATAGATCGATCTTGACATTAGTTTTATCTGTCATCCGCAAGTATATATACGCATTTGTGTTCTAGGGTTCGAGAGTAAAATTCAGAGCAACCAGATCAGAAAACCAAATTTCGAAACCACCAGAAAATCATAACAAAATAATGTTGCAATTCAAAATTGGTTAAATTACTTATCTGAAATTATAGATCCACACGCTCCCTTCTGAACGCTGATGGACTTGTTGGCGCTTTTATTTGAAGTCGAGGACCTAGGGTTGTTCAAAAATCTTCATGATGGAAGCCTCGGGTTTCGGCTTGTGGTGGTTCTGGAAGCGGGGGGTTGATCGTCGAAGTCAGGATGGTGGTGCATCGCTGGTGAACGGAGGTAGGGTTAGTAAGTCGATAACCGGCTAGAAGATGAGGAGATGACAGAAACGTAGTGGCGTAAGGAAGGGTTGCGGCGCCGGTACCATGGGTTTTGCTGAAGAAAAGGGGCGAGGGCGGATTCGAGATCGGCCATGGATTTTTGTTTGGTTGAGGCGGCGGAAGGGTTATGAGCAAAAGAGGATCCGATAGAGGGTTTTGAAGGGGGTAGTAGGTTAGATCAACGGGCTTGGTTTTGGGCCGAAGGTAAGGCCTGTTTTATAAATAAAAGTTTAAATTTATCTATAAGCTTTATTAAATTAAATTGGTCATATTAAATCAGTTGATGGGTATTGTTTCTGGACGGGATTCAAGACAGTTGAGCGAAAATAGGAATGGACTGAACCATGGAGGGGCGACCGATAATTCCTAAATTTACAAAAGTAATTAGTCTAAAATTAAATTATTAATGAAGTGTTGATTAGTAAATTGTAACACCCCACCTCCGTTAAGGTCACTCACAAAGGGAATGCCTTAACTTTGATGGAGCGTTTTAGTAGACAGAACAGAAACTTACAAGACAGATAAAACAGTACTTGAAAAATTTATAGCTTTATTACAACATAAACCGAAGTAAGTTTGGTTACATCCTTTCAAATCACAATATCAGAATTCAAGTACAAAATATCGGTCTTGTACAAAAGCCTTCAAAATGCATAGTTTTTAGAATTATAATCCCCACAGAAGCTGCCATAAGGTGTCAAGCCATACTTTAAGCACTTTAAGTACTTCAAGCAAAAGAAATCCGGATTAAGCTAAAGTATTCCCTCCTTGGAAACCTGGGGGGGGGGGGGGGACGGAAGAAAAAGGGGCGAAAAAAGCAAGGTCAGACATAAAGTCTGGCAAGTCCAGTGACTTTCAGCATATGAACATACAATAATAATAATGACATGAAAATAAGCTGGATAAGAGATAACAGAAATTGGAGCAGCAGATATACTTAGGTTAAACAGAAGAAATAGAATAATATCACTTTTCACCTCTCTGCACTAATACTAGTATAACAGGATTAGGTGTCACCCCAATGTCTAAACTGAAACAGTAACGGGAACAGAATAATTTCCACAGAAGAGAATGCTAGTAATGGGCCTTTACCACCCCCAACAGAAACAAACAGAGACAGAATACTAATAATGGGCCTTTACCACCCGAACAGAAGGTACAGAAACAGAAACAGATTAATCCCTACAGAAACAGAATGTAGAATTAGGTGTACACTAGTAAATGGGCCTTTACCACCCGAACAGACGGTACCACGCAGAAACAGACAGGTGTTACCACCCAACAGAAACAGACGGTACCAACAGAAACAGAAAGAACTAAGTGTACCCTAAAACCCTACCCCAAGCGATCGGCTCCCTAATACATAAATTGTAACACCCCGTATGTTAAATAACTTGTTATAACATAAATCAGAGCAGAATTAAATTTAATATTCTGAATCAGGGGAAACGGGCTGTGCCATTGCGTTCGTCTCGGAAAAATACGCGAAATAGAGTCCGAGTTTTCGTAAATCGGAGTCCGTATGACCAAGTTATGGCCCGTCAAAGTTTCACGAAAAATCAAAAACGAAAACTGCTCATGTTTTGAGGCCCGGGATGAGTTTTGGGCTGTTTTTTTTTGGGCCCTAAATGGTTCCTACACTTGACTTCTTCCCCAAGACATGCTTTAAAGGCTAGGATTGGTTCTAGGGTATATCCTATGGTCCTAAAACATCTAACTAATCTATATATACACCCTAATTCCCCCTCTTATCCTTACCAAAAATAGATCTAAGGCCATTATGCCACCACTTAGAAAATTGGAGAGCCTCCACTAAAAATCCTAAGAGGGTTTGCAAGCTAATCTACATCTTCTTCTACTTAATCATTGGGATTTGCTTCATTTAACTTGCTAATCTTGTTTTGGTGAGCTTCTATCCCCTTAATAATCAATTATTGAATTGATTATGATAAGATGTGATAAAGTATGGCTATGTTTGTGGATCCATATATTTATGCAAGCTTGATGTAGTGAATATTATGTGTTTTGCAAGTTATATGCCTTATGTCATGCAAGTTTCATAATATGTAATCATGATATTTTTATGCAAGTTGTTTCATGATGTTTATGATGCAAAACACTAAGTGAATATGGATCCATTATGCAAACATGTTATGCAAGTATGTGAGTACTTATGCAAGTCATGTATATGCTTATATGCATGTTTAACATCTTATGCAAGTATGTGAATGTTTATGCAAGTTATGTATATGTTGAAATGCAAGTTTAACATACTATGCAAGCCTATGCAAGTATGTGAATGTTTATGCAAGTTATGTATATGTTGAAATGCAAGTTTAACATAATATGCAAGCCTATGCAAGTATGTGAATGTTTATGCAAGTTATGTATATGTTGAAATGCAAGTTTAACATGATATGCAAGCTTATGCAAGTATATGAATGCTTATGCAAGTATGTGAGTGCTTATGCAAGTTAAGTATATGCTAAAATGCAAGTTCTACATGTTATGCAAATCACATGTATGATGATATGTAAGTTCATATGCAACATGTTATGCAAATCACATGTTTGATGATATGTAAGTTCATATGCAACATGTTATGTAAGACACATGTTTGATAATATGCAAGTTTGGGTTGAATATAGTTGGGTTAATACATGCTCATATATGCAAGTTGACATCCTCTTAACCCATGATAAAGTTATATGCTAAACCCATGTTATGTGTGGTAAATCTTCCCTTTATTATGTTATGTCATAATGACGATTTACGTGGGGAACGATGGGGTTAATTAATATGTTAATTAAAAGTATGTTGAAATGGGTATGATTAAGCATACCATAAAAAAATTAATTAACATAAGTGGGAATTTACCTATTGAGTTAGGTCTACCCCATGGGAATTTACCTATTGAGTTAGGTCTACCCATGTTATGAATAAATTGATATTAATTAGGGATAATTGATATAGGGGTGATTAATTAGGTGTAATTAATCGACTAAGACACGAGGTTAGGCTCTGTTATGACGTAAGACTGCCCGGACCCTACCGGCTTAACCAGGTGGTCATAACAGCCAGTCTAATGTGAGAGGTCTTAGGCACAAATTAAATACGTGATTAAAGTAAAGACACGAGGTTAGACTCTGTTATGACGTAAGACTGCCCGGACCCTACCGGCTTAACCAGGCGGTCATAACAGCCAGTCTAATGTGGGAGGTCTTTATGGGGAATCATGGTCTTAATTAATTAAGAAACACTTAACCATATTAGCATGTAGTGGGACATGAGGGGTTAAGTGGGTGCCTTGGGTGGCATGAGGAATCTAGTGGGTTGCCTTGGGTGGCAATAGAAAATACGATTAGAATACTTAACCAAGTGAAACATGTAATTAAACATGATTAAAGGGTTAAGTGGGGAACACTAGATTAATAACAAGCTCTGGTGGGTAGCTTGTGGAGGGCCCATTACAACCAATATCCCATATGTATCTTTGTAGCTCGGCCCAAGCCGAGGACGAGACACGCACACTGGGCTTGTCTATAAGTGGCCAAAACGGGGTTAGCGGTGGCAACGCAGGCCCATCGGGTTTCATATGCGTGTGTGGGCCCGGGACTGGGAGGTAAGACGTTGTTGCATCGTGTAGGTATAACCCGTGCACCGGTGTTGCTTTTGGGTTGCCACTTTGGGGAATGATACACCCCACTGTGGGCCCAGCACGGATACCTACGTTAGGGAGCCGATCGCTTAGGGTAGTGGGGTACACCTAGTAGAGATAGGGGCAGACGGCACCTATGTAGTCAACTAGGGTACAGGAAACTACTGGTTATATCTATCTTTGATATCCTTGGGTGGGATCAACCTTTGAGTAGGAGTGACTGGTGTGGTGCAGTTAGTAATTATCCTTGGGTGGGTAGATGCGTCTTTACGGTTATCTTAGTTCGTCCTGTGTTCGTGGGCAACTTAGTGTAGTCATTATCCCCAAAGATACCATACCGAGTTCATATCATACCCTAATTACTTTAATAATTGTATTATTAAGGAGATAGGGTTCACTCAGGCTTATGTCTGACCCCCGTTGTTTTTATCTTTTTCCTTCAGGTCCTCAGGTTGGGCCTAGTGCTAGTGGGCTTTGATCAGTTTGCTTTATCTATCTCTTGGAGCTTGGACCGTAGATGTAGAGCTCAGCTTATCTTATCTTTTCTGTTATGGCTATTTGTTATGAGTAGTGGGATTATGTACTTATTTTATTCAGGATGGATATTTTGTACTTGACTCTTGTTATGGTTTTATGATGTAACCAAACATGTTTTACTTTCCGCTGCTATGAGATGATGTTTTAAATTTTCAAGTATTACATTATATCTGTCTTGTTGTAATTTTACTGTTCTATACTCACTAAAAATACTCCACCGATGCTATGGCATTCCCTTAGTGAGTGACTATAGCGGGTGTGGGGTGTTACACGTGGTATCAGAGCTTAAGGTTACCAGAACAGATAAAATTTTTAAGAAAAACTATTTTCTAAGAATATTTTAGAAGAAAGTATTTTCAAAAACATGTCTTTTAAGAGTAAAGATTTTGAAAGAAAAGCATAATCCCAGATAGCCATATCTCTATCTTTCGAATTCTCCGTTTGAATCTTTCCTTTTTTTCGTTTCAGCATGGCTGAAGATCTTAAATTTCCGGAGGGTGTAGCAATACCAGCATGGTATAGGAGATTGATGGAGGCTAGGGCCGCCGCTGCAGGGCCAGCTAATGTTCCTCCACCACCAGTTATACCCGATCTTCCTCCTCATCCTCCTCGTGTGGTTACTTTTGCTAAGACTTGTAAGGAATTCAAGACTATGGGAGGGAAACCTTTTCTAGGATCAGAGACTTTTGTGGAAGCTAGGGATTGGCTTAAGGAGGTGAAAGAGTTGATAGACATCTTTGAGATGGAAGAAGCAAAGAAAGTTAAGTTAGCTGCTTGGTTAATGAAGGGAGAGGCCTCGTTCTGGTGGGAGGTCACTAATGGAGAGCGCCTTGTTGATTCTTGGGCGGATTTCAGACAGAGGTTTGTGGCAAAGTTTCTCTCAAGGGCAGAAGAAAATCTGTATATGGAAAGGTTCTTGAACTTGAAGCAAGGGAACTTATCAGTGAAGGAGTATGTCAACAAGTTCAATCAGTTGGCAAGGTTTGGCATAGATATGGTGAATACCCCGGAGAAGAAAGCTTTGAGGTTCGTTAGGGGCTTGAACGAACCGATGCATGGATTGGCTATGACTCACATTCCTATGGGGGCTACCTTTGAGTAGCTAGTTGACATGGCACTTATGTATGAGGAAGAGAAGGGTCCCAATACTAGTAAAGCACCCGAGAAGAAAGGAGATCAGAAGAGACCTCAACAGCAACAGCAAAACAAGAATGGGAAAGGCAATGGTGGCAAGGGGAAGAAGAAGAAGTGCTTCAATTGTGGGACACCAGGCCACCTAAGCAAGGATTGTCGCAAGAAGAAGAAGACTGGCTGCTTCCACTGTGGCGAAGCAGGGCATCTGGTGAAGGACTGTCCTAAGAAGGGGCAGAGGACGGGATCTACCTCAGGAGGACAGGTGCAAGCTCTTATGGCACCGGGTCAGGCAAGGGGGCAAGTTCAGGCTCTCGCGGTTCCACCACTTCAGGAAAGAGGTAGAACTATTTCTGTTGAAAGTCTAGTTTATCTGTTAGATCATCCTGTCCGTACTTTGTTTGACTCTGGCGCATCTCATTCGTTTATCTCATCATCTTTAGTTGAGTCACTGCACTTAGACACCAGTCTAGTAGATGATCCCTTGGTTGTTTCAAACCCAATTGGAGGCTCCACTTATTTGTCCATGATGTGTTTGGGTTTGAAGATTTCTATACTTAGCGTTGAGTTTAGATGTGATGCTTTTGTTTTGGGCTTCACGGGCTATGGGTTGATTTTGGGCATGGACTGGTTATCCAGTAATGGTGTCGTTCTTGATTGTGAAAGGAGAGTTGTTAGGCTGATGACCCGCTTGGGTAACACTCTCGAGATCTCTTGTAATCCCATGGAGTCTGTTATGCTAAGTTATCTTGAATCGCTCGATGCTTCGGTCGAGAGTCTGCAATCTGTCAGAGTGGTCCGGGAATATCCGGATGTGTTTGAGGAGGTGAAGGGCTTACCTCCGAAGCGTGAGATTGACTTCCGAATCTATCTTGTGGACAATGCTAAACCAGTATCTTTGCCAGTGCGCCACATGGCTCCTCGTGAAAGGAGGGAACTCAATAAGCAAGTAGGGGAGTTGCTTGAGAAGGGGTTCATAAGACGAAGTATATCGGAGTGGGGTGCTCCGGTGGTCTTTGCTACAAAGGCAGATGGGTCCCTCAGACTTTGTGTTGACTATAGAGAACTCAACAAGCTCACAAAGAAGAATAAACACCCATTTCCGAGGATTGATGATCTCTTCGATCGGTTAGTTGGCGCTTCAGTGTTTTCGCAGTTGGACTTAGCCACGGGGTTTCATCAGTTGAGAGTGGCTGAGGATAGTGTAGAGAAGACTGCCTTCAGGACTCCGGATGGTTTTTATGAGTGGCTTGTGATGCCATTTGGTTTGACGAACGCCCCTGCATATTTCGTTGATCTGATGAGTAGGGTGTTCAGGGAGTATCTTAACAAGTTCGTGGTGGTCTTTGTGGATGACATCTTGGTCTTCTCCAAGAGTGAGGAAGAGCATGCCCTACATCTTAGGGAAGTGTTGGAGACTCTTCGAGCGCATAGCCTGAAGGCTAAGTTTTCTAAATGTCACTTTTGGAGGAAGGAAGTGAGATTCTTAGGGCACGTGGTCTCTAAGGAAGGGATAGCTGTGGATCCTGCAAAGGTAGTATCTATCCAAGATTGGAAGGCTCCGAAGAATGCTACCGAGGTGAGGAGTTTCTTGGGGTTGGCTGGCTACTATAGGAAGTTTATCAAGGACTTCGCGAAGATATCAGCCCCATTAACTCGCTTGACAAAGAAGAATCAGGTTTTCACATGGGATGTGGATTGTGAGGATGCATTCCGACGGTTAAAGAGAGCTTTAACCACTGCTCCAGTTTTAGTGCTGCCAGATGGGAGTAAGCCGTTCGTTGTTTATACTGATGCTTGTGGGACAGGACTAGGCGCAGTCTTGATGCAAGAGGGAAGGGTAATAGCCTATGGTGGAGGCAGTTGAGGGCGCATGAGAAAAATTACCCTGTCCATGACCTAGAGTTGGCCGCTATCGTTTTTGCGCTCAAGATCTGGCGCCATTATCTTCTTGGTGAGAGATTTGAGTTGTTCACCGATCACAAATCTTTGAAGTACTTGTTTTCTCAGAAGGATTTGAACTTGAGACAGCAAAGGTGGATGGAGTTCTTAGCATCCTATGATTTCGAGATAGCATATACCCCTGGCAAGGGTAACGTGGTGGCAGATGCCTTAAGCAGAAAAAGGCTGTCCTTGAGTCCGTTGTTTGTGGAACGGAGAAGCTTGGAGTTTATCTCGATGTTTGACTTCAGACCTTCTGTTGACTTGGTACCCGGTTTGCTAGCATCCTTAGAGGTTAGACCTACACTTTTGGGACGAGTTGGCGAGGCACAGCGAGACGACCCACAGTTGGTTGAGTTGGTAGAGAAGCTCATAAGGGCGGAGTCGTCCAGCCATTTGAATAGGTACACCCTAGATGATAGGGGGTGGTTGCGTAGAGACGGTAGACTTTGTGTACCGCAAGATGAAGACTTGAGGAAGGCTATACTTGATGATGCACATCGTTCGAGGATGACCATACATCCCGGTGGGGATAAGATGTACCAAGACATGAGGCGAGTTTTCTTTTGGGCCGGTATGAAGAAAGATGTGGCCGAGTATGTTGCTAGATGCTTGGTGTGCCAACAAGTAAAAGCAGAGCAAAAGAAGCCAGGTGGGTTGCTTCATCCTTTGGAAGTTCCGATATGGAAGTGGGATAGTGTCTCGATGGACTTCGTTGATGGTTTACCGAGATCGAGGAAGGGCAATACAGGAATTTGGGTCGTGGTTGATAGACTTACTAAGAGCGCCCATTTCATACCCGTAAAGAGTAAGAGGACTGCTCCATGGCTTGCTTCAGTCTATGTTCGAGAGATAGTTCGATTGCATGGGGTACCTTCCAGCATAGTGAGTGATCGAGATCCTATCTTCACTAGTGAGTTTTGGAAGAGTTTACAGGAGGCGGTGGGGACTCAGTTGTGTTTGAGCACCGCATATCATCCTCGGACAGACGGCCAGACCGAGAGGGTGAACCGTGTTTTGGAAGACCTTTTGAGGCTTTGTATCTTGGATTTTGGAGGTACATGGGAAGAGCATCTTCCTTTGGTGGAGTTTGCATATAACAACAACTTCCAGTCTAGTATTGGCATGGCACCTTTTGAAGCTCTTTATGGAAGGCCTTGTCGATCACCTACATGTTGGTGGGAATCTACGGATAAGATCTTGCTAGGGCCCGATATGGTTAGAGAGACTTCAGAGAAGGTTGATTTGATTCGAAGAAGGATGAAAGCAGCGCAAGACAGACAGAAATCTTATGCAGATAAGAGGAGGATTGATCTTGAGTTTGAAGTTGGGGACATGGTTTTTGTCAAAGTGTCTCCATTACGGAATGTTGTTCGCTTTGGATCCGCTGGGAAGTTAGCACCGAGGTTTGTAGGACCGTTTGCTGTCAAGGAAAGAATTGGACGGATGGCATATAGGGTGGAGTTGCCAGACAGACTTAGTGGTATACATGATGTTTTCCATGTGTCACATTTGAGGAAGTGCCTACATGAGACCGCAGAGGTGGTAGAGCCGAGCTTGCTTAGAGAAGCGGAAGTAGAGTGTGATGCGACGATTCGACGAGCTCCTACTCGCATCCTTGGGTCAGAGATTAAGAAGTTGAGAAACAGAGAGGTTCAGCTAGTCAAAGTGCAATGGGGAGATGACGAGAGCAATGCTACTTGGGAGACGGAAGCGAAGATGCGTTCTTTGTACCCTTTTCTTTTCGAGAGTATGTTCTTTAACTTCTCCTTTATTGCCTATCTTGTACTTATCTTGTCCTTAGTATGTCCTCTCGTTAGCACCTTTGACCTTTTAGATAGGGTAAACCTATGGTTGAAACATGTGTTTGAGACATGTTATGATTGATGGATGCAAGTGGATGCAAGTGTTTGCTAGTGGTTGCTCGTGGATGCATATACACACACTTTAGGCACTAGATCGGCTCAATCACTTCATATTGCATATTGCATATAAATGTGTGTAGGTAGCTATATTAATGGATGTATGATGGTTGTGATATCATATGGATGATGCATTTATTCGGTGAATGATTGTGCACGCATGTAGAAATAGTATGTGTCGATAGGGTTCTTTCGCATACATGTTGGATGCATGGCACTATCATGGTTTGCATTAAGGAGGTCAACTGAATTAGTAGACCGCCTGATTTTGCATTAGATAGGGAACATATACACACACTTTTTGCATATGTTCATACAACATTAGAAACTTTAAGGACAATGGATGCCAGTGTTTGATGGTTGAGTAGATGGTTGTTTGGTTGGTAGGATACGTTCTTCTTGACTTAGAGATTTCGGGGACGAAATCCTTTAAGTAGGGGAGAATGTAACACCCCGTATATTAAATAACTTGTTATAACATAAATCAGAGCAGAATTAAATTTAATATTCTGAATCAGGGGAAACAGGCTGTGCCATTGCGTTCGTCTCGGAAAAATACGCGAAATAGAGTCCGAGTTTTCGTAAATCGGAGTCCGTATGACCAAGTTATGGCCCGTCAAAGTTTCACGAAAAATCAAAAACGAAAACTGCTCATGTTTTGAGGCCCGGGATGAGTTTTGGGCTGTTTTTTTTTTGGGCCCTAAATGGTTCCTACACTTGACTTCTTCCCCAAGACATGCTTTAAAGGCTAGGATTGGTTCTAGGGTATATCCTATGGTCCTAAAACATCTAACTAATCTATATATACACCCTAATACCCCCCCTTATCCTTACCAAAAATAGATCTAAGGCCATTATGCCACCACTTAGAAAATTGGAGAGCCTCCACTAAAAATCCTAAGAGGGTTTGCAAGCTAATCTACATCTTCTTCTACTTAATCATTGGGATTTGCTTCATTTAACTTGCTAATCTTGTTTTGGTGAGCTTCTATCCCCTTAATAATCAATTATTGAATTGATTATGATAAGATGTGATAAAGTATGGCTATGTTTGTGGATCCATATATTTATGCAAGCTTGATGTAGTGAATATTATGTGTTTTGCAAGTTATATGCCTTATGTCATGCAAGTTTCATAATATGTAATCATGATATTTTTATGCAAGTTGTTTCATGATGTTTATGATGCAAAACACTAAGTGAATATGGATCCATTATGCAAACATGTTATGCAAGTATGTGAGTACTTATGCAAGTCATGTATATGCTTATATGCATGTTTAACATCTTATGCAAGTATGTGAATGTTTATGCAAGTTATGTATATGTTGAAATGCAAGTTTAACATAATATGCAAGCCTATGCAAGTATGTGAATGTTTATGCAAGTTATGTATATGTTGAAATGCAAGTTTAACATAATATGCAAGCCTATGCAAGTATGTGAATGTTTATGCAAGTTATGTATATGTTGAAATGCAAGTTTAACATGATATGCAAGCTTATGCAAGTATATGAATGCTTATGCAAGTATGTGAGTGCTTATGCAAGTTAAGTATATGCTAAAATGCAAGTTCTACATGTTATGCAAATCACATGTATGATGATATGTAAGTTCATATGCAACATGTTATGCAAATCACATGTTTGATGATATGTAAGTTCATATGCAACATGTTATGTAAGACACATGTTTGATAATATGCAAGTTTGGGTTGAATATAGTTGGGTTAATACATGCTCATATATGCAAGTTGACATCCTCTTAACCCATGATAAAGTTATATGCTAAACCCATGTTATGTGTGGTAAATCTTCCCTTTATTATGTTATGTCATAATGACGATTTACGTGGGGAACGATGGGGTTAATTAATATGTTAATTAAAAGTATGTTGAAATGGGTATGATTAAGCATACCATAAAAAAATTAATTAACATAAGTGGGAATTTACCTATTGAGTTAGGTCTACCCCATGGGAATTTACCTATTGAGTTAGGTCTACCCATGTTATGAATAAATTGATATTAATTAGGGATAATTGATATGGGGGTGATTATTTAGGTGTAATTAATCGACTAAGACACGAGGTTAGGCTCTGTTATGACGTAAGACTGCCCGGACCCTACTGGCTTAACCAGGCGGTCATAACAGCCAGTCTAATGTGAGAGGTCTTAGGCACAAATTAAATACGTGATTAAAGTAAAGACACGAGGTTAGACTCTGTTATGACGTAAGACTGTCCGGACCCTACCGGCTTAACCAGGCGGTCATAACAGCCAGTCTAATGTGGGAGGTCTTTATGGGGAATCACGGTCTTAATTAATTAAGAAACACTTAACCATATTAGCATGTAGTGGGACATGAGGGGTTAAGTGGGTGCCTTGGGTGGCATGAGGAATCTAGTGGGTTGCCTTGGGTGGCAATAGAAAATACGATTAGAATACTTAACCAAGTGAAACATGTAATTAAACATGATTAAAGGGTTAAGTGGGGAACACTAGATTAATAACAAGCTCTGGTGGGTAGCTTGTGGAGGGCCCATTACAACCAGTATCCCATATGTATCTTTGTAGCTCGGCCCAAGCCGAGGACGGGACACGCATACTGGGCTTGTCTATAAGTGGCCAAAACGGGGTTAGCGGTGGCAACGCAGGCCCATCGGGTTTCATATGCGTGTGTGGGCCCGGGACTGGGAGGTAAGACGTTGTTGCATCGTGTAGGTATAACCCGTGCACCGGTGTTGCTTTTGGGTTGCCACTTTGGGAATGATACACCCCACTGTGGGCCCAGCACGGATACCTACGTTAGGGAGCCGATCGCTTAGGGTAGTGGGGTACACCTAGTAGAGATAGGGGCAGACGGCACCTATGTAGTCAACTAGGGTACAGGAAACTACTGGTTATATCTATCTTTGATATCCTTGGGTGGGATCAACCTTTGAGTAGGAGTGACTGGTGTGGTGCAGTTAGTAATTATCCTTGGGTGGGTAGATGCGTCTTTACGGTTATCTTAGTTCGTCCTGTGTTCGTGGGCAACTTAGTGTAGTCATTATCCCCAAAGATACCATACCGAGTTCATATCATACCCTAATTACTTTAATAATTGTATTATTAAGGAGATAGGGTTCACTCAGGCTTATGTCTGACCCCCGTTGTTTTTATCTTTTTCCTTCAGGTCCTCAGGTTGGGCCTAGTGCTAGTGGGCTTTGATCAGTTTGCTTTATCTATCTTTTGGAGCTTGGACCGTAGATGTAGAGCTCAGCTTATCTTATCTTTTCTGTTATGGCTATTTGTTATGAGTATTGGGATTATGTACTTATTTTATTCAGGATGGATATTTTGTACTTGACTCTTGTTATGGTTTTATGATGTAACCAAACATGTTTTACTTTCCGCTGCTATGAGATGATGTTTTAAATTTTCAAGTATTACATTATATCTGTCTTGTTGTAATTTTACTGTTCTATACTCACTAAAAATACTCCACCGATGCTATGGCATTCCCTTAGTGAGTGACTATAGCGGGTGTGGGGTGTTACATAAATACCCTGTGCCAGCCCCACAAAAGGGTGTATCTCTCCCCAAAGTGGCAACCTTTAAATGACACAGACCTATTTACAGATGTCATGGCGTCTTACATCCTCAGAGTCAGACCGGGATTCATGCACGCACATGACCCGGTTGGAACGCACCATCAACACCCCTCGCCATTATCAGAATGAACCGCTTATAATTAGTTCAGTAAGCGTGCCCGGACCCTACCTACTGTTGGGTCAAAGTTTTGATACCAAAAAAGGGTTACTAACTAATATGGGTCCCAAACAACAGATGACACAGGTAAATTCCCTCCTAACCTTGTGTCCCTAGACTAACAGATTTCAGATTAACTTGTTTAAAAGTTCAGACATACAGAGTTCAGATCAACTAGTTCACAGATTAGACATGTTTTCAGACTAACGGATCAGATATACAGATTTAACAGATTTACAGATTTGTCTAACTTTGTAATTGGGCCTACAGATTCATGAAACGGGTTTGTTAAATTCATTAGTCCAATTGGTTCAACCCTATCCACCCAACACGTTTTAGACATCATATTTATCTTAGATTTGTATTAATTAAAAATTAATGCGTAGACCTCTCACATTAGACTGACAGTTTGCGGCCACTGGTTAGGCCGGTTGGTTCCGGGCAGATTTCTGCCGCAAACTGAGTCTAACCTCGGGTTTTAAGCACATTATGACTAACTTCTCACATTAGAACCTATTGTTTGCGGCCACTGGATGTGCCGGGCGGTTCCGGGCAGGATTACGCCGCAAACTCATTCTAAACTCGAGTTAGCCATGTTTCATGTTTAGCCAATGCATTCATTCACAGATTATGCTAATATCAGACTAATTATGCCACTTTAACGAATTTACTTCTTTACAAGTTGCAACAGATTATTCAAGGTTCTATTAACAAGTTTTGCTCAATTTCTAGATCGAGCCTATAGATGTTTATACTCAAATTTCAATACTCATTTTTCAACAGATTTAGCAGATGAACAGATCTAGCAGATTAGGCAGTATAATAGATCTAGCAGATTAGGCAATATAACAGAACTAGCAGATTAGGCAATATAACAGAACTAGCAGATTAGGCAATATAACAGAACTAGCAGATTAGGCAATATAACAGATCTAGCAGATTAGGCAATATAACAGAACTAGCAGATTAGGCAATATAACAGAACTAGCAGATTAGGCAATATAAAAGATCGAATCATTCCTTAAAGTTTCATTGACATATCTTGCCTAATTATAAATCGGGCCTAAGTTCACATGCCTAAATAATTGTCATGATTCACAATATGATTATACACCCCATGTTTTCATTAAATTTACATGGCACGGATTATGGTCATAGTTTACCATATAACATATGTCCCATTTTTAGTTAAACTTTCCTAGTACAAAAGATTCACATATAAATTATACCAAATATAGCCATCGATTTCCATGCATGTCATATATTCAAAAATCCCCTACTTAGGTGTTATTCACGTTTAACAGTTATCAAATCTTACTATAGATCTTTACACCTAAGTCATATCCTCTTTTTTATCTTAAGTCATGAATCGTTATATAAAAATATACCCAACAATCAAGATCTTTAAATTATATCTTATAAAAATCAGATCTTAATGTTTAAATATGCGTTATGTACAATGTCTCAAGTCACATGTTAACATACAATGGTTCCCCTTCTTCCAATTCACAGAATATGCATAGATCTAAATCTAATTTACAACATATGTCCTTTCAGTCACAGATTAGCCATGTCCAATTATGCCATCATTCATTATTTGTCCCAAAGTTTAGCGTTTGTGCGTTAATCTCTTATGAGATTTGGCGCAATCTCGTGGTAGCCTGGCTATAGAACAGAGAAAGAAAGCGATATAGAATAAAATAGATCAGAACAGAACATACACAACCTCAAATTCAGATTTACAATCATGTCACAATTATAATTAAAGATTATATCGGAAAATAACTATACTAGCCTTTCGTGGTTTTAAGAAAGGATAATAAACTATTGTTGATGCAGAAATGCTGGATTACTCTTCTCAAACTGTTATTCTGGATTCTAAAAGAAAGATAGTTGTAGCTGTTCTCTTTTAATTCTAGTCAGAATTGGAAGAAGGTATACTAGCTCAATTTTTGATTCCAGCAGATTAGCGATGCCATTATTTTATTTATTTATAATATTTCAGAGGCAGCATAAGGAGAGAATGAAATGGTGTAAAGAGAATGAGGCTAGGAGGCTGTTTATATTGGATTAGGCGGACGTACCTAGGCAGAAAACGTGACCAAATACATCAGAACGATCCCAGGCTCAGAACTGGGTTCTGTCACCAGGTCGACCCCCCCAGGTCGACCATAGTGTCGACCTGGTCCCTAGGAGGTCGACTATAGTATCGACCACCAGGTCGACCTGGTCCTAGGCGGGAAAATTTCCGCCCAGTCTGCGTTGGCGTTTGAATTCGAATTCGAATTTCGAGCTGTTTTCAGTTCTGAAAATTTCTGAAACTTCGGAGGGTCAAATCTCCCTCATACGGACTCCGTTTCTCGAAAACTCGGACTCGTTTCCAAGAAGAATTTCGAGATGAACGCAATGGCGCAACTCGTTTCCCTTGATTCTTATATTAAAAATTAATTATTCTATGATTTGTTACTTATACGTTCACAGAAAATACGGGGTGTTACATTCTCCCCTCCTTAAAGGATTTCGTCCCCGAAATCTTCAAGTTAAGAAGAATGTGTCCTACCATCCAGTCATCCATCTACTCAATCATCATCCACAAGCATCCATTTTCCTTAGAAAACTTCTAATGTTGTATGAACATATGCAAAAGTGTGTGTATATGTTCCTTATCTAATGCAAAGATCAGGTGGTCTACTGATTCGGTTGACCTCCTTAATGTGAATTATGTCAGTGCCATGAGTCCAACATGTATGCAATTTTCCTATTTGATACATATTATTTCTAAATGTGTGCGCAATCATTCATCCAAATGCAACATCCATGTGATGAGTCAACCATTTTGCATCCACAAAAATTGAAAATGCTCACACATCCATATGCAGTATGAGAGTGTTTTCGAGCCGATCTAGTGCCTAGTGTGTGTATATGCATCCACGAGCAACCACTAGCAACCACTTGCATCCACTTGCAACCATCAAACATAACATGTCTCAAACACATGTTCACACCCATTGGTTTCTACCTAAAGTTCGAAGATTCGATCGATAGGATACAGTCGAATGATGGAAGCGAGTACGGATAAAACAAAAACTTGATTCCCATTAGACATTGGTTGGGATAATAATTCCCCTAAGTATCGGTCCCGAAGACTGAAATCAACATCAGATTGATACCCAGAGGATTACCCTCTTTAGACAATGTTAAAACTGGAAATCTTAATCTTATCAGAAATATTTAGATACTTACAGACTATTGGTACAGATCAGATCACCAAATGATTCTTAGGAAACTAAGCATGATAAAACCCAGAATGTATGCGTCCTACTTGACACCTAACACAGATATCTCTCAAACCCCAATCTATCACAAGCAGATGAGTCATAACCCTTATGGGTTTGAGCTTACAGTGGAATCAGAAACAATACCAGTATTAAAGTGCAGAGTATCGGTTACAGAATCAAAATGCCAAAATCAGAAAGAGTTTCAACTCAACAATCAGATAAAGAAATTAAACCTCCCTCAGAAAGTTTTCCTAATTCTATCCTATCCACTAGCCTCGAGAGTGTTCGCCTGCCCTCCAGAAGTTGGTCCTGCCCTCTGCCCTTGCCCTGTTTTTCGGGCAGTCCCTAGTGAAGTGTCCCATCTCACCACAGTTGAAGCAAGTGCCCTTCCTTTTTCTGCAATCCTTGTTCAGATGAGTTGAGCTTCCACAAGTAAAGCACTTTTTCTCCTTCTTATCTTCAGACTTCTCAATCTTCTTTTGTGTTTCCTTTTTGGGCCATGCTTTCTTGTTCTGTGGTTCTTCCTTCTTTGCCTCTCCCTTGCCTTTGTCTTCCTCGTGCAGTAGTGCCATGTCCACCAAACTCTCGTAAGTCGCTCCCATGGGTACATGGGTCATGGCTAGACTGTGCAGTGGCTTGTTCAATCCTTTAACAAAACGGAGAGACTTTTTATGCTGAGTGTTGACTAAATCCAAAACCTAGCCAGTTGGTTGAACTGGTTGACATATTCCTTGACCGTCATACTTCCTTGCTTAAGAGATAAGAACTTTTCCAGTTGTAGACATCGTTCAGCTTACGAGAGGAATCTCGTCTCAAATCTTGTTCTGAAATCCATCCATGTTTCAACTGGCCTCTCGGTGTTAGTGACTTCCCACCAATAGGAAGCTTCGTCCTTGAGTAACCATACCGCCAATTGTACCTTCTGCCTATCGTCTACCTCGAAAATAACAAACAAATCTTCGGTCTCCTTCAGCCAGTTTCTTGATGCCACGAAGGATTCAGTTCCACAGAAGTCTTTTCCACCCATAGCCTTGAAGTCTCTACACGTCTTTGCGAAAGCATTTCCACGAGGAGGAGGAGGAGGAGGAGGAGGTGGTACCGCTGCCACTGGGGGAGGAATATCTGCTGGGCCTGTACCGTTGGCCCTAGCCTCTAAGTACCTCCTGAACCAGCCAGGTATTGGCACACCCTCTGGAAGGTTAAGATTCCCAGACATGCTGAAACGAAAGGGTTCAAAATGGAGAAATGAAAAGATAGATATATGGCTTTCGGGGATTATGTTTTTCAAAATAAGCTTTATTTTTGAAAATGTTTCCTTTCAAAACCTTTTTGAAAATAGTTTTCAAAATTTTTACCCAATCTGGTAACCTTCAGCTCTGATACCAAGTGTAACACCCCACCTCCGTTAAGGTCACTCACAAAGGGAATGCCTTAACTTTGATGGAGCGTTTTAGTAGACAGAACAGAAACTTACAAGACAGATAAAACAGTACTTGAAAAATTTATAGCTTTATTACAACAGAAACCGAAGTAAGTTTGGTTACATCCTTTCAAATCACAATATCAGAATTCAAGTACAAAATATCAGTCTTGTACAAAAGCCTTCAGAATGCATAGTTTTTAAAATCATAATCCCCACAGAAGCTGCCATAAGGAGTCAAGCCATACTTTAAGCACTTTAAGTACTTCAAGCAGAAGAAATCCAGATTAAGCTAAAGTATTCCCTCCTTGGAAACCTGGGGGGGAACGGAAGGAAAAGGGGCGAAAACAAGCAAGGTCAGACATAAAGTCTGGCAAGTCCAGTGACTTTCAGCATATGAACATATAATAATAATAATGACATGAAAATAAGCTGGATAAGAGATAACAGAAACTGGAGCAGCAGATATACTTAGGTTAAACAGAAGAAACAGAATAATATCACTTTTCACCTCTCTGCACTAATACTAGTATAACAGGATTAGGTGTCACCCCAATGTCTAAACTGAAACAGAAACGGGAACAAAATAATTTCCACAGAAGAGAATGCTAGTAATGGGCCTTTACCACCCCAACAGAAGCAAACAGAGATAGAAGCTAATAATGGGCCTTTACCACCCGAACAGAAGGTACAGAAACAGATTAATCCCTACAGAAACAGAATGTAGAATTATGTGTACACTAGTAAATGGGCCTTTACCACCCGAACAGACGGTACCACGCAGAAACAGACAGGTGTTACCACCCAACAGAAACAGACGGTACCAACAGAAACAGACAGAACTAAGTGTACCCTAAAACCCTACCCCAAGCGATCGGCTCCCTAATACATAAATACCCTGTGCCAGCCCCACAAAAGGGTGTATCACTCCCCAAAGTGGCAACCTTTAAATGACACAGACCTATTTACAGATGTCACGACGTCTTACATCCTCAGAGGCAGACCAGGATCCATGCACGCACATGACCCGGTTGGAACGCACCATCAACACCCCTCGCCATTATCAGAATGAACCGCTTATAATTAGTTCAGTAAGCATGCCCGGACCATACCTACTGTTGGGTCAAAGTTTTGATACCAGAAAAGGGTTACTGACTAATATGGGTCCCAAACAACAGATGACACAAGTCAATTCCCTCCTAAACTTGTGTCCCCAGACTAACAGATTTCAGATTATCTTGTTTAAAAGTTCAGACATACAGAGTTCAGATCAACTAGTTCACAGATCAGACAAGTTTTCAGACTAACGGATCAGATATACGGATTTAACAGATTTACAGATTTGTCTAACTTAGTAATTGGGCCTACAGATTCATGAAACGAGTTTGTTAAATTCATTAGTCCAATTGGTTCAACCCTATCCACCCAACATGTTTTAGACATCATATTTATCTTGGATTTGGATTAATTAAAAATTAATGCGCAGACCTCTCACATTAGACTGACAGTTTGCGGCCACTGGTTAGGCCGGTTGGTTCCGGGCAGATTTCTGCCGCAAACTGAGTCTAACCTCGGGTTTTAAGCACGTTATGACTAACTTCTCACATTAGAACCTATTGTTTGCGGCCACTGGATGTGTCGGGCGGTTCTGGACAGGATTACGCCGCAAACTCATTCTAACCTCGAGTTAGCCATGTTTCATGTTTAGCCAATGCTTCATTCACAGATTATGCTAATATCAGACTAATTATGCCACTTTAGAGAATTTACTTCTTTACAAGTTGCAGCGGATTATTCAAGGTTCTATTAACAAGTTTTGCTCAATTTCTAGATCGAGCCTACAGATATTCATACTCAAATTTCAATACTCAGTTTTCAACAGATTTAGCAGATGAACAGATCTAGCAGATTAGGCAATATAACAGATCTAGCAGATTAGGCAATATAACAGAACTAGCAGATTAGGCAATATAACAGATCTAGCAGATTAGGCAATATAACAGATCTAGCAGATTATGCAATATAACAGAACTAGCAGATTAGGCAATATAACAGATCTAATCCTTCCTTAAAGTTTCATTGACATATCTTGCCTAATTATAAATCGGGCCTAAGTTCACATGCCTAAATAATTGTCATGATTCACAATATGATTATACACCCCACGTTTTCATTAAATTTACATGGCACGGATTATGGTCATAGTTTACCATATAACATATGTCCCATTTTTAGTTAAACTTGCCTAGTACAAAAGATTCACATATAAATTATACCAAATATAGCCATCGATTTCCATGCATGTCATATATTCAAAAATCCCCTACTTAGGTGTTATTCACGTTTAACAGTTATCAAATCTTACTATAGATCTTTACACCTAAGTCATATCCTCTTTTTTATCTTAAGTCATGAATCGTTATATAAAAATATACCCAACAATCAAGATCTTTAAATTATATCTTATAAAAATCAGATCTTAATGTTTAAATATGCGTTATGTACAATGTCTCAAGTCACATGTTAACATACAATGGTTCCCCTTCTTCCAATTCACAGAATATGCATAGATCTAAATCTAATTTACAACATATGTCCTTTCAGTCACAGATTAGCCATGTCCAATTATGCCATCATTCATTATTTGTCCCAAAGTTTAGCGTTTGTGCGTTAATCTCTTATGAGATTTGGCGCAATCTCGTGGTAGCCTGGCTATAGAACAGAGAAAGAAAGCGATATAGAATAAAATAGATCAGAACAGAACATACACAACCTCAAATTCAGATTTACAATCATGTCACAATTATAATTAAAGTTTATATCGGAAAATAACTATACTAGCCTTTCATGGTTTTAAGAAAGGATAATAAACTATTGTTGATGCAGAAATGCTGGATTACTCTTCTCAAACTGTTATTCTGGATTCTAAAAGAAAGATAGTTGTAGCTGTTCTCTTTTAATTCTAGTCAGAATTGGAAGAAGGTATACTAGCTCAATTTTTGATTCCAGCAGATTAGCGATGCCATTATTTTATTTATTTATAATATTTCAGAGGCAGCATAAGGAGAGAATGAAATGGTGTAAAGAGAATGAGGCTAGGAGGCTGTTTATATTGGATTAGGCGGACGTACCTAGGCAGAAAACGTGACCAAATACATCAGAACGATCCCAGGCTCAGAACTGGGTTCTGTCACCAGGTCGACCCCCCCCCAGGTCGACCATAGTGTCGACCTGGTCCCTAGGAGGTCGACTATAGTATCGACCACCAGGTCGACCTGGTCCTGGGCGGGAAAATTTCCGCCCAGTCTGCGTTGGCGTTTGAATTCGAATTCGAATTTCGAGCTGTTTTCAGTTCTGAAAATTTCTGAAACTTCGGAGGGTCAAATCTCCCTCATACGGACTCCGTTTCTCGAAAACTCGGACTCGTTTCCAAGAAGAATTTCGAGATGAACGCAATGGCGCAACTCGTTTCCCTTGATTCTTATATTAAAAATTAATTATTCTATGATTTGTTACTTATACGTTCACAGAAAATACGGGGTGTTACATTCTCCCCTCCTTAAAGGATTTCGTCCCCGAAATCTTCAAGTTAAGAAGAATGTGTCCTACCATCCAGTCATCCATCTACTCAATCATCATCCACAAGCATCCATTTTCCTTAGAAAACTTCTAATGTTGTATGAACATATGCAAAAGTGTGTGTATATGTTCCTTATCTAATGCAAAGATCAGGTGGTCTACTGATTCGGTTGACCTCCTTAATGTGAATTATGTCAGTGCCATGAGTCCAACATGTATGCAATTTTCCTATTTGATACATATTATTTCTAAATGTGTGCGCAATCATTCATCCAAATGCAACATCCATGTGATGAGTCAACCATTTTGCATCCACAAAAATTGAAAATGCTCACACATCCATATGCAGTATGAGAGTGTTTTCGAGCCGATCTAGTGCCTAGTGTGTGTATATGCATCCACGAGCAACCACTAGCAACCACTTGCATCCACTTGCAACCATCAAACATAACATGTCTCAAACACATGTTCACACCCATTGGTTTCTACCTAAAGTTCGAAGATTCGATCGATAGGATACAGTCGAATGATGGAAGCGAGTACGGATAAAACAAAAACTTGATTCCCATTAGACATTGGTTGGGATAATAATTCCCCTAAGTATCGGTCCCGAAGACTGAAATCAACATCAGATTGATACCCAGAGGATTACCCTCTTTAGACAATGTTAAAACTGGAAATCTTAATCTTATCAGAAATATTTAGATACTTACAGACTATTGGTACAGATCAGATCACCAAATGATTCTTAGGAAACTAAGCATGATAAAACCCAGAATGTATGCGTCCTACTTGACACCTAACACAGATATCTCTCAAACCCCAATCTATCACAAGCAGATGAGTCATAACCCTTATGGGTTTGAGCTTACAGTGGAATCAGAAACAATACCAGTATTAAAGTGCAGAGTATCGGTTACAGAATCAAAATGCCAAAATCAGAAAGAGTTTCAACTCAACAATCAGATAAAGAAATTAAACCTCCCTCAGAAAGTTTTCCTAATTCTATCCTATCCACTAGCCTCGAGAGTGTTCGCCTGCCCTCCAGAAGTTGGTCCTGCCCTCTGCCCTTGCCCTGTTTTTCGGGCAGTCCCTAGTGAAGTGTCCCATCTCACCACAGTTGAAGCAAGTGCCCTTCCTTTTTCTGCAATCCTTGTTCAGATGAGTTGAGCTTCCACAAGTAAAGCACTTTTTCTCCTTCTTATCTTCAGACTTCTCAATCTTCTTTTGTGTTTCCTTTTTGGGCCATGCTTTCTTGTTCTGTGGTTCTTCCTTCTTTGCCTCTCCCTTGCCTTTGTCTTCCTCGTGCAGTAGTGCCATGTCCACCAAACTCTCGTAAGTCGCTCCCATGGGTACATGGGTCATGGCTAGACTGTGCAGTGGCTTGTTCAATCCTTTAACAAAACGGAGAGACTTTTTATGCTGAGTGTTGACTAAATCCAAAACCTAGCCAGTTGGTTGAACTGGTTGACATATTCCTTGACCGTCATACTTCCTTGCTTAAGAGATAAGAACTTTTCCAGTTGTAGACATCGTTCAGCTTACGAGAGGAATCTCGTCTCAAATCTTGTTCTGAAATCCATCCATGTTTCAACTGGCCTCTCGGTGTTAGTGACTTCCCACCAATAGGAAGCTTCGTCCTTGAGTAACCATACCGCCAATTGTACCTTCTGCCTATCGTCTACCTCGAAAATAACAAACAAATCTTCGGTCTCCTTCAGCCAGTTTCTTGATGCCACGAAGGATTCAGTTCCACAGAAGTCTTTTCCACCCATAGCCTTGAAGTCTCTACACGTCTTTGCGAAAGCATTTCCACGAGGAGGAGGAGGAGGAGGAGGAGGTGGTACCGCTGCCACTGGGGGAGGAATATCTGCTGGGCCTGTACCGTTGGCCCTAGCCTAAGTACCTCCTGAACCAGCCAGGTATTGGCACACCCTCTGGAAGGTTAAGATTCCCAGACATGCTGAAACGAAAGGGTTCAAAATGGAGAAATGAAAAGATAGATATATGGCTTTCGGGGATTATGTTTTTCAAAATAAGCTTTATTTTTGAAAATGTTTCCTTTCAAAACCTTTTTGAAAATAGTTTTCAAAATTTTTACCCAATCTGGTAACCTTCAGCTCTGATACCAGGTGTAACACCCCACCTCCGTTAAGGTCACTCACAAAGGGAATGCCTTAACTTTGATGGAGCGTTTTAGTAGACAGAACAGAAACTTACAAGACAGATAAAACAGTACTTGAAAAATTTATAGCACGGATTATGGTCATAGTTTACCATATAACATATGTCCTATTTTTAGTTAAACTTGCCTAGTACAAAAGATTCACATATAAATTATACCAAATATATCCATCGATTTCCATGCATGTCGTATATTCAAAAATACCCCACTTAAGTGTTATTCACATTTAACTGTTATCAAATCTTACTATAGATCTTTACACCTAAGTTATATTCTCCTTTTTATCTCAAGTCATGAATCGTTATATAAAAATATACTCAACAATCAAGATCTTTAAATTATATCTTCTCAAAATCAGATCTTAATGTTTAAATATGCGTTATATCCAATGTCTCAAGTCACATGTTAACATACAATGGTTCCCCTTTTTCCAATTCACAGAATATGCATAGATCTAAATCTAGTTTACAACATATGTCCTTTCAGTCATAGATTAGCCATGTCCAATTATGCCATCATTCATTATTTGTCCCAAAGTCTAGCGTTTGTGCGTTAATCTCTTATGAGATTTGGCGCAGGCTCGTGGTAGCCTGGCTATAGAACAGAGAAAGAAAGAGATACAGAACAAAATAGATCAGAACAGAACATACACAACCTCAAATTCAGATTTACAATCATGTCACAATTATAATTAAAGTTTATATCGGAAAATAACTGTACTTGCCTTTCGTGGTTTTAAGAAAGGATAATAAACTGTTGTTGATGCAGAAATGCTGGATTACTCTTCTCAAACTGTTGTTCTGGATTCTAAAACAAAGATAGTTGTAGTTGTTCTCTTTTAATTCTAGTCAGAATTGGAAGAAGGTGTACTAGCTCTAGTTTTGATTCCAGCAGAGTAGTGACGCCATTATTTTATTTATTTATAATATTTCAGAGGCAGCATAAGGAGAGAATGAAATGGTGCAAAGAGAATGAGGCTAGGAGGCTGTTTATATAGGATTAGGCGGATGAACCTAGGCAGAAAACGTGACCAAATACATCAGAATGATCCCAGGCTCAGAACTGGGTTCTGTCACCAGGTCGACCACCAGGTCGACCATAGTGTCGACATGGTCCCTGGGAGGTCGACTATAGTGGCGACTCCATGGTCGATCTGGTCCTAGGCGGGAAAATTCCCGCCCAGTCTGCGCTGGCGTTTGAATTCGAATTTCGAGTTGTTTTCAGTTCTGAAAATTTCTGAAACTTCGGAGGGTCGTATCTCCCTCATACGGACTCCGTTTCTCGAAAACTCGGACTCGTTTCCAAGAAGAATTTCGAGACGAACGCAATGGCGCAACCCATTTCCCTTGATTCTTATATTAAAAATTAATTATTCTCTGATTTGTTACTTATACGTTCACAGAAAATACGGGGTGTTACATAAATTAAGATAATACAATTTTATAACATGAATATATCTTTGTATCTCGTGGACAGTATTGAATCAAATAAACCACATCAAGATCATGGCAACGAGCTCGACATTTTGGGGTTTTCCTGAGGAGAATGGCGACAACAGGATTTACAGTTAAATTGTCAAATTTAACTGTAACCAAACCAATTCATTGATAAATCAAATCCAGGCGAGTTAAACTCACTCAGTTCTCCCCATTTATATTTTATATAAATTGGGTTTTTATTTTGTGTGCTCTGCTTGCCGATGATTGACTATTTGCAAGTTATATAATTATTGTTAATTGAACTGATGAAATTAAATCATAGTTTAATTTCAGTGAAATACCAAATCGTTTTTAACGATTGGTTCCAATAAAGGTATTTTGCCTTGTTGGTCACGTTTATAAAATAAACGTGTTTAATGGTTTGAATTGGTTGAATTGTTTTGTTTATTGATTGATGTTAAATGGTCGTTATTTATTATCATTATATATGAACTGATCCGATAGGGTGATTGATTTGGGTATTGGTTGTTGACTGAAATTTCAACATCTGTGTAGTTTAAACCAATGGGCGGTATTGGTTGAGTATCTGGCAACATATGACCTATAAAATCAATCGTTTTATAAATGTTGATTTACCGTCAGGAAAATCGACATGATGAGTTTATAGAATTTATTTTATAACGGGTGATAGATTTTAAAACATATGATTTTAAATAAAGGTTTATAAAAAGGGAAAATAAATAAATGTTTTATTTAAGATTTGATTTTTTTTATAAAGTCAACTCTGATGTTAATCAGATTTTTAAGTACGAGAGTGAGAAATAAATCGAATGGTATTGTTTAAATTTAATAAAAGGATTTTAAAAGGGAAATTTAATATTTATTAAATAAAGGAATTAACTATGAAAGTAGTTAACTACTAAAATAAATTATTATTTTAATAATTTAGAGAAAAACTTTTTAATTGAGATTCATTTAAAAAGTACTCAAAATTTTAGTGGAATCCAATTGAATGGTGAGAGGGAATTATAAATGGGTTTTATATTTAAAACCTGAATTTGTATAACAAGTTATAAAAAGGAATTTTAAGCGAAGATGATAGCTTAAAAAGGAAGTTACTTAATTATTTAAGTTAAGTGAAAAGAAACTTTGATCAAAAAGATTTATAATAGATCAGGGTTATGTAAATAAACTTTAAATGGGTAAAGGTGTTAAGTGTACATTTAAATTACTTAATAATGGATTAAGTGAATGGAAAGGGATTAAAATAAGATTTCAAAGCCAGAACTGTCAAATGGGTTTGAAAAGGGGTAGTAAAAGTGGATTTGGTAAAAGAAGTGGATCGTGAGATTTTGTAATCAAATTTGAATTTATAAAAATGAGTTTGGTTAGAGAAGCAGAGTTAAAAGTGATGTTTTAGAAATTAGTGAATTAAGAACGAATGGTGTATTCAAGAAAGAGATTTTCAAAAGGGAAGAAGGTTTATGAAACCATACTTTTGAATAAAATAGTTGAATGGAATTTGCGTTGAGATTAGATGAGATATTGGTTTTATATTACAACTCGTATTTAGCTTTAGATATGAACGTTGTTGATCAAGGTCTGAGTGGCAACTAAAATACCCCAACTTGAACGACATCAGGACTATCTAAGGATGATATTAGTTGTAATGGTAAAAGGGATTAGTGATAATTTATTTAGTGAAATGATAATGTAAGGGCTGGTTTTATCCAACAGGAACAAGCACGGGTTACTGTCAAGTAATAAATAAAGGATATTTCGTAATTTTGTTTACGAGTTGTTTTCGAAGGAAAGATATAGAGAATTGGATATGATACAGGATTTTACTAAGTATTAAAATGAATTTGTTTAAAAGTATAATCTTATGATAGATAAAGAAGCGAGGAATTATATTTAAAATATCAAGAGTTTTAAATTTACATTTGGTTTTAATTAAAAGGCCAAGTGGTGCTGAATACTGAACCAGTGAACTCATTGGGTTGTCATGATTGAAGCACTGTTTATTTTGATAGTTAAATCACCGACTATCAAATCTGTCCAATACGATTGTTGGTACGGGAAGACCGGGATCGAATGTATATTCGAAAACCATTCCGACCAACAAATACCTGAAGATATCAGAAGACGGTCGAGGTGGAGCATTGAAGACCGTGGATCTTCATAAGCGGAAGGACTGCTAATAATCTCTGGTCTGCAGCTAGAGATGTACTGTGGTTCCGTCGTGGTTGGAATCTACGGGTTACAAGGACTTCTCGCTACTGATCCATGGGGTGATTCCTATATTGGATGCAGTAGGAGTGTGCCTTCGGTTCATCCTGTCCTGGATGACTTGTATGGACGAATGTCTGACGGAGTATTTCCTTAAAACCACGTACATTGATTTTTACAAATATACCGAGTTGGTGGCGAAGAATGGCCCTTCTTTAAAACTCGTAGTATATTTGTGGACGTCAATTAGTGATTTGACGGATTTGACGATGTGGCATTCAAAGTGTATGATGACCAGATGTGTTCTAACCTCAAGCCTCATCAACCGCGAAATGACAAAAATCGGGCAGGTAGCATGGCTATGTGGGTCGCTCCCATTAGGGTGTATAATCACCTATCTAGAGAAATTCCTATTGTTTCTTTATTCTAATTCGATGTTGTCCCTTTTCGGGAAACAGTGGTTTGAGTCCAACCGTTGGTGATATACATTCGATACACTCAAGCGAAATGAGTGGTCGGTCATGTGTGGGCCAGGTTGCAAGACGTTCTTGTTGAACCCAATGTATTCGTCTCTAGAGATACACTATCGGCAGGTGGTCCCATACCTTGTCAAGGTCGGAATCCAATCTCCAATAAACGTCTGCGGTTTTGATTGTATACTATATATGTAGAGCGTGAGATGCAAGCGTTCTACTAGATTCTATTTACTTGTATTTAGACATTATTATAATATTAGACAAGATATTGGTTTCAAAAATGTTTTGGGTTATCGTAAGGTAAAAACCGTCCGTGTTTATTTGTGGATTTGGTCTTACGACTATCCTTTTCTTTGAAAGATTTTAACTTTAAAATCGGGTTGTGTGATACCCCTAATACTGTGCGAGTTTATCTCACTCTGGTTCACCAGACTGACCCGGTGTTTTGTAAATGCTCGGGTTAGCCCGGGGTGTACAGGTTCAGGTTATCGGATAATGTGAAGAGACGAGCTAGAAGAGTTCAGACGTGTGATATTATATAGCTATTATTCCGCTGTGTGTTGTATCTGAGGACAGGTTATTATAACTGTCCAGATGTTGATGTACTCTGATGATTGTAAGTATTTTAAAGCTCTCAGTAAAGATTTATTTCTATATTATATTTTGTTCCGCTGCGATGTGAGACTCTGTGTTATGTTGGTTCTTCTTCTTCTATTCTAATATTTCTATCTTTCTTATCTCACCCTCTAATTTCTTTCTAATAACGTCCAGTGTTTTCGGTGTTTGAAAGGTCGGCATGAGTTACGGTAAAGGTATTTATGTCGATTTTCGGGGCCGAAAACCGTTGGGTCGTTACAGCAACCTTTCAAATCTTATAAATAGGGGCTGATTTTGAATTTTTTCATCATTCTTCTTCTCCATCTTCATCGTCTTTCTCTACATTATAATTTCTTATTTTTATGATTTCTACATTTATACTCTGCCGAATTCAATTCTATTTGCATAAAACTTCTTCTCTTCTCGCTCTCTACTCATTACTCTCTGAATCAAAGTGCTATTGAAGAGTTATAAGGCTATTGTAATTGTTTTGGAAGTATTTGGGAAAAGGCGTGTCCTTGTAGCCTTAAAATCAAGGAAACGGAGCAGCATTAACCTTGTAGCCAGGAAATCAAGGGGAATATATTTGATCAGGCGTATTTGGAATCTATTTTAACCTTGTAGCTGTGAAATCAAGGGGTTTTTCTTGGATATTAATATTGTAATAAAACTCTACGCAATCCAATGTTGCGTGGGAGTAGATGTAGAGTAATCCGAACCAGTATAAAATTCTATGCGTTCTTTCCTTTTTGCATATTATTTCTGTTTATTTTTGTATTTGTATTTGAGTTTATGTATGTGATTATCTTTGTGGTGTGTGATTCATATTGTAGATCATGTAACTTTTGATTTTATTAAATTTCTCAAAAACACTATTCACCCCCTCCACCCTCTAGTGTTAGTTTTGCCTTAACGATCCATTCCGCAATCCTTAACAATTGGTATCAGAACAAGGTTTTTCAAAATGTTCATAATCTGATTTTTGAAAATATTAAATGGCAAATTTTGAACACTAGTTAAAATTAATGTATTGCATCCGTATTAGATGAGTCTGCATTCAATTTTATTGAAAACTCAAGTCATCATGATATGATTTCTTGAAAAGTTTAAATAAACATATCACAGAATCATCATGATGTTATTATCTCAAATTACAATTAGTTATTTTGAAAAGTCACTTGATTCTTTGAAAAGGTACGTTATTTTGCTGGAAAAGAAGTTATCTTTGATAAGTGTTGGCCAAAAGACACCAAGATGATCATTCATCAATCAAGAAAAGAAGAGTTTATGAAGAGATATGACTTTTGGGCTTATAGTAGTTAAAGTGTCCATACATTCAAAATTCAAATTCAAGAATATGATGCCAAGTTGGTTAAACTACTAAATCATCGATCTCATCATTAAATTCTGGAAGATGTAAATATGATTCAGATTCATCATCAAGCAATGAAGAGCTAGAAATCAGAAATTCATATATATGTTTCACAGGGATTCATAATTAAGAGAATGTCGAAGGATGGACCTAAAAACCGGGTACGCCTTAATTAACTTTTAAATTTTTTTTTTTGTTTAAATGGATGTTATGCAGTTAAAGCCCAGCTAAAGCCCCGCGAAATCCCCGTTATAGCCCGTAGCACTCTTCTACCGCTACGCTATTTCAGTTTAGCACCGATGAACAGTAGATCCTCTTCTAGCCCCGCTATATTCCGCCATGTCTGCTAAATCAAGACATTTTAGCTCCCACTTTAGCAGTATTAGTATATAGAGCATGATTTGACTAGTTCTCATCAAATAAAAATCAATATAGTTAGCGTAAAGAGCTAATTTTAAGGATTAATTGCCCAATATATGGTAGAAACTTATAATAGCCATCAAATATAGTGTGCATAACCATGATGCACTTTGGCTTTGTTACATAAGATTAATTAATACAAGTTTCTTCTGCATAGTTAATGTAAAAATGATAACTGATTAATTTTAAATGTCCAGCTTTACATCTAATGAACCTTTTTTTGTCTCCGCTATATCCTCGCTATTTCCCCGCTTTATCCCCGCTACACCTTTTTGCACCTCCACCGCGATAAAACCGCTAAGCGCTTTAACTACACATAATGGATGTTTTGTCTGCTTTACTTTGTTTTAATTTGAAATTTAAACTTTAAAATTCAAACTTGAAATTCAAAATTCAAAATTCAAAATTTGAATTTTGAATTTTGAAATTCAATACAATAATAATTAGTAAAATAATAAAATAAAATTTGATGTTTGTTAGGATTAGTATTAATTCAAGAAATCAGAAAACCTGAAATATAACTCGATAATTTAATCTAAACAACATGTCTTTTGAAATTTCTGCATGTATGTCGACATACATAGAAGGGCATGTCGACATATGTACCAATAAATTCAAAATTTGAGCTTTCAAACTTCCCTCCTTCCTTTCAATGAGAAAATGCCAGTTCAAATTCTAGTTATTAACTTTGTATGTCTACTTATTGTCTTATACCTTGTGACTATATATATATATATATATATATATATATATATATATATATATATTAAAAGAGTATAAATTAATAATATTATATAGACATGATAATATGATATACAAAATTAGTATAATTTTTTTAATATTATTATAAAATACAAATTTATGTTTTATATAGTTTAAACATGCATCGTTTAACTTATATATTATTCATATGATTTCATAATAATTTTGGGTTACATTATCACAAATACTATTTGTAATTTAATACTTATTTTGATTTCTTATTAAGATTTATAAAAGCTTAAATACTTAACCTAATATTTTGGTATAAATAATATATATATATATATATGATTTTATATCTTAAATGTGTAATTTAAATATATGAAGTTATATTTTTATAGTTTAATTTATATCCAGATTTCATAATTTTGTTATGACTATAGAATTCTTTTTAAAGTTTTAACATATAAATGGTTGCTTATCAAATTAATATATTTTGATTTCTAAAAGTTTAAATTTAAAATTTATTTGAGATTGATTCATATTTCATAATAAATTAAAATTTTAAGTCATTTTTAAAATTAGTTTATATATATACAATTATGAATATATGTTTATATAAAATAGTTTACTTTATATGATATAATTCTATATTGTCTTTAAAAAGACCTTCAGATTTCACTATATTAAAGAAGCACCCTACTAAGGTTATTAACTTCACATTTCTCATAGAATTATTCTAAAAAAATTATTATCTATTATCAATACCATAAACTTTCATCCTTATTATCCTTTAAATCTCTTTCATAAGTATCATTAACCTAAGTCTACATTACTATTATTACAAATCTTATTTCATATCATACATCATCTCAAATTAAAATCATTCACATCACAAGTTGCATTAAATATATCACTTTATATAGTTTTGCATATGACATACTGCATTATAACCAACACACTGCATTACATGTTAACTTTAATTCCATACATAACAAGTATACAATATGAGAAATTTTTATTTAATTAGTAACTAGTACGTTAGGCACATCCATTTGACGTATGCAAAGAATACTGAGACCAAATTTGTTAATAGTGAAATGACGCTCAAATAACTATAAACTCGTACACATACATCTATATATTCACAAAACACTTTCCAGTCTATGCAGTCTTTTGGTTTGTCTGGCTATCTACAATATAGTTTTCAGCAATCGCGGTGAATAGAATATGATGACATCCTAATCGTTGATGGAACTGTAAAATAAAGTAATTATATATGTTATTGATGGGTGAGAAGGGAGGCTAATAAATAAGTTTGTAAGTCTTAACAAAATTGGATAAAAATTAAGTAATCAAAATAGCATGATGATAGTATATAAAATTAGCAATGTTAAGTGTAAATTAATGGATTACATGTAAAACAAAACTTAGCTAAATATTTAAATTATCATTCTTTAATGAAATCATGGAAATAACATACCAAGTACAGCGGAAACATATTAAACTCTTACCGAGTTATATCCAACTTTCAACATTGATCAATTAGTAAGCAATAACTTCCAAATTTAATGCATCGGCATGTTTTGAAGTATTTTATCCAATATAGTCAAAATTTAAACGTCCAGTAAAGGACGCCATACTCATAAAGATCAACAGCATGCAACTATTATGATGGAGAGAAACCATCCAATTATTACACCCCTTCTTTTAGTTTTTTTTTTTTTTTTGGAGCTAAATCTTAATATACTGCCATTTGCATTATTAATTCTCAGCACTACCGCAAAACACTCGCATCAGGAAAGACTTCAAACAACAATACAATTGCAATTCCTAAATAACATTACATGAAGTCTTTAACAGACCACATTAAAAAGAACATCACATTGAACAAAACTAAGTAAAAAGTACCCACTTAATTTCCTGCAAAAGGAGTTTCGAGAATAGTTGCATGCTAGGCTTCTTGCACCTCCTTCTCGGTCTTCCTTCCCTTCTTATTCTTATCGTACACGCTCATAAACGTCCCTGACCGCGCCATACTTCCTCATACATTGCTCATACAGCTACCCATCAAACACCCTCTAGAAGTTCTTCTCGCTGAGTTCATAAACAGCAAAGGACATTGATATCCATGCTGCTGAATGAGCCACATTTCCATCTTCCTTGTAGCCTCCACTGCAGCCTGCATCAAATGCAGCGCATACCATATTCCTATATCCATAAACTTCTGCGCATAGCTCGTGCATGTCCCCTTGTCTTTTGTGTTGCTCAAACCCCAGTTTCGGGTTCACCATCCATTGTCTTCTAGAAACATTTTATAAAGATCGAACTAATAAAAGACAGTGCAAAATAAAATAAAAGGACGTTAATTTTATAGAAAAACTAGCATAATAATAAAATAAACAAATAGGATTAGAAATTGAAAAAAAAGGAAAAAAACTTATATGTTAACTTGGCCAAAAAAAGAAGTATAAAGACCTACTTTATAGTACTAAAGGGTGAATGCAGTTTGAGTAATATTTACAGGTTGATACAAACTCATGTAAAACTTAAAAAGTGCATAATGAAGAACATAAATAAACAAATCATAAATTCCTAGCCTAAAACCTAATAAAGTTGAGGAATTTGCAGAATTCTAACTGGATAAATACGCTTCAAGCTTGGAATCAATAACTCAAGGACTGACATAATAATCAATACTGCAAACATGATCTGAAATTGCTTCAAGCATTTGGTACCATTCTAATGTTTATGATAAAAGTGAACGTGGAATATGTACAATTCCTATTATCAAGATGCATTAATAATTTACAATAGAAATGAATGCACATCTGCGTGATAGAGACGTATTTAAAGAACTCAATAACAATATAAAGATAGCATACTACCTTGCATATTTTATAATTTCCTAAAAAGAATATAGAAAATCCTACATAGAAATCAGCATAACAAACAATGTGAAATTCACTTTGAGGAGGTACTACCTTGCATATTTTATAATTTCCTAAAAAGAATGTAGAAAATCCTAAATAGAAAATGGCATAACAAACAATATGAAATTTACTTTGAAGACGTACTAATAAACATTAAGCACGTTGCTGATTTAAGTATATCATTATTGTCATCATAATTGGAGTTGTCAATATAAAATTGTTGCGTTGTAAATCCACTGATTCCGGCCTTCTAAAACAAAAATTTGCTAGCAAGTTCTTCTTTTAACTTTGCCTTTCATCTCCACTATTTTTGCTTTCTATTCAATTGATAGTTGCTAATTCATGTGAACTTGACTTCTACAGTTTACTGACGCATCATTCGTCCAATGAACTGTTTAACTATCCCAATCTAGAGCAGTACTGATAATATGAAAATGAACAAAATAAGGTATGGATCAATTGCTTTAGCTTATTTCAGCAGTTAAGCGTTTATCCTTTTTAATACCTTATTACTTATAATAGATTACACATATTTATAACCATAAGTTGATTATATAGACCAATAAAAAGGAATGAAGTTTTAGAGTTACAATGTAAAAAAAATCGAAATATAGTCTTTGTCTTTAGAACAAAGTTGAAAGACTCTCTGAGAACATTCAACGGAAAAATAATACCAAGTATTTGAATAAGTGTCAAATTCCATAACCAATCACAACCATTTGGAGCCGAAACTTATAAATAGTGAAATTATAGAAATTTAGGATTAGAAAACTTACCCGATATCAATTTAGCATTGTTAGGAATAGAATTTCGTAATGAGTCAGAGTACAAAAATGGCACAATTAGGCGTGTAATGAAAATGGAACACCACTGTGAGCTTGCACTAAAATTACCTTTGTTAGTTCATACTTGATCAATTTTACAAGAGCAAGGACTCGATTTTCATGGACAAATAATAGAAGCTATGCAGAAAGTTCATTTTTACAGAATCTAACGTCACCATAAATTCAAGTTCAACAAAATATAAGAATAAGGAAATGAGATCATTACATGATTAAATTATAACTGAAAATTTCAAATCATCACCCCTGACAAATGGTAAATAAATGCCAATAAATAATTGATAAGTGACCTTTTATGCCAGCTAAATTGCATAAACCAAATTGAATTGTTGTTGTAAATTACTCATTTTTAAATTACTATCGAAACCTTGAGTAGTATAAAACCAAATTTTAGGGCATTAATTTCCTTAGACTTTATCGTTTCGTAGGAAATGATAAATGAGACAGCTAAAATCTAACAAAACGAAGATTCCAACATTTATGCAAGAAAAGCATGGCAAGTCTGTTATGATTTTCCGGAGAACAAACGGGCATTTCAATTTTTTAAAAGGAAATGAATGACAAAATATTTTGCAAGTAACTCATTTAGTTCGCGGCTATATGTTCATTAAAGCAAGGATCAGTTGACGTGCAACTAAAATTTTATAAAAAAAGAAATCTTTATCCAAACTGAAATCTGAATCAAAATGCAACATCAAAAGAGAAAAGTCTAAAAAAATTCGGTAAGATTGACTATACAGCCAAATACTTTTTATTTGCATCAAAGTTCTTACATAAAAACTAATTGTTGAGACCAAGAGGATTGGAAATTTACTATGATCCGGTTTCACTTAGAAACAGAACATTCAAACAGAAAAAACAGGTATTTTAATAATATTTTAGTTTTATAACATCAGGACGATAGTTTAGATCCATGTTTGCATTCATTTTCTCAAATATAGCCACTAAATTATAACTATGCCACAATATACAGTAGTGAATCTTTGTGCTTATTACATGTGCATTAAAGTTGTCAAAGCAATGATCCATTTTGCTAGTGTTTACATTTGTCATAGTTGTTAAATGGTTACTCCATATTTAATTACCTGCTAAATTTAGAAATGTTTAAGTATTAATACATCATTTTAGTGGTTTCAAATAATTAATATCATTTGTATGAAAAAATAAAATAACACAAATGAGTCAATGAATCTTCACATTATACAGGGGAGACTTATTAAGTTGAAATAATAAAGTTTCTTAATTAAATTCAAGCACTTGGACAATAATAAATAAATAGAAGAAGATGAATCTGCTTGCCATAAAAAGTGCATAATACGGAAAACTGTTAGCTTTATCTACATATGAGTAGTGAAACATCCTAGGGAAACGTAATATTAAAAATCCGAAAAACCACATAAAATTTAAAATTTGCAAAATGAGTTTATAAACAAATAAATCAATGGAAAATCAATGTACATAGAATGAATTGTAGGAAGAGAGAAGATGAAGAGCTACAAATGGTTGAAAATTTTATCTGAACGGCTGCAGTTCAACTTTTATCTTTTGATCTAAAGTTAATCTTAAGTTTACTCTTTTCAAAATTTATTTGTAATATATGAAGTCCAAGAAGATATGAAATGCTAATATTGAATGGAAAAATATAATACTTTAGCATTTTATTAAATTAGACACAGCAGTAAGGTATAAACATATTTCTATTAAAGGAACGGTGCGATAGAAATTTTAGCACTAAATACAACAAATATGGTATGTTTTTACCATGGCTAGTAATAAATATAAAACGGTCCATATCCTACATACTTGCTACAGTAGAATAATTGCTATCTCCTTTTGTATGGTATTAAGATAACTAATAATTATAGTAATAGCAAAAATAGTATAAAACAATGAATACAAAGGAACACATATTAAATTTCTAAGTAAATATATTTATGTAAAATTAATGAGAACCAATTACCTTCCGTAAGAAGATAGATATAAAAACCTGTAGTTCTTTTGATTAGGCTCTATAAGCATTGCATTAAACTTTTGAATCTAGATTTGTAGCAAAGAATGAATTATTAGGCATGCTACTGCTCATTGGAAAAATCAAGGGGAAAATATTAGCAGATATCATACAAAATAGTGCTTTCATGGAGTACAAATATTTTGTAATATGCTTCATGCACGGTAAATAAATTGAGTCATGCTTTAAAAACCTTATAGAATAATGCATAAGAGTCCAAATAAGAAAGGATTACACGTTAACACACAAATTAGAAGGTACATTAGGAATACTAACATAGAATATGCTTGTTTGAGTGCAAAAAATGTTGGAACTCTAAATATGAATATGTGGGATTATGTTGCTTTAAAATGGAAGAAAAATGAATCAGCACTTACAATTGATGAACATATTACCTCTAAAAACGAAGAAGATTACCCCTTTAAAATCTTATAAATGTCTCGTGTCATTGTCTCATGTACCTTAGGATTTCACATCTATCCATGACTTCAGAAAGAATTCTCATGTACCTCAGGACTTCACATTTATCCATGACTTCAGAGAGAATTGACTGCATTAAAAAACATACACAGTTAGTTTCTCCTAACCATGCATGAAAATACAGATATGTTAAAAATATGAACTTAGTACCAATTCCAAGTTTAAGGTTCAATAAATACACAGTACATAATATAAACCAAATATGCATAAAATAATATTCATGAATCAGTTTGTATCAAAAACTAAAATATGGCAAAAATACCACTCAACCTACTCGGTTTTCAAGCAGAACACATAAGTAACTCTGTAACTAAACACAAAAAGAATATTAAGTGAACTATTCCCTCCAAACTTAACAAATTACTCAAATAACGTAATCCACAACCCAAGTTTCATAAGCGAACATAATAAAACTTATAATTTATGCAACACGGCCAATAATCAAACACGATCAAACTTAAAATTGATCGCGCAAAAATTAACAAATTAAGCTACATGGTTGTAACAACCCTGATTTTTGGGGGTAATTTTAAAATTTATTTTAATGAATTTTAATGAGTTTAATATAATTATATTATTTATTTTAAATAATATGGATGATAAACTTATTTTATTTCAACAACGAACTTAAAAGTTATATGAATTCTATTCCGAGCCTGAAATGGCGCGGTAATTTCAGTTTTGAAATTCCAACTTTGAAAAATTATATAAAATAAAATATAAATCGGAATTGGACGAAACAAGAAATGCTAGGACCATATCGAAAATATCTTTCCAAAGAGTTTCAGAAATTAAGATTCCAGTTTATAAATTGTAAGTTATGAGAAAATTAAATTTTAAGAAAAACGCTATGGAATTTGTATATATAAGATTAAAGGCCCGAAACACAAAATTTTTGCTGAATAAGGAAATAGGACTCGAAACCACCTCCATTGGTTTCAGAATGTTGTTTGCATATAAAAATGACTATAAAGACTTATGTTTTTGAGTTTCGGAAAAAATTTCATTATTTTAATTATTTTTAATATTAAATATATACGCGCCAAAAATAGGATTTTTGCAAACGACCTCCAAATCCGACGAAACCAGTCTCTATGGATCAAGAATATTTAAATATAGTTAAAAAACCAAAATTCATAATTTTCGGAGTTAATCTGTGGACTGTATTAATTTTTAATTGGAAAACAGTCAATTTTCAGACTTTAAAAATTCATAATAAATTCATACGGACTCAGAAAATTACGAAATTAGGTTCTTTGGATTCGTAACATCAAATATTATTTATGTTTAAAGTTTCATTAATTTCGGAATTAGTATGTGAACGTAGAAATTTTTAAACGGTCAAAAATGCAAGGAATTGGATAAATAAACAAGTAAAAAGTATTGGGCCCAAGCTAAAATACAACCCAACCTATTTAATACATTTTTCTCAGCCTTTAGCAACCCTAATTCATTTCTCTAAACATAACAGCAGCCTACACCTTCATCTCTCAACAATGGTGTCTTCTTCCTCCACTCAAAAAAAAAATAAAAAATAAATAAATATGATTTTTCCCAATCCTCACCAAAACATATCAAATTATATATCAAAATGAAGGTATCGACGATACGAAGCTACTGGTGTCGTCGGTTTCATCAAACATCGCACGGATTTGACGAAAACTTCAATTAAACGTTTCAGAATTCGAAATTCAGAAGCCAAAACAAGGTGAAAACTCCTATTTACCGAATTTATTTGAAATTAATTATTTTCGTGATTCGAATGATATTATCTCTGATCCGCAATTAAATGTAGTTATTATTTCCAGATCTGTTTTTAAAGATCTAATTATACGTGCTGTTATTCTCTTTCAATATTATTATTATACGCGCTGTTATTCTCTTTCACGCGTTGTTATTCTCTCTCAATATTGTTATTATACGCGCTGTTATTCTCTTTCAATATTGTTTACATTTTTAATACAAATTAAAAAGCGATATTTTGGACATGGAACTTTATGGTCATTTTTTTTTATAGAATTAGAAGATAAGGTTTTGACACAGAATATTGTTTTCATTGTTAATAGAATTAAAAGATGAGATTTTGTTTTAAAAATTAATCAAATGTTTAATTAATTATTGATTAATCAAAGTTCAATTGGATTTATGATTATGATCATATTTGCGATGTCTTGTGCTTGGATTTTGTTGTTGTATGTATTGTGATATTTGGGATATCAATGATTGTGTAGATCTATGTCATTCAATAAAAATTCGTATTTGTTTAGATCTATAAACACCGTTTAAATTAGGTATTGTTTATTTCAAAAAGATCCAATATTTTTAATATTGATTGTTTACATAAAATTGTTTTAATGAAAAAGATTCAATTTTTAATATTGATAGTTTACATAAGATTGTTTTCATTATAAAGATTCAACTTTTTATTATGTATTAATTTGAATTATGTTATTAATGTCGATATCAAAATTTAGAATATTGTTACATTTAGCATTGTAGAAATTTATATCATATGTTGACACCAAAGTTATATGTCATCACATGTATTGATAGGAGTAGTTGACATCATTATGGACACCAAAACATTATTCAATATCACATGTAGCAACTCGAATATGACATGGAAAATGAAAACATAACATATTTGTCAAAATGCATTAATTAGAATGAAAACGTGTCTTATTTGTTAAAATGCATTAATTAGAATGAAAACGTGTCTTATTTGTTAAAATGCGTTAATTTGATTAAAACATGTCAATTGTGTTAGGATGTTTTAATTAGATTAAAACATGTCATGTCATTTCTGTTAGGATGTATTAATGGGATTAAGATATGTCATTTTTGTTAAATTAGAATTGACATAACAAACGTATTGTTTTTGTTAAAGTAGAATCGTTAAAATAAAAGTGTCTGTTTATTTATCTTGTTAGAATAGAATTGTCCAAAATAAAAATATCATTTATTAGTTTTATTTTAATCGAACCAATGTGAGAACTCTTTCCTCACTCATTGTTAATGTTCAGTAATTATTTATTTTTATAAATAAATATATTTTAACGCATGAGATGATTTGTTTGTGATTTAATTCCATATTATGCATGTTTGGTTATGAATGGATGTTTGGATTGCTATGAAAAGTTTGAAATTTGGAATATTGTAACTTAGGGATTAATTTAATATTTCTTATGGTAATTCCAATTATATTACACTGCCACATATGGGTTACCTGACTCATATGTGTTGATTGGGTTGATATTTTCACACGTCACTCAAAAGCACATTTAATATATTATACATTGAATGTTGTATGAATATGATATGTTGGTTGTTCGATTGCTATTGTGTAATTTGAATGTCATTGAATGTTGTACTGGACTGTCATTGAATGTCATTGAATATTGAACATTGTTTGGAACCCCATTATTTAATTGTATTGAGTCGGTCTCATTCCAAAAAAAAAAAAAAAAAAGGAAGGTTTGAAAACTTTCAAAATGGTTTTTCCATTGAAGATTAATTTTGATTTTTATGATAACATTTAATGCAATTTAATGTAAATTAAGCCGTTAGGGTAATTTGCGGTATTTTTACGTTCATGGTTATTACCATGAATTTCATTGATTATATATTAATCAATTAAGTTTTGAAATTTGAAAATTATCAATTTTACATTTATTTTAATATAATTAAATAAATAGATTCTGCTTGACCCGAGGTTAGATTGAGTTGTGGTATAAGACTGCCCGGACCCGCCCGGCATATCCAGCAACCGCAACAATACATATCTAATGTGAGAGGTTAATGCAGAATTAATTAAGAAATTAATATAGGAAGTTTTGAAATTCAAAAGGTAACATTTTGGAAATGTAATAATTAATGCAGAATTAATTAATTAATGTTGGAGATTTGAAATTCAAAATATATATTTTGGAAAAGTTAATATTTCCTTTAATAGTATAAACATAAATGCAGCATTAATGAATGATAAATGCTGAAAGTTAAATTTCAAAAGTTAATGTTTTTGAAAATAAAAGTAAACCTTTTATTTAGGTATGACATTAAATATGTTTTAATAATAAAAGTAAATCTTTTACTAAAATTCATGGCATTGAAGATATTTTGTTAATAAAAGTTATTTTTTTTTATTAAGAACGTGAGAGATATTTTGATAATAAGGGTTATTCTTTTTATTAAGAATGATGAAATATTAATTATTAATTAATATTTAAGAATTGAATTTCAAAAAGAGGTATTTATTGAGAATAAATACAATATTAATGATTGATTAACATTAAGGAGTAATTAATATTATTTTGAATATTATAAATGAAATATTAATTATGAATTAATATTAAAGATTGAATCTCAAAAGTATTTCTTTTGACAACTTTATTTTGAATATGGTAAGAATGAATGTCGAATTAAATGATACTTTTTGATTTACATATGAACCTTGTTTCAGTGTAGTAAATTATATTTTGAACGACATGTCAATACATTGAAAATGGATTAACGTTTAGAAACTTTTTTCAATAAAGTTTATTATTGTTTATGTAAAAACATTAAAGAAAATAATGTATTACTTAAAATGACATAGTTATTTATTCATATAAACATGACTTTGGGTTTAATTATGCGGAAAATAAAAGTTAGTCTTTTATTTAAAAAAAAAACGTGGAAAATAAAAGAGACTCTTTTATTAGAGAATGAACGTGCAATGTAAATTATTCTTTTATTGAGAATGAATGTGCAATGTAAATTATTCTTTTATTAAGAATGAACGTGCAATGTAAATTATTCTTTTATTGAGAATGAACGTGCAATGTAAATTATTCTTTTATTGAGAATGAACGTGCAATGTAAATTATTCTTTTATTAAGAATGAACGTGCAATGTAAATTATTCTTTTATTGAGAATGAACGTGCAATGTAAATTATTCTTTTATTGAGAATGAACGTGCAATGTAAATTATTCTTTTATTAGAGAATGAACGTGCAATGTAAATTATTCTTTTATTGAGAATGAACGTGCAATGTAAATTATTCTTTTATTGAGAATGAACGTGCAATGTAAATTATTCTTTTATTAAGAATGAACGTGCAATGTAAATTATTCTTTTATTAGAGAATGAACGTGCAATGTAAATTATTCTTTTATTAAGAATGAACGTGCAATGTAAATTATTCTTTTATTAAGAATGAACGTGCAATGTAAATTATTCTTTTAATAAGAATGAACGTGTAATGTAAAGTATATCTTTTATTTTATGAAATGAATAATAAGACGATAATAAAAGTTCATTCTTTTATTAAGTATAAGATGTGATTTTCATTTAATAACTGAATTTATTAAAATGCACGAAATTGTTAAGGGTCAAGAACAATATATTGAAAATGAAATTTGAATCCAGGATCCATTAATCTTTTAAGGGAATATTTCCAAAAATGAGGTTTCCTAATTTAATGTATTAAATTAGAATTTAATGGAGATTTAATAAAGGAGGAGTTTCTTAATTCAGAGTTGTAAATTTGAATTAATGATTTCCTAAAGTGAATTAAATCATTAAGTAATGATTTATGAAAGAAGTAAGTTTAAATGTGATTTAAATAAATCTTTAATTAGATTTAAACAAAAATAAATTAACATCCTTGATTTGGAATGAGACGTTGTTTGTGTTACTTTAACACACGTTTTTTTAAATTGCGCGAATTATTCGGAAAGACCGGGTTCAACCCATTCCGAATAAATTCATACGATGATTGAAGATCGACGATGAAGACGGTTATTGAAGAACGGGAAATTTCCATATTGAATGAATGATTATTGATATCTTGATTGGACCGTACACCCAAGATGAGGGAAAGTTGGTGATCATTCAGACGTATTTGGGAATTCTACCGGATATAGTTTCGTTCAGACCCAGAACGGACTAGTAAATGGATTGCGTGTCTGACATGGTATTCCTTTATATTGTACTTGTTGATCTCTGTTTTACGTATAACTGTGTGGTGGTGGAGAATTTATTCTTCGCTTAACACCCGGTTATATATTGGTAGATGATCAATGATATGGTATGGTCTGACAATGTGGGACGCCAAGATGCATTGATCAAGGCTTTTGTTGAAAAGCAGGCCTTGTGGGTATAACGTAACTTCACGAACCTCACACCCCGGTATGAGTCAAAAACGGGAGAAGGGAACGCAGGGAGTGCACACGTTATCTTTCTAGCTAGAGTGATGTCAGGGACCTACCAGCGCTGACAGTTTACTCATTGTGGATATTGGATTTTGAGGCGCCTCGTTATTTTTATAGGTCGTTGGTGGTCACACTATAGGTCCAAAGGGACCGGGAAACGTGTGTTCAGGCATAACTAATCCACTGCCCATAGGCGGGGACCGGCCCTGCAGCTATCCAAGGGTTCACTGCGGGGAATCCTGAGGTATCCGCTAGAGTGCCTCGAATCGGTAAGGAGCTCCTCCCTAGCCTTGACTCATGATGGAATTCAAATCTCCGATACGACCATTGCGGTTTTGATTGTATAACTAGTATGGCGACATGATATATGGTACCCATGCCGTCTAGGATTGATACATTTATTTTGAATTGCTTTTAAAACATATACACACTAATAATAATATCGGTTTAACGTATTTATCATCTTTTGATCATTATAAGGTAAAACCCTATCCTCTGGTGTGCGTTGCATTGTGTGATGGGACCTGGGTCTTATAATGGTTTCATTTTTCCAAAAATCATTGCGTTGTTTAACGATTTACTTTAATTTATGCACCGACAATCCATTGGAATAAAACCCGTTCCGCATTAGCGGCGTGGTCCTTGGATTTGTCTTATTAGCTAAATTAGTTTTGAGTTCTCATACCAGTCCCATGACTGACCTGGAGTTTATTGTTTTAACCTAAACTCTGGGTGCCCATATTTTTCCACACGGGCAGCTAGTAGTTTTGGTTTTGCAGATATTATATTCACAGGATCCTGGTCTACAGCTGAAGCGATATTCGGAAAGCTCTGTATCCGTGTATCTCTTTTAGTTGTAATTTTGTATTATTTTTCCGCTGCTATTTAAATGTAATTAAAATCTCTGATATTGTATTTATCAAATGTAAAGTATTCATTTGTATTCTGGAATATTCTTGTACTCTGATGTAATTGTTGTAATAGCAATGAAAATGTTCTGTTGTTCTGTGTTCTGATGAGTATTGTTCTCAAAGCAATCCGGGTTTTCCTTTACGGGGAAGTTTGGGTCGTCACATTTGGTATCAGAGCTTTGGTTTACAGAGCTCGAGAACAAGACACATTAGAACCGAACGAAAGAATTCATCAGAGATCGGATTAGTAATACCCTATAAGGATAACTCGTCAGAGATAGGATCAGCAGTATCCTAGGATGAGTTTAAAGAGTTCTTTTTATAAAAATATAATAAAAACACAAAAATAGGTTTTGAAAATTTTAAATTATTAAGCCTATTTGAATATTATATTTTAATGTATTTTGGACTATCAGGTATTAGTAGATTTTGCATACACGCCTTGCAAACGTGTATACGGAATCTCGATATACTGGGTAGATATAGGAATCACACTCTAGTAGCCCGGAATGATTCTGATGATGAGCATGACATCATCAGTATTTATGTTCGAGTTGTGAAAGTGGGATTTCTATATATATTTCCACATTTACAAGTATGAGAACTCAAACCTTAGGATTTGTTGTGACTTAGCACCAAACACAAGATTTTTGTATATATTTACATATATAAAGTTATGCATTTATAATTTAATCACTCAATTGATTGATGGATGTGTTGTTTGGTTGTTTGTTGATGTATTAATAATATTGGAATATGAAACCAAAGTAGAATGAATTATAAGTTAAGACAAATCAAACAATAATATTGGAATGAATGTAAAATTTGTTTGGAATTGCATACGCGTATATATATGTACTGAGCAGGTCAAGCAAGGAGGCTAGAAGCAGAGGAATAAAATAATTTGCCCGACCAATAGGTACACATTTACTTTGTTGTTTGGGTTTTTGATTTTATTAGCCGTTGGCTAGCCGTTGCTTGGCTTTTTCTTTCTTCTCTCCTCTCTTTCTCTTTTTCCTTTTTGTTTTATGAGAGCCTTTCATGCCAATTTCATTCTTACGATACTCTCCGTACAAAGGAGGTTGTGGCGAAATTTTTCAAAGATTTAGAGTGTTAGCCAAATTTTTTTGGAAAATTAGGAAAAATTTATTAATTGAAAAATTGGGGACTTAAGCTGTAACAAAAATAATGAGAGATGGGTTGGATTATTAAAATAATTCTAGCTTCGTGCCTTTTCGAGGACGAAAAGTTTTTAAGGGGGGGATATTGTAACAACCCTGATTTTTGGGGGTAATTTTAAAATTTATTTTAATGAATTTTAATGAGTTTAATATAATTATATTATTTATTTTAAATAATATGGATGATAAACTTATTTTATTTCAACAACGAACTTAAAAGTTATATGAATTCTATTCCGAGCCTGAAATGGCGCGGTAATTTCAGTTTTGAAATTCCAACTTTGAAAAATTATATAAAATAAAATATAAATCGGAATTGGACGAAACAAGAAACGCTAGGACCATATCGAAAATATCTTTCCAAAGAGTTTCAGAAATTAAGATTCCAGTTTATAAATTGTAAGTTATGAGAAAATTAAATTTTAAGAAAAACGCTATGGAATTTGTATATATAAGATTAAAGGCCCGAAACACAAAATTTTTGCTGAATAAGGAAATAGGACTCGAAACCACCTCCATTGGTTTCAGAATGTTGTTTACATATAAAAATGACTATAAAGACTTATGTTTTTGAGTTTCGGAAAAAATTTCATTATTTTAATTATTTTTAATATTAAATATATACGCGCCAAATATAGGATTTTTGCAAACAACCTCCAAATCCGACGAAACCAGTCTCTATGGATCAAGAATATTTAAATATAGTTAAAAAACCAAAATTCATAATTTTCGGAGTTAATCTGTGGACTGTATTAATTTTTAATTGGAAAACAGTCAATTTTCAGACTTTAAAAATTCATAATAAATTCATACGGACTCAGAAAATTACGAAATTAGGTTCTTTGGATTCGTAACATCAAATATTATTTATGTTTAAAGTTTCATTAATTTCGGAATTAGTATGTGAACGTAGAAATTTTTAAACGGTCAAAAATGCAAGGAATTGGATAAATAAACAAGTAAAAAGTATTGGGCCCAAGCTAAATTACAACCCAACCTATTTAATACATTTTTCTCAGCCTTTAGCAACCCTAATTCATTTCTCTAAACATAACAGCAGCCTACACCTTCATCTCTCAACAATGGTGTCTTCTTCCTCCACTCAAAAAAAAAAAAAAAAAAAAATATATGATTTTTCCCAATCCTCACCAAAACATATCAAATTATATATCAAAATGAAGGTATCGACGATACGAAGCTACTGGTGTCGTCGGTTTCATCAAACATCGCACGGATTTGACGAAAACTTCAATTAAACGTTTCAGAATTCGAAATTCAGAAGCCAAAACAAGGTGAAAACTCCTATTTACCGAATTTATTTGAAATTAATTATTTTCGTGATTCGAATGATATTATCTCTGATCCGCAATTAAATGTAGTTATTATTTCCAGATCTGTTTTTAAAGATCTAATTATACGTGTTGTTATTCTCTTTCAATATTATTATTATACGCGCTGTTATTCTCTTTCACGCGCTGTTATTCTCTCACAATATTGTTATTATACGCGCTGTTATTCTCTTTCAATATTGTTTACATTTTTAATACAAATTAAAAAGCGATATTTTGGACATGGAACTTTATAGTCATTTTTTTTTATAGAATTAGAAGATAAGGTTTTGACACAGAATATTGTTTTCATTGTTAATAGAATTAAAAGATGAGATTTTGTTTTAAAAATTAATCAAATGTTTAATTAATTATTGATTAATCAAAGTTCAATTGGATTTATGATTATGATCATATTTGCGATGTCTTGTGCTTGGATTTTGTTGTTGTATGTATTGTGATATTTGGGATATCAATGATTGTGTAGATCTATGTCATTCAATAAAAATTCGTATTTGTTTAGATCTATAAACACCGTTTAAATTAGGTATTGTTTATTTCAAAAAGATCCAATATTTTTAATATTGATTGTTTACATAAAATTGTTTTAATGAAAAAGATTCAATTTTTAATATTGATAGTTTACATAAGATTGTTTTCATTATAAAGATTCAACTTTTTATTATGTATTAATTTGAATTATGTTATTAATGTCGATATCAAAATTTAGAATATTGTTACATTTAGCATTGTAGAAATTTATATCATATGTTGACACCAAAGTTATATGTCATCACATGTATTGATAGGAGTAGTTGACATCATTATGGACACCAAAACATTATTCAATATCACATGTAGCAACTCGAATATGACATGGAAAATGAAAACATAACATATTTGTCAAAATGCATTAATTAGAATGAAAACGTGTCTTATTTGTTAAAATGCATTAATTAGAATGAAAACGTGTCTTATTTGTTAAAATGCGTTAATTTGATTAAAACATGTCAATTGTGTTAGGATGTTTTAATTAGATTAAAACATGTCATGTCATTTCTGTTAGGATGTATTAATGGGATTAAGATATGTCATTTTTGTTAAATTAGAATTGACATAACAAACGTATTGTTTTTGTTAAAGTAGAATCGTTAAAATAAAAGTGTCTGTTTATTTATCTTGTTAGAATAGAATTGTCCAAAATAAAAATATCATTTATTAGTTTTATTTTAATCGAACCAATGTGAGAACTCTTTCCTCACTCATTGTTAATGTTCAGTAATTATTTATTTTTATAAATAAATATATTTTAATGCATGAGATGATTTGTTTGTGATTTAATTCCATATTATGCATGTTTGGTTATGAATGGATGTTTGGATTGCTATGAAAAGTTTGAAATTTGGAATATTGTAACTTAGGGATTAATTTAATATTTCTTATGGTAATTCCAATTATATTACAATGCCACATATAGGTTACCTGACTCATATGTGTTGATTGGGTTGATATTTTCACACGTCACTCAAAAGCACATTTAATATATTATACATTGAATGTTGTATGAATATGATATGTTGGTTGTTCGATTGCTATTGTGTAATTTGAATGTCATTGAATGTTGTACTGGACTGTCATTGAATGTCATTGAATATTGAACATTGTTTGGAACCCCATTATTTAATTGTATTGAGTCGGTCTCATTCCAAAAAAAAAAAAGGAAGGTTTGAAAACTTTCAAAATGGTTTTTCCATTGAAGATTAATTTTGATTTTTATGATAACATTTAATGCAATTTAATGTAAATTAAGCCGTTAGGGTAATTTGCGGTATTTTTACGTTCGTGGTTATTACCATGAATTTCATTGATTATATATTAATCAATTAAGTTTTGAAATTTGAAAATTATCAATTTTACATTTATTTTAATATAATTAAATAAATAGATTCTGCTTGACCCGAGGTTAGATTGAGTTGTGGTATAAGACTGCCCGGACCCGCCCGGCATATCCAGCAACCGCAACAATACATATCTAATGTGAGAGGTTAATGCAGAATTAATTAAGAAATTAATATAGGAAGTTTTGAAATTCAAAAGGTAACATTTTGGAAATGTAATAATTAATGCAGAATTAATTAATTAATGTTGGAGATTTGAAATTCAAAATATATATTTTGGAAAAGTTAATATTTCCTTTAATAGTATAAACATAAATGCAGCATTAATGAATGATAAATGCTGAAAGTTAAATTTCAAAAGTTAATGTTTTTGAAAATAAAAGTAAACCTTTTATTTAGGTATGACATTAAATATGTTTTAATAATAAAAGTAAATCTTTTATTAAAATTCATGGCATTGAAGATATTTTGTTAATAAAAGTTATTTTTTTTATTAAGAACGTGAGAGATATTTTGATAATAAGGGTTATTCTTTTTATTAAGAATGATGAAATATTAATTATTAATTAATATTTAAGAATTGAATTTCAAAAAGAGGTATTTATTGAGAATAAATACAATATTAATGATTGATTAACATTAAGGAGTAATTAATATTATTTTGAATATTATAAATGAAATATTAATTATGAATTAATATTAAAGATTGAATCTCAAAAGTATTTCTTTTGACAACTTTATTTTGAATATGGTAAGAATGAATGTCGAATTAAATGATACTTTTTGATTTACATATGAACCTTGTTTCAGTGTAGTAAATTATATTTTGAACGACATGTCAATACATTGAAAATGGATTAACGTTTAGAAACTTTTTTTAATAAAGTTTATTATTGTTTATGTAAAAACATTAAAGAAAATAATGTATTACTTAAAATGACATAGTTATTTATTCATATAAACATGACTTTGGGTTTAATTATGCGGAAAATAAAAGTTAGTCTTTTATTAAAAAAAAAACGTGGAAAATAAAAGAGACTCTTTTATTAGAGAATGAACGTGCAATGTAAATTATTCTTTTATTGAGAATGAACGTGCAATGTAAATTATTCTTTTATTAAGAATGAACGTGCAATGTAAATTATTCTTTTATTGAGAATGAACGTGCAATGTAAATTATTCTTTTATTGAGAATGAACGTGCAATGTAAATTATTCTTTTATTAAGAATGAACGTGCAATGTAAATTATTCTTTATTGAGAATGAACGTGCAATGTAAATTATTCTTTTATTGAGAATGAACGTGCAATGTAAATTATTCTTTTATTAGAGAATGAACGTGCAATGTAAATTATTCTTTTATTGAGAATGAACGTGCAATGTAAATTATTCTTTTATTGAGAATGAACGTGCAATGTAAATTATTCTTTTATTAAGAATGAACGTGCAATGTAAATTATTCTTTTATTAGAGAATGAACGTGCAATGTAAATTATTCTTTTATTAAGAATGAACGTGCAATGTAAATTATTCTTTTATTAAGAATGAACGTGCAATGTAAATTATTCTTTTAATAAGAATGAACGTGTAATGTAAAGTATATCTTTTATTTTATGAAATGAATAATAAGACGATAATAAAAGTTCATTCTTTTATTAAGTATAAGATGTGATTTTCATTTAATAACTGAATTTATTAAAATGCACGAAATTGTTAAGGGTCAAGAACAATATATTGAAAATGAAATTTGAATCCAGGATCCATTAATCTTTTAAGGGAATATTTCCAAAAATGAGGTTTCCTAATTTAATGTATTAAATTAGAATTTAATGGAGATTTAATAAAGGAGGAGTTTCTTAATTCAGAGTTGTAAATTTGAATTAATGATTTCCTAAAGTGAATTAAATCATTAAGTAATGATTTATGAAAGAAGTAAGTTTAAATGTGATTTAAATAAATCTTTAATTAGATTTAAACAAAAATAAATTAACATCCTTGATTTGGAATGAGACGTTGTTTGTGTTACTTTAACACACGTTTTTTTAAATTGCGCGAATTATTCGGAAAGACCGGGTTCAACCCATTCCGAATAAATTCATACGATGATTGAAGATCGACGATGAAGACGGTTATTGAAGAACGGGAAATTTCCATATTGAATGAATGATTATTGATATCTTGATTGGACCGTACACCCAAGATGAGGGAAAGTTGGTGATCATTCAGACGTATTTGGGAATTCTACCGGATATAGTTTCGTTCAGACCCAGAACGGACTAGTAAATGGATTGCGTGTCTGACATGGTATTCCTTTATATTATACTTGTTGATCTCTGTTTTACGTATAACTGTGTGGTGGTGGAGAATTTATTCTTCGCTTAACACCCGGTTATATATTGGTAGATGATCAATGATATGGTATGGTCTGACAATGTGGGACGCCAAGATGCATTGATCAAGGCTTTTGTTGAAAAGCAGGCCTTGTGGGTATAACGTAACTTCACGAACCTCACACCCCGGTATGAGTCAAAAACGGGAGAAGGGAACGCAGGGAGTGCACACGTTATCTTTCTAGCTAGAGTGATGTCAGGGACCTACCAGCGCTGACAGTTTACTCATTGTGGATATTGGATTTTGAGGCGCCTCGTTATTTTTATAGGCCGTTGGTGGTCACACTATAGGTCCAAAGGGACCGGGAAACGTGTGTTCAGGCATAACTAATCCACTGCCCATAGGCGGGGACCGGCCCTGCAGCTATCCAAGGGTTCACTGCGGGGAATCCTGAGGTATCCGCTAGAGTGCCTCGAATCGGTAAGGAGCTCCTCCCTAGCCTTGACTCATGATGGAATTCAAATCTCCGATACGACCATTGCGGTTTTGATTGTATAACTAGTATGGCGACATGATATATGGTACCCATGCCGTCTAGGATTGATACATTTATTTTGAATTGCTTTTAAAACATACACACACTAATAATAATATCGGTTTAACGTATTTATCATCTTTTGATCATTATAAGGTAAAACCCTATCCTCTGGTGTGCGTTGCATTGTGTGATGGGACCTGGGTCTTATAATGGTTTCATTTTTCCAAAAATCATTGCGTTGTTTAACGATTTACTTTAATTTATGCACCGACAATCCATTGGAATAAAACCCGTTCCGCATTAGCGGCGTGGTCCTTGGATTTGTCTTATTAGCTAAATTAGTTTTGAGTTCTCATACCAGTCCCATGACTGACCTGGAGTTTATTGTTTTAACCTAAACTCTGGGTGCCCATATTTTTCCACACGGGCAGCTAGTAGTTTTGGTTTTGCAGATATTATATTCACAGGATCCTGGTCTACAGCTGAAGCGATATTCGGAAAGCTCTGTATCCGTGTATCTCTTTTAGTTGTAATTTTGTATTATTTTTCCGCTGCTATTTAAATGTAATTAAAATCTCTGATATTGTATTTATCAAATGTAAAGTATTCATTTGTATTCTGGAATATTCTTGTACTCTGATGTAATTGTTGTAATAGCAATGAAAATGTTCTGTTGTTCTGTGTTCTGATGAGTATTGTTCTCAAAGAAATCCGGGTTTTCCTTTACGGGGAAGTTTGGGTCGTCACAATGGAAATTGAAAATTGAAGTGTGCCCCAGAGGAATTCAATCTTATGCCCAAAAAAGGAATCTGCTAAGAAGAAAAGGTCGAAACTAAAAAGAGGAACACTCAAAATCAAAATAAAAGGATCAAAATTTATACAAACTTGAAGAAGACATTTTGGATTAGAGAAAATTAGTACGGCTTGAATAATAAAGATTGGATGATGTAGAATTCATAATCGAAAGATAAATTTAATAGTTCTTTCTAATCGATTGGTAAGAAGATGAGGAACTGGCGTTTACAAACCTATAGTCGGCTTCTAATGGGTTGATAATTGAATGTTGTAGGTCCCACAACTAGAAGATGAAAATTTGCAAATCCCAAATCGTTTGATAGGAATACGAAGAAGTGACATTTGTGTTTATGGTCGTGGGTGAAAACGTGGAAATGTCGATAACCTTCCGCTTTGAAAATGACCGAAATAGCGGGGAAGGCTAGAATAAGTGGCCTAAGGATTTGACATTTATGCCCTCATGTCCATGCTGCTGCGAATGAGGATAATTTGGTCATTTCAAAAGCTTCATTTGTAGGTATTCCTATTATATATAGAAGATATAGGATTATTAATCAAATACATAACATATTTACTCTACCTTGATTAACTTGATTGACTTGTTTGGCTTGGTTGAATTGATTGAATTGATTGGATTGATTGACTTGTTTGATTTATTTGACTTGAATAACTTGATTGACTTACTTAACATGGTTAAATTTCATTAGTGGTTGATGGTTTGTTAGAAAAGCACTTATGCATTGTAGTCGATATAAGCTTTATAGGGTTTTAGGATAACTAGAAATGACAAGAAATGTTCGACTTTTTTTTTGGGTGTTTTGTGGCAACAAAACTTAAATTGGTTGATTATTTGGATTAAAATGCTTGACTTCTATTAATTTAAGTTTTATCATAGGTTTTAGGATATCTTATCATAATTATTTCTTAGTCTAGATTAAAGTCTTATATAGTTTTTTAGGGGAATTAAAGTTTAGGCTAGGTTTAGACATGTATTAGATTAAGGGGAAGTTTTATAGTTTCTAGGATTAGTCGAAGTTTCAAAGTGTTTTTAAAATGACACATATTTTTGCTTTGGTTAATTTAATTCAAATTGTTTGGATTGATTATTTGAATTGCTTGTTTGAATTGTCTTGCTTGTTTGAATTGATTATAAATATTGATTGGTTTGCTTAGTTTATTATCCTTCTATTTATTTTACTAGACTATTATAGTCATGATTTTAGAGGGAGTTATAATCTTTTAGGATTAGAATCAAAATCAAGGATAGTTATTGTAACGACCCGACTTTTTGCCCGGTTTTCGCCGGTAAATAAACCAGCTTAAACCGTTCATAAAGACGGATTATTAGGGGTACTTACACATTTGCACAAAATAAAAAGAACTTTTCCATTGTCTTTACAATAATATTATATCAGAGTTACCGAAGAAACACCAGAGTACATCGATTACACAGCGGAAAAGATACTAAACTCAGCAGAAGAATATGAATGCTCCAAGACATAATAGCTCCAGCTAAAACCAGAATCCTGCTCCAACCAACTCCAAGACTAAATCTGCAACCAAACTACTAGGCTACCCATGTAAAAATTATGGGCACCCAGAGTTTAGGTGTGGGAACAATAAACTCCAGGTTAGTCATGGGACTGGTGTGAGAACTCAAAACAGTTGTTTTTAGGGTTTATTTTAAAGTTAGGTAATTCACCAGACCACGCCGCTAATGTGAAACGGGTTTACTCCATGTAAATACCAGTGCATAGAAATTCGCAATGACTTTTCGAAGAATGAAACTAACATAAACTCTTGCGGCACACACATAATGCAAACGCATACATGGGCGAGATTTCTCCTTATGCAGTCAAAAATGACTTTGATACGTTAAATCCTTTTTCAATACTATAATATAGTGTGAAAAATCCTTTCGAAAGTAAATGTATCAATCTTAGCCAGCATAGGTACCATATACTATACCGACATATAGTATATAACTAAAATCGTACGGGCTTGTAGCGAAGATTGGGTTTCCAACATTGGCCAGGCAAAGGAACTTCCTTCCGAACCAAATTTTGAACACCTCTAAAGGGATGTCCGAGGATCAACTCATGCTCCTCATGCCAACACAAGGCCGGGTTATCCCTTAACTGGGCAACTTAGAGTACGGCTGAGTATGTCATCTCCCAATCGTTACCGACCCTTCTGAGCGCGCGCCAACAACAACCACAAATGTAGATGCTTTTACCATATAGGTTAATACCTGGGCTCCATACCATAGTACACCTTTTATCTAGAAAGAGACAACACCCCCATAACCCTGCTGCATTTCTTCCTGTTTTGTCCATTTACCGAGGTGTGAGGCTTGCCGAGGTCACGTTATACTCAAAGCTATGCTTTAATAAGCCATGCTTTGATCATCCATAGCTCATCACATAACTTAAGTATGCCACATTGTCCAATCACAACGCATCACTGATTTCTACCAATATATAACCTCTAAGCTCATACGTCTTAGAGAAGGGTGTTAAGAAAGAGAATAAATTCTCCACCACCGAGTAGATATATATTTAATAGAGATCAGTGCTACGCAGTCAATTACAATGTCAGACACACAATCCATACAAGTACGTTCTGGGTTTGAACGAAAACACAATCTGAATTCCTTCACATACATCGGGCTTCTTACCACTTAGTCGATATAAAATCCATCTACAAAATGGGAGCTACCCATTTGAGACATTCAAATAGTCGTCCTTACGACATGAAGGGTCCCGATCTTCAATACCGTCTTCAGCGTCTTCAATTGCTCCACAACGTCGTATTATTTCTTGGAATGGTTTTCGGACATAAATCTGATCCCAGACTTCCCAAATAATAAGCATAATTTTTAAAACACAATTATGGAACACATAGGCTTTCAACCAAATCTCCTTCCATCTTGGATTTTGTTAAGTTAAATTTCTTTAAACCCATTCTCAAATTATGTTTAACAAAATCCATATTTAACCCTTCTTCTTTAAAACACATCCCTTAAATCAAAGATAATTTAGCCTCAAAGCCTTAATTAATTTTCCTTTTGATAACTCGTTAACAAAACCCTAGTTTCCTTTAGAAATCTTACCCACATTTCAATCATAGTTTCCAATTAAATCGGTTTCCCAACATTCAGTTCTTTAATCTTAACTAAAAGATTATTCTTCCCTCCTAATTCCTTATTTTTAATTTTCTCAAATCAAATATTTGATTAAATCCCCATATTACGATAAGAATTTCCATAACTCAATCTCATTAGATTTCAAGAATGATACTTCTGAAGATATGATTCACGACAAAACCCAAGTCAATTGATATTGAACATAAGTTACACAGAAATTGTATCTACTTATATTTGATATCAATTCTCATAATCAACGAATACTATAAGTGGAATAACGATATAAAAATATCTTCCAAATACCACAAATAGTATATGTTTACACCACTGAATTTCATATCAAATATCCAAAGATTATTTCTATCCAACTTATCTCAATTTGATTGGGAAACCCGTATCTTAATTAAAAGATTTATCCAACTCTTTGACATTAGATCTGGATAGAAATACCATCAACTTATCCTCAATATTAATCTCCGTATCCAACTCACACTATAAGCGGAATAACAGTGAACTTCCTTTTAAATTCCTCAAATAGTAAGAGTCATCATTTACCGAATTAATATCAAACATCCGAAGATTTATCTCCAACCATATCCAATTATTTAAAATTGAAAAACCCATTTTAATATCAAATAAATCAATTTAAATTCCATATAAAACATTTTCAATACTTTTAAATCTTTGAAAACATTCCACAAACCATTACTTATATGTAACGGCTGGAAATTTTCGACTCCTCGAGAGTCGAAAATTCCGAGACGTTAGTGAAAGAAAGTAGAGGGTGAGGAAGAAAAGATAGAACTAATAGAATAGAAGAAGAAGAAGAACTTACATCATCAGAGTAAACACGAATCTCACAGCGGAACGAATAAAATATAACATAACTTTGAAATACAAATCAGTACTCGTATATACATACCATTTCAAAGTACAACACTTAACAACACAGCGGAATAATAATAGCTATAATCTTGAAGCCTCCTGCTCCAAGCTCTCCAAATGTATCTGTAAAATCCCGACTACTTGACTGCCCGTACAAATTTAGGCACCCAAGAGTTTAGGGGAAACAAAACAAAATAAACTCCGGGTCAGTCATGGGACTGGTGTGAATAAACTCCAACACTTGGTTAAATAAAGGATATCTTTCTGATATTATAATGATGTCTAAATACAAATAGATATCAATCTAGCAGAACGCTTGCATCTCACGTTCCACATACATAGTATACAAATAAAACCGTGAGCGCTTATTGGAGATTGGATTCCAACAGACAAGGTATGGGAGCACCTTCCGATCAGTGTACTCTAGAGGAGATACACTAGGGTTCAACAAGAACGTCTTGCAACCCGGCCACACATGACCGTCCACTCATTTAGCTTGAGTGTAACGAATATATTATCATCGATGGTTGGGATCAGCAACCATTCTTCCCGATAAGGGACAGCATTGAAATAGATTATAAAGAAGTACAATTGAATATTCTCTAGATGGTGATAATACACCCTGCTTGGGTATGGCCCAACTAGCCATGCTGCCTAGCCCAACTTCTGTTATTTCCGGGTTGTGAGGTTTTGAGGTCACGTTTATCACTTTGACAGATTATTTCTTCAATTACTTTGAATGCCACATCGTCATACCCGCCCAATCATTATCGATTTCTCAAGGCATCACGGGTATAAAAGCTAAGAGAAACGAATTTCTCCGCCCCCAACGAAATACATTTAAAGAGATCAACATATATGATTCGTTAAGAATACTTTGTCAGACACTCGTCCATATACGTTGTTCTGGGACTGAATAAACCGAAGGCACTATTCAGTGAATCCATCCTACCTAGGCTTTTCACAATAGCCCTTGCACTTCACTCCGTCTTCAATTATCTTCAGCGTACTTGATTCGCAACGCTTATGCTAATACGGAGTGGTTCTTCGGATAATAATCCAACCGGTCTCTCCGTATTTACAACGTAAATATGGTCAAAACTTTGATAGTCTGTGATTCAACTATCAAATGAAAACATGTCGGTGTACAAACAACGATCTTATTTCCAAATTGAAATTCGATCGATCAATCATCATATACATATATTTCCTTATTTCATATATTTAGAAAATATATGTTATTAATCATTGGAAAACATTTCCATAGCTTATTTTCACATCACTATTATTTCGCAACTATCAGTCCCTAACTGTAACTAGTATGAGAACAATTCTCTAAGTATCAATCCAGAAGGTCGAAACCAACATCAGATCGTCACTTAGAAAACCGTTCAACTTACCCTCTCCAGTCAGTTTCTGAATTTGCTTAACTCTATTTCTTAAATTCTTATCATGAAAACATTTCATTTTCTATGTTTAGAAAACATATATGACTATATTTGGAAAACGTTTCCAAAACTCATTTACAGATTTCCAATGAACGTTGTATAAAACATCGTTACGCTTAATCCATTAATCGCTTATTACTTAACTATATTTCAAATTAACCTTTTCTATCGAACCACAACTATTCCTTTGTCAATTCTGAAGTCAATCAAGTTGGGGTATAATTACCTCTCAGACCTTAATTGAACAACGTCCTTTACTGTGAAATAGATGAAGTTCGTCACTCACTTTTTCCAATCATCTGTTTACGCAAATTCTCGGATTCAGGTTACGAATCCACTTCTTATATGACAAAGTTTGATTATAACTATAACGTTATAATTCCTACCCCTAAAATATCTAACCTAAATTATAAATTTATTTCCTAACTCGAATAATTTAACAGACACCTAATTTCTAAATCAATAACTAAATCTTGATTTAAACCCTGGAAAGTAAATAGTACTTTCCCGAATTCTCTATAATCGAATTCGACGTATAACTCTCTTTCGAGTAATCTCTATTCGATTAACTCTCTCTTTTTAATAACTTATATTCGATAAACTCTATTTCGATTAACTCCTATCGAATAACTAATATTCGAATAACTCTTCTTGGTTGGCTCTATTTCATTAACTCTTATCGAATAACAAATATTCGATTTTCTTAAATGTGTCAATTCTTATCGAATAACTAACATCCGATTAACTTATATGGATTTACTCTTATCGAATAACTTATTCGATTAACTTAACTTGATTTTCTTAACTCGATTATCTCAACTCGATTACTTAACTCGATTACTTAACTCGATAAATCTTAACTCGATTACTTAACTCGATAACTTAACTTAACCCAAATCGATTAACTCAACTCTAATCGATTAACTTAATTTGATTTACTCCTTCGAATAACTAATTCGAATAACTTAATTGATTAACTCCTTCGAATAACTTACCTTCGAATAACCAATATTCGATTTACTCTAACTCGATTAACTTAATTCTAATCGATTTACTCCATTTCGATTCAACTTAATTTAAATCGATTAACTTAACTCAAATTGATTAACTCCTTTCGAATAACTAAATTCGATTTAACTCTTCTCGAATAACTAAATTCGATTAACTCAAATTGAATAACTAATATTCAATTAACTGTTACGTGTTTAACTCTATTCGAATAACTACTTCAAATAACTTACCTTCGAATAACTAATATTCGATTTACTCTAACTCGATTAACTTAATTCTAATCGATTTACTCCATTTCGATTCAACTTAATTCAAATCGATTAACTTAACTCAAATTGATTAACTCCTTTCGAATAACTAAATTCGATTTAACTCTTCTCGAATAACTAAATTCGATTAACTCAAATTGAATAACTAATATTCAATTAACTCTTATGTGTTTAACTCTATTCGAATAACTAATTCGAATAACTTACCTTCGAATAACTAATATTCGATTTACTCTAACTCGATTAACTTAATTCTAATCGATTTACTCCATTTCGATTCAACTTAATTCAAATCGATTAACTTAACTCAAATTGATTAACTCCTTTCGAATAACTAAATTCAATTTAACTCTTCTCGAATAACTAAATTCGATTAACTCAAATTGAATAACTAATATTCAATTAACTCTTACGTGTTTAACTCTATTCGAATAACTAATTTGAATAACTTACCTTCGAATAACTAATATTCGATTTACTCTAACTCGATTAACTTAATTCTAATCGATTTACTCCATTTCGATTCAACTTAATTCAAATTGATTAACTTAACTCAAATTGATTAACTCTTTTCGAATAACTTTTATTCATTTCAAAAGATTTCCTTTTTACAATGGTTATCCATTTATAAAGATTTACTTTTTACAACGTTTATCCATTTATAAAGATTTACTTTTAGTAACGGTTCTTCACTTTATAAATGTCCTTTTAATAACGTTTCTACTTCTCTATATAAGTCCAGACATATATATATTCCATTTATCAACGATAAATAATTTATTTAATTTATAAAACATTATTTATAAATTAATCTACTTCAATTTATCTGTTTAAAACAGATTTCCTATTTAATATCTCATTTAAATCCATATCGTGTTATACCGTGTGCGAAGCACGTGTTTAAATCTATCCTTGTATAATTCTATTTATTTTCCGAACAAGTGTTCCTTTATTTATTCCCTAAATAAATATTCCTTTATTCCATTTATTTATAATCTAAATAAATGTTCCTTTATTTATTTCCTAAAATAAATATTCCTTTATATTCTAATTCATTTATTTTCTAAATAAATGTTTCTATTTTATTTCATTTATTTTCTAAATAAATGTTTCCTTTTTTATTTATTTATTTTCAAATTAAATAAATCTTTTCCTTTTATAAAATCCTATCGATTTTATAAATAAGATTCAGTTTCAATATAAACATTGAAAATCCCCTTATCAACATTCGATATGTTATGGTATTCAATCATATCAAATCACGATGTTCAATATCGTCCAAGCACATATAATTTCCCACAGATTTTATATCACATCATATAACAATATATGAAAAACAATAAAATAACTGTTGAGGAATCTAGTCGGATTCCTCCAACCTGTTTCCCTGCATCACAGATGTTAGAAAATATAGATAACATCACTTTCAGTTCAGTACGGATTATTCTGATAACAGCGTCAATATATAATATTTAACGATTTATATATATATAATTTCTACTAACTGACTAGCAGTTCAATCAATCAACCAACACACAGCAATCAACAGATGATTAACAGTTCTAAAAATACATTATAAAAATATAACTGTTCAGAGTTGGTGAGTTTTACTCACATTGGCGCGTTAATCGTTAAATAACGGTTTGCGTTATTTGACTGCGACGGGCAATTTATTTCTCCATAAATTCATACGAGCCCCAATCCACTTCCAGTCAGCTTCATTGTGAAGCTCTCGTCCATACGGTCCCAACTTGACTGACGGTTCGTGATTCTGATTTCATACGACCGAGATATAGCGGTTACAAGTTCGAACTAGTTTAAATTAAAATTAAACTAATTTTAAAGAACAAGTGGGCTTAACTAATCCATACCGGCCCATCTCCCACCTTAGAAGCCCATACCCGATTTATATCCTTCTTCCCAAAACAGCGAATCCCATTTCCAGAAAATCACACAGCCTCTCCCAATTTCGATTCTCTCCCTCCTCCTCCATTTCTTCACAATACCTCAAAATAGGCAGCACCATTAAACTCTCCTCTGCACACACTTCGACGTAGACATCTCCATGAACACCCCGACACCGTCTGATGAATCGCGACAGGAGCATCTCGTGCGGCTACAGTACGAGATCGACACCCAAAAGGCACCGCACTTCACCAGAAAAACCCTACTGAACCCAAACTCCGTCGTGAATTCAAATACACCAACCAAGATCCGAACGGGCGCCACCACTTCAGTGATTTTCCAACCCTAGAACGCTGTACACAAACCAGCGAACCCAAATACCCCCAAAACCATCGACGGAAATTGATACCGAACCCCCCCAAAGTCATACAGTTTTGAAGAGGATGATAGCATGAATTCCAATATATATCTTAGGGTATTTTTAGATTTATGTATGAATTTTCCCTTGATTTTCCAAAGAAAACAATTTTCTGGAGATGGAAAGAAAATTTGTGGTGGCAACACTTTGTTTTAAAAGGTACGGATTCATTTTGTGGTTAGAAAGCTGTGTGTGTGGCCTCGTATGGTCCACTAAGTTAGATATTTTGTTTATTATATTTTAGTTTTTATTTGTTTTATATTCGTTCTTGCTTCCTAAAATCCGTGTGATCACACACGATACCCAAAAATCACGAAACTCGACATGTAGCTAGAGTTTGACATTACGGTCCCAACGAAACTGATTTTGTCGAATTCCGACTTCGTATGCTCACACAGCGTATTTTTAACTGTCAAAATACTAACTGTTTCTCACTCTAAAAATCCGTACAGCCACACAGTAACTCTAAAAATCACGAAACTTGGAATCTAACAAATATTTGACATTGCGGATCCAACAAAACTGGTTTTGTCGAATTCCGACGTCATTTGCAAAAGTGGCTATTTTTAACGCTCTGGATGACCCTTTTAAATATATAAATATATTTAAATATAATTTAATTAAATATAAATAAAATTTATATTATCGTATATCTTCACATATGATATCGTATAGCTCCAGAATATCATATCAGAATTTACAGTTTGATATTTCAGATTTTAGATTTATCGATATTCAGTTTATATCGAAAAGTCCTTTTATAACGTAAATAAAGCGTTGCAAATTATAAAGGAATTCTACAGCGACTTTTATGAAATTTGATTTGGACGTACATCAAAATTTACACAACAAAATCCCGATTTTTCTCTTCCACTAGAAAGATATAGTCCACCAGCTCCACACGTTTCTTCTTTCACAGAAATCCGGCTTAAAACGAATCATGTACATCCAGTTGAAGTTCAAATCGCCAAATCGCGAACTGCCGCGACGTTTCAGGTTCGTTTTAATTATAATTATAAATTATAAGTTCGAACGTTGTACTTTAAGTTATCGATATCACCAAATCGATAAATAAATAATTAAATAAATTAATTATTCGACAGCTAACAAAACGCGCCATTACATTATAGTTCGGAAAATAGTTTATGGATTAAAACTTCAAAATAGACTGTTTCCCAAGAAAGCGTTACAATAGTGTTTCAAAGGCATTACAAAACATTTATCTTAACTATTTTGATCAAAATATCATTTATGTTAGCCAAAACTTAAACTTTACAATTCAAAACTCTTTTACATAATTTGTAATGAATTTACATTTTTTTTCCATATTTTTAAACATTTAAAAATAGTTGTTTATAGTTATGGTCAATAATTGTTCTTACATCGACCTTTTCCAAAACGGTTTCAAACATAACTTGGAAATTATAACTCGGATTTAAAATCTGCTTTCACTCATTTGAACGCTCTTGTTAATGGAAATCAAATGTTTTTCATTTCATGGAAATCCGATTTGAATTGCAAAAGTTATAAGCGTTTAAAGTTTGCATCTAAAATAGTAAATTGTCGTTATGCGACAAGCTCTATTTTGACCATAATAACCATTATTCTACGATACTTCAAAATATCTTAGAAAACCATTATATCCTTATATAACCCTTTTAAAATCAATTAAATTTGCTTTCCAAATTATTTAGGATCTAAAATTCAACTTTTATTTTTTACTTAATAAATCAAATTCCAATTCATTTCTAAATTCAAATAACTTCAAATTAACCTTCCCATTCGTCGAATCAGTTAGTGATAGCCAGGGAGAGCAGAAAACTTTATTTCCAAACCCATGCCTAGACACTATCCTCTCTGTCATCCTAGAATGTTCTAGCATTTATTTATTCATTTCAAGAAACTTTATCAATATACTAATTTATACATATGTGTCTTTTCTAATTATTAACCTTCAATTTCAATGATGATATTGCTTCTAATTACGAAGGAGATATGTTGATTACCAATGTGATACCATAATTGTTGTGTCATAGTGTGTGCGCAACAACATAAACAACTATTATAAACATCCATAGCAACCATCATCAACATAATTAAATAAATCATAATTGTGCACAAGCATTATAACATTAATGCTTAATAATGTGTGTGTTCTAAGCTACGCATTTATCATCCATCACAACAAGCATCAATCATCATTAACCACTAATAATTCATCACTATATTTAAATTAGTCTAACTACTAATTAAATATATAAATCGTGGTTAAAGAGTTCTCACCAAACAGCTTTCCAAATTTCCTGGAAGGCGATCCTAGCTGAGCGAACCGTCGGATAGTATTTCGGTGCAACGTCTTCTTCACCAAAATATATATATACTAATCTCTCTCTATCATAAGAGGAGGAGGAGGATGATGACAAACTTTGGGAAGGTGGTGGTGGAAAAGAGGAAGACTTATGCTATGGAAACCATGGCCATAAGCTTAAGAAGAAGAAGGAAGATAGGAAAATTGAAAATGGATGATAAAAAATGAAGTAAAGATATCCTTATATAGGAAAGGAGGATTAAGGAGGTAAGGACACATAAGGGGACAAGTGGAAACCATGCATGAAAGCTTACATGAAAAATTACAAGTATCCATACACTTGTCTTAAGAAGGAGAGTTAACTTTAGGTAGCATCTTTCACTAAAATGCTATGAAAACTAAAGGTAACACTTAATTCTAACGCTACTAATTCATGTTATGGTTTGACAAATCCGATCGAATGACAAATAGTGTTAATAAATCCAAACTTATTAATATTCATTCTCATCCATTAAATTTATAATTCAAATAAAATTTATTGTATAACTAATCAAAATTATTAAATATACTTAACAATATATATTTATGTCATATTCATATTTAAATTTAAATTGAGTAATAAAAAATCCAACTTTAAATTGTTTAAATTTTTTGGATCGTTACAGTTATATTTAATCATTAGGATAATTTATAGCATGGATTTAGGGGGAATATTTTATGCAAGGAAATATAGATAGATTTAGGATTCAAGGGGAGTTATTTATTTATCTTAGAAATTTGGTATAGATTTAATTATAAGATATGTTTAGATGGTTAGAGGATTTAGAGGGAGTATCTTTAGAATTTCTTTTTGATAATGCCAAAGGGGGAGAAATTATAAAATATAGATTTAGTTTATAGGATTCAATAGACAGGGGGAGTATTAGAAGGACCATCATCAAGTGGTATGAACAGGCATGATATTTTATAAACTAAGATTGTCATCATCAAAAAGGAGGAGATTGTTGGAGAATGGTGTTTTGATGACAACAACCTTTTTTCAATATTAATTGATTATAAAATATATACTAACACTTTTATCTAGAATATATATATATATATATATATATATGCAGGATTTGTATACAGTAATTAATACTGAAGACTGTACTTTTTAGAGTTCCAGGAGATTCAGAATTCAAGATAAATTCAAGACTTGTGAGTTATCAAGATTACCAAGAGTTCAATAAAAACATAGTAATAGAGTCTAATTTATATGTAAGACTCCGAATAGCACTCCAGGATCGAACTTGGTTTTTCAAATTATCTCTTTTCAAAATTAATTTCAAAACTATTTTCAAATTGATTTCAAACTTTTCTCAAAATAATTTTTAATCTTCCAAGAAATTCAAACCTATTATTTCAAATATATTTCCTAGTTTATAAGTATTCTTATTTTTATAATGTTATTAAACAAATTTTACTAAGTTTATATTTGATTATAATATTCTTATTTAAAATCTAAGTTTTCATATAACCTTTTTTGTTTATATATAGTTTATAAATATCTCTTTATAAATTCCTATATATATGTTTATAATTATATTATATATAGTTTTATCACACATATATATAAAGTTTTTAATCATATGTATAAATAATATTTTCTTATGTTTATATACTTAAAAAGTAATGTTTTAGCAACTAGCTTTATTTGAGGAATTTCCAGAATTTAAATATTGGTTTAATAATTTAAAAATGGTTTAAAAATCATAAAAATGATGGATATGTTGACATACATACATGGGTATGTGGAAATATAACTATCATAAATTTAAATTTGAAAGGAAGTGTCTTTTCACCATTTGTAATGTTCCAGATGCGTTGCAACCTTTCAAATCTTATAAATAGGGGTTGATTTCGAATTTTTTCATCATTCTTCTACTGCATCTTCATCCCATTTCTCTACACCACTATTATTTCTTATTTTTATGATTTTTACACTTACAGTTTGCCAAATTCAATTCTATTTACATAATACTTCTTCTCTTCTCACTCTCTACTCATTACTCTCTGATTCAAAATGCTATTGAAGAGTTATAGGGTTATTATAATTGTTTGGGAAAAGTTGTGTCCTTGTAGCCTTAAAATCAAGGAAATGGAGCAGTGTTAACTTATAGCCCGGAAATCAAGGGGAATATACTTGATCAAGGATATTTGGAATCATTGTTAACCTTGTAGCCATGAAATCAAGGGGTTGTACTTGGATAATGATATAGCAATAAAACTCTGCGCAATCCAGCGTTGCGTTGGACTGGACGTAGGAGTAATCCGAACCAGAATAAAATCCGGTGTGTTCTTTCCTTTTCTGCATTTTATTTCTGCATATTTTTGTGTTTGTGTTTGTGTTTGAATTTGTGTCTTTGGTTATCTCTGTGGTGTGTGATTCATATAGTACATCATATAAGTTTTATATTTTGTTAAATTTCTCAAAAACACTATTCAACCCCCCCCCACTTGCTAGTGTTAGTTTTACCTAAGAATCCATTACGCAATCATTAACAATTTTTTCCATTATTAACCAACTAAGTCCGACTCTATTTTTGGTTATAAGTTCTATATTCATTTATATAATTAAGGAAGGTTATATCCCCCTTTCCCTTGGACATTTATTTGACTTCTTCCCTAATTTGGACTAAGTATTCAAATGACAATCAATATTCATTATTCCCTTTATGACAACCAATTTATTTATTTCTATTTTTTTTTTTTTTGCCCTTTATGACCAAAACGGTCATATTTTCCTATGGCAGCTATCTATCAGTCCCAAGGTATCTATTGTTTGTACACCAACAGACAATTATTATTCTTATTTATTTATTTATTGGTTGACTGTTATATATATATATATATTTATTTATGTACCAAGCCTTTCACATTAAGTTGACAACTTGTGGATGCTGGATTTGTCGGTCGGTTCCGGGCAGACTTCTATCACAAGTTAAAGTTAACCTCATGCCTTTGTACATTTATATTCATGCATTAGACCCCTCACATTAAGCTGACTACCTGTGGTTGCTGGATTTGCCGGTGGGTTCCGGGCAGGCTTATACTACAAGTTGAGCTTAACCTCGTGCCTTAATGCGGTTATAATTCAAATTCCCTAATTTTCGGTTTACAACATTTATCCTAATTAAATTAGGAATCGTAACCATTTCCCTATCATTTTCATTTTCCCCAATCAATGTTGGTTACGATTGTCATTTATTAATTTGCGGTCTTATTTATAGCAATTGATTATATTGATTGCTACAAATAGTCACCACAAATATATGAATTCAATATGGAATTCATTTATGTATAATTCCATAATTGAACCTTATCAAAACATTCAACATTCCATACAATGTATATTTTATCGTTTTGCGCTGATTTGGACGGATAATATGTATATATATATTTTTATGTTTTCATGCGGTCAACGTAGTTATTATTTTTATTTTTATTATTATTGGTTAAGTAAATAACCAAACATCCCTTTTTACATTCAATTTTTCCAAAAAGGTCCAAATCTTACAAAATACTTTTAGCCATAATCATAATAAATTGTTCCTAATTAGTAGAATTGGCATATTTCAAAATCACAAGAAATATATGTAAATATGTAATTTGGAACAGTTGATGAAAATTATGCACAAACATATATATATATATATACACACACACACACACACACACACATACATCTGCACCACTTTTCCCTTTTTTGTCTTTTTATTACACCTCTTGAGTTTTCGAAACAACGCCTTTTTATGCAAAAGGGGGAAAATGACATATTTACAATAATTAGGCAAAAACCCAACAATATTAAATATAAACAGGCATATTCCTTTTAATATTACAATCACATAATTTACCAATTTCGCGTTTTTACCCAAATTCACATACTTTCATTATTCACTGAACAAGAGATCTACAATGTAACTACATCTAAATGGTGTTTGATGGGACTGATTTCCAGACCTACAGTCAATGTGCACAATACATTTTACAATATAATTGCAATATATTTCATAACGTAACTGTAGGAATATGCGTAAACAAATTTAAGAATCCTACAATTAACATTATGCCTAACCACAATTCATATGTTCAAGTTTTAATAGTGTTTACAATCAGATCTAATGGGTGTCTATTCAATTACAATAATTTAGTGAATAGATCTGATAAAAAGAGGCATACAAATTTAGATCTAATTCAAATGAAACAGATAAGTTATTATAACTGTATTTGTAAATTTCTCACTTAGTTATAGCCTCCAAATCCAAAGTTTGAACCCTTTAGGCCTACAATCGCCAAATTCTTATAAATCTACAATTTATCTGGAAAAGGGAAAATTTCAGATCTGTAGAGATGTAAGAAAATAGGAAGAGAGGGGAGAATCTGATTTGGAGCGTCAATTTGCATTCTTTTCCATTATATCTGTTAATCCTCACAATTTCATATGAATTGGATTTGATTTATTTGTATAAGAATATATTTTTATTTTAGAAATTAGGTTTGGAGAAGGAGGGAAATGGAAGAGCTCCTTTGTCACTGCAGATTTGTGTGGAAAAGAATGAGGCCTTACCCCTTTTTAAAGGGGTGGAAATGGCATAGGACCGTTAGATTAATTTAAAGTTATTTCCGTCTATCCGTTCTATAATTATTATAAGCCAAATCCTAAAAACCTAGCCGTCACTGAGGAAACCGACGCCCAGGTCGACCGCTATAGTCGACCGCATAGGGCTCAAATGCCCAGACCGGCTTGGTTAAATAAGGTAATATATAATTATAAATTCTAATTTATTTATTTTCCGTCCATTTTCGTATTTTGTCTATAACTTTTTCATACATACTCCGTTCGCAAAACTCGAAACATGAAAGTTGACCAGAATTCTGAGACGAACGCATCGGTTAAAATTTCATGGACAAATTCCATCATTTGCAGAAATTCCTATTTTTAAAATTCTAATAATTATTTTTATATCGCCAAAAAATAACGAGTCATACATATCCTGACCCTAAATGTCAATACGAATTCAATAGAACAGCTCTCGCATCTTATTTCAATCGTTAACTCAAGTTATAAATAAATTCCCTTATAATTAAATTAAATTCACTTAATTAAAAGCTACGTGAAACAACTATGCGTTTATGGCTACCGAGGTCACATGCGATTTCAAATTGCCACGAAATTAATTTTTGTACAATAATTTAACATTACGGATCCAATGAAATTGATTTCATTGAAATCCATCACTATTTCAAAAATTTGCTATTTTAAGTTGATTAAATTAATATAAAATTCATATTTTCGCCAAAATAATATTAAACTAAATATTTTAAAACTCTAACAACTGCCATTATATTCCAATAGCACATGTTACCATTCAGAAACCATTTTTATTAAATTATAGTCTAGAACGATATTAAGTTTTTTTAAAACCCATTTGTTTTATTAAATAAAACGTTATGGTTTATAAACGATTCCGTTGTGACTATTTGAAAATTTAATTTGGACGTAACTAAAAATCTACAATATAAAAACTCGATTTTTATCTTTTATTAGAAAATTATTATCCAATAGATTCTAACAATTCTTGTTTCAAGAAATTTCGACTTATATTGGATTCTGTATAATCGATTGAAGTTCAAAACGTAATATTACGAATTACCGCGATGTTACGATCTCATTTATAATTAAATAAAGTATACGTTCAAACTTTATTTAATAAATATATTCTATATAAAAATCCATTCATATTTCTAAATCAACATTTAAAACCAAATTAAATTATTGCTATAAACCCCTAAATTACTGCTATAAACCCAGTAACTTTTCAAAAATTTATTCAGTTAAAATATTTCATCTTATTTTCTAAACCCTTTTGTTTAACAAACCCAGTTAGTTTTAGATCTAAAAACCAGTTCATTGTTATTGACAAAATTATCAAAATTTTCAAAAATATTCTAACCTTTAAATTCTGGGGAAATTTAGGCAGAGTCTCCTCTGTACGGAGAGACTTATGCAATATTGCAGGAAGAACAAATATATATATATATATATATATATATATATATATATATATATATATATATATCAACCCACACGGTCATAAATTCCCAATTCATAAACCATAATTTATATTTTTGCGTAGGCGTACCTCGTACGAGCTCTATTAAGCATACTTGCTCACTTATGTACAACTTATGCAACCAAACTTAATCTTCATAGTTTCTGCTACCTGTACTTAATTCAATTTACCATGTAAGTAACAATTACATGAAATTCTTAATAATACTTCATTGATTAACAAGTATAGCTAAACCTGAGGCATCACTCAATTTAAAAGGCATATGCAAATACAAGGTTGATTACTTAATTTTAATTCATATGTAGTTTCATTCAAATTCCTTATATTGAAGTTTGTTTCTTTAACTTTCAATTCATTCAACATTTATTAAACCATTAATGAAATCTATTCAACCCATCTAATATAAATCAATAAACATTGTACAACCAATTTAACCCAATTATTCATTTTAGTATTCAAGAATAATACTTAACTGATTGCTTTTACTTTGGTTTCTCATATTTTAATATCAATCCGTAAATATCTAGTTGGTCTCTATTTAATTATTATTTATTCAATTTCCAATTCCTAAATCAATTTTATTTTAATTCTATCTCTAAATCCATTCTATTTTTATTAAACTTAGCTCTGAGTTAAGCTCTGATTCATACATTTAATTTTTATTAGTTAAAGCTTTTAATCCAAACAATTCCCTTTACTAACTTGACTTATTTAGATCAAGTGAAATTTCTTTTTAAAATTTCTCATTCACAAATTTTATGTGAAATCCTTTTTTGGTTATATACCAAACAATTCCATTCAAATCAATCAATCAATCAAGCCAATACAAAATTTAAACAATCAAATCAATAATTTGAGAGAATTATTTCTTTTTCTATACAAAATTATGATTTCATTAAAATTATTTCATTTACCCTCTTTACAAAATAATTTAAAAATAATTTTATATCCAATTACAAGTACGTGCTCTCATATATGTACACTCAAACTCAATCTAGGGTATTACTAACCCAGATTACTCAATAGAGATCGGGTTACTCAACAGAGCCAAGGTTATTACTAAACCATTAGCTCTGATACCACTGTAATGGACCGATAGGGAAAATTCGATGCTCAGATTTCGACAATAACACATAATTCGTATTACTTGCCAAACTCGAGTATCGAAAATATGGGATAGTTAATAGAATGAAATTAGAGGGTGAGAAAGAAAGAAATATTAGAATATAAGAAGAAGAAGATCAACATCACGGAGTCTCACATCGCAATGGAACAAATATAATATAAAAGTAAATCTTTATAAAGAACTTGAATAATGCATACATTTACTAGAGTACAGCAGGCAACCAATATATATGGATAATTATAATAACATATCCTCATATACAACACACAGTAGAATAAATACTAATACATCTGGACCCCTTCAGCATGTCTTCTGATGTTTGAGCATCCTAAGCTGAACCTATAAAACTCGGTCTGACCCAAGCATTGCAAACGCCACGGATCAGTCTGATGAACCATCGTGAGAAAACTCATTAAGTTTAAGTTATAATAACTTATCTTCAAACTAGTCCACGTTATCTTCCCAAGAGCCCTTCTCAAAACTCAAATCCCTAAATTTACTTCCACCTCCTTCAATGAAATCCCCTCCTCTACCAGATCTACTACATACATCCTAATCTTTTCATCGAACCTACGCTCTTCGCTACCCTCCTCTTCCTTCTTCGCACCTCCATCGATTCCAACTCTCCTCATCCTTCGCTTCCTCCTTCATCTACCCCATCCTTTAATAATCAACATGTTGGAACGCAGTGATGGTGGTGATTAGTAAAAGATTAAGGGTAACACTCTACGCCCTAGAGACGGTGGTGGTGGATCTATCGGGGCAGTTGACGTCCTTGGTCCAGTCTTCATTGCGAAGCGCGAGTTCGGTGTCGGGGAAGTCATTGAGATTGACAGGTACCATACCCTACAAACCGAATTTTTGGAATAACTAACATGCTTTAACTTTTTAGTACAAATTGTACGTATAAACAAACATAATGTTAAGTATGAAGACAGTTTTCTACCTAGGTAAAAACAAATTTACGTATAAATAGCATGGAAGACATACTTTCTAATATGTAATATGGAAGTTTTGAATTTGTGTCAACTATGCAGATGTTACATATTTCTAATATGTTGTACTTTACCAGTGCTATTCTATCTAAATTGAAACTAAGCAAGTTCTGTCAGGCGATTTCTTTGAATAGTTTCTGCATTACTTATGTCAATACTGGACTGACTGTGTGGTTAATATTAAACTTGATGTAGATAAAGGAGATGATAAGAAGCAAGTAAGAATACAACAACCGAAGTCAAGAAGAGCATAGTCGTGCACTAAAAATTGTGTTGGGACATGTGTTTGAGGAGGCAAAGAAGGGCTTCTTAACATTAGGATGTAATGAAAACCTCTCTTTTTTCTTATGTTAATCTTAAAAACTGAGAATTGAAGTTACTGGTTGAGTACCCTAGATTAGAGTAATTGCTTGGTCTGACTCCTGAGCTGATTTCATTGTAAAGGATATGATATTTCCCTTGTTTACATTGTAGGTCTTCTTCCTCATGCAAGTACCGATGAAATTTATAGTTATTACAGTGAAAACAGGCTTCCAAAGAACCCACATCACCATTTGAAAAATTAATGTGTTTTTGGTACAATGATGAATTCAGATATGAGTGGTAAACTGTTCAGTATCATATATGATCAATTCTACTTATGTTACCCATTCCTTGCAAATCTCCCGACATGTGTTATTGTTTCTATTCAACATGTGCTTTGATTTAATAGGTCTGATCCAATTGTAAAACTGAATTTGCTTGTAGATTGTCTATTTTATGTTGTGAATCATGTATAATGCCCTGTTATTTCTTTCGTTCTTAATACACCATATAGTTGTTGATAAAACTAATCTAGTATGTCACTACTTCTATTACTTTTTCATGAGAAAACATGTTCTGGGCTATTATTCACATGCTGTTGGACTAGTACGTATGTAGTTAGGAAATAATTGTTTACTGCTCTATATAAGTACACTTCCATTTTAGGAATGTGTATTTTATGCCAAGCCATATTAGCCTGTGTTTTTTTCTATGAAGTTATTCTTATTGAATTCCATATGTTTTTAAGAATGAAAAGTTCCCTTTTAAGCAAGACTAGATGTAGTCATCCACATTACGATAATTGTAAATTCATTTTGATCGATTTCTTGCCTTTCACAGCCAAGAAACTGAAATCATTTTTGTTATTTCACTATGATATCACCTACTATAGCCCTTTTCACTCCTAGTGATGAAATTCATATTATTGTCTAATTTTTGTTAATTATTCCACCCGCTTTTGAACAAATCTCGTACCACAATGAGGTAGATGTCTCGTCCACTATTCATTTTGTCATGCATTTCTCTGCCAATGGACTCACCCTTAGAACAAATTTCCATATTCCAAATTGTTCGCTACTAATATCAGATTCCCTGGAAGATCTATTTTCTATTCTTCTTTTTACTTTATGGAGCTTATGTATATCCCATGGTTAAAGGCAATTATGTTAATATATGCTTTTTCTAGCGTGTACATTAATATTATTAATATCAATTTCTATGTTATTTGATATTTATTGTAACAACCCGGAAATCTGAGCCAATTTAAAATTTTTATTTTGGCAATTTTGATGAATTTTGAATATTTAAAATGAATTATTTTAAATAATAACAACGAGAAATTTATTTTGAACAGAATTAGAATGAACGTATTTATTTGAATCGACGTTAAAATATAAATATTTTATTTTAATTATAAAAGGAATTGAAAATGGCGCGGTAGTTCAAAAATTCGATTTCAAAGTTCAAATGAATGTACAGGATTCAAAATAAACTGGATTTTAGCGAAACCAAAAATATTAGAATCTAATTGAGAATATCTTTCCAACGAATCCGAAAAATTGAAATTTCATAGCGGGAATAAAAAGTTATGCCTAGTTGAAAATTCAGAATAGTCGCTATGGAATTCTGGCCCTTAAAAATGGAAATTTTATAAACGACCTCTGTATTCGACGAAACCACTTTTGTTGGAACCGGAGTGTCAAGTTATTGCTAGATTCCAAAATTCGAAATTTAAAGCAACTTTTTGGGGAATTTAAAAATTAAACTAAATAAAAAAATAAAAGGGTCAACCCCTTATCTCCTCAGCCCGTTCATTTCAGAATTGAAAAAAAAACTAAAACTAACGCCAGATGCCCAAGCCCCTGGCCCACATCGACGTCGTGCCGGATCCGCCCAACCGCCACCAGCCTCTAGCGCTTCCGCTATGCCCCACGTCTTCGCCGCCGTACCCCACTCCCCCCTCTCGCGTTTCTCTCTCCCCATCTCGATGCAGTCAATCCCCAAACCCCTCGATACCCAAACCGTCGCGCCCCCTTACTGCTGCACCACCGCGACTGGCGATGGCCTCCCGTTACCCGATCTCGCTAGCCCCCCTGCTTCTCTCTCCTCTCCCCAATTCGAAGGCCAGCCCCAAAACCCCCCTAAACCACGAAACCGACAACACTCCTCCCTCCTTGAACATCAGCAGTGAGCTTTCTTCTTTGTTTCTCTTTTAAAAGTCTGATTTTGTTTAGTTAAAAAGTATGATATTGTTTATATGAAAAAGAAATGATCTTTGATTTGAAAAAGACGAGATTTTTATTCGCATAAAGTTGGGATTTTTATTCGGATGAAGTAATGGTTTTATTCGTATGGAAAGGGGATTTTTATCCATATAAAAATGGGATTTCTATATGAATAACATAATAAAATATGATTTTTATTATATGAGAAATAAAATAAAAATATGATTTTTATGCTAGTATAAAGTTATGATTTTTATATATATCTTAGCAAAGTAAAAATATAGTCTTTACAATGTATAGAGCGATATAAAAATATAACTTTTATCCATGGAGTGATAATATAAAAATGTGATTTTTATATATGTAGCGAACACGGACGACGAAAGTGACAAAAGGCGAGCACGGCGAGATGTTCTACATATGAAGAGTCGTGGTGAATTGGTTTAGCGAATCAGTGAGAATTTCTCACTTTTAATTTACTTTCTAGTTGAAATATATACTAGGATGCAGACGGTGCTTAGTAGCACCTGACACCCGTCATCCACAGACCATGGATGGCTTGTTTGTTTAATTGATGTGTTGTAAAATCGATTGTGTGTAGTGGAATGGAAGAAATTATTTTATGGTTAAAAATATAATTTTTAATGTGTATATAAAATAAATAGTAATAAACAAATCGGATGATTTGTTTATATACACTGATTTGACTGATATTGATTGGGACGATAAATTTTACACATCGCCCAACTACACAAATAAAAATATCTGTTTGTTAATTTGAAACCCCACACGGGTATTGGGATGATATTTGACGTACACTAATCCCGATTGTTTAGTTATATGTCAATCGATGGGTTGACAGATTATGTAAGCGTTAATTATTTATATTTAATGCTTATGCAGTTGTGTGGTGCACTCTGGATGATGATTTATCATTGCTGTTATATACATGTGTTGTAGAAAATCCACATAATTAACATTATATGGTAATTGATTGGGCCTCAGTCCAATCTGGAAAATAAGGAATATTATAAAAGAAAATTCATGTGTTGAATAGAAAGAAAATTCCTGTGTTGAATAGAAAGAAAATTCATGTGTTGAATAGAAACAAAATTCATGTGTTGAATGAAATAAATATTCATGTGTTGAATAAAATATATATTCATGTGTTGAAGAAAATATTCATTTGTTGAATAGAATAACGAAGTTATTGAAATATATAAAGCCGTGTTTGTTAGATTTGCACCATTTTGACGCGAACGATATTTATATCGATTATATTCGTTTTTAAAATGAATATAGAAAAGAAAGTGATTTCAAAATATAACGTTTTGAAAATATTATCATATATATATATATATATATATATATATATATATATATATATATCGATGATATGGATTATTGAATTTTGATTAGAAATTGAATAGGAAGTTGAAATCATTTTGAAACCGAATTTAAAACGATTTGTAAAATAGATTTTAAAAGAAAATCGATGAAATATATATAATATATAATATATATATAATGGCCTGAATAGAACGCGCAGCGCTGCGGCAGTTCGCGAATTTCGACCATTGACTTTGAATTGACGTTGCGGGAGATCCGACCGTCGGATTCTCCTAAAACCAAAACCGTTGGGTTCGTATCGAAAAGAGCTTTCTAACGAATATTAGAGATTTGAAATCTAACGGTTGGATTTGGAATTATGTCCAAATCAAATTTGGAAAAGGTCGCTCTTCATTTCGATGTCCGTTGATGGAAATCGACTGTACGGACCTTGATAAAATTATTAAAAATAGTAATAATTTGTGTAAAATCATAAGAAATGATTTGGAAAGAATTAGGATGAAAAATTCCATATTTGAAAAGATAAAAATAGATTTATATCGAAATGAACTAGTTTTGAACTAGAATTAAAATCCATTTATTTTTAAATAAATAAATTGGATTTGAAATGGTTTTAAAAGTAACCAGAATTTCCAATAATTGAATTGGAATGGATTTGAATCGAAATTGTCTTTGGAATATTTCGATGTTGGATTTTGAGATTATACAGATATTGTTGTGGAAATTTGAAAGATATATATACATATATCGTTATTTCCAATACGATATTTGTTGGTCGTAGAATTTGATATTGAATATAAGCCAATATATTTTCTATTTAGAGCCTTGTATTTAATATCAAATGTGATTTTGGGTTGTCGTGAATGGTATCTTTAATAATACCGTTTTTAGACGCAACAGAGTTAAGAAAATCAGAAACTAACCGGAGATTAGTAAAGTTGAATGGTTTCTGTGGTATTGATCTGATGTTGGTTTCGGCCTTCGGGCTTATTACTTAGGGAATTGTTCACTTGCTAATTTACGGTTAAAGGCTGATGGAATAGAATGTGATTTTGGGTATATCGTGAACCATGTTGTAAATGACATTGGTTCTTTAACCCAGTTAAAGACAGGATATGATTTCCCAAGTTAAGCAATCATTAATATTGATTTTTGGGAAGATTAAAACCAAGTGGAGTTTTAATGAATCTATAATTAGATTGAAATGATCGAGAATGGAGTATCACCAGTTTTGCTCCAGGCGATAGTTAATTCTGTAATTAGATTTAATCGTGAAATGGTAATTGAATTTACCGATAACACCGTGGTGTTAGATATGAAGTATTACCAGTTTTACTTCATGGGATGAATAGGTTGGGATTGGGAAATTTAAAACAAATGATTACTTTGGTAAGGTTCGTTAATCCCGACTAGTTTGGATAAGCCATAATTTGGTTTGAATTGATATTCAAAATAAGATTAAAGAATAAATTTAAAGAATTTATCCTTGATAAAATTAATGGGAACCTTTCCCAAAGTATAAGAATATTTGAATAAAAGAATATTTTGAATTGGAATGAGGCGTATATTGTGTTTGTGTAACACTTGTTTATTATATACGCGAGTTATTCAGAAAGACCGGGTTTATCCCATTCTGAATAACTGATTCGACGATGTGTTGAGGATGAAGATGGTGTTCGAAGACCGGAGGTCTTCACATCGTTTGGGTGATTACTGATGATCTTGATTGGGTTGTACACCCAAGAGGGGGGAATCAGTTGGTGATCATCCAGACGTACTTGGAGATCGATGGATATGCGAGGTACAAGGTGCCTCCGGTTTCATTCAGACCCAGAACGAACTTGTATGGACTGTGTGTCTGACATTGGATTTTTCTCTATGTTGATTGATCTCTATTAAATATACATCTTCCTGGTGAAGGGGAATCCATTCCCTTACTTCACCCTTCTCTGAGACATACGGGATCAGAGGTTGTATATCGATAGACATCAGTTGCATGGAGTGGAATTGCCTGTGTGGCATGCCTAAGTGGCAATTGATCAAGGCTTTTGTTGAAAAGCAGAGTCTTGTGGTTGATGATCAAAGCAGGGCCTGTGTGGCATAGCTTTATGTAGCGTTGATTCGCGAGCCTCACACCCCGGTTGTGAACCAGAAACAGGAGAGGACCTCAAGGAGGACATGCGTTTCCTTCTAGTTAGGGTGGTGTCAGTGACCTACCAGCCCTGACATTTATAATTTTTTCACCTGTGCGGTTGTTGCTATTGCGAGGCGCCTCGGATATATCGGTGACTATGTGGAGCCGATGGAGTCATAGGACTTATTTACGCCCCAAAGGGTGGGGAAACGCAGTGTACAGGCATTTTAATCCACATCGGTGGACCGGCCCTGACGATCCAAGGGCCCACCTGAGTCTGGGTCCTGAGGCTCGGGCTAGACAGTCTCGAATTCGGTAGAGGACGATCCCTTGCCTCGGTTCATAGATGGAAATCCAACTTCCAAATACGTGACTTTGCGGTTTTTGATTATAGAGCCTAGTATGGCGACATGATATATGGTCCATGCCGTTTAGGATTGATACATTTATATTTGAAGTTGTTTTATACACTATGCACTTATAATAGTATCAAGTGATTTGTTTTTAATGTACCAAGCATGTTTGGCTATTATAAGGGAAAACCCTATCCTTCGGCTTGTGTTGCATTGTGTGATGGGACTTGGGTCTTATAATAGCTTCATTTTTCCAAAAAGCATTGCGCTGTTTTGTTACATGCACTGGTATTCTTGGGAGGAAACCCATTCCGTGTTATACGGCGTGGTCCCTTGATATATCTGATTCAAAGTAAAGCTTTAAATAACTGTTTTAGTTCTCACACCAGTCACATGATTGACCTGGAGTTTATTGTTTTAACCTAAACTCTGGATGCCCTTATTTTGACACGGGCAGCTAGTAGTTTTGGTTTTGCAGATTTATATTCATAGGATCCTGATTACAGCTGAAGTAGTATTCGGAAAGCTCTGTATCCGTGTATCTGTTTTCAGTTGTGCTTTGTATTGTTTTCCGCTGCGATGTATTTAATTGTGATTTAAACCTCGAATAATTTATGAAGTGTAATATTTATTCATACTCTGTATATTCTTGTATTCTGATGGAATTGTTGTAACAGGAAAATAGTGTGAAGGACAAAAAACAAACAAAATTTGCTCAAAAGGACAAGTCATAAAAAACTTGCTCAAAAGGACCATTTCTAGTGCAAAGTGGGAAAACATAGTGGTCCCCTGAATTCCACTATTTGCACTAAAAATTGTCCTTTTGGACAAGTTTTTTATTGACCGCCCTTTTGGGTAAATTTTGTGTTGACTTTGTCCTTTTGAGCAAATCTCCCTTGTTGTAATATACAATGAAATGTTCTTCTGTTTGCGTTCTAATTTGTCATGTTCTCAAAGCAATCCGGGTTTCAAACGGTCTTGGTCGGTTTAGCGATCGATTCGGACCGAGCGAAATTCCACTTGTTACATTTTATTTTATTTTCTATTTATATCGAAACAAATTAAATAATTTGCTACATTTTATTGAATTTGGCCATGATTTAGCAATCCAGGACCAAAACTTCTAAGACTGATTAATATAGTATTTGTTTGTATAGACCAATCACTGAAGTATTTGTTCGTCTTTCAGGATTGGACTAACTTTGACCCCAACACAGGCCATGCTACCGATCTGTTGCTTCATGGTGGAATAGTTGGCTGTAATATCAACACGGCAGTCAGGTCAAAGTTGATGAATGGACAAATTTATTTTAAAAAAAGTTGTTTTCGTCCCCTTAAAAATATAATGGTACTATCAATTTAGATGTTGATGTCACTCACCCACCACCTGGAGAGGAGTCCTTCGCTTCAGTTGTTGCCGTAATTCTATTTTGATGGAAAATTTATTTTTCTAATATCTATAAATTGCACATTATGATTTTGTTTGTTCCATTTTAATTTTGGTTGTTGTCTCTATTTTAACTTACTACGCCAAAACACCAACCAGGCTTTTATTTCATTTCACGGTCAAAATGCATGGAAACATCATAATTGGAATATCATAATTAGTAATTAGTTAAATGATGAATGAATCAGTACCTAGGTTGTATATTGATTGAATTCTGCAAATTAACAACACTTGATTTTATATGTGAGTTCGACAATTTAAATCTTGGTTTTGCAAATTATTAAAGCTTAAGTTGCATGCTGATAAGCTTAAATCTGGGTATTAAATGTTATATATATATTTGGTATTTGCAGAATTCAAGTAATAATTTGCGAGGTGGGATGTTTTTGGCTAGAGCATGTAGGGTGAGTGGAAGGCAACGTGGGCAAGGGAAACATCAGGTTTTGATATTCATTTAATATATATGAAGTTAGGACAACGAAGAATAGGAGGAAGGCTATATATTTAGAGAGTGGGTATTTTTTTGGATGGAGGAAGACATCGGAAGGAGAAATGTTTGGAAGAGAAGAGTAGAAATGGGAAGGGAAACACATGGTAGAGAGAAGAATATGAGACGTTATAAAATGACTCGGTAAATGGAATTTGAACCTGTAATACTATTTACAATTGAAATCAAGATTTATTTGACATAACGAATCTAGATTTCTAGAGAAGAATAATATTCACATTTTAAAGTGGATAATGGTATAAAAGTAAACGTTTGGCAAATGGGAATGGTTAAAAGGAAATTGTAAGGATTTGGAAGTGATAAATTCAAAGTTGAATTTAGAATGAAAGTGGAATTTGAGTCGAGCTAAAACGGTAAATTTATTTTGGAGTTCGAAATGTAATCGAATGGAAATTATTCGAAGATAGTTATATATTGAAATTCGACTATGTCGAATTCAGGAAAGTATTATTTAATTTTCGTTTTAATCAAAATTTAATTATTTAATTATTATTTTATTTATTCAAATTAATGAATAAAAGTTATATTTTAAGATTTAATATTTCGGAGCATGAATTATAACACTATTGTTATAATAAATGGTTTTTGTAAAAGAAGTGGATTCTTAAATTGAGTCCGAGAGTTGCGTAAGCGATGATGGTATTTGAAGTTATGAACTTTGTTTATTTCGAAGTTAAGAATGTTGTTCAATTAAAGCCTGAGAGGTAATTATCCCCAACTTGATTGATTTCATTTTTGACTAAGGAATGGTTAAGGTTCGATGGCAAAGAATGGTTAGGGATTTGATTGGTTAATGAGTGATTAATGGCTTGAGTTTTTGTAACGATGTTCTATACAACATTCGTTTAAATCCATATAAATGAGTTTTGGAAACGTTTTCAAAATATAATCAGAGATGTTTTCTAAGAATAGAAAATGAAGTGTTGTGGTCGATTAGAAAATATGAAGATATGGAGATTTTTCCAGTGTTAATAACGTATATTTTTAAATATATAAAATAAAAATTGGTGAATATATGGAAATGTTTTCCAAATGTGATAAAACATATTTTCTGAAATATAGAAAAGAAACAGTTTATGATATATGGAAATGTTTTTCCAAGAATCGTGAGAGACAAACGAATTTTGAGAAATATCTGGGGAAAGATTTGGAAAACGGAAAATAAGAAGTTGGAAAATGAATAAATTAATAAGAAACTTATTTAAAGGGCTAAGTGTTGCTTGATGCTTGATTAGTAGGATTTCCATTTGGAAGTAGGATCGTTGGTGGTATGGATATTTCCTTTGATAGCTAAATAACCGGCTATTAAAGTTTTGTCCTATTTTATATTCCGTTGTCAGTACGAAGAGACTGGGATCGGGTTTATTATCTAAAAAACACCATGTATGGGCATAAGCATTGCAAATCAAACTATGCTAAATATAATTGAAGAGAGTAAAGTACAAGGGTTGTTCTATTAATCCAAGATAGAAATTGCCTAAGATGGATTGATGGGATGGTGCCTTCGGTTTGTCTAGCCCCGGGACAACTTGTATGGACGAATGTATGACAGAGTATGCATAATAGATCATGTACAATGATCTCTTCAAACGTATTTATGTTTGGTGGTGGAGGAATTTGTTTCACTTAGCTTTATGTCCATGATACTTTTGGGGAAATCAAAAAATGATTTGGTGGGTTTGACGATGTGGCATTCAATGTGAATGACGTTGTGGTGTTAAAAATGTAAGTATGGCCTCAATCCTCACAACCAAAAAATGACAAAAATCGGGCAGGCAACATGGCTATGTGAGTCGCTCCCATTAGGGTGTATTATCACTTGATCTAGAGAAAAATCCATTTTCTTCTTTATTCTATGTTTGTTGTATGCTTTGGTAACGGTTGTTGATCCCAACCTTTGGTGATAAGACATTTGATACACTCAAGGGAAATGAGTGGTCGGTTATGTGTGTCTGCGTTACAAGATGTCCTTGTTGAACCCAGTGTATTCCACTTTAGAGATATACCATCAGAAGGTGGTTCCATACCTTGTCTAGTATGTATGCGGAGCGCAAGATGTAAGCGTTCCACTAGATTGCTATTGATTTGAACAGGCACTATTATAATATTAGAATAGTGTTGATACAAAGAATATTTTGGGTTATCGTAAGGAAAAAAAACCATTTATGTTTATGTGTGGATCGGTCTTACGATTATCCTTTCTTTTAAAAGGATTTTTAAAAGTTAAACCAAGTGGTTGGAATTTACTCACACCAGTCCCATGACTGACCCAGAGTTTATTTTGTTTTGTTTTACCCTAAACTCTTGGGTGCCCAAATTTGTACGGGCAGTCACGTAGTCGGGATTTTACAGATATAGTTGGAGGAGCTTCGAGCAGAGTCTTCAACATTAGATATCTACTGTTTATTTACGATGTGTTGTATGTATTGTACTTTGATGATATTATGTGTGTACAGTTACAAATTTGTAATTCAAAAGGTATGTTATATAATATATTTTATTCGTTCCGATGTGAGATTTGTGCCTGCTCTGATGTTGTGATATCCTTTTATTCTATTCTTTTCTTCCTTATCTCTTCTCACCCTCTAATTTCTTTCGTTGGCATCTAGGTTTCTGTGCACTTTGGGTTGGACTTGTTTTGTATTTGGTCAACTCAAAGGGTACGAAAATTCGGGTCGCTATGCTATCTAGTCAGTTAACGTCTTACCCTACAACAAATAAACTAAGCATTAAAATAAATTGCTACCTCATCCAGCATCTCGATATTGAAAGATCGCTGACTTGTTGTTTTGACCCAAGTCTTTCCCGGTCACGCTACTGACTGAAGATAACAGGCATCCGAACGGCTACTATCCTTATGGATCCTGACCATGGGCCTGCTCCAGGCAGACGCACGAACCCTCAAGTCATCCATCAGCCAAACTACTTGTAAAGGACATACCTTTCGGGCCTCCAATACAAGTGCACAAGGCATACCCTCTTGATGGACACTACAGTCATGCATTCGATGGACCGCTCTACTATGCCTATATCAGAGGACCATCCTAGGGTATCATCCACGTCTTGTTTGAAGCCTCCACTTCATGCTCTTGCGTAGTGTGATGGATCTCAATCCAAGTCTGATATCATCAGTCCCTAATTGAAATGAAACGCTGCTACAGACGCACCACCGGAGATCAGCATACTCTAGAGGGTTTGCTATGGTTCGCTTGGTTAGGCCTGCATCCAAATTTTCTTTGGATTGCTCCAAATTCATGTCATCGTTTTATTAAACCCTATGTTTAATCTTTTTCATACCCGTTTAGTTTATCTTATCTTTTTTTTAATCTTCTATTATTCTTTAATTACGATAATACAATCACTTTTTCATTCTTACATTTTACGACAATCGCAGTCCAAAACCCTGCCTGCTTGTCATAAACCGTTTATCATAATAATTACTTTATTTCTAATTATCTGCATTGCAACGAAAGATCTTAGTCACACTGCTCATTTACATTATTTCTAGGTCACTCTAGTATTTAAGTTGATTATTATTTTATTTCTTTTGTCAACTCTTATCTGTTACGTTATTTCTCTTCTTACCATCATTTTAAGTTTTATTCTAGGAATTAGTCACATTCTACTTGGTTTCTTATAGAAAGTTTACAAATCTATTTCCATATTTTAATATAAAACAATATAAGTAATAATCTGTAATTACAAGATATTATTCTTGCTAATTTCTTTCGATTGCTAATAGTACAATATCCAGTATTATACCTATTTTGCACTAGTTAAGTTTTTTTTACTTGTATTCTTGCAATTATGTTTACTGTATTAAATTTGGGAAGTATAATGTTTTTCTCAAATAACTAACTAAACTATTATGGAATTCCAATTCTGTTTATATGTTAAGTTTCCTTTTTATTTCATTATCTGCGTTTGACTTCTACACTATAAATTTTCCACTTCTAGGCTTATGCCTTTTCTATGAAATTCTTATGACCAAGATTACTTATACTTATTTGGATTCTATTCCATAATAACGACATTTGCAAATAAGTACAATTTCTTATGATTTACGGTTTCAAACAAATAACTTGCATAAACTAATTTCTACGATTAGTCCAAGTTTAACTGTGTTAAATTAAAATGATTATAATGGGAATCAAACAATGTTGTATACCATTATCAAAAAAATACAACTTAAATCCACTCACTTGGAAAAAGCACTCCAAGTTTCAGATCTGATTCAAATCCAGTTCAATTATCCATAGTCTTCTCTTTTGTGATCCTATTTGGATCTACAGACTAGAATTTGCATGGATTTATAAATATGGATTTAGATAAAAATTAAAATAAATAGAAAACCAGATATGTAAAACTTACCACATAAAGATGACTTATTTTGGACATCTTTTTCCTAGATCTACAGTTTGTGGCTCCAATTTGTAAACTAAAATCTTAAACCTAAAGCATATAATTTTATGAAGAATTGGAGGAGAAAGAAAAGTAGTAGATCTTCCACATCCATTTAGAAAAATATGGGTTTGGAGTCTAGCTATGTAGGTTTATTTATAGAGGTCCAAAGCTAAGTCGTTCATTCATTTTAGACGACCGAAATCTGTATGTATAACACTCCAATTTACGTGTTAAATAAGGTGCATATGCGCCGACCCTCAAAATGCCATGGTTATCCCATAAATCGACTTGACTATGCCGATGGTCAATCCGTACGGGGTATAACACTTCGTTTTGACGTGGCCTATTATATTTATTTTATATGTATTATTTCTTCATAATGTTATGTTTATTAATATGTTAGCATTAATTTTTCTTTTAATTCCTTATTTAATTTTGTTTATGAAGCGCATAACTTCTCAAATTCAAACATGCATTACTTCTGTAATTTATACGAATATATATATATAATAAATATACAAAAGTGCATTTACACGCATGTTATCATTTTTGAATTAATCTTTTATAGCGTTACATTATATTTATTACTTTATATGCTTATGTAACGTTAAATTTTTATTTAACTTCCAATAACTATTTTATAACGTTACACTTATATAACAACGACATTTATTGAATACCATTTATTATTCTATACATCCAATTCTTCAAATTCAAATGTGCATTATTTTTGGCATTCACGCATTTATATATTTATAAAATAAAATATATATACATGTTCGTTTACACATAATTATTTTTCATTACAAAGCTTCAAACGTCAATAAGTTTTCCATACAAACTCCATTCGGAACATATTATATATGTAAACTAATCGGAAAATTGTTGCGAACACAATGGTAAAAGTTTCAAGGCCATTTTTTGATAGTTCGAAAAATATTCACACATCATTAGGTTTATGAACGTATGTGAATTTCTAAGCAGTACCTCCTATATAAATGCTCTTTTCTTTAAAAATTCTTTTCAAAACATGATACAAACATCCTAAGTATACTTGTAAGTCTACATGAATGCTCTTCTCTTTAAAAAATTATTTTCATGACATGGTGTAAACATCCTAAGTATACTTGCAATTCTACATGAATGTAATTTTAAAAATCGAAATAGTTGTTCATCCAATTTTTCCCAAACTTCTACATAATAGATGCATAGTTCAACCATTTTTGCTTCCAAATTTCCCCAGACTTCTACAGAATAGATGCATAGATCAACCAATTTTTGCACCCAAAACCCTACCACATAACTTTTAATATTCAAATTTCAGAAAAAAATAATTTTTCAAATTTGATTTCTTATGCTAGAAAAGGTAGGAAATTTAATACTGTACATTTTCTGCTTCAATTTTACGCATCTTTTCTTTGTACTTCAAACTTTTATTAGAAATTTACCAAAAATCATATTTTTTTCCAAGTACAATTTACATCTTTTAAATTATTCAAACTTTGTATGGGAGAATTCTTTTTCTCCTTAAGCTTTTTATTTCTTAATACTGTAGCTGCCTTGTACATTTATATTTAGATTCGATGTTCTCTTTTTAGCTTCTCCTTTTTTGTTAGCAATAACATCTTTTAGTTACACTCATTGTTTATTTTCTTTTTGAGTGATCACTATAGAAACATAGAAAAAGAACATCAAACTAGTAGGAACTGACTTCTATAACAACAATTACAATGTACTTATACATACAACTAAATGAAAAACCCCCAAATTTGGATATACCCATGAAATCCTAAACTTGGTTTAATCTCTAAAACTGCCTCCCTGACAGTCTAGAAACCTCTTCCAAAGGCTTCTCTCACTTTATTCTATTGGGCTCCATCTAATACCAAGATAGTCTATATCTACTACTGGGCCCCTCAAGCCCAAGATCTAGTTAGGTGTTTACCCTGGTCTCCATAACTAGGTCTTACCAATTGCCTTAACACCTATGATTGAGTCTCAGATATCATAATAAGTCTAGTTCTTACTTTTCCATGAAGTGATATAGTATACTTTAATCTTTTCTGTAAATTCAATCTGTTGTCTTTTTTATAGATCTATATGTGAACCCTGTTCTCATATGAATTAACCAATCTTTTCCAATTAATCTCTATTCTTTATTAAATTTGTATTTATGTGAAATCCCTCTCTACCATTTTCATATAAACTATTCATGTTCGAAATTACCTTTAATTATTCTCGTGTTTTTATAGTAACTTCTAGAAATACATCCTTCCTAAATTTCTTTTTCTTTTTCCTCATATATGTGCCTGTTGAGTGTTCAAATTTTTTTGGCTTCCATTCTTAATTTCACCCTTAAAGCTTTCTGTTGTATATAACAATTTTATGATTTTTGTTTGATGATAACAAACACACATATATATATAATTTTAAATGTGTTTGTCGTAGTATTATTCTACTATAGCACATACAAAAATAAATATTTATATTTAAATAGAACACCACTGCACAAGAATTTAAATATTTAAACAGTACTTTATTTAAATATAATATTTCATTTCAACATTTGAATAGTACAGATTTCATAACTCCACTATTTGTACATCTTAGTTATTCAATAAATTCAATTTATTATTACATTTGTTCCTCATTACAACTCTCAGTCAGTCAGTTTACACATACATACCCATATTCATTTACTGACTGAGTTACACACTCTCTCATATATAGACACACTCACTGAATCACACTTTATCTCAGTCTTGTCTTCTGTCAGCTTCACTGTCAGTCCAGTCATCTGCTTACCTATAATAGAAATACATGCAGTAAACTGGAACATAAATAATTTTAAATTCTAACAGATATAATTTTATTTTAAAATTTATTTGCCTTAGAATTTTGATGTGTTTCTCATCATATTTCATGACTTGATCTGACATGTTTATAAATATATCTGTGTCTAGACTGCTTGTGATATTCACAGTGATTCACTGTAAATACCACAAGGTAGACAGTGTCTTTAGTGCACACACACACGCGCGCACACACACACACACACACACACACACATATATATATATATATTCTGCACATACACAATACATGTATACACATACATGCACATGTATATACACATATGCATTTGTGTAGGGGCAATACAATAAAATATCAATGAGTGGACATGAACCAAGATATTCAGTGCAAGTACAGACACAAGCACACATATATACACACATCTATGCATATATGTATGTATGTATGTATGTACGTATATATGTATGTATGTAAATATATAGAAGCAACAATGGTTCAGCAGTACAACAGTCAACATGCACATGACATGTTTACAATGGCAAGATGTACAAAAATCGGCATGCAAATTCATAGAGCTCAACACACACATGTATACATACATGATTGTATGTATATACATGGAGGACAGTATGAATGATGCATGCATATGACTCAAGAAAAAAGCCACAAAGCTACAGCACAGGTTATGCTACATGGGTGCTTATACATGACATGGCATGTATACTCAAAGATGAAGTAAACAACAAGTAGACTGCAGGCAACAGGAAGTGGTAAAGTGTTCAAGACCACACAACAAATAGTGTATAACATAAGAATTGAAGCAACAGCTCGAAAGGGGTTATGCAAAAGCCTGTGCAAATACAACAAGGGACATGACAAGCAAACTCAAACACATGTATACATGGTAATGAAATCACAATATACATGTAAATATCAAAATGCACAGTATACCATTCAGGAGCAGGACAATAGGTCATTGGTCTTGTGCAACCAGCATGGATAAGTAAGTGTATGCAGGCAACAGGTGGTGGCAAATAAACACAAGAGCATGGATGTGCATGGCCATGTGTGCAGCAGCAAAAAAGAGGTTAAAAGATTCAAAGCATTCCATAAATTTGCAAGATATACACTTGCAATATTCTCACTGAAGTACAAAACCAATTCAAAGCCATGCAACATGAAATCTGCCAAATCACACACTTATATATATATATATATATGTATGTATGTGTATATATATATGGCAGTACATATACATATACATATACCAAACATACATACACATGTATATATATGAGTGAAAGAAAAGTGTGAATGAAACCACTGGCTAGCATATATGCAACGTGTACAACATGCACAGAGACATGGCCTAAAACACTTCAGCCAAGTAAAGTGCATATACATGTGCAATTAAGAACTGACAAGCTAAAAGTTAAGCAGCTCAAAGATGGGCAATGGAGCAATCAAGATCAAATTTTGGCAAGATCTTTTGCAATTCAAAGTATTCTTCCAGAAAACCAAGTGCGAATGGAGAGAAGGAAATAAATCATATGTTACCGGAAATCATGCTTGGATACACAGAAATTCACTTAAACAAATCACGCATGGAATCATTCTTTTGTTTATTGGAATTCAAAGTATACATGTGTGTGGCAGTTTTTTAAAATAGATCGGGCAATAATTTTTTTGTGGAAAGAATTTAATCTTGCCAAGAATTTTTCTTCTTCCATATTTCGATTTAAATAGGCAAGAACAATTTAATTTAATTCCATAAATTCCAGAAGACAATGTAGTCGGCATTCATGGGATTTAATTTTGGCAAGGTTAAATTTCACGTGCTAGAAATCATTCCAGAAATGGCAAAGACAATTACACGATTTTCAGAAAATCATATGAAAAAACCATGGCATCAAATCAGGCAAGGATCAATTCGATTATTTCCAGACATCAATCAAGTATACATGGAAATAAGCCAAGCAATCAACGTACAAATCAAACCAAGCCTTACATGAAATCAGAGAATGAATTAAGGGATTCAAAATCCAATTTATACCAATTCATCACTGGCAGACATCTACTACTGAAAACCAAGAAATAAAATTCAAGAGTGAATAGAAAATCAATTGAGAGAACTCACATTTTCAATCTCAAAGGCCAAACCGTTCGACCGAGAATATCAAGAAACAATCAAGCATCACCGAATCAAATTTCATCAACAACCAAGTCGCGATTTGGATAGAGGAAGCAAAACCATAATTTTGATTAGGTCGTCCATGGAAGAGACAAAAACGAGGAAGCCAATTTCTTTGAATAACCATAGCAAAGAAATATTATATGGGCCGGCTATTTTATTTTGAAAAAGGGGTTATGTTTCAAGTTTTATTTTTGTGTTTATTTTCATATTACTTTTTATAATCGTCAATCTGTTTTCTAGTTTTTCTGTAAAAATTAGGGTTTTCTAGTTATTGGCTTTATAGCTAGGGTTTATGAGTTGCGGGTTTGTAATTCAAGGAAAATCCAATCTTGGGTATAATGATCAATGCAGATTTTTTAGCGTAGGATTAGAACAGGAGCAGGGTTTGCGAGTTTATAGGGTTTCGTAAGCGATATCTATTTTAATACTTAGTAGAAATCATAGGGAATGCAGTAGTAGACAGAGTTTGTCGAAGCTGGGTAAAATCTATGTCATTTTATTTCAACATTTATTTTCTCTACTAAAATCTGTGTTGTGATACCATTAATATCTCGTAAAATTCAATAAACCTTATTCGCCTCCCCTCTAGGATTAATCTAGATCCAATAAGTGGTATTAAAACGAGGTTTTCATTAATTATAGAATCATGTTTTCCCCTAGTTCTTAGTTTAGTCATATTCCAACTATTTTTGATGGTATAGATGCTTTAAATTGAAAATCAGAAATGGAATCCTATTTAAAATTTGTTGATATTAAATTTTGGGATATTGTTAACAATGGAGGCAATATGCTAGATAGGAATATTAATGCTCGTGCTATCCCTATTATCTATTCTTATCTTGGTAATGATAAATTGAAATTTATCTCTCATTACTTAACTATGTAGGGTATCTGGAAAACTCTCGATGCGTTGTATAGAAGAATGGGCAACTGCTCAAAACCCTCAATTGCCAACTTCAGCTCAAATGTTTGCTTAACCGGAGTCACAGATGAAGACTCAACATATGATGGTAGCGAAGGAGACTCAACAGGAAAATTTTCTTATGAAGATTTAGTTTATATGTGTACTGATTTAATTAAATCTGTTAATAAACATCAACGGAAAAAAAACTTCTGAAATATGAAAATCATGAATTGATTCGCAAAAATAATACGTTGGAATAAAATCTTGAAAACTTCAATTTCAAAAATTATATGAATTTGAAAACCAATTTTTGCTCATCTCAATGAAAATCTTCAGAAACTTGAAAAAGAAATAATGACTTTAAAACAAAACGAGAATGAGCTAATTTGTAAAAATGATGCTTTGCAAAAGGAGTTGGACAAGACTAATTCCAAACATAAAACTTTGAAAATGAAAAATTGCTGAAAATCGAATCAATTTTGAATGAGCTTGAGAAAGAAATCGAAAAATTCAAAGAATTTGAAAAAAGTTAGTTTGAAAGGAAAATCATTTTGAATATGAGACTTCTGAGTCCAAAGCTAAAATCAAACTTCTTGAAAATGAAAATTTGATCTTAAAACAAAATGATTATGAGAAAAGTGAAATTTTGATCAGTCGTTGCTCTAAGATAATAAACAAGAATAATCTTTTGAAATCTAAAATCAACGGTTTTGAATTTAGTTTGAAAAGATTTTCAAATGGAGAAAAATCATTGAATATGCTTTTGAAATATCAGTTGACTACTCAAAATAAACATGGACTTGGTTTCAACGATTTTAAAAATTCTTCGAAAAGCTTTGGAAAAGATTATCTTGAAAATTCAAACTCTAAAAATTTCAAAGGATTTTTTCAAGATAAGTACTTGTTTTGTAACAACCCGGAAAATGCGAGCCAATTTAAAATTTTTATTTTGGCAATTTTGATAGTTAAAATTGATTATTTTAAATAATATCGACAAGAAATTTATTTTGAATAGATTCGAACGTATATATTTATATAGATCGTCGTTAGAATATAAATATTTATTTATATATATAAAAGGAATTGAAAATGGCGCGGTAGTTCGATAATTCGATTTCAAAGTTCAAATGAATATACAGGGTGCAAAACAAACCGGATTTTAGTGAAACCAAAAATATTTGAATCTAATTGAGCATATCTTTCCAACAAGTCCGAAAAATTGAAATTTCATAGCGGGGATCAGAAGTTATGTCCAGTTGAAATTTTAGAATAGTCGCTATGGAATTTCGGCCCTTAAAAATAGCAATTTTGCAAACGACCTCGGAATTTTTATAATTTTTATATCATAGGTATAATAAAAATATGATTTTGATATAAAGAAAGTAATGATTTTTATATAAAGAAAGATTGCATTTTTATATAAAGAAAGATGGAATTTTTATACATATGTATAACATGATAAAGGCGAAATCTTTATATAGAGAATAGCATGATAAAAATATGATCTTTATTATACGAACATCGTTGTAAAAATAGAATTTTTTATCTATATAGTACCGATGTAATAATAGAATTTTTATCTATATAGTAGTGATGTAAAAATAGAGTTTTTATCCATATGGAGTGATTATAAAAATATGATTTTTATATACGTAGCAACAATATAAAAATGTGATTTTTATATATGTAGTGGCTACGGGCAACGAAAGTGACAAAAGGCGAGAACAGCGATGACTTCTACATAAGAAGAGTCGAGGCGTTGGATTAGCGAGTCGGTGAGAACTTCTCACTTTAAATCTCGTTTTTCTTGTTAAAATATATACTAGGATGCAGACGGTGCTTAGCAGCACCCGACACCCGTCGTCCACAGACCATTGATGGCTTGTATGTTTGATTGTTTGTTGTGGTGAAAATTTATTGTGTAATGTGAAATGAAATAAAATATTTATATAGTTAAAAATATTTGATCGTTAAAATTATTATTTTTAACGTGTGTGTGTGAATAAAAATATGTGTTTGTTGATTTGAAACCCCACACGGGTGTTGGGATGATATTCGGCATACACTCATCCCGATTGATTAGTTATATGTCGATCGATTGATTGACAGGCTGTTATAAGCGTTAATTATTTATATTTAATGCTTATGCAGTTGTGTGGTGCACTGTGGATGATGATTGATTATTTATCGTTGCGATTATATACATGTGTTGTATGGTAACCATATAATTAACATTATATGGTAATTGATTGGGCCTCATTCCAATTGGGAAAATAAAGAATACAATAAAATAAAGATTCATGTGTTGAATAGAATATAAATAGTCATGTGTTGACGATAATCATGTGTTGAAAATTATCATGTGTTGAAAGAAATATTTTAACAATAAAAATTACATCTTTATCGTATTTAAAGTTTGAAACTAACTGGGAAATAGATAAGATGAGTGATTTCCCGAGTATTGATCTGATATTGGTTTCGGCCTTCGGGGTTAATACTTAAGGAATCATTCTCTTACTACTTTACAGTTGGAGTCTGATTAAAAATCAAACGATAGATACCATAGTTTATAAAATATATTAAATAATAGAAATAGTCATGTGTTGACGATATTCATGTGTTGAATAAAGAAAAATATATTCATGTGTTGAATAGAAAATATTCATTTGTTAAATAGAATAACGAAGTTAGTGAAATATAAAGCTGTGTTGATTATAGATGTGCCATTTTGACGCAAACGATATTTATATCGATTTTATAATGAATATAGAAAACGAAGTGATTACAAAATATAATATTTTGAAAATATTATCATTTATATATTAATGATATGGAATATTCAATTTTGATTTAAAATTGAATATGAAGTTGAGATTGTTTTGAAAACGAATTATAAAGTACGTTTTGAATTGAAATCGACAAAATATATATATATATATTAAATGGCCTGAATAGAATGCGCCGCGCTGCGGCAGTTCGCGAATTTCGACCATTGACTTCGACTTGGCGTTACGAGAGATCCGACCGTCGGATTCTCCTGAAACCGAAACCGTTGGGTTCGTATCGAAAAGAGCTTTCCAATGAATATTAGAAATTTGAAATCTAACGGTTGGATTTGGAATTATGTCCAAATCAAATTTGGAAAAGGTCGCTGTAAGTGCAGTTCGATGGTCGTTGATGGAAATCGACTGTACGGGCCATGATAAAATTATTAAAAATATTTACAATTTGTGTAAAATCATAAGAAATGATTTATGAAAAATTGGGCTGAAAAACTCCATATTTGAAAAGATAAAAATAGATTTTTATCAAAATGAACTAGTTTTGAACTAGAATTAAAATCAATTTATTTTTGAAATAAATAAATTGAATTTGAAATGGTTTTGAAAATAATCAGGATTTCCAATATATAAAGTGGAAATGGATTTGAATCGAAATTGTCTTTGGAATATTTCGATGTTGGATTTCGTGATTATACAGATATTGTTAGGGAAATTTGAAAGATATATTTATATCGTTATTTTCAATACGATATTTGTTGATTGTAGAATTTGATATTGAATATAAGCCAATATATTTTCTATTCAGAGCCTTGTATTTAATATCAAACGTGATTTGGGTTTGTCGTGAATGGTGTCTTCATTAACACTGTTCTTAAGCCCAGTTGAGAAAAAGAGTAAATCCTTCTATTTAGATTTAATGAGGTGTGCCAATTAAATAATATTAATTGGAATTGAATTTAAATTGGTTCTTGGGTTTATCGTGAGCGGTGTTTTGAATAACACCTGTTCTTTAACCCGATTAACAATAGAATGTGGTTTTGGGTTTATCGTGAATCGTGTTTTAGATGACATTGGCTCTTTAACCCAGTTAAAGACATGATATTGATTTTTGAAAAGATTAAAAGTAAGTGAAGTTTTAATGAATCTTTAATTGGATTGAAATGAGAATTGATAATTTAAATTATCAAATCTGAAAGGTGATCGAGAATGGAGTACCACCAGTTTTCTTGCAAAGCGGTAGTTAAATCTTTAATTAGATTTGAACATGAAATGGTAATTAATATTTACCGATAACACCGTGGTGTTAGATATGGAGTATTACCAGTTTTGCTCCATGGGATATATAGGTTGGGATTGGGAAATAAAACAAATAATTACTTCGGTGTAGTTCGCTTATCCCGACTAGTTTGGAAAACCATAAAATGGTTTGAAATGATGTCCAAAGGAAGATTAAAGAATAAATTTAGAAGAATTTATCTTTGATAAAATTAATGGGAACCTTTCCCTAAGAATGTGATTTTGTGAATAGAAGAATATTCTGAATTGGAATGAGGCGTTTGTTGTGTTTGTGTAACATTTGTTTATTATATACGTGGGTTATTCAAAAAGGTCGGGTTTCTACCCATTCTGAATAATCGATTCGACGATAAGTCGAAGATGAAGACGGTGGTTGAAGACCGGAAGTCTTCACATCGTTTAGGTGATTACTGATGATCTTGATTGGGCTGTACACCCAAGATGAGGGAATCAGTTGGTGATCGTCCAGACGTGCTTGGAGATCGATGGATATGCGAGGAAAGTGCCTCCGGTTTCGTTCATACCCAGAACGAACTTGTAAATGGACTGTGTGTTTGACATTGGATTTTATTCTATGTTGATTGATCTCTGTTAAATATACATCTGTTTGGCGGTGGAGAATTTATTCTCTTGCTTAACGCCCTTCTCTGAGACGTACGAGCTCAGAGGTTGTATATCGATGGACATCAGTCGCATGGAGTGAATTGCCAGTGTGGCATGCGTAAGTGGCAAATGATCAAGGCTTCTGTTGAAAAGCAAAGTCTTGTGGTTGATGATCAAAGCACGGCCTGTGTGGCATAGCTTTGTGTATAGCATGAATTCGCGAGCCTCACACCTCGGTATGAGTCAAAAACGGGATACGGACCGTTGGGAGAACACGACGCTTCTTTCTAGCTAGTGGTGGTGTCAGTGCTTAAACTGGCTGACATTTATATACTTTTCACCTGTGTGGTTGTTGGATACGAGGCGTCTCGGATATAGGTCTGTTAGGACCGGGAAACGTGTGTTTAGGAATAACTAATCCTCCAAAGTTAGTTGAGGACCGGCCCAACCGATTGCAAGGATCATAGTGGGGTCCTGGGACATTTGCTAGAGTGTCTCGAACGGAGAGGAGCTTGCCCCTGCCTCGACTCATGACGGAAATCCAATTTCCAATACGTGATATTGCGGTTTTAATTGTAGAACTAATACGACGACATGATATATGGTACCCATGCCATCTATGATTGATATTTATGATTGAAATTGTTTTGACACTATACACTTATAATAGTATCAAATGATTTGTTTTAAATGTACCAAGCATGTTTGGCTATTATAAGAGAAAACCCTATCCTCATGCTTGCGTTGCATTGTGTGATGGGACTTGGGTCTTATAATAGCTTCATTTTTTCCAAAAAGTATTGCGATGTTTTGTTATATGCACTAGTGTTCTTGGGAGGAAACCCGTTCCGTGTTATACGGCGTGGTCCCTTGAATTACTCTCTTTTAAAGTAAAGTTTTAAATAACTGTTTTAGTTCTCACACCAGTCACATGACTGACCTGGAGTTTATTGTTTTAACCTAAACTCTGGGTGCCCTTATTTTGACACGGGCAGCTAGTAGTTTTGGTATTGCAGATTTATATTCACAGGATCCTGATTTACAGCTGGAACGATACTCGGAAAGCTCTGTATCCGTGTATTACTTCTAGTTGTGTATTGTATTATTTTCCGCTGCTATGTAATGTATTGTAATCTCTGATATTTTCTGTGTAATATTTATTCATTTATACTCTGTTTATTCTTGTATTCTGATGGAATTGTTGTAATAAACAATGAAATGTTCTTCTGTCTACGTTCTTTTGTGTGTTGTGCTCGAAGTATCCGCTCTTTCCTTCACGGGGAAGTTACGGGGTCCTTACATGTTTGGTAACAAACCATTTAAAAAATTTAGATCCCAAAAGGAAATGAATTAAATTCTAGAAAGATCAAAATGTGTTTGGGTTCCTAAGGGCACTAAAGTAGATTGGAATGGATTGTTGTACAAACAAGTTTGGGTAACAAAATGTATGAACGAAACTGTGAGTGCTTTTACAAATTTTGTTAGACCACTTGATCCCCTAAATGCTTAGGTACCGAAGGATGGCTGAGGAGCAACTGTGCAAAAGTGAGATTGAGTTCAAATTGTTCTGCATTATGGAATAATTCAAAATTCCTTAGCCAAAATTGTCGAGTTGGAGATCCACAATGTCTACTGCAAATCAGTTATGATCTCTAAACTCATATTTTGTGTGTGTTTATATTTGTTGTTTTTTATTCTACCATTTTATCCTTTCCTCTATTTGTTTTCTTTTATTCTTCCCTCTGGTTATGTTTAGTTGTATTGTTGTTGCCACATTTTTTTATTGAGCTTCTTAACTTCAAATTGCAGAATTCTTGGTTTTGTAGAAATTGTCTTCATTTGTATAAAAATCTCATGCTTTAATGATTTCCAGATCTTGAATTTATTATTGTAAATATCAACAATTGTATTGAAGTTTATCTTTTTTATTCTTGCATTCTTAACAGTGCTGACGAATTCTTATCATATCTTGAACATTGTTAATTTAAATTCTAAATTCTTGAAGATCTAAAAAACAAATGAAATTTCACACATCTCTGCTGTTTTGAGTTTCTTCTAATTCATTTTGGAAAGACTCAAAAATTATACTCATTACAGCACACTATTATTTTTCAGTTGTGGTAATTTGATTGGTTTTTGGATTGGCTTGACTGTTTTGTTTATCTTTTGACTCAGATCCCTGTATTGCATCCTTTAAATCATTTTTGATCCTTTTGGCTTGGAAAATTGATTTTTAAATCATTTGAAATTGTTATCTTGAATCTCACGCACATATTAGATTTAAAATTTAAAATTTGATGTGATCGATTCATTGAATCTTGAAATTTACATATTTCTTCAATTGATTTCAAATGAACTATTTTCGATCATGATCTGTCTCTTATGCTTATTACAAATGTCTTGAAAAACGCTTGTAAAATTTGTTCTGAGCTTAAAAGATTACTGCTCTGAAAAAGAGAACTGATTTGTTAGATTTGACTGCTTGGACTTGGTGATTGGATTTTGTTGTTTGAGATACATTGTAAATATCTGATTAGGAGCTCAAGTAGTATCAATTTAGAAGTGTTGAATTTTTTTTTTTGTTTGAACTGATTCTCATCTTATATATATATATACATATCTGAATCCCTTTGTATTGATTTTCAATTTTAAAATCATTTATTTATTATTTATTCAGAAAATTGAAATCAATAACCAAATTGAACTGCATTTAGAATTCATCAAAATTATTATCATATTTTTGAAATTGTGATGAGTTTTGACTATAGTATATTTCACAATAAGAAGAGATTTTATTTAAATTCACATGATGTTTGAATAGTTTTTATAATATCTTTGAATTAGTGCTTATTTCACGACCATATTCTTTTTCTATCATCATTTTGTCATCCATCATGATTTTATATTAATGTGGAGAGTTTAATATTTTTTGAAATCATCAATGAGTATATACCTTCAAATTTTGTGATGGAAATGTGATTATATCATTTTTTTAGAAAAAGAGATAATTGAAAATTTTCAAAGATCCCTGTACAGTTGAGCATATTTTATAATATGATTAATTTAGAAATTTATTTCACAATCGTTTCTGTACCTACCATATCTCTATCATCCATATTAGTTTTATGTACTGAGGAGTTTACGAAAAAGAAAATGATAAATATATAATATACATAAGTGTTTCTCTAACCTCATTTAAAAATCCAAAATCTGGTCATGCGTGGTTATGAGATTACTTATAATTGAAGTTGCGACTAACCTCATTTGAAAATCCAAGATCCAGTTATGCATGGTCAGTGTGTTCTTAAATGAAAAGAAAAGAAAAAGGAAAATAAATAAATAAAAATTTAAATGAAATCCTCCTTAGTGTGTAAAAACCAGCCTATCAATTCATTTTTTTATCTATGAAATGTGATAATATTTTATTATATATTATGATTTTTTTTATTGATAGTCATTTGGATTTAAGATTATTTAATTTTGTCTCATGATTTTAATTTATAACAATAGTCCAAATCCATCGCTATTTTGTGCTCATTTTTCGAAAATCTTATTTGAAAATAATTGGAATCCATATGTCTTTAAAACTCTCTTCGTTTTATAAAATTCATTGTAAATCCATCATTCTAAAACGTGAAATTTGCCACTAATTCTTATAATATTATAATTTTTGTTTGATTGAATTAGATTTATGATGATCATTCTCTCTCTTGAGCTGATTTTATGTTTCTAGTCTATTTTTCATTACGATTTCTATTTCTATATCCTTTTGATGATAAAAAACAGAGGAGAATGGTTAAGATTTTGATCGATAAGTGAATGTTCCTTAAATATTTTAATATTGAAGTATTTAATTCATTTATTCTTTTCACTCATGCACATATTTAGGAGGAGTTCTGTTGTAGGGGAAGCATACATATAAGGGGAGTTCTGTACTTCACAGTCAAACACATTTATTGTATTCAGAATCTTATTATATGTTTTTCATCATCAAAAGGGGAGATTGTTGTATATAACAATTATATGATTTTTGTTTGATGATAACAAACATATATATATATATTATTTTAAATGTGTTTGCAATAGTACTACTCTACTACATCACATATAGAAATAAATATTTATATTTATATAGAAAACTACTGCACAAGAATTTAAATATTCAAACAGTATTTTATTTAAATCTAATATTTCATTTCAATATTTAAATAGTACAGATTTTATAACTCCACTATTTATACATCTTAGTAATACAATACATTCAATTTCTTATTACATATGTTCCTCACCACAACTCTCAGTCAGTCAGATTACACATACATACCCATATTCATTTACTGACTCAGCTACACACTCTCTCATAATACAGACACACTCACTGAATCACACTCTATCTCAGTCTTGTCTTCTGCCATCTTCAATGTCGGTCCAGTCACCTGCTTAGCTGTCACAGAAACACACGTAGTAAACTGAAACAGAAATAATTTTAAATTATAGCAGATATAATTATATATTAAATTTTGTTTTTCTCAGAATTTTGGTGTGTTTCTCATCATATTTCATGACTTGATCTAACATGTATATACATCCTTTTGTGTCTAGGCTACTTGTGATATTCACAGTGATTCACTGTAAATACCATAAGGTAGACAGTGTCTCTAATGCTCACTTATATATATTCTGCACATACAAAATACATGTATACACATACATGTGCATGCATATACACGTATACTTTTGTACAGGGTGAATACGATCAAATATAAGTGAGTGGACTTGAACCAAGATATTCAGTGCAAGTGCAGACACAAGCACATATATATACACACATCTGTGCACATATATATGTATGTTGTAAATACATAGAAGCAACAATGGTTCAATAGTACAACAATCAACATGCACATGACATGTTTAGAATGGCAGCGCGCACAAAAAGTGGGCATTCATATTCATAGAGCTCAACACACACATGTATACATACATGATTGTATGTATACAGCTGGAGGGCATTATGAATGATGCACGCGTATAACTCAAGAAAACAAGCCACAAAGCTACAACACATGTTATGCAACATGGGTGCGTGTACATGACACAGCATGTATACTCAAAGCCGAAGAAAACAACAAGTAGGCTGCAGGCAACACGAAGTGGAAAAGTGTTCAAGACCACACAAAAAACAGTGTATAACATAAGCATTGAAGTAGCAGCTCAAAAGGGGCTTTGAACAAACTTGTGCAAATACAACAAGGGACATGACAAGAAAATTCAAACACATGTATACATGGTGACGAAATCACAATATACGTGTAAATATCAATGCATCATATACCATTCAGGAGCATGACAACAGGTCATTGGTCTGGTGCAACCAGCATGGATAAGTATGTGTATGCATGCAACAGGTGGTGGAAAATAAACACAAGGGCATGGATATGCGTGGCCATATATGCAGCAGTACAAAAGAGGCTAAAAGATTCAAAGCATTCCAGAAAATCGCAAGATATACACTTGCAATATTCCCACTGAAGTACAAAACCAATTCTAAGATGGGCAATATATATATATGGAAGAAAAGTGTGAATGAAACCACTGGTCAGCATATATGCAACATGTACAACATGCACAGAGACATGGTCCAAAACAATCCAGCCAAGTAAAGTGCAAATACATGATCAATTATGAATTGACAAGCAAGAAGTTAAGCAGTTCAAAGATGGGCAATGGAGCATTCAAGATCAATATTTTGCAAGATCTTTTGCAATTCAAAGTAATCTTCCATAAAATTAAGTGCGAATGTAGAGAAGGAAATAAATCATGTAACACCCCACCTCCGTTAAGGTCACTCACAAAGGGAATGCCTTAACTTTGGTGGAGCATTTTAGTAAACAGAAACAGAATACTACAAGACAGATAAACAGTACTTGAAAAATTATAACTTTATTTCAAACAGAAGCTTGGTTACATCCTTTCAAATCACAATATCAGAATTCAAGTACAAAATATCAGTCTTGTACAAAAGCCTTCAGAATGCATAGTTTAAAATCATAATCCCCACAGAAGAAGACAAGCCATACTTTAAGCACTGCAAGCGGAAGAAATCTGGATCAAGCTAGAGTATTCCCTTCTACAAAACCGGGGGGGGGGGGAGAACGGAAGAAAGGAGGCGAAACAACAAGGGTCAGACAAAAGTCTGGCAAGTCCAGTGATTTTCATTTATGAACAGATAATAATAACATGACATGAAAATAAAACTGGATGAGAGATAACTGTAACAGATGTAGCAGATATAACAGAAGAATAGAATGATATAAGCTATTGCTTTACACTTCTCTGCACTAATACTAGTATAACAGGATTAGGTGTCACCCTAATGTCTAAACTGAAACAGAAACGGGTACAGAATAATTTCCACAGAAGAGAATGCTAGTAATGGGCCTTTACCACCCCAACAGAAACAGACAGAAGCAGAATGCTGATAATGGGCCTTTACCACCCGAACAGAAACAGACAGAAACAGAATATTAATAATGGGCCTTTACCACCCGAACAGAAACAGTCAGATTAATCCCTACGAAAACAGAATGTAGAATTAGGTGTACACTAGTAAATGGGCCTTTACCACCCGAACAGACGGTACCACGCAGAAACAGACAGGTGTTACCACCCAAAAGAAACAGACGGTACCAACAGAAACAGACAGAACTAAGTGTACCCTAAAACCCTACCCCAAGCGATCGGCTCCCTAATACATAAATATCCTGTGTCGGCCCCACAGTAGGGTGTATCACTCCCTAAAGTGACAACCAATTGGCTCAGACCTATTTACAGATGTCACGACGTCTTACATCCTCAGAGGCAGACCGGGATCCATGCACGCACATGACCCGTTTGGAACGCACCATTAACACCCCTCGCCATTATCAGAATGAACCGCTTATAATTAGTTCAGTAAGCGTGCCCGGACCCTACCTACTGTTGGGTCAAAGTTTTGATACCAGAAAGGGTTACTGACTAATATGGGTCCCAAACAACAGATGACACAAGTAATTCCCCTCCTAACCTTGTGTCCCCAGACTAACAGATTTCAGTTTAACTTGTCTACAAGTTCAGACATATAGAATTCAGATCAACCAGTTCACAGACAAGTTTTCAGACTAACGGATCAGATATATAGATTTAACAGACTTACCGATTAACCAGTTACAGATTAACAGACTTACAGATTTGTCTATCTTTGTAATTGGGCCTACAGATTCACGGAACAGATTTATTAAATTCACCAGTCTAGTGGGTTTAATCTTATCCGCCCAACATGTTTTAGACATCATATTTATCTCAGATTTTCATTAATTAAATATTAATGCCCAGACCTCTCACATTAGACTGACAGTTTGCGGCTACTGGTTAGGCCGGTTGGTTCCGGGCAGATTTCTGTCGCAAACTGAGTCTAACCTCGGGTTTCAAGCACGTTATGACTAAATTCTCACATTAGAACCTATTGTTTGCGGCCACTGGAATATGCCGGGCGGTTCCGGGCAGAATTACGCCGCAAACTCATTCTAACCTCGAGTTAGCCATGTTTATCTTTGCGGCCAATTAATTAATGATTTACCATTTATACCCACGCCTAATATACATGTCAATTATTCATAGCTAGTTCAGATTATGTCAATAACAGACTGAATATATCAACTTAACAGACATAGCAGATAACAGGTTTAGGCGACTTAACGGATTCAGCAGATTAATCGACTAGCAGATTTAGCATATAACAGATTAGGCATCTCAACAGATTTAGGTTGGCATTTTTAACAGAATTAGCAGATGACAGATTTGGCAGATGAACAGATCTAGCAGACTAGGCAGTAGGGCAGAACTAGTAGATTAAGCAATATAACAGAACTAGCAGATTAGGCAAATATAGCAGAACTAGTAAATTAGGCAAATATAACAGATTTAATCATTCCTTAAAGTTTCACAACATATCTTGCCTAATTATAAATGTTGCCTAAGTTCACATGCATAAATAATAGTCATGTTTCACAATATGATCATATACCCCATGTTTGCATTAAATTTGCATGTCATAGATTATGGTCATAATTTACATGTCCCAATTTAGTTCAACTTGCCTAGTACAAAAATTCACATATAAATTACACCAAATATAGCTATTGACAAAAATCTCCTACTTAGGTATTATTCACATTTGATAGATATCCTACTTTAATGTAAATCTTTATACCTAAACCATATTCTCCTTGTCTCAAGTCATATGTTAACATACCATGGTTCCTCTTCTTCCAATTCACAGAATATGCATAGATCTAAATCTAGTTTACAACCTATGTCCTTTTTCTTAAATCAGTCACAGATTAACCAACTTCTCAAGTCATATGTTCAATATTCTTTATGCCACAAACTCAAGTCATAGGTTCAATTATATGTCTTAGATTTATGTCCTAAGTTCCAAGTTCAACCTATGTTCTTTCCTCAACTCAGTCACATATCGGTCATGCCCATTTCATGCATTATTCATTTTATTGTCCCAAATATTTTAGCGTATGTTAATCTCTTAGGAGATTGGCGCAGGCTCGTAGTAGCCTGGCTATAGAACAGAAAGAAGAAGAGATACAGAATAAAATAGATCAGAATAGAACATACACAATCTCAAATTCAGATTTACAATCATGTCACAATTATGATTAAAGTTTATATCGGAAAATAACTGCACATGCCTTGATTGGATTCTAAAAGAAAAAGGTGTTGTAGCTGTTTTCTTTTAATCCTAATCAGAATTAGAGGAAGAAGAAGCACAAGTCCTAGCTTAGGTTTCAGCAGAGTAGAGACGCCATTGATTTATTTATTTTTAGAGAGGAAGAGAGCAATGGAGGCTAGAGAATTGTATATGAGATTTAGGTTTAGGTTAGGGATGTATATATAGGTGTAGGAAGTTATTTAGGACCATTAGATTAACCCTGAATCATGAGAACCATTCAAATGCAAAATCTGCATTTGAGCGAATCGGCCCACGGGATGACTGCCAAACACCCTGGATTAACCCCTAGTCGACCCAGCGAGGCTTGGGTCGACCTCAAAAATGGGTCGGTTCGGTTATTCCCCCTTCCAATTCGCTGTTTTGAACCTTTTTTGCATGTTTATTTATTTAATTTTTATATATATCTATATATATTTCTCTCATATGCATATAAACTTCAAGGCTTAATAACTTCTTCATAATTAACCATTTTTTTTATATTCTCAGAAAATACGGGGTGTTACATTCTCCCCTCCTTAAAGGATTTCGTCCCCGAAATCTTCAAGTTAAGAAGAATGTATCCTAACATCCAACATCCATCTACTAAACCATTCAATCACAGGCATCCATTGTCCTTAAAAGGTTTCTAATGCCGCACGAACATATGCAAAGTGTGTGTATATGTTTCTTATCTAATGCAAAATCAAGCGGTCTACTGATCCAGTTGACCTCCTTAACGCGAATCATGTTAGTGTCATGAGTCCAAATATGTATGCAAGAAATCCTATTTGATACACATCATTTCTATATGAGTGCATAACCATTCATCCAAATGCAACATCCATGTACCGAGTCAATCATTTTGCATCCACAAAAATTGAAAATGCTCACACATCCATATGCAGTATGAGAGTGTTTTCGAGCCGATCTAGTGCCTAGTGTGTGTATATGCATCCACGAGCAACCACTAGCAACCACTTGCATCCACTTGCAACCATCAAACATAACATGTCTCAAACACATGTTTACACCCATTAGTTTCTACCTAAAGTTCGAAGATTCGATCGATAGGATACAGTCGAATGATGAAAGCGAGTACAGATAAAACGAGGACTTGGTTCCCATTAGACATTGGTTGAGAAAATAATTCCCCTAAGTATCAACCCCGAAGACGGAAATCAACATCAGATTGACACCCAGAGGATTACCCTCTTTAGACAATGTCAGAACTGGAAATCAAAATTATTCAGATATTTACAGACTACTGATACAGACCAGGTTCCCTAATGATTCTTAGGAAGCTAAGCATGATAAAATCATATCCCACAAAACCTCAGAATGTATGCGTCATACTTGACGCCTAACACAGATATCTCTCAAACCCCAATCTATCACAAACAGATTAATCATAGCCCTTATGGGTTTGAGTCTACAGCGGAATCAGAAACAATACTAGTATTAAAGTGCAGAGTATCGATTACAGAATCAAAATACCAGAATCAGAAAGAGTTTTAACTCAACAATCAGATAAAGAAATTAAACCTCCTACAGAAAGTTTTCCTAATCCTATCCTATCCACTAGCCTCGAGAGTGTTCGCCTTCCCTCCAGCAGTTGGTCCTTCCCTCTGCCCTTGTCCTCGTTTCTTCGGGCAGTCCCTAGTGAAGTGTCCCATCTCACCACAGTTGAAGCAAGTGCCCTTCTTTGGATCCACTTTCTTATCGTGTGTCTTATCCATGTCTCCCACGTACGTTCTCCATTCGTGACCTTCCACCAAAATGAAGCTTCATCCTTCATTAACCAAGCAGCTGGTTGAACCTTCCTCCCATCGTAAATCTCAAAGGTACCAACAAGTCCTCCACTTCGTTCAGCCAACTTCTAGCCTCGACAACGTCTCAGTCCCATAAAGCGGTTTTCCGCCCATCGCATGGAAGTCCTTACATATCTTAGAAAAAGCATCTATATGCGGAGGAAGAGATTCAAAAAGGGAAAGAGGAAGGAACTCGAAACAAAGAATCGAAAGAAAGATATATGGCTTTTGAGGATTATGTTTTTTTTTAAAATAAGCTTCACTTTTGAAAATACTTCCTTTTTAAAACATAGTTTTCAAAAACTTTTTATCAAATCTGGTAACCTTCAGCACTGATACCAAGTGTAACACCCCACCTCCGTTAAGGTCACTCACAAAGGGAATGCCTTAACTTTGGTGGAGCATTTTAGTAAACAGAAACAGAATACTACAAGACAGATAAACAGTACTTGAAAAATTATAACTTTATTTCAAACAGAAGCTTGGTTACATCCTTTCAAATCACAATATCAGAATTCAAGTACAAAATATCAGTCTTGTACAAAAGCCTTTAGAATGCATAGTTTAAAATCATAATCCCCACAGAAGAAGACAAGCCATACTTTAAGCACTGCAAGCGGAAGAAATCTGGATCAAGCTAGAGTATTCCCTTCTACAAAACCTGGGGGGGGGGGGATGGAAGAAAGGAGGCGAAACAACAAGGGTCAGACAAAAGTCTAGCAAGTCCAGTGATTTTCAGTTATGAACAGATAATAATAACATGACATGAAAATAAAAGTGAAAATTAGGCTCACATCCTTAAAACTAAAGTTAATTAGGCTCACATCCTCCCCTTTTGAAACATACAAATTTCATCCCTATTTTTAAAATGCAGCTTTAATTTGTACAGAAATGCCCTTATTAATTTTTACAATGTAATTAACATTTATAGGTTACGTATTAGGGTTTTATTTGTATCCAGAAACATAATTTTCGTATCCATGGTGGCGGCGGCGTCTTCCATATACATTTTTTGTCTTTGGATTCTTTCGTTCTCATTTTTCGTTTACTGATTCACTTTTTTCTTCTTTGTTTTCGACTTTTACAGATCTTAGGAGGGGGAATGGCGGCGCTGGGTGGTGGAGGAGGGGTAGCAGACGGCGACTGAGGTGGAGGCAGTCCAATCAGGGGCGGCGGCGGTGATCAATTCGTGGTGGAGTGCAGTTTTGGGTCTGTACAGCTAAAGGAGGAGGAAGAGGAGGGTTTGACGACGGCAGTGGAGCCATCGGTGGGCGGTGCGGCGGCTGTTGCAGGGGGGAACGACGGCCATGTCAGATCGTAGGCTGGTGCAGTTTGTGCAAATATTCTTAAAATTTTCCTATAAGTATGCATATATTTCTATTATTTGTGTATATGAATGCATATAGTTATAATTAACTGAATTTGTTTTTTTATTTTTGTTTGATTAATGCATATTAACCTGATTTTTTTTTATTTTTTCATCCAGTGGTCCTTGATTTATACAGTGGCTGCGTGTTCTTCAAGGTAAATTTTCCAATCGTTTTTTATACAGTGGCTGCATGTTCTTCCAGGTGATTTATACTTTTCACATGATTTCATTTTGAAATCGTTTTTTACATTTTGGATTTCAATTTGTAATCGTTCTAATTTTTTTCTTCTTGCAGGTGATCGGCAAATTGTTGTAATTTTGGTTTTGGTACATGGATTTCATTTTGCAATCGTTTTTTGTTGATTCATTATTCTGAATTATTTCAAATATCTTGTTTTATCGATGGATATTTTTTGTTGCTGATTTTACAGCCGATTCATTATTCCGTATTAGTTTAATTGGCTTGTAGCTATACAGTTTAATTTGTCAACATTTTTTTTCATCGGTTCTGCATATATGTATAAAAATATGCATATATTGTGAATATGAGCATATAAAAATGCAACTATTGGCATAATATGTGTTTGGATGTACTCAGAAAAGTTGCGTAGAAGTATGCATATATTCTGTATATATGCATACAAATATTTAGCTCCTTTGATTTTCTGTTTTTTTCGTGTCCGATGATTAGTTGCATACATATATGAATATATTCTTAATATATGCATATTACAAGTGTTCTAGGTCTATTTTTTTAATAAAATATATGCAAATATTGTGAAAATTTTCATATAAATATGCAGATATTACTGTTATTTGCTAATATATATGCATCTAGTTACAATTATATGTCTACGTTTTTGTAATTTTATTGTAATACATGCAGATAAGACTGATTAATGATTTTTTTTTAAACAGTGGTCCTGCAAATATTGGTACATGTTTGTTATTAGCATAATGAAGCACAGAAGTGAGGACACACGACAGCATTAGAGATGAAGAAATTAAAATGGAAGAAAGGGCCGTTTCTATTTGTTAGAAAATGTTGTCTGCTATTTTTTTTTTGAACTACTTGTTGATGATTATATACCGTGTAAACCGAATTACCCTTTTATTTTGTGAACTGAAATAAGCTCTTCTAATTTTACATGAAATTATGAAATGATGCTGTCATGTGTACAGTTATTCGTAATATTTTTTGCATACTTGTATGCATGTTTTCAATATACTTCCTGATTTATCTGCATATATTTGTAGCATTACTCCAGAAGATGTTTTATTTTTTATTAAACACTGACATGTAAAAACTAAACTTCATAAAATTATAGGAATAACTAATGAAATTAAAATTGTAGAATCAGCTGATAAAATTTAAAAATTCAGGATTACAAGGGGGAAAGGTAGACAAAGCTAAAACATAGTAAGCATAAACGATAAATGTTGAATACTTGCATGCAAATAAAGAGAATAGTTGCATATTCATAAGCAAAAATGAATAATACTTGTGTACATTATCCATTTACAAGAATAATTTTGTACCTGTATGTAGCTTCTATGAATTTTTTTCATACATTTATTCATCTATCCAATATACTAGCAAAGTTGATACAGATATTCAGTATTATTGCATACATCTATGCAAATATACATAATTTTTGCATACTTCTATCCAACTATACAGAATCATTGCACGAACATTATTTATGACAAAAAAGTAATTGAAAAAAATACAGAATTAATATTAAAAAAATAGAACTACATTTATAACAGCACGTAAAAGTTCACAACATTATACTTTCAAGAAATACATAATTCTTATACATATAAAGATCATCTTGCATATAGTATCTCTATCAGTTCGATGAATTCCTTAAGATTATTCCTTTACACACTATCCTTTTTGGGATTTTTCCGCACTTCCTCGATTTTTCCTTCTTCCACCAATTGTTGAGATTTAGACGGCTGCTCAGTAATTACTAACACTCTCTCTTTTTTAACATCTCATATAGGATTATCTTCCACCATAGGTACCTGTAAAAAGGATTAGATAGTTATTAACAAAAGTTTTCAAACTGTTCTAAATACATGTATACCCGTCTGCAAGTATTATGTCTACTATCACGCAAGTCTCCATGTATTTTGAATAACAAAGTTTGCAAATATTGTTGATACATACTCAAACATGTGCAAATAATCTTCATAGTTGCACACAAGTGTTCAACTTTTATGAATAATAGCAAACAAAGCATGTATTTTCAATAATAGCACGAAGGTGTGCTACTATATAGAATAATTTACACAAGTATGCAAATATTGCGGAAATGAACGCCCAACTGTACAAAAATTTGTAATAACATCACAGAATTGTGCAAAAAACATAAAAATTGCCCACTATAATGCAGGTATTCGGAATAACTGCACACTAGTGCTTATCTATTATTTATTGGTTTCCACAAGTCTTTGAGCATTCTGACTACATTCAAACATTTTTCCAAATATTCATAACAATATCTTGTTAATAGTTTCGGATAAATGCATACAATTATTCAGCAATCAGTTAATAGTTGTAGAATTATATGCAACAATTGTGATTAACTGCGTACATGTATGCATAAATCTGTCGATAGTTGCACAACTTTAATTAAACTTTCAGAATCATTCAACAATTCTGAAAAAAATTATATAGTCACGCACCAAACAGTAAAATCATAAAATCATTCAACTATTCCATATTCATCCACGGTTTATTATATAATATACGTAAATTTTCATTTGTTGAAATTATAATTAGAAAATAAAAAATATACCTTTGTTCTCACGTTTTTTGCAAATCTCATGTTGAAATCGCCACGAATTTGCCTATTTTTCTTCGATCTACAGTAAAACGCTGAAAGTCGGCTTGAATTTTGAATTTTCTCTAAAATTGTCTGTAACGACCCGCCTTTTAGCCCAATTCTTGCCGGTAATTAAACCGACTCAAATCGTTCAAAAAGACGAATTGTTATGGGTGCATACATATATTGAACAAAATAACAGAATTTTTCATTGCGAAATACAATGTTACATCAGAGTTACATAAAATATCAGAGTTACAACACATACAGCGGAAGAAAAGAAAATATACTCTCAGCGGAAGAAAATCGTATGATATAGCAGAAGCTCCCATCTCTTGCATGAACTCCAACTCTAAAAGCACTCTGAATCCTGCTCCAACGATCTATAACTGCAAACTAAACTACTAGCTGCCCGTGAAAAATTATGGGCACCCAGAGTTTAGGTGAGGGAACAATAAACTCCAGGTCAGTCGTGGGACTGGTGTGAGAACTCAAAACAGTTATTATTAGGTTCATTTTAAAGTTGGAATTTCACCGGACCACGCCGCTAATGCGGAACGGGTTTACTCCAAGTGAACACCCGTGCATGTAAATTCGCAATGACTTTTGGAAAATGAAGCTATCATAAGCTCGTCCCACATCACACAATGCAAGCGCACACCAGATGGGCGAGTTTTATCTTATGATAACCAAACATGCTTTAATACGGGAAAATCCTCTTATAATATTATCATATAGTGTGGAAATCAATTTCGCAATTAAATGTATTAATCCTAGACGGCATGATACCCCATAATATATGTCGCCATATATATATACAATAAAAATCGTCTGGCTTGTATTGGAGATTTGGATTTCCAACTTGATGATTCCTGGCACGAAAGGTCAATCGGAACTCAAGCGAAATGTAATCACGGGTTTTTCATCCAGACGCGGACACCAATACAAGTCGCGAGGGAGATCAACGGTTTTCGACCAGACACGGCCCCCCGAACATACCCTATTCCAGTTCATAAGTGGTATTACCCACTGCTGCAGCGGTCATCATCAATTCATATATAAGTATAAAACCTAACCGCCAGTTTCTCATCAATCCGGGTGTGAGGTTTGTCGATGTCACGTCATACTCAAAGCTATGCTTCGATAAGCCATTCTTTGATCATCACTAGCTCGTTACATAACTTGGGTATGTCACATTGACAATTCACGACATATCACTGATTTCAATCAATGCACACCCTCTAAGTTCCTATGACTTAGAGACGAGGATAATATATTACCACAAATCAGATATTTATTAACGGAAATCAGTGCTATGCAGTCAATTTCAATGTCAGACATACCATCCATACAAGACTGTTCTGGGTCTGAACGGAACAACCCGAAAATACTTAAATTTGTTCAGGTCTCATGCAACTCACATCTCGTATCGGGTGGCCTACCCAACCAAGACATTAATCAACAATCAATCTAAACAATTCAAATATTCGCGGTCTTCATTCGTCGTTTACCAAGTCCTGAATTGCTTCATAACGTCGTATTATTACTTGGAATGGTTTTCGAACATATGCTCGATCCCGGTCTTTCCAAGTAATAAGCGTACTTTAAACAGTAGCTATGGTTCACACAGGATTTTCAATTCAAATCTCCTTCCACATAGTTATCAATTCATTCACAACTAAAGATTTGAATTTCTATAATTTCGTACATCTCGTTATCATCTTAAATTCTTCTTTGAAATCAAAGAGTATACCTTCGCTTCAATTTCTTACTTTTAATTCCCTCGGATCGAAGATTTTGACTAAACTCCAATTACGATATGAATTTCCACAATTCAATCTTATTGGGTTTCAAGAATGGTATTATTGAAGATACGATTCACGATAGAACCCAAATCAATCGTCATTGAATCATAAATAACACATAAATTTTATCCACTTATATTCGATATAAATTCTCATAATCAACGAATATTATAAGTAGAATAACGATATAATAATATCTTTCAAATTCCCCAGATAGTATACATTTACATCATGAGGTTCATACCAAATATCGAAGATTATTTCTATCTAGCTTATTTAAATCAAGGTGAGAACCCAAACCTTAATTGAAAGGTTTATTCAACTCTTTGACATTAGATCTGGATAGAGATACCATCAACTTATCTTAAAAATTAATTTCCGTATCCAACTCATATTATAAGAGGAATAACGGTGAAATACCCTTTTAAATTCCTCAGATAATAAGAGTTTTCATTTACCGAACTAATATCAAACATCCGAAGATTTATCTCTAACCATATCCAATTATTTAGTATTAAAAACCTATATTAGTATAAATCTAAATTCCATATAAATATTTCTAATACTCTTAAACCTTTGAAAACATTCCACAAATCATTACTTATAGTTCAGAACATCGTTTACGGGTTAAAACTTCAAAATAGATTGTTTTCGAAGAAAGCGTTACAATAGCATCCCAAAAGTATTATAAAAGTGTTACAAAACAGTTATCTTAACTATTTTGATCAAAATATCGTTTATCTTAGCCAAAACTTAAACTTTACAATTGAAAAAACCTTTTCATAATTTGTAATGATTTTACAAAATTTTCCATATTTTTAAATAATTTAAAAATAGCTGTTTATAGTTATGGGCAACAATTGTTCTTACATCGATCTTTTCCAAAACGGTTTCAAACATAACTTGAAAACTATAACCCAAAATTAAAATCTGCTTTCACTCATTTGAAAGCTCTCGTAAATAGGAATCAAACGTTTTTCGTTTCGTGGAAATCCGATTTAAATTGGAAAAGTTATAAGCATTTACATATTGCCATAATGCGACAAGCTCTAATTTTGACCAAAATAATCATTATTCTTAAATACTTCAAATTACCTTAAAAATCATTATAAACTTATATAAATCATTTAAATTGACTTTTCAAATTATTTGGATTTAAAACACAACTTTTTCTTCTAATTAAATCACCATTCAAATAATTTCAAATTAGATTTTTATTTAACCATCCCATCCGTCGGATCAGTTAGGGATAGCCAGGGAGAGCAGGAAACTGATTTTCCAAACCCAAGCCTAGACACTATCCTCTCTGTCATCCTAGAACGTTCTGGTGTATATTATATCATTATTATATAAAAACCATATTCAAATTAAAAATCTCATTTCGAATTTAAATTGAAAATATATTTTTTTTCCAAAACCAGTTTTGCATAGATATAAAGATCGTTATACAAAGTCAATACATAATTTAAATTATTTTCCAACTCCTAATTCAATATTTAAAAGTTGATATTAAATTCAAAACCAAAATTTTTAAATCTTATTTAATAATTAAATAAAATCATATATATGAAGGAGAATCTAAATCGATCACCCATATATTCCACAACCACGGTGTGTTTGTGTGTGTGTGATCATACAATGCAATCATATCTATCCAAATGAACTATACGATCAAATGGATATGAATTCATTCATCACAACAACATTAAACTGTGCACAAGCGTTACAGACAATAACGCTTACTCGTGTTCAGTGTATTATCTAATTCATGAACAACCATTCAAACATCAACATCCATCACACAATCATCATCAACAAATTATAATTAATCTCAGCTAATTAAAATTAACTAATTTAAATAAAATTTAAATTAGAAGTTCTCACCTAACAGCTTTCTAAATCTTCACGGTAGGTGAGCCTAGTTGAGTGAATCGTCGGACAGTATTTCGGTGCAACGTCTTCTTCACAAAAATATATATAATATAATATACACTAATCTCTCTTTATATTATAAGAGGAGGAAGAGGAGAAATGACGAACTTTGGCAAGGTCGTGGTGGGAAGGAGGAAGACTTATGCCATGGAAACCATGGCCATAAGCTTTAAGAAGAAGAGAAAGAAAAGAAATGAGAATGAATGAAAAAGTGGAAGGAAAGGGTGGTATTTATAGGAAAAGAGGAGTAAGGAGAGAGTGACACATCATAGGACATGTGTATTACATGCATGAAAGGGAGCATGCATAAAGAAATGTGTCTTAACACTTGTCTTAAGAAGAGAAGGTGAACTTTTGGTAGCATTTCCCTTAAATGCTATGAAAACTAAAGGCAACACTTAATTCTAACGCTACTAATTCATGTTATAGTTTGACAAATGCGATCGAACGACAAATAGTATTAACAAATCCAAACTTATTAATAATCATTCTCATTTATAATTCAAGTAAAACTTATCATATAACTTATCAAAATAAATAATTATTATTCTTGTAAAATCATAAAATAAATTATCCTTTACCAAATTCATATTTTACAAATCAATATTATCAAAATCAGAAAATATCATTACTTAAACATAAATCTTATATAAAAAAAATTCAAAATAAGTTTTCTTATAAAAATCATAATAAAAACAAAATACTTATACAAAGTTAAAATTCATATTTAAACCTAATAAAATCAATTTATATTCATAAAATCAAAAATTAAATAAATAAAAATCCAAATCAAACATAGTTAAAATTCTGGGATGTTACATTAACCCCCCCTTAAAAACTTTTCGTCCTCGAAAAGGAAGTCAAGTAAATTTAAACTCCTTCACAATTTTAAATTCCAATTTCTCTCTCAACATACCAGAAATGTAATGGTCAGAACCAAGGCTCACATCATTCTCAGGGTACTCTGTCTGATTCTCACTAAAGGTAGAGTCTAATGATACTTCTATGATCTCGTGATTACTAGGGTCGTCACGGGTCTTGTTTAAAAATCGCATCCTCTGAGTTAGACTTAGAGCTGCTATCCTACCATTAAGGAGAACTGGGATAGATACTATCTAGTACTTAGAGTTCTATGACCCTAAGAAAATTATCTTTCTAACTTACTCTTACGGAACCCATGGTTTTCTTATCAATTATAAGACTAAGTGCTTAAGTCAGAAATTTAAATCTAAGTTGTCAAATAAATCTTTTCCCCTAATCATTCAATTATCTTGCAAAATAACATCTTGGCTAAATTCAGTATTAGAAATTCTATTGTGCTCAATACAAATTCAAGTTCAATTTAAGAGATAATTCAAAAATACTGGTTTCAAATCTAAATTAGTTCACTTGTCCAAGGCTTTATCTGAGCAGGGAAAAAGGAAGAATTCCGAAATAAAGTTGAATAATGACAATTCGGGGTGATATTCAAAATCTGACAATGGGTTGAGAAAAACCCAGCGACAAGGGAAGAGATAGAATTATATTTCCGAAATACTCAATCTATTTCAAATTTTTATTTCAATCGTTTCCAGATTAACGCATTTATAAGTTAACTTTTATACTCATTTAATATTCAAATTTTTGTTTTCATATTCACCTAATCGAACTTTAAAATTCAAAATGTATAAAATCTCTTTTTCATTCTTGTTAAAATATCATGTCTTGTTTAGAAACATTTTCTTACTTAACTAGCCGTACAATCTCTTAAAACAGTTTTATTTAAAAAAATACCGTCACGCTTCCTCTGCGCAGTCTGATTATGCGTATATTCAAACTAGTATTGGTAAAACATCCCAAAACATAGACTTCAAAATTTCCGGAACCAAATCCTCAAAATTAATATTTAAAAATCCAAATTTTTCTTCCATAAGTTGGATTCTATATTTCAAAGAAAGCTCATTTATTGAGGTTTTGTTACAAAATATCTTGGACAAATTAAAGTTATCGACACGGTTTCACACGGCACAAAGAGGCATACATAGATCAAGTCAAAATTTCATATGCTCAAGTCAAATAAAGATGCATAGAAGTTCCATGCTAATTTGTGCATGAAAGGTATACATAGACAAAATCAAGTTTCATGAGTTTGGAATAGAAATTCAACATCTACTGAGCATCAATAGGTGCAACGGTTCGAATCAATAGGTGCAAATCTCATGTTGAAATCGCCACGAATTTGCCTATTTTTCTTCGATCTACAGTAAAACGCTGAAAGTCGGCTTGAATTTTGAATTTTCTCTAAAATTGTCTGTAACGACCCGCCTTTTAGCCCAATTCTTGCCGGTAATTAAACCGACTCAAATCGTTCAAAAAGACGAATTGTTATGGGTGCATACATATATTGAACAAAATAACAGAATTTTTCATTGCGAAATACAATGTTACATCAGAGTTACATAAAATATCAGAGTTACAACACATACAGCGGAAGAAAAGAAAATATACTCTCAGCGGAAGAAAATCGTATGATATAGCAGAAGCTCCCATCTCTTGCATGAACTCCAACTCTAAAAGCACTCTGAATCCTGCTCCAACGATCTATAACTGCAAACTAAATTACTAGCTGCCCGTGAAAAATTATGGGCACCCAGAGTTTAGGTGAGGGAACAATAAACTCCAGGTCAGTCGTGGGACTGGTGTGAGAACTCAAAACAGTTATTATTAGGTTCATTTTAAAGTTGGAATTTCACCGGACCATGCCACTAACGCGGAACGGGTTTACTCCAAGTGAACACCCGTGCATGTAAATTCGCAATGACTTTTGGAAAATGAAGCTATCATAAGCTCGTCCCACATCACACAATGCAAGCGCACACCAGATGGGCGAGTTTTATCTTATGATAACCAAACATGCTTTAATACGGGAAAATCCTCTTATATTATTATCATATAGTGTGGAAATCAATTTCGCAATTAAATGTATTAATCCTAGACGGCATGATACCCCATAATATATGTCGCCATATATATATACAATAAAAATCGTCTGGCTTGTATTGGGGATTCGGATTTCCAACTTGATGATTCCTGGCACGAAAGGTCAATCGGAACTCAAGCGAAATGTAATCACGGGTTTTTCATCCAGACGCGGACACCAATACAAGTCGCGAGGGAGATCAACGGTTTTCGACCAGACACGGCCCCCCGAACATACCCTATTCCAGTTCATAAGTGGTATTACCCACTGCTGCAGCGGTCATCATCAATTCATATATAAGTATAAAACCTAACCGCCAATTTCTCATCAATCCGGGTGTGAGGTTTGTCGATGTCACGTCATACTCAAAGCTATGCTTCGATAAGCCATTCTTTGATCATCACTAGCTTGTTACATAACTTGGGTATGTCACATTGACAATTCACGACATATCACTGATTTCAATCAATGCATACCCTCTAAGTTCCTATGACTTAGAGACGAGGATAATATATTACCACAAATCAGATATTTATTAACGGAAATCAGTGCTATGCAGTCAATTTCAATGTCAGACATACCATCCATACAAGACTGTTCTGGGTCTGAACGGAACAACCCGAAAATACTTAAATTTGTTCAGGTCTCATGCAACTCACATCTCGTATCGGGTGGCCTACCCAACCGAGACATTAATCAACAATCAATCTAAACAATTCAAATATTCGCGGTCTTCATTCGTCGTTTACCAAGTCCTGAATTGCTTTGTAACACCCCGTATTTCAGTTAATGCTGAAATTCACTAATTGCAGAATAAATAATCTCAGATGTGAGAATTGGGGGAAACGGGCTGCGTCATTGCGTTCGTCTCGGAAAAATACGCAGAATAGAGTCCGAAATTTTGTAAATCGGAGTCCGTATGGCCCAGTTATGGCCCAAAGAAGTTTGCAGAAAATTCAAAGTTAAAAACAGATTTAAAAATTAAACATCAGATTTCGAAATTGGAGCCAGCAGGGGGCCAGGCGGGAAAGTTCCCGCCCTACCCATGTCGACAGGGCTGTCGACAGGCCTGTCGACTGGGGAGTCGACTGCCCTGTCGATAGGGGTGTCGACACAGGGTGTCGTCCCTGTTGATCTGGGTGCACCAGATCTGGTTTTTGGTTGAGTCTTGGGCTGTGTTCTAGAGATTTCCGAAATCTAAGGGTCCTAATCTAATCTAGGGTTAATCTAAGGGCCTAAAACACTCACCTAATCTATAAATACACCCTAAACCTACCCTAATCCATACTAAAAATAGAAATGATGGCCTCATGCCGCCAAATTAAATCTTAGAAGGAGCCTCCACTAATTTATGAAGGAAGTTGCAAGCTAATCAACCTCTAATCATTATCTTCTTCATATTTAGCAACTAATTCCACTTCATAAGTTTGCTAATATTGGGTTTGGTGAGTTTCTATCACTTTAACATCAATTGTTAAAGTAAGTAGATTGGGTGTAATGAGACTTATGGTCTTAAATGCGGATTAGTGAGTTTGAATCATTTGTAATGATATGCTACTCTATGTTTTCCTATGTTTATGCATATTTAATAAGTGGGTTTATGCATGTTTAATAAGTGGGTTTATGCATATTTAACAAGTGAGTTATGCAAGTTATGGGTATGAAGTTATGTGTATGCTTAAATGCATGTTTAACATGTTATGCAAGTATGAGAATGCTTATGCAAGTTATGTATATGCCTAAATGCAAGTTTAACATGATATGCAAGTTATGCATGCTTATGCAAGTATGAGAATGCTTATGCAAGTTATGCATGCTTATGCAAGTATGAGAATGCTTATGCAAGTTATGCATGCTTATGCATGCTTATGCAAGTATGAGAATGCTTATGCAAGTTATGTGTATGCTTAAATGCATGTTTAACATGTTATGCAAGTATGAGAATGCTTATGCAAGTTATGTGTATGCTTAAATGCATGTTTAACATGTTATGCAAGTTATGAGAATGCTTATATGCAAGTTCAACATGTTATGCAAGATATGTGTATGATAATATGCGAGTTCATATGCAACATGTTATGCAAGTCATATGTATGATAATATGCAAGTTCATATGCAACATGTTATGCAAGTCATGTGTAAGATAATATGCAAGTTTGGGTTAAATGTAGTTGGGTTAATATATGCTCATATATGCAAGTTGACATTCTCTTAACCCATGACAAAGTTATATGCTAAGATTTGGTTAAACCCATGATATTTGTGATGGATCTTCCCTTTATTATGTCATGAAATGAGAACGATTTACGTGGGGAACGATGGGGTTAATAAATATGTTAATAAAAGTATGATTGGGGTATGATTAAGCATACCATAAAAATAAGTTAACATAAGTGGGAATTTACCTATTGAGTTAGGTCTACCCCATGGGAATTTACCTATTGAGTTAGGTCTACCCATGTTATGAAAAACTTGATATTAATTAGGGATAATTAATATGGGGGTGATTAATTAGGTGTAATTAATCAACTAAGACACGAGGTTGGACCCTTTTGTAGCGGAAGTCTGCCCGGAACCGACCGGCCATCCAGCGGCTACAAATGATTGGCCCAATGTGAGAGGTCTTAGTCATAAATTAAATACGTGATTAAAGTAAAGACACGAGGTTAGACCCTTTTGATGACAGAAGTCTGCCCGGAACCAACCGGCATATCCAGCAGTCATAAAAGATGGTCTAATGTGAGAGGTCTTTATGAGGTCATGATCTTAATTAATTAATTAAGAAACACTTAACCATATTAGCATGTAGAGGGGCATGAGGGGTTAAGTGGGTGCCTTGGGTGGCATGTGGAAATCTAGTGGGTTGCCTTGGGTGGCAATAGAAAATACGATTAGAATACTTAACCAAGTGGAAACATGTAATTAAACATGATTAAAGGGTTAAGTGGGATACACTAGAAATGACAAGCTTAGGTGGGTAGCTTGTGGGGGCCCATTTCAACCAATATCCCAAACGTATCTTTGTGGGCTCGACTCTAGTCGGGTGACGGGACACGCATATTGGGCTTGACTATAAGAGGCCAAAACGGGTTAGCGGTGGCAACGCAGGATCAACGGGTTTCATATGCTTGTGTGGACCCGGGCTGGTTGGTAAGTCGTTGTTGCATCGTGTAGATATAAAGCCGTGCACCGTTGATATTATCAGGTTGCCACTTTGGGGAATGATACACCCCATTGTGGGACCAGCACGGGTATCTACGGTAGGGAGCCGATCGCTTGGGAGTAGTGGGTACACCTAGTGGAGATAGGGGCAGACGGCACCAATGTAGTGAGCTAGGGGTACACGAAACTACTGGGTAAATTTTCTAAGTCCTTGGGTGGGATCAACCTTTAAGTAGGAATGACTGGTGTGGTGCAGTTAGTAATTATCCTTGGGTGGGTAGATGCGTCTTTACAGTTATCTTAGTTTATCCTAAGTCTACCAAGCTGCTTAGTGTAGCCATTCATCCCCAGACATTACCGTAGGTCAAGTTTATGTATTCTCTGGTTACTTTAATGATTGTATTGTTAAAGTTATAGGACTCGCTCAGACTTATGTCTGACCCCGTTGTTTTTATCTTTTTCCCAACCCTCAGGTCCTACGGTGGATCCTAGCAGTAGTGGAGCTTGATCGGATTGCTGTTCCAGTCTTTAGGAGCTTGGATAGATGTAAAGCTCCAGTTACCCAGTTATCTTTTCTTTTGTCCTGGCTATTGTATGAGAGAGTGGGATTATGTACTTCTTTATTTTGATAGATATTGTACTTGACTTTTATTGTGGTTTTATGATGTAACCAGACATGTTTACTTCCGCTGTTATGAGATGATGTTTTAAATTTCAAGTACTATTTATACCTGTCTTGTTGTAATTTTTCTGTTCTATATTCACTAAAATACTCCACCGATGCTATGGCATTCCCTTAGAGAGTGACCATAGCATAAGTGGGGTGTTACACGTGGTATCAGAGCAAAGGTTACCGGAACAGATAAAATTTTTAGAAAACTATTTTTCTAAAAACATTTTTGGAAGAGATATTTTCAAAAACATGTCGTTTAAGAGAAAAGTTTTTGAAAGAAAAGCATAATCCCCAATAGCCATATCTTTATCCTTCGAATTCTCCGTTTTGAATCTTTCCTTTTTCGTTTCAGCATGGCTGAGGATCTTAACTTTCCGGAGGATGTGACGGTACCAGTATGGTATAGGAGATTGATGGAGGCTAGGGCCACCACTGCGGGTCCAGCAAATGTTCCTCCACCAACCGTAGCACCCGATCTTCCTCCTCCCCCTCCTCCTCGCACAGATACTTTTGCTAAGACTTGCAAGGAATTTAAAGCTATGGGAGGGAAACCTTTTCAAGGATCTGAAACTTTTGTGGAGGCTAGAGATTGGCTTAAGGAGGTGGAAGAGTTGATAGATATCTTTGAGATGGAAGAAGGAAAAAAGTCAAGTTAGCTGCTTGGTTAATGAAGGGAGAGGCCTCATTCTGGTGGGAGGTCACTAATGGAGAACGCCCCGTTGACTCTTGGGCGGATTTTAGGCAAAGATTTGTGGCAAAGTTTATCTCAAGGGCGGAGGAAAACTTGTATATGGAAAGATTCTTGACTCTAAAGCAAGGAAATCTCTCAGTGAAGGAATATGTCAACAAGTTTAATCAATTGGCAAGGTTTGGCCTAGATATGGTGAATACACCGGAAAAGAAGGCTTTGAGGTTCGTGAAAGGCTTGAATGAACCAATGCATGGGTTAGCTATGACTCATATCCCTATGGGGGCCACCTTTGAGAAGCTAGTTGACATGGCACTCATGCATGAAGAAGAAAAGGGTCCCAATGCTAATAAGGCACCCGAGAAGAAGGGAGATCAAAAGAGACCTCAGCAACAACAGCAAAACAAAGGTGGGAAAGGCAATGGTGGCAAGGGCAAGAAGAAGAAGTGTTTCAATTGTGGGACACCTGGCCACCTAAGCAAGGATTGTCGTAAGAAGAAGAAGACTGGCTGCTTCCACTGTGGCGAAGCAGGGCATCTAGTGAAAGACTGTCCTAAGAAAGGGCAAAGGACGGGGTCTACCTCAGGAGGACAGGTGCAAGCTCTTATGGCACCAGGTCAGGCTAGGGGGCAAGTACAGGCTCTCGCGGTTCCACCGATTCAGGAAAGAGGTAGAACTATTTCCGTTGAAAGTCTGGTTTTTCTATTTGATCATCCTGTCCGTACATTGTTTGATTCAGGCGCATCGCATTCGTTTATCTCATCATCATTAGTTGAGTCACTGCACTTAGACACCAGTCTTGTAGATGATCCCTTGGTTGTTTCAAACCCAATTGGGGGCTCCACTTATTTGTCCATGATATGTTTGGGTTTGAAGATTTCTATACTTAGCATTGAGTTTAGATGTGATGCTTTTGTGTTGGGCTTCACGGGCTATGGGTTGATTTTGGGCATGGACTGGTTATCTAGTAATGGTGCTGTTCTTGATTGCGAAAGGAGAGTTGTTAGGCTCATGACCCGCTTGGGTAACACTCTCGAGATCTCTTGTAATCCCATGGATTCTGTTATGCTAAGTTATCTTGAATCGCTTGACGCTTCGGTCGAGAGTTTGCAATCTGTTAGAGTGGTCCGGGAATACTCGGATGTGTTTGAGGAGGTGAAGGGCTTACCTCCGAAGCGGGAGATTGACTTCCAAATATATCTGGTGGATAATGCTAAACCTGTATCATTACCAGTGCGCCACATGGCTCCTCGTGAGAGGAGGGAACTCCATAAGCAAGTAGGGGAGTTGCTTGAGAAGGGGTTCATAAGACGAAGTATATCGGAGTGGGGTGCTCCAGTAGTTTTTGCTACGAAGGCGGATGGGTCCGTCAGACTTTGTGTAGACTATAGAGAACTCAACAAGCTCACAAAGAAGAATAGACACCCATTGCCGAGGATTGATGATCTTTTCGATCAGTTGGTTGGCGCTTCAGTATTTTCTCAATTGGTCTTAGCCACGGGGTTTCATCAGTTGAGGGTGGCTGAGGATAGCATAGACAAGACTGCCTTTAGGACTCCGGATGGTTTCTATGAGTGGCTGGTGATGCCATTTGGGTTGACGAACGCCCCTGCATACTTTATTGATTTGATGAGTAGGGTGTTCAGGGAGTTCCTTAATAAATTCGTGGTGGTCTTTGTGGATGATATCTTAGTATTTTCTAAGAATGAAGAAGAGCATGCCCTACATCTTGGGGAGGTATTGAAGACTCTTCGAGCACATAGCCTTAAGGCTAAATTCTCTAAATGTCACTTCTGGAGGAAGGAGGTGCGGTTCTTGGGGCACGTGGTCTCCAAGGAAGGGATAGCTGTGGATCCCGCGAAGGTAGTATCAATTCAGGATTGGAAGATTCCGAAGAATGCTACCGAAGTAAGAAGTTTCTTGGGGTTGGCGGGTTATTATAGGAAGTTTATCAAAGACTTCGCGAAGATATCAGCCCCATTAACCCGCTTAACGAAGAAGAATCTTGTTTTCGCATGGGACGTAGATTGTGATGATGCGTTCCGACGGTTAAAGAGAGCTTTAACCACTGCTCCAGTTTTAGTGTTGCCAGATGGGAGCAAGCCATTTGTTGTCTATACCGATGCTTGTGGGACAGGACTAGGCGCAGTCTTAATGCAAGAGGGAAGGGTGATAGCCTATGGTGGAAGGCAGTTGAGTGTGCATGAGAAAAATTACCCTACCCACGATTTAGAATTGGCCGCTATTGTTTTTGCGCTTAAGATTTGGCGCCATTATCTTCTTGGTGAGAGATTCGAATTGTTCACTGACCACAAATCATTGAAGTACTTGTTTTCTCAGAAGGATTTGAATTTGAGACAGCAAAGGTGGATGGAGTTCTTAGCATCCTATGATTTCGAGATAGCGTATACCCCTGGCAAGGGTAACGTGGTGGCGGACGCCTTGAGCAGAAAAAGGTTGTCCTTGAGTCCATTGTTCGTGGAAAAACGAAGCTTGGAATTTATCTCGATGTTTGATTTCAGACCTTCCATTGATTATGTGCCCGGTTTGCTAGCATCCTTGGAGGTTAGACCTACTCTTTTGGGGCAGATTGGAGAAGCACAGAAGGACGACCCACAGTTGGTTGAGTTGGTGGAGAAGCTCATAAGGGGGGAGTCGTCCAGCCATTTGAGTAGGTACACCCTAGACGATAGGGGGTGCTTGCGTAGAGACGGTAGACTTTGTGTACCGCAAGACGAAGGTTTGAGGAAGGTTATTCTTGATGATGCACACCGTTCTAGGATGACTATTCATCCCGGTGGGGACAAGATGTACCAAGACATGAAGAGGGTTTTCTTCTGGGCCGGTATGAAGAAAGATGTGGCCGAGTATGTCGCTCGATGCTTGGTGTGCCAACAAGTGAAGGCGGAGCAAAAGAAACCAGGTGGGTTGCTTCACCCATTGGAGGTTCCGCAATGGAAGTGGGATAGCGTCTCGATGGATTTTATTGACGGGTTACCCAGATCGAGAAAGGGTAATACAGGAATTTGGGTGGTGGTAGACAGACTTACTAAGAGCGCCCATTTCATACCTGTGAAGAGCAAGAGGACCGCTCCATGGCTAGCTTCTGTATATCTTCGAGAGATAGTTCGATTGCATGGGGTACCCTCTAGCATAGTGAGTGATCGAGATCCTATCTTCACTAGCGAGTTCTGGAGAAGTTTGCAAGAAGCAGTGGGGACTCAATTGTGTCTGAGCACCGCATATCATCCTCAGACGGACGGCCAGACTGAGAGGGTGAATCGTGTTCTAGAAGACCATTTGAGGCTTTGTATCTTAGATTTTGGAGGTACATGGGAAGAGCATCTTCCATTGGTGGAGTTCGCATATAATAACAGCTTTCAGTCCAGTATTGGTATGGCTCCTTTCGAAGCTCTCTATGGAAGGCCTTGTCGATCACCTACATGTTGGTGGGAATCTACGAATAAGATCTTGCTTGGGCCTGATATGGTTAGGGAGACTTCTGAGAAGATTGACTTGATTCGAAGGAGGATGAAAGCAGCGCAGGATAGGCAAAAATCTTATGCGGACAAGAGAAGGACGGATCTTGAGTTTGAAATTGGGGACATGGTCTTCGTCAAAGTGTCTCCGTTACGAAATGTGGTTCGCTTTGGATCTGTTGGGAAGTTAGCACCAAGGTTCGTAGGGCCATTTCCCATTAAGGAAAGAATTGGACGGATGGCATATAGAGTGGAGTTGCCCGACAGACTTAGTGGTGTACATGATGTATTCCATGTGTCCCATTTGAGGAAGTGCTTACATGAGACCGCAGAGGTGGTAGAGCAGAGCTTGCTTAAAGAAGTGGAAGTAGAACGTGATGCGACTATTCGACGAGCTCCTACACGCATCCTTGGGTCAGAGACTAGGAAGTTGAGAAACAGAGAGGTTCAACTAGTCAAAGTGCAATGGGGAGAAGAGGAGAGCAACGCAACTTGGGAGACGGAAGCGAAGATGCGTTCATTGTACCCATTTCGTTTTGAGGGTATGTCTTTACTTTCTCCTCTATCGTTGTCTAGTACTTATCTTATCTTTAGTATATCCTCTCGTTAGTACTGATTGACCTTTAGATAGGGTAAACCTATGGTTGAAACATGTGTTTGAGACATGTTATGGTTGATGGATGCAAGTGGATGCAAGTGGTTGCTAGTGGTTGCTCATGGATGCATATATACACACTCTAGGCACTAGATCGGCTCAATCACTTCATATTGCATATTGCATAAAATTGTGTTTAGGAAGCTATATTTATGGATGTATAATGATTGTGTTATCATATGGATGATGCATTTTGGTGAATGATTATGCACTCATGTAGATATTGTATGTGTCGATAGGGTTCTCTCGCATACATAATGGATGCATGGAACTATCATGGTTTGCATATGTTCATACATTAGATAGGGAACATATACACACACTTTTTGCATATGCTCATACATCATTAGAAACTGTTTAAGGACAATGGATGCCCGTGGTTGATGGTTTGAGTAGATGGTTGTTTGGATGGTATGATATGCATTCTCCTTAGCTTAAAGATTTCGGGGACGAAATCCTTTAAGGAGGGGAGAATGTAACACCCCGTATTTCAGTTAATGCTAAAATTCACTAATTGCAGAATAAATAATCTCAGATGTGAGAATTGGGGGAAACGGGTTGCGTCATTGCGTTCGTCTCGGAAAAATACGCAGAATAGAGTCCGAAATTTTGTAAATCGGAGTCCGTATGGCCCAGTTATGGCCCAAAGAAGTTTGCAGAAAATTCAAAGTTAAAAACAGATTTAAAAATTAAACATCAGATTTCGAAATTGGAGCCAGCAGGGGGCCAGGCGGGAAAGTTCCCGCCCTACCCATGTCGACAGGGCTGTCGACAGGCCTGTCGACTGGGGAGTCGACTGCCCTGTCGACAGGGGTGTCGACACAGGGTGTCGGCCCTGTTGATCTGGGTGCACCAGATCTGGTTTTTGGTTGAGTCTTGGGCTGTGTTCTAGAGATTTCCGAAATCTAAGGGTCCTAATCTAATCTAGGGTTAATCTAAGGGCCTAAAACACTCACCTAATCTATAAATACACCCTAAACCTACACTAATCCATACTAAAAATAGAAATGATGGCCTCATGCCGCCAAATTAAATCTTAGAAGGAGCCTCCACTAATTTATGAAGGAAGTTGCAAGCTAATCAACCTCTAATCATTATCTTCTTCATATTTAGCAACTAATTCCACTTCATAAGTTTGCTAATATTGGGTTTGGTGAGTTTCTACCACTTTAACATCAATTGCTAAAGTAAGTAGATTGGGTGTAATGAGACTTATGGTCTTAAATGCGGATTAGTGAGTTTGAATCATTTGTAATGATATGCTACTCTATGTTTTCCTATGTTTATGCATATTTAATAAGTGGGTTTATGCATGTTTAATAAGTGGGTTTATGCATATTTAACAAGTGAGTTATGCAAGTTATGGGTATGAAGTTATGTGTATGCTTAAATGCATGTTTAACATGTTATGCAAGTATGAGAATGCTTATGCAAGTTATGTATATGCCTAAATGCAAGTTTAACATGATATGCAAGTTATGCATGCTTATGCAAGTATGAGAATGCTTATGCAAGTTATGCATGCTTATGCAAGTATGAGAATGCTTATGCAAGTTATGTGTATGCTTAAATGCATGTTTAACATGTTATGCAAGTATGAGAATGCTTATGCAAGTTATGTGTATGCTTAAATGCATGTTTAACATGTTATGCAAGTTATGAGAATGCTTATATGCAAGTTCAACATGTTATGCAAGATATGTGTATGATAATATGCGAGTTTATATGCAACATGTTATGCAAGTCATATGTATGATAATATGCAAGTTCATATGCAACATGTTATGCAAGTCATGTGTAAGATAATATGCAAGTTTGGGTTAAATGTAGTTGGGTTAATATATGCTCATATATGCAAGTTGACATCCTCTTAACCCATGACAAAGTTATATGCTAAGATTTGGTTAAACCCATGATATTTGTGATGGATCTTTCCTTTATTATGTCATGAAATGAGAACGATTTACGTGGGGAACGATGGGGTTAATAAATATGTTAATAAAAGTATGATTGGGTATGATTAAGCATACCATAAAAATAAGTTAACATAAGTGGGAATTTACCTATTGAGTTAGGTCTACCCCATGGGAATTTACCTATTGAGTTAGGTCTACCCATGTTATGAAAAACTTGATATTAATTAGGGATAATTAATATAGGGGTGATTAATTAGGTGTAATTAATCAACTAAGACACGAGGTTGGACCCTTTTGTAGCGGAAGTCTGCCCGGAACCGACCGGCCATCCAGCGGCTACAAATGATTGGCCCAATGTGAGAGGTCTTAGTCATAAATTAAATACGTGATTAAAGTAAAGACACGAGGTTAGACCCTTTTGATGACAGAAGTCTGCCCGGAACCAACCGACATATCCAGCAGTCATAAAAGATGGTCTAATGTGAGAGGTCGTTATGAGGTCATGATCTTAATTAATTAATTAAGAAACACTTAACCATATTAGCATGTAGAGGGGCATGAGGGGTTAAGTGGGTGCCTTGGGTGGCATGTGGAAATCTAGTGGGTTGCCTTGGGTGGCAATAGAAAATACGATTAGAATACTTAACCAAGTGGAAACATGTAATTAAACATGATTAAAGGGTTAAGTGGGATACACTAGAAATGACAAGATTAGGTGGGTAGCTTGTGGGGGCCCATTTCAACCAATATCCCAAACGTATCTTTGTAGGCTCGACTCTAGTCGGGTGACGGGACACGCATATTGGGCTTGACTATAAGAGGCCAAAACGGGTTAGCGGTGGCAACGCAGGATCAACGGGTTTCATATGCGTGTGTGGACCCGGGCTGGTTGGTAAGTCGTTGTTGCATCGTGTAGATATAAAGCCGTGCACCGTTGATATTATCAGGTTGCCACTTTGGGGAATGATACACCCCATTGTGGGACCAGCACGGGTATCTACGGTAGGGAGCCGATCGCTTGGGAGTAGTGGGTACACCTAGTGGAGATAGGGGCAGACGGCACCTATGTAGTGAGCTAGGGGTACACGAAACTACTGGGTAAATTTTCTAAGTCCTTGGGTGGGATCAACCTTTAAGTAGGAATGACTGGTGTGGTGCAGTTAGTAATTATCCTTGGGTGGGTAGATGCGTCTTTACAGTTATCTTAGTTTATCCTAAGTCTACCAAGCTGCTTAGTGTAGCCATTCATCCCCAGACATTACCGTAGGTCAAGTTTATGTCTTCTCTGGTTACTTTAATGATTGTATTGTTAAAGTTATAGGACTCGCTCAGACTTATGTCTGACCCCGTTGTTTTTATCTTTTTCCCAACCCTCAGGTCCTACGGTGGATCCTAGCAGTAGTGGAGCTTGATCGGATTGCTGTTCCAGTCTTTAGGAGCTTGGATAGATGTAAAGCTCCAGTTACCCAGTTATCTTTTCTTTTGTCCTGGCTATTGTATGAGAGAGTGGGATTATGTACTTCTTTATTTTGATAGATATTGTGCTTGACTTTTATTGTGGTTTAATGATGTAACCAGACATGTTTACTTCCGCTGTTATGAGATGATGTTTTAAATTTCAAGTACTATTTATATCTGTCTTGTTGTAATTTTTCTATTCTATATTCACTAAAATACTCCACCGATGCTATGGCATTCCCTTAGAGAGTGACCATAGCATAAGTGGGGTGTTACATGCTTCATAACGTCGTATTATTACTTGGAATGGTTTTCGAACATATGCTCGATCCCGGTCTTTCCAAGTAATAAGCGTACTTTAAACAGTAGCTATGGTTCACACAGGATTTTCAATTCAAATCTCCTTCCACATAGTTATCAATTCATTCGCAACTAAAGATTTGAATTTCTATAATTTCGTACATCTCGTTATCATCTTAAATTCTTCTTTGAAATCAAAGAGTATACCTTCGCTTCAATTTCTTACTTTTAATTCCCTCGGATCGAAGATTTTGACTAAACTCCAATTACGATACGAATTTCCACAATTCAATCTTATTGGGTTTCAAGAATGGTATTATTGAAGATACGATTCACGACAGAACCCAAATCAATCGTCATTGAATCATAAATTACACATAAATTTTATCCACTTATATTCGATATAAATTCTCATAATCAACGAATACTATAAGTAGAATAACGATATAATAATATCTTTTAAATTCCCCAGATAGTATACATTTACATCATGAGGTTCATACCAAATATCGAAGATTATTTCTATCTAGATTATTTAAATCAAGGTGAGAAACCAAACCCTAATTGAAAGGTTTATTCAACTCTTTGACATTAGATCTGGATAGAGATACCATCAACTTATCTTCAATATTAATTTCCGTATCCAACTCATATTATAAGAGGAATAACGGTGAAATACCCTTTTAAATTCCTCAGATAATAAGAGTTTTCATTTACCGAACTAATATCAAACATCCGAAGATTTATCTCTAACCATATCCAATTATTTAGTATTAAAAACCTATATTAGTATAAATCTAAATTCCATATAAATATTTCTAATACTCTTAAACCTTTGAAAACATTCCACAAATCATTACTTATAGTTCAGAACATCGTTTACGGGTTAAAACTTCAAAATAGATTGTTTTCGAAGAAAGCGTTACAATAGCGTCCCAAAAGTATTACAAAAGTGTTACAAAACAGTTATCTTAACTATTTTGATCAAAATATCGTTTATCTTAGCCAAAACTTAAACTTTACAATTGAAAAAACCTTTTCATAATTTGTAATGATTTTACAAATTTTTCCATATTTTTAAATAATTTAAAAATAGCTGTTTATAGTTATGGGCAACAATTGTTCTTACATCGATCTTTTCCAAAACGGTTTCAAACATAACTTGAAAACTATAACCCGAAATTAAAATCTGCTTTCACTCATTTGAAAGCTCTCGTAAATAGGAATCAAACTTTTTTCGTTTCGTGGAAATCCGATTTAAATTGGAAAAGTTATAAGCATTTACATATTGCCATAATGCGACAAGCTCTAATTTTGACCAAAATAATCATTATTCTTAAATACTTCAAATTACCTTAAAAATCATTATAAACTTATATAAATCATTTAAATTGACTTTTCAAATTATTTGGATTTAAAACACAACTTTTTCTTCTAATTAAATCACCATTCAAATAATTTCAAATAGATTTTTATTTAACCATCCCATCCGTCGGATCAGTTAGGGATAGCCAGGGAGAGCAGGAAACTGATTTTCCAAACCCAAGCCTAGACACTATCCTCTCTGTCATCCTAGAACGTTCTGGTGTATATTATATCATTATTATATAAAAACCATATTCAAATTAAAAATCTCATTTCGAATTTAAATTGAAAATATTTTTTTTTCCCAAAACCAGTTTTGCATAGATATAAAGATCGTTATACAAAGTCAATACATAATTTAAATTATTTTCCAACTCCTAATTCAATATTTAAAAGTTGATATTAAATTCAAAACCAAAATTTTTAAATCTTATTTAATAATTAAATAAAATCATATATATGAAGGAGAATCTAAATCGATCACCCATATATTCCACAACCACGGTGTGTTTGTGTGTGTGTGATCATACAATGCAATCATATCTATCCAAATGAACTATACGATCAAATGGATATGAATTCATTCATCACAACAACATTAAACTGTGCGCAAGCGTTACAGACAATAACGCTTACTCGTGTTCAGTGTATTATCTAATTCATGAACAACCATTCAAACATCAACATCCATCACACAATCATCATCAACAAATTATAATTAATCTCAGCTAATTAAAATTAACTAATTTAAATAAAATTTAAATTAGAAGTTCTCACCTAACAGCTTTCTAAATCTTCACGGTAGGTGAGCCTAGTTGAGTGAATCGTCGGACAGTATTTCGGCGCAACGTCTTCTTCACAAAAATATATATAATATAATATACACTAATCTCTCTTTATATTATAAGAGGAGGAAGAGGAGAAATGACGAACTTTGGCAAGGTCGTGGTGGGAAGGAGGAAGACTTATGCCATGGAAACCATGGCCATAAACTTTAAGATGAAGAGAAAGAAAAGAAATGAGAATGAATGAAAAAGTGGAAGGAAAGGGTGGTATTTATAGGAAAAGGGGAGTAAGGAGAGAGTGACACATCATAGGACATGTGTATTACATGCATGAAAGGGAGCATGAATAAAGACATGTGTCTTAACACTTGTCTTAAGAAGAGAAGGTGAACTTTTGGTAGCATTTCCCTTAAATGCTATGAAAACTAAAGGCAACACTTAATTCTAACGCTACTAATTCATGTTATAGTTTGACAAATGCGATCGAACGACAAATAGTATTAACAAATCCAAACTTATTAATAATCATTCTCATTTATAATTCAAGTAAAACTTATCATATAACTTATCAAAAATAAATAATTATTATTCTTGTAAAATCATAAAATAAATTATCCTTTACCAAATTCATATTTTACAAATCAATATTATCAAAATCAGAAAATATCATTACTTAAACATAAATCTTATATAAAAAAAAATTCAAAATAAGTTTTCTTATAAAAATCATAATAAAAACAAAATACTTATACAAAGTTAAAATTCATATTTAAACCTAATAAAATCAATTTATATTCATAAAATCAAAAATTAAATAAATAAAAATCCAAATCAAACATAGTTAAAATTCTGGGATGTTACATTGTCCACGATAAAGGAGGGATGCGCGATAAAGGAGGGATGCAACTAATGAAATGATACAGATCTATGGAACGAGTATTTTTTAGGGTTTAAAGGACAAAATCGGAAATTGGTATCCCATGTTTTGAAAATAGGGATGTATTTTATATTCTTTTTATCAGCGGTTTTTTTTTATATTTTGAAACTTAATAGGGACCTGTAAAAAACGCACCCAAAATAAAACTGGATGAGAGATAACTGTAACAGATGTAGCAGACATAACAGAAGAACAGAATGATATAAGCTATTGCTTTACACTTCTCTGCACTAATACGAGTATAACAGGATTAGGTGTCACCCTAATGTCTAAACTGAAACTGAAACGGGTACAGAATAATTTGCACAGAAGAGAATGCTAGTAATGGGCCTTTACCACCCCAACAGAAACAGACAGAAGCAGAATACTGATAATTGGCCTTTACCACCCGAACAGAAACAGACAGAAACATAATATTAATAATGGGCCTTTACCACCCGAACAGAAACAGTCAGATTAATCCCTACGGAAACAGAATGTAGAATTAGGTGTACACTAGTAAATGGGCGTTTACCACCCGAACAGACGGTACCACGCAGAAACAGACAGGTGTTACCACCCAACAGAAACAGACGGTACCAACAAAAACAGACAGAACTAAGTGTACCCTAAAACCCTACCCCAAGCGATCGGCTCCCTAATACATAAATATCCTGTGTCGGCCCCACGGTAGGGTGTATCACTCCCTAAAGTGACAACCAATTGGCACAGACCTATTTACAGATGTCACGACGTCTTACATCCTCAGAGGCAGACCGGGATCCATGCACGCACATGACCCAGTTGGAACGCACCATCAACACCCCTCGCCATTATCAGAATGAACCGCTTATAATTAGTTCAGTAAGCGTGCCCGGACCCTACCTACTGTTGGGTCAAAGTTTTGATACCAGAAAGGGTTACTGACTAATATGGGTCCCAATCAACAGATGACACAAGTAATTCCCCTCCTAACCTTGTGTCCGCAGACTAACAGATTTCAGTTTAACTTGTCTACAAGTTCAGACATACAGAATTCAGATCAACCAGTTCACAGACAAGTTTTCAGACTAACGGATCAGATATATAGATTTAACAGACTTACCGATTAACCAGTCACAGATTAACAGACTTACATATTTGTCTATCTTTGTAATTGGGCCTACAGATTCACGGAACAGATTTATTAAATTCATCAGTCTAGTGGGTTTAATCCTATCCGCCCAACACGTTTTAAACATTATATTTATCTCAAATTTTCATTAATTAAATATTAATGCCCATACCTCTCACATTAGACTGACAGTTTGCGGCTACTGGTTAGGCCGGTTGGTTCCGGGCAGATTTCTGTCGCAAACTGAGTCTAACCTCGGGTTTCAAGCACGTTATGACTAACTTCTCACATTAGAACCTATTGTTTGCGGCCACTGGAATATGCCGGGCGGTTCCGGGCAGAATTACGCCGCAAACTCATTCTAACCTCGAGTTAGCCATGTTTATCTTTGCGGCCAATTAATTAATGATTTACCATTTATACCCACGCCTAATATACATGTCAATTATTCATAGCTAATTCAGATTATGTCAATAACAGACTGAATATATCTACTTAACAGACATAGCAGATAACAGGTTTAGGCGACTTAACGGATTCAGCAGATTAAGCGACTAGCAGATTTAGCAGATAACAGATTAGGCATCTCAACAGATTTAGGTTGGCATTTTTAACAGAATTTGTAGATGACAGATTTGGCAGATGAACAGATCTAGCAGACTAGGCAGTAGGGCAGAACTAGTAGATTAAGCAATATAACAGAACTAGCAGATTAGGCAAATATAGCAGAACTAGCAAATTAGGCAAATAAAACAGATTTAATCATTCCGTAAAGTTTCACAACATATCTTGCCTAATTATAAATCTTGCCTAAGTTCACATGCATAAATAATAGTCATGATTCACAATATGATCATATACCCCATGTTTGCATTAAATTTGCATGTCACAGATTATGGTCATAATTTACATGTCCCAATTTAGTTCAACTTGCCTAGTACAAAAGATTCACATATAAATTACACCAAATATAGCTATTGACAAAAATCTCCTACTTAGGTATTATTCACATTTGATAGATATCCTACTTTAATGTTAATCTTTATACCTAAACCATATCCTTGTCTCAAGTCATATGTTAACATACCATGGTTCCTCTTCTTCCAATTCACAGAATATGCATAGATCTAAATCTAGTTTACAACCTATGTCCTTTTTCTTAAATCAGTCACAGATTAACCAACTTCTCAAGTCGTATGTTCAATATTCTTTATGCCACAAACTCAAGTCATAGGTTCAATTATATGCCTTAGATTTATGTCCTAAGTTCCAAGTTCAACCTATGTTCTTTCCTCAACTCAGTCACATATCGATCATGCCCATTTCATGCATTATTCATTTTATTGTCCGAAATATTTTAGCGTATGTTAATCTCTTAGGAGATCGGTGCAGGCTTGTAGTAGCCTGGCTATAGAACAGAAAGAAGAAGAGATACAGAATAAAATAGATCAGAATAGAACATACACAATCTCAAATTCAGATTTACAATCATGTCACAATTATGATTAAAGTTTATATTAGAAAATAACTGCACTTGCCTTGGTTGGATTCTAAAAGAAAAAGGTGTTGTAGCTGTTCTCTTTTAATCATAATCAGAATTGGAGGAAGAAGAAGCACAAGTCCTAGCTTAGGTTTCAGCAGAGTAGAGACGCCATTCATTTATTTATTTTTAGAGAGGAAGAGAGCAATGGAGGCTAGAGAATTGTATATGAGATTTAGGTTTAGGTTAGGGATGTATATATAGGTGTAGGAAGTTATTTAGGACCATTAGATTAACCCTGAATCATGAGAATCATTCAAATGCAAAATCTGCATTTGAGCGAATCGGCCCACGGGATGACAACCAAACACCCTGGATTAACCCCTAGTCGACCCAGCGGGGCTTGGGTCGACCTCAAAAATGGGCCGGTTCGATTATTCCCCCTTCCAATTCGCTGTTTTGAACCTTTTTTTGCATGTTTATTTATTTAATTTTTATATATATCGCTATATATTTCTCTCATATGCATATAAACTTCAAGGCTTAATAACTTCTTCATAATTAACCATTTTTTTTATATTCTCAGAAAATACGGGGTGTTACAAATCATCTGTTACCAGAAATCATGCTTGGCTACACAGAAATTCACTAAAACAAATCACGCATTGAATCATCCTTTTACTTACAGGAATTCAAAGTATATATGTGTGCAGCAGTTTTTTAAAGAGATTGGGCAACAATTTTTTTGTGGAAAGAATTTAATCTTGCCAAGAATTTTTTTCCAGATTTTAAATGAAATAGGCAAGAACAATTAAATTTGATCCAGAAATTCCAGAAGATCATGTAGCCAGCATTCATGGGATCTAATTTTGGAAAAATTAAATTGCACGTGTTAGAAATTTAATCCAGAAATGGCAAGTCAATTGCATGATTTCCAGAAGATCATAAGAAAGAGTCATGGAATCAAATCTGGCAAGGATCAGTTCGATTATTTCCAGAAATCAATCAAGTATATAGGGAAATAAGCCAAGCAATCAATGCACAAATCAAAACAAGCCTTACATGAAATCAGAGAATGAATTAATGGATTCAAAATCCTACTTATACCAATTCATCACTAACAGACATTTATTGAAAACCAAGAAGAGAAAAAAGGAAATCAATTGACAGAACTCACAGTTTCGATCTCAGAGGCCAAATCTTTTGACCGAGAACATCAAAAACAATCAAGCATCACCGAATCAAATTTCATCACAACCAAGTCGCGATTTGGACAAAAAAAGAAAATCACTAATTTTGATTAGGTCGGACATTAAAGAGACAAAAAGAGGAAGCTGATTGCATCGAATAACCATAGCATAGAAATATTATAACGGCTGGCTAATTTATTTTGAAAAGCGGGTTATGTTTCAAGTTTTATTTTTGTGTTTTTTTATTATATTACTTTTTGTAATCATCAATATGTTCTCTAGTTTTTCTGTAAAAACTAGGGTTTACGAGTTACTGGTTCGTAATTTGGGGAAAATCTGATCTTAGGTAAAAAGATCAGTGCAAGGTTTTGAGCGTAGGATTACAACTGGAGCAAGTTTTGCAAGTTTATAGGGTTTTATAAGCGTGATCTTTTTTAGTACCTAGTAGAAGTCTTGGGGAATGCAGTAGTGGGCAGGGATTGTTGAAGCTGGGTAAAATCTATATCATTTTATTTTTGCATTTATTTTCTCTGTTGAAATATGTGTTGTGATAATATTAATATCTGGTAAAAATTCAATAAACTCTATTCGCTATCCCGCTCCCCGTTCTAGGGTTAATCTTGCTCCAACACTTTCTATAATTACTACCCAAGTTTTACGGTATCTCATATGCCAAGATAATCCTGCTAGGCTTTACCAAGTGTCATATGCACACAATGGTATCCTTTATTTCCATTCCCTTAGGGTCTTACCTAGATGCTAATTCTCATCTACTCCACACTTAAAAGTCCGATTTAGTGATTAATATTATCATTATTATTTCAAAAGTTTATTCATTTTCTAAATCCTTTTTTCAAAATGTATTTTTTTCCAAAACCATTCTAAAATGTCAAAAAATAAAATAGATAGGATTAACTACTGTAACAACCCGATTTTTAGGAATACTGAATTATTAATCCACTAAGAAATTGGTAAAAATGATATTAAATATTTTTCAAAACTAAATAAATGAAAGTAAAATATTAAAAATGGATGAGAAAAAAATGATGACCAATAAATCGTTTATGCATAGTTAATGTGAAGAATTGCATCTTTTAAGTTGCATAATGGAATTTGTTTTAATGAATGAACTTTTGGAAAAAATGTACTTCTGTGTTCATGAAAAAAAATAACAAGGATGAAAAAATGTGAAAAAATATGTATTTATAAATTAGTTAAAGTTGTGAACAAATCCTTTACATGAAATAAAAAGACAAATTCCAATGCAATGGAGAAAGTGCAACGTAAGTGAAAAAAAATCCCTAAATATGGAAATGTGTGTAAAGTATGGTAAAAAGAAGACTTAATGTTTATTTTTCATAAAAAGAAAAAGATTATAAAAGAAAAAAACATTATTTTCACAATATGTAGGAAAATTCTAGAAACAAATTTAATAAGAATGGGTAAACAAAATATATCAAAATAAGACAAATCATAATCATTATATTCCTTAAGGGAAAAAAAGAAAAGAAGGAAAAAAGGGGAAAATGAAGATTTTTGTTATGAAACATCTAGAGAGGGGGGTAAGGATAAAAATCCTTCTCACCCTCATTTCCGGTTTCCTTACAGCATACGTACTTTCACTTTCTCAGAAAACAGGAAGTAAGAAAAGAGAAAAGAAAGAAATCAATTCTCTCCTTCATAGAAAAATCAATATTTTCAATTAAAGAAAGGTTTCCCAGCTGTAAGCATCCCTAAATCTAATCTTATTCCATCTTCTTCTCTTGTATTTCCATGGATAGCCTATTTAGGATTTTTTTTATTTTTGTTAGAATTGAAAAGGTAAAAGAGAAGAAATCAAAAGTTAGCTGCTGTAGGGCTTAAAGATTGCAATTTGGAGTCTGAGGTGAATGAAGTTTCTACTTTCTTTTTTCTAAATCAAGGATTATGTTTGCATGTTGGCATAAAGGTAAAAAAATTACATGTCTAATTATATGTTGGCTCCTTCTCCCAATGTATGATTTATTCTTTGAATGGTTGGCCATTGAAACTAGACTTGAAGAAAGTTTGATGTAGTATTGGAAAGTAGAAGGGATTGTATATTGAAATTTGTTACATGTAAACAATTTTAATGCATGTAAGGTGTATGTTTGATAGCCTCATAGAAGGAAAAAAACTTGATAATCAATGAAAAAAATCAATATTGCAATTTATTTGTCTTATTTAAAAAAATTGACGAATACTTTCCGCACAGGAGAGGGCAAGGAGTTGAAGCTTAGAGAACTACAGCACTACCCAGACCGGCTGCACATTCAGCCCAGTCATAGATTGAACTCACAGCCCAGAACGGGCTACAAAGGCAGGCTGCTACAGGGTCGCGCCGGTAGAACAAATGGACTGCGCAAGCAGCCCAGTCTGGGCTGCGGTGGAAACCCAGGAGGGCTTCGTAAGAATTCCAACCAAGCCGGCCAGGACAGCCTAGCCGGGCTAGCCTGTGAGCCCAGCCGGGCCAGCCAGGGCAATCCAACCAGGCTGCTCATGCAGCCCAAAAGGGTTGCACTGTGCAGAGCTAAATATAAAAAAAAAGTTCAAAATATTATTTGTTTGAAAAATAATATTGGTGATGATTTTATTAAAATTCAATTTTTTTATATTACCTAAATCATTTTACACTAAAGTTTATTTCTATATAAACATTGAATGAATTTATTTTCAATGAAGAATGTTTTATATTTCACTCCTTAATTTTATAATGAAAAATAATTTTTTTAATTAATAATTTCTTTAACTAATATACGCAAGATTGATAAAAAAATTGTGTTTCATTTAATGCATAAATATTATGGGATACTCGTGTATAAGTACGAAAAAGAATAATTTTATTCCTATCTACGGATTGAAATCAACCTTTTTTAGAGGTATATTCGGTTTTATAAAACCAATTTTTTTAAATGTTGCCATGGTTTATTTTATAAAGTGTTTTGATATTATAAACACTTTGAATTTTACGGCATGTTTTTTATAAAATAACATTTTAAGAATGCTTTTGATTTCGATTGGGATAGATTGTACTCCGTTGTATTAAAGGGCCAAAACTCCATCTTGGTCGACCTGATTTAGGATCGTTACCTGAATCGGTGGTTTTAAATTTCGCCCATCTACCACCAAAGGTTAATGGTCTGCTAAATTGGGCAATTCTATTATTTTGATTGGGATTCGCGATCGGTGGGTCACAGACTAAAACAGATGGAGGCGTGGGGGTCACACATGTAGTACTGTGAACGGGTAGCATACGGCCTTCGCCCTTGACCGTCTTGGTTATCTTGGGTTAATCTCCACATGTGTTATGGCATTATGAGTAGAATACGGTGTTGATGTCTACGCGCATGCTCAAGCTCTACCACTGTGATTTTACAATACTACCATTTGTTTACTTGCTATATTTTATGAGTCCAGTTATATTTATCCCATAAGTCTCATAATCCTTTGTTATCTTCTTATTCATTTTATTTTCGGTAAAGGCAGAAAATTATATAAGTTAATTTGAAATCCTGGTATTTTTAACCTATGTGTGTATTTGTTATATTATCATATTGCTTTGCAAATGGTGATGTGTGTTGGTATCGTATTGAGTTACATAAAATACCTATGCTTGGAATTGTGGCTTTTTTTAATGAGATGATTATGTTAAAATTTTCATATATAGTACACATTCATACGCCTCATGTTCACTTATACATGTGGCACCATCTATCTTTTATGGTTAAATTTCGATGTCTATAGAATCTTACTTCACTCATACTAGAAATAGTCTGACCCGTGTGATTTGTTTTTACAATCCTCGGGTCTAGTTGAGGATTGTTTGCAGGTTAGGTTGCGTGGACTATAGCAGGATTCTTATCATTTTCAACATTTTGTGGTTTTGGGCTATGAAACTTTGGACTTATTAGTAGCTAATAGATTATGGTATGTATGCTATTATGTATTTTGGGAGTGGTATTATGTACTATGGACTATGTATTACGAACATCGCTATTATGACATGTATTATGTATTCTGCTAATGTCATTGTGTTGCAATTGATTATGTTATATTTTTTACTATGTAACTTGGGAAATTTTCTTGTACCATTGCTTTGGACCTAGATTGTGCACAAATAGTAAGTTAAAAGGTTTTAAACTTTTGTGCTAGTATTACTTCAAGGGAATGAGTACAACATTTAGCCCTATCGAGTCTCATTCTCCATGATTTCCGATAATAATACTTATTGTTTCTCTTGGTTAGCATGGGCATAGGGGCCGGGCGTTTCATTGTTGGTATCAAAGCCCAGGTTTGACATAGTATATAATATATTTTGAATATGGATTAGCACAAGACGTTAGAAACATCCTACATGTCTGTATATCATAAAATATCACTCCCATAATATAATAATAGTTGTACATACCTGAACCAAAACCCCAATCTGTACACGTTCTACGGTGAGAATTATTTTAATTCCAGCTTAATGACATTTCTCACTATATATAGACTAGAGAGAAAGATGGCTGGAAGACATCCCCGTTTGACGATAGAGCGGTTGCTGGAGTTGATGCATAACATGCCACAAGCCGCACCCGCTTCTAATGTTGCTCCTGATGTTGATTTCGGTCATATGTGTAAGAACTTTGTGAGTCTTGGAGGGAAGGTTTTCCTTGGAAATGAAGGTGTTGTTGGAGTTCAGGCCTGGCTTAAGACCTGTGAACGTGTTTTTGGACACATGGGTGTGATAGACCATTAGAAGGTCGATATAGCTTCTAGCTTCCTCCAAGATGGTGACTCTGACTGGTTTGATGTTGTTAGTGCTGAGATGGGAGAGGAGAAGCTCACGTAGGAAAGGTTTAGGGAACAATTTGAGTTGAGGTTCATTCCAGAGGCAAAGAAGGCCATCCTTACTTGTAGATTTATTGAGCTTAAGAAAAAGGATATGTCTATCTAGGAGTATGTCAATACTTTCAACTCCCTTTCTAAGTATGGTGCAGATTTGATCAACCTAGTTTAGAAAGAATTAGAAATTTGTGGATGGTCTGCGTAAGAAGCTGAGGGAACAACTATTGACTCTGCTTCGCTCCACTTTTGATGAGATTGTTGATTTGGCTTTGAGGTATGAAGAGTTGTATCGAGAGAGAGATGATGATGCACCACTGAACAGACAGAGCTCCACACCTAAGAGGAAAGCTCCATTTTTTTCCTAAGAAGAAGTAGAAGAAGGGACAGGCTTCAGGGTCGTAGAAGTAAGATAAAAGTAAATTCTTCAAGTGTGGAGCTATGGGGGGCATTTTGCTAACGGCTACCCCTGAGGCAGTGCTATGAGTGTCACCGGAATGGTTATTTAAGGAATAGTTAGCAACAACTCATGAAGAAGAAGCAAGCAGCAAGGCTACATATGATGGAAGGAGATCCAGGTTCATGCCAGAGGAAGGAAAAGCAAGTAATGGAAGGTACATTCCCATTTAAAGATACTTTCATTTGCATACATTTTGGCACTAGTGCTTCACATTCTTTTATATCCAAAGATTTAGTTGATAGATATGCTTTGGAAGTAGTTTACCTTGTCACATCTCTAAGGGATACAAATCCCATTGGTGGGTCTACAACACTTGGAATGTTATGTAAGAACCTTGAGCTCTTCTTATGCATACTCCCTTTATTATGTGATTTGCATGTATTTAAGTATCTTGTCTTTGATATTATCTTGGGGATGGATTGGTTAGGACGATATGAGGCTCATCTTTCTTGCTTAGACAAAGTTGTTATCTTGAAGCATCCATCTTTCAAAGGGCTCATTAATGTAACGCTTGATATGAAAATCCCTAACGTTCATAATTAGCTCTGTTCCATTGAGTCACGAGAGGATGTTGAGATAGCCAGAGTACATGTTATCAGGGATTTTAGTGACATATTTGAGCCTATTATCAGCATAATGCCAAAGAGGCTACGGATTTTTGCATAGATCCTATTCCCGGAGCCCAACCAATCAATAGACTTCTTAATCGTATGCCCTGAGTCGAGATGGAACAATTCTGCAAGCAGTTGACTGAATCGGAAGGGAAGCAGTTTATCTGATCTAGTAGCTCTCCTTAGGGAGATGTTGTAGTCTTTGTAATGATGTTCGATGACACTATTTGCTTATTCATTGATTATAGGAAGCTTAATGAGCTAACTATAAAGAATAAGTATCCACTGCCTCGTATTGACGATCTGTTTGATTAGTTAAGTGGTGCAAAGTTCTTTTCCCAACTCGACTTAGCCACTAGATTCCATCAGTTGCGAGTAGCGGAAGACAACATCCCTCTCACTGCCTTTCACACTCGTTATGACTCTACTGAATGGTTGGTAATGTCGTTTGGGCTTACGAATTCTCCTGCGTATTTTGTGGACCTGATGAATAGAGTATTCAGGAGCTATTTGATAGATTTGTCTTGGTCTTCATTGATGATATCTTAGCATATTCCAAGTCTGAGCAAGAGCGTGAAGGTCATTTGAGGATTGTTTTGGAGACTTTAAGGGGACATAAGCTCAAAGCAAAGTTCTCTAAATGCCACTTTTGGCAGAAGGAGGTGAAGTTCTTGGGACATATAGTCTCAGAAGTTGGTCTTGGTGTGGATCCTTCCAAGATCGGAGCCATACAAAATTAGAAGAGACATGAACCAATTACAGTGATAAGGAGCTTCTTGGGGTTTGAAGGTTATTGTCGATGTTTCATAAAGGATTTCTCTAAGATTACGACTCCTTTGATGGGGCTTACAAGGAAAGGACTCATGTATGAGTGGACAGATAAGTGTGAAGAAGCTTTCTCTAAGTTGAAGGAGATGCTCACTGATGCACCAGTTTTGGTGATTCTAGAAAATCAAGATCTTGTGGTCTATACTAATGCTTGTGGTTCTAGACTAAGAGCAGTACTTATACAGAAAGAGCAAGTTGTGGCCTATGCATCTAGACAATTAAGGCCTAATGAGGTTCGATATGATGTTCATGATTTGGTGCTTGCAGTAATGGTCTTTGCTTTGAAGTTGTATCAACATTATCTTGTGGGTGAGTGGTTTGTTCTTTATACAGACCATAAGTCTTTAAAATACCTCTTTTCCTAGAAGTAGTTGAATATGCGCCAGCAAAGATGGTTTGATTATTTGGAAGCATACGATTTTGACATTCAGTATACTCCTGGGAAGGAAATCGTGTAGCAGATGCCCTTAGCCGTAAACACCAAGCAGTTGTATCGATGATGATAGATAAATAGCGAAATTTGGAGGTGTTAGCTTCTAGTAGAATTTGTTACAATATGCCCACTCATAGCTCTAGAAGGATGTTGACTATTTTGGTTATAAGACCGAGCCTTATGGATAGGATTTCACTTGCTCAGATGGAAGACCCTATTGCTTTAGAGTGTATTCATTGGTTGAAGAATGGGTATGATTTGAGTGGATTTGAGTTGGATTCTTAGGGTTGTTTAAGGAAGAAGGGAAGGATCTTTGCACCTAATGTTGAAGGTCTTAGGCATGAGGTTATGAGTGACATGCATTGTTCGCGATACACCATTCACCCAAGAGGCAGCAAGATGCACATGGACATGAAACGTCTATATTACTGGGAAGGTATGAAGCGCGATATAGGAAAGTATGTGAAGAACTGTATTACCCGCCAACTAGTGAAGTGTGAGCATCAAAAACCTAGTGGTCTTCTTCTGTCATTGGAGATTCCGCTATGGAAATGTGATCAGGTATAAGTGAATTTAAAATTATAAATTGTGCATTTATATATTAGATCCTTAGGTTTGATGCTGTAAATATTAATGCTTTGTTTAGGTGTCTACAGAATTTATTGATGGATTATCTAGGTCAAAGCAAGGGAATGATGGCATATGGGTAGTGGTGGATCATTTGACTAAATCTACCCATTTTATCTCAGTCAAGTTGAAGAGGACTACTCCTTATTTGGTGAAGCTATATGTAAAGAAAGTTGTTCGTCTCCATGGTGTACCTAATGCTATATTTTGTGATAGGGATCCATTATTTATTAGTGGATTCTGGAGAGCTTTCAGTTAGCTATGGGGATGAGGTTGAATATTAGCTTAACCTATCATCCTCAACCCAATGGAAAAACTGAGCGAGTCAACATGAGATTGGAAGAGTTGTTGTGTTCTTGTATCCTTGATTTTGGAGGGTCTTGGGAGGACCACCTATACTTGGTTGAGTTTTCATATAATAACAACTTTCAATCTAGTATATGCATTGCTCCTTTCGAAGCATTGTATGGAAGTCCTTATAGATCTCCTGTATGCTGGCTAGAGACTGAGGATAAGTTGGTGCTTAGTCCTGACACTGTGTGCGAAACTTCTGGGAAGGTGGACCTAATTTAAAGAAGGATGAAAGTGGCCCAGGATAGATAAAAGTCCTATGCTAACAGACGAAGAAAAGACTTGGAATTCAATGTTGGGAATCATGTATCCATGAAGGTTACTCCTTTAGAAGGGGTAATGAGGTTCAGCAAAACTGGTAAACTTGCTCCTAGATTTATTGGCCCTTATCCTATTGTGGAGCAAATTCAGAAGTTTTCCTACAGAGTTTCCTTATCCTAACACTTATCGAGTGTGCATAACGTTTTTTCATGTATCTCACTTGAGAAAGTGTTTGAGGGATTCCGAAGAGGTTATAGACCCAAAGCAGTTGCATCAGCTTAAGATCGCTCCAAACATGACATTTACTCGAGAGCTTATTCGTATTATTGCCTCTGAGGAAAAGAAGCTTCATAGTAAAGTGGTTCCTTTAGTCAAGGTGCAGTGGTCGAATAATCCAAAGGACTGCACATGGAAGACACAAGAGTCAATGCAGAGGCATTACCCAAATTGTTCGGTTCTGGAGCTAGGTATGTCTTACTCTTTTAGAATTTTGATCAACTAACAAAGTTATAGGCACCCCTTATGTAGAAATTGCGAGGACGTAATTTCTGTAAGGTGGGAAGTCTATAACAACCCGATTGTTAGGGATACTGAATTGGGAATCCACTAATAAATTTGTAATAATTATATTAAATATTTCTCGAAAACTAAATAAATGAAAATAAAATATTAGAAATGGATAAGGAAAAAAATGATGACCAATAAATCGTTTGTGCATAGTTAATGTGAAGAATTGCATCTTTTAGGTTGCATAATGGAATTTGTTTTAGTGAATGAACTTTTGGGGAAAATGTATTTATGTGTTCATGAAATAAAATAACAAGGATGAAAACATGTGAAAAATATATATTTATAAATTAGGTACAATTGTGAACAATCCTTTGCATAGAATAAAAAGACAAATTACAATGCAATGGAGAAAGTGCAACATTAATGAAAAAAATCTCTAAATATTGAAATGTGTGTAAAGTAAGGTAAAAAGAAGACTTAATGTTAATTTTTCTCAAAAAGAAAAAGATTGGAAAAGAAAAAAAAAATTACAATATGTAGGAAAAGTCTAGAAATAAATTTAATAAGAATGGAAAAACGAAATATCTCATAATAAGACAAATCATAATCATTATGTTCCTTAATGTAAAAATAGAAAAGAAGGTAAAAAGAGGGGAAATGAAGATTTTTGTTAGGAAATATCTAGAGAGGGTTGAAAGAATAGAAGTTTTTTCTACCCTCATTTTCCGTTTCCTTACAGCGTATGTACTTTCATTTTCTCAGAAAACAAAACGTAAGAAAAGGAAAAGAAAAAGAAGTCAGTTCTCTACTTCATAGAAAAATCAATATTTGCATTAAAGAAAGGATTCCTAATTATTATTGTAAGTATCCTAAATCTAATCTTATTCTGTCTCCTTCCCTTGTCTTTCCATATATAGCCTATTTAGGGTTTTTTATTCTGTTAGAATTGAAAAGGTGAAAGAGAAGCAATCAAAAGCTAGTTGTTGTGAGGCTTAAAGATTGCAATTTGGAGTCTGAGGTAAGTCAAGTTTCAACTTTTTTTAAATCATGGTTTATGTATGCATATTGGTATAAAGGTTAAAAAAAATTACATGTTTAATTGTAAGTTGGCTCCTTCCCCGACATATGATTTATTCTTTGAATGTTTGGCCAATAAAACTAGATTTGAAGAAAGTTTGATGTAGTATTAGAAAGTAGAAGGGATTGTGTATTGAAATTTGTTGCATGTAAACAATTTTAGTGCATACAAGGTATATGTTTGATTGTCTCATAAAGAAACAGTTTGATAATAAATGAAGAAAAAATTTGATTTTGCTGGTTATTTGTTTTATTAAAGAAATAATGCTGAAAACTTTCGGCAAGGGGGAGTTGAAGGAGCTGCAGCTCAGAGAGCTACCACACCACCAGGCTGCTCAACTTTGGGCTGCACAATCCGCCCAGACAGGCTGCTCAGGCAGCCCGGTCTTGAGCTGAACTCGCAGCCCAGAACGGGCTGCAAAGGCAGCGTAGAACGGGCTAGCCAGGCAGCCTGATACAGGATCGCACCGGCAACCCGAGTGGGCTGCATAGGCATCCAGGAGGGCGGCCCAGGAAGCCTAACCGAGCCAACCAGAGGTGCCCAAAAGGGCTGCACAGGCTGCACTGTGCAACCCACATTGGATGCACTATGCAACCCCAAAATATAAGAAGAAAAAGTTTAAAAAAATTATTTTTTTGAAAAACAATATTGCTAATAATTTTATTAAAATTCCTTTTTTTATATTTCCCAAATCTTTTGACACTAAAGCTTATTTCTATATAAACATTAAATGTAATTTTTTTCAATGAAGAATATTTTATATTTCGCTCCTTAATTTTATAACGAAAAACATTTTTTTTAATTAATAACATTTTTAACTAATATAGGCAAAATTAACATTTTTTTTCATTTTAATGCATAAGTATTATGGGGTGCTTGTGTAATAGTACAAAACAGAATAATTTTACTCCTATCTATGGACAAGCATCAACCTTTTTTAGAAGTATAATGGATTTAATGAACCCAATTTTAGAGAACGTTGCCATGGTTGATTTTACAAAGTGTTTTGACATTATAAATACTTTGAATTTTATGACATATTTTTATAAAACAATATTTTAGGAATGCTTTTGATTTTGGATTGGGATAGATTGGACTCTGTTGTACCAATATGTCAAAACTCCATCTTAGTCAATCTGATTTAGGATCGCTACCTGAATCTTTGGTTTTAAATCTCTCTCATCTGCCACCAAAGGTCAACGGTATTCCACATTGGGCTTTATTATTTTGATCGGGATTCACGATCGATGGGTCATATATTACAATATATGGAGGCGTGGGATCCCACGTGTAGTACTGTGAACAGGTAGCATACGGCCTTCGCCTTAGACCGTCTTGATTATCCTGGGTTAATCTCCAGGCATGTTATGGCACTATGAGTAGGTTACAGTGTTGATGTCTCTGTGCGCTCGAGCTTTACCACTGTGATTTTACAATACTAGCGTATGTCCTCATGACTGAGTCTTTGATATCATAATAGGTCTAAATCCAATAGTCCCTACTTAGCCAAGACGCATTACCATACTAATGGATTTTTAATGTTTTCTCAGTTATAACTTATGTCATTGTTTATTTGCAAGAACCTAAGACTTGTATTTTTTCAGACCATTTTTTTCAAAAAAAAAATTCACAGTTATACCAAGATAATGTTTCTAGGCTCTACCTAGTATCCTATGCACACTACGGGGATTTTTATTACCATTCCCTACAAAAAAAAGTCTGGTTTGTTGTTTTAATATATATATTTTTCAAAACGAATCTGCTTTTAAACCAAAAACTTATTTTCGTCCAGTTCTTTACTTTTAAATAAATAAATTTTAAAACTGCAGATTTCAAATTCAAGACTTGAAGAATTTCGAAATCTTTTTTTTCCAAGCTAAAAAAAGAAAATATAATTATGTGGTTAGATTCAAAGTAGGCTCTTAACTTCCCCTATTTTAACCTATTTTTTCAAAAATTCATTTTCATTTCAATTACTTTTTACACCATTTCCTCGATATCATCTATATCTGAATTGAAATCTGGTTCCAGTGCCACCCGTGCGTGCTATACACACACACACACACACACACACATATATATATACACACACATACATACATACATACATACATACATACATACATACATATATATTCCTAGTCCATCCCTCTCTTATATTTCTACAAATTCTAAGGCACCACCGCCCCACCAACTAATTGAATAACTACTAATTTCCAAATATCAACATGTGAATTTCTCATTTACGATTAAACATATTGTACATATTATAACGTGGTCATGCTAGGACCTACAACTATTGGGTTCCCATAACCCTAAGTTTGATGTACAAAACTGTTACCACAATCTTTTAATATGTTGTCTCTCTTGAAAGTGTGTCTTTTATAAAACTAGGTATATACTATATATAAAATATATTTATATTTTGAAAAACAAATACGTTCGCTCATGATTTATTTAGGACCACTAGACCTGGCTCTAATACTAAGTGTAATAAGAAAATCCTAACGAATCCAGATTTTTTGCAAAATAATGAAGTACAAGTCTGCCAAAGTCTAAACTAGGTATCTGGTATCCTACAAATAGATAAAGATAAATATATTAGAGCTCAATCAAGAAACTCACAGCGAAAATGATTGAAATATAATAAATACTTACCAAAATATTGACAGTTTTTAAATAAGTGTCTCTCAGTTTGATAGTCTCTACCTGTTGTTTAAACTGTGGATTGTTACGAGAAGGGGGTCATAACTAAAGTTCTAGTGAATGGAAAAATTATATATTTTTAAGCTTAACGCTGCATATATTGTTCTATTTTCATTACTGGTTATATTAGGTTATTTGGGTTTACAATACTCTCGCCTCTGTGCATAAATCGTATCCATCTACTCCCAAGTAGACTAAACCTAATAATCAAATATGCACACACAAATATATACATATACATATACATATATAGCTATATGCCTAATAGACCGCTTCGGTCCTAGGTACTATCCATAGTTCCCTTTGTATCCTCCTCGATAGGACTCCGTCTTTCACTCGAGCGCAACAACTACATTTGTAAAGGACAACTTCGTGAGGCTTACAATATATATTTTCTGCCGTTTGATAGGAAAATGTAAGACTGTGTTTGAATCAACTTGCTTCAATGCTTAGATATCCAGGATGTACCACCTAGTGCATACATTGAGGACTTAAACGTAATCGTTCTGTCTACTACCTAAGCTCCTCTAACAAGGCTCCTCCTTGTACGAAAATCAGTCGGGAATTTTCATATTTGTACAGGACAACTTCATTAGGCCTACAATACAAATATTTTACTTGGTACGCCTCTTTCTTCATGGCTAAGGCACCATGAAGACTCCCTCATTTAGTTGAAAGATCCATCAAGAGCTAAGTGATCATGCCCTACTGCAAACAATCTAAACAGTAGTTAGTGTTATCACTCATCCAATGTCTCAATAATGAAAGATCATTGGTTTGGCTCAGCTCCAGTCTTTTATGTTCTCATTTTGACTTATGATGGACAATACTGGTATGCGAGTATTGTTATGGGCCCTCGCCCACCAAAAACCTGGTTGCAAAACCATGAGTCAAGGTTTCATATGTATACCCTCCTCCATCCACCAGTCTTCTGACCACTAATAAAATTAGTTTTGTTAGACCTATAATACTAATGCGGTTAAGGCATACTCTTTTGATGGAACCCATACAAGCCTGCCTCTGAGGATGCAACCTCGTTAGGCTTACCACAGAGGGCCAACATAAAGTATCCTCACATCCCGTAGAAGTGTCGCACAACGTGCTCCCACTATGCCAAAGCATCTGCGATGATCTTCTTCATTATGCTTTTCATCCAGACTCCCTTTGGAATGCTCCAAACGAACCTTACTGTTTTATTAGACACTATGTCTAATCTTTCATTTTTGTGTTTAGCTTACTTTTCTTTTATTACAACACTGATTAGCATTTTCTGCCCAGTTCTCTCTAACATGGTCGTTATTTATTTGATTATTAACTTAACCCAAGATCTAAGTTGTAATATAACAAACCTCCTTTTTTTGTTACAACCCATCTGTTATAATTATTATTGTAATATTCAGATTTGCCTAGTTTCTTATTTTTTTAGCTCAATCCTAAATATGAGCTTAGCCTATTGACTCGGTTCCTATGATATCCTACTTATATCATAATATGTTACATTCATTTTTTTCTTTTATTATAATTTTCTAATATGTTAATGCAATTGTTATCTATCATAATAATCTGTTTATTTTCTACTACTTTTTAAATTACAACACCTGCCATAATTGCCTGCAAATTTATACAAATTTTCCTAATTCAGTTTAATTACTTTTTATTACAGTTCTACTATCTATACATATGTTTTCTATAAATTTTGTTTCCTTTTATTTAATCCATGTTTGCCAAATTACACTTTTTGTTCTTTTTTTCACATGCAAAAGAGGATTAAATCTACGTCTTTAAATAACATTTACAGATTTACGCATTTTCAAAAGCACATGTAAATAATAATAAAAACTATAGAATAATCAAACTCTTATCTGTTACATTCCTTCACTTCTTTACATTATAACTTCACTTACTTTATAGTTATTGTAAGTTTTATTTTAGGAAGTAGTCTTACCTCGTTTAGTTAGTTACAGAAACTATATTAAAATCTGTTTCCTTGTTTTAATATCAATATTATAAACAATAACACATAATTGCAAGATATTTCTCACATTCTTTAATTAATTGTTGGATAGTGCGAAATACAACAATATCCCTATTTTGCACTAACTCCACTATTCTTACCTTAATTATTGCAATTACATTTCCTAACTATTAAATTATAGATTATGTCCCTTTTTGTCAACAAACCAACTAACCTAATATTAACTTCCAAACTAATTTTTTACTAGAATTCCTTTTTTTAATCTCAATTTCCAAGTTTTGACATTTTAATGTAAATCTCTCGTTGTCAGGCCTATGTGTTTTTCCATAGCTCTCAATCCCAACATTACTTATATTCATTTATTTGGATTATGTTCCAGAATAATAACAATTTCAGAAGTTTATCTTTAACTATTTACAGTTTAATTAGGAATAACTTGCACAAACTATTTCTAAAATTATCTCAAACACAACTGATGTCAAAATCAATAACTTTACGGGAATCTAACGATATTATATACCATTAATAGAAAAGATATATAATTTAAATCCACTCAACTGGAAAAAATACTTCAAGTTTTAGATATGATTTTTAATCCAATTCTATTACCCATAGCCTTCACTATTGTAACTCTACTTGGATCCACAAATTGGAATTTGTATGGATTATAAATTTGGATCTAAATAATGAAAAGAAACTAAATTGAAAACTAAATCTGTAGAACTTACCTCATTCGGATACCATAAATCAGACATTCATTTCTAAATCTACAGTATCTGCCTTCAGATTTCTAATCAGAAAGCTTAGACCTAATTTTTTTTAGAGGAGAAAAGAAAATGGTAGAGTTTCTGTGTCGGCTCTGAAAATATATGAGTTTAGAGGCTGACCCTGCACGTTTATTTATAGACGTCTGAAACTACATCATCCGTCCGATTTGAAATGGACAAAATCTCGCCGAACAAAACACATCAAAATGACATGTCTAGGTCGACTTTATGGTCGATCCTACATGGGTCAACCTACTGATCGACCCAACTAATGTGGGAATCGACCCCCACGTTAATTACTTTGCTTTGCTTATTGATTTAATTCCTTGTAGTGTATGCATTTATTTTGAAATTTAAACGCATGTTTTTTTTTTTTGAAATTAATATGCGCATATATTTATGAAATAAATATATTTACACACATTTACATGCATAATTACTTTTCGATATATAATTTCGAACGTTAATAACTTTTCTGTATGAACTCTATTCGAAACAAACTATATATGTAAATTGATCATAAATTGCCATGAACGCCATAATATAACTTTCGAGGTCAAATTCCAATAATTCTAACTATGCTTATTTTCACTATTTCCAAATACTTTATTATTTAAAAATGTGGAGTGTTACACAAATGATGCAAGAATGATAATAAATTAACTATGCAATATTTTGTTTTATATATAATAAAGCTTTTTTGCACCTTTGCTATATTGCATTACATCCCCCCTTTACCCCCACTATAAATTTCGGCATTTCAATTGCTGTAAAATCACAAACCGTTTTAACTGCATAGAAACAAAGACATCACGTTCGCTCAGCCTAGATGTAGCAAATAGTCCGAGCATAACAACTCGAGCAGAGTGTGAATGGATTGTTATTTATTCAGAGTAACCATTTCATGAACGTCATACAACGTTATTATTCTATAATGTCTGCTGCTATATAGATGTAGCGATGAGAAATTATAATTGTTTTTTGCATAGTCCCATAAACTTAAATGCAACAGCAACACTACATGATGATAAGATACTTGAATTTATGTCATATCGATTGGACATGTTCCATAGTAATTATTAGTTTTTTAAGTGATTTTTTATTTTGTTTGATTATTTTTTGATTTATTTGCATTTGAATTTAAATGTACATTTTTATTTTTTATAATTTCTAAATTTTATATTTATCACAAAACAAATAATTAATTAATTATAACTCAGTTGGATTAAAAATTGTTCCAATACCTTAATCAAATATTTGTTCCCATTATCCAAAACGCACCTTTTTAGCTTTATTTCAGAGTGACTAGGTTTAGGAAGGCCCTTTTAGTATATATCCCCTTCGATATAATTCTTTGCAGGGTCGTACGACCTAAAATACATGCTAGTTTTTTATTCCCTTTCCGGTTTCAGTTTCTAACTGAAAAATTGGTGATTGCAATTTTGAACATATCAACAATTCCTAGCTTTACTGAAAGCGCTTCCCCACTACTCCTTCCTTCAATCATTTCATCGCAAGAAAAAGAAGATCTTGCAACTCTCTCTGTTCCTTCTGCTGATACATTGCTCCTCCCGTTTTAGGCATAATTTTTCTCTTTCTTCAGTCCTTTTCCACCTTGAACTCAGAACCCTATTCATAAATGGATCATAATATTAATGTTATCGAGAATGGAATAAGTACTACTTAGAGAATTTTATTTGATATTTGAGCTAAGTATTGTTAGCCTCTTTCACGATGAATGATTAATGTTCTGTGTTAAAAGACACTCACAGCAATTCAAAAAAAATTGATCCATTTTCATGTCATTGCAACCCAAATTAAAATGTAGAAATGGAAGCATAATTCTTGTGTGCAAAAGTGGAGGAGGTACGTTTTGGTTGGGCTGGGAATGCATCCATCCTGGGATTTTCTTAAAAAAGCAAAGAAAATAAATGGAAAACTGATATTCATTCAGATTCTCAAACGCCACCAAACACTAAGGCTTTGCTTGGCATTTTATTTTATATCGGTTTTGAGTGGTTTTGGATGAATCTATATTTCATGTGTTATTATAACACTTGTTTGCAAGTTTTTCTTCACATCGGCGGTCATTGGTTATAAAACCAGTGAAAACCGATGTAGTCTAATCTAGTGTCATTTTTCAACCATCAATCAGGGTGCTTTGAGGGATTGCAATTTTTTTCCAGTGATGCCTTCACTAATTATATTATATAATTACTCTTCATAAAAGGAAAATAAATAAATATAGGGATATAAATATCATGTTCTTTTAGTGAAAAACTCTCAACACCCGCATATACTAAACTCTCAAGCAAGCATTAATCGGTTATAACAATACTTCATGTAAACAAATCAAAACAGCTATGGCCTTTAATGATCAAAACCAATACACTCAGAACCTCTTATAAATGATGGCAGAAAACTCTCTAACAGACCCTTAGGGTTCGACTGTGTTTGAGAATTTGAACCAATATTGTTTTTCCATTTTTTCTCCATTGCTTTTTTTAAGATAATCCTAGGAGGGTGGCGCGCCCAGCCCCACCAGAACGTACCTCCTTTGCCTTCGCACCCAAGAATTATGCTTCCATTTCTACATTAAAATTTGGGATGTAACGACATGGAAATAGATCAAAAAATAATTTTGAATTGCTGTGAGAGTCTTTCGATACAGAACATTCTTCATTCATCATGAAAGAGGTTAACAATACTTAGCTCAAAAATCAAATAAAATTCTCAAAACATTACTTATTCCATTCCTAATAACATCAATATTATGATCCAACTATGACTAGATTTCTGAGATCAAGGTGGAAAAGGACCAAAGAAAGAGAAAATTTATACCTAAAAAGGGAAGAGCCATGGATCAACAGAAAGAAGAGAGAGAGTTGTGAGCTCTTCTTTTTCTTGCGATGAAATGATCGAAGAAAGGAGTAGCAAGGAAGAGCATTCGGTAAAGTTAAGAATTGTTGAGAAGTTCAAAGTTGCAAGCATCGATTTTCCAGTCAGAAATTGAAACTTGAAAGGGAGTAATAAAACCAGTGTGTAGTTTTTAGTGGGAGGTGCTAAATGCAGTAAACATTTGCTCCATGCAGTAATTAAAATCTAGTGTAATGTACCATTATATCCTTTTCTTGTTTTCTGTGTAATGCAGTAAATAGATACAATTAATGATTTCCAGCGAGCTAGGGCATAATAGCATTGTCGAAGTGGAGAGGGAGAGGCCGAGGCGAGGTCGCCGTGGGGTTGCTGAGGTGAAGGAGCAGCTAATGGGGGCGTCGAGGGGAACTCTGGTGGCTTGGGGGGAAAGCGACAGTGAAGAGGCAGTTCGAACTGCAGCAGGCCGCGATGCAAGGTGGGGGCGCCGAAGGTGAACTCGTGGGAGCGGAAGGCTGGTTCGGAGGCGGAGGTGAACTTGCGTTGGTATGAGGAGTTGAACGGAGCTGCTCTGACAATTATCGGTGGTCCAGGGAAATAGTTGACATCCAGGGCAACGTTTGTTTGAGCCTTTGAGGCAGCAGGTCGGAATCTGATGGGGGCGCCGGAGTTGGGTGTAGTGGTGGCGTTCGAGTAGAGAGTGAGGTGCAGTTCCGTTTGGTGGAGACTACGGTGGTGATTGGTGACCACGTCGACGAGGGGAGGAGGTCAAAATGCGGTCAATGTTGGGTTTACAGGAGAAGAGGGAATCCGATTTTAAATTTGGGGAAGACGTGTGCGGTACACGTGAGAGAGGGTGAGGGTTATTTAAGGGCTAATGTGTAATTGGTGATTACTGTATGGAGCAAAAATTTACTGCATTTAGCAGTCATGTTTTTAGTCATGCGGTCTTGCATTGAATTATCTAGAAGGGAATATAAACTGGAAGGGCCTTCCTCAACCTTAGCTACGCTGAAATAAAGCTAAAAAGGTGCATTTTGGGTAGTGGAAACAAATATTTTATTGATGTATTTGAAGGATTTCAATTCAACCAAATTATAATTAATTATTTGTTGTGTTAAGTAATATAAATTTAATAATTGCAAATAATAATAAATTGATTACTCGATATTCCATTAAAACAAATTAATACATTTTAAATTCAAATGCAAATAAATCAGAAGATTTAATCAAATAAAATAAGAAATTTATTCAAACAAACTAACAATTATTGTGGAACAAATCCAATCGATAGGACATAAATTCATGTATCTTATCATCATGCAGTGTCTCCACTGCACTTAAGTTTGTGAGATTATGGAAAAAAACCATTATAATTTCCCATTCCTTCATCTGTATAGTAGCAAACATTATAAAATAATAACGTTGTATTATGTTCATGAAACTATTACTTTGAACAAATGACTGCTCGAGTTGTTATGCTCGATCTATTTGCTACGTCAGGGTTGTGCGAACGTGGTGTTTTCGATTTCGTATAGTTAAAGCGGTTAGCGATTTTATAGTAATTTAGGTGCCAAAATTTATAGTGGGGTAAAGGGTGATGTAGTGAAAAATAGCAAAGGTGCGAAAAAGCTTCATTATATATATAATAGAATATTGCATGTCATTCTTGCATCCTTTGTGTAACACTCTGCATTTTGAATAATAAAATAATTGAAATAATTAGGAATGGTGAAAATAAGCCTTTTTGGAATTATCGGAATTTGGCCTTGAAAGTTATATCATGGCATTGGTGGTAATTTTATGATCAATTTACATATATAATTTGTTTTGAACAAAGTTCATACGGAAAAGTTATTAACATTCGAGGTTTTGTATCGATAAATAGTTATATACATATAAATGTACATAAATATGCTTATTTCACAAATATATGCATGTATTAATTCCAAAAATAACATGCATTTGAATTTCAAAATAAACGCGTATAATAAAAGGAATTAAATCAATAAGCAAAGTAATTAACGTTTAAAAACCAATGTTAAAGAATCAAACACGTTGAAATAAAAGAAGTTATAAACATTAGGGAAAATGTGTGGGGTCGGCCCCCACGTTTATCAAGTCGACCCGTAGGTCAACCCATATAGGGTTGGGGTCGTCCCTAAGGTCGGCCTGGACATGTCATCTTGACTTGTTTGGTTATATACTACTCGATGATATTTTGTTCGTTTTCAATTGGATGGATGACGCAGTTTTGGACAACTACAAATAAACGTGTAGGATCAACCTCAAAACTCATATATTTTTTAAATTGACGTGTATGCTTCGCCATTTTCTTTCCTCCTCTAATAAAAAATATTAGGTATAGGCTTTTTGATTAGTAGAGATGACAATAGGGCGGGTTCAGTGTCCAAACCTGGTTGACCCACCCCTATTTTGGCTCGTTTAGATCTGTCTCATTGGGTCTACGAGGCGGGTTGACCACTGACCCGCTTTGAGATGTCCAGGTTCCAGGTCAGATCTAGGGCACATTTAACATGCCCCTATCTGACCGGAATTAGTGAAACATCATTAAATTTCTTTATAAGTATAATGTTTACTTGTCAGTCTTTTTATGTATATGTGGTTATAATATGAAAATTATATACTTTCAACAAATAAGCTACAATAAATTTGAGTTTAGGTTCAAATTCAACTCCAGTTTCAATTTCTATCAAAAGTTATTGGCAAAACAAGATTCGTTAGGGGGAAAACAGTCATAGAAAAATCGATGGAAATTTTAAAGAAGAAAAATGACACTAGTAACCATCATCCAAAATTATAGAATCAATCGACCTCATACGAAAATAATATTAATATTCTACAATCCTCTAATACGTAAAAATGAGTGGTTACACTATGACGTCTAGAATCTCAAATGTTATACCACATACCGTTGAAGCTAGTGATAATCAGTCAATTTAGAAATTTATTTATTTATTTTATTTTTTAAATGTTGCTATTAGTATCACAAAATTGTTGAAAAGTTATGTTGCACTCACGCAGGCCAACGATAAAATGTATACTGAACATGAATATCGTAGTTATTTTGTATCTTCGTTTGAATTTTATTCATAATTTTGTAAATCAAATTGCATCACACAACCAAACGTATCATGGAGCATACTTATTCTTGTTGAAGATTGAAATAAGAAGTGTTTTTTGTGAACTATACTTATTTTATTTGCTAATACAATATTAAAAACAATTTATAGTGCAAAGTAAGACATAATGACATTGCATTCAAAGTTAATATGTAACAATCCGTATTTTTGGAACCAATTTAAAAATTATTTTTAACAGATTTTCATAGAAATTAATTAAATATTTTAGATGAATTGTTTTGAGAATAAACGATTTAAAATTTATTTTAATCGAATTTAGAATGTATAAATTTAGAATTTAATTAAAACAAACTCGAAATGGCGGGATAGTTAGAAAATTCGAGCTTAAACTTTGAATGAATGTATAGAATTCAATATAAATCAGAATTTGATAAAACAAGAAACATTGGAATATTTTGAATTGTAATTTTCTAACGAATGTAAGAAATTGAGATTTTAGTTTATAAATTGTAAGTTATGTTTAAATTAAAATTTAGAGTAGTCGCTATAAAAATATTTTAATATTATATATATCCCTTAAAAATTGCCAGTTTGCAAACGACCTCCATTTTCAACGAAACCACTTCCATTAGGTTCAAAATGTCATTTACATGTTCGAAACCACAAACATAGATATCTTCAGAGTTAGAGAAATTTGGTCTTTTTACGTGGATGCATGTCCAAAATATCACTTTTTTACATATGTATGAATTTGGACTCGAAACCACTTCCATTGGGTCCAAAATGTCGTTTAGGTGTTTGAAAAGTATAAACTTCGATATATTCTGAGCTTCGGAATTTTGGCACTTGGGTTGGATCTTGGTTTGGCTAGACCTAGCCACTTAAAGCACCCCCAACTCAGCCTCCTCTCCTTCATTCACTTCCTCTGTTCAAACAAAATTAGAAATGGGGAAAAGAAAGGGAAATAGAATTCGCTAAACCCTAATTGATTCTAGGAGCTCCAATCTTGTAGGAAATCAAGTGCTAAATCAATTTAAAGACTCATGTAAGCTCTATACACTCATTCTCTACCTCTCTATCATGCTAATTTTGGATTTTTGTTAACCCTTTTTTTGATATTTGCTTTATGTTTTGGCATGAGGTGATTTTGATGAGGTTTAGAGAAGTTATTGCTTGATAAGAGTTCTAGATGTTTTTCTTTATTATCTCAAGCCATAGGTGAGTTCTTTGTGTCTATGCCACAAGCTATTGGCTTGTTGAAGTGTATATTAGTGTTCATTTGAGTTGCATATGCATATGAATTGGTTATATAAGTATACACCTTTCGGTTCATTATGCTTTAGTTTCGTTAAGTTAAAAATTATGATAAGAATTTCTCACACAATCTAATTCATATGGTATAAGTTAATTTGGCGATATTGTGAAGCTCCGTTGTTGCACCGCAAGTTCTAAGGCTTCACAATTCGCTTATATCGCATTTGATTGCTGTGGTTAGAGAATTTAGTCGTTTTAGAGTTTATAATAGAAATCATTGCAATCTTATGTATATGTGTGTGCATGTGCTCTTGAGTGGATTTGGCAAGCTACAGAGACTTCATTTTAGCTTATGAAACTTTATAAGCCATCACCAATGACATCAGTTCAAACGTCTAACTGACGCAACAGACGTCTGTCTAAGCTCATAGACAGTTATTTTCTTCAATTTAGACGTCTGACCGACGCAACAGATGTCTGTTGAAGCTACCTAGTTAGAAATAATTATTTGCTTCAGTTTAGACGTCTGAACCGATGCAACAGACGTCAGTCTAGGGGAAAAATAATTGATTTTCTTAAAATGATCATAGCTTTTTCTTACGTTGTCAGAATTCAGAGAAACCGGATCCATTGGAACCATATCGACAAGCACTATAACATGAAATGGACCAAAATGGAAATGGAGCAAGTTAGAATTTAAGACGAATTAAAAACCCAAACGATACAAGAACCATCAATTAAAGACTAACGGAGTGGAAACCAAAGGTGAGAACTCTCACACTCAAGTATTTTATGCAGTTATTTATTTTTATAACTGAATATATATTGTTTATCTATGATTGCGATGTTGTTTGTTGGTTAATGGATGTTTATAGTTTTAATGCTATTATTATAAAACTGTTTGTATATACATGTCGTCAAATGAAACGTTTATATTATAAATGATTGGGATGACAATTTACCCACCCGTCTCCCGAATATTAGATAAGTTCACACGGATTGTGACGCTAACCCCACATGGATATTGGAACGATAATTTTACACATCGCCCAATTATGCAAATAATGATCATTGGATGTTGATTGAAAACCCCACGCGGGTTTGGGGAAGATAATAACTTCACACATCTCCCTTGTGTTTAGTGTTATGTCAACTGATTGATTGATAGACTGTTATAAGCATTATTTAATTGTTTAATGCTTATGCAGTTGCAAATTGCACTCTAGATGTGGATTGATTGTTTAATATTTGTTTACCACTATTTTTTAATACATGCGATGTATGGAATCCACAAAAATAAAATTATATGGTAATTGATTGAGTCACATTATGATTCAGAATATGAACGAATATTTTAATGTAGTATTTGGTTAAATGTTGAAGTTTGGTTTTGATGTCCGATTTTGGATGGAAACGAAAATATTAAAATTCACTTAACAGTGAAATGTGCAATTTTAGAGATAAAGGACTGAATCGAGTTTTCAAAGATGAATATATGTATATTATATATATATATAATGTAGAACAACGGTTTTGGTACAACCAGAATTTTCCAACATATGAATTGAAATGGATTTGAATCGAAATAATATTTGGGATATTTCGTTATTGGATTTCATTAATATATGAATACTGTTAAGGAATTTGGAAGATATAAATATCATTATTCCCAATACAATATCTGTTAGTTTCAGAATTTGATATTGAATATAAGTCGATATGATTTCCACTCAGAGCCTTGTATTTAATATCAAAGTGGATTTTCGGTTTGTCGTGAATGGTATATTTAATAATACTGTTCTTAAACCCGGTGGAGAATAGAATAAATCTTTTCATTGAGATTTAATGAGATTTTCCAATCAACGAATATAATTGGAAAGTAAATGAAAGTGGATTTTGGGTTCTTTGTGAATGATGTTTTAAATGACATTAGTTCTTAAACCCAATTAACGACGAAGTTATGATTTGGAATTTATAATATGTTAATAAAGATTAATAGAATTTTTCCAAGGTAAACTCTCGGTAATATCCTTTCCCTGTAAATAAAAGTGTGTCTATGAGGATGTCAGACGTCTGTTCAAACTAAAGAAGGAAGAAAAATAATAGTTTCAGCTCAGACGTCTGACCAAGTATGTCAGACGTCTGTACAAACTCTCAGGAATATTTTTCCCTACCAACAGATGTCTGTGCATCCTATGTTATGAAATTGGAATTTATAACTCTCTTAACTAATATTTAATGAGTATTTTCTAAAGTGAAATCTTCCAATTTGATGAACTAAACAGAAATGTGAATAAGGTAATTAAGTTTACTGAATTCAAGAAATGTGCGAGAATGGAGTACCACCAGTTTATCCCATGCGATAGTTAAATCTTTAATTAGGTTTGAATGTAAGAGGTAACTGAAATTACTGATAAACAATGGGTGTTAGATATGGAGTACTACCAGTTTTGCTTCGTGGAATGAATAGGTTGGGATTAGGATAAAAAAATTATTATCATTTCGGTAAGGGTCGTTAATCCCGACTAGTTGATAAACCATAAATTGGTTTAAGTTGTAAAAAAATCATTTGAAATGATTTCCAAAGGAAGATTAAAGAAAAAATTTAAAAGAATTTATCTTTAATAAAATTAATGGAAACCTTTCCCCAAAGATATGAATATTTGAATAAAAGAATTTTCTTGATTGGAATGAGATGTTTGTTATCTTCGTATATTTATCACATGATTGTAAAGACACGTTACTTATTCGGAAAGACCAGATAACTCATTCTGAATAACTGTTACGATGATTAAAATTTGACGATGAAGACGTGCGTTGAAGACTGGAGATCTTCACATCGTTTGGATTATTGCAGATGTCTTGATTGGATTGTACACCCAAGATAGGGTAATTAGTGTTGATCGTCCAGACGTACTTGGAGATCGATCGGATATGCAAGTACCTCTCTCCTGTATTGGACATATGGAACGTGGAATAAGGTGCCTCCGGTTTCATTCAGACCCAGAACGAACTTGTAAATGGATTATGTCTGACATTGTATTTCATTCTATATTGATTGATTTGTATTAAATATGTATATGTTTGGTGCCAGAGATTTATTCTCTTGCTTAACACCCTTCTCTGAGACGTATGAGCTTAGTGATTATATATTAATAGAAATCAGTTGTATCGCATGAATTGACAATGTGGCATGTTAAGATGCAAATGATCAAGGCTTTTGTTGGAAGGCAGGGCCTTGTGGATGATGATCAAAGCACATCTTTAAGTAGCATAGCTTTGTGTATAACATTAATTCGTGAGCCTCACACCCCGGTATGAGTCAAAAACGGGATAATGGACCTGCATACGTTTCTTTCTAGCTAGAATTTCTGTCATGGTATGGAGCCCATCCATTTTTACTTATGTGGATGATGGAATGAGGCGCCTTCGATATAGATACGAGTAAAAGGCTCGAGTGATAGGTCCGACAGGACCGGGAAACGTATTGTTAAGGAATAACTAATCCTCAAAAGTAAGGGAGGACCGACCTTGTAGGATCTAAGGGTTGCTAAGGGCGCGATCCTAGGCATCCCACAAGAGATGGACCGAAACCGGTAAGGAGTACATCCCTTGCCTTGACTCATGACGGAATCCAATTTCCAATACGCGACTTTTCGGTTTTAGTTGTAAACCTATATGATGACATAGTAGGATGGGGTACTATGCCGTCTATGATTGATACATTTACATTTGAAGTCGTATTTGACACTATGTACTTATAGTAATATCAAAATGATTTGTTTTAAAGCGTACCAAGCATGTTTGGCTATTGTAAGGTAAAATTCTATCCTCTGGTTTGTGTTTGCGTTGTGTGATGGGACCTAATTCTTATAATAGCTTCGTTTTTCAAAAAGCATTACATTGTTTTATGTATTTAAACTAGTATTCATGTGGAGTAAACCCGTTCCGTGTCATACGGTGTGGTCCTATGATTTTACAACTTTTAAAGTAAGTTTAATAACTATTTTGAGTTCTCACACTAGTCCCATGACTTACTCGAAGTTTATTGTTTCTACCTAAACTCTGGGTGCCCATATTTTCCATACGGGCAACTAGTAGTTTAGTTTTGCAGATTTCTATTTAACAGGATTCTGGATTATAGCTGGAGCTATACTCGGAAAGCTTTGTATCCGTGTATTTCTTTCAGTTGTGATAGTTGAGGTTTTCCACTGCATATTATGTTTATGTATTTAAATGTATTTTAAATCTCTGATATTGTATTTCCAATGTATATTATTTATTTCATACTCTGATATGTTGTACTCTGATGTAAATCGTTGTAATAGCAATGAAATGTTCTCATGTTTTTGTTCTGATACATCGTGTTCTCATTACAATCCGCGTTCTCCTGTCTCTTCGGAGGACGGGTGAATTCGAGGCATGACAGTTTGGTATCAAAGCTTTGCTTTACAAAGCCCAAGAACAAAACACGTTAGAACCAAATGAGAGAATTCATTGGAAATAGGATTAGTAACATCCTATATGAATAACTTATTAGAGATAGAGTTAGTAATATCCTAGAATGAGTTTGAAGAGTGCTATTTGTAAAAATGAGTTTTGTTTTGAAATTTATATCTTATTATAAATATTTAAATATTATATTTGATTTGAATTCGGACAATCGAGTATATGAAGATTTTGTATATATGTGTCATGAACGTATATTCGAAGTCTCAAATATACTGGGTAGATATAGAATCACACTCTAGTCGCCCGGAGATGATTCTGATGATAGTGATCGCATCATCAGCATTTATGTTCGAGTTTTGAAAGTGGGATATCTATATATTTCCAATTGAATGGTGTGAGAACCAAAAACTTAGTTAGGGTTTATGTTGTGATTTGGCATTGAAATATGATTTTTAGTATATATAAAAGATATATGTTTGAAAAGCTAATCAATTAATTGATTGCAAGTGATGGATGATAACTAGTTTGACTAATTAAAATATTGGAATAATAAAACCAATGCGAAAATGAAAGGGTAAAATTAAGCCAAATCGAATTATATTGAATTGAGTTGAAAATTAATTCGGATTGGATATATATGTACATGTATATATATGTTGTACAAGATATTGTGTAGAAGCTAAGAAGAGGAATAAAACTGTACGCCCGACAAAAAGGTAAATATTTACTATATTGATTGGGTTGGATGATTTGAGCTAATTGTCTAGCCGCTTGGCTTTTGGATTTTCTTTTGATGTATGAGAGCCTATACTGGCCATTTGTAGTTGTTCTGATCAACCCGTACAAAGGAGGTTATGGCGATTTTTTTCAAAAATTTAAGGCATTAGCCAAATTTGAGAAATTATAAAGTTCTTAGGGATTGAAAAGTTAAAGAACATGAGTCAAGTGAAGGTTGAGTTGGTTAAGTATACGACCTTTAGTTCCTTCATCTTTTTCGAGGATGAAAATATTTTTTAAGTGTGGGAGATTGTAACAACCCATACTTTCGGAACCAATTTAAAATTTATTTTTAATTCATTTTCATAGAAGTTAAATATTTTAGATGAATTATTTTGAGAATAAACGATTTAAAAATTATTTTAATCGAAGTAAGAACGTATAAATTTAGAATTTAATTAAAAGGAACTCGAAATGGCACGGTAGCTCGAAAATTCGATTTTAAACTTCGAATGAATGTATAGAATTCAATATAAATCAGAATTTGATAAAACAAGAAACATTAGAATATTTTGAATTGTAATTTTCTAATGAATGTAAGAAATTGAGATTTTAATTTATAAATTGTAAGTTATGTTTAAATTAAAATTTAGACTAGTCGTTATGAAAATATTTTAATATTATATATAGCACTGAAAAATCGCCAGTTTGCAAACGACCTCCATTTTCAACGAAACCGCTTCCATCGGGTTCGAAATGTCGTTTACACGTTCAAAACCATAAACATCGATATCTTTGGAGTTCGCGAAATTTGGTCTTTTTCCGTGGATGTATGACCAAAATACCACTTTTTACATATGGAAGAATTTATACTTGAAACCACATCCATTGAGTCCAAAATGTTGTTTAGGTGTTTGAAAAGTATACTTTGATACATTCCGAGCTTCGGAGTTTTGGCACTTGGGTCGGGACTTGGTTTGGCTGAACTGGCCACTTAAAGCACCCCAAATCAGCCTCCTCTCCTTCATTCACTTTCTCTCTTCAAACAAAAATAGAAATAGGGAAAATAAAGGGAAATAGAAATTCCCTAAGCCCTAATTGATTCTAGGAGCTCCAATCTGGTAGGAAATCAAGTGCTAAATCAATTTAGAGACTCATGTAAGCTCTCTACACTCATTCTCTACCTCTTTATCATGCTAATTTTGGATTTTTGATAACCCTAGTTTTGATAATTGCTTTATGTTCTTGTATAAGGTGATTTTGATGAGGTTTAGAGAAGTTATTGCTTGATAAGAGTTCTAGAAGCTTGTTCTTCATTATCGCAAGCCCTGGGTGAGTTCTTTGTGTCTATGCCACAAGCTATTGGCTTGTTATGGTGCAGATTAGAGTTCATTTAAGTTGCATATGGATTGGTTATATTAGTATACGCCTTCTGGTTCATTATGCTTTAGTTTCGTTAAGTTGAAAATTATGATTAGAATTTCCCACACAATCTAATTCATATGGTATAAGTTGACTTGGCGATATTGTGAAGCTCCGTTGTCGCACCGGCAAATTCTAAGGCTTCACAGTTCTCTTATCGCATTTGATTGCTTTGGTTAGAGAATTTAGTCATTTTAGAGTTTATAATAGAAATCATTGCAATCTTATGTACAAGTGTATGTGCATGTGTTTTGAGCGGTTTTGGCAAGCTAAAGAGGCTTCGTTTTAGCTTATGAAAAGTTATAAGCCATCACCATTGATCTGAGATTGTCCAAGAACCGTTTACACATTATTACATAGGCAAAATAGTGCATTTGCATTAGTTTAGACGTTTGTCCAAGCTCACGAAAAGTTATTTGCTTCAGTTCATACGTCTGACCGACGTAACAGACGTCTGTTGAAGCTCTCTGGTTAGAAATAATTATTTGCTTCAGTTCAGACGTCTGAACTGATGCAATAGAAGTCTATTTGGAGGCAAAATAATTGGTTTTCTTAAAATGATAATAACTTCTTCGTACGTTGTCGAAATTCAGCGAAACCAGATCCTTTGGAACCGTATCGACGAGCACTACAACATGAAATGATCAAAATGGAAATAGAGCAAGTTAGAATTTAAGACGAATTGAAAACCCAAACGATACTAGAACCATCAATTAAAGACTAATGGAGTGGAAACCAAAAGTGAGAACTCTCTCTCACTCAAGTATGTTATGTAGTTATTTATTTTTATAACTGAATATATATTGTTTGCATGTTTTTGCAATGTTGTTTGGTGGTTGATGGATGTTTACAATTTTAATGCTATTATTAATAAACTATTTACATATACACGTTGTTAAATGAAACTTTTATATTATAAATGATTGGGATGCCAAGCTACCCACTCGTCTCCCGAATATTAGATAAGTTCACATAGATTGTGATGTAAACCCCACACGGGTGTTAAAACAATAATTTTACACGTCGCCCAATTATGCAAATAATGATACTCGGATGTTGATTGAAAACCCAACACAGGTCTGGCGATGAAAATAACTTCACACATCTCCCTTGTGTTCAGTGTAATGTCAACCGATTGATTGACAGACTGTTATAATCGTTATTTAATTGTTTAATACTTATGCAGTTGCAAATTGCACTCTGGATGTGGATTGATTGTTAAATAGTAATTTATCACTATTTTTGAATACATGCGATGTATGGAATCCATATAAATAAAATTATATGATAATTAATTGAGTCACATTCCGGTTCAGAATATGAACGAATATTTTAATGTAGTATTCAGTTAAATGGTACAATTTGGTTTTGATGTCCGATTTTGGATGGATACGAAAATATTAAAATCGACTAAATAGTGAAATGTGCAATTTTAGAGATAAATGACTGAAATGAGTTTTCAAAGATGAATATATATATATATTATATATAATTTAGATCAATGGTTTTGATACAACCAGAATTTTCCAATAGATGAATTGGACTGGATTTGAATGGAAACAATCTTTGGGATATTTTGATATTGGATTCCATGATTATACGGATATCGTTGAGGAACTTGGAAGATATAGATATCGTTATTCCCAATACGATATCTGTTAGTTTCAGAATTTGATACTGAATATAAGTCGATATGATTTTTATTCAGAGCCTTGTATTTAATATCAAAGTGGATATTGGGTTTGTCGTGAATGGTATCTATAATAATTCTGTTCTTAAACCCAGTGGATAATAGAATAAATCTTTTCATTAAGATTTAATGAGATTTTTCAATCAATGAATATAATTGGAAAGTAAATGAAAGTGGATTTTAGGTTCTTTGTGAATGGTGTTTTCAATGACATTGTTCTTAAACCCAATTTACGGTGACGTTATGATTTGGAATTTATAATATTTTAATTAAGATTAATAGAATTTTTCCAAGGTAAACTCTCGGGAATATCCTTTCCCTCTAAACAAACGTCTGTCCGTCAGATGTCTGTTCAAACTAAAGGAGGAAGAAAAATAATGGCTTCAGCTCAGACGTTTGACCATATATGTCAGACATCTCTACAAACTCTCAGAAATATTTTTTCCTGCAAACAGATGTCTGTCCAAAGTGGGTCAGATGTCTGTCAAAACTCTCTGGTAATCTTACATTGTAAGATCAAATGTCTATGCATTTTATGTCAGACGTCTGACCTGGGCAGATATGCACAATTTATCTTGTACATCTTATGTTATGAAATTGGAATTTATAAATCTCTTAACTAACATTTAATGAGAATTTTCTAAAGTGAAATCTTCCAATTTGATGAACTAAACTGAAATGTGAATAAGGTAATTAAATTTACTGAATTCAAGAAATATGCGAGAATGGAGTACCACCAGTTTTATTCCATGCGATAGTTAGATCTTTAATTATATTTGAACGTTAAGAGGTAATTGAATTTACTGATAAAACAATAGGTGTTAGATATGGAGTACTACCAGTTTTACTCTACGGGATGAATAGGTTAGGGTAGTAAAATTATGATCATTTCGGTAAGGCTCGTTAATCCCGACTAGTTGATAAACCTTAAATTGGTTTAAGTTGTGAAAAGATATAATAAATCATTTGAAATGATTTCTAAAGGAAGATTAAAGAATAAATTTAAAAGAATTTATCTTTGATAAATTTAATGGGAACCTTTCCCCAGAGATAAGAATATTTGAAAAAAAAGAATATTCTGGACTGGAATGAGATGTGTCTTATCTTTTTGTATTTATTACATGATTGTAAAGACACATTAGTTATTTGGAAAGACCGAGTTAACCCATTCTGAATAATTGTTACGACGATTAAAAGTTAACTATGAAGACGTTGGTTGAAGACCGGAGATCTTCACATCGTTTAGATGATTACTGATGTCTTGATTGGGTTGTACACTCAGGATGAGGTAATAAGTGGTGATCGTCCAGACATACTTGGAGATTGATCGGATATGCAAGGACTCTCACCTATATTGGACATATGAGACGAGTAATAAGGTGCCTCCAATTTCGTTCAAACCCAAAACGAACTTGTAAATGGATTATGTCTAACATTGTATTTCGTTCTGTATTGATTGATTTGTATTAAATATGTATCTATTTGGTGGTGGACAATTTATTCTCTTGCTTAACCCCCTTCTCTGAGACGTATGAGTTTAGAGGTTATATACTGATTGAAATCAGTTGTATGGCATGAATTGACAATGTGGCATGTTAAGATGTAAATGATCAAGGCTTTTGTTGGAAGGCAAGACCTTGTGGATGATGATCAAAACATAGCTTTAAGTAGCATAGCTTTGTCTATAGCGTTAATTCGCGAGCCTCATACCCCAGTATAAGTCAAAAACGGGATAAGGGACACAAGGAGTGCATACGTTTATTTCTAGTTAGAAGTGGTGTATTGGTATAGAGCCCATACATTTTTACTTTTGTGGATGATTTAATGAGGTGCCTCGAATATAGAGCCGACTAAAAGGCTCGAGTGATAGGTCCGACAGGACCGGGAAACGTATTGTTTAGGAATAACTAATCCTCAAAAGTAAGGGAGGACCGACCTTGCAGGATCTAAGGGTTGTAAGGGCGTGATCCTAGGCATCCAGCTAGAGATGGCACAAAACCGGTAAGGAGTACATCCCTTGCCTTGACTCATGACAGAATCTAATTTCCAATACGCAACTTTTCGGTTTTAGTTGTAAACCTATACGGCGACATAGTAAGATGGGGTACTATGTTGTCTATGACTGATGCACTTACATCTGAAGTCGTATTTGACACTACGCACTTATAGTAATATCCAAATGATTTGTTTTGAAGCGTGCCAAGCATATTTGGCTATTATCAGGTAAAACTCAATCCTCTGGTTTGTGTTTGCATTGTGTGATGGGACCTGAGTCTTATAATTGCTTCATTTTTCAAAAAACATTGCGTTGTTTTATGTATTTAAAATAGTATTCATGTGGAGTAAACCTGTTCCGTGTCATACGATGTGGCCTCATGATTTTACAAATTTTAAAGTATGTTTAGTAACTGTTTTGAGTTCTCACACCAGTCCTATGACTGACTCAGAGTTTATTATTTATACCTAAACTCTGGATGCCCATATTTTCCACATGGGCAGCTAGTAGTTTGGTTTTGCAGATTTCTATTTAACAGGATCCTGGATTACAACTGGAGCTATACTCCGAAAGCTTTATATCTGTGTATTTCATTTAGTTGTGGTAGTTAATGTTTTCCACTGCATATTATGTTTATGTATTTAAATGTAATTTAAATCTCTGATATTGTATTTCCGTTGTTTATTATTTATTTCATACTCTGATATCTTGTGCTCTGATGTAAATTGTTGTAATAGAAATTAAACGTTCTCATGTTTGTGTTCTGATGCGTTGTGTTCTCATTATAATACGCGTTCCCCCGTATCTTCGGAGGTCGGGTGAATTCTAGGTGTGACATAATATAATTTCAAAGTAATTATGGGATAATAATTTTAAATTCTATAATTAGTTCTTCAACAAATCAACTCTGTTCCTTTGTCCAATGACTTCTAGAATTCATTTTCTTTAGATAAATGATACACTTTCGAATATTTTGGAATTTTTCATACTTTCCTTTAACTGAAAAAACTTTTTGGTTTACTTACTTTTTAAATTTTGAAAAATCCATTAGACTCCTTTATAGTTTGTACTTTGCATGCAGTAATATCATAAAGAGGTAATATTAATATATTGTTGAAAAATATAATTTTTTATACAAGCTAACAAATCGGTATTTCATATTTTATGTAGAAATTTTTCTTGTGACGTACCTTTGATAGAAAATAAGTTAGCAAGCTTTATTTGTATGATTGAACTAAATATTTTGTTAATTCTTCCCATGCAATACTGCTCATTAAGTTAACGTATTATAACTAATCATATTAGTTTGATTTGAGATTTGCTAATAATTTTTTATAAGTATTTATTAAGATAGTGAAAATTAATATATTAATTTAATTATAAGGCTAATGGGTTAATAAATGTACATATACATACGGAAATACAATTACGTGTAATGCATGTATGGTTGGAGTGCAGTGGACCTGGCTGAAAGGCAGTGTACCTCTTATGAAATTTCAAACAAAATCCATATAGACATGAATATAAAATAGTAATAGAAAATTAGCACATAATTATAGGAAAAAAATAAATTAATCATAGCAATTCGAACAAGAAACATTTTAGAAGAATTATGGAGAAATTGGAAAACTATTAGATTTATCGAGAAACTCTATAGTTGTCCACTTTACTATTACCTAATTTAGTATATCCATCTTTTTACAATGTAACATAATAATTAGGTTACCCAATTTACCATTACCAAATTTATCTATAAAGATAAAATGATCAAGTGTTTCGAATCTTTTGTGTCACTAATTATGTTTTATTTTACATCCAAATACCTGACCCATTATACACACACATATTTATGTATGTATGTGCGTGTATATATACATACATGAGGATTATATGACATCCTTGTTTCAGGGCACCTCATTACCACCCGAACCATAGTCACTCGTTTATATTTAAATAATGAGCGAGTCGTAGGGAAAGATAAAAGACTGTTTGATGGAAATCAAGAAGCATTTAATAATTGTTGTATTATTTGAAATGCAACGAAATGCGCTTACACAGACACACACACACACACACACACACACACACACACACACATATATATATATATATATATATCTAAGAGTCTATTTAGATATGAAATGATGACATAAAAACCAAAGAAATATGTACCATAAGATCTTCCCATGAATTCCATCTTTCATGTAAAGACAAACAAATCCATTAGTTCACAGTTTATGTGTCTATTTTTGTACTCCAGCAGCCACTCCGTATATATATAATGTATGTATGTGTGAAGGATGACTATGTATTTTAAGACTCGAAAGAGAGTGTTACCAATAAATATGTTACTCTACTAAAATAAATAATTTATAACATGTTACCTAGTAAGAAAAATTCTTGAAAGCGATGAGATTCCATAAAAAAACTTAATAATGATAAAAAAATTATTTTGCTTTGAACTTTATAAAAATATGTTTGGAATTAAGAAAATGGTTACAAAAGACAAAAGTTTTGAACTTTTTTAAAAAGTCTGGAGCAAAGATCAAATTGTTAGAATTCAATAGTGAATTAAAGATACATTAGTCCTGCATTGCTAAATTTAAGACAAGATTCATGCATATATACTAATTTCTCAATCCCCATATTGGCCCTTAAAGTCTTGCACTTTTATGCGAGGCGAATGACCTAAATCTCATGATTAAACACATGTTCATGTCGTCGGTTGGTACGATACGGGTTAGGGTTTAATGAGATGACTTATTTTTACCAGAGAAAACATGGTTTTTTGCTATATTTTTCTGAAGAGATGTGATGTTCTAATTCAAAAGAACGCATCTTGTAACAAACTTGATTTTTGAACCAAATTAAATTGAATAATCCTTATGATTTTAATTATACGGTTTGATATGGTTTCAAAGATATAATGAGCTGAATTGGATATTTATAAAAGTTTACCAATTTATAACAATTAACAAATTTGTCAAAATAAGGATTTTATAACTTATCAAATTCAATTTGATTTAATCATTTGAAAATTTCAGTTTAAATTGAAATAATATAATTTTAAATTTGTTTTGTAAATAGTATGTTTAAAACAATAGAATTTGTCTGTAAAATACACTAACAAAATATATTAGCTTTTGTCAAAATCGGTTAGGAAATCAGTTTGGTTAACACTAGTTAATCAGATATCAAAAATTATTAAACTATTGTCTGAAAAATGTTAGTAGCATGGCATATTGCAACTTCAAATTTGTAACAAAATTGAGTGTTAGGAAAAGTGTTGCAAATTTAATACATGCTAGGTGTCATCATTCATGGCTTTATGCATGAGAAGTAGCCATGTATCCTTTTTATTTTTCCAAAATACACTCATTTCTACCATATATATGTAGCACCCTATGCCTTCATTTTTTTAACGATCCAAAATTTTTTAACCAATTTAAAATTGGAATTTTTATTGCTTAATTTGATTTAAATGTGAATTTGACATAAATATATATGGTTAAGTATATTTAATAATTTTGATAAGTTATATGATAAATTTTATTTCAATTATTAATTTAACGGATGAGAATGATTATTAATAAGTTTGGATTTATTGATACTATTTGACGTTCGATCGGATATGTAAAACCATAACATGAATTAGTAGCATTAGAATTAAGCGTTGCCCTTAGTTTTCATAGCATTTTAAGGAAAGTGCTACCAAAAGTTCACTTTCCCTCCTTAAGACAAGTGTAAGGACACTTGTATTTTTGCATGCTTCCATATATGCAAGAGTTTCACTTGCCCCCTTAGGTGTACCTCCCCCTCCATTCCTATATAAAGAGGCCCTTTCTCCACCATTTTACCACTCCATTCCATTTCCTCCTTCTTCTTAAAGCTTATGGTCATGATTTCCATGGTATAAGTCTTCCTCTTTTCCACTACCACCTTGCCAAAGGTCGTCCTCCTCTTTTTGTAAAGAAGATTTATATTTTGTATTGGCAAAGAAGACGGTACACCGAAATACTGTCTGACGGTTCATTTGCACTCAATTAGGCTCGCCTATCGTGAAGATTGGAAAGCTGTTTGGTGAGAAATCTTTAAACTTCTACACCAGTTTATTATACACTAATTAGTGAAGAATTAGTTATAATTTGTATGGTTAACTAGTGTAATCAGTTTGAACCGGCTATGGATGTTAATGGTTAATGTTTGTTGTGATGGAAGGTGATTGCGTAGTTTAGAACACACACACTTTTAAGCGTTAGTGTTATAACGCTTGTGCGCAGTTATGATTTATTTAATTATGTTGATGACGGTTGTTATGGATGTTTATAATGGTTGTTGATGTTGTTTCGCACACACTATGTGTAACACCCCACGTCTGTTAGTGTAACTCACAAAGGGAATGCACTAAGTTCTATGGAGCATTATGGGTAAAAGATGCAGATAAATTACAAGACAGACAAACATTAAACAGCGGAAAATAAAACTTTGCTTTATTGATAAAATAATTTGTACAAGATTCCTTTACAATATCAGAGTATCATCTGTCTTTACAAAATAAAGAAGCATAAAATACATTTATATCCCCCAATGTAACAAAAGCCAGCCATAGCAATCCAAAGCCGATGTATCCCAGATTCTTCAAGCTTGAAGGGAGCAACCATCCCAAAAACAAGTCTGAGCTATACTATTTCTTCCTTAACTACCTGGGGTGGGGGGGGGGGGGAACGGAAGAAAAGAAGACGAAAGAAAAACAGAGTCAGACATAAAGCCTGAGTAAGTTCAGTAACTTCTAGCATGTGAACATGGAAAAACAAAACGACATGAATTAACTGAATACAAGATTACACCATGACGATAAGGTCAACAAGATTATACAAGGTAGTCACAAGATATGCTAAGATGACTGGATACACTCTAATACTTTCGTAGCTTCGCTATTTCCTTGTTATACTGGTTTCTATATCTCTGCACCACCTAACTAGTGTTCAACTAGTAACGATAACGTGATCCCAACCCCTGTAGTTTCCATTGTCTTCAGGCATACATTTATTATTTATTACCTAGATCTAGTCTAGGGTTTTCTATCAAGCGCTTCTTAGATTTAACTATAGTTTTACGCTATCTGCTGAACGCTTTTCGAGTTCAGGGTTTATGCCACCTAATCCAACTAGGGATTACGCTACCTGTCGAACAATGCCCCCAAGTCTAGGACACACTATCTAGAGTGGTATATGCTCCTAGGCTTCCCCACGCATGTATCGTGAATCGTTATCGCTTGTCTAGATGCACATGTCCTGTAATGTGCGATCCGAGTCCTGTGACAGGGCAAATCAAGGAATACAGAACTCGGTCGGGAGCTTTCGGATATCTGCCGATGCAGATGCTAAGGTCTGTTTTTATTCCAGTGGCTATGGTCCCACTTGACCCCTCCCTCAACTAATGAAAGGCACACCTTGTAAAATGAGAACTATACGCCGGCCCCCGGTGCCCCACTATCCTATGGCCATCCGCAACCATAACTAGATAGCAAGTATATGGTCTTTTGGAGTTCTCCGCCTTTCCGCTTCACGTATCTCGATTGACTCAAGATGGATGGTAGACGACGAGTTGCTATCACAGGGCTACCGTCTTCTCGCCGAATCACGCTGGTCCATCCTAGTCTTTAGGTTGCCACATATATATATTGCAACCAAGGCATACCCTCGGTTCATCTAACGCAGACCTTAACCTCTGTGAGCCCAGGATGATCATCTGCAGCCTCACAGAGGGATACCAAGAGTACCCTCACGTCCCCTCGAAGCCTCGGGCTTCGTAACCCAATTCGTTGGAGCCTTCTTAAAACCATATGGATGTCCGCTCCTTCGTGTTATACTAAGAATTACTACTTAGTTCTACTAACTAAGGTTTACCACTTAGTTTCCAAATTCCTTGTTTTCTTAACTAAGTTTTACTACTTAGTCCCTTTTTCAACTGAGGTTTACTATTTAGTTTTCTTTCTCGCCAGGTTGGGTTGGTTAAGTGTCTTTAGTCGATTGAAGCTATCTTAACCCTCTTCCCTTATCCTATTACACTGGTTAAGTGTTATCCCTTTATGCTTTTTACTTAACCCTATTCATTTATCATATTCTGATGGTTAAGCATTCAAGTTTACTTAACCCTATGGTCTAGTCCAGCTAACATATTAATTTGGCTAAGTGTATAACTTAACCCCAACCTCTAGTCTAATTAACATGTTAAATTGGCTAAGTGTATTAACTTTACTTAACCCCACCTTCTAGTCTAGTCAACATGTTAATTTGGCTAAGTATTCCCATGGACTTAATCCTCCCATTCTAGCTTTAACTGTGCTAAGTTGGTTAAGTGTTCCTTAACCTTCCCATTCTAGTTTTAATTAATAAATTAAAGCCGCAACCTCTCACATTAGACAGATATTGCTGTGGTTACTGGATGTGCCGGTCGGTTCCGGGCAGGTTTACACCGCAACTCAGTCTAACCTCGGGTTAGGCATATTCATGTTTTCTAAGTTCAAAGGGTTTTTGATTAATTTCCAAATCTGGTCTTGAAAACAACCATCCCGTCCTTCGGATCAGTTAGGGATAGCCCGGGAGGGCAGGAAACTTGTATTTTCCAAACCCAAGCCTAGACACTATCCTCTCTGTCACCCTAGAACCTTCTGGTCTATGTGTTATTAAAAGGGGTGTTATCAAAATACTTTTCTTTTGTTTATAAATTGTTAACAATTTATTTCAAAAGCCCATTTCCCCTTTTTTAGACAAATTTGGCCTATATTTATTTGTCAAGCCTACTAGTACACTTATATTCTAGGCCCAAGTCCTAACCCAACATGCAGTTTAAGCCATTTCCTATTTCATTGCCGAAACTAGATTAAATATCCTAGTTTATAATTTATGGCCAAAATTTAACCAAGTTACATATTTTGTGGTAAATGAACAATTTAACATTTATGACGAATTCTATAAGTAAATTACTCCTAATTTACTGATTTCATTACTACTCTTTTAATGTACATTGTCATATTTATTATTATGGCCCATTCTCTCTTATTTATCATATTTATACTTTTTGGTATGTAAATTATACCAAGTTTAGTGTCGCTAACCATAATTTATTCTAAACATGACAATTGCTCACAATTATGAATAAATTCAAAATTGTGCTAATATACTTATTCCAAATCAACCTTAATTAACCCAATCTTGGTTTAACATCCTAATTCACAATTTATGGCAAAACTAGAATTATTTTTCTAGTTTACATTTTATGCCTAAAATTTAGCTTACTTACTAACGCTAAATTTAATATGTCAAAATCACATATTCCCTAATCCATGTCAAATTTCCCCGTTTTCATTTTAATATGCATGTCATAATACATATTCCAAATTATGCCAATTTCCAAGTTTACAACTACGTTCATATTCATTTCCATGTTTTTCCCCAAATCGCATTCCCACCGTTCGAATAATCGTGATTCAACCTAGATTATAAATAAATCTAGATTCGTAGATAAAAAAAGGGAATGGATCAAAATGACAAGAAGGAATAATTGGCATAAAAAGGTTTGGATAACAATGTAGGTTCAAGAATATGGGTAGACCTAACTAAATAGGTAAATTCCCACTGTCTTAAAACCAAAGAATGGGCAAAATAGGTTCAAGAACGTGGGTAGACCTAACTTAATAGGTAAATTCCCACTGTCTTAAAACCAAAGAAAAACCAAGGAACAGGTAGAATAAATAATTGGGTTTAGACCCAACTTCTCAATCACAAAACTAAAGCAATATTTTCCTAATCATAAATCATGGGTGTCAAAATCACAGTTGTCCTCATTATGTCATAAGTAATAGTTTATGTCCAAATCAAAGGTATAGGCCTAGTCAAGGAAATAATCCTTGTAGTCACAGTCACAGTCATAGGAAATGTCCATAGTCATATGCGATGTTCATAGTCCAAAAGGGAAAATAATTCCCATAGTCATAAGTCATTGTCATAGGCAATGTTTATATGTCCCAAAATCAAAGGCTTATGTCATAGTCCAAAGGCATATGCTTTCAAAGGCCACAGTTCTATAGTCATAGTGACGGTTACAGTCTTATTTGTCCTCGAATCACAACAGTTCTTAATTCAGTCCAAGAGTATAAACACAGATTCGAAGAGAGAGAGAGAGATTTGGCATATTCCTTTATTCCTTTAATTTCATGTCACAAATAAAAAAAATATTCAGATCTAGAAATAACCAACTTACAGAAAATAGATCTAGAAAAGAAGGAAAGCATGGCTATGATTCGTGCGTCGTTGCTTGAAACTTGTTTGAGCTAGCCTTTGAATTCTTCACTTGAAACTTTGATTTGAATCCCTCCTTAAAAGTCTTTTAGCAGCATCTCCTCGTCTTGAATCATATTTTATTTTATTTTATTTAAGAAAATTTAGAGGAGGGGAAGAAGCCATGAATCTTAGCAGCATAAGGATAGAAGAGAATTGGTGCAAAGAGAATGAAGACTAGGGCTGTTTATATAGCTGCTCAAGACCTTATCGTACACGCAGCGCTGAGTCAGCATTGAACCTAGTTAAGAAAATAGTCCAGGTATGTAGATGAATCTAGCCAAACCTTATCATACACGCAGTGCTGAGTCAGCATTGGGTCCCACAAGCTATTTTGGCGTAAAAGTTTGATTTTCAAACTTTGGAATTTCTGGAATTTATTTAACTGTTTTATTCACATGAAATATTCTTATATGTATACAATTCCTCTAACGACCATTTTACGCGTATATATATACGCACAACTTTCATTTTATTTTCAAAATTCAAATGATGTTGCCATATTTCATTGACTATAGCCTTATCTTGAATTTTATCTTTCGTATACGTATATTTTTGTGTATATATATATATTTATATTTCTCATATGTATATATATATTTTTTCTTTATTTCCTTATACGTACGTTCTTATCCTTTCAAATTTTGAATTTGTATACGTACATATATTTGCATGTTTAGTTGGCCCTCTCTAAAACAATGATAAAAAAATTATGCCGCCGCCGGGGTTCGAACCCCCGACCTCCATGCTACCAATCCAATGCCTTAACCAACTGAGCTATAGAGGCTTTTGTTAATAAGTATTAGAACAATAATAATTATTGTTCTCTCCTTACCTCTTTTTTTTCATGTTAGTTACAATACTTAAATTAAACAACTGCATGGATCTTTTTCTTTTTAATTTTTCTTTTAAAAATTAATTATACTTTAATTTGAGAAACTTAATGTCACAGAATTACGGGGTGTTACATTCTCCCCCACTTAAAAGGATTTCGTCCCCGAAATCTTCAAGTTAGGAAGAATGTGTCCTACCATCCAGTCACCCATCTACTCAACCATTCAATAACAGGCATTCATTGTCCTTAAAAGATTTCTAACGCTTTCATGTTCATATGCATAGTGTGTATATATGTCTCTATCTAATGCAAAATCAGGCGGTCTACTGATTCAGTTGACCTCCTTAATGCAAATCATGTTTGTGCCATGCGTCCAATCATGCATGCAAACATCCCTAGTCATGTAAATACTACATGCGTGCACATCCATTCATCCATATGCAACGTCCATATGATATCATATCAATTTCAACTTATAAACAAATGCATATATGTAAATGCAATATGAGAGCGTCCAAACTTGATCTAGTGCCTAATACGTATGCATATGCATCCCCGAGCAACCATTTGCAACCACTTGCAACCATTCAACCATAACATGTTTCAAATACATGTTTACATCCATTGGCTTCTACCTAAGGATCGCAGATACGACCTAGAGGATATACTTTGGAAAGAGAGAAACAACTACGCGTAAAGCTCCTAAACAGAGAAATCAAGGATGCACCCTTAAGGAAAAAGGGCATGTTGCTAGTATCTAGCCTTCTTGAGCTTTACTCCACCGTATCTTAACCAATTTATCTTCACGATTGTGAAGTTCCTAATCTCCATTTCCAAAATAAACAGATGTCAATCACGGCGCCAAGTATATGTACTAAGATGATTAGAGGCATCCCTCTTAGCTTATCCATCACGCCATAACTATGAGAGTCAAAAGATCACTCCGTACTTTTTAGAGTACCTACCACAACTATTCATCTTTCACGCAAACCATCCAAACCGAACTCGACATTCCTCAAGTACAAGCCCCAAAGGCCTAAACCAATATCAGACAAGCATCCAAGGAATATCTTCTCCGAATTTAGACGATCTACGTGAGATGATATAAGCAAACTCGATAGCTATCCTCAAATCCCTGCTAACCAAAAACTGGTCGGACCACCAATTGGATTTGAGACTCTAGTGGGATCTTTCTACTATACACGTACTATGGTGCAGAGACTCAACTATGGAAGTGGGTATGAACAATTAAGAAGCGCTGGAACCTAAGGAAATAGTACGAACAGAAAACTAGACTCTTCCAACCAGACCACCTTTCTCCTAGGTGCGCTTGGTGGCGAAAGCATGTACTTGTCCTTCTGAAAATCTCGTCCTCGTTCTTGCCCTTGTCCTTAAGTATATGTCCTATCATACCATAGTAAAGATACTTGCTCTTGTCTTAGGTTTTATAATCCCTTCCTCCTTCGTGAGCCAAGTCTACATCCATAATTTCCTCATCCTTGGGTCGTGCTCCTTTGCCAAACTTCAGCGTGTAACCATGTTGGCAAATCTCTCGAAAGTTGCCTCTATCGCACGGAAAAACCCTATAAACTTGAAAGAAGACTGGCCGTAAGTGAAACAACTACGGCTATAGATGGAAGTCGGGCACTACTTTGCCCTTCGATGAGGTTACCTCCCAGAAAGCCAGGAGCCCCAGAGACTCAAGAAAGAAGGAGACAAGAATTCAAACAGAGGAAGAGGAGACAATGCGTATGGCTTTGGGGAATATGCCTTTAAAACAAATCCTTTCTTTTAAAAATGCTTCTTTAAAAACCTTTTGAAAATAAATTTTCAAATCTTGTATCTGATCCAGTAACCTTCAGCTCTGATACCACGTGTAACACCCCACGTCTGTTAGTGTCACTCATAAAGGGAATGCACTAAGTTCTGTGGAGCATTATGGGTAAAAGATGCATATAAATTACAAGACAGACAAACATTAAACAGCGGAAAATAAAACTTTGCTTTATTGATAAAATAATTTGTACAAGATTCCTTTACAATATCAGAGTATCATCTGTCTTTACAAAATAAAGAAGCATAAAATACATTTATATTCCCCAATGTAACAAAAGCCAGCCATAGCAATCCAAAGCCGATGTATCCCAGATTCTTCAAGCTTGAAGGGAGCAACCATCCCAAAAACAAGTCTGAGCTATACTATTTCTTCCTTAACTACCTGGGGTGGGGGGGGGGGGGGGACGGAAGAAAAGAAGACGAAAGAAAAACAGAGTCGGACATAAAGCCTGAGTAAGTTCAGTAACTTCTAGCATGTGAACATGGAAAAACAAAACGACATGAATTAACTGAATACAAGATTACACCATGACGATAAGGTCAACAAGATTATACAAGGTAGTCACAAGATATGCTAAGATGACTGGATACGCTCTAATACTTTCGCAGCTTCGCTATTTCCTTGTTATACTGGTTTCTATATCTCTGCACCACCTAACTAGTGTTAAACTAGTAACGATAACGTGATCCCAACCCCTGTAGTTTCCATTGTCTTCAGGCATACATTTATTATTTATTACCTAGATCTAGTCTAGGGTTTTCTATCAAGTGCTTCTTAGATTTAACTATAGTTTTACGCTATCTGCTGAACGCTTTTCGAGTTCAGGGTTTATGCCACCTAATCCAACTAGGGATTACGCTACCTGTCGAACAATGCCCCCAAGTCTAGGACACACTATCTAGAGTGGTATATGCTCCTAGGCTTCCCCACGCATGTATCGTGAATCGTTATCGCTTGTCTAGATGCACATGTCCTGTAATGCGCGATCCGAGTCCTGTGACAGGGCAAATCAAGGAATACATAACTCGGTCGGGAGTTTCCGGATATCTGCCGATGCAGATGCTAAGGTCTGTTTTTATTCCAGTGGCTATAGTCCCACTTGACCCCTCCCTCAACTAATGAAAGGCACACCTTGTAAAATGAGAACTATACGCCGGCCCCCGGTGCCCCACTATCCTATGGCCATCCGCAACCATAACTAGATAGCAAGTATATGGTCTTTTGGAGTTCTCCGCCTTTCCGCTTCACGTATCTCGATTGACTCAAGATGGATGGTAGACAACGAGTTGCTATCACAGGGCTACCATCTTCTCGCCGAATCACGCTGGTCCATCCTAGTCTTTAGGTTGCCACATATATATATTGCAACCAAGGCATACCCTCGGTTCATCTAACGCAGACCTTAACCTCTGTGAGCCCAGGATGATCATCTGCAGCCTCACAGAGGGATACCAAGAGTACCCTCACGTCCCCTCGAAGCCTCGGGCTTCGTAACCCAATTCGTTGGAGCCTTCTTAAAACCATATGGATGTCCGCTCCTTCGTGTTATACTAAGAATTACTACTTAGTTCTACTAACTAAGGTTTACCACTTAGTTTCCAAATTCCTTGTTTTCTTAACTAAGTTTTACTACTTAGTCCCTTTTTCAACTGAGGTTTACTATTTAGTTTTCTTTCTCGCCAGGTTGGGTTGGTTAAGTGTCTTTAGTCGATTGAAGCTATCTTAACCCTCTTCCCTCATCCTATTACACTGGTTAAGTGTTATCCCTTTATGCTTTTTACTTAACCCTATTCATTTATCATATTCTGATGGTTAAGCATTCAAGTTTACTTAACCCTATGGTCTAGTCCAGCTAACATATTAATTTGGCTAAGTGTATAACGTAACCCCAACCTCTAGTCTAATTAACATGTTAAATTGGCTAAGTGTATTAACTTTACTTAACCCCACCTTCTAGTCTAGTCAACATGTTAATTTGGCTAAGTATTCCCATGGACTTAATCCTCCCATTCTAGCTTTAACTGTGCTAAGTTGGTTAAGTGTTCCTTAACCTTCCCATTCTAGCTTTAATTAATAAATTAAAGCCGCAACCTCTCACATTAGACAGATATTGTTGTGGTTACTGGATGTGCCGGTCGATTCCGGGCAGGTTTACACCGCAACTCAGTCTAACCTCGGGTTAGGCATATTCATGTTTTCTAAGTTCAAAGGGTTTTTGATTAATTTCCAAATCTAGTCTTGAAAACAACCATCCCGTCCTTCGGATCAGTTAGGGATAGCCCGGGAGGGCAGGAAACTTGTATTTTCCAAACCCAAGCCTAGACACTATCCTCTCTGTCACCCTAGAACCTTCTGGTCTATGTGTTATTAAAAGGGGTGTTATCAAAATACTTTTCTTTTGTTTATAAATTGTTAACAATTTATTTCAAAAGCCCATTTCCCCTTTTTTAGACAAATTTGGCCTATATTTATTTGTCAAGCCTACTAGTACACTTATATTCTAGGCCCAAGTCCTAACCCAACATGCAGTTTAAGCCATTTCCTATTTCATTGCCGAAACTAGATTAAATATCCTAGTTTATAATTTATGGCCAAAATTTAACCAAGTTACATATTTTGTGGTAAATGAACAATTTAACATTTATGACGAATTCTATAAGTAAATTACTCCTAATTTACTGATTTCATTACTACTCTTTTAATGTACATTGTCATATTTATTATTATGGCCCATTCTCTCTTATTTATCATATTTATACTTTTTGGTATGTAAATTATACCAAGTTTAGTGTCGCTAACCATAATTTATTCTAAACATGACAATTGCTCACAATTATGAATAAATTCAAAATTGTGCTAATATACTTATTCCAAATCAACCTTAATTAACCCAATCTTGGTTTAACATCCTAATTCACAATTTATGGCAAAACTAGAATTATTTTTCTAGTTTACATTTTATGCCTAAAATTTAGCTTACTTACTAACGCTAAATTTAATATGTCAAAATCACATATTCCCTAATCCATGTCAAATTTCCCCGTTTTCATTTTAATATGCATGTCATAATACATATTCCAAATTATGCCAATTTCCAAGTTTACAACTACGTTCATATTCATTTCCATGTTTTTCCCCAAATCGCATTCCCACCGTTCGAATAATCGTGATTCAACCTAGATTATAAATAAATCTAGATTCGTAGATAAAAAAAGGGAATGGATCAAAATGACAAGAAGGAATAATTGGCATAAAAAGGTTTGGATAACAATGTAGGTTCAAGAATATGGGTAGACCTAACTAAATAGGTAAATTCCCACTGTCTTAAAACCAAAGAATGGGCAAAATAGGTTCAAGAACGTGGGTAGACCTAACTTAATAGGTAAATTCCCACTGTCTTAAAACCAAAGAAAAACCAAGGAACAGGTAGAATAAATAATTGGGTTTAGACCCAACTTCTCAATCACAAAACTAAAGCAATATTTTCCTAATCATAAATCATGGGTGTCAAAATCACAGTTGTCCTCATTATGTCATAAGTAATAGTTTATGTCCAAATCAAAGGTATAGGCCTAGTCAAGGAAATAATCCTTGTAGTCACAGTCACAGTCATAGGAAATGTCCATAGTCATATGCGATGTTCATAGTCCAAAAGGGAAAATAATTCCCATAGTCATAAGTCATTGTCATAGGCAATGTTTATATGTCCCAAAATCAAAGGCTTATGTCATAGTCCAAAGGCATATGCTTTCAAAGGCCACAGTTCTATAGTCATAGTCACGGTTATAGTCTTATTTGTCCTCGAATCACAACAGTTCTTAATTCAGTCCAAGAGTATAAACACAGATTCGAAGAGAGAGAGAGAGAGATTTGGCATATTCCTTTATTCCTTTAATTTCATGTCACAAATAAAAAAAAATATTCAGATCTAGAAATAACCAACTTACAGAAAATAGATCTAGAAAAGAAGGAAAGCATGGCTATGATTCGTGCGTCGTTGCTTGAAACTTGTTTGAGCTAGCCTTTGAATTCTTCACTTGAAACTTTGATTTGAATCCCTCCTTAAAAGTCTTTTAGCAGCATCTCCTCGTCTTGAATCATATTTTATTTTATTTTATTTAAGAAAATTTAGAGGAGGGGAAGAAGCCATGAATCTTAGCAGCATAAGGATAGAAGAGAATTGGTGCAAAGAGAATGAAGACTAGGGCTGTTTATATAGCTGCTCAAGACCTTATCGTACACGCAGCGCTGAGTCAGCATTGAACCTAGTTAAGAAAATAGTCCAGGTACGTAGATGAATCTAGCCAAACCTTATCATGCACGCAGTGCTGAGTCAGCATTGGGTCCCACAAGCTATTTTGGCGTAAAAGTTTGATTTTCAAACTTTGGAATTTCTGGAATTTATTTAACTGTTTTATTCACATGAAATATTCTTATATGTATACAATTCCTCTAACGACCATTTTACGCGTATATATATACGCACAACTTTCATTTTATTTTCAAAATTCAAATGATGTTGCCATATTTCATTGACTGTAGCCTTATCTTGAATTTTATCTTTCGTATACATATATTTTTGTATATATATATATATATATTTATATTTCTCATATGTATATATATATTTTTTCTTTATTTCCTTATACGTACGTTCTTATCCTTTCAAATTTTGAATTTGTATACGTACATATATTTGCATGTTTAGTTGGCCCTCTCTAAAACAATGATAAAAAAATTATGCCGCCGCCGGGGTTCGAACCCCCGACCTCCATGCTACCAATCCAATGCCTTAACCAACTGAGCTACAGAGGCTTTTGTTAATAAGTATTAGAACAATAATAATTATTGTTCTCTCCTTACCTCTTTTTTTTCATGTTAGTTACAATACTTAAATTAAACAACTGCATGGATCTTTTTCTTTTTAATTTTTCTTTTAAAAATTAATTATACTTTAATTTGAGAAACTTAATGTCACAGAATTACGGGGTGTTACACTATGACACAACAATTATGGTATTACCCTGGTAATCGGCAAATCTCCATCGTAATTGGAAACAGTATTATTATTGAAATTGAATGTTAATGGTTGGAAATGACACATATATATGAATTCATATATATTTATAAAGTTTCTTTAAATCAATAAATAAATAAATACCTGAATGTTCTAGGATGACAGAGAGGACAGTGTTTAGGCTTGGATTTGGAAAATATCGTTTTCTGCTCCCCTGGCTATCCCAAAGTGATCCGACGGATGGGATGATTAATTTGAAATTATTTGAATTTAGAAATAAATTGGAATTTGATTTAAGTGAAAAATAAAATTTGGATTTTGAACCCGAAATAATTTGGAAAGTTGATTAAAATACTTTAAATGATTTTAAATGTGTATAATGGTTTTCTAAGGTATTTTGAAGTATTAAAGAATAATTTTTATTTCAATCAAAATAGCATATGTCGCATAACGGCAATTCGCGTATTTTCGTTAGAAACTTTAAATGCTTATAACTTTTGCAATTTAAGTCGGATTCCCATGAAACAAAAAATATTTGATTTGTTTTAACAAGAGATTTCCAATAAGTGAAAGCAGATTTTAATTTCGGGTTATAATTTTCAAGTTATATTTAAAACTTTTTTGGAAAAGATCGTTGTAAGTGCAATTCGTCGACCGTAATTGAAAATCGATATTTTAAATATTAAAAATAAGGAAAAAAATTGTAAAATCATTATAAATTATGTAAAAGTGTTTTTAATTGTAAAGTTTAAGTTTTGGCTAAGATAAACGATATTTCGATCAAAATAGTTATGATTAGTATTTTGTAACGCTTTTGAAACACTGTTGTAACGCTTTCTTCGGAAACAATCTGTTTTGAAGTTTTTAACCTGCAAACTGTTTTCCCAACTATAAATAATCATTTTTAAATGATTTGTGGAATGTTTTCAAAGGTGTAAAAGTATCAAAAATATTTTATATGGAATTTAAATTTAATTATTTAATATTTAAACGGGTTTTCAATTTTAAATAATTGGATATGTTTGGAGATAAATCTTTGGATGTTTGATATTAATTTGATAGATGATGACTCTTACTATATGAGGAATTTAAAAAGTAGTTCACCATTATTCTGCTTATATTGTGAGTTGGACACGGAGATTAATATTAAGGATAAACTGATGATGTTTCTATCCAGATCTAATGTCAAAGAGTAGGATACGGGTTTCTCAATCTGATTAAGATAAGTTGGATAGAAATAATCTTCGGATATTTGATATAAAATTATGTGGTGTAAGTATACTATTTGAGGAATTTGGAAGATATTATTATTATATCGTTATTCCACTTATAATACTCATTAATTATAAGAATTGATATCGAATATAAGTAGATACAATTTCTATGTAACTTATGTTCAATATCAATTGATTTGGGTTTTGTCATGAATTGTATCTTCAATAATATCATTCTTGAAACCTAAGGAGATTGAGTTATGGAAATTCATATCGTTTGGGATTTAATCAAATCTTTGATTTTAGAAAATTAAAAATATGGAATTGGGAAGGAAGTATAATCTTTTGGTTAAGATAACTAAGGAATTTAATGTCGGAAAAACGTTTTAATTGGGAACTATGATAGAAATATGGATTAAAAGTTTTCAAATGAAACTGGATTTCGATAACGGATTATCAAACGGAGAATTAATTAAGGCTTTGAGGGTAAATTATCTTTGATTTAAGGGATGTGTTTTAAAAATACAGATTTTGTAACAATTTGAGAATGGGTTTAAAGAAGTTTAATTTAACAAATCCAAGACAAAAGGAGATTGGTTTAAAGCCTGTGTGTTCCACAATTGTGTTTTTAATTGCGCTTATTATTTGGAAAGAACGGGGTAGGAATTATGTTTGAAAATCGTTTCAGATAATAATACGACGTTATGGAATAATTGAAGACATTGGAGACGACATTGAAGATCGGGAGCCTTCATGTCGTAAGGACGACTTGCTGAATGTCTAAAATGGCTGGCTCCCATTTGTAGATAGATTTTATATCAATTAAGTGGCTAGAAGCCCGAATGTATGTGAAGGAATTTCGGATTGTTGTTTCGTTTTGACCCAGCACGGACATGTATGAATATTGTGTCTGACATTGTAATTGACTGCGTAGCACTGATCTTTATTAAATATATATTTGCTTGGTGGCGGAGAATTTATTCTCTTTCTTAACACCCTTCTCTAAGACGTATGAGATTATAGGTTATATATTGATGGAAATCAATGATGCATAGTGAATGGACAATGTGGCATACTTAAGTTATACGACGAGCTATGGATGACCAAAGCATGGCTTATTTAAGCGTAGCTTTGTGCATATCGTCACCTCGACGAACCTCACACCCTGGATTGATGGTAAACTGGTATTCAGATTTTTATGTTCGTCTCGTATGTTCGGTGCACCGGGATTTGATGATGAAAGGTACTGTGAAGTCCCCAGTCTGGGACGCTATTTGTTGGGTACTCTGATTCATGTATGGTGGGCTAGTATAACGGAGTCGGAGTCTGGATGTTATCTACGAGTACTAGGTTGATGCGCGCAAGAAAGTTTGTGAGCCCATGAATGATCTTTCGTACCAGAACCATCATGTTGTAAACCCAATCTCCACTATAAGCCCATACAGTTTTGATTGTATAGCCTGCTGGTTACCAGTATGATTACATTAGTATAAAGGGTTGGGGCATTATGTTGGCTAAAATTAATACATTTATTTGCAAAATGGTTTCCACACTATATAATAGTAGTAAAAGAGGATTTTCACACATGACGGCATTTTTGGTTATCATAAGGCAAAACTCGCCCATCTAGTGTGCATTTGCATTGTGTGATGTGGGACGAGCTTAAGATAGCTTCATTTTTCAAAAAGTCGTTATGAATTTTGATGCACGGGCATTCACATGGAGTAACCCGTTCCGTGTTAGTGGTTTGGTCCGGCGAATTACCTAACTTTAAAATAAACCCTAAAAACACTTTTTTGAGTTCTCACACTAGTCCCATGACTGACCTGGAGTTTATTGTTCCCACACCTAAACTCTGGGTGCCCATAATTTTTACACGGTAGCCTAGTAATTTGGTTCGCAAATTTAGCCTTGGAGTTGGTTGGAGCAAGATTCTGGTTTTAGCTGGAGCTATTATGTCTTAGAGCATTCGCATGCTGAGTTTAGTATCTCTTCCGCTGTGTAAATTATGTACTTTGGTGTATCTCTTATAATTCTTATGTAATATTATTGTAATGATAATGAAAAGGTTCTTTTTATTTTGTGCAAAGCTTGTAAGTATCCCTAACAATCCGTCTTTATGAACGGTTTAAGTTGGTTTAATTACCAGCGAAAACCGGGCAAAAAGGCGGGTCTTTACAACGTGGTATTAGAGCTTTGGTTTATACAAAGCAATGGGGTACGACTCGTTTGAACAAAAGTAAAGACTCATTAAAGTTATAATATCTCATTAAAGATAGGGTTAGTAATGCCTTATAATGAGTTTCTGGAGTACTACGTTCGAGAGAGCGCTTTACATGTACAACTAATTAAGTTTGCGCCCATAATATATTAGAATTCATGTTAAGAGGCAAACTTGGGTAAAAATTGTTATGGTAATTCTCCTCTAAAGAAACTAATCAATATGGTTAGAAATCGAAATAAATAATAAGAGGTTGAGTATTTTATTTGATATTGACGTTGGACCATTAAGTATACAAAGATTTTGCATATATGCCTGATCAATGTATATACGAAGTCTCAAGTATAATAGATAGATATAGAATCACACTCTAGTCGCTTGAAGATGATTCTGTTGATGACTACAGCATTATCAGTATGTATTTTCGACTTTTGAAAGTGGGATGACTATATGATTCTGATTAAAACATCAATATATACTTAAACCCATTTAGATAAGTGTTTGAAATTGTTTGGTAGATTGATGTGAACTTAAATAGATGAGTGAAAATTTGATTGGATTGTAAGAATTATACCAGGTAAGCTTGTTAGTAAGGGATAAGCCAATAAATTAAGTGGAGAATACCTAGACTTTTCAACAAAATTTTCCTTATAGGAACAAAGATGGAGTTTGGTCTAACAGGTACTGAATGGTGGATGACCCTAAAACAAGCAAGAAAATTGAAAAGAAAAGGAAGAAAGCCTTAGATTGGGGAAAATCAAAGGTATCTGTTGTTATCAATGTAGTCGAGAAGGACATTTTGCAGTTTTATGCTCAGAAAGAATACAAAAGAAACCCATTCGAGAAGACATAATTTGTTTCAAATGCAAGAAAAAAGGACATTTCATACGTAAGTGTCCTAAAATAAAGAAGAAAAACATGAACCCAACATAAGAAAAGAAGTGTTATCGATGTAGAAAAGTAGGGATTGTAGTCCGGGATTGTCATTTAAAGAAGGGAGAAAGACCAGCTAAAGCAACACCACCCCTAGTCATAAGTGAGGGAGAAGGAACGCAAGAAGTATGTAATCAAAGCAAGCTCTTTTACCCTTAGGGAATTATCTCTGATAAGTTGGATGAATGAATAAATGTATGTATATGATGTTAATTATATATAAAAAACTCCTTTTATAAATCTTTTTAATGTATTCTATCATGTATCCAAATAGATCCTATTCTAATGAAAAAGTTATTTAATTAAAGGAATAGATAGGAAGATCGGAGTTATCCACGATTTTGGATAGTCGATAAGCTCTAAAGTATATTGTGGTAACAAAAAGGAACTGTTTAAGTAAGCATGAATACCTTGTGAATTAAGTTTCACAATTTGATTAAAGGATATTTGGCAAGCGGGAATAGTAAGAAGAAATTACCTAAACTGAAACGTTTATATAAGCTGAGTTCTGAGATGATCAAGTTGTTCGTGTAAAGAATAATAGTAATTTTGGGAAACAGAAAACCTTTGCAAGATAAGATCTAAGAGAATAATTTATAACTCTTAATTTTCTTGAAGATGATAAATCGTTGAATATAATTAATTGGCCTAGTAAACGATGAATCGTATATAATGGGTAACTGGAAGTTATCGTTGGAGGACATGATAGTTATGATTGTCCGTAAATATGTGTGTTAGAATATTCTACCCGGTATATTCATTGTGAGGACGAGAGTTTTTGGTATAAAGAAATTTAATCTTGAGTTTGTAAATCTACAAGTTGTCGAATGGGTAATTACGATTCTCTTTCCTCTTCGAGGATGAAAAGTTTTAAGGGGGTGAATGTAACGATCCAGAATTTTTTAACCGATTTAAAATTGGAAATTTTATTACGTAATTTGATTTAAATTTGAATTTGACATAAATATATATATGGTTAAGAATATTTAATAATTTTGATTGAATTATAAATTTAACGGATGAGAATGGTTATTAATAAGTTTGGATTTATTGATACTATTTGTCGTTCGATCGGATTTGTCAAATCATAACATGAATTAGTAGCATTAGAATTTGTTGGATAACAAGATTTCGATCGATGTCAACGAATGAAGCTAGTATGGGAATCAAATCATAAAGATAAGGCTATATATATATATATGTATGTATGTATATATATGTACATTGAGTTGTGTTAGAATTATATTAAAACCTATCCTCAAGTATACACGAATGTGCTAAACAAAGTTATATATATATACATGTATATATATAAACCATTATAAAAGCAGGGAATGTACAAAAACTAGCCTACCAATCGACTAGTAGGAAATGGACCAGTCGACTGGTCAGCCTATTTTTGTACATAACAACTAGTTTTGAAAATTTTATTTATACGATTTAATTCTACCAGTCAACTGATGATTTTTAACCAATCGACTGATTCGACCCAGAAATTATTTTATGAAGAGTCACCATCTTTCATGAAGAGATTCCTCTTCATTAATCAAAGGAAATGGACATAATTTCTTCTGGAAACTCTTCATGAAGGATGGCTATTCTTATACTATTAAATAAACAACTTCAATCATGTTTTACAATAACCGAATTTAATTGAATTTTACTGATTTCATTGATCATCATTCTACTCTCTCATTTACACTCTTTGCAAATAAAAGCTCTCCAATTCAAATACTTGTTGAATCCTTGAATCAATTTAATATCATTTGATTCAACAAGCAATCTTCTTCCTAAAATGTTCGCATTCAAATCATATACTCGAGGATCATATTATAGGAAGATTGTACTTAAACAGTTGGCTATCTGTGTTGATTCAAGAACACAAATCAAGAGTCAATACATGCAATTGTTGAAGACCTGTGTAGTTGCTCAGGAAAGAGCAATCCTTGTTCGGGCTCGGGTGTACTAACCTATTCCTCTGGGTTAAGAGAAGGCGTTGTTAGTGAATTCTGAAGAGGAGCTTCGGGACTGGAGGTAGGGAGGGAAATCCGAATCAGTGTAAAATTTTGGGTGTCACTATACTTTATATACCGCATTTATTTACTTGTGATATATCTCTATAACTTAGATTTTTACCTGCGTAACTATTGCATATTAACAAGTTAGCATATCATCTACATTTCCGTTATATCCATATACATATCGACTTTTTCAATTGGTATCAAAGCAAGGCTATCATATAACCGTAAAACCGTTATTTGATATTAGATAATATGGATAATAATACTAGTACTATCATTAACACCGGATATTCTTGTAACGTCCCGGAATTTTAGCGGTTTAATAATTAATAAATTTAATTATTTTAATATAATGGTTTGATTATTTAAATATAACTAGATATTTGTTTCGAATATGGACAAGACCTTTGAGAGGTAGTTATAATTTAATTTTCAGAATTTTACTGTGATTTTTATTTTGGAAAATACGCCACTTTTTATTCGGAGTATTTTACACCCTATATCAACATTTTGGGGTTTCACAAAATAAGCCAAGCAGTCTATATTATTATATTTCTGGGATCGTGACACCTCGCTGGACACGACTGTATTCTTATTTCTGTCGTAACGACTCGAACGTAAAATGTAATTTTTCATAATACGGTACACTTACTTTTCAAAACATAAAATTTAATTTTTACTAAATCCGCTACTACAAAAAAGTTATCAACTTAAATATTTTTACTCATTCCTTATCTTTTCAAAATCCCTGAAAAATCCAAACAAATCTTGGTAAGATATCTTTGAACCATGAAAGTCAAATAATACGGACAACGTGCTGAGCTACCCGCTATGCATATATGTTTCTTTTCATGCAAACAAAGTAAGTTGCCCTATGCTTGAAGTCACTGCTGATAAGACTCCTCTCATATGTCCATACTTAAGGAGTAAAATATATGTATATATATATAACAATATATATACATAAAACTGGGACGTTTCCCTCTAGATCAGATGTATTTTCCAATCATAGCCGCCCTAATCTAAGCATTTCAAACAACCAAAAATTAAAATAGCACGTTTTTCCTACCCTAATACTTCATTTCTAAGGAATACATAACCCACCCTACGTTCTATAGTGGACCTAAGCATACCATAACCCTTAGCACCCAAGGTAGCTGAAGCTATAAAAACACCACCTTTTGTTTCCTTTTTCAGAAAGTAAAAACCGGAGAACGAGAGGAAACCTGATCTTCATAAAACAACTAAAAGTCGGAAATAAATAATGTAGTGCTCTTCAGCACTGTGTATGTTTGGAGATCTCAAGAGGAAAGAAGAGATTTGCGGGATTATACCATGGTGAAAAGTGACGCACTGTTGCGTGATGGAGGGCTGTTCGAACACCTTTTTGGCTTGTCTTCGAGTTTTATGATGGGGGAAAAAGGGGCGGGTACAAGTATTTCTACATCGAATCTGGAGTGGTATAGGAGTTGTAAAATGGGTGAGGCCATTTCTTTGTTTACATGCATATAGCAGAAGTAGGCTTGGCCATGTTCTTTTCTTTATATACTGCAGTGGGGTAATGCATGCGCGGTTGTAGTAGTGTAAATGGATGTGTTGAGGGTTGAGAAGTGGTTTGTGTATTGGTAGTAGGGGGTAGTGAGGCTATTTTCTGAAACTATGGTGCTTGCATTGTAATGGATGGTTATTGCTCTTTGATAGTGGAGTATTTTGGGAGTGTATGATGTAGGAGGGAAGTTAGTGTGATGGGGGTTTGAATATAGTTCAAAGGAAAGATGTGAGGCTGTACAGGGTGGGATAGACTCTTGTATGGCATGTACAGGTGGAAGGGCCACGAGCCATTACTAATGGTGTTAATACATGGGACTGTTGTTATTGGAGAAGACTTGAAATAATTTCAACAGGATTGGAAGGGACGGTCTGGGGTGTAGATCAGTGAAGAAATATAGGGAGTCAAGTAAAATGTTGATTTGAAGAATGATGAAGTAGGGGTGAGGATATATATGTATATGCAGTATATGGAGTGAGCTTTTAAGTGGGTTGTGATGCAATGGTCTAAGAATTGGACATGTGAGTTGGAGGAGAATACGCTGATGAGGTTATGTTGAGAGAAACTGTATGCGGTTTGGCAATGTGAATTATCCTGTTACGCATCCGAGAAGAAAAGGAGCTTCCTAATTTTCCTTCGTGGGTGAGGAGGCCGGTAAAATGTTGGTACGTGGGCTGATTTAGTGTTAGCCCAGAAGAAAAGAATTTTTTATATATAGTATATATCTATAGTAAGCTTTCGGGCATTTTTGTTGAAGCTTGCTTCCAAATTAAAGGAGAGGAAGCTATTTCAACGGGTACGGGGTATTGGGCCGAAATGAATAGTAAGGCCCAGAGAAAATAAAAGAAAGGAAAAAAAGGGAATTTTATAATGTGAAGATTGGAATAAGTGGATGGAAGTTTTGGAATTATACTGGGTAGCAATCGGCAAGTATAGTCTGAAAGATAGCCATTGTTGGAGCGGGTTTCCGGTACGCATGGATTTGATTGGGCTAAGGTATTGCGAAATAATATTTAGTCTTAAATTAAACTTAAGTAATGTATTAACGTATAATTTTCATAACTTGCTCGTACATTATCCAAATTCAACAAAACAGGGTCTGTTGGGATCGTATGAACTCGGGCTACGTACTGAAACTGACATGGGACGATTTGGAGATCATTAAATTTTATGGCGAAATTAAACGTCTGGTTCGAATCAATCAACGTTAATCGTTTTTCAACGATTAATGACCAAGGTGAGTAAACTCGCTAACTCTATTCAGTTTAAAAATATTATAATAATATTTTAATATTCATAATTAATGCTTGAATGTTGTGTGATGGTTGTTGTGATGGTTTACTTATAAATTGGTCGTAGTGATAAATACAGTTAGAGATATAAAACATTTGTTAAATACGGATCCTGTTTATTTTAATACCTCATATAGAATTGATATTATTCACGTTGACTAACATCTGTGGATGCAGGGAACAGGTTGGTGGGATCCAACCGGATTCCTCAACAATTATATTGTTGTTTTTCATATACTACATTATATGATGTGATAAATATTATTGATTATTGTGTGTTTAGGATATTGAATAATATTGGCCCTGAGATAATCAGTTTTTAATACCATAAAAATATATTAAAATGAAATCGAATTTTAAAAGAGATAAATCTATTATTTATTATTTTAAATAATAGAAATTGAATCTTGATTAGACTAGGATACAATAACTTGTTTTAATTTTATTAAAACAAGTAATTTGATTTAATAATGATATTTAGATGTTAAGTGGAATAACTATTATTTAATAATTTGAAATTATAAGAATGACCTTAGAATTGGGGAATTTGAGAATCGCTACAAATGAAATGATGGAATTAGTGCGATGTTCGAAGTATGAATAGAACTAAGTAAACAACAAGGATTGTAAGTATATTTCGAAGATGTTAAATGTTATTAAAATAAATTATAATCAAACAGGAGGTTGACACTAAGTTATAATGGTATTTATTATCTAAATGAAGATATCTTTGATAATCGAAATCAGATTTCTATAAGAAATAATGTTCACATTTCAAGGTGAATAATGTTTTAAAAAGAAAATGTCTGCAGACTAAGTAGTTAAAATGGGAATTGGAAATGTTTCCAATGTAAATAATGTATATTTTCTGATATATAAGAAATAAGAAATGTGAAAGGATGAGAATGTTTTTCGAACGTTAATAACATATATATCGGAATATGGGAGAATAAAGGTTTATAATAACTGGAAATGGTTTCCAAGAAATGTGAAGGGCTAAACGGGTTTTGGGAAATATCTGGGGAGATATGGGAAACTGGAAAATTAATGTTAAATAGAAAGGGCCAGTGATTGTGTGATGTTAAGTTATACATTTGAATGGATGTTTGTTTTTACTTCGATAGTTAAATAACCGACTATCAAAGTATTTTGACCATTGTTGTCAATACGGAGAGACCGGTTGGATTTATTATCCGAAAACTACTCCGTATAGGCATAGGCGTTGCGAATTAGATTATGTTGAAGATAGTCGAAGATGGAGTGAAATGCAAGGGTCGTTCTGTTCCAGAATAGCACATTCTGTTTGTCCAGTCCCAGGACAACTTGTATGGACGAATTTCTGACAGAGTATTCCTAACAAATCACACCAGACAATCTTTTCAAGGTATTGCATCTGGTGGTGGAGGAATTCGTTTATCTTAGCTTTCATACCCATAATATTTTTGGGAAGATCAACTAGTGATTTGACGGGTTTGACGATGTGGCATTCAAAGTGAATGGTGGCTAGATGTTATGAGAAGATAGACGTAGCCTCTAGCCTCACATCCCGGATATGACAAAAACCGGGTAGGCAGCAGGGCTAATTGTGTCATACCCAAGCAGGGCGTATTATCATCGTTCTAGAGAAAATTCATATTTGTTCTTCTTTCGATTCTGTATCTTCGGATTATGGTTGGATGGCCAACAACCGTGGGTGACAATATATTCGCTACACTCAAGCTAAATGAGTGGGCGGTCACGTGTGGCCGGGTTGCAAGACGTTCTTATTAAACCTTGGTGTATCCCCTCTAGAGTACACTGATCGGGAGGTGGTCCCATAACTTGTCATAGTTGGAATCCAATCTCCAATAAGTGCCTTGCGGGTTTTGATTTTTTATTATATATGTGGAGCGTGAGATGCAAGCATTCGGCTATTTGGTTATTTACTTGATTAGACATTATTATAATATCACTGGATTTTGATATCAAAATATTTTGAGTTATAGTAAGGTAAAAACCGTCCATATTTATGTGTGGGCTGGTCTTATTATTATCCTTTTCTTTCAAAAGAATTTTCAAAGTTAAACAATATGGTTGGAGTTTACTCACACCAGTCCCATGACTGACCCTAGGTTTATTTTGTTTGTGTTTTCCCTAAACTCTTGGGTGCTCAAATTTGTACGAGCAGTCAAGTGTTTCAGGATTTTATAGATTTACTTGGAGGAGCTCGAAGCAGGAGGCTTCACCGTTAGTTATTTAGAGATTATTTCTGTTGTGATGTATATGAGTTTTACTCTAATATGGTATGTTATACAAATTCAAATTTTGTATTTCAAAGTTATGTTATATATTATATTTTATTTGTTCCGTTGTAAGGTTCTGATGTACTTCTTACTCATCTATTCTATTAGCTCTATCTTTCTACTTCTCATCCTCCAACTTCTTTCTCTTAACATTCTGCTTTCCTGTATAATTGGGTTGACTGTGGTAGTAAAATGTCATCTTAAATTGGTACGGAAAAGTGGGACGTTACAACGTGGTATCAGAGCTAAAGGTTAAGTGATTACCTTGACTTTGTGGCATAACTCAGTAGGGATGGGATTAGTAATATCCTAGATTGTGTTTTAGTGTATATATATATATGAGTGTGTATTTGTAAATTGATATTAAAACTTTTTTATATTGTGTTGATTGGTTTGGCGAGTGGTTTATGAATTTTGGTCGATACGATAATGCAAACTATATCGATAGGTGTTTCTAAACTCTTGAATAGAGTAATTCGACACAATATTGTTTTAAAAACTGGGTAAATGAAATAATTTTACCCAAAATATATTTGAATATAAAAGGAAGTATATTCTTGGAATTATTATAATATATGTTGGATGTGTCGATTGTTGTTATAATCCAAAAAGATTATAAATGTGATAGTTATAAATAACCACTCGGAAATTGTATGTAATGTAAAATATAAAATCAAGATGAACCAAATCTGGATTTAAATTAAAAAAAGGGAATTTAGATTTAATATATGGAGATTTTAAAATTCTGGGAGATTTTGGAAATGTTTTCAAAGCATTGTAAAGGATATTTTGAAGTAAATTTCAAAATGGAAGTATTGACAATAATTTTGAAAGATGTTGTATTGAACTCACTTCGATGGTTGGAAAATATTTCCGATGATGAACCGCGACATTATTGGTGTTCATTTTCGAGTTTCTAAGTGAAATATTACTACCAAAGATTTGTTTTGAATTATTTTCAAATATTTCGAACTATTATTATTATATGTATATATATATATATATGATTTCAAACTGATTTCAAAATAAATTCCAGGAATTTGAATTCTGAAATCTCAATTTAACTTGTGAAGTTAAAAAAAGCTAGAAATGGTAAAAGTAAATAAATGAATTAGAGTTTAACTTAAACTAAATTACATAAAATTGGGTTGGGTTAGAGATAATCTGGAATGAAATTGAATTGATGAATTAAGAGTTGGAATTGGATTATTGAGTAAGAATTTGAAATGGAGATTGGAACTGGATTGTAGCCTAGGTATAAGCAAATGATTGGAATTGAGGATAAGTTGACTGGAGATCAATTGGAAGTGCATGGATATATGCTGATTGGATAGCAAATGGAAGAAAAAAGAGTTGAATGCCCGACAATAAGGTACTCGTTTACATTATATTTGGTTATGAGATTTATGAGCTATTTTGAAAAGCTGCTTGGCTGTTTTATTTTTTTAGGGATTGGAGAAGGCCTAGAGAGACAAGTTGTAGTAGTATCGACTGAGCCATGCAAAGAAGATGCTGACGAAATTTCTCAGAAATTTAAAGGTGTTTGAAAAATTTCAGAATTTTTTAAAACATTCATTTAATAAGAAGGAATTAATATTTTAATTTTATCGGTATGGTTGAAGCGGAAATTATGAAGTAAAACATAAGATTAAGAAAACCAAATTAATAGGGATTATAGCATTTATCCTACCTTGGTAATTTCGAGGACGAATTTTTTTTAAGGGGGAAGGAGTGTAACATCCTGGAATTTTAGCGGGTTAATAATAAATTAATTTAATTATTTTAATATAATGGTTTGGTTATTTAAATATAACTAGATATTGGTTTCGAATATGGACAAGACCTTTGAGACGTAGTTATAATTTAATTTTTAGAATTTTACTGTAATTTTTATTTTGGAAAATAGGCCGCTTTTTATTCGGAGTATTTTTGTGACGTCCCAAAACCCCCATTCCACGGTGGCAAGGGTAATCTTTGGAATATAACACATAAACAGATAACAGCATAACAGAAATAAATAAATAAATACACCAGATAATGTACAATAGAATACACTAGATAAACATAATCATCAGAGTTACACAGTATATATGATCATACTTAGTACAAAATATAGTTCAGCTTTACATAAATGTCTACAGCGGAATCAAAACATAATATGTACAATAGAAGCTGAACAGCATAAAAAGAAAAAAAATGATAGAATCCATCTTCAGCTCCAGCTATCCAGAAAGAGCCTGGTAAAACCTGAATACAAGGCTGCCCATGTAGAAATAGGGCACCCGAGTTTGCAAGTGAAACAAACTACGAGTCAGTCATGGGACTGGTATGAGAAATCTACTACTTAACTTATTTTATAATAAGGCCAATCATAGGACCACGCCACTAACACGGAACGGGTTTACTCCATTGGATTGCCAGTGCTTTAAACAATTGAATCTTTTAAACATCTCAATGCTTTTTATAAAATTGAAGCCATTATAAGACTCCGTACCCATCACACAATGCAACGCAAACCGGAGGATAGAGTTTTACCTTATAATGGCCAAAATATGCTTGATACGAATAAAACAAAAGCATTTGATATTAGTGTTTATATGTTTCAAAAAAAATTCAATCATAAGTATCAATCACAGACGGCATTAATGCTCCATACCACTATGTCGCCATATATAGGTATACAATCAAAACCGCACGATGTCGTATTTGGAAATTGGATTTCCGTCATGAACCAAGGCAAGAGATCATCCTTACTGCTTCGAAACTCTCTAGCCCGAGCCTCGGGATCAAAGCTCGAGTGACCCTTGGATCGTCAGGGCCGGTCCACACGGAGTGGATTAAAATGCCTGAACACTGCGTTTCCCCACCCTATTGGGTGTAAACTGGTCATATACCGACCAAAACCATCGGTCTAGGAGAGACCGATATAACCGAGGCACCTCGCTATCCAGCATCCACATAAGTAAAATGCCTGGGTGTGTAAAACCCAAAGCACCACTCCTAGCTAGAAAGAAACACAGTTCCTCCATGAGGTCGAGGCTCGCGAAACAACGCTAAACACAAAGCTAGCTATTCAAAACCGTGCATTCATCATCAACCACAAAGCTCTTCTTTTCAACAAAAGCTTTGATCACAGCATCTCTGCATGCCACGTTGTCAATATACAACGTCAGACACATATCCATTTACAAGTCTGTTCTGGGTCTGAACGAAACCAGAGGCGCCATATACCTCGTACATCCGTATAATCCACAAGTACGTCCGGACGGCTACCACTTTAGCCCCCTTCAAGGTAGCTACTCCCATCGTGAGCATCAGCAGCCCCCATCCATTCGATGTGAAGATCGTCGGCCTTGCACCGTCTTCATATCTTCGACTTCTAACCATCGATCAATTATTTGAAATGAGAATTAACTCGGCCTTTTCAAACAATTCACGTATATTTAGAATTTCAAATCAATTCATTTAAATGGTTAAATTATTCGACATCAATAACTCTGTTCTTTAATGTAATTTTCATGCCAAACACATTCAACCATCAAATATCCAATAAACCGGGTAAATTCGGTTTATTTCCATTTCATATCGTTTATAATATTTTATAACGATTTATCGCTATTTTTATTTATTTAAAATAGCCAATTCATTCAAACGACGCTTCAGGCCATAACGCGGCCGTGACGCTGTTTTTCTTCAGATTTGATTTACACATATCTAAATATCCAGCTGTTAGATCTTTGCAAATTGTATATCATTTGAAAGATCTTTTCAAAATGAATCCAACGGTTCCAGTTTTGGGAAAATCCGACGGTCGGATCTCCCGGTACAATCGTTTGAAGTTACGATTTCAAAATACGAACTGCAGCATCGTTATTCGATTTATTTTAATTATATATATATATATATATATATAATCGATTCTGGTGCTGTTTTCATTCAGATTTGAATTAAACATTCCAGACAATCCAACCGTTGGATCTTTACAAAGTTGGTGTCGTTGAAAAGATATTTCCAAAGCGAACCCAACTGTAACACCCCACGCCCGCTATGGTCACTCACTAAGGGAATGCCATAGCATCGGTGGAGTATTTTAGTGAATATAGAACAGAAAAATTACAACAAGAGAGATATAATTAGTGCTTGAAATTTAAAAATATCATCTCACAACAGCGGAAATAAACATGTCTGGTTACATCATAAAACCACGATAAAAGTCAAGTACAATATCCATCAAAATAAAGAAGTACATAATCCCACTCTCTCATACAATAGCCATAACAAAAGAAAAGATAACTGGATAACTGGAGCTTTACATCTACCCAAGCTCCTAAAGACTGGAACAGCAATCCGATCAAGCTCTACTACCGCTAAGATCCACCGTAGGACCTGAGGGTTGGGAAAAATATAAAAACAACGGGGTCAGACATAAGTCTGAGTGAGTCCTATAACTTTAACAATACAATCATTAAAGTAACCAGAGAAGACGTAAACTTGACCTACGGTAATATCTGGGGATGAATGGCTACCCTAAGCAGCTTGGTAGACTTAGGATAAACTAAGATAACCGTTAGGACGCATCTACCCACCCAAGGATAATTACTAACTGCACCACACCATTCATTCCTACTTAAAGGTTGATCCCTTCCAAGGACTTAGAAAATTTCCCCAGTAGTTTCGTGTACTCCTAGCCCACTACATAGGTGCCGTCTGCCCCTATCTCCACTAGGTGTACTCAGTAATTCTTACCCAGTAGTTTCGTGTACCCCTACATAGGTGCCGTCTGCCCCTATCTTCATTAGGTGTACCCACTACTCCCCAAGCGATCGGCTCCCTACCGTAGATACCCGTGCTGGTCCCATAGTGGGGTGTATCACTCCCCTAAAGTGGCTACCCAATACTAACGGTGCACGGCTTTATATCTACACGATGCAACAACGGCTTATCTACCAGCCCGGGCCCACACACGCATATGAAACCCGTTGGACTTGCGTTGCCACCGCTAACCCGTTTTGGCCTCTTATAATCAAGCCCAATATGCGTGTCCCGTCACTCGACATGGGTCGAGCCCACAAAGATACGTTTGGGATATTGGTTGAAATGGGCCCCCACAAGCTACCCACCTAAGCTTGTCACATATCTAGTGTATCCCACTTAACCCTTTAATCATGTTTAATTACATGTTCCACTTGGTTAAGTATTCTAATCGTATTTTCTATTGCCACCCAAGGCAACCCACTAGATTCCACATGCCACCCAAGGCAACCACTAAATTTCCACATGCCACCCAAGGCACCCACTTAACCCCTCATGTCCTACTACATGCTAATATGGTTAAGTGTTTCTTAATTAATTAAGATCGTGATCTCCCATAAAGACCTCCCACATTAGACTGGCTGTTATGACCGCCTGGTTAAGCCGGTAGAGTCCGGGCAGTCTTACGTCATAACAGAGCCTAACCTCGTGTCTTTACTTTAATCACGTATTTAATTTATGGCTAAGACCTCTCACATTGGGCTGACATTTGTAGCAACTGGTTAAGCCGGTCGGGTCCGGGCAGTTTTACACTACAAATGAGTCCAACCTCGTGTCTTAGTTGATTAATTACACCTAATTAATCACCCCCATATTAATTATCCCTAATTAATATCAAATTTTCCATAACATGGGTAGACCTAACTCAATAGGTAAATTCCCATGGGGTAGACCTAACTCAATAGGTAAATTCCCACTTATGGCAATTTATTTTTATGGTATGCTTAATCATACCCAATCATTCATTTATTAACATATTTACTAACCCCATCGTTCCCCACGTAAATCGTTCTCATTTCATGACATAATAAAAGGGAAGATCCATCACAAATATCATGGGTTTAGCATATAACTTTGTCATGGGTTAAGAGGATGTCAACTTGCATATATGAGCACATATTAACCCAACTACATTTTACCCAAACTTGCATATTATCATACACATGATTTGCATAACATGTTGCATATGAGCTTGCATATTATCATACACATATTTTGCATAACATGTTGAACTTGCATATAGGCATTCTCATAACTTGCATAACATGTTAAACATGCATTTAAGCATACACATAACTTGCATAAGCATTCACATACTTGCATAAGCATCCACATACTTGCATAAGCATTCACATACTTGCATAAACATGCATAACTTGCATATCATGTCATTTAAGCATATACATATCTTGCATAAGCATTCATATACTCGCATAAGCATGCATAACTTGCATATCACATAAATCTTGCATTTAAACATATACATGACTTGCATAAGCATCCATATACTTGCATAAGCATGCATAACTTGCATATCACATTAAACTTGCATTTAAACATATACTTAACTTGCATAACTCACTTTGTTAAACATGCATAATTCCACTCATTAAATATGCATAAACCCACTTGTTAAACATGCATAAACCAACTTGTTAAACATGCATAAATCAACTTATTAAGCATGCATAAACCAACTTATCAAACATGCATAAACATAGAACAACATAGAGTAACATATCATTATAAATGATTCAAACTCACTAATCCGCATTTAAGACCATAAGTCTCATTACACCCAATCTACTTACTTTAACAATTGATGTTAATGTGATAGAAACTCACCAAACCCAAAATTAACCCACTTATGAAGTGGAATTAGTTGCTAATTATGAAGATGGTGATGATTAGAGAATGATTTGAGAGGGATTAGCTTGCAACTTCCTTCTTAGATTAGTGGAGACTCCTTCTAGGTTTTAATTTGGCGGCATGAGGCCTTCATTTCTATTTTTAGTATGGATTAAGATAGGTTTAGGGTGTATTTATAGATTAGGAGAGTGTTTTAGGCCCTTAGATTAACCCTAGATTAAATTAGGTCCGTTAGATTTAGGAAATCTCTAGAACCAAGCCCAGCCCTAGCCAGAAAACCAGATCTGGTGCACCCAAGCACCCTGGTTCGACACGCCGTGTCGACAGGCAAGTAGACAGGCAAGTCGACACCCCTGTCGACAGGTATGTCGACAGCCCTGTCGACATGCTTAGGGCGGGAATCTTCCCGCCTGGCCCCGCTGGTTCTAAATTAAAATCTAAATTTAAATTCCTAAATCTGTTTTTAGCTCTAATTTTTCTGCAAATCTCTTTGGGCCATAACCGGGCCATACGGACTCCGATTCTCGAAAACTCGGACTCTATTTCGCGTATTTTTCCGAGACGAACGCAATATCGCAGCCCGTTACCCCCAATTCCCACATCTGAGATTATTTATCCTGTAATTAGTGAATTTTAGTATTAACTAAAATTCGGGGTGTTACATTCTCCCCTCCTTAAAGGATTTCGTCCCCGAAATCTCTAAGCTAAGGAGAATGCATATCCTACCATCCAAACAACCATCTACTCAAATCATCAACCACGGGCATCCATTGTCCTTAAACAGTTTCTAATGATGTATGAGCATATGCAAAAAGTGTGTGTACATGTTCCCTATCTAATGTATGAACATATGCAAACCATGATAGTGCCATGCATCCATTATGTATGCGAGAGAACCCTATCGACACATACAATATCTACATGAGTGCACAATCATTCACCAAAATGCATCATCCATGTGATAACACAACCATTATACATCCATAAATATATTTTCCTACACACAATTTTATGCAATATGCAATATGAAGTGACTGAGCCGATCTAGTGCCTAGAGTGTGTGTATATGCATCCACGAGCAACCACTAGCAAACACTTGCATCCACTTGCATCCATCAACCATAACATGTCTCAAACACATGTTTCAACCATAGGTTTATCCTATCTAATGGTCAAACAGTACTAACGAGAGGACATACTAAAGATAAGGTGAGTACTAGACAACGATAGAGGAGAAAGTAAAGACATACCCTCAAAAAGAAATGGGTACAATGAACGCATCTTCGCTTCCGTCTCCCAAGTTGCGTTGCTCTCATCTTCTCCCCATTGCACTTTGACTAGTTTAACCTCTCTGTTTCTCAACTTCCTAGTCTCTGACCCAAGGATGTGAGTAGGAGCTCGTCGAATAGTCGCATCACGCTCTACCTCTACATCTCTAAGCAAGCTCGGCTCTACCACCTCTGCCGTCTCATGTAAGCACTTCCTCAGATGTGATACATGGAATACATCATGAACACCACTAAGTCTGTCGGGCAACTCCACCCTATATGCCATCCGTCCAATCCTTTCCTTGATAGGAAACGGCCCAACAAACCTCGGTGCTAACTTCCCGACGGATCCGAAGCAAACAACATTTCTCAACGGAGATACCTTAACAAAAACCATATCCCCAACTTCAAACTCAAGATCCGTCCTTCTCTTGTCCGCATAAGATTTTTGCCTATCCTGCGCTGCTTTCATCCTTCTTCGAATCAAGTCAATCTTCTCAGAAGTCTCCCTAACCATACCAGGCCCAAGCAAGATCTTATCCGTAGATTCCCACCAACACGTGGGTGATCGACAAGGCCTTCCATAGAGAGCTTCGAAAGGAGCCATACCAATACTGGACCGAAAGCTGTTATTATATGCGAACTCCACCAATGGAAGATGCTCTTCCCATGTACCTCCAAAATCTAAGATACAAAGCCTCAAAAGGTCTTCTAGAACACGATTCACCCTCTCAGTTTGGCCGTCCGTCTGAGGATGATATGCAGTGCTCAGACACAATTGAGTCCCCACTGCTTCTTGCAAACTTCTCCAGAACTCGCTAGTGAAGATAGGATCTCGATCACTTACTATGCTAGAGGGTACCCCATGTAATTGAACTATCTCTCGAAGATATACTGAAGCTAGCCATGGAGCAGTCCTCTTACTCTTCACAGGTATGAAATGGGCGCTCTTAGTAAGTCTGTCTACCAACACCCAAATTCCTGTATTACCCTTCCTTGATCTGGGTAACCCATCAATAAAATCCATCGAGACGCTATCCCACTTCCATTGCGGAACCTCCAATGGGTGAAGCAACCCACCTGGTTTCCTTTGCTCCGCCTTCACTTGCTGGCACACCAAACATCGAGCGACATACTCGGCCACATCTTTCTTCATACCGGCCTAGAAGAAAACCCTCTTCATGTCTTGGTACATCTTGTCCCCACCGGGATGAATGGTCATCCTAGAACGGTGTGCGTCATCAAGAATAGCCTTCCTCAAACCCTCATCTTGCGGTACACAAAGTCTACCGTCTCTACGCAAGTACCCCCTATCGTCTAGGGTGTACCTACTCAAATGGCTGGACGACTCCCCCCTTATGAGCTTCTCTACTAACTCAACCAACTGTGGGTCGCCCCTCTTTGCTTCTCCAATCCGCCCCAAAAGAGTAGGTCTAACTTCCAAAGAAGCTAGCAAACCGGGTACATAGTCAACGGAAGGTCTGAAATCAAACATCGAGATAAATTCCAAGCTTTGTCGTTCCACGAACAATGGACTCAAGGACAACCTCTTCCTGCTCAAGGCGTCCGCCACCACGTTACCCTTGCCAGGGGTATACGCTATCTCGAAATCATAGGATGCTAAAAACTCCATCCACCTTTGCTGTCTCAGATTCAAATCCTTCTGAGAAAACAAGTACTTCAATGATTTGTGGTCGGTGAACAATTCGAATCTCTCACCAAGAAGATAATGGCGCCAAATCTTAAGCGCAAAAACAATAGCGGCCAGCTCTAGATCATGGGTAGGGTAATTTTTCTCATGTGCCCTCAACTGCCTTCTACCATAGGCTATTACCCTTCCCTCTTGCATTAAGACTGCGCCAAGTCCTGTCCCACAGGCATCGGTATAGACAACAAATGGCTTGCTCCCATCTGGCAACACTAAAACTGGAGCCGTGGTTAAAGCTCTCTTTAACCGTCGGAACGCATCATCACAATCCACGTCCCATGTGAAAACAAGATTCTTCTTTGTTAAGCGGGTTAATGGGGCTGATATCTTCGCGAAGTCTTTAATAAACTGCCTATAATAACCCGCCAACCCCAAGAAACTTCTTACTTCGGTAGCATTCTTCGGAACCTTCCAATCCTGAATTGATACTACCTTCGCGGGATCCACAGCTATCCCTTCCTTGGAGACCACGTGCCCCAAGAACCGTACTTCCTTCCTCCAGAAGTGACATTTAGAGAATTTAGCCTTAAGGCTGTGTGCTCGAAGAGTCTTCAACACTTCCCCAAGATGTAGGGCATGCTCTTCTTCACTCTTAGAAAATACTAAGATATCATCCACAAAGACCACCACAAATTTATTAAGGAACTCCCTGAACACCCTACTCATCAAATCAACAAAGTATGCAGGGGCGTTCGTCAACCCAAATGGCATCACCAGCCACTCATAGAAACCATTCGGAGTCCTAAAGGCAGTCTTGTCTATGCTATCCTCAGCCACCCTTAACTGATGAAACCCCGTGGCCAAGTCCAACTGAGAAAATACTGAAGCGCCAACCAACTGATCGAAAAGATCATCTATTCTCGGCAATGGGTGTCTATTCTTCTTTGTGAGCTTGTTGAGTTCTCTATAGTCTACACAAAGTCTGAGGGACCCATCCGCCTTCGTAGCAAATACTACTGGAGCACCCCACTCCGATATGCTCCGTCTTATGAACCCCTTCTCAAGCAACTCCCCTACTTGCTTATGGAGTTCCCTCCTCTCACGAGGAGCCATGTGGCGCACTGGTAAAGACACCGGTTTAGCATTATCCACCAGATATATTCGGAAGTCAATTTCCCGCTTCGGAGGTAAGCCCTTCACCTCCTCAAACACATCCGGATATTCCCGGACCACTCTCATAGATTGCAAACTCTCGACCGAAGCGTCAAGCGATTCAAGATAACTTAGCATAACAGAGTCCATGGGATTACAAGAAATCTCGAGAGTGTTACCCAAGCGGGTCATGAGCCTAACAACTCTCCTTTCGCAATCAAGAACGGCACCATTACTGGATAACCAGTCCATGCCCAAAATCAACCCATAGCCCGTGAAGCCCAACACAAAAGCATCACATCTAAACTCAATGATAAGTATAGAAATCTTCAAACCCAAACATATCATGGACAAATAAGTGGAGCCCCCAATTGGGTTTGAAACAACCAAGGGATCATCTACCAGACTGGTGTCTAAGTGTAGTGACTCAACTAATGATGATGAGATAAACGAATGCGATGCGCCTGAATCAAACAATGTACGGACGGGATGATCAAATAGAAAAACCAGACTTTCAACGGAGATAGTTCTACCTCTTTCCTGAATTGGTGGAACCACGAGAGCCTGTACTTGCCCCCTAGCCTGACTCGGTGCCATAAGAGCTTGCACCTATCCTCCTGAGGTAGACCCCGTCTTTTGCCCCTTCTTAGGGCAATCCTTCACTAAATGCCCTGCTTCGCCACAGTGGAAGCAGCCAGTCTTTTTCTTCTTGCGACAATCCTTGCTTAGGTGGCCAGGTGTCCCACAATTGAAACACTTCTTCTTCTTGCCCTTGCCACCGTTGCCTTTCCCACCTTTGCTTTGTTGTTGTTGCTGAGGTCTCTTTTGATCTCCCTTCTTCTCGGGTGCCCTATTAGCATTAGGACCCTTCTCTTCCTCATACATGAGTGCCATGTCAACTAGCTTCTCAAAGGTGGCCCCCATAGGGATATGAGTCATAGCCAACCCATGCATCGGTTCATTCAAGCCTTTCACGAACCTCAAAGCCTTCTTCTCCGGTGTATTCACCATGTCTAGGCCAAACCTTGCCAATTGATTAAATTTGTTGACATATTCCTTCACCGAGAGATTTCCTTGCTTTAGAGTCAAGAATCTTTCCATATACAAGTTTTCCTCCGCCCTTGAGAGAAACTTTGCCACAAATCTTTGCCTAAAATCCGCCCAAGAGTCAACGGGGCGTTCTCCATTAGTGACCTCCCACCAGAATGAGGCCTCTCCCTTCATTAACCAAGCAGCCAACTTGACTTTCTTCCCTTCTTCCATCTCAAAGATATCTATCAACTCTTCCACCTCCTTAAGCCAATCTCTAGCCTCCACAAAAGTTTCAGATCCTTGAAAAAGTTTCCCTCCCATGGCTTTAAATTCCTTGCAAGTCTTAGCAAAAGTATCCGTGCGAGGAGGAGGGGGAGGAGGAAGATCGGGTACTACGGTTGGTGGAGGAACATTTGCTGGACCCGTAGTGGTGGCCCTAGCCTCCATCAATCTCCTATACCATACTGGTACCGTCACACCCTCCGGAAGATTAAGATTCTCGGCCATGCTGAAACGAAAAAGGAAAGATTCAAAACGGAGAATTCGAAGGATATAGATATGGCTATTGGGGATTATGCTTTTCTTTCAAAAACTTTTCTCCTAAAAGACATGTTTTGAAAATATCTTTTTCAAAAAAAATGTTTTAGAAAAATAGTTTTCTAAAAAATTTATCTGTTCCGGTAACCTTTGCTCTGATACCACGTGTAACACCCCACGCCCGCTATGGTCACTCACTAAGGGAATGCCATAGCATCGGTGGAGTATTTTAGTGAATATAGAACAGAAAAATTACAACAAGATAGATATAATTAGTGCTTGAAATTTAAAAATATCATCTCACAACAGCGGAAATAAACATGTCTGGTTACATCATAAAACCACGATAAAAGTCAAGTACAATATCCATCAAAATAAAGAAGTACATAATCCCACTCTCTCATACAATAGCCATAACAAAAGAAAAGATAACTGGATAACTGGAGCTTTACATCTACCCAAGCTCCTAAAGACTGGAACAGCAATCCGATCAAGCTCTACTACTGCTAGGATCCACCGTAGGACCTGAGGGTTGGGAAAAAGATAAAAACAACGGGGTCAGACATAAGTCTGAGCGAGTCCTATAACTTTAACAATACAATCATTAAAGTAACCAGAGAAGACGTAAACTTGACCTACGGTAATATCTGGGGATGAATGGCTACCCTAAGCAGCTTGGTAGACTTAGGATAAACTAAGATAACCGTTAGGACGCATCTACCCACCCAAGGATAATTACTCACTGCACCACACCAGTCATTCCTACTTAAAGGTTGATCCCTTCCAAGGACTTAGAAAATTTCCCCAGTAGTTTCGTGTACTCCTAGCCCACTACATAGGTGCCGTCTGCCCCTATCTCCACTAGGTGTACTCAGTAATTCTTACCCAGTAGTTTCGTGTACCCCTACATAGGTGCCGTCTGCCCCTATCTTCATTAGGTGTACCCACTACTCCCCAAGCGATCGGCTCCCTACCGTAGATACCCGTGCTGGTCCCACAGTGGGGTGTATCACTCCCCTAAAGTGGCTACCCAATACTAACGGTGCACGGCTTTATATCTACACGATGCAACAACGGCTTATCTACCAGCCCGGGCCCACACACGCATATGAAACCCGTTGGACTTGCGTTGCCACCGCTAACCCGTTTTGGCCTCTTATAATCAAGCCCAATATGCGTGTCCCGTCACTCGACATGGGTCGAGCCCACAAAGATACGTTTGGGATATTGGTTGAAATGGGCCCCCACAAGCTACCCACCTAAGCTTGTCACATATCTAGTGTATCCCACTTAACCCTTTAATCATGTTTAATTACATGTTCCACTTGGTTAAGTATTCTAATCGTATTTTCTATTGCCACCCAAGGCAACCCACTAGATTCCACATGCCACCCAAGGCAACCACTAAATTTCCACATGCCACCCAAGGCACCCACTTAACCCCTCATGTCCTACTACATTCTAATATGGTTAAGTGTTTCTTAATTAATTAAGATCGTGATCTCCCATAAAGACCTCCCACATTAGACTGGCTGTTATGACCGCCTGGTTAAGCCGGTAGAGTCCGGGCAGTCTTACGTCATAACAGAGCCTAACCTCGTGTCTTTACTTTAATCACGTATTTAATTTATAGCTAAGACCTCTCACATTGGGCTGACATTTGTAGCAACTGGTTAAGCCGGTCGGGTCCGGGCAGTTTTACACTACAAATGAGTCCAACCTCGTGTCTTAGTCGATTAATTACACCTAATTAATCACCCCCATATTAATTATCCCTAATTAATATCAAATTTTCCATAACATGGGTAGACCTAACTCAATAGGTAAATTCCCATGGGGTAGACCTAACTCAATAGGTAAATTCCCACTTATGGTAATTTATTTTTATGGTATGCTTAATCATACCCAATCATTCATTTATTAACATATTTACTAACCCCATCGTTCCCCACGTAAATCGTTCTCATTTCATGACATAATAAAAGGGGAAGATCCATCACAAATATCATGGGTTTAGCATATAACTTTGTCATGGGTTAAGAGGATGTCAACTTGCATATATGAGCACATATTAACCCAACTACATTTTACCCAAACTTGCATATTATCATACACATGATTTGCATAACATGTTGCATATGAGCTTGCATATTATCATACACATATCTTGCATAACATGTTGAACTTGCATATAGGCATTCTCATAACTTGCATAACATGTTAAACATGCATTTAAGCATACACATAACTTGCATAAGCATTCACATACTTGCATAAGCATCCACATACTTGCATAAACATTCACATACTTGCATAAACATGCATAACTTGCATATCATGTCATTTAAGCATATACATATCTTGCATAAGCATTCATATACTCGCATAAGCATGCATTATTTGCATATCACATAAATCTTGCATTTAAACATATACATGACTTGCATAAGCATCCATATACTTGCATAAGCATGCATAACTTGCATATCACATTAAACTTGCATTTAAACATATACTTAACTTGCATAACTCACTTTGTTAAACATGCATAATTCCACTCATTAAATATGCATAAACCCACTTGTTAAACATGCATAAACAAACTTGTTAAACATGCATAAATCAACTTATTAAGCATGCATAAACCAACTTATCAAACATGCATAAACATAGAACAACATAGAGTAACATATCATTATAAATGATTCAAACTCACTAATCCGCATTTAAGACCATAAGTCTCATTACACCCAATCTACTTACTTTAACAATTGATGTTAATGTGATAGAAACTCACCAAACCCAAAATTAACCCACTTATGAAGTGGAATTAGTTGCTAATTATGAAGATGGTGATGATTAGAGAATGATTTGAGAGGGATTAGCTTGCAACTTCCTTCTTAGACTAGTGGAGACTCCTTCTAGGTTTTAATTTGGCGGCATGAGGCCTTCATTTCTATTTTTAGTATGGATTAAGGTAGGTTTAGGGTGTATTTATAGATTAGGAGAGTGTTTTAGGCCCTTAGATTAACCCTAGATTAAATTAGGTCCGTTAGATTTAGGAAATCTCTAGAACCAAGCCCAGCCCTAGCCAGAAAACCAGATCTGGTGCACCCAAGCACCCTGGTTCGACACGCCGTGTCGACAGGCAAGTCGACAGGCAAGTCGACACCCCTGTCGACAGGTATGTCGACAGCCCTGTCGACATGCTTAGGGCGGGAATCTTCCCGCCTGGCCCCGCTGGTTCTAATTTAAAATCTAAATTTAAATTCCTAAATCTGTTTTTAGCTCTAATTTTTCTGCAAACTTCTTTGGGCCATAACCGGGCCATACGGACTCCGATTCTCGAAAACTCGGACTCTATTTCGCGTATTTTTCCGAGACGAACGCAATAACGCAGCCCGTTACCCCCAATTCCCACATCTGAGATTATTTATCCTGTAATTAGTGAATTTTAGTATTAACTAAAATTCGGGGTGTTACACCAACGGTTTCAGTTTCAGGAAAATCCGATGGTCGGATCTCCCGCAATAGTCGTTTGAAATCACGGTTTCAAAATATGAACTGCAGCTTCGTTATTCGATTTATTTTAATTATATATATATATATATAAATATAATTCGTTCTTCGATTTCAAAACCATTTAATTTCATATATGTGATAAAAATTATATTCTTATCGAGCAGATATTTATTTCAACACATGACTATTTTTAACACTTCAAATATATCATAAAAATTTGATTTTTATGGTCAAACAACTTATTTCAAACACGATTATTTTATATACTTCGTATAGATGATAAAAATGTGATTTTTATTATTAAAACAATTTATTTCAAAAATGAAGATTTTTAGCAATTCATATATATTATAAAAATGTGATTTTTATATGTAAAACAATTTATTTCAAAAATAAATATTTTTCTATACTTCGTACATACAATAAAAATGTTATTTTTATCGTTCTAACCATTTCATTTCATTCATTCGATAAAAATGTTATTTTTATCGTTCAAACCATTTCATTTCAATTATTCGATTAAAATGTTATTTTTATCGTTCAAACCATTTCATTTCATTCATCACATGAATATATTTCAATACATGAAGATAAACCAAACGCTGAAATATTTCAGAAAATTTCGGCAGCATAACGGCAAGGTAGTTAAAACCGGCACCGTCCCTAGTACGGCTCCTCGCTCTACCTTAAAGCCTCGCAGCTTTTGACAATGGGGATTTCAATATCTAGTTCGTACGCAGACGAATTTTCCCATATACCAATCCTATTGGGATTTCAACCACAATCAATCATTTCGAATCAACCATTCATGATATTCACCAAATTTCACATCAACCAAATCCAAACAATATCACAACTAATATATATTGTCCGTGGTCTGTGGACGAGGAGAGTATATATATATATATATATATTCGTATATATATATATTTCGATTTCATTTCAATATCATTTCAATTTCATTCAACGCATATATGATTTCTACAACGCATATATAACTTATACATCGAACATACAACTTATAAAACGCTTATAAATGAGGTGTACAATGCTTATATAACTTATACATCGACTATATAATTTGTACATCATCATTTCCATATCGTTTATAAATCAGAAATCTCACATTGGTTTCCACTCCTCCAAAAATTGTAGAAGGCTGAGAAAAAATATCCGGTCTCTTCTGGAATGTAGAAGACGTCCACATGAGTCCAATGTTTCATGTTTCGTCGAATTTCGTCAACATAGCAAAAAATACGATTTTTATTTAAAAATCAAAAATTACAACACTTAAAAGTGTTATTTTCCACTCAAAAATTAAAGGCCACATACCCTTCTTGAATGTTCAAATTTTGGTTTTCAATTCTTGATCAAACGGTGTAACGAGGCGTCGATCAGAAGGTACAGCGTGGAAGAGCTTGGAATGGCGTGTCGGCGGGTCCCCTTTCTGATGAACTCGACGGCAGTGGTGAGGCTGGGCAGCGCAATGAACATTCAGAGTTTGAGGGGCTCGTTCTCGATGTAGGATGAATGATAGGGGGTAAACCTTATATGGATTTGAAGAGGAGGAGGAGGGCTTCAAAAAGTTGCAAAGGGGTAGGGTGTAATTGTGAGCGGATTGGTCGGAATATGGACGGGAAGCTTTGAACACTCCACCGTCGTCGATCGCAGGAGTATCACGAAGAGAGAGGGTGATTTGGGAAATTATGATTGGCCAAAGGAATTTTATTTATTTACATATTTTTAAAATTCAAAAATACCCCTTACCACTTACGAACTCCAATACAAACCCAACGACTATCGTCCCTAGATAAATACCCTCATTCCGAACACAATGGGATATGTTTCGTAGGCCCATTCGACTGTTTCAGTCAGTGTCTCTTCAATTAAAATATAAAACATTAAATATTTGATTTGAACGTGCATTTCAATTTGCTGGGTCCACAAACGGATCCCAAAAATTCCAAAAAAATAAATCTAGCTATATTTTGACGATACGGTCTCAACAAAACTAGTTTCGTCGAATTCTGAGACTGTTTGAAAAATGACCATTTTCTGGTCGATCCAATTTAACTTAAATCAACCAAACACATTTTCCTTCGCCATGCTCACATATTAACTTCAAAAATTATGGAATTTGAAACCTAGCAATAATTTGACATCCCGGATCCAACAAAAGTGGTTTAATCGAATTCTGAGGTCGTTTGCAAAATGGCTATTTTCACGGGTTATATAAATTCTATGGTGACCTTTCTGAAAATTCATTTGGCTATAACTTTTGATTCCCGCTATGAAACTTTGATTTTTCATATTCGTTAGAAAGATAATCATAAACAAAAATTAAATATTTTTGGTTTCACTAAAATCCGTTTTACTTTGCACCCGGTACAGCCCGTCAAAGTTTGAATTCAAAATTTCAAACTGCTGCGCCATTTCAGGCCTTGTTTATAATTGAAATAAATATATTTATTTTCAAACATCGATTCAAATATACTTTTCGTCATTATTATTAAAAATAATTTATTTTAAATATCTAAAATCACTAAACTAGCCAAATTAAAAATTTTAAACTAGTTCAGATTTCCCGGGTAGTTACAATCTCCCCCACTTAAAATCTTTTCGTCCCCGAAAAGGAACGAAGTCAAAAGTTGTTTAATTAACCGACTCAACTTTCATTCTGGCTTTCATTCTTCAACTTTTCAGTTTCTAAGAATTTTCTAATTCTTCAAAAATTTGGCTAACACCCTAAATTTTCGAAAAATTTCGCCATAACCTCCTTTGTATGGGGAGGCGTTTGGAAATTTATTGGGCCGTATTAGGTACCCAATAAATCCTAATAAGCGTGCACATATTTATAGTGATATATTCCGGTGTCCACAGAAGAGTGTGTATAGATCATAACTCCAAAGAATAAATTCTCGTCACCCTATAAATGGTTTTTGTGCCTTAATGACCAGAAAGATGTGTTTATTGTCATCTCCAAACTCGTGTGGGGTTTTTTTTATTAATCTTGCAATTTACTGTTACATTTTATACAGTCCATATCAGTCATCAGTTCAACCTATAATATATAGTCATCACCATACAAGCCTCTCGCTCGTATGGTAAATCTTCAACCTCGTCACACAAGCTCCAAATGCTTGTGTGGTATATGATGAAGTATGCCTATCTTCAAGAAGTATGCCATGTAGTGTAGTTCAAAATTAATTGTTACTATCCTATGGCGACATTTATTTATTACACACAGAATAACCGACACTCTTCATCCAATGGCATTCACAGGAGTTGGTATAATAATAAAATTGCGCAACCAACTCATTAAGGTTTACCTATTTGTCGGGCACGCAAATAAATTCTTTACTCAACAACTAATCCATTTACCTATTCAAACATATATAATGCACATGTATATATTTCTATCTATTTTTAAATCAGTTCAATACTTGATTCACTCGCATACATTTAACTTCATTCTCTTATTGATTAAATTAACTACCATTCTAATAATTTAATCAATCAAATCCATAATCACACAACATAAACAACAATCAATTTGTTTTATAACTTTTCAAAAATATATTAATTAATTCATATACTCTTTTGAAAACATTTAGACTATATAATTAAAAAGTTTACACGCATGAAAAGAAAACAACAACAAAGTAGAGAACAAAATGGGAATGCAAAATATGGTAAATGTACGTTGCACCAGAGTCAATCAGAGATATCCATCTTGCACTTGGGATAGGCTTTCTTAATGCTCTCCTCAGTTTCCCAAGTTTAGTCTCACAGATCTCCACTCAATTGCACTTTGACTAAGTGAACCTTCTTGTTCCTCAGCTCTTTTGTTTCTTTGCCAATAATCTTTAGCAGCTCTCTTCTTACAGCCAATTCTTGAGTAATTTCTATATCCCATTGCACGGCTTCTTCCACGATCAAGTCTGGATCATGCACATGCTTTCAAAGTTGAGATACGTGAAACGCATCATGTACTCCAAGCAACCAGTCTGGTAACTGAACCCTATAAGCGAGAGTTCCAATCCATTCTAGAATAGAAAACGGACCAATAAATTTGGGCGTTGATTTCCTCGTTTTACCGAACCGGATTACTCCTCTCATCGGAGATACCTTCAAATACATGTGGTCGCCAACAGCGAATGATAAATCTCTTCTTCTCTTATTTGCATAGCTCTTCTGTCGGCTTTGAGCGGCTAGTAATCGTTTCTTAACGAAATCGACTTTGTCCGCAGCTTCGCGAATCATATCGGGTCCCAATTCGAGTCTATTACCAGGTTCTACCCAACAAATAGGAGATCGGCACGGTCTACCATACAATGCTTCGAATGATGACATTGTCAGGCTCGCTTGGTAGTTGTTGTTGTATGAGAACTCAGCCAAATGCAAATGGTCGTCCCATGATCCACCAAAATCAATAACACAAGCCCGCAATAAATCTTCTAGAATACGATTCACCCTCTCAGTTTGACCATCTGTTTGAGGATGATAAGAGGTGCTCAAGTTCAATTTTGTCCCCAATTCTGCTTGGAATGCTTCCCAGAGTTTATTAGCAAAAATCGGGTCACGATCACTAACGATACTCATGGGAACTCCATGAAGTTTAACAATTTCTCTGAAATAAATCTGCGCCAGACTCTGAGCAGTTCTATTCGATCTGACAGGTATGAAATGGGCGGTCTTCGTGAGACGATCTACGATCACCCAAATACTATCATTCCCTTTCTTGGTTCTGGGCAAACCATTTATGAAATCCATAGAAATCTGTTCCCACTTCCCACCGGGAATTTCCAATGGTTGCAGCAGTCCAGCCAGTATCTGTTGATCGCTTTTGACTTGTTGACAGGTGGAACACCGGCTAACATATATAGAGATATCTCTTTTCATCGCCTTCCACCAGAATGTTCGCTTGAGGTCATTATACATTTTACTAACCCCTGGGTGGATACTCAGTTTGGACTTGTGACTCTCATCCATCACTTTTCTTTTGAGCTCAAGATTGATGGGAACACAAATTCTTCCTTTCAACCTCAGAACTCTTGTGCTATCCACTTGGAAACTGGAGACTTCGCCCCTTTGAATTCTTTTGATCATCTCTTTAACAAAACAATCGTCTTTCTAAAGAATAGATATTTTATCAATCAACGATGGTGTAATGATAATACTTGCGATGATCACATTCTTCATGCTGAGCGCATCAGCCACAACATTGGCTTTCCCCAGAGTATATAAAATATCAAGATCATATGCCACGAGAAATTCTAACCAACGCTGTTGCCTCATATTCAGATCCTTCTGGGTGAATAAATATTTCAATGATTGATGATCAGTATATAATTCGAACTTCCCACCCAATAGATAATGCCTCCAGATTTTCAAAACAAAGACGATGGCTAACAACTCAAGATCATGAGTTGCATAATTCTTTTCATGTGGTTTCAATTGACGTCTAGCATAAACAAATACTTGGCCTCTTTGCATTAACATTGCGCCAAGGCCTTCTTTAGAAGCATCGATCCAGACTTTTAAGTCTTGGTTGCCATCAATAATTGTTAACACTAGAGCAGTTGTCAGTTTTAACTTCAGCTCCTGGAAAGCTGCCTCACATTCGGTAGTCCAGTTGAATCTCGAATGTTTCTTAGTAAGCTTTGTTAAGGGACTGGATATCTTCAAAAAATTCTTAACGAACTTCCAATAATAACTGGCCAATCCGAGAAAAATTCAGACTTCTATGGGTGTACGAGGCTGTTTCCAATTCTGAATAGCAGTGATTTTGTTGGGATCAACTGAAATTCCTTCCTTTGACAGGACGTGGCCAAGAAATTTGACTTCTTCTTGCCAGAATATACATTTGGAAAATTTTGCTTTTAAAACATTCTTTCTGAGAATTTCTAACACCTGTTCCAAATGTTTTTCATGCTCGCTTTCTGACTTAGAGAAGATCAATATGTCATCAATGAAAACCAGAACAAATTTATTCAGTACTTCTCGGAATACCCGGTTCATTAGATCGACGAAATAAACTGGAGCGTTACATAAGCCGAACGACATTACTAAATACTCGTAGAATAAATCTAGACCTCTGAATGCTGTTAAAGAAACACAATCTTCGGCAATACGAAGCTGATGGAAACCTGTAGCTAGGTCCATTCGTGAAAATACTTGTGCATCATTCAATCGATCCAATAAATCATCAATCCGTGGCAATTGATATTTATTTTTCAATGTCTGCTTATTCAAGTCACGATAATCCACACATACTCTGAGAGTACCGTCTGACTTCGGGACAAATACCACTGTTGCTCCCCAATCAGAGAAACTAGGCCTGATCAGACCTTTCCATACAAGCTGTCGAGTTTGACTGTCTAACTCTTCTTTCTCCTTCAAGGTCATTCTTTGAATAGCATGAACTACTGGCCTTGCATTCGGAACTAAAGAGATTTTATAATCGATTTCTCTATGCGGAGGTAAGCTAACAACTTCTTCGAACACATCCGCATAGTTCTTGACAACTGGAATATTTTCTATGTCAACTGGAATATTCTCCGTTATGACCGGAACAGGTTCTAATCGAGCAGGAGAGACATCCAAAGCTGACCAAAAGTCTTTTCTATCAGAATTCGGACCTTCACATGGAATGGTTATAGAGTCTCCTGATTTAATCTTTTCCTCAACGACTCTGTCGGCGCATTTAACCTCAGCTTCATATTTGGTTAACCAACCTAATCGCAGAATAAGATCAAATTCTGTAAAATTCATGACGATCGCGATGGTAGGGAACCGATAACGGGAAAAAGAGACAGACACCCCACAAACCCAACTAAGATCGAGGGAACCCCAACCGGATTATGGACAGTCATTAGTTCTTTGAGCATTTTCAAATTCAAATCCAGTTTATTAACCGCATTCTTTGTAATAAAGCTTCGTGACGCGCCTGTATCAAACAGTACTTTAACTGGAATATCTTTGACAGTAAGCGTGCCTTCTAAAACATCTGGCCTTCCCTGACTAGCTGAGGGCTCAAAAGTTTCTACTACTTCATTTATGTGTACTACTTCAGATTTCTTGAATAGCTGGCAAGCCTTCGAAAGATGATCAGACGGATGGCATTGATTGCACTTTCTGTTCTCTTGAAACTTCTTCATGGATTTAAACCCATCCTTTTTATGTTCCCTTAGAGATCTGCAACTTATCCACAAATGTCCTTGCTTATTGCAGTTAGAGCATGTGGCTGTCGTCACCGGTTCTTTCTCTAACTTAACCTTTTTCTTATTGACTATAGGCTTCTTTCTGACCTCGGACGCAGTACTTGCCTCAGGCTCTGTACTTGTCTATGGGCTATCAGTTTCGAATTTCCTTTTGTTACTAGAACTACATTCCTCTTCGTCGACCAAAAGACCCTGCTTATCTAGATTTTCATACTGATAAGCTATATATATTATTTCAGAGAAAGATTGTTGCACATGTGAAAATTACTTTGATACTTTCTTTGAAGCCCGTTAATAAACCTCAGATTCTTCATCTTTGGATTTTGAATAAGATGCGGGGCAAAACGAGAAAGTTCATTGAATTTCTTATGATATTCCGGAACGGTCATATCCCATTCTATCAGATAGTAGAATTCATCACTTAACCTCTTAGTTGCTTCTGGAGGAATAAATCTTTGATTGAAAATTTCCTTGAATCTATCCCAGGTGATATCACCTTCTGGATTATCTTGAATAACTGTTTCCCACCAGATTAGAGCTTCATCTTTGAGGGCCCAAGATGCCAGTAATCTTTTTTTATCATCTCTCAGCTTGAAACCTTTGAATATTCTCTAAGTAGAGCGCATCCAGGCTTGATTTTGAAAAATAGATTCATAGCCCGAGAACGGTACCTGGGCAGTTAAAGCGCTCAGCGGTTCCATAGCGGTGGAGGTGCAAAAAGGTGTAGCGGGGATAAAGCGGGGAAATAGCGGGGATATAGCGGAGGTGCAAAAAGGTTCATAAAATGTGAAAACAAATATTTAAAATTAATTAATTATCATTTTCCCATTATATGCGTAGAAGAAACTAACATTAATTAATCATATATAGTAGAATCAAAGAATATCATGGTTACACACATTAGATTTGATGATTATAATAGATTTCCGGAATATATTGGACACTAATGCCTTAAAAATAGATCTTTACACTAACTTTATTGATTTTTTTAAAAGAGAATTAGTCAAATCAACCTTTATATATTAATATTGCTAAAGCGGATGGTAAAAAGCGTTGATTTAGCGGATGCAGCGGGAAATAGTGGGGCTACAAGCGGATCTACTATCCATCATCGCTAAATTGAAATAGCATAGCGGTTGAAGGGCGCTACAGGCTATAGCGGGGATATTGCGGGGCTTTAGCGGGGCTTTAACTGCATAGAACGGTACTCCACCTAGATTTCGATATCTCTTTAATAGAGCTTCAATATCTGATCCTGGCTGAGGGAGCACAACTGGCTCATTTGGTTGTTGAACCATATGATTATTTCTTCTACTTCTACCACTCATTTTCTATGTCTGCAAATAGCAGACAAAGTGTTAGGCCAACAGAAAAGGTATTTTTAAAACATAGGACATATACTTTAATGTAAATGTGTCTATCGGGGTGTATTTCATTCTGCAACACTCATTCTAGGATATTACTTATCCTATCTGAAATGTGTGATCCGTCTTAGAACACTACTGGTTCTATTTCTGACGAGTTCGTTACTATGTTATATTCCAGAACTAAGCTTAACCAAAGCTCTAATACCACGATGTGACGTCCCCAAATCCCCCGTTCCACGGTGGTAAGGGTAATCTTTGGAATATAACACATAAACAGATAACAGCAGAACAGAAATAAATAAATACACCAGATTATGTACAATAGAATACACTGGATAAACATAATCATCCGAGTTACACAGTATACAGGATCATACTAACTACACCATATATGTTGATTAGGCTGTGTTTTTAGTCGTATCTAAAACCGTTGGGCACGGTAAAAAGCCGTATCAAAAAGTGGCGTGTCTAATTATTAGATACGGCTACCAACCGTATCTCAATATATTATCATACGGCTTTTAGCCGTATCTAAAGTCTAATAAGACACGGTCTTTGACCGTGTCTAATTATATGTGTGTGTGCACATATATACATATATACCCATGTTATATATATATATATCATATATGTGTATATATAAAAAACAGAAACTGTATCGCATATGTTTCATAACACAGAGCATACATACCACAAAGTATACACAGGAATAACACAATTTTTATATATATATATATATATATATATATATATATATATATATATATATACTTAAAGCTTTACAAGGTTTGTCATATAACACGATGTACATACAAACATATACAATAAAAGGAAACTGTCAAAGATTGTCATCACATTACGTAGTAACAAAAATGAGGTAAAAAGATAACGGTCTGATAAAACTCCAGTCGCGGCCGGGAAGATTGAGCGCGATAGTCAGCGGCCTGGAGTTCAAGTTTCCTTTGGCAGCAAAACTAAATCGTGATATATAACAGCCTGATTTCCAGCAACACAAAAGCACCATACTCTCCAACAGGACTGCCTATAAAATACAAGAAACAAGTTACAAATACTTCACAGCTGGACAGTAGATCGACATTATAACTCACTGTGACTGAGACACAAACATGAATAAAGAGCTAAGTACCGTCTATTAATACATATATAAAATGAAACTAATTGTGTTTTGTTTTCCAAAGATTTATCCTGCTGTAGAATCAGTCCAAAATATAAAATACAAGAACTCTTCTTTACAAGGACTCTTCTTTACAAGATCTGTATTCAGCAGAGTACGTTCAGAATGCGCCATTGAATGTTAATTCTGGTAGAAAAAGTGATAACAACAATGGTAACAAAAAATCAATGTCACTGGGTATATAGTTGAGGGAATCAGAGTTGGATGTATAGTTGACGGTAGTCGATCAGTGTGTTTGTGTAATTTAATGGTAGTCGATCAGTGTGTTTGTGTACAAATACTTCACTGGCCCAATAACAACCTAGTCGAATCGACTAGTCGATTAGTCGACTAATTTCTACCCATACGGCCTAAATTCTTACAAAAAGCAAGTCCAGACTTCATGTCGATGGTTTGATCTCGATTAGTAGACTAGTCGAGGACTAGTCGCGACTAGTCGAGCGTCATCCATGTGTTTGTGTAGTCGATCATTATATGTCTCAAAAATTAATGAATACACAATATAAACTGGTTTTGCTATGTGACCATATCGTTTAAATGAAATTAACTGTACATACTACATAGGAGTGGAAAATTGATAGTCATTAAAAATGCAAACCCAAAAGAAGAATCACCTGAAGTGTAGTCCATGTGCAACACTGGTAGTTCGTACCCTAGCATACAGAACATCCTCCTATACACACAAAAAGGAACAAATAAACGAAAAGAATATTCAAGATGTGCACACAAGTACATGTCCATTCAATTCTTATGTAAGCTACTACGTAGAGATAAGTGTAAAATAATATATACCTGCTCCAACGTCTAAAGATGTCGAATCATCATCGTAGGATGACACACATACTCGACTTTTTCTGATTAAGAATTTACTGGGCGATCCACCAGGTGGATGCATTTTAGCTCACGCGCAGGGTCAGTAATCCATGCTTATTAGCTTTATTCAAATGTTGAATGCCGCTTCACTTAACCTTTGGAAAAAGCTGCTTCCACTTGCAACTTTCAGTTTCTTTGAAGCAGACTATGTTGTGCAAGATTACTTACACTAAATTCTATGCTACAAAGTAACGGAAAAGTTGCTAGTAAAAGCATCTTTTTACTAAGGTTAAGTGCAGCAGCATCCGACATTTGGATAAAGCTAATAAGCGTGGATACCCGACCCTACACGTGAGCTAAAATGCATCCACCTGGTAGATCGCCTATTAAAATATTAACCAGAAAGTTTAGTAATAATCCATCAACCAAATTTTTCAACAAACCTGTTAAATTAACATCAGATAACAGGGTTATAAATGAGTGCGTTCTTTTTTTAAAGAATATAGATGATGCATAGATCACCATAAAAAAAAATTGATTTTTGCAAGTATGTATTTTGCATCGAGATGTTGTATCGGAACATATATCGAATATTTCCCAACATTAAGTCTATATCCAGATTTGCAGACTGCCTACAGAATGCCATTTTTTTAGGCTACCTCCCTTGAAACCCCGACTATTTAGATAGTTCCCTCGCCAAATTCTGGTCCTAGCTCCGCCACTGTATACCGCAATCTGAAATTATACCATACATCCAATGGCAATTCTAACAAAAATTATACCGCAATCTAACAAACATTCAGATGTTTTTTACATTATCACAAAACATGATTCAAATTTGATTTCTCTGATTTTAGGGTATAACCACAGATCCGTCCCTAACACACTTACACAAACCAATTCAATCGAAACGGCTAACACACGAAGTACTAACACAAAGTAGCAATCAACTATCACACAAAGATTTCAATTTGTTCCCTACTATTAGTCATGCATGCCAAAATTCAATTGAAACACGTACCTGCGCTGTTGAAGGAGGGTAGGGAGACGTAGGGTTGCTGCGTTTCTGGCGAAGGACAGGGTTGTTCGTCGCTGTCGAAGGTGGAGGCACGATTTGGTGACCAAAAACCCTAATTTGGGTTTTCGGTCACCATTAAAGTAAAACAAATGGAAAAAGGAGTGGCCAAAACTTTTATTCGGAGTGCCCAATGGGATGCACAATATGATACGGATCCAGTTTGGCCCAAAACTGTATCAAAATAACTAATCCCGGGCTTCGTTGATGGACGGTCAGATTTAGGGCGTTCAAGGTGACGCGGATCGCAAAATGTAATTTGATACGGATCTGAGCACCATCAAATATTATATAGCTTTTACTCGTGTTACATGTCTGCATCCATCTGTGCCAAATTGGCTGATATGGTGTAGTGACTTAATACAAAATATAGTTCAGCTTTACATAAATGTCTACAACGGAATCAAAACATAATATGTACAATAGAAGCTGAACAGCATAAAAAGAAAAAAAATGATAGAATCCATCTTCAGCTCCAGCTATCCAGAAAGAGCCTGGTAAAACCTGAATACAAGGCTGCCTATGTAGAAATAGGGGCACCCGAGTTTGCAAGTGAAACAAACTACGAGTCAGTCATGGGACTGGTATGAGAAATCTACTACTTAACTTATTTTATAATAAGGCCAATCATAGGACCACGCCGCTAACACGGAACGGGTTTACTCCATTGGATTGCCAGTGCTTTAAACAATTGAATCTTTTAAACATCGCATTGCTTTTTATAAAAATGAAGCCATTATAAGACTCAGTTCCCATCACACAATGCAACGCAAACCGGAGGATAGAGTTTTACCTTATAATGGCCAAAATATGCTTGATATGAATGAAACAAAAGCATTTGATATTATTACTAGTGTTTATATGTTTCAAAAAAAATTCAATCATAAGTATCAATCATAGACGGCATTAATGCCCCATACCACTATGTCGCCATATATAGGTATACAATCAAAACCGCACGATGTCGTATTTGGAAATTGGATTTCCGTCATGAACCAAGGCAAGGGATTGTCCTTACCTCTTCGAAACTCCCTAGCCCGAGCCTCAGGATCAGAGCTCGAGTGACCCTTGGATCGTAAGGGCTGGTCCACACGGAGTGGATTAAAATGCCTGAACACTGCGTTTCCCCACCCTATGGGGTGTAAACTGGTCATATATAGACCAAAACCATCGGCCCAGGAGCGACCGATATAACCAAGGCGCCTCGCTATCCATTATCCCCATAAGTATAATGCTCGGGCGTGTAAAACCCAAAGCACCACTCCTAGCTAGAAAGAAACGCAGGTCCTCCCTGAGGTCCTCTCCCGATTTTGGCTCATACCGGGGTGTGAGGCTCGCGAAACAACGCTAAACACAAAGCTAGCTATTCAAAACCATGCTTTGATCATCAACCACAAAGCTCTGCTTTACAACAAAAGCTTTGATCACAGCATCTCTGCATGCCACGTTGTCAATATACAACGTCAGACACACATCCATTTACAAGTCCGTTTTGGGTCTGAACAAAACCGGAGGCACCTTATACCTTGCACATCCATACAATCAACAAGTACGTCCGTACGGCTACCACTTTAGCCCCCTTCAAGGTAGCTACTCCCATCGTGAGCATTAGTAGCCCCCATCCATTCGATGTGAAGATCGTCGGTCTTGCACCGTCTTCATATCTTCGACTTCTAACCGTCGATCAATTATTTGAAATGAGAATTAACTCGGTCTTTTCAAATAATTCACGTATATTTAGAATTTCAAATCAATTCATTTCAATGGTTAAATTATTCGACATCAATAACTCTGTTCTTTAATGTAATTTTCACGCCAAACACATTCAACCATCAAATATCCAATAAAACGGGTAAATTCAGTTTATTTCCATTCCGTATCGTTTATAATATTTTATAACAATTTATCGCTTTTTTTATTTATTTAAAAATAACCAATTTATTCAAACGACGCTTCAGGCCATAACGCGGCCGTGGCGCTGTTTTTCTTCAGATTTTATTTACACATATCTGAAAATTCAACCGTTGGATCTTTGCAAATTTTATATCATTGGAAAGATCTTTTCAAATCGAATCCAATGTTTCCAGTTTTGGGAAAATCCGATGGTCGGATCTTCCGGTAAAATCGTTTGAAGTTACGATTTCAAAATAAGAACTGCAGCATCGTTATTCTATTTATTTTAATTATATATATATATATATATATAATCGATTCTGGCGCTGTTTTCATTCAGATTTGAATTAAACATTCCAGACAATCCAACCGTTGGATCTTTATAAAGTTGGTGTCGTTGGAAAGATATTTCCAAAGCGAACACAACAGTTTCGGTTTTAGGAAAATCCGATGGTCGGATTTCCCGCAATAGTTGTTTGAAATCACGGTTTTAAAATATGAACTACAGCTTCGTTATTCGATTTATTTTAATTATATATATATATATATATATATATATATATATATATAATTCGTTCTTCGATATCAAAACCATTTCATTTCATATATGTGATAAAAATAATATTCTTATCGAGCAGACATTTATTTCAACACATGACTATTTTTAACACTTCAAATATATCATAAAAATGTGATTTTTATGGTCAAACCAATTTATTTCAAACACGATTATTTTATATACTTCATATAGATGATAAAAATATGATTTTTATTGTTAATACAATTTATTTCAAAAACGAAGATTTTTAGCAATTCATATATATTATAAAAATGTGATTTTTATTTGTAAAACAATTTATTTCAAAAATGAATATTTTTCTATACTTCGTACATACAATAAAAATATTATTTTTATCGTTTTAACCATTTCATTTCATTCATTCGATAAAAATGTTATTTTTATCGTTCAAACCATTTCATTTCATTCATTCGATAAAAATGTTATTTTTATCGTTCAAACCATTTCATTTCATTTATTCGATAAAAATGTTATTTTTATCGGTTAAACCATTTCATTTCTTTCATAACATGAATATATTTCAATACATGAAGATAAATCAAACACTGAAATATTTCAGAAAATTTCGGCAGCATAACGACAGGGTAGTTAAAACCGGCACCGTCCCTAGTACGGCTCCTCGCTCTACCTTAAAGCCTCGTAGCTTTTGACAATGGGGATTTCAATATCTAGTTCGTACGTAGACGAATTTTCCCATATACTAATCCTATTGGGATTTCAACCACAATCAATCATTTCCAATCAACCATTCATGATATTAATCAAATTTCACATCAACCAAATCCAAACAATATCACAACGAATATATATTGTCCATGGTATGTTGACGAGGGGAGTATATATATATATATTCGTATATAAATATATTTCGATTTCATTTCAATTTCATTCAACGCATATATGATTTCTACAACGCATATATAACTTATACATTGAACATACAGCTTATACAACGCTTATACATGAGGTGGACAACGCTTATATAACTTATACATCGACTATATAATTTATACATCGTCATTTCCATATCGTTTATAAATCAGAAATCTCACATTGGATTGCATTCGTCCAAAAATTGTAGAAGGCTCAGAAAAATATCTGGTCTCTTCTAGAATGTAGAAGATGTCCACACGAGTCCGATGTTTCCTGTTTCATCGAATTTCGTCAACATAGCAAAAAGATATGATTTTTATTTAAAAATCAAAAATTACAACACTTAAAAGTGTTATTTTCCATTCAAAAATTAAAGGCCGCATACCCTTCTTGAATGTTCAAATCTAGGTTTTCAATTCTTGATCAAACGGTGTAACGAGGCGTCGATCAGAAGGTACAGCGTGGAAGAGCTTGGAATGGAGTGTCGGCGGGTCCCCTTTCTGATGAACTCGACGGCGGTGGTAAGGATGGGTGGCGCGATGAACATTCGGAGTTTGAGGGGCTCGTTCTCGATGTATGATGAAAGATAGGGGGTAAACCTTATATGGATTTGAAGAGGAGGAGGAGGGCTTCAAAAAGTTGCAAAGGGGCAGGGTGTAATTGTGAGCGGATTGGCTGGAATATGGACGGGAAGCTTTGAACACTCCACCGTCGTCGATCCCAGGAGTATCGGGGAGAGAGAGGGTGATTTGGGAAATTGTGATTGGCCAAAGGAATTTTATTTTATTTATATATTTTTAAAATTCAAAAATACCCCTTACCACTTACGAACTCCAATGCAAACCCAACGACTTTCGTCCTTAGCTAAATACCCCCATTCCAGACACAATGGGATATGTTTCGTTTGCCCATTCGACTATTTCAGCCAGCTTCTCTTCAAATTAAAATATAAAACATTCAATATTTGATTTGAACGTGCATTTCAATTTGCCGGGGCCACAAACGGATCCCAAAAATTCCAGAAAAATAAATCTAGCTATGATTTGATGATACGGTCTCAACAAAACTAGTTCCGTCAAATTCCGAGACCGTTTGAAAAATGGCGATTTTCTGGTCGATCCAACTTAACTAAAATCAACCAAACACATTTTCCTTCGCCACGCTCACATATTAACTTCAAAAATTATGGAATTTGAAACCTAGCAATAATTTGACATCCCGGATCCAGCAAAAGTGGTTTCATCGAATTCTGAGGTCGTTTGCAAAATGGCTATTTTCACGGGCTATATAAATTCTATAGCGACCTTTCTAAATGTTCATTTGGCCATAAATTTTGATTACCGCTATGAAACTTCGATTTTTCAAATTTGTTCGAAAGATAATCATAAACAGATTTAAATATTTTTGGTTCCACTAAAATCCGTTTTACTTTGCATCCGGTACAGTCCGTCAAAGTTTGAATTCAAAATTTCAAACTGCCGCGCCATTTCAGGCCTTGTTTATAATTGAAATAAATATATTTATTTTCAAACATCGATTCAAATATACTTTTCGTCATTATTATTAAAAATAATTTATTTTAAATATTTAAAATCCACTAAAATAGCCAAATTAAAATTTTTAACTAGTTCAGATTTCCCGGGTTGTTACAATTTTACACCCTATATCAACATTTTGGGGTTTCACAAAATAAGCCAAGCAGTCTATATTATTATATTTCTGGAATCGTGACACCTCGCTGGACACGACCATATTCTTATTTCTGTCGTAACGGCTTGAACGTAAAATGTAATTTTTCGTAATACAGTACACATACTTTTCTAAACATAAAATTTTATTTTTACTGAATCCGCTACTACCGAAAAGTTATCAACTTAAAAAAATTTACTCGTTTCTTATCTTATCAAAATCCCTGAAAAATCCAAACAAATCTTGGCAATATATCTTTGAACCATGAAAGTCAAATAATACAGACAATGTGCTGAGCTACCCACTACGCATATATGTTTCTTTTCATGCAGATAATGTAAGCGCACTGCCCTATGTTTAAAGTCACTACTGATAAGACTCCTCTAATATGTCCATACTTAAGGTGTAAAATATATGTATATATATAATAATATATATACACAAAACTGTGATGTTTCCCTCTAGATCAGTTGTATTTTCCAATCATAGCCACCCTAATCTAAGCATTTCATACAACCCAAAATGAAAATAGCATGTCCTGCCTACCCTAATACTTCATTTCTAAGGAATACAGAACCCACCCTACGTTCTACAATGGACCTAAGCGTACCACAACCCTTAGCTCCCAAGGTAGCTGAAGCTATAAAAACACCACCTTTTATTTCCATTTTCAGAAAGTAAAAATCAGAGAACGAGAGGAAGACCTGATCTTCATAAAACAACTAAAAGTGGGAAATAAATAAAGTAGTGCTCTTCAACACTGTGTATGTTTGGAGATCTCAAGAGGAAAGAAGAGATTTGCGGGATTATAGCATGGTGAAAAGTGACGCACTGTTGCGTGATGGAGGGCTGTTCGAACACCTTTTTGGCTTGTCTTCGAATTTCATAATGGTGGAAAAGGGGGCGAGTACAAGTATTTCTACATCGAGTCTGGAGTGGTATAGGAGCTGTAAAATGGGTGAGGCCATTTCTTTGTTTTCGTGCATATAGCAGAAGTAGGCTTGGCCATATTCTTTTCTTTATATACTGCAGTAGGGTAATGCATGCGCGGTTGTAGTGGTGTAAATAAATGTGTTGAGGGTTGAGAAGTGGTTTGTGTGTTGGTAGTGGGGGGGAGAGTGAGGTTTTTTTCTGAAACTATGGTGCTTGCGTTGTAATGGATGAGTATTGCTCTTTGACTGTGGAGTATTTTGGGAGTGTATGATGTAGGAGGGAGGTTAGTGTGATGGAGGTTTGAATTTCGTTTAAAGGAAAGACGTGAGGGTGTACAGGGTGGGATAGATTCTTGTATGGCATGTACAGGTGGAAGTGCTACGAGCCATTACTAATGGTGTTAATGCGTGGGACTTTTGTTATTGGAGAAGACTTGAAATAATTTCAACAGGATTGGAAGGGACAGTCTGGGGTGTAGATCAGTGAAGAAATATAGGGAGTCAAGTGAAATATTGGTTTTAAGAATGATGAAGTAGGGGTGAGGATATATATGTATACGTAGTATATGGCGTGAGCTTTTAAGTGGGTTGTGATGCAATGGTCTAAGAACCAGACGTATGAGTTGGAAGCGAATACGGTGATGAGGTTATGATGAGAGAAACTATATGCGGTTTGGCAGTGTGAAGTATCCAGTTACGCATCAGAGAAGAAGAGGAGCTTCCTAATTTTTCTTCGTGGGTGAGGAGGCCGGTAAAATGTTGGTACGTGGGCTGATTCAGTGTTAGACCAGAAGAAAAGAATTTTTTATATAGTATATATCTGTAGTAAGCTTTCGGGTATTTTTGCTGAAGCATGCTTCCAAATTGAAGGAGAGGAAGCTATTTGAACGGGTACGGGGTATTGGGCCGAAATGAATAGTAAGGCCCAGATAAAATAAAAGAAGGGAATAAAAAGCGAATTTTATAACGTAAAGATTGGAATGAGTGGATGGAAGTTTTGGAATTATACTGGGTAGCAATCGGCAAGTATAGTCTGAAATATAGCCGTTGTTGGAGCGGGTTTCCGGTATGCATGGATATGATTAGGCTAAGGTAAAGCCATGTTGTGAAATAATATTTAGACTTAAATTAAACTTAAGTAATGTATTAACGTATAATTTTCATAACTTGCTCGTACATTATCCAAATTCAACAAATCAGGGTCCGTTGGGATTGTATGAACTTGGGCTACGTACTGGAACTAACATGGGACGATTTGGAGATCATTAAATTTTATGGCGAAATTAAACGTCTGATTTGAATCAACTGATGTTAATCGTTTTTCAATGATTAACGACCAAGGTGAGTAAACTCACTAACTCTGTTCAGTTTAAAAATATTATAATTATATTTTAATATTTATAATTAATGGTTGAATGTTGTGTGATGGTTGTTGCGATGGTTTGCTTATAAATTGGCTGTAGTGATAAATACATTTAGAGATATAAAACATTAGTTAAATATGGATCCTGTTTATTTTAATACCTCGTATAGAATTGATATTATTCGCGCTGACTAACATCTGTGGATGCAGGGAACAGGTTGGAGGGATCCAACTGGATTCCTCAACAATTATATTGTTGTTTTTCATATACTGCATTATATGACGTGATAAAATTGATGTTTATTGTGTGTTTAAGATATTGAATAACATTGGCCCTGAGATAATCATTTTTTAATACCATAAAAATATATTGAAATGAATTTGAATTTTAAAAGGGATAAATCTATTATTTATTATTTTAAATAATAGAAATTGAATCTTGATTAGACTAGGATACAATAGCTTGTTTTAATTTTATTAAAACAAGTAATTTGATTTATAAATGATATTTAGAGGTTAAGTGGAATAATTATTTTTTAATAATTTGAAATTATAAGAATGAACTTAGAAATAGGGAATTTGAGAATTGCTTCAAATGAAATGCTGGAATTAGTGCGATGTTCGAAATATGAATAGAACTAAGTAAACAATAAGGATTGTAAGTGTATTTTGAAAATGTTAAGTGTTATTAAAATAAATTATAATCAAATAGGAGGTCGACGCTAAGTTATAATGATATTTATTATCTAAATTAAGATTTATTTGATAAACGAAATCATATTTCTATAAGAAATAATGTTCACATTTCAAAGTGACTAATGTTTTAAAAAGCAAATGTCTACAGACTAATTAGTTAAAATGGGAATTGGAAATGTTTTCCAATGCAAATAATGTATATTTTCTGATATACAAGAAATAAGAAATGTGAAAGGATGAGAATGTTTTTCGAACGTTAATAACATATATATCGGAATATAGGAGAATAAAGGTCTATAATAACTAGAAATGTTTCCCAAGAAATGTGAAGGGCTAAATGGGTTTTGAGAAATATCTGGGGAGATATGGGAAACTAGAAAATTAATGTTAAATAGAAAGGGCCAGTGATTGTGTGATGTTTAGTTGTACATTTAAAAGGATGTTTATTTTTACAATAGTTAAATAACCGATTATCGAAGTGTTTTGACCACTGTTGTCAATATAGAGAGACCGGTTGGATTTATTATCCAAAAACCACTCCGTATAGGCATAGGCGTTGCGAATTAGATTATGTTGAAGATAGTCGAAGACGGAGTGAAATGCAAGGGTCGTTCTGTTCCAGAATAGTGCATTCTGTTTGTCCAGTCCCAGGACAACTTGTATGGACGAATGTCTTCTAGAGTATTCCTAACAGATCACACCGGATAATCTTTTCAAGTTATTACGTCTGGTGGCAGAGGAATTCGTTTCTCTTAGCTTTCACACCCGTAATATTTTTGGGAATATCAACTAGTGATTTGACGGGTTTGACGATGTGGCATTCAAAGTGAATGGTGGCCAGATGTTCTGAGAAGATAGACGTAGCCTCTAGCCTCACAACCCGGATATGACAAAAATCGGGTAGGCAGCATGGTTAGTTGGGTCATACCTAAGCAGGGTGTATTGTTAATGATCTAGAGAAAATTCATATTTGTTTTTCTTTTGATTCTGTATCTTCGGATTACGGTTGGATGGCCAACAACCGTGGGAGACAATATATTCGCTACACTCAAGTTAAATGAGTGGGCGGTCATGTGTGGCCGAGTTACAAGACGTTCTTGTTGAACCCCGGTGTATCCCCTCTAGAGTACACTGATTGGGAGGTGGTCCCATGCCTTGTCATAGTTGGAATCCAATCTCCAATAAGTGCCTTGCGGGTTTTGATTTTTTATTTTATTTGTGGAGCGTGAGATGCAAGCTTTCAGCTATTTGGTTATTTACTTGATTAGACATTATTATAATATCACTGGATTTTGATATCAAAATATTTTGGGTTATAGTAAGGTAAAAAACCGTCCATATTTATGTGTGGGTTGGTCATACTATTATCCTTTTCTTTCAAAAGAATTTTCAAAGTTAAATAATATGGTTGGGGTTTACTCACACCAGTCCCATGACTGACCCAGAGTTTATTTTGTTTGTGTTTTCCCTAAACTCTTGGGTGCCCAAATTTTTACGGGCAGTTAAGTGTTTCAATATTTTACAGATTTACTTGGAGGAGCTCGAAGCAAGAGGCCTCACTGTTAGTTATTTAGACATTATTTCCACTGTGATGCATATGAGTTTTACTCTATTATGGTACGTTATACAAATTCAAATTTTGTATTTCAACGTTATGTTATATATTATATTTTATTCGTTCCGCTGTGAGGTTCTGATGTCCTTCTTACTCTTCTATTCTATTAGTTTTATCTTTCTACTTCTCATCCTCCAGCTTCTTTCTCTTAACATTCTGCTTTTCTGTATAATTTGGGTTGACTGTGGTACTAAAATGTCAGCTTAAATTGGTACAGAAACGTGGGACGTTACAATTCTGAAGGCCAATCAACAGCTAGACCACCCTTCTTTAATGGCATGAATTATAGTTACTGGGCTACACGAATGAGAATATACATGCAAGAAAATAGTTATGATGCATGGAATATTACTCAAAAAGAGTATACATCACCTACTACTACATACACTGAATGGTCAAATATTGAGAAAAATGAAGCTACTGCAAATTCTAATGCCATGAACATGCTACATTGTGCTCTAGATAGATATGAGTTCAATAGGATTTGTATGTGCAACACTGCATATGAAATCTGGAGAACACTTAAAATTTCTCATGGAGGCACTAAAAAAGTTAAACAAAGTAAAATATTTATGCTCAAGAATCAGTTTCAAAATTTTAAGATGAATGAAAACGAATCCATAAATGATATGTATTCACATTTTAAAAACATTTATCATTCTTTATTAGGACTAGGAGAAAAGTATTCTGACTTTGACATAGTTTCAAAAATTTTGAATTCTTTAACGGATGAATGGGAGAGAAAAGTATTAGCGATTTAAGAAGCTAATGATTTCTCAGCCATGAAACCGGAAGAATTGATCGGTAATCTAATGTCTTTTGAAGTGAATTTGCAGGCAAAGAAAGCATAGGTACAAGATAAGAAAAATTTAGCTTTGCATGCAGAAAAAGAAGATTCCGATTCAGATGAAGAAGATATAGCATTTTTTGCTAAGAATTTTAGAAAATTTTTAAAATACAGAAAAAGTCAAAGAAAAAATATAAAGAAGAATTCATCGAAAGAACCTGATCCTGCTCTAGTAGAATGCTTCAACAGTCACAAGACCGGACACTATCAAAATGACTGTACAGAGCTAAAGAGAAATCGCAAAAATGAAAAATCAAAGAGATGAGCTTTTCCAGTCACTTGGGACCACTCGGATTCGTCTTCTGAAAGTGAGAGCGACAGTGATCGTCAGCAAGCAAACGTGTGCTTTATGGCTAAGGACAATGATGTAAGTGATTTTACTTTTGATGAATTAGTAGAAATTGATACTGAAATTTTAGAATCTAGGAAAATGTTTAAGCAAAAGTTTAAACAAGCTAAAGAAGATAAAAATAAAGCTAAATTTGAGAGAGACCTTTTGAAAGATGAGAAAGAAATCTTGGAAGAAGAAATTAGAAAATTACAAGATTGTCATTCAATTGCAAATTCTCAAATTTTGTTGTTTAGTCAAGAAATCGAGACTCAAAAGAATAAAAATGATTTGTTAAATTCTTAAAATCATGATTTAAATACTAAATTAAAATTATAGAGTTAGAAAATTCTTGTTTAAGAACTAACTTAGAAAGCATTTCTAAAAATGTAAATAATTTTAACAAAGGTAGAGAGAATTTATCTAAAATATTAGAAAATTCTCAATCGGTTTTTAATAAAAAAGGACTTGGATATGATAATAAAATAAAATTGTTAGACCCAAATGTGGTTCTAACACCCAAATTGATTAGAAACAAGATAAAGTAAAGCAGAAATAAAAAAGAACACACAAGGTTTATAGTGGTTCGGCGAAGAAATGCCTACGTCCACTTAGTTTTCACTATATTCAGTAATTCAATTACAAATACAATGTAAGATTCGCCCACAACTCACTTTTGTTCACTCAAAAAGATAAAAACAGGAAATGAAAGATGGTTTGGATTTTCCGGGAGTGAAGGAATTCGAATAATGGAGGTACTTGGATTCTCAAAAGTGCTGAAAAGGATCCTTCTCTTTGTCTCTAGATGGGGTATTTATAGGTGTGAATCTGCCTGAGATGCAATCCGGGTCGGAATACGTGTCATCCATTGCACTCTCTTCGGGTTCGGATGGGCTATCAAGCTGACAACGCATCAATGAGATGGACGTTAGGGGTAGGAATTGGTCACATCCGGTCCGGTTCTTCAGGCGGCTTTATAGGAGATCTTCCTGGATCATGGGTGCGGGTCGGAGACGTGCAGGTTGGGGGCTCGGATCGGAATACCCGACCCGAACCGGAGTAGCTTGGACGTCTCTTCTTTTCTAATCATACTCCGCTCCGCTCCGAAGTCGTGGCAAGCAGACGGCTTTCCGATCCACCTGAGATTCATTGGCCTTCCGATCCGATCAGGTATGCTTTGCCAATTTATCCAGTATGAGATATCCGATCCGAACAGAGAATTTCACCCAATCCGAACCGATACGCTGCTATCAATCTGAATTGTGGAGCTTCCTTCCGATCCGAACCGGAGTCGCATAACTTGAAATACTCTTCCACGGTTGGTTTCTTGACTTTGTGTTGCCTAGTTCACAAAGTAGGCTAACATTTTGCCCCCTCAAAGGATGCTTTCGTTGTACAAAGCGTCCTTTGATGTCGTTCAACTAGAATTGTCAAGAGTAATGCATTGATTTCCATTCGGTTCGGCGTCCGATCCGAGTGGCTTTTCTTCATTTCTGAGCAAATTTGGGAACTCTACTAGCCGTGTAATGCTTCTTGTAGGTATGCTCCTTTTACTTCCCTTCTCTTCAATTCGAGTCGGATGCTAAATCAACGTGTGAAATTTCCACTCGGCTCGGATTCCGATCCGAAGCGTATTCGTGGATTTAGTTCTTAAACACTGGGCCTTCAGAGAGAGTTGTGCTATTGGGCTTCCACCCCGGTCCGATCGGGCGAGACAAAATAGGGAGACGAAGAGCCAACTCCATTCTTTATATAAACTCATCACCGTCTGCACTTCTTTCTTCTTCGTTTCTATTGCGGCTCGGACCCAAGCATCGAAAATCTTAAAAACTCTAAAACTCCGAACTCCTTTCTTGTTGATTCCTCAAATCAATCACATAGGTAGCTTTTTAATCTCGAATAACATCGTAATAAACGTTCTTGATTTCAATTAGCGTTGGATTAGGATGGTTTAATCGTAGGCTTTGCTTGAACCCCCCGCCGCCGCTGGTGGATGCGCTGTCGCTTCAAGGCGTTGCGAGGCTGGAGAGGGCAAATTTTTATCCTCAACGATGGCCTTGATGATAAAATGGACTCGTTTGTGAGAAAGGAGGGAAAGAGGAAGAAGATGAGGAGCGTGGTGACCATCTGGAGTCGGTTCGGGTAGAAGACGGAGGACCAAAAAAGGAAGGAGAAGGAAAGGGGATCGGCTCGGATCGCACACCTTAGAAAGACGGGAGGAAAGAAAATGCCGGCTCGGGTCTCGTTCTTAGAAAAGATGGAAAGGAAAGGAAAAGGCGGTTCGGGTCGGAAAAGTGAATGGGATAAGAGGCTGAAGTAAACGGATCGGTTAGGTGATGCTGGTTCGGTTCGGATCGGGTTACCCGATCCGAACGGATCAGTCCTGCTTCCGCACCCGTTGCTTCCCTTGTCTTGAACTGACCATGCTTTAGTGAGGCATCCGAACCGACTGTTATCTTTGCCTGCGTCGAGCCAGTCATCATATGCATATCCGAACCGACCCGAACATATTGAACTTGACACATAAAGACCACTCAACTAATTCAACTAACACTCATTCTAGACGAATATGCCTCGCGGACAGTTAGGATAGTGCCTTGCAAACATAAACGAGAATTAAGAACAATTCTGACTATCACCTTCTCGTTAAAGCTTCGTCTTACATTGCTGTACTCTTATTTTGTACTTCCCGCATTTGTTGCACACACTTTAGTTCACACACATACACAAAAAAGGGGACACGGGATAATTCACTCTAATTCGTGCTATTGCTTCTTCAATAGTTCCATGACAATGAGGCCCAGACGCTCTTCTCGTCTAGCTGAGAGGAAAGAAGCTCCAGAAACTTCCCACAAAACCACTCTCGAGGATATATCTTCTTCATCTGACCCAGAATGGGACAGCGAGGGTCCGGATTACGGAGCTGGTCATCGGGAAAGCGGTGAAGTGTCTTCAGAAAATGAAGTTTCCCTAGGCTTTGAGGAGGAAGGAGGGATTGGTGACACCCGAGCACCCGATGAATTCGACTCAGCCATTATATTGGAGTCACCTCCAGATTCCGTAGAATCAACAATTGACAACGACCGACTCGTGAGAATTTGCTTGAAGTATGGAATAATGAAGAGAGACACTCTAGTGCCCTCACGTTCTGACCGTCCACATAACCCTCCAGAAGGATATATGACGATCACTCGTTTGATGTGCATGGTTGGCGCCATTCCTCCTTTCTCGCCTTTCATCGTCGACTTCTTAAGACAAATGCGGATTGCCCCCATGCAGCTACATCCCAATTCATACGCCTATCTGCATACCTTATTCATAGCATATCGTGAAATTCTAGGCGTGGAGCTTACGTTTGACGATGTTCATTTCTTCTATAATTTCAAACATCGGACTAGGGAAACCCCTTCTTTCTGTTACTTTGAGTCGGTCCCAAAGAGGAAGATAATCTCTACACCGTTTAGCAGCAAGGCTGGAGATTCCAGATTGGAGTGGTTCTATATAAAGCAACAGCCTGGATGCGCCAGAAGATGGATAAAATCAAGTAAAGCACTGATTTTCTGACCCTGGATTCTAGACACTTGAATCATCACCCTGACCGGTTTTTCCTTTTTATTTGCAGTCGATAATCCCAAACAGGTATCAGACCAAGTGTTCTTTGATCGAATGCACCGTCTCCTCAATGGCGACCAAAAATTCCTTACTATTGACGAGGTTCTTAAAGATGAGTACCTTCATTTTCACGGGCTGCTATCCGTCCACCGTAGCATCGGTCATGGGACAGTCCCTTATGCATATATCCCTCCAGTGGAAACAGTTCCAGAAATAGGAGAAGGCTCGGGGATTCCTGCAGCTTCTCTTCAAACTTCACCCTCTCCCTCTTCCACTCAAGACGATGAGCTGGCTAATCTGGCCAAAAAACATCGTGAAGGGTACGTTGCCCCCGAGGAAACTACCTCGGTAGACAAATCAAAATCTCCCCAAGGGTCGCCACTTCACGCTTCCGAAGGGGATGTTCCTAGCGCCGACGAGCACATATTTCAGGGTTTGGGGGATCTCCCTTTACCCGAGGCTATATACACTTCGGAAGATTTCAGAAAGGACCCTCTAGTCTTCACTTCTTCTAAAGAGACTACTCCTGCTAAGGCCAAAGAGCCTGCCCGCACCACTTTAGCTTCAGACTCGGGTTGGTTGGGGGGGCACATACACTACATAGGATGCACTTTGCACCGTAGCACTAGCATTCATTGCACTTCTTTTTCCATGGATCCGCTGATTCTAAACTTCGTTTAACTTATCGTGCAGGTACAATGTCTCGATCCTCTTATGACATAAGAAAGCTTCGCCGCAGCATGTCTAATCCTCCCCAGGATGCCGAATATAACCGCCGGGATGACCGCGGCAGGGAGGAAAGGAGACCCTATGATCCTTATCGATCTCGATCCTCACGCTCCCGCTCACCAGTTCGACCGGAACAGGAAAAATACAAAAGCTATCAAGGTCGTAGGGAGGAGGATAGACCACAATCTAGGGATTCCACTTCCTCCCATGAAAAGCGAAGCAGAGAGAAAACACCTCCAAAGGAAACTGGGTCTAGAAGCAAGCAAAAAGTACCTGCTACTAAGCGACCTCGGACAGACAAGGGTTCTACAGAATCTTCTTCGAGAAGGGACGCTGAACTAACAATCCTAGCCCCTCCTCCACCAGATGCGGGAACCGCCATAAGGCTGGCATACCTAAAGGAGCAATTTCCCGAGCATTACTTCGAGACTCTGACCTTTCTACCTTCCCTTGAACCTATTTCTTCTAATTGGGCAGAGGAGGCCAGAGCAAAGATTGATTTGGTGGAAAAACAATATACCGAAATGTTCAAGTATTCCCGCACTCTTTCTAGAATCATTCGCACGCTACTGACAAATGCTGACTCAATGCACAAAACTGCAGAGGAAGATGCTAAGGCCCTGAAAACCTTAGGAAAAAATTTAGAAGATACTCAAGCTCAACTAGCTATCGCTCAGAAGAACGCTTCTAACTTCAAACAACAGTTTGAGGACATGCAAAAGCGCTATCATGATTTGCTAGAATCCCACACTCAGGAACGTTCCGAGTTGAAGAAGCAAGCTGACGAAGCCAAGTCAGAGGCTGCTAAGACACGTCTCGCTTATGTTGAGCTTGAGCAAAAGAATGCCGAGTTAGCGAAAAGGAGTGCCGAGTTAGAAAAGAAAAACGCTGATTTGGCTTCAAAATTGTTAGAGGCGGAAAACAGGGCTGCTCTGGCTGAGGGCAACGTTGAATGCGCTATTAAATCTGCGGAGGAAACCCGCAAACAGCTATCAGAGGCGGAGGCCGATATTCAGGGCTTCGGGGAGCTAATGATCGAATTCTTTGCGCACATTATTCGTCGTCGAAACATTTCCTGGATCGAGGACTATCCATCCACCTTGGTTCATGTGTGGAATCAAATCGTTGAGTGGGAAAAAGAAGAGCTTAAGGTCGATTCCCTCGATGAAGATAAGTTGATGGAGAAGTACCTGAGAGACGACGAACCAGAGCGCCTAGCTGAAGGTCGCCGTCTAATTGCTGAGGCCATGGAAGAAGAGAGGCGGAAGTCTAAACAGAAAACCATTCCTGAAGCTGGTTCCTCTTCTTCTGCTCCTGTAACTCCTGAAGTGGAAGGGTATGATCCTGAAAACCCGGGAATTCCCCGATCAACTTTACTATCTCCCATTCCTGAAATAACTCCAGAGGTAGTAGTTACCCCCGCTGAGAAGTCTTCAGAAGGTATCCCTGTCTTTTCTCCTCAACTTGTCAAGGCTACTACTACCTTTGGCTACATGATTGAACGTTCAATGAGAAATCCTTTGCTCTCGCCTGAGTTGATAACCGATGTTTCTCATTTTGTAGGCGTTGAATCCTCCGCGAAGACAGATGTAGTTCAAGGAGCTACCACTGGGACAAAGCCCGCTGATAGGGTCAAAGAAGGAGAAGACAAGGCTGCCTCCACAGACTTGGGGGAAAGGAGTGAATCAACTAAAGTGACTACTCCCCATGACGAAGAAATGATTGCAGCGTTAAAAGACGACGGAGGAGACGAGGGGCATGATGAGGAACCAGAAGTTACCATAACCGGGGAGTCGAAAAGCGCTGAGGACATTACCTTGGCTACCATGAAGGCTGATCAAGACAAGCGCTTGCAATTAAAGGCTGAAGAATTAGACCCTGAGGTCCTCAAGCCCCTCGCTGTTGTGGATGCAGGTTCAAGGTTAGTTGTTAAGCTTTCCACTAGATCTATTACCGAAGAACTTGCTAAAAAATCTTCTCTCGATTCCAGTGCCCCGCCCTCCGGGAAAAAGTCTGCTGGTCCCAGTACTACATCTTCAGGGAGAAAGAAACCAAAGCGGATCTTGACTGAAGCCGAGAAGGAAGCAAAAGATGCAGAAAAAGCTGTCAAGAAATCAAAGGCTCATTCCAAGCCCAAATAGTGGGTTCTTCTGTGTCCTTTTAGCATCTTTGTAAATCAATAAGTGCTGCTACACCAGCAGCTTTCGCACTTTCTTTTTCAGTTATTTCCCTGTACAAATTCATTCATTCGTAAATAAAAATAATTCACTTTCTGCAATGTTTATTTGTTAGCAGTTCTGCACTTATGTAAAAATGCATATCTATAGTTATGAAACAAAGTTGTAAAAAGGGGAGATATGTGTATGGGCATGTGTCCCCAGTCAATCTCCGTAAGTTATTCAGTGCCTAACTATGCAATCTGGATGCTCCCGATTCTCTAACGGGATAGCGTTTCCTGTATCATCAATACCTGTTGTTTTTCCTGGCATTTCGTTTATACTCTTTCTCACTCTCTTGAGAGTTAGAGTTCGAGTTCAGTTATTTGTTTATCCCCCGGTCGTTCAACGGGAAAAGATTTCTTTCTCGGCGCTCGGTCGGAGACGCCTTTATACTCTCTTTCTCTCTGGAAAGTTAGAGTTCGGAGTTGAACCTCTTTCTCAGCGCTCAGTCGGAGACGCTTTTATACTCTCTCTCTTTCTCTGGAGAGTTAGAGTTCAGAATAGAATTTCTTTTTCAGCGCTCAGTCTGAGACGCTTTTATACTCTCTCTCTTTCTCTGGAGAGTTAGAGTTAAGAATGTCGTTTTCTCATTCTTTTATGTCTTATTGCACAAATAATCATTGTGCTTCTTTTTATGCCCAAACTGTTTCAACCTTTTTAGGTTCTAAGTTGTCCTGTATTGTATAATCACAACAGAATAACTAACGAATGTAAATGCATAAAAGTAAATAACACACAATATTTTATAGTGGTTCAGCTAAGTCATAGCCTACGTCCACTTTATAGTCCTTTATTCATATCGTCATATTTTCCAAAGGCAAGTCGTGCCTTATTACAGAGTTTACAGGAAGAACAGCAAAAAGTATAGCATTTCTAATCCAAATATCGCATTAAGTGTTGGGCATTCCATGCTCGAGGGACTTCTTCGCCATCTACGGTCGTTAACTTGAATGTTCCTTTATCAAGTTTCCGTTGGATGACAAAGGGTCCCTCCCATTTTGGGCCGAGGTGAGGAAGGGATGGAAAAACTCTCTTGAGCACCAAATCTCCGGGTTCAAAAGTTCGGAGGCGAACTTTTTGGTCATAATAGCGTGCCATCTGATGCCGATGTCTTGCAGCACGCAAGTCTGCTTCGTCTCTTTTCTCTTCGACTTCATCAAGAGACTCAAGTAAAAGTGCCCGATTCGTCATCGGGTCATAATATGTCACCCTGTGGGAAGGAACTTCCAGTTCAACTGGAATTACTGCTTCTGAGCCAAAGGAGAGGGAGAAAGGGGTATGACCGGTAGCCGTTTTAAACGTTGTTCGATATGCCCACAAAGCTAGGGGCAATTCATCAACCCATTTTGCCTTTGCATGCTCTAATCGCTTTTTGAGGATGGATTTTATTACCTTGTTTATTGCCTCTACTTGCCCATTAGATTGTGGATAGGCAACTGCAGTATATCGTTTGTCTATCTTATATTTCTGGCAAAAGTTTCTGAATTCAGTGCTATCAAATTGGGTCCCGTTATCGGTAATAATCGTCCTTGGGATCCCGAATCGGCATATAATATTTCTGACCACAAAACTTATCACCTTTCTTGTGGTGATATTAGTCAAGGGTTCAGCTTCCACCCACTTTGTAAAATAATCCACGGCTACTATGGCATACTTAGCCCCTCCTTTAGCGATCGGTAAAACTCCAATGATATCGATTCCCCATGTGGCAAATGGCCAAGGACTCACCATTGATTTAAGCTGGGTTGACGGTGCCCTGGGGATTTTGGCGAATCTCTGGCACTTATCGCAGCGTCGTGAATAATCAGCTGCATCTTTGTTGATCGTAGGCCAGAAGTATCCGTATCGCAATATTTTCTTCGCTAAAGTTTGACCTCCTGTATGATCTCCACACTCACCTTCGTGCACTTCTCTCAGTACACGCTTGATGTCGTCGTGTGCGATACATCGTAACAGGGGCATAGAAAATCCTTGTCTATAGAGAATATCGTCTTGTATAACATATCTGGTAGCTCTGCGCACTACAGCTCTCTTTTCACTCTTCTTTAATGGGAGTGTCCCATTCTTAAGAAAATTCTTGATTGGAGTCATCCATGATTCCTTCTCTGGTTCCGTTCCAAGAACGAATTCCATTTCCATTGACTCAAAGCTTGGCGACTCCAACGTTTCAATTGGAATTACCTCAGTCCCTTCTGGATTGTCAGAACTAGCTAATTTTGCTAGTCTATCCGCCTTCTGGTTTTCTTCTCTGGGAATATGTGTTATGTTGTACCGCTCTAAGCTACTTAATAGCTCTTTCACTTTCTTAAGGTAAGCAACAAGTCGAGGTCCTCGAGCCGCGAACTCCTCTCGCACTTGACAAACAACAATCTTAGAGTCACAAAATATATCCATCACTTTTACTCCGAGGTCTTTAGCGAGTTTCAGCCCGGCAATCAGGGCTTCATACTCAGAGTCGTTGTTTGTTGCCGAAAATTCTAATCGCAGGGCGTAATATAACGACCGTCCCTCCGGAGTGACTAAGACAATTCCTGCTCCGGATCTTCGGTCATTTTTAGCTCCATCTGTATATAGTCTCCACGGATTCATCTCTAGCTTATCCTCAGATTTGACCACTTGGTCATTGATTATTTCTTCTTCTGGAATGGTGAACTCCGCAATAAAGTCTGCTAGAGATTGCCCCCTGATTGACTTTCGTGGTTGA